>OV743448.1:1504276-2953552 GCA_928269145.1 Agriphila tristella | reverse complement strand
TAGCGTACACGCAATTTTTGATGAGGAAGTCACAAATAGGGTAGATACTCCAGCATTCAAGTCTGAATTATTAGTTCAAATATTTGATGAAAATCTAGTAGCTTTGCTGGATACAGGTAGTGATATAACATGTGTATCAGAAGAGTTTTGGAATAGGTTAAAAGAGAAAAGGCCGACGATACCCACTATGCCTATTAAACCACTTCTTATTAAAACTGCAGTAGGTCAGAAAAGTGTAGAAATAAAAAAAATTGCTTTGGTCACGTTAGGAATAGGGGCTTTTGAATGTGATTTAACAGTTTTAATTGTACCGGGTCTTAGTGCTGATTTGATATTGGGATTTGATTGGATGAAAGAAAATCAAGCGTCAATAAAACTTAATAAAGAGGAAGAAGGGGTAGAAATTATCATAGGGAATGAGAAAAAATTATTTAAATTTTATAAAGGCGAGAATGCTTTCAGTAATTGTAATCCGTTAACGAATTTTAATATTGAAACAGTAGTTGAAGAGAACGTAGAAAAAAATATTCGAGATATGATTCACCAGTCAAATCTAGATAAAAATAAACGTGGAGCTTTAGAGGAAGTTTTAATGAAACATAAAAATCTATTTACATCCAAATTAGGGAGAGCAAATTGTTATGAACACGAAATTATTATGGAACCTCACTCACCTGTAGTAAAAAGAACATATCCAATACCTTATGCGTATAGAGACAAAGTAGAAGCCAAGTTAATGGAAATGGAAGAGCAAGGGATCATTAGTCGTTCGTCCACGCCATATTGTAGTCCATTGACTTTCACTTTAAAAAGAGACGGGTCAATTCGTGTGTTATTGGATGCCAGGGAAATAAATAAGTACATGATAGCAGAAACCGAAAAACCGCCATTACAATTAGATGTTTTAAATTCTTTTCAAGGGGCAAAATACATTAGTAAGGTAGATTTGAAAAATGCTTATTATCAAGTAGGGTTAACAGAAGCTAGTAAAAAATATACAGGGTTTTCATTTAATGGGAAGTCCTACGTTTATAATGTACTTCCACAGGGTTTGAAGACCTCTGTCGGTTCGTTTAGCCGTTTGATTAGTATCATCCTAGGTCATGAGGTTAGGGAATTTTGCGTTAATTATCTTGACGACTTGGGAATTATAACGACAGGAACGCTATCTCAACATTTAGAACATTTAAACATTGTGCTAGGGAAGTTATCTGAGGCAGGGTTAACTTGTAATTTAGAAAAATGCGAATTTTTAAGTACCGAAGTAAAAATGTTAGGTTATATCATTTCAACTAATGGAATTAGCACCGATCCGGAAAAGGTTAAGTCCATACAATTATTCCCTGTACCAAAGAAGCTAAAGCAAGTTAGAGCTTTCTTAGGGCTTTGTAACTTTTATCGTAAATTTATACCAAATTATAGTTTTCATACTAGATCTTTATGTGAGTTGTTGAAAAAGGACAAGAAATGGAATTGGGGACAAACAGAGCAAGAAGCTTTTGAGAAAATAAAATCACTTTTTATTAGGTCCGTAGAGTTGAATCATCCGGATTTTACTAAACCTTATTACTTACAGACCGACAGTTCAGGAATAGGGTTAGCTGGGTTCTTATACCAGATGGATAGTCAAGGGGACATAAAAATTTTAGGGTTTCACAGTAAATTATTAAGGGGGGCTCAATTAAATTGGACGGTAACGGAACAGGAATTTTATTCAATAATTTGTTGTTTAGAAAAATTTGAAACATATTTGAGAGGAGCGAAAGTGATAATTCGAACAGATCATAAAGCATTAACATTTGTAAAGAATTGTAAGTTATATAATGCACGGGTAACTAGATGGATAAATTATTTAGAGCAGTTTCAATATGAGGTTCAACATGTAAAAGGTAGGGATAATGTGGTAGCTGACGTGTTATCTAGATATCAGCCTGAAGGAGATTTATTACAAGAGGATAAAACTAATTCACCGAGGATATTTTATACTGAAATTAGAGATAATAAAGAATTACGCGATAAATTAAAGAATTTGGCAAAATTACAACAGGATGATACAGAAATAGGCGAAATAATTAAAAATCTGAATAGTGGGGTCGAACCAAATAGTAGATCAACTCAAATCTTTAGAAGGAGTTCATTAGTAGACGGGTTATTATATTATTCACCTGGGGAAGGAAATAAAAGGGTGTTATTTTTACCAAGTTCACTTAGGGAAGAAGTTATTTGGCAGGTGCATTTAGAAATGGGTCATCAAGGGTCGTACAAAGTAATCAAATATATTAGGGATAGATTCTTTTGGAAGGGATTAACGAAACAGGTCAAACGTTTATTAAGGGGGTGTCATGATTGTCAGGTCACTAAGAGTGATACAGCTAAGTATGTAGGACCTTGTCGTTCAATTATAACTGAAAACGTGGGAGACCTCGTTATGGTAGATTTATATGGACCATTACCATCAGGGAAGTTTGGTATGAGTTACATTTTAGTTATTCAGGATTCCTTTAGTAAATTCGTGAAATTTTATGACCTTAGAAGAGCAACAGCAATATCAGTATTAACAAGAATGAGAAAGTTCTTTCGCATAATACGACCTGCGGCGATCATGTCAGATAATGGGTCACAGTTCGCTAGTAATATGTGGAAAGAAACTATGAAAGCAGAAGGGGTAAGAGTAATTTATACTACAGTTAGGAATCCTAGACCTAATACCACCGAAAGAGTAAATAAAGAGTTAGGACGTTTATTTCGGACTTATTGTAGGACCAATCATAAAAGTTGGGTAGACTTATTGCCAAAATTAGAAATTCTTTATAATAACACTTATCACGAAAGTACTGGGTTTACGCCTTGTGAGATTTTATACAGTGAACCTACTAGATTATCATTTGATAATGTCATACCAACTGATCTAGTACCACCACCTATTAATGAAATCAGGGAGAAGGCGCGGGAAAATTTAAAGAAAGCAGGACAACTACGTCAAACCAAATTTAATGAAAAATATAGGATCATCCAATTCCAGATAGGAGATTTAGTAAAATTGAGGAAATTAAATAAATCCGACGCAAAATTAAAAATAACAAAAAAGTTTGAACCATTATATGAGGGTCCGTTTGTGGTTGGAGCTAACCCGTTTAAAAATGTATATTTACTTGTTGATCCGGAGACTGGTAAAGAAAGAGGGAGATTTAACGCTATACATTTGTCTAGGTATTATAAGTAAAGTTTAATGTCGTGTTTAACTTAAGGAAACAAAATGTTTATGTTATGTTAACTAAATGAAAATGTAATTTTGAGTTGATTAATAAATGATTATGGGGTATGATTATATAGACTCTGTCGGGAACGGGAAAAGCCTATCTGAACTTACAAAATTTAAGGACTCAAGTTTAAGAAAAAAAAACACAGTCTAAAGAAAAGTTATAAATTTTTAAGAGCGGTGTTAACATTCTAACTTATCGTGTCATACGAAAGTAAAATTTTGTTTAAATTAACAAACATTTACATAAACCCAATGGATGGTTTAATTATTGAGTTGCTTAAAGTTGTAATGTCAGATAGAGGGGAGTGTCGGCGGCTTTTCTTTCTTCGGGGGGGAATTTTTTTTTCTCATAAGTAAGTAGATATATTCAAGAGAATTAACTTTTACGATTTACTACTAACATAATCTTAGATTATTAAGGGATACTGGAAAGAAAAAAGGTATCTTAATAAGGGAAAGACGCTTGTGGAATCGAAAATGTACGAGATTTCTTCAATTTATGAATCATTAAAATATATGCAAATAGATATACATGTATAAATATATATAAATATAAATGACTAAACAGATAAAATGAATTATGAGGTATTACTGCTAATGGTATTCAAAATTTAATAATCGACAAAAGCAGGATTACTGAAATAAAAGGAAATACATTTAGTTTGAACAGGGATATTTATTAACGAAAGGAGCGGTGTATAGTTGTGAAATAGGAGAGTTGCGTAAAGTAGAGATGCGTACTGGGGGAATGTTTAGGGATAAGCGAATCTAAAGCGTACAGACGTTACTATTGCGTAATTACTATTGCGTAATTTATTTGCAATCTAATTAACAGATATTTTAATGCAATCTGCGTAGAATTCCATATGGTGACAGACGACGTATTTAATCTTATCATTGCAAATATAATTCAAAATCATTCATCGTTAGTTGTATAAATTTTGTATTCAGTCTGTAGCTATGATATAATCTTGGGTGGCGTAAATGTAGGCTAGTGAATGATGATAGTGGGTGCCGCGTGATGAGAAAAGATGAACAAAATGAGAATCTAAAATAGGATAGAAGTATGAATAGAGTGATGAGCGAAGAGAATGAAAGAATGAAAGTTGTTGAGAGAAAGGAACGTTAGTTAAAATATAGATTCTATAGGAGGGCTTTGGATTATAACATATGTGAAACCTGAATGCAGGCTTATTATCTTTCCAAGAGATAGGACCATCACACTGCTTTAGCGCTAGGGCTGTGCTTGCGGCCAGGCCGGCGTCTAGAGTTGACAAACTTGAATTTTGTACAGTAGGACTATTTGGTGTTAGGTTAATAAAAAAAAAAAAAGAGAAACAAACACAGTTGAAGTTTGTTATTGTCCTGGTGTAAACAGCTGTCCAAAATTCATACTACACAAGAAGCTAAGAGCTAAATTGATATTCGGCAACTGCACACTCTCCAAGGCTGTATTAGGGTTGTTCCAGAGTCTTAAGTAAGCTTTTGGAAATATATGGTCATTGTATATGCTCGCCGCTAAACCTTTGGTTTGGAAGGAGTAATATTTGATTGCGGAGGGGTACAATGCACAAATATGAAGCGCATTGCGCGTACTTTTTCATAAGGTTAGGAAAGGTCTTATTTGTCCATGTAGGCTTACTAGGAGCTGTGGATTCACAACCCACACCTTACCGTGATTTTGTACGACTCTGGTGTTGAATATGCATACGACGGAATTGGCAAAAGCAACAGACACTTAAAACTCGCTTAATAATTTTTGATATGGTCTTGGTTTAAATACACTCTACAATCTTAAATTTCACTTACACTAGGGCTCACCCAACAATTCTTTGATCTTGGAGAAATAATAATGATTAGGATTAAAGAGAGAGGGGGGAAGATTCGAATATATATATATATATATATTAAAGAAACAACAGTAGAAGGGGTAATATAAATATTTGAGATTTGAGAAGAAAATTTTACTTCGGATCCAATACGTAGTTTTGTCACCTATGTATAAATTTTGGGGTCGAGCTGTAACAGTTCAAAATTGAACATGTTATCTTTGTCTCAAATATTTAATAAAAATAAAAATAAGAGGGGTTACTGACCTATGAACCGGCACTGGGAAAGATATTTTGTTGCTCCTTAATAATCCCATCGCCTCCAATGTATTACCTTTTTCTATCGCCTTGGAGTCTCCATTTCTTTCAATTAACTTCTATTTTAGTGATAATTTGTAAATCTGCGAGATACAAAGAAGTCCAGGGTTGGAAAAAATAGTTGTAAGCAATAAAAAAATAAAGTTATGTGATTGAATCAATAAATAAACTCGTTGAATAACTTACCATGAAGGGATGTTTATTCTCATTTTAATAAAAAAGGGGTTGTTTATGCAATTTGGGATGTCTTTCAATGCATATTGTCTGGCATTACGATATTTACTGCGATTACAACAGTATTCTTGTAGCACAAACTCTTTGATCACAGATAATTGTAGGCTATGACTGCGATTTGCAAATACAACATTCACGAATTATCATATTTCTATATAAAAAACGGATACTTTTTCGGGATTTCTTTAACCTGAAAATATGTTTCTACAATAATAAACAATTCGTTGACATTTACATAGACAAATGCATTTGACATTTGGTGGCCGTTTTTGGAACTAAAGTGATAATCCATAGAGAAAAATCACTCTATATTTTAAAGAGAAAAAAAAGAGAACGAAATAATCCTTGGTAAATTATATCATTAAAAATTTATAAGGTAAAAGGAAGTCGAATGATTATAAAATATTAAAATAAACAAATAATAATTTAGTTATTCTAAATGTGTAAAATATGTTTAGGTTTGGTGACGTGACATGCTTTGTAAACACATATTGCGTTTCGTTTTCAGCAAATGTCAAAAAACACTATTTGTAAATTAAACTTGGGATTATGAATAAAGTAAAATCATTTAATATTAAAAGTAAAGGAAGAATACGAATGATTATATTTGTAATAAATAAACATTAAATAGGAACGATAACTAGTAAAAAGTTGTAAAAGGAACTAGACATAAAAACAATCTACCGTAGAATGGATCGTGGCTTTCCTTTGTTCATAAACAAAAAACGAAGGGAAAATGGTTGTGATAGCCAATCGAGAGCTCAGATTCTGTGTGGGCGTGGATTTTCCTAAGATTAAGCTACATGGCGCCAGATTTTAAAGTAACCAATCATAATTCGCAATGGTGACGTGTAAAATTAAATGTTACCAGTTAGAGTCTATAAAGTACCCTTAGTAATATAATATGGGAAAAAACCGGCCAAGTGCGAGTCGGACTCGAGAGCAAGGTTCCGTGCCAGGGGAACGGCAAAAGAGGTCGCGTATGTATGTATGGATCGGGGGTGTTAAGGGCTGGATTCATCTTAAGGCTAGTATATTCGAAATTGTGAGACTTGGTGTATTTTCGATTCATCAATAAGCGATCAAATGTTCCTTTGTTTTGAATAGATGAAAACATATGCTTAGATTTTATAAACGACGTTGATTATCTTACAGTAAGAAATATGATATCCATATATTCAGTATAGTAAACCTGCAAATACAATAAAAACTTTAATTGATTTTATATTTTCTGAATAATACTTGGAGATTACAAATCCTTTACTCACAAATAATAGATATATGAATAGATTAAATGTTATGTGGAAGGATATTCAACAGTTACCTTTCAGTAAAAGTGACTCTTTCAGTAAAATAACGATAGAAACGGCGAATAGATGAAGAAATAAAAATGATGCCATTACTTTTGCACAAGAAAGAAAAGTTAGAGACAGAGAGGGTTTGAAATATTTTTAAAATACCATAGTATGTAGATAAACTCATTCAGTGACTGAAGAGGCAAATTGTAAGATGAGGCGACAAAATAGGGCACATACAACAGTAGGTTACGTATGTGAGTAATATTCGTTGTTAGCGATATTATACCCCAAGTTGGTTGGTTAAGCATAAAATCATTGGGTTCTCATTCAATATCATTGGGTTAATATCAAATCTTTGCTATTATTAAATAAAGCTATGCGTCGATTGGAAATAATAAAAGCGGTCAGATAACATATTTATTGATTATAAGATTTTCTTGGGAGGTTAGAATAGTGATAGACCAAAAGATGTATTCAAACGTACAGGGAAGGTTAAATCGATTGTGTCATTAGGAAATTAGAACAATATTTGCGTATGTGAGGAGTTTTGTAAATTCTAGAATAAGCAAAACTAATTATATTTATAATTATAACTATCGTCAGTATCGAAGTAATTACGGGTTCCTATTATTATATTCACGTGATAGGTAGATTAGTTCAGGGAGAAATTACCCCATTATTGGGTAAATTAGAAAATTAGTGACAGGGCACTCTAAAAAATTAAGAACCAATAAGATGAAGCGTCATCAAGATTTTCGCAGAGGTAACTTTTCCGCATGTATATAAGGCCGGGCGCGGGGGAGCCGGCCCTCTTTCCTTTACTGACGCTCACCGAAGAAGACGCAAGCACACTTCCCTCTGTAAGATGGCTGCTGAACAAGTTTTTCTTTAACTCAAGACCGAAATAGTCAGCAAATAAGTGAAAGAAACGAAAGTCTATGTGTATAGGTCTTGCACGGGCAAGTTTCTAACCTTTGGGGAAATGTTTCAGATGAGCTTTAAATGGTAAAATTAAAGCCTGACTGAAATATATAGTTTGGTTGTGAAGTTTACATCAAATTAACGTAGCTGTATCAAGTAAATTCAAGAATTAGTGAAAATAGATTTTCTAAAACTAATTTCATATGAAATGAAATGTGGGAAAGGGAGTTTTTTATCTTGAATAATTAAAAATAGGATTGTGTCGTACTGGGGCGATTCGCTATGGACTTTCGAGGGGGGTACTAGGTAAAATTGAAGTTTATGATTGTGGCGTCATAAACGGGCGGCCAATTCGTTGGTCTGCCTAGTTAGTCACATAATGTAAGCCTGCGTGACTTAATATGGAAAAAGGCTTCATCAAGTGCTGCCGCTAGAACGTAGTTCTGTTTTCCGGTTAAGCCCCGAGGGCAGGTTTTCATTATTCCTTGAGCTAGGGCCCCGGAATCGGCTCCTTCCCCTCCGATTCTGGCACGTAAAGGTTGATAGGTTATGCTAGGTGAGTGCCGCTCAAAACTGTACAGGAATGGGGCGACGTGTGGCGCTGGTAAGAACCACAAAAATTGGCATAGGAAATTCTCATGTAGTCTGAATTAGGCAGGTAAAATCATAGGTCAATTGTAGGGTTAATCGCGTGAAAATTAGGTAGATTATCACAAAAACCTGGGGGGGTTTGTGATACTGGTGTTTTGAATGGTCGTCAATAGAGCGGAATAGGCGCATAATCTGCTAGGCAGGCATGTAGAACGAACGAAAATCTAGTTAGGTAGGTCGTCACAATGTAAAATTAGCATTCTAGACTCGAAATTGTTGTAGGATAAGTTAGGCATAAATTCAACAAAATGGCCGAATTATTATTTATCGATAGGAAAATTGCAAAGGTGCATTACAAAATGGCCGCTATTGGTTCACTAAGTGATGCATTTCATCCAAGCTAATTTTGATAAACAACATGGCGGATCATGACAAAAGTAAATTAAAATGTATGATGATTTTCAAGTTGTGTCATAGGCAGGTAAATACGAGCAAGTTGGAGGGTTAAATGGGAACGTTTTAGTGAATTTGTTATCTTAAATTCTCAGTGGCATCTATGGGTGTTGTGATGTGGCATTGTAAATAAATTTCAGTGAATGAAAAATATCTACCTACCATTGTGCTAAAGCTAGCTGGACGCACAATCTAATTAACTAATAGATTATCAAATCATAATAGAAGTAATATCTTTGAATTGGGCTGACTTTACTAATTTTGACCATGGTTCAATCTGTGGACTATAAATAAAATAAAATATTTTGGTAATAAATATGGATGAATGCTAAAGAAAAGTCTGGGTGTAATGTTGACCCGTGATATTATTTGAGCCATGTCAATTCCAACTCATTAATATCACAAGACACAATATTGAGTAAGCTTCCGCAAATTAACAAAATAATGCTCGGTGTGTAGCACTAAACAATACTTTGACCAACATTTATATACTATGAAAGTATCAATTAAATTGGTGAATATGTTAAGTTCACGATTACTGGAATCAAAGTATTCTCTGAGTTAAATATTCTAAATCAATTTTAACAGTCGACTCAATTTAAAGGAAATCAATATCAAGTTTATCACACAATAATCATAAGAAGATTTATTCAATGCCATTTTGACAATGCAATCCAAGCTATTGTTCAAAAGTAGGAAAGGTTTAACGCAAATATTTATTTATTATATGTCCCTAAATTTAATAAACTTTCCTTCTGAAATCCCTAGATTTTCCAGTACTTATTCCCTTTTTTTAAGTTCATAAATTGTAAGATTGAATTTATGTTGATATAAGATAAATCAGAATTTAGAAAAAAAAAAGAAAAAAAAAATTACATTTAATTTTGAATTCAGCCATCACACTGAAATAAGAATATTTCAGTTGTGAAAAACTGGGAAATCGCTTGGAGCAGTTTGCTTGTCCTCTTGTTGTTGGAAAGACTACAGACAAACATAGACTATTGATCATATACTTTATAGTACTTAATTTAAAGAAAGATTGTAATTGGCTGGATTCCTGGGGGAAAGTTGCCCAGTTCGGATGACGAGGCTTACCATATTGAGCGGAGGAGGGGCTCTTTATCTAGCCAGGAAAGCCACATTGTATATTTTGAGTAACACTAAAGATAGCAAATAAATTCTAAATCAGTGACGAAGACGGGTTTATCCATACCTTGATTTTAGGCGACTATAACTCTTTAACTTGCTTCAAATTACCTCTCTTATCTTGATAAACTAAGTCGACATTGGATAATTTACATTACTTAGAATAACGTTGTATATGACAAATAAACTAATATTTGGTAGCGGAGTAGAATTACCCAAACTTAACTTTCTTTATAGCTCGAGTTACCTCTTTTTACCCTATTGTCTATTATGGCTCGATATACCCTCTTATACCCTACTAATTTATAACAATACTCCAATTAACTCATGAATTCACTTTGACCAATTTCTATCAACATTGTTCGTACTTGCTTCATTCAGCGGAATGTAGGAGGAAACGCTTATCTCTTTCCTATAGTATCTCCATTTCTAATCGCTAGAGGACTATTAAAATCTCCATGGTATAGTAACAAATATTAAGAATTGGTATGAGATTGGAGTAGGCTTATTTAGGAAAATTACAAACTTAAATTCTGTTTCCCTGGTTGTATCAAAAGAGTAATAATATCTATTTAGTGGTAATTTTATTAAGTAATAGTTGTAATAACAGGAATGATTGAGACCTAGTGATAAAAGCGAGTACTTTCGTTGTAAGATGAGGAATCAATACCATTAACTAGGAAACCGTCTGATCATATTCTTCTTTGGGTATAAACACATTAAACTGAAGATAGGCAACGACCAACTATACAATCCAATAGCGATGAGCGAAGCCCATTTGTTTAAGCACATACTTAATGTTACAAAACATACTTACTAAACTCATCTTGTAGTCAAAGCGTTGGTTCCATATCCTTTGTTCAGAGCTAGGACATCTATACATCAAATTAGACGAATAGAAATAAAGAAATAAATCATAAAAGCAAAACATTCAGATTTTCATAATATAATTTCAGTATTGGTTTTGGCATTAACATAGAAAACTAGGTGAGAGGCAACCCTAAGATACTTTCCAAGATATTTATATAATATTATTCCTTTTAAAGTTAGAAAATTAACAAATTCTAGAGATTTTCTAAAAGCCGCAGTCGGGCCGGCTATGATTATTAAAATTTGTCAAATAAATCCAAAGATATGAATTGAAACATTGTTGACATAGATAATAGATTCTTTATAACTGATAGTATAGTAGTAAAATAGGTAAATTCTCAATTTTCCATTAACACTTCAGGCGGACACTAGTAATTCATTGTTGAAGTTATAACTAACTAGTAATAAATTTATCAATAAAGTTGATATAGCTTGACCATGACATCATAAGGTAGAAATCTAATGGATTAGGGTCCTCCGTAATAAAATAGATCGGTATTTTATTTGATAAACATAGTTATTTCTAAGCATTAAACAAAGTAACAGATTAGTATGAAGTTGGGTCAATTTGGAATGAGCAATTAATATCTTAATTTCTATTCTGTAGGAAAATCAGGCAAAGTAAATTCCTTCTTTTAGTAATAGGTTCTTAGTTCATTATCTATCGAAGCATAAATAATTAAAGTTAGTCATGTAAAGTTAATATTTATATCCACCCAGCAATATTCGAGAACTTAGGGTAATTACGGATTACAACTTGGGAAATATCACTAGACATTACGCGCCCATTTCACACTTACAAAAGCATTAATATTAGATTATTCTAGCATGCAATAAAATAGGGTTAGGGAAAATAAATTAGGCAAAACATAGATAAAACATTTAATGGAATCACAAGTAGGGATAGTTAGTTCGGAAGCCGTTTAGCGGCTAATCAACATGAATGGGATTTGTAGTTAGGTATGCGTTAGGTTAACTATGCTAGGGTTAGAATATCACCAATCCATGTAGTAAAACAGTAAGAACTAGAATCCAATAAAATACCATCACCAGGTATAATAAGCGTTAGGTAATTAAGTTAGGTAAGTTAGCTATCAAGTTAGTAGTCAGTAGTCATCATCATTCATGTAGTATCATTCATCATTAGTATAGTTATAGTTAGCTTCGGGGGGGGGGGGGATCATTACAGTGTGTGAGTGTGTACGAGTGTATCTGCGTGTTAGAGTGTATATGTGTGTGAGTATATGTGCGTGTAAATGCTTTGCGCAGCCTACGACAATATATTGGAATTGTTTTACATAGGTACATAATAATATGCAAAACACTGTATAATCAGTAGTACCTCGATCATTGGTTACAAACATGAGTTTGCAACCAATGATCGAGGTACTAAAAGACTAAAAAAAAGCAAAAAAATACATGCCGATTTCTAAGGTGTCGCTATCTCTGAGGTCCCAGGTTCGATCACAGTCTACCACCGTTGCCTTTGATTTCCATAACACAAATGCTTTAATTACCACGCCACTACCGTTGCCTCTAATTGATTTCCATAACACAAATTCTTTAACTACCACGCCACCGTTGTTGTCTCTGATTTCCATAACACAAGTGCTTAAGCTAAGCTACAATAAGAACATAGGGATGTTGATTCAGCGAAAAGGGAAGCACTTCCGCCAAGCTAGGTGTCTGATTTCCAAAACAAAAGTGCTTTAGCTACCAAGGTTGTCCCTGATTTCCAGAACACAAATGCTGTAGCTACCACAGCAGCCACAAGTGCTTAAGCACTTGTGTTATGAAAATCAGAGGCTGAAATCAGAGGCTACTACCGTTGCCTAATTTCTATAAGCTTTGCAGCAAGCGCCGCAGGGATTAGGGTCTATTGTGGTGTGACCCGAAGCACTTTTCTACGCAGAGACCAACGTCACACAATTTGCATTCATGTGTGGTCTGCCTGTGGCACTCTGCGCATTTGCGCCGCATGACCCTACCACATGCGTTACGCTTTGCCACCACCGACGGCCAATGACGATTTGTCGTAAACCGCGAAAAACTAGGCACGTCTGGCCGCTGAGCTGACTGACGAGGTCTTGGGACTAGGCTCAAATTATTTTCAAGTATTTGCTCGACTAGATCGAGGCGGAAAACGATGTTGTGAAGATGTACGTCAGTCGCAGCCTGAAGGCAAATGCGTGCATTCAAAATGGAACAATTTAGGAGGCGCTTGAAGATCTTCATGCTCCATTTGCTACATCTTTTCCTCTCTAACAGATAGGCCTCTAGCATGCCGTCTTTTAAATCAACGCCCCCCATGTTCTTGTTGTAGTCAAGTATTAGCTGTGGCTTCCAGGCAGAAGACCGGAAGCGTTTCGGGGGAGCCTGGGTAATCTCCGTACCATGATAAGTAGAAATGAATGTTATTTTCTTCTTATCATAATAGGCCATTACCGTCATGTCCCCCGAATGCCGTGCTGCAAATTGACCGGCTTTTAATTCGCAGTGCCTGACCAACGGTGGCAAATGTTGGCGATTTTCTCTCAATGTACCTACCACATCTGTTTTATTCCTCTTCAGGTATCTGGTCAACAGAGGACTGTTGAACCAGTTGTCTGTGAAGAGGGTGTAGCCTTTGTTTAGCAGGGGGCGAATGAGAGAAAGCACAGTCGCCGTGCTTTTCAGCAACGATGGTGGCAGAGTTGTGTCATAAGTGGTTTTATTTCCGGAGTATACGAAAAAAGACCAAAGGTAGCCAGTTGCGGACTCGCAGAGTTCGAAAGTTTTAATTCCGAACTTGGCCGCTTTGGTCTTAATGTATTGCCGGAATGAGAGGCTGCCCTTCCACAGTAACAAACTCTCGTCAATACAAACCTCCTGGCGTGGTATATATGCGGACTGAAACTTGGCGTTTAGGTGGGTAATTATCGGCTCGATCGGGAAAAGGCTAGAGGATTCGGGAGTTCTAAGGTCGTTATTGTTAAAATTTAACGCAGAGCACAACCGCTCGTACCTTTTGCGGCTAAACATCAAACGAAAGCAATTGGTAGACATAAGATAATTAGTTGAAAAACATGATTTGATGCTTGGCATTTTAATAATTCCAATCATCATCCAAAATGCGAACAGAATAAGAATTTCATGACAGTTTGTGTCGTACCAATCTGCCCAAGCTTTAGTAGACGCGTAGCGGTTGGTTTCGGTGACGATATGGTCTAGGATGTCCCTGCCCCAAAACTGGCTAAAAGCACCAAGGGCGGTCTCATGGGCGGTAGTGGGCCCTGTCTTTTGGGGAACAAATGGCTCCCTTTGGGAAGCGAAGGTGTCCATTGTGCGCCATTCAAAATGAACAGCGCTCTCGTCCCCTGGAAACAGTGCCGTGTCACCGCCCTCCGCATCATAAAACTCGTCGTTTTCTAAAGCTTGAGCAGCCCTCTTCCTTTGGCGGACCTGCCGCTTTTCGATGACATCTAAAATGGCGGCCTGTAAATCCGCCGGAACGTCGGAGTCTGTGATATGTATCTGCGTTAAAAGGTCGCCGCGCTGCCAGGCGCCGTGCAAGCCAGCACGGCCCCCTCCCCGGCCCCCTCCCCCACCCCGCGTGCGGCTGCACCCCCCAAAACGTCCCCCGCGACCCCTGTCATGCCCAACCGATACCACCACTTGCTCCGATCTGAAAACAAGCAAATATTTCGTAGGATTATCGTATAAACCGGATATTTGCAAAAATCCTAGGATTCTAGAATCCTTGGTTGTATAGAACCAGATAGTTTTAATCTAACATAGATTCTCCCAATCGTCCGAGCAATTTTTAAGTTCCTTGTAAAAATCCCAGTAGCTATGTTTCGGACAATCGGAAACTTGAATCCTGATTTTATAATGTAAGAGTCGATTTATAACATCTTTAGTCTGATTGGTCAGAACAATTTGACTCTTCTTATCGGACTATAAGGTAGTCGTTAGCCAATCAGAGCATCCGTCAGTCCATAAAGTTGACATCAGCCAATCAGCGTGCGCAAAGTGATTTGCGATTTTTCTAACTCTGGATTTATGTAAATTTACTGAACATTACTCGGACGATTGAAGGATTTTCGTAAATATCTGATTTGTACGAATAACCTACGACATTTATATTAGGTACATAGGTAGTCTGTTAGGTATTATAGCCTATAGGTAGTACAGTAAATAAAGCAAAGCAACCAAACATTTTTGTGTAAGTAAATCAAAATAAACGTACGCAATCGATGAGTTGTAGGAGGGAACAGGTGAAGGCGATCGATGACCGCCATAAGATATTCTGGAAACAACCGTATACTTATATAAAACCATGTTTTGCGTTAAACGGTTTTTGTGTTTAATAATATACCTAATCAAGTAACACTTACGTGATTGGTGAATTGGCCCCGCTAGAGATACATGAAGAGGATGAAGACGAGCGCCGAGCAGCGCGAGAAGATGCTCTTCTGTAAAAAAAAGTAAAGACGTAAAATATATAAAACGTATCACAAAAAACCCCTTGTGCCGAATATGGTAGATATGTAAGTATGTACGTATACAAAAATTAATAACGAAAATATCAAAATGTATGAAACAGCTGTTTTTTTGCTGATTTGAATGCAGTTCCCATAATTTTCAGTAAAAATTCCTATCTTTAATTTCCGGGACGTGCGCCGTGTGGCAAAGTTTTCTGTTTATAATACTATATTATGATATATTGGATTATGCAACTAACCATATTAAACATAAATGTACTTACGACACCGTCGGGGATAATTGGTAAAGTATTTCGCCATTGTCATCATAAATTGTCGAGAGTAGGACTGGTGGGGCTCTAGAAAATATAAGTTCTGTTAGTGTAATTGAGTCGGTAATGTACAATAATATGTGTAATTTACTAGCTTGACAGCTTACCTTTCTTCTGACTCGAGCCTTTCCTCGTTCTCTGTATCTCTCTCTTGCTGGCCCTCCGCGTCCTCCATAAACAAGATCTGGAAAACACCATGTAAGTACGTAAGATACATAATCGTTATATAAGAGAAATCAATCACCTTCATACAAATTCAAAAAAAGTGTGTGCATTAAAGATAGCAGTGGTGGCGGTCTCATATTAAGAGGCATATTACATTTTGACTGTGATTTTCGCGTAAAATGGCCAATTTTGGCGTTATCGATCTCAGAAACAAAAATACATTAATACTTTTGACTTATTGAATGGTGCAGACTAGCTATTGGAATAGTTCATAGCGGCCTCGCTTTTTTGAAAATTTGCTTAACTTTATAATTAAACCCGAAATTGCAGAGAAAGATTTTCATAAAATGCGCGAAGGCACTTTTTTGAGCTCATGGATTGAACAACTGTGCTAAACAATTGAAATAAAAAAAATTGAATGTTATCTCTTATATAGTCGAATAGTTCATAGCGGCCTCGGAATTTTGAAATTATGTATAGAATATGTGAAAAAAAAATCCAATCAAAAACCATAAAACTACTAAAAAAGCTCAGAATAAACTGTGGATTTCTCCTAGATACATTATTATTATTACGTAAAAATTATATCATAATAATCTTTACTTCATAATAAAATCAAAGGACATGTCCTAATTTGGGCCACGTCTATGTACACCACCCTCAAAGATGGAGAAAAATATGCTGATTCTGAGAAAAATACAAATAATTTTATAGAATGCATGGTTAAATGGTTATTAATAAAAACAGATCAATATTTTTTTCCTTGAAATAAAGCGTCGAATATGGCAACTCTCCGTTAAAAAGCCGTCAGTGGGCGCATTCTGCCAGACAAATCGTGGAGTCATCGATTGCCATTTTTAACCATGGAAAGTATAGCGATAGTGAGTGTTTCTACACGGTGCAAGTAGCCCGCGCAACTTGAGCACTTGCGCAAGTTACATGCCCCGCGTGGAAACACGTAAAGCGGGTGTAGCTCCATAGCATTGTACACCCGCGCAAGTAACCCGTGCCTCAACGTGCGCAAGATACATGCACCGTGCAGCACTCTTATCGCGCGACCGACGAGCGAGTGTAGGAGGCCTGCGGCTTGATTGCTTTGTCTATTTTTTGGTTTATGACGTCAGTGCACTGTCCATTCTTGTCATCGTGTTATGACGGATAGAGCATTGCTTTCGCTTTGAGATAGGCGGTCTAGCCGCCGGTATTGTTCAATATTTTACTATCCATGGTTAAAATGTACTCTCTATGGCGATCGATGACTCAAAGATTTGTCTGGCAGAATGCGCCCATTGTCACTGTCATTGAGTTCTACCTACTCTGTGCTGTGGGTTGTTGTTAACACAGACGTATAAGAAGTTGTTAACATCTTCCGCCATGATGCTTTTTTTATGCGTTTTTGCATTTTGTTTTATGTTCCTTCCAGAAAACAAAGCGATTTTAAAGAAATTGAATAATTAGAAACTGTTTATCGTGTCTTTATCTATTTTTTGGTATACTGTACAAAGACGTGGCCCAGACCTCATACATTTTTGGACATCACCTTTCATACTTTTATTTGTTGTTTGTACTTGTTTGTCTTTCTGTGTATGTTCAAAGTTGACTCTAAGAAATCGTTCACCAACTTTAATTTTCCTTTCTAACCCTTTAACTTTCCAGTGAATCATCATATTACTTTTTTTCGCGGACACATATAAATGTATTTAGTAGACCCAAAGGTTTCTCTAGGTTGTATCGCTAAAATCCGTCAAAATCGAAATTTCGTCGAAAAAATGTGATAGGGCCCTTAAAGACACCACTTAAAACCAGTCGATTTTCATTCAAAAAAGGTAACTTTCAAGCCTTGGTTCTTCGTCGAGAATTGATCTAGCTGTGATCTGCTGAGTCCATCCAGGGACTGAATGAAGGAGATTCAGATCGCAATACACACCCAACTGATCTGATCAGCATTCTAAGAGATGTAAGGATATGTTTAAAAATCCGCGAAATTAGCATAAATATGTATGAAATCCTGAAACTCAAGACTCTGATCCTTACTTTTTTATAATGCTGATCAGATCAGTTGGGATTTCTAGCTAGAAGGTAAGCCGATGGAAACGGTTTGTATGGACCCTTCGCCGCTGCTACCTACATTCAACAAAATTAAGACTTTTGAAAACAATTCGCTTGCAAGTCGTTCAACAAGTTCGTCTTTTACCTGGTGTCGTATGTTTTTTATACAAAAGATGCTTTTGTTATCTCAAGAATCAAGATTAAGTTTTCCGATGGTCTTGCGTTTACCCAAAAGAACAAAAGCATCTTTTGTAAAAAAACAAGAGCAGTTACCTGCCTCCATCATTTACGTGCCCCTTGCAAACGAATTTGTTTTCAAAACAAAATGTGAAAGTCATACCTTTGGAGGAGAAGTCCAAGCAGTATCCTGCAGGCTGATTATCTAATTAAAAACCACCTAGCGACCGGCAGGCTGATTATCTAAAATGAGCGACCGATCTCGATTCCTGAATTATTTCGAAATCGTCGCGCGACCGAGTCACTGATTTGGTATTATGTATGCGATCGCTGATTAGTTTATGCTCGGTTTATGCTCGTGAAGATCTCCATAGAAACTAGCGCCACTGGCAACCAGTGGGAGCGACTGAAAAGTATTTTTACCGAAAGTAGTCTGTGACTGTGTATGTGTCTGACCATATGTGCTCTGTGAACATAACCTTTTTGTTTTCGTTTCGAATTTTGTTTACATTTTTTCGTCTTCAAAATTGCAAATTTCGTGTAGGTATTAAAGGACAGGGCCCCTAAAAAGGCCACTTTCAGCAATTCTCATTAGATTCTTATTATGATTCAGATTAAAAATCATCAAATTATAGCAATTTTATTTAATTTTGGTTAAAGGTAAGGCTAAGAATTTAACGAAAACCAATCAGAAATTACGTTTTGTCTTGTTTCTGTTTGACAGAAGAAATCGCGAAATCGTCGCGGTCGCATCGCGGTTTCTGAGTTAGATAATACGAATTTCGGAGCATTTCCTTGCAAGTGCTCGTATATTTTAGTTCTTTAGTTGTCCGTTGGAGGCAGCACTCGTAGAAACTTGATCGGTGGTACGAAATCGAGTTTGACAGCGACGATTCCGTAATTATGACCGGTCGCTAGGTGGTTTTTAATAAGATAATCAGCCTGCGGTTCCAGTTCACAGATTAATGTGATACATTGCTACTTTTCTTTGGTATGTTTTTTTTACCCCAAAAAGAAGAAGCAATTTATCACATTCATCTGTCAAATGAGACCGATCGCTAGGTGGTTTTTAATTAGATAATCAGCCTGCCGTTGTGCATAAAAAAATCCAAACCTCTTCTTCCGCGTCAGACGCACCCTCATCATCATCGCTCAGATTGAGTATGTCGTAGAAGGCGGCCGGCGCCGGCGCGGCCTCGTCGTCGTCGTGTCTCCAAAACCTCGACATCTCTGTAAAAAAAAAACCGCGGCTATGAATTGAGATATAACTCCCGGTTCGTAACTTGGCAAGATAAAGATGAGACAAAAGATGCGCAGTAGACAAACACAAAACTCTGCGTATCTTTTGTCTTATCTTTGTCTTGTCAAGTTATATGCCGGCACCTATTACCTACTGTTTACCTTTTATTTATAAAGATTATTTTTATGCTTTTTCTTTTCACATAATATTTATATTACTAAAACGTAAAACAAACATTAAAAAAAACTCTAATTTTGCATTTCATTCAAACTTTTCGACATTATCGATATAAAATTTTGATACTTTCTCTGTTCTCCTCCCTAGGCAGTTTCTCAACGATCAAATCGAAGATGGCGGCCTAGCTAGACTAGCCTAAACCATAAGAATAAATAAAAGATTTATTTATTCGTATGACTAAACTACTATCCCCGCCAATTGGTAATGCGCCTGACGGCCATGTTTTTTCATAAACGAAAAACAATTGAATTTTTTTACATACCGAGACCTTATCTTATTGAAAATAAAAATCCTTTTTTATCCAATCCGTTCCCTTGCTTGCTCCTATTCCCGCAAATTGCTAATGCGCCTGGTGCCATTTTTTTAACCTCAAAAAGGAAAAACAAAAGTTTTTTTTTATATTAGACCCTACCTATCTTACTGAAAATAATAATAAAAAAATTTATTAAATTGTTACATCATGTCATTTTAGTGTTTTGTGTTGGATGTTAATGTTGTAACAGTTCAAAATTGAACATGTTATCTTTTTCTCAAATATTTAATAAAAATAAAAATAAGAGGGGTTACTGACCTATGAACCGGCACTGGGAAAGATATTTTGTTGCTCCTTAATAATCCCATCGCCTCCAATGTATTACCTTTTTCTATCGCCTTGGAGACTCCATTTCTTTCAATTAACTTCTATTTTAGTGATAATTTGTAAATCTGCGAGATACAAAGAAGTCCAGGGTTGGAAAAAAATAGTTGTAAGCATTAAAAAAATAAAGTTATGTGATTGAATCAATAAATAAACTCGTTGAATAACTTACCTGAAGGGATGTTTATTCTCATTTTAATAAAAAAGGGGTTGTTTATGCAATTTGGGATGTCTTTCAATGCATATTGTCTGGCATTACGATATTTACTGCAATTACAACAGTATTCTTGTAGCACAAACTCTTTGATCACAGATAATTGTAGGCTATGACTGCGATTTGCAAATAAAACATTCACGAAATATCATATTTCTCTATAAAAAACGGATACTTTTGCGGGATTTCTTTAACCTGAAAATATGTTTCGACAATAATAAACAATTCGCTGACATTTACATAGACAAATGCATTTGACATTTGGTGGCCGTTTTTGGAACTAAAGTGATAATCCATAGAGAAAAATCACTCTATATTTTAAAGAGAAGAAAAAAAAGAGAACGAAATAATCTTTGGTAAATTATATCAATTAATATTTTAAAGGTAAAAAGGAGTAGAATGATTATAAAATATTAAAATAAACAAATAATAATTTAATAACTAGATGTGTAAAATAATGTTTAGGTTTGGTGACGTGACATGCTTTGTAAACACATATCGCGTTTCGTTTTCAGCAAAATTCAAAAAACACTATTTGTAAATTAAGCTTGGGATTATGAATAAAGTAAAATCATTTAATATTAAAAGTAAAGGAAGAATACGAATGATTATATTTGTAATAAATAAACATTAAATAGAAACGATAACTAGTAAAAAGTTGTAAAAGGAACTAGACATAAAAACAACATACCGTAGAATGGATCGTGGCTTTCCTTTGTTCATAAACAACAGACGAAGGGAAAATGTTTGCGGTAGCCAATCAGGAGCTCGGATTATGTGTGGGCGTGGATTTTCCTAAGATTAAGCTACATGGCGCCAGATTTTAAAGTAACCAATCATAATTCGCAATAGTGACGTGTAAAATTAAATGTTACCAGTTAGAGTCTATAAAGTACCCTTAGTAATATAATATGGGAAAAAAACCGGCCAAGTGCAAGTCGGACTCGAGAGCAAGGTTCCGTGCCAGGGGAACGGCAAAAGAGGTCGCGTATGTATGTATGTATGAGTCGAGGGTGTTAAGGCCGGGATTCATCTTAAGGCTAGTATATTCGAAATTGTGAGATTTGGTGTATTTTCGATTCATCAATAAGCGATCAAATGTGCTTTTGTTTTGAATAGATGAAAATATATGCTTAGATTTTATAAACGACGTTGATTATCTTACAGTAAGAAATATGATATCCATATATTCAGTATAGTAAACCTGCAAATACAATAAAAACTTTAATTGATTTTATATTTTCTGAATAATACTTGGAGATTACAAATCATTTACCCACAATAATAGGTATATGAATAGGTTAAATGTTATGTGGAAGGATATTCAACGGTTACCTTTCAGTAAAAGTGACTCTTTCAGTAAAATAACGATAGAAACGGCGAATAGATGAAGAAATAAAAATGATGCCATTACTTTTGCACAAGAAAGAAAAGTTAGAGACAGAGAGGGTTTGAAATATTTTTAAAATACCATAGTATGTAGATAAACTCATTCAGTGACTGAAGAGGCAAATTGTAAGATGAGGCGACAAAATAGGGCACATACAACAGTAGGTTACGTATGTGAGTAATTTTCGTTGTTAGCGTTATTATACCCCAAGTTTGGTTGGTTAAGCATAATATCATTGGGTTCTTGTTATCAATTCGTTGCTATTATTAAATAAAGCTATGCGTCGATTGGAAATAATAAAAGCGGTCAGATAACATATTTATTGATTATAAGATTTTTCTTGGGAGGTTAGAATAGCGATAGACCAAAAGATGTTTCAAACGTACAGGGAAGGTTAAATCGATTGTGTCATTAGGAAGTTAGAACAATATTTGCGTATGTGAGGAGTTTTGTAAATTCTAGAATAAGCAAAACTAATTATATTTATAATTATAACTATCGTGAGTATCGAAGTAATTACGGGTTCCTATTATTATATTCGCGAGATAGGTAGATTAGTTCAGGGAGAAATTACCCCATTATTGGGTAAATTAGAAAAATTAGTGACAGGGCTCTCTAAAAAATTAAGAACCAATAAGATTAAGCGTCATCAAGATTTTCGCAGAGGTAACTTTTCCGCATGTATATAAGGCCGGGCGCGGGGGAGCCGGTCCTCTTTCCTTTACTGACGCTCACCGAAGAAGACGCAAGCACACTTCCCTCTGTAAGATGGCTGCTGAACAAGTTTTTCTTTAACTCAAGACCGAAATAGTCAGCAAATAAGTGAAAGAAACGAAAGTCTATGTGTATAGGTCTTGCACGGGCAAGTTTCTAACCTTTGGGGAAATGTTTCAGATGAGCTTTAAATGGTAAAATTAAAGCCTGACTGAAATATATAGTTTGGTTGTGAAGTTTACATCAAATTAACGTAGCTGTATCAAGTAAATTCAAGAATTAGTGAAAATAGATTTTCTAAAACTAATTTCATATGAAATGAAATGTGGGAAAGGGAGTTTTTTATCTTGAATAATTAAAAATAGGATTGTGTCGTACTGGGGCGATTCGCTATGGACTTTCGAGGGGGGTACTAGGTAAAATTGAAGTTTATGATTGTGGCGTCATAAACGGGCGGCCAATTCGTTGGTCTGCCTAGTTAGTCACATAATGTAAGCCTGCGTGACTTAATATGGAAAAAGGCTTCATCAAGTGCTGCCGTTAGAACGTAGTTCTGTTTTCCGTTTAAGCCCCGAGGGCAGGTTTTCATTATTCCTTGAGCTAGGGCCCCGGAATCGGCTCCTTCCCCTCCGATTCTGGCACGTAAAGGTTGATAGGTTATGCTAGGTGAGTGCCGCTCAAAACTGTACAGGAATGGGGCGACGTGTGGCGCTGGTAAGAACCACAAAATTTGGCATAGGAAATTCTCATGTAGTCTGAATTAGGCAGGTAAAATCATAGGTCAATTGTAGGGATAATCGCGCGAAAATTAGGTAGAGTATCACAAAACCGGGGGGGGCTTGTGATACTGGTGTTTTGAATGATCGTCAATAGAGCGGAATAGGCACATAATCTGCTAGGCAGGCATGTGGAACGAGCGAAAATCTAGTTAGGTAGGTCGTCACATTGTAAAATTAGCATTCTAGACTCGAAGTTGTTGTAGGATAAGTTAGGCATAATTCAACAAAATGGCCGAATTATTATTTATCGATAGGAAAATTGCTAGGTGCATTACAAAATGGCCGCTATTGGTTCTCTAAGTGATGCATTTCATCCAAGCTAATTTTGATAAACAACATGGCGGATCATGACCAAAGTAAATTAAAATGTATGACAATTTTTAGGTTGTGTCAAGGCAGGTAAATGCGAGCAAGTTGGAGGGTTTAATGGGAATGTGTTAGTGAATTTGTTATCTTAAATTCTCAGTGGCATCTATGGGTGTTGTGAAGTGGCATTGTAAATAAATTTCAGTGAATGAAAAATATCTACCTACCATTGTGCTAAAGCTAGCTGGACGCACAATCTAATTAACTAATAGATTATCAAATCATAATAGAAGTAATATCTTTGAATTGGGCTGACTTTACTAATTTTGACCATGTTTCAATCTGTTGACTATAAATAAAATAAAATATTTTGGTAATAAATGTGGATGAATGCTAAATAAAAGTCTGGGTGTAATGTTGACCCGTGATATTATTTGAGCCATGTCAATTCCAACTCATTAATATCACAAGACACAAATTTTGAGTAGGCTTCCACAAATTAACAAAATAATGCTCGGTATGTAGCACTAAACAATACTTTGACCTACATTTATATACTATGAAAGTATCAAATACATTGGTGAATATGTTAAGTTCACGATTACTGGAATCAAAGTATTCTCTGAGTTAAATATTCTAAATCAATTTTAACAGTCGACTCAATTTAAAGGAAATCAATATCAAGTTTATCACACAATAATCATAAGAAGATTTATTCAATGCCATTTTGACAATGCAATCCAAGCTATTGTTCAAAAGTAGGAAAGGTTTAACGCAAATATTTATTTATTATATGTCCCTAAATTTAATAAACTTTCCTTCTGAAATCCCTAGATTTTCCAGTACTTATTCCCTTTTTTTAAGTTCATAAATTGTAAGATTGAATTTATGTTGATATAAGATAAATCAGAATTTAGAAAAAAAAAAGAAAAAAAAAATTACATTTAATTTTGAATTCAGCCATCACACTGAAATAAGAATATTTCAGTTGTGAAAAACTGGGAAATCGCTTGGAGCAGTTTGCTTGTCCTCTTGTTGTTGGAAAGACTACAGACAAACATAGACTATTGATCATATACTTTATAGTACTTAATTTAAAGAAAGATTGTAATTGGCTGGATTCCTGGGGGAAAGTTGCCCAGTTCGGATGACGAGGCTTACCATACTGAGCGGAGGAGGGGCTCGTATCTAGCCAGGAAAGCCACATTGTATATTTTGAGTAACACTAAAGATAGCAAATAAATTCTAAATCAGTGACGAAGACGGGTTTATCCATACCTTGATTTTAGGCGACTATAACTCCTTAACTTGCTTCAAATTACCTCTCTTATCTTGATAAACTAAGTCGACATTGGATGATTTACATTACTTAGAATAACGTTGTATATGACAAATAAACTAATATTTGGTAGCGGAGTAGAATTACCCAAACTTAACTTCTTTATAGCTCGAGTTACCTCCTTTTACCCTATTGTCTGTTATGGCTCGATATACCCTCTTATACCCTACTAATTTATAACAATACTCCAATTAACTCATGAATTCACTTTGACCAATTTCTATCAACATTGTTCGTACTTGCTTCATTCAGCGGAATGTAGGAGGAAACGCTTATCTCTTTCCTATAGTATCTCCATTTCTAATCGCTAGAGGACTATTAAAATCTCCATGGTATAGTAACAAATATTAAGAATTGGTATGAGATTGGAGTAGGCTTATTTAGGAAAATTACAAACTTAAATTCTGTTTCCCTGGTTGTATCAAAAGAGTAATAATATCTATTTAGTGGTAATTTTATTAAGTAATAGTTGTAATAACAGGAATGATTGAGACCTAGTGATAAAAGCGAGTACTTTTGTTGTAAGATGAGGAATCAATACCATTAACTAGGAAACCGTCTGATCATATTCTTCTTTGGGTATAAACACATTAAACTGAAGATAGGCAACGACCAACTATACAATCCAATAGCGATGAGCGAAGCCCATTTGTTTAAGCACATACTTAATGTTACAAAACATACTTACTAAACTCATCTTGTAGTCAAAGCGTTGGTTCCATATCCTTTGTTCAGAGCTAGGACATCTATACATCAAATTAGACGAATAGAAATAAAGAAATAAATCATAAAAGCAAAACATTCAGATTTTCATAATATAATTTCAGTATTGGTTTTGGCATTAACATAGAAAACTAGGTGAGAGGCAACCCTAAGATACTTTCCAAGATATTTATATAATATTATTCCTTTTAAAGTTAGAAAATTAACAAATTCTAGAGATTTTCTAAAAGCCGCAGTCGGGCCGGCTATGATTATTAAAATTTGTCAAATAAATCCAAAGATATGAATTGAAACATTGTTGACATAGATAATAGATTCTTTATAACTGATAGTATAGTAGTAAAATAGGTAAATTCTCAATTTTCCATTAACACTTCAGGCGGACACTAGTAATTCATTGTTGAAGTTATAACTAACTAGTAATAAATTTATCAATAAAGTTGATATAGCTTGACCATGACATCATAAGGTAGAAATCTAATGGATTAGGGTCCTCCGTAATAAAATAGATCGGTATTTTATTTGATAAACATAGTTATTTCTAAGCATTAAACAAAGTAACAGATTAGTATGAAGTTGGGTCAATTTGGAATGAGCAATTAATATCTTAATTTCTATTCTGTAGGAAAATCAGGCAAAGTAAATTCCTTCTTTTAGTAATAGGTTCTTAGTTCATTATCTATCGAAGCATAAATAATTAAAGTTAGTCATGTAAAGTTAATATTTATATCCACCCAGCAATATTCGAGAACTTAGGGTAATTACGGATTACAACTTGGGAAATATCACTAGACATTACGCGCCCATTTCACACTTACAAAAGCATTAATATTAGATTATTCTAGCATGCAATAAAATAGGGTTAGGGAAAATAAATTAGGCAAAACATAGATAAAACATTTAATGGAATCACAAGTAGGGATAGTTAGTTCGGAAGCCGTTTAGCGGCTAATCAACATGAATGGGATTTGTAGTTAGGTATGCGTTAGGTTAACTATGCTAGGGTTAGAATATCACCAATCCATGTAGTAAAACAGTAAGAACTAGAATCCAATAAAATACAATCACCAGGTATCATTAGGAAATCAAGATAGTAGTTATCATTTGTATCAGTATTTAATTAAGGGGGGGGGGATCATTACATCGTGAGATGCCGTGACCAGAATTAGTAGTTTTTACATACTTTTAGCATAGATTCCACTTCAACGAATTCCAGGCTTTTGTAATGTGAAATGCAGTGATCAAAATACAGATAAGATGATTTTGGTCACATTTTGCTGCTGAGAAAATAGGAACGATATCGCTGGTTGTGGATTGAAAATTCCTTGTTTTGTAGTGTAGCATCCGGTTGATCTTTTGCGTGCGATCTGTTATGTAATCCTTTTGGTTATAGCTGAAATTAAAGAAAAATATCAAAATAGGTTATGTAGTTCACATTAATGTTTATAGAGTTATATTTTAGCGTTTGAGAAAGGGTTTCTTATTGATTGAGGTAAAGTAACATTGAGCTGGTAGAGGGGCATTGATTTTATGGACATTTTTACTCCATAAAGGTTTCACAATGAAAACAGAAAATTTTATCAAAAAAAAATGCCAACCGAAAATTTTATACTTACAAGAAGTTTTGTAGTAGGAATGAAATTCACCACTAAAAAGCGCTATTTTCATTCTCCTTTGGTTATTGTGTACAAATACAACAAGTACAAATTTATTCTTGAGTAAAAACATCGTGAATTTTAGGTTAAAAACATAAGAAAATCACGTCGTGACAAAGATTACTTAGGATTCTGATAGAAAGAGGGGTTCTGTCAAATAAACAGACTAGAAAAAAAATCTGACAGTTAAAACATGTTAGCACGTTGGCCCACGGCGGCCCATATAGCGATTTTAAAATCAAATGTTGAGTATCGAAACGGGTGTGTGATTGTTTATGGGCCTTGACGAGTTTTATAGCGGGATTTATATTGAACTGCCTTACCTTCGTACTACGGCTTAAGCAGTCCTGTTGGGCCGTTTAAATGAACGTTTTCTTGATTGCAAATGGTTAGAATTCAGTTTTATAAAGTTGACTTCATAAATAAAATCTAGAATTAAAATTTTACTAGCAATCGATAAAAGAAACAGGAAATGTACTTATCTAGAAATATTTTATTAGCGTAAACGTTATTGTTATTTTCTTTATGCTATTTCGGGAATTATTAGAATAGACGGGTTTTGTCGAACGTTTTATTACCGCCGGATTTCGATTATGATATTGATAGCATGATGAACACTGAGCTCATGTCTTGAAAGGAATTGGGGTCGGTTGAATTAAGAAAACTGAATAATGAATAGGGTAAAATATAATAAGCTAATATTCTTCGAAATGGCTCAGGTTATGATGTCAGTTGCACTGTCTGTTCTTATTTCTGAGATACGACAAGCGTGAACGTAGCCTTAGTATGAAATAGGCCTACGGAAAAATATCATAGATGGCGTTAGTGAAAACTAAGACTTGTAGTCATGGAAATAAAAAAAATTGTTACATTGATAAATAATAGATTTTATGGGTTGAATAAATATAAAGAATTTAGTAAGGATAAGGGATCGTCTGGGTTACGATAAAAAGACATTTAAGGCGGTTTCATTTAAAGAAAGAAATTAGAAAATAAAGAACGAATGTCAGATAGAAGAACGAATGCCGGATGAGCAGACGGACGGGGTTTTGTTTCATTGTCATTCAACTAAGAACTTCATTCAATTGTCAACGTCAACCTGACGGCAAAAGTCACTCTATAGGGTGGTCAGATTCAGAGCGCTTAACACAAATTCCGTCTAATTTCGCGACCGTTCGGACATAGAGATTTGGTAATTAAGTTGGCGGATATAAGTAATTATTGCTAACGGTGTCGATGTCATGTTAAGACAATTAAGTAAAATTGCTCTTTTAGCTTCATTAGAGTTTCCATAGTAATAAAATTATCGGCATTTGCTAAGCGTAGCTAACAATTACCTTTAGGTTGGTTTCAATTAAAATATTGTAGTACGACTTTAACGTTTGTCGAAATGACAATTGCGAAAAAAAAACATGTTGCGAGAGTTAGTTTTTCACCGGTGTAATTTTTCTCATATGAGACTGGTAAATTTTCATTTTTTTTTCTGCAATTTAGTCTGTTTTGCGTTCAGAAGCTGGCCACACTAGTCTGATGTCAACAAACAGAAAAAGAGGTTATAATAAAGTTAGTTATTGAAAAACAATGGTTAAATAAACAAGTTTAGTGAAAGTTTGACTGTGATGATGATATAAAGGTTATGTGGGTCAATGTGGAATAAATGTTGCATTGTGATTATGTGATAAAAATTTAAAGGTGCAAACAATAATAATGAGATTGGAGCCGGTATGCAATTGAGAAAATAACTGATTGTGAGTAATTTATGACTGAAATACTTATTGATTTGACTAGAGCTATAGGGAAACTTCTGATAAAGTTGCCTAGGAAATATAAAATGGTTTACAATAAACATAATCTTTAACTTGACTGTAATGTCAATTGAAGAAAAATATCAGATAACTGTACTTAAATATCAAAGTGAGATTTACTGAGAATACCTTAAAACAGACAGATTTAAAAGTGATGTATTGACAACGGGGGGTCGCGACTTAACTATGTAAATTTAAAAGCAGAAATTAAGTGAGCGAAGCATGTCTAGTCGACTAGAACTCAGCTGGTTAAGTGTCAACTAGTACAGTTAAGAGAAGTGAATACTTAAGAGAATGTTGATAAAAGAGTATTGCAATTATCATATAAAGTGAGACGGTTTAAGTGTGGTTTTTAGAAGGGGTAATTTTTAAACATTTTGATTTGCGCTAATGGAATAAAGTTAATTCAAGAAGAGGTTGTATAGCATTTTTAAAGCAGACAAATGAACTTAGATAATTGCTTACAGATGCTTCTACGCAACCTTAGTATTAAAAGACAGCCGCTAGTTAAATAAAAATTCTTTACAAAATAATTTTAGCGGACGGAGCGTTGACACATATCTTGAGATTATTATTGTAGATGTGGATATCTGGCTAACGGAGTAGCCTAGCTGTTATTGTGGAATAGAAGAATTAGTCTAAGAGCCAAGGGTTTAAAAATGGTTCTTCAATATAAATAAATAAAAAAATCTATAGTAGATACTTAGTGAAATAGTCAGGTTGCCAAAGTATGTATATATTGAGTAGGTGATGTTTAGTTATAAAAGTCAAAATTAAAAATTCAATAAAAATTGTGCAGTAACAATGAAGATTCAGGTAAACCTTAAACAGCGATTATTAGCAGTCTGCGACTTTTTTTTAACTAGAGTTACGGAGGAATAATTTCTTAGTGAATTGTTTAGGTTATCGCTGACAGTTATAGAGACATGTTTGAGTATCAAGTTTGGATGTACGTTACAAAATTACTTTAGACATTTGTTTCCCGTGGTGATGACATTGCAAACGGCACGTCTGAGGAAAGGTCCTGCTATTAAGGTTTTGTTTAGTGTACGGTTTTAAATCATTCAAGTATGCTTGTATTGCTTTGTTACTAAAAAATATAAGTAGATAGACTAATACAATTAGATTTATGGCGCCTTTTGATGTGTCCGTCTACGACTAGATATGGACTAAATGTTAGATTTATTTGGGAACTATTGTATGCATTGGTCTAAATTTAACTTTTAATTCTTGACTCGAGGTATATGAGGAAGGGGTTTTTGAGAGTTAGCGTAGAGTTTTATTTTGTTAAAAAAAAAAAAAAAAAAAAAAAAGAATAAAAATAACTTATCCGTATGTGGCTATAACTATTTACATTATAATTTATTTTATGGGGAAGGCGTAGGTAGAAAATTACCAAAAAAAAAAAAGAATTGGAAAAAAAAATACAAACAATTAAATTAAAACTAACCAAATAGATAATTCGGTAGAAAATTAGAATTAGCTGCAATGTTAAAACCAAAATAAATACCCCAAACAAAAAAAAAATTTTATAGCGAACAAATAAAAATTTGAAAGCATGGTTTTTTTGTATCCAATCTTTGGATATTATAAAACCAAGCTAAATAAGGATGTGTGCTAATATTTTATATAGATCTGACATTACACTGAGGGCAACGAACGATTAAAACTCGCCATGGGGAAACCGGTCCGAGTTCGTCGCGCGCCAAAGCGGTATGAATCATCCGAGGAGCCGGCGGAAATAGTAGAGGGTCCACATAGTTCCCGACAGTCGGAATCCGAGGTTATAGAAAATAGAGGGCCTCAACCGGTAGAGGTGCGACAGCGGCTAGTAAAGACGATAGTGAAACCGAAGGTAACGCGATCGCGCGAATTGATGACAATACAAAGAATGTTGAATCGCACGGTAGGCGTGTTAACTAAGAGGATAGATGACCTAAGCGAAGAAGTCAAAAGGACTCAAGGTTCTAATCAGGATACTAGCGAAGTCGAAAAATCGCCGGTAGTCGAAGTAACGCCGATGAACGATGTGGAAATAGAAAATAGGAATGAGACTAAGGAGCCTAATGCGATGGAAGATATTCAGAAGTACGTCATTTGTAACGTCAAAAATATAAATTTAGATAGACCTAAATTTGGGGATTCGTCGATACATCCAGTCGATTTCATTGAAGATTTAGAAATTTACTTAAAAAAGGCGGGAAAGGCTGAAAACGAATTAAGCCTAATACAAGACTGCTTAACTTCGAGTTCGAAGGACTGGTTTAGAGTATATAAAGGAAGATGGACAGGATTGGCTGATTTTAAAGTAGATTTCTTAAAAGCATACTGGGGAGAAAATGAACAAAATGAGTTGAGAAGGAAGATAGTGCAAGGCGTATGGAATAGGACGGAGACGCCCACCATGGTAGAACATTTCTTGAAGCTGACAGTCAAGGCGCAGATGTTAAGCTACAACATTCCTGAAAAACAATTAATTAGCGATATCATTCGGCATTATCCGAAATTTATTCAACAAGCGTTCGTGACAAACAAGATAGAAAATATAATAGAAGCGGCGGAATTTTTAAGAAGTATGGACAACATACAGAAGCAAGAAGCACCGAGCACTTCGGCAGCTAAGAATTCTAAGGATTGGGAACAGAAGAAGAGGGGCCTTCAGCAAAACTATAGGCAATGGCAGAAACCAAGAGAAAATCAAATACAAGCGGTTAGCTTAAATAATAATAATGTTAATGTAGATGGTAGCGAAATGTTAAACTAGTGGAAGCTGATGCTTTAGTCTCCAGGTCAGCTTCAACTACAGGGGACCTAAATTATAATATGATGGTTAAAATGAATTGGTGTCCGGGTGAATCTTTAGGGCGAAATAATACCGGAATTAAGATACCTATTTGTACGTATCCGAAAGAAAATAATTAAAACTGGGTTTAGGATATAGTGAGCCAGAGGGTTTAGTTCAAAACATTCCTAGCCAAATAGTAGAGATTTTAAAATTAAAAATAGAGCAACTTTTGGTCGATACTGACAATAGCGTACACGCAATTTTTGATGAGGAAGTCACAAATAGGGTAGATACTCCAGCATTCAAGTCTGAATTATTAGTTCAAATATTTGATGAAAATCTAGTAGCTTTGCTGGATACAGGTAGTGATATAACATGTGTATCAGAAGAGTTTTGGAATAGGTTAAAAGAGAAAAGGCCGACGATACCCACTATGCCTATTAAACCACTTCTTATTAAAACTGCAGTAGGTCAGAAAAGTGTAGAAATAAAAAAAATTGCTTTGGTCACGTTAGGAATAGGGGCTTTTGAATGTGATTTAACAGTTTTAATTGTACCGGGTCTTAGTGCTGATTTGATATTGGGATTTGATTGGATGAAAGAAAATCAAGCGTCAATAAAACTTAATAAAGAGGAAGAAGGGGTAGAAATTATCATAGGGAATGAGAAAAAATTATTTAAATTTTATAAAGGCGAGAATGCTTTCAGTAATTGTAATCCGTTAACGAATTTTAATATTGAAACAGTAGTTGAAGAGAACGTAGAAAAAAATATTCGAGATATGATACACCAGTCAAATCTAGATAAAAATAAACGTGGAGCTTTAGAGGAAGTTTTAATGAAACATAAAAATCTATTTACATCCAAATTAGGGAGAGCAAACTGTTATGAACACGAAATTATTATGGAGCCTCACTCACCTGTAGTAAAAAGAACATATCCAATACCTTATGCGTATAGAGACAAAGTAGAAGCCAAGTTAATGGAAATGGAAGAGCAAGGGATCATTAGTCGTTCGTCCACGCCATATTGTAGTCCATTGACGTTCACTTTAAAAAGAGACGGGTCAATTCGTGTGTTATTGGATGCCAGGGAAATAAATAAGTACATGATAGCAGAAACCGAAAAACCGCCATTACAATTAGATGTTTTAAATTCTTTTCAAGGGGCAAAATACATTAGTAAGGTAGATTTGAAAAATGCTTATTATCAAGTAGGGTTAACAGAAGCTAGTAAAAAATATACAGGGTTTTCATTTAATGGGAAGTCCTACGTTTATAATGTACTTCCACAGGGTTTGAAGACCTCTGTCGGTTCGTTTAGCCGTTTGATTAGTATCATCCTAGGTCATGAGGTTAGGGAATTTTGCGTTAATTATCTTGACGACTTGGGAATTATAACGACAGGAACGCTATCTCAACATTTAGAACATTTAAACATTGTGCTAGGGAAGTTATCTGAGGCAGGGTTAACTTGTAATTTAGAAAAATGCGAATTTTTAAGTACCGAAGTAAAGATGTTAGGTTATATCATTTCAACTAATGGAATTAGCACTGATCCGGAAAAGGTTAAGTCCATACAATTATTCCCTGTACCAAAGAAGCTAAAGCAAGTTAGGGCATTCTTAGGGCTTTGTAACTTTTATCGTAAATTTATACCAAATTATAGTTTTCATACTAGATCTTTATGTGAGTTGTTGAAAAAGGACAAGAAATGGAATTGGGGACAAACGGAGCAAGAAGCTTTTGAGAAAATAAAATCACTTTTTATTAGGTCCGTAGAGTTGAATCATCCGGATTTTACTAAACCTTATTACTTACAGACCGACAGTTCAGGAATAGGGTTAGCTGGGTTCTTATACCAGATGGATAGTCAAGGGGACATAAAAATTTTAGGGTTTCACAGTAAATTATTAAGGGGGGCTCAATTAAATTGGACGGTAACGGAACAGGAATTTTATTCAATAATTTGTTGTTTAGAAAAATTTGAAACATATTTGAGAGGAGCGAAAGTGATAATTCGAACAGATCATAAAGCATTAACATTTGTAAAGAATTGTAAGTTATATAATGCACGGGTAACTAGATGGATAAATTATTTAGAGCAGTTTCAATATGAGGTTCAACACGTAAAAGGTAGGGATAATGTGGTAGCTGACGTGTTATCTAGATATCAGCCTGAAGGAGATTTATTACAAGAGGATAAAACTAATTCACCGAGGATATTTTATACTGAAATTAGAGATAATAAAGAATTACGCGACAAATTAAAGAATTTGGCAAAATTACAACAGGATGATACAGAAATAGGCGAAATAATTAAAAATCTGAATAGTGGGGTCGAACCAAATAGTGAGATAGGTTAAGACTTAGGTATATAAAAAAAAAAGAAAAGCCGCCGACACACATTTTTCTTTTCTTCGGGGGGGAATTTTTTTTTCTCATAAGTAAGTAGATATATTCAAGAGAATTAACTTTTACGATTTACTACTAACATAATCTTAGATTATTAAGGGATACTGGAAAGAAAAAAGGTATCTTAATAAGGGAAAGACGCTTGTGGAATCGAAAATGTACGAGATTTCTTCAATTTATGAATCATTAAAATATATGCAATTATATATACATGTATAAATATATATAAATATAAATGACTAAACAGATAAAATGAATTATGAGGTATTACTGCTAATGGTATTCAAAATTTAATAATCGACAAAAGCAGGATTACTGAAATAAAAGGAAATACATTTAGTTTGAACAGGGATATTTATTAACGAAAGGAGCGGTGTATAGTTGTGAAATAGGAGAGTTGCGTAAAGTAGAGATGCGTACTGGGGGAATGTTTAGGGATAAGCGAATCTAAAGCGTACAGACGTTACTATTGCGTAATTACTATTGCGTAATTTATTTGCAATCTAATTAACAGATATTTTAATGCAATCTGCGTAGAATTCCATATGGTGACAGACGACGTATTTAATCTTATCATTGCAAATATAATTCAAAATCATTCATCGTTAGTTGTATAAATTTTGTATTCAGTCTGTAGCTATGATATAATCTTGGGTGGCGTAAATGTAGGCTAGTGAATGATGATAGTGGGTGCCGCGTGATGAGAAAAAATGAACAAAATGAGAATCTAAAATAGGATAGAAGTATGAATAGAGTGATGAGCGAAGAGAATGAAAGAATGAAAGTTGTTGAGAGAAAGGAACGTTAGTTAAAATATAGATTCTATAGGAGGGCTTTGGATTATAACATATGTGAAACCTGAATGCAGGCTTATTATCTTTCCAAGAGATAGGACCATCACACTGCTTTAGCGCTAGGGCTGTGCTTGCGGCCAGGCCGGCGTCTAGGGTTGACAAACTTGAATTTGGTACAGTAGGACTTTTTGGTGTTAGGTTAATAAAAAAAAAAAAAAGAGAGAAACAAACACAGTTGAAGTTTGTAATTGTCCTGGTGTAAACAGCTGTCCAAAATTCATACTACACAAGAAGCTAAGAGCTAAATTGATATTCGGCAACTGCACACTCTCCAAGGCTGTATTAGGGTTGTTCCAGAGTCTTAAGTAAGCTTTTGGAAATATATGGTCATTGTATATGCTCGCCGCTAAGCCTTTGGTTTGGAAGGAGTAATATTTGATTGCGGAGGGGTACAATGCACAAATATGAAGCGCATTGCGCGTACTTTTTCATAAGGTTAGGAAAGGTCTTATTTGTCCATGTAGGCTTACTAGGAGCTGTGGATTCACAACCCACACCTTACCGTGATTTTGTACGACTCTGGTGTTGAATATGCATACGACGGAATTGGCAAAAGCAACAGACACTTAGAACTCGCTTAATAATTTTTGATATGGTCTTGGTTTAAATACACTCTACAATCTTAAATTTCATTTACACTAGGGCTCACCCAACAATTCTTTGATCTTGGAGAAATAATAATGATTAGGATTAAAGAGAGAGGGGGGAGATTCGAATATATATATATATTAAAGAAACAACAGTAGAAGGGGTAATATAAATATTTGAGATTTGAGAAGAAAATTTTACTTCGGATCCAATACGTAGTTTTGTCACCTATGTATAAATTTTGGGGTCGAGCTGTAACAGTTCAAAATTGAACATGTTATCTTTTTCTCAAATATTTAATAAAAATAAAAATAAGAGGGGTTACTGACCTATGAACCGGCACTGGGAAAGATATTTTGTTGCTCCTTAATAATCCCATCGCCTCCAATGTATTACCTTTTTCTATCGCCTTGGAGACTCCATTTCTTTCAATTAACTTCTATTTTAGTGATAATTTGTAAATCTGCGAGATACAAAGAAGTCCAGGGTTGGAAAAAAATAGTTGTAAGCATTAAAAAAATAAAGTTATGTGATTGAATCAATAAATAAACTCGTTGAATAACTTACCTGAAGGGATGTTTATTCTCATTTTAATAAAAAAGGGGTTGTTTATGCAATTTGGGATGTCTTTCAATGCATATTGTCTGGCATTACGATATTTACTGCAATTACAACAGTATTCTTGTAGCACAAACTCTTTGATCACAGATAATTGTAGGCTATGACTGCGATTTGCAAATAAAACATTCACGAAATATCATATTTCTCTATAAAAAACGGATACTTTTGCGGGATTTCTTTAACCTGAAAATATGTTTCGACAATAATAAACAATTCGCTGACATTTACATAGACAAATGCATTTGACATTTGGTGGCCGTTTTTGGAACTAAAGTGATAATCCATAGAGAAAAATCACTCTATATTTTAAAGAGAAGAAAAAAAAGAGAACGAAATAATCTTTGGTAAATTATATCAATTAATATTTTAAAGGTAAAAAGGAGTAGAATGATTATAAAATATTAAAATAAACAAATAATAATTTAATAACTAGATGTGTAAAATAATGTTTAGGTTTGGTGACGTGACATGCTTTGTAAACACATATCGCGTTTCGTTTTCAGCAAAATTCAAAAAACACTATTTGTAAATTAAGCTTGGGATTATGAATAAAGTAAAATCATTTAATATTAAAAGTAAAGGAAGAATACGAATGATTATATTTGTAATAAATAAACATTAAATAGAAACGATAACTAGTAAAAAGTTGTAAAAGGAACTAGACATAAAAACAACATACCGTAGAATGGATCGTGGCTTTCCTTTGTTCATAAACAACAGACGAAGGGAAAATGTTTGCGGTAGCCAATCAGGAGCTCGGATTATGTGTGGGCGTGGATTTTCCTAAGATTAAGCTACATGGCGCCAGATTTTAAAGTAACCAATCATAATTCGCAATAGTGACGTGTAAAATTAAATGTTACCAGTTAGAGTCTATAAAGTACCCTTAGTAATATAATATGGGAAAAAAACCGGCCAAGTGCAAGTCGGACTCGAGAGCAAGGTTCCGTGCCAGGGGAACGGCAAAAGAGGTCGCGTATGTATGTATGTATGAGTCGAGGGTGTTAAGGCCGGGATTCATCTTAAGGCTAGTATATTCGAAATTGTGAGATTTGGTGTATTTTCGATTCATCAATAAGCGATCAAATGTGCTTTTGTTTTGAATAGATGAAAATATATGCTTAGATTTTATAAACGACGTTGATTATCTTACAGTAAGAAATATGATATCCATATATTCAGTATAGTAAACCTGCAAATACAATAAAAACTTTAATTGATTTTATATTTTCTGAATAATACTTGGAGATTACAAATCATTTACCCACAATAATAGGTATATGAATAGGTTAAATGTTATGTGGAAGGATATTCAACGGTTACCTTTCAGTAAAAGTGACTCTTTCAGTAAAATAACGATAGAAACGGCGAATAGATGAAGAAATAAAAATGATGCCATTACTTTTGCACAAGAAAGAAAAGTTAGAGACAGAGAGGGTTTGAAATATTTTTAAAATACCATAGTATGTAGATAAACTCATTCAGTGACTGAAGAGGCAAATTGTAAGATGAGGCGACAAAATAGGGCACATACAACAGTAGGTTACGTATGTGAGTAATTTTCGTTGTTAGCGTTATTATACCCCAAGTTTGGTTGGTTAAGCATAATATCATTGGGTTCTTGTTATCAATTCGTTGCTATTATTAAATAAAGCTATGCGTCGATTGGAAATAATAAAAGCGGTCAGATAACATATTTATTGATTATAAGATTTTTCTTGGGAGGTTAGAATAGCGATAGACCAAAAGATGTTTCAAACGTACAGGGAAGGTTAAATCGATTGTGTCATTAGGAAGTTAGAACAATATTTGCGTATGTGAGGAGTTTTGTAAATTCTAGAATAAGCAAAACTAATTATATTTATAATTATAACTATCGTGAGTATCGAAGTAATTACGGGTTCCTATTATTATATTCGCGAGATAGGTAGATTAGTTCAGGGAGAAATTACCCCATTATTGGGTAAATTAGAAAAATTAGTGACAGGGCTCTCTAAAAAATTAAGAACCAATAAGATTAAGCGTCATCAAGATTTTCGCAGAGGTAACTTTTCCGCATGTATATAAGGCCGGGCGCGGGGGAGCCGGTCCTCTTTCCTTTACTGACGCTCACCGAAGAAGACGCAAGCACACTTCCCTCTGTAAGATGGCTGCTGAACAAGTTTTTCTTTAACTCAAGACCGAAATAGTCAGCAAATAAGTGAAAGAAACGAAAGTCTATGTGTATAGGTCTTGCACGGGCAAGTTTCTAACCTTTGGGGAAATGTTTCAGATGAGCTTTAAATGGTAAAATTAAAGCCTGACTGAAATATATAGTTTGGTTGTGAAGTTTACATCAAATTAACGTAGCTGTATCAAGTAAATTCAAGAATTAGTGAAAATAGATTTTCTAAAACTAATTTCATATGAAATGAAATGTGGGAAAGGGAGTTTTTTATCTTGAATAATTAAAAATAGGATTGTGTCGTACTGGGGCGATTCGCTATGGACTTTCGAGGGGGGTACTAGGTAAAATTGAAGTTTATGATTGTGGCGTCATAAACGGGCGGCCAATTCGTTGGTCTGCCTAGTTAGTCACATAATGTAAGCCTGCGTGACTTAATATGGAAAAAGGCTTCATCAAGTGCTGCCGTTAGAACGTAGTTCTGTTTTCCGTTTAAGCCCCGAGGGCAGGTTTTCATTATTCCTTGAGCTAGGGCCCCGGAATCGGCTCCTTCCCCTCCGATTCTGGCACGTAAAGGTTGATAGGTTATGCTAGGTGAGTGCCGCTCAAAACTGTACAGGAATGGGGCGACGTGTGGCGCTGGTAAGAACCACAAAATTTGGCATAGGAAATTCTCATGTAGTCTGAATTAGGCAGGTAAAATCATAGGTCAATTGTAGGGATAATCGCGCGAAAATTAGGTAGAGTATCACAAAACCGGGGGGGGCTTGTGATACTGGTGTTTTGAATGATCGTCAATAGAGCGGAATAGGCACATAATCTGCTAGGCAGGCATGTGGAACGAGCGAAAATCTAGTTAGGTAGGTCGTCACATTGTAAAATTAGCATTCTAGACTCGAAGTTGTTGTAGGATAAGTTAGGCATAATTCAACAAAATGGCCGAATTATTATTTATCGATAGGAAAATTGCTAGGTGCATTACAAAATGGCCGCTATTGGTTCTCTAAGTGATGCATTTCATCCAAGCTAATTTTGATAAACAACATGGCGGATCATGACCAAAGTAAATTAAAATGTATGACAATTTTTAGGTTGTGTCAAGGCAGGTAAATGCGAGCAAGTTGGAGGGTTTAATGGGAATGTGTTAGTGAATTTGTTATCTTAAATTCTCAGTGGCATCTATGGGTGTTGTGAAGTGGCATTGTAAATAAATTTCAGTGAATGAAAAATATCTACCTACCATTGTGCTAAAGCTAGCTGGACGCACAATCTAATTAACTAATAGATTATCAAATCATAATAGAAGTAATATCTTTGAATTGGGCTGACTTTACTAATTTTGACCATGTTTCAATCTGTTGACTATAAATAAAATAAAATATTTTGGTAATAAATGTGGATGAATGCTAAATAAAAGTCTGGGTGTAATGTTGACCCGTGATATTATTTGAGCCATGTCAATTCCAACTCATTAATATCACAAGACACAAATTTTGAGTAGGCTTCCACAAATTAACAAAATAATGCTCGGTATGTAGCACTAAACAATACTTTGACCTACATTTATATACTATGAAAGTATCAAATACATTGGTGAATATGTTAAGTTCACGATTACTGGAATCAAAGTATTCTCTGAGTTAAATATTCTAAATCAATTTTAACAGTCGACTCAATTTAAAGGAAATCAATATCAAGTTTATCACACAATAATCATAAGAAGATTTATTCAATGCCATTTTGACAATGCAATCCAAGCTATTGTTCAAAAGTAGGAAAGGTTTAACGCAAATATTTATTTATTATATGTCCCTAAATTTAATAAACTTTCCTTCTGAAATCCCTAGATTTTCCAGTACTTATTCCCTTTTTTTAAGTTCATAAATTGTAAGATTGAATTTATGTTGATATAAGATAAATCAGAATTTAGAAAAAAAAAAGAAAAAAAAAATTACATTTAATTTTGAATTCAGCCATCACACTGAAATAAGAATATTTCAGTTGTGAAAAACTGGGAAATCGCTTGGAGCAGTTTGCTTGTCCTCTTGTTGTTGGAAAGACTACAGACAAACATAGACTATTGATCATATACTTTATAGTACTTAATTTAAAGAAAGATTGTAATTGGCTGGATTCCTGGGGGAAAGTTGCCCAGTTCGGATGACGAGGCTTACCATACTGAGCGGAGGAGGGGCTCGTATCTAGCCAGGAAAGCCACATTGTATATTTTGAGTAACACTAAAGATAGCAAATAAATTCTAAATCAGTGACGAAGACGGGTTTATCCATACCTTGATTTTAGGCGACTATAACTCCTTAACTTGCTTCAAATTACCTCTCTTATCTTGATAAACTAAGTCGACATTGGATGATTTACATTACTTAGAATAACGTTGTATATGACAAATAAACTAATATTTGGTAGCGGAGTAGAATTACCCAAACTTAACTTCTTTATAGCTCGAGTTACCTCCTTTTACCCTATTGTCTGTTATGGCTCGATATACCCTCTTATACCCTACTAATTTATAACAATACTCCAATTAACTCATGAATTCACTTTGACCAATTTCTATCAACATTGTTCGTACTTGCTTCATTCAGCGGAATGTAGGAGGAAACGCTTATCTCTTTCCTATAGTATCTCCATTTCTAATCGCTAGAGGACTATTAAAATCTCCATGGTATAGTAACAAATATTAAGAATTGGTATGAGATTGGAGTAGGCTTATTTAGGAAAATTACAAACTTAAATTCTGTTTCCCTGGTTGTATCAAAAGAGTAATAATATCTATTTAGTGGTAATTTTATTAAGTAATAGTTGTAATAACAGGAATGATTGAGACCTAGTGATAAAAGCGAGTACTTTTGTTGTAAGATGAGGAATCAATACCATTAACTAGGAAACCGTCTGATCATATTCTTCTTTGGGTATAAACACATTAAACTGAAGATAGGCAACGACCAACTATACAATCCAATAGCGATGAGCGAAGCCCATTTGTTTAAGCACATACTTAATGTTACAAAACATACTTACTAAACTCATCTTGTAGTCAAAGCGTTGGTTCCATATCCTTTGTTCAGAGCTAGGACATCTATACATCAAATTAGACGAATAGAAATAAAGAAATAAATCATAAAAGCAAAACATTCAGATTTTCATAATATAATTTCAGTATTGGTTTTGGCATTAACATAGAAAACTAGGTGAGAGGCAACCCTAAGATACTTTCCAAGATATTTATATAATATTATTCCTTTTAAAGTTAGAAAATTAACAAATTCTAGAGATTTTCTAAAAGCCGCAGTCGGGCCGGCTATGATTATTAAAATTTGTCAAATAAATCCAAAGATATGAATTGAAACATTGTTGACATAGATAATAGATTCTTTATAACTGATAGTATAGTAGTAAAATAGGTAAATTCTCAATTTTCCATTAACACTTCAGGCGGACACTAGTAATTCATTGTTGAAGTTATAACTAACTAGTAATAAATTTATCAATAAAGTTGATATAGCTTGACCATGACATCATAAGGTAGAAATCTAATGGATTAGGGTCCTCCGTAATAAAATAGATCGGTATTTTATTTGATAAACATAGTTATTTCTAAGCATTAAACAAAGTAACAGATTAGTATGAAGTTGGGTCAATTTGGAATGAGCAATTAATATCTTAATTTCTATTCTGTAGGAAAATCAGGCAAAGTAAATTCCTTCTTTTAGTAATAGGTTCTTAGTTCATTATCTATCGAAGCATAAATAATTAAAGTTAGTCATGTAAAGTTAATATTTATATCCACCCAGCAATATTCGAGAACTTAGGGTAATTACGGATTACAACTTGGGAAATATCACTAGACATTACGCGCCCATTTCACACTTACAAAAGCATTAATATTAGATTATTCTAGCATGCAATAAAATAGGGTTAGGGAAAATAAATTAGGCAAAACATAGATAAAACATTTAATGGAATCACAAGTAGGGATAGTTAGTTCGGAAGCCGTTTAGCGGCTAATCAACATGAATGGGATTTGTAGTTAGGTATGCGTTAGGTTAACTATGCTAGGGTTAGAATATCACCAATCCATGTAGTAAAACAGTAAGAACTAGAATCCAATAAAATACAATCACCAGGTATCATTAGGAAATCAAGATAGTAGTTATCATTTGTATCAGTATTTAAATAGGGGGGGGGGATCATTACAATGTGACAAGGTTCCAGTGCATTAGCGATTTGCAGGAATTATAATATAATCTACACTAGGTAAGGAAGAGCAGAGCTATTCCGTCAGTGGGCTATTCCGTTAAATGCTTAGAATAATAACACCTAGAATCCGTGTCAGCGTATGCAAAATGAGGCAACTTATACTGAGCCAAAATGGCTCAGTTTTTAGATTTATATCCTTCATACGTTACCTAATCGTAACTAAAGTCCAATAATATAATAATTAATCTCTTTAAGGTAGGGAAATTGAAACTGATTTGTACTTATTAGGTATAATTATGTAAGGGATTAAATTTAATGACCACCAAAAAAACAATCGTTACCCCAAACAGTCTCATTCAAAAAAAATATAAAATGTACAAATAAATAAAACCTGTTCCAAAATCTTTCAGGCTATTTGAGTCATGCCTGCACTACAAAAACTTTTCATAACCCAAAAAGGCCACGCGTGCACCAAACAACCAACACTCCTGCTCGCAAAAAAAAATCAGCTGTTCCATACATTAAGGTCGAGTAGATACTGCAATTTTGTATGGAACAGCTGATTTGTTTTTGCGAGCAGGAGTGTTGGCCTCATTGTAAAAGTTGCTTGTAATCATGAGTGGAACCACACCACGGCGGGAACCAAATGATTAAAATTTCACGCTGTATTGAAGGCAAATTGAAGACAAATCGAGGGGGGCTCGAGGGGGGCTCATTGAGTTTGGAATCGAACCTGCTTTACTCCTGTAGGTCCCGGGTTAGGTTAGAAATTTAAGGCGAGCGCGTAGCGCAGCGGATCGTGAGCCTTAAATTTCGAGGTTATTTTTTTATAACAGACAACAGAAATAAACTTATTTTACACATTGCCGGTGGACCAGCAGGCATTGTATCCAATGCCTAGGCAATGTATAAAATGAATATCATTTCATACATTGCCTGATCTTTTCAGGCATTGTATACAATGCGGGATTATACACATTGCCGGTAACAGATACAAGGAGGAGCTCGGTGGCGATGGCGCAGTGGTTTAGCGCCTGGCCCAGCGATTGCGGAGTTTAAGCAACGTTCGCAAGGGTCGGTCATGGGATGGGTGACCAAAAATGTATTATCTCGAGCTCCTCCGTGCTTCGAAAGGCACGTTAAGCCGTTGGTCCCGGCTGCATTGGCAGTCGTTAACACCCACCAATCCGCATTGGGCCCGCGTGGTGGGTTATGGCCCATCCTCCTTACCACCCATAAGGAAGGCCTGTGCCCCTGCAATGGGAACATTAAAAATGGCTGATAGACAGTAGATACAAAAATAAAATATTCACTTTTTCTGGGTAAGTACTTACCTACTCCTGAGTTTGTATAAATAGCCTTTAGTAAATATTTTACGGTGTATCGGTACCTAAACCTTTAGAACTTCATTTATATTTTTTGGGTAAACAATGATTTATTAGGATAAAATTGTGTAAGATATTTGGATATTTTTTTAAAATAAAATGCGAGTACATATTTGGTGCATGCGTGGCCTTTTTGGGTAGCTCAGCGATTATTCTGAAGATACTTGCCTTTTTTAGGTTAGCGGACTATACGTTTATTGGTTATAATTTTATATTAAAATGGGGATTAAATTCTGGTAAGTACTTACGATTTTTTGGGCGTTATATTTCATTATATCTGGTGGTTGCTTAAACCTAAGCCATTATGTAATAATGGACAATAAAAATCTGAAAACGGCGCCATTTTGGCTGTTTTAGTTGCCTCACTTTTGACAGCGCGCTTTGTAGGGAATTATCGTTCTAGGTGTAATTATTCTAAGGTTAAATGGCTTTTTATTTTAGCCTTTAATTGAACTCATAATCATAATTAGTAGTGGTGACATTTATGTACAGATAGATAATTACTTTTTATACGTGACGTATACTAGGTTGCCGTACTAGCGTGTAATCTGTTCAATTGATAGGCATAAAATCTAAAGTCACCTTTTTTATGTGGAAGATGCGAAAACGCTCCACAAGATTATTTTTATTTTAGGTAGTTTTTGTGGCTTTTTGAAGTCTGATCAAGGTAAGTGACGATATTAATAACTAGATATTCTTTGTAGACTGTTCGTTTAATTCTACTCTACGCTTTCATTTCACAGTGCTATCGAGTCCGACGTAATAAACCGCGAAAATTTTAAGGCGGGGCAATTCAGTCGAATAGGGTATTTTCCACATTTTTGAAAACTGCTTATATTTAAGGATTGGAACGAACAATTTAACAGAAAAATCATAATTAATTAATTAATGTCTTTTTTTCTCCATTAAACCAATTAAAATCAAATTTATTTTTAATTGTTTTGAATTCACCGCCAAAACGCTCGGTTCACTGACATCTACTGAGTGACGTCAACTTTGTGTAAAGTATAGAGTAACTTGTAACACAGACTACAAAGATGTTGAAAGTGTTTACACAAAGTTGACGTCACGCAGTAGACGTCATCGAACCGAGCGTTTTGGCGGTAAATTCAAAAGCATTAAAAATATATTTGATTTTAATTGGTTTAATGGAGAAAAAAGACATTATTTAATTTATTTTTATTTTTCTGTTAAATTGTTCGTCCCAATCTTTAAATATAAGCAGTTTTCATAAATTTGGAAAATACCCTATTGAGTGACTTAATAGCACCATCGTTTTTGTATAAAGTTGCAAAACACTAGTGATATCTATAAGGTTCACTTTAACGTCGATATTTATTTTCAAGTAAGCGATAAAATTTTTTTAATAAATAATTTATCATGGGATTTTTAATTTTTCACTTTATTACCTAGTTAAAATAATATTTTTTTAAATTTATATGCCTACTTTGTTTATTGCTAAGTAGTTTAAAAATAGGCACTACATTTGTTTTAAAACTTATGAAAATATTACTTACTTAGATAAGTGTTCATAATCGCAAATGAAATGAAAATGATTCCACATAAGTTTTTCTTAAAATAAACATTACAAAATAATTAATTAAGTAATTGGTTCGTTTATCGATTAATATGAGTTTATGACCCCATCCCTAAAATATATGAAAAATTGATGAAATTGACGAAAACTTTAAATTATTTTTCTCGAAACTGATTAATACGAGTAGTAACGCTCCATAAAGTGCAGATTCTACTTAATTATTAGGCTGTCGTCAGTATTATCCTTAGAGTAAGACGGGCTTCTACAGAAAGAGAAGCCATACGAAGCGTTTCCCCTCTGCCGAAGTACAAGCCCAAATGGGCATACGCGTTAGTAAAACCAGTTGCGCCCGGATTTCTTTCTAGACCGAGTCCAGTCGCGCATGTGAACGCTGCTCTGTTTAAAATGTCGAATTGATGAGTTATTTGCTGTTAAAAGAGATCTTGAACATCAAGTATACAAAAAGACGGTTTTACATTTCACATAAAAGTAATTTTTTATCGTATTATTGCTATTTGTTTACATTTAAACATTAAATTCGTATATTTTATTCTTGATTAGTTGTCAAATTTGTTCAGTGACATCGGGTCTGCTAGTCCATGGCTCGTCCGTACAAATTTCAGATCTGTCGCTAGATAAATCCGAGTTCTCGCCGATGGGCAACTTAGTGATGTTACCGATAAATAATGTTTGTCGATAAAGTGTTGGTCAATAAGCGGGGCTACTCAAATGGCCACTTTTCTATTCGTTCGTTAACTTAAAGCTAAAAAATAAACAATTAAACAATCAAGTCAGACGTCGCAAGTTTGTGTAAATCACAGACATTGTTGTATTGTATGGAATTGACAAGCCTACGACACGTAATTTTGGAGTTTATGACTTATTTTGAATTTTTGAGTTAGCGAACGAATAGAAAAGTGGCCATTTGAGTAGCCCCGCTGGCCCTGATTCTGCGCCAAATTCATTTGCGAGATTTTTGCATGATTTCCTGTGCACTGATGTGAGCGCGACAGATATCGCGAAATAAATGTCGAAATAGTAGATTATACAACAAGTGAATAAAAAGGGAATTTAGTTCAAGGGACTAACGGCCGTCTCTCGAGCAAGATAATTAGGCGCATGATAGCTGCATGACAGCTAAGTTCATGACACCGTTTTAATTTGGTCGAGTTGTAGTTAGGAAAGACTTATGCGATTCTTATCCAAGCTGAATACTGACCGTAAGTAGTACTGTTAAATAAACCATATTCAAATTAAAGCAAATAACACTGCTAAGAGCTGAATAGTAGCCGAAGATTCAGCATCGCTCTGTATAACTTAAAATAGCTTATTATTCACTCTTATGGTTGAATTAAACGCACTTTTTAGAGTGGCGATGGTAAAAAAGCAACTATTCAATGATGTAACTGTGATCAACGTTAAGACGGGGAGCGATCACCGATTGTTGTAAATTCAAATTGTTGGGTGTGCAGATGGCAGTACTGTCATGGAGCGGTGTTCAGTGTCAGCAGCCTGAGCCCAACTTCCCTGGGTACACATTAGTCCCAACCCAATCACCTACTCTCTCGAGCTTTTTGTATAAAGCTCGAGCGTATAAAAATGACCTCTTTGTTGTTATTCACCCCATCGTAAAATGATTGAGTTTGTAATCTTTATTCCTTTTTCCGTATCGATATTGCTGCATCGACAGTTGAGCCCAGCCCTTTTTGTCAAAAACCTGTCATATTTTGATGTGTGACTCATCCGTACACAAATTTTTGCTGTTTTGTTTTATTTTTTATGTGTGAGTGTCGTCATTACAGTGTAGTTTTTGTATGTGGGTATGCGGAACTGCACTTGTGTGCATTTTCCCCCCCCGCAAAAAATGCCAGAATAATTTGAATAGAGTAATATCGCTAAGGCGTCTCCCTTCGTGACAAACGAAGCCTTTTGTTGCTCGAAGGTATTATCTATTTCTGAGTTTTACCAAAATCGCTTCATAGATGGCGTGTAACCCCACGCGGGGTTATTACATCAGAATTCAGGTTTCACAAGAAATTTGCTGTTTTTTAATTTTGCCATGCGTTTTCTGAACAGAAAATATGATAGATCGATTATAAATTAACAGATAAACACTTTCTTTGATACAGTTATTAAAACAGTAGCTTTATATTAGACGAGATAACAGAGTTTTAAACTTTCGACTTCTTTTTTTGTGACGGAATAGCCCCTCTCTTCCTTACTGCTCCTATAGCAAAAGAATTTTGCTTTTGAAACTTTGGATTATTTTCTGTCAAAAAAACGTGATTTCGTTGAACCTTTTTGCCTACAGTACCTTTAACTGTGACGTCTTAACGGTCGACGACGGTTATGACGTCATCAACCGTTATGACGTCACTCACAGCTAAGGGTGTACCTAGGCAAAAACTCTCATGGCGTTATTATTATTAGGCGTTGTTATCAACTGCAAAGAGTGTAATTTCTCGATGGTTGGTTATTAACTTAAGCAACAAATCACTTTCGCCATTCTGTAGGAAGGACCTTTGAACCTTTCCTCTTAAACTTAAGTAATCAGTAAGCAACAACACAAAATAACGAACGTAAAGAAGATATCAACAGCGTTGTGTATCCGTTCCGTACTAACTAACAAACAAAGGGGCGACCAGGCGACGCATCCCGCAGGGGGTAAAATGAACGCGTACCTAGTAAATTCACAATGACAACAAAATCACTTAATAAACTTATTAGTTACCTAGTAATACTTACTGTTTTCGCTTCTTTTCTTTTGATCACACGCAAAGAGTATTTAACACGTGGCGTCAAACCAACTATAAAAAATTCTTCAGCACATGTACAAGCAACGAAACACTGACTGAGACTGACAAACTGACAGTGGTCGGTGAGTAGGTATCTACTACCTACTTACTAGGTAGCTATCACCTATCTCTCTCCGTCACGCCGAATTCAATAGGCTCAAGCAACCATTCCATTCACTCAATATGAAATTTTCCTCTATGGGTCTATTCATTAGAAAGGAAATTTCATAACGCCATAAGACACAAAACATTGCATTCAAATCCAAACCTTATTTCATTTACAATAGGACGGTGTTGACGAAAGGCTACCGCGTTGGTGCCTCCGGGAACCGGCCGTGCCATACCGAGCTTTCATATTGAAAGTTCTATCTACCGTCCGTCGTTATCAACTTATCAGTTTGCATATCCTCAGTAATGTCTAATTTACACGTTGTTAAGTAATAAGTGCAGGTGTAAAGTGCAAGTGTTAAGTGATTAGTAAAATCAACGTGTAAACGGTCGCGCTATTAAGTGATAAGTGCGAAGTGCAAGTGTAAAGTGATTAAAATGCTGCTCTATTTTACTGTTAAGTAGCTTCCCCCTCACACCCGCGAATTCCCCGCACTCACAGCGTCATCCGTCCTAAACACCGTGTAAACAGTTTTGCTTTGACAAGTGCATAGTAAACGTGAAATTTTTGTCGATTTTAAAGGAATGGAATGGGATGGGTTTTTCAAAAATGCGAAATCGAGCTTCTAAGATACCAAAGGCATTTTCTGATGCGACACCTGTGGCGTTTTCTTTTTAAACGTTTTGCAAATCGACTCGCTGTTCGTCGTCCATTTTGTACTGATACGGACAGATACTTTGGACTTGCAAGAATCACTAAACACTGTCTGAATGATTACTTAACACTTAACACTTACATTGTTAACTTATCGCTTCACACCTGCACTTGCTACTTAACAACATGTAAATTAGCCTTTAGAGATAGGCTTACTAAAGATTTGTTGCAAAGATATTTCTGCTAATGACGGGAAAAAACATCAGTTGCCTAGTAAAAGATCTATACTAGGGCTTAGAATAATTAGACCTAGAAGCCGTGTCCTTGTATGCAAAGTGAGGTAGCTTATACTGAGCCAAAATGGCTCAGTTCTCAGATTTATATCCTTCATACGTTACGTATAATCTAACCTAGAATTCAAAATTTTAAACTATGCAACGCAACTTCTTACAGAGAATCCCTACTAAAGACGAATAGTATGATAGATAAATAAGGACCACCAAACTGAACAACTTTTACTATGTGTGATAATGATAATATCGGAAATCACGAAAAAACAGGTTTTTCATACATATATTTTTGCAATAGACAATTTGACAACATTGAAAATATACTACAAATTATGGTCATCCTAACAGATAATGGCGTAAAAAAAACATATTCAACTATTATATGGACTAAATTAAGTCTATTAATTGATAAATTTCACCTAGAAAAATGCAATAATTTTTGATTTTTTTCCTGTGGCGAAAACACTCTAAGCTGACTGATGACGTCACTTGCCTGTAAATAAATATGGCTTCAGGCGTTTGACACGACCATAGACTTAGGATCCGCGATTGATGGCTGTCAAATGGCTAAGGATATTACAATGTTTACAGGCTTGTGACGTCAACAAGTCTCGTGTCCAGCGCCATAGCGTTTTAGGCGCGGTTTTAAAATTTTAAACTTTAACATTGATTTTTTTTATGAAATACATTGATCTTTCCTGAAATATCAATGTGGTGCGCTTATTACGTAATAAGGAATAATTTAAAATGGTTTTCCAAAATTAGTCAAATAGTCTATTTCAGAGTTGGTCCCATAGTAAAAGTTGCTCAGTTTTAAGACTTTTAAGGTCCCTAATCACTATCCACCATATTCGGCCTTAGGTATTGTTTGTAACACGTTGTATATTTAATTAAAGTTTATATTCAAATAAGACAATTAAAAATTTCAGAGGCAAGACCGGCGCGGCATAGAATACAGTTCAAGTCAAGGTTATAATGCCAGACTTCCCGTGCTTCCCCCCTCTGACCTTAATGACCACGAGATTAGTATTTTCGTGTCAGCATTTATTTAAACCAAATGAGTTGAACATGGTGTGAATTTAACAATATTATCAAACTAATCTACGCCAAAAATAAACACGCCCAATTAAATATTTATTTTATTCTGCCTGTATTTGATGTTATTGTTATACTTACTGGCAACAGAAATAAATCATCTGTGAAAATTTTGAACTGTCTAGTTATCGCTGTTCATGTCATGAGATACCTACTATTATAGCTATAGAAAATTCTGATGCCGGCACTATCAAGCACAATTATTATTCATCGTACGTTGCCGGTTTTGTAACAAATACTTCAAAGAGGTTCTTTCATAAGCATCAACGTACGATAAATAGTGCCGACCATTATTGGCGAATAATAAAATGAGCTAGGGTTGCTACTGCTAGGCGTCCGGCTAAAGCCGGGCATAGGTAGGCCTTTTGTTTGATTGAGTGTCTGGCCAAATTAAACGGTGTCCGGCCTGTCCGGCTTTTGTCAGGCTTTTTACTTTTACCACTCTTACGCACTAACTAGACTTAACTTAAAGAAGATTTTAAAAATGATAAATTTTATTCATTAGTGAAGAAGTTTTGTTTTGTTCAAATCTGTTTTAATCTTGTGGTTTCCCTTTGGAAATAATAATATTAATGAAAGATTAGTAGTAATAAATAAGACTGGTTCGTTATTCAATTTTATTCATTAGAATTTAAGAAGTTTTATAGTACAGTAGCCCGTAATACATTTAAATTACCAAAAAGGTTACCGCCGTTACCGATATAGTTATTTATTACAAAATTATAGATCCTTTAACCCAAGTTTTACAGATCGCAACCCGCCGTAACCTATATTTGTATATCTCCAAAAACGATATTTTTTATTTTTCGAGGTTTACCACACCTCGAAAAATAAAGTTTTTGTTTGTAAGGTTTAGCTATTGTCGTGTTCTACAGCTTTGTTTGATTGTCACTGATAATAGTAAGACTATGAAAAGCAGCCATACACAGATTTAAGTCCGGACCCTTGATCACGTAAGTCTGTTGCTAACAATTCTCGATTGAAATCGATTGAAAGCGCAGTTGCATTGCTGCTTTAGTTAAGATAATTGTCACATTGGTTCTTACTAAAGCAGCGATGTAACTGCGATTTCTGTCAAAGTTGATTGCAACAAAGTTACGTAATTACCCCCCAGATGAAAATGGATGGACTTTATCGGTACCTTGATTACGTAAAGCTATTGCTAACAATTCTCGATTGAAATCGATTGAAAGCGCGGTTGCATTGCGGCTTTAGTTAAGATAGTTGTCACATTGGTTCTTACTAAAGCAGCGATGTAACTGCGATTTCTGTCAGAGTTGATTGCAACAAAGATACGTAATTACCCCCCTGGTCTTAAATCTGTGTATGGTCACTTTCCATAGGCTTACTATTGTAACGAAACATAAATATTGTCTATAACTCTATAGCTGAATCATACGTCAAAGTGAGCTGTCACTGTCAAGTTGACAGTTGACAGCTAATGTCAAGGTGGCGCGTATATATTTGCAAGGAAGCTTATTGTACAAGAACGATCTCTTTTATTATTGAATAAGGAATTACTTTAAAATACTATCTAAAGACAGGTAATGTGTTGAAATACTGTGAACCATAATTATGTGAAATACAACTCTTGTTATTACGTTGATTGAACCGTTGTTTTTAATTAAACATCCCTTCCGAGATACGAAGCTTATAGTTAGGTTACATCTCAGAAGTGGGATCACATTATAAACAAATTGTTTATATAGATAGACCCGCCCATAAGCTCGACTAAAATAGCAACTGATTGCAACTAACTAGCTAGGCAGTCAACGTATTAACAAGTACCTAAATTGTGAAGGTCAATGTATCAAGTAAGTACTTGAAAATGGAGTTTTGTCTAAGAATGTAGAATGGGTCAGACAGGTAATTAGAATGCTTTGCGATGACTGGAAAAACAAATAGGTACCTAATAGAATTATGCTCTTTGTGGGTCCAAGTAATAATGGAATGGAACCTATCAAGCAGTATAGATGATGATTTTGTCAAATACTTGTCAAAAATTTGAATTTACTATCTGTACCTAATGTATAAGAATAGGTACCTGTTTTCAAGTTATAAATAAAGTGTCCCATCCAATGCTGATGCTGACTAAATTATATTAAATAGTATAGTAGTAACACCGTGTGATATGCTGACCCGACCATTGACAAGACTGCTGAGGTAAACGAATGAATTCCCCACATATTTACAATGATCTTATAATGAATTTTGCCTCATTTATAGTTTTCTTTTGAGCTGATGATACATGCTTGCCTCACCTACATGGGTAAGTGATATACGGTGAAAGAATGCCAAGTAAGTACCAAATGGTTGATTGGTAACATTACAGTTCTAGTAAGTACTATCATCATACACATTTAAAGGATATGATAACCTGGTGAGTATTAATTGAAATCATCTAGGTGTTAAACAATGAGAAAGATAAAAATCTTTTATGCCTATAACAGTAAGTACAGGTTTCATAAGTGACAAAATACACTGATATTATATGTTTACCAGAAAGCTTTATGTGCATTACTTACCTACATTAATTATGAAGAAGGTAAAAAAAAAAAAAAAAAAATGTTTGATTGATCATTTTAATACAGAAATTCAATACAAGAGTTGCATAGTGACTGATTGAAGTTTAAAGAAGACAGACTTTCACTTTAAAATGTTAACTAGTCAACGCCCAGAAAACAAGACATTAGATTTTCTATTGCTGTCCAGACGCCAGCGACTGCTCAGGCATTGATGAATTAATGGATAATGATTTCAAATAATCAATATAATAGTATATTGAATATTCCAATTTGCTAAAAATATATGTATTAAAGTGTATAGTCCAGTTGGAGTTTTAACACAATTAATTATTTTAAGATTGCCGTGTCCTGTGTCAGAGTCTATGTCGATACAAACAGAAACCAGCTGTAATGTAAGTACAACATGGATAATGGAATGGATGTTTTGGAATTTGAAGTCACACAAAAATCTTAGTCAAGTGTAAGTACACTTCTTGCAATAAGTTCATATTTAGTGATTTTGAAGACTTTGGTTAAGTAGTATGATTATTTAGAGAAATTTTTACACCTAATATGATGTGAATAAATAACATTTTATTTTGTTGTTTCGTTAGAATAGTTAAGCTCTGCCTAAAGTTTCAGGGACCTGGGGTTCGAATCCTGGTGATATTATGTGTTTGAGTGTTAAACTGAGACATTTTTTTTTACTTTATGTTACCTACATAAATGTTGTTCAGTGACCACATTATAGATGGAGTCTTATGTTTTGATCTTAAAGATTTCAAGAAAATCTGTGCAATGTATTGTTTCTATTACCTAATTGTAATCCTGCTCCGGAGGTCCTGAGGCAGAGTTCATCACATCTCAATGTTTGAACATTATAAGCTCAAAGTTCACATTACTTATAGGGTATTAGATTGAAATTACATATCTTTATTATAGAAAGACCTTAGTATAAAATATGTAAAAAGACAAATTTATTACCATTATCTCTTGGAATGAATTGGTTTCTGAAATTTCAGAAACAAGCAAAGTGAAACATTGACTTATATTGTGATGCAGTTCTATTGTGACTAGTGGGACATTTAACCTCAGAATTTGGTTAACTCTGAATTATGACTAGATTATTATAAGTCTTACAACAGTGAAATTTTGCATAAAACATAGCTAAGGCTATAATCCTTTAAAGTAAAGCCAAACAATCAATATTCTCAATGTTAAAATATTGGTTAAATTGTGACTGGTAGGACAGAATTGGAATGGTTTATTACCTACTGCACTAGCCATAAAATAGTTAAGTTTATAAAAGTGATTAATAATTTATATTACATTCTATATATTAGCTTATTATTATGAATCTAATTTATGTATGTATGTGCAGTATGAACTTTCAACTACACATTGTGTTAAAATACAGACAATAAGAGAAATTCAATATTGATAGTTTTCCCCTTGTGTGTGAGAATGAAACGACTATAAATACCTCTTATTGAAATGGAAAATTAAGACACTGTTTTTAAGTTACAGAAAATGAGTGAAAGAGAGCGATCGAGCCTGGAACGTACATAGAGTACGACTGCGATGTGCGGAAACAAGATCTACAATTACGATAGCAACGATCTCGAAGTGACGCTGCAGCGTATGACAGACATCAACTAGGCCGAGGCCGTAATCGAAGCATGAGGAGCAGCTGGCTGATCAGGGCTGGCTGGTGTGAGTGACCGCATACCCTCCCGACGCAAAATAGGCGCACGCGACGCGAAAGACTTACGCTTAGCGAACACGAAAGAATTCTTTCTCAGAAAAGAAAGTGACTTTGAAAACATGAATCTAGGTATGTAAAATACATTGAAATGTATACATTTCGATGGTAAAATATTGGTAAAGTAAGCAGTGAGTCTATATCATGGCTTCAAACATGCGCAGATTGGGTTAGAGGCAATTTTAATAAACCAGCGGTAGGTTACTTATTAATAGGTAGTTATAGTAATGCCGTACTGCCACGCACCTAGAAAAAAATAGTTTCACCACAAGAAAATGTATGCTTGGGATTTAAGGGGCCGTACGACGTCGATGTAGATTATAGTACCTACTCAGTTAAGTGATTGACAGAAACATGTTAGCTAGAACTTTTATTGACAAAAAAAAAAACAAAGTAAGTGTGAATCAATTTATAAGACTCATTAAAAATAAAAAAATAATACTCGAGTCTTTTTCATCATCCGCGTTAGTACCGTGATGGCTGCGACTGAGCTCTGTCCAACCAAAACTGCTCGAGAATCCCTATGAGATCATAATATCAATGTGTCTGACTGCGACTGCTACGTACTTTGTGACAATAACTAGGTGGGTTAGGTACGAGGAATTTAGACTGAACCCCAAAGTACGTATCTTGTGACTGGAATCTTTCGAGAAACAGATTTAATATTTTAAAACTGTTAGGTACATCTTAAGATGAATAAATAATGAAAAATATTAGAAATAAAATGGCTGTGACATACGGACGGACAGACAGACAGACAGACATGACGAATCTATAAGGGTTCCGTTTTTTGCCATTTTGGCTACGGAACCCTAAAAATCGGCTCACCCGTAGCAACTTAGACGGGACGACTGTTACATCTTGTATGAGTCGTCTAGTTGTTTAAAAAGAATTACAAATTAAAGAAACTGAGGAATACCTAGTCGAAAATACAGTAATGCTACGTGCTATTGCTAAAGCTAAATTACCGTGGCTAAAGGGTTGTAACCAAGATTAGTATTACTTACTTCAGGTTTGCTCCTGAGCTGAGTGATTGTATTATGAAAAAAATACTGGAAGTGCTTCAGCAGCTTCAGTCAGTTTCATACTATAAAATCTATATAACAATGTTTTTGAAATGTAGGTACGGTCGGAGGCACGCTGGGCAGTTTCGATCAATTTAGAACTTAAATACGAAGACATTAAGGTTCTAAATAAACATGAGATTTTTGTCAGTTTTGTATATCCTGACTTGCTACTGACTGTACTACATTATTCTTGTAATTTATTCTAAAAAAATACCATACACAAAAAAAAAGTAAGAACTGATTAATTGTAATGATATATAGGTAGAATATACTATAGGTATATATCATTACAATAGGTTTTATACTAAATACAGTCTTGGTAGGGTTTGATAATGAAATCCTAACCGTACCCTACCTACCCTAGCTGATACTAGACTTTCTTAAATAATCCTCACCCTTAGAAGACGTTGAGATATATAGAGTATTCAGGATCCGATTTAATGAATGATTAGGATATGGTCCTAAAAGGCAATAATCATAAAACACTCGATACTTTCAAAGAGTATGTAAGTATTGTAGGACACTCGTTTAAATTAGGAAATGCGTAAAATACGAAACTGTTGTGGCTGGTATTAAAATATTATATCCATGATAGTTACGCTATGACAACGCTCTGCTTGCTCTTAAAAAAAAATATATATATATATGATGATGATAGCGACAACAACTATTATATGGAATACCTACACTAGCTTCTGTTACAAGAATGATAAAAGTGATATTTTCAATAAGAGAATGATGATGAGTGATGACGATAGCAATGACAACTAATGAACACACTACCTACTGTTACTTGATAGGAGAATGATATAAAAGTGATATTATAAGTTATGAGAATGAAGATGTTAGCGATAACAAATAATTAGTGAATGACTACTGTAATTTGTTACAATATAGAGAGTTCCTAGATTGATTGCTTTGATTTTGTATTAGTTACATTAATAAATATGTTGGCTTTGTGATGTTCTGGATGGTTGACACGGTCGTGATATCAAAGTAACTGAAAATCCATAACTAACGATGAGGGGTCAGCTGCAGAACAAATGGTAACATGATCAATACCTAACTGGAAGGCGAAGGTGGCTCTAGTTGAAGGGTGAAGTCTTCGATGCAGTCTAGGATAATTGAATGACTGGAATGCGAAAGTGACCCTACTTGTAGCGTGAAGTCCTCGATGCAGTCTAGGGCAAGTGAGACTGGAAGGCGAGGGTGGCACTACTTGTAGGGTGAAGTTTTCGATGCAGTCTAGGATAAGTGAATGACTGAAAGGCGAAGGTGACCCTACTTGTGGCGTGAAGTCCTCGATGCAGTCTAGGGCAAGTGAGACTGGAAGGCGAGGGTGGCACTACTTGTAGGGTGAAGTCTTCGATGCAGTCTAGGATAAGTGATAGAGGGGTGTTCGAGTCACAGAGGGCAGGAGCTCACGGAAGTCTCGAGCACCGCAACCGTGGCCGTGGCGCTGTGAAGGAAGTAGCACGTCACTCCCGGTTATAGTTAAGTGAGAGATGGGTGTTCGAGTCACAGAGGGCAGGAGCTCACGGAAGTCTCGAGCACCGCAACCGAGGCCGTGGCGTTGTGAAGGAAGAGCACGTCACTCCCGGTTATAGTTAAGTGAGAGATGGGTGTTCGAGTCACCAGGCCCATCTTTCCCACTGGGCACTCTGGGCACTTGCCCAGGGCCCCGCGATCAATAGGGGCCCCTTGTTCCTTGCCGAATGCTTATTATATTACGAAAAAAAAATCCTCTTCAAACCACATAGATTTTTAATCACTAACTTTAAATTCTAAAATAGTTACTGTCCACGCCCAAGCGCCTGAACTAATGCAACGGCAATCTGTTATAAATACGTTGATGCGGACCTCTTCATACAGGTGTCATTTTAACGCCGGTAGTCGCAACTGATTTTTTTTTACTTTTATTCTGTTACAATTTCCGATCGGCCACTACTGAAAACGCTCCATGTATTTTTCATTTTTTAATCAAGTAAATGTGAATTTCGAGTCAAAATCGACGTTTTATTCAAGAAACCATTATCAGCTTCTTGCCCAAACAAGAAAGTTTTTGGCGACCGTGACAGGACCACTGCATTTTTGGAAAAGGCTCGATGTGCCACGCCCCGGTGACCAGCAGTTTCCAAGTCAAGTAATTACGAAGCAAAGGACGGAATAACTGGACTTGATTATTATTCCATTACAATCAAGTGGATTTTTCTACGTTTGCCTGCGAAGATCAACGACTCATCAAAAGAATCGTACTTGGCAGTTAAGCAGAAGTTAAGTGCTATCCTTTGTTCCATTTTGTTCCAATAAATCCAAACAAAATACTCCTTAATACCTAATCCTTTAAATAAACTAAATTGTTTTTACTTGTGTTATAGTTCTTTAGGAAAAATATTCAACGAAAGTTAAAAAAAAAACATACTTTCAAATCGCAAATGACTTGCAAGTTTGCAAGCAAGTAAGTACATAACTTGTTATTTCATTGTAGGATTTTTCTGTTTATACTGATACAAAGGTGTTATTTCTCATTAATCATAGTGAATAATTCGTTAGTTTAGTGAATAGTAAAGAACATAAATTTTACAAAACAAGATTTTACTTAATTCTAAAGTTTTTTTTTTGGTTTTAATTATTGTGAATTGAATAAAACTTAATTGCATAATAGTTATTTATCCAGTAGTTTCTAGTTAGTAACGGGCATTTCAGTGCTCTAAAAAGATATTGTTTATACAGTAATTTTGATCCGACAAATCGAACATTCCAGAGCGTAGGTACGCGTGTGAGTGCGGTGAAGCTGACATCGGCCGCTGAGCGGACGGTGTGTGTCATTGTGCTCGGACCCCAGCCACCTGCAAATCCATTCCACCAACATCTGGAGTTCAGATAAGCCCTAAAATAGTTACTTTACTTATTTTTTTTGTTTAAAGAAGTGAATTCCGTTTTGATAATTGTTGAACCTTGTTGATTTTTTTTGATAGGTTTTTTGTTATTACGGTGAATACTATTAGTAATATAAAATGACACCACCGCCCTCACCTACTCCGAAGGCATCTAATTTGTCGGTTTCTCCAATTCCTACCATATCTAATACTAATTTAAAATCACTAAATACTAAACGCAGTTCTATTAAGGGACAACTTACTAAATTTAAAAACTACTTAGACAAATTAAATGATAATAATGGAGAAATAGGTGAAATTGAACTTGCAGAATTAAATTTAAAATTAAATAAAATTGAAAGTTTGTCAGCCAGGTTCGATAATTTACAGACTGAGATAGAGGTGTTAAATTCTGATAATTTGTCATCCGAGGTCGATGAACGGGAACTCATTGACGACTCGTTTATTCAATGCATTGCAGCAGCTAAAGCTATTATAAAACAAAATGATTGTTTACAGCATAATAAAACAGTTCATGAGTGCCCTGACATAGACTTAGGACTTAAATTGCCACAAATTCAGATTTCAAAGTTTGACGGGTCCTACTTCCGCTGGCTTGAGTTCCGAGACACTTTTACTAATTTGATTCATAACAAAACAAACGTGTCTGATATACATAAATTTCATTATTTGATTTCGTATCTGGAAGGTGACGCAGCACGAATTATCTCAAATCTAGAAGTGTCATCTGCTAATTATAAGGTATCTTGGCAGCTTCTCTGCGAGCGTTACAATAATAAAAGGCTCCTTATTAATTATCATTTGGATTCATTATTTAAAATACATCCTATATCGCGAGAATCGGAAAAGTCGTTGCGCTTCCTCGTTGACCATGTTACGAAGAATCTGCGCGCGCTTACAAGTCTTGGTCTTCCCACTCAGCATTGGGATGTGCTTTTAATTTTCATGCTTTCGAATAAATTAGACAGTGATACAAACATAAAATGGGAAGAATTTCGTAACACTTTAAGTGATATTCCTACATTAGAACAATTCAATAAATTCTTAGTGGATCGTGCTGATGTTCTCCAGTCCTTAAATTGCAATAAAAATATAAATAAACATACATCTAACAATAATAACTATAAAACACCAAATTCAAATATAAAAGGTCAAAATAATTATTCTCGTTCATTTCATCAAAATAATTCAAATAATAACAACAATAAAGCTGATATGAATAAAAATACTAGCGTTTTCGCTGCTTCAAACTCAAATAAGAATTATTCCTCATTTTTATGCATTATTTGTAATAGTAACCACAGAATATATGACTGTTCAGTTTTTAAATCAAAGGGGCTTAACGAAAAATACTCACTTATTTCTAAATATAAATTATGTAAAAATTGTTTGCGACAAGGGCACCCTTTGAGTGAATGTAGGATGGGTCCTTGTCGTCAATGCAATCAAAAACACAACACTCTGTTACATGACCCTGATGTTATTGCTAACCGTACCACTACCGATGTGGCCGATCATAATAATGAAAATAATTCTGTGGTAACATTTTCCAATGCAAATTCCAATCAAGTGCTTCTCTCCACTGCAATAATAGAAATTCTAAATCCACAAAATGGCAAGATGGAGAAAGTGCGTGCATTGCTTGCTGTGGGAGTCAGTCTTCGTTCATGGCAAAATCTCTATTAGAAAAATTATCACTAAAGTCTACACCTCTAAATTCTATTAACGTTATTGGAATAGGAAACAATTGTTCCAATAAAGTTGTAGAAAGTTGTACAGTTAATATAAAATCTATAAATAGTACTTACGAAATCACTTTATCTCTTTATGTCCTTGAAGAGCTAACAGGAATGTTGCCAAAGACACCTGTTAATATCCAAAATGTAGACATACCTAAACACATTAAATTAGCCGATCCACACTTTGCTCAGCCTGCACCTGTTGAAGTCTTAATCGGAGCAGATCTCTTCTGGGATGTTCTTGGGTGCAAGCAAAGGTCCATAGGATCCAATAAACTTAATCTTCGTAGCACAAAATTTGGTTGGATTGTTGCTGGTCCTATAAATTCAGCTAATCCTAACGAAGTTCATTGCAATCATGTTATGACTAACGCATCTTCTGAAGTTGATGAAATACTAAAACGATTCTGGGAGCTCGAAGAACTTCCGCAAAAGACAGTTCTCAGCTCAAACGAAATTGCTTGCGAAAGGCATTTTGAAACGAATACAACACGTTCTGCTGATGGCAGGTTTTGCGTGAGATTGCCTCTAAAGGACACTCCCGACTGCCTCGGTAATTCTTACTTTCAAGCTAAGAAAAGACTTCTAAATCTAGAAAAACGATTTCGAAAAAATCCTGAATTAAAACTACAATATTCAAACTTCATACGTGAATATCATGACTTGGGTCATTTGTCTGAATCACCTATACAAGTACCAAATCCATCATATTTTTTATGTCATCATGCCGTTTTCAAAGAGGAGAGCGATTCAACTAAACTCCGAGTAGTGTTCGATGGCTCCGCCCCCACTACCTCCGGATACTCTCTGAACGACATTTTAATGGTAGGTCCTAATGTACAACAGTCTCTCTTCTCCATATTAATCAGATCACGACAATACAAATTTCTCTTGACCGGCGACATCGCCAAAATGTACCGTCAAGTAGAAGTCAATGCTGAAGATAGAAACTTGCAATTAATATTATGGAGAGAGAATGAGCATGAACCTATCAAATCTTTTCAACTCAACACTGTAACTTATGGAACTGCCAGTGCTAGTTACCTAAGTACCAGATGTATTAAGCAGGTTGGAGAGGAATGCTCTGATCAGTGTATCAAGGAAATCATACAAAATGACTTCTACATTGATGACTTATTGACAGGTTGTGATGACGAAACACAACTAAAATACATTCTAAATTCAATTACAAAAGAACTTAATTCTGCCTGTTTTCCTTTACGCAAATTCAAAACTAACTGTACATCATTATTTGAAAATTCAGAGTTGACCTCTAAAGACAATTTAACCCTGAGTGAGTCCTCGTGTACTCTAGGTCTAGGTTGGAATCCATCTAAAGATAGTTTTAACTTCCCTATAAAGGTTCCGCCTAAAGTTGATGTTGTAACAAAACGAGTAATACTTTCTCACTCACTCCGTATCTATGATCCATTAGGGCTGTTAAGTCCTTGCATAATTCAAGCCAAAATGCTAGTACAAAAACTATGGGTAGAGGGTGTAGGATGGGATGAACCCGTTCCCTTAGATATCAAAAATAAATGGCATGAAATATCTAATAATTTTAACTTTCTCGCTACCCTGAATATTCCACGTAGAACTCTTTGTGATTCTCCAGTATCAATAGAATTGCATACATTTAGTGACGCTTCTCAACACACTTACGGCAGTTGTATCTTTCTTAGATCTATGGATTGCAAAAATCAGATTACAATGAAATTGCTGTGTTCTAAATCGAAGGTGGCACCCCTGAAACCGTGCACCATACCCCGATTAGAACTTTGCGCTGCGCTTTTAGCTGCTAGGTTGTGTAAAACTGTTATCGACTCCTTAAGATACACTCCCACGCGTATAGTTCACTGGTGTGATTCAAGCGTGGTTTTGGCCTGGATTAACTGTAATCCCAGTAACTTAAAGCAATTTGTGGCAAATAGAGTTGGTGAAATTTTGGAATTAACAAATCCTGGTTCTTGGCGCTATGTTCCAACAGCTCACAATCCCGCCGACCTGATATCTCGCGGTGTTAATGGCAACCAAGTTGCAAATATAGAATTATGGTGGTCGGGACCTGCGTTTCTACTCCAAAATGAAACTGATTGGCCTGTTTTGAATAAAAAGGTAATCGCTGAGGACTTACCAGAGTTAAGAACATTAACTGTTATAACTGAAGATAATTCGCTAATAGATTTCAAAAGGTTTTCAAGTTTTGGTAAGGTGCAAAGAATCTTAGCTTATGCTTTACGTTATCTACATAATATAAATCCTAAAAATAAAAATAACAGATTAAATACATTTCTTAAATCCGAAGAGTACAAAAATTCATTTAACTTAATATGTAAAATAATACAGAACCAGTGTTTTAATGTTGAATACAACAGATTTTTAAAGGGATTGCCTTTGAATAATAAATCTAAAATATTATCTTTATCGCCATTTTTAGATGAACATTCTGTCATACGAGTTGGCGGACGAATTGATTCATCAAACTACTCATTTGATAAGAAGCATCCTATATTGCTGGATGCATCGCATTATATGACGAAATTATTGTTTGAGCGTGAACACGTTAGAAATCTCCACGCTGGTCCCCAGCTGTTATTAGCTACGCTTAGGGAAACAGTATGGCCTGTTAACGGTAGAAGGCTCGCTAGGAGCGTTGTCAAAAATTGTGACACATGCACTCGTGTTCGCGGTCAAACACTCTTTCCTAAAATGGGAGACTTACCTTCCTATCGCGTATCAGTTGATTTCCCATTTAGATCCGTCGGCCTTGACTATGCCGGTGCCTTCTTCATCTTAAATAGAAAGGGCCGTGGTGCTAGGCTTGTAAAATGTTATTTGTGCATCTTCATTTGTTTACGTTTTAAATGCGTGCATCTCGAGGCGGTGTCAGATTTGTCTAAAGAAGCCTTTATAATGACATTTCGTAGATTTGTTGCGCGTCGCGGTAAGCCAGCTGAAGTATACTCCGATAATGGAAGAAATTTTGTGGCAGCCGCAAAAGAATTGTCTCATTTTTTAACCAAAACTTCTGAATCTCTATCTGAGTTTGCTGCTCAGGAGGGAATTAAATTTAATTTTATCCCGGCTTACGCTCCCCATTTTGGTGGTATGTGGGAGGCTGGGGTGAAGTCTGCAAAATATCATATCAAAAGGGTTATGAGAAATACGCATCTTTCATTCGAAGAATTTAGTACGTTATTGGCACAAGTGGAGGCAATTTTAAATAGTCGCCCCCTTTGCCCTATGTCCTCCTCGCCAAATGATCTCCTTTCCCTGAGTCCTGGGCACTTTCTACTAGGAAGACCGTTGAACGCTCTGCCATCAGCTGCTCTGGAGGATTTGAAGGAGACATCTCTAAATCGCTACGCTCGCTTGGAACAAATACGCCAACATTTTTGGCGAAGATGGCAAAAGGAGTACATATCAGAGATGCAGCAACGAACTAAGTGGAAAACATCTAAAGCCACACTCAACGTTGGAGACTTGGTGCTGATTCAAGAAGATAACAACCCCGCTCTGAATTGGCGTTTAGGAAGAGTCGAAAAATTATATCCTGGACCAGATGGGATTCCGAGAGTTGCTGACGTCCATACCACGAAAGGGTCCATAAGACGTGCTTTGGTCCGCCTTTGCCGCCTGCCAGCTGCTGATGAACTTTCTGGTTGAAAAACTTGGATTCTTCAACGGGGGGGAAGATGTCCACGCCCAAGCGCCTGAACTAATGCAACGGCAATCTGTTATAAATACGTTGATGCGGACCTCTTCATACAGGTGTCATTTTAACGCCGGTAGTCGCAACTGATTTTTTTTTACTTTTATTCTGTTACAATTTCCGATCGGCCACTACTGAAAACGCTCCATGTATTTTTCATTTTTTAATCAAGTAAATGTGAATTTCGAGTCAAAATCGACGTTTTATTCAAGAAACCATTATCAGCTTCTTGCCCAAACAGTTACTTTTATGGATTATACATTTTTTTTTTATTAAATGTGTCTTAGCAAGATAACAAGATTAGTGAATAAAACTGATTAAATATAAAAATCGCGCTGCGCGGCCGTTTTTCTTTACTTTAGACGGGCATAATTACGAGATTATTTGATGAAACTGACTAAATAACGCGTTGCGCGGCTGTTTTTTTCACTAAAGACAGGTAATATTATATTACAAGATTAGTGTATGAAACTGACTAATAATCGCGCGTCGCAGCCGATTTTTGCTATACTTAGATAAGATTTTTTCTAAAAAATCCTGCATTTTGTGCCTGATATAAAGGTAGGGTTGCTAGATGGTCGGGATTCGCCTGGATTCTTCCGCAATTTAAGTTCTCCCGACTCCCGAAAAATCTAAAAATCTCCCGGAAAAACTGCTGTTCCGAAAGTTCTCTAGAAAACAATAATTTTCGCGTAAGAAACCACAGATCACAATATTAGTGGATAAAACTAACTAAAAATCGTGCTGCGCGGCCGTTTTATTTTACTGTAGACAGGCAAGAGTACAAGATTGTGGATGAAACGAGTGAAACTAACTAAAAATCGCGCTGCGCGGCCGTTTTATTTTACTATAGACAGGCAAGAGTACAAGATTAGTGGATGAAACGATTAAAACTAACTAAAAATCGCGCTGCGCGGCCATTTTTGTACTATATACAGGCATTTGTTACATTTTTAATTTTAAATATTACTTTCTCCCAACAACAACCGCAAAATCCCGACCTTTTTAAATATTTTCCAGATATTTTGGAGTTCCGATCTGGCAACCCTATATACAGGCATCCTCTCCTACTTTGATGGTAACGCAAGTCAAGGTCATAGGGGCCCCATTATCCTAATGTGCCCAAGGCCTCAAATATGTTAAAGACGGCCTTGCGAGTCACAGAGGGCTGGAGCTCACGGAAGTCTCGAGCACCGCAACCGTGGCCGTGGCGCTGTGAAGGAAGTAGCACGTCACTCCCGGTTATAGTTAAGTGATAGAGGGGTGTTCGAGTCACAGAGGGCAGGAGCTCACGGAAGTCTCGAAGCACCGCAACCGTGGCCGTGGCGTTGTGAAGGAAGAGCACGTCACTCCCGGTTATAGTTAAGTGAGTGATGGGTGTTAGAGTCACAGAGGGCAGGAGCTCACGGAAGTCTCGAAGCACCGCAGCTGTGGTGGTGTTGTTGTTAAGGAAGAAGCGCTCACCAGTCTCACCACCCGGCTATAGATTAAGTAAGTAGGTAGGAAAGAAAAGAAATTAACACTTCGATGTAAGCGCCTGTTTCACATGTTCTGATTTATTTTCATTTTGTTAACTTCATAGATATTTTTTTTAAAAACTTCACTCCATTCTGAGACAGACACTAATAGAATAAGTAGGTAAGTACGTAACTTGAATTGACTGACATTGTTGCCTCATTAAGTTATTATAATTAAGTAACTAGTAATTGAACGATGACCACTGTGTCCGTGATAGACTAATCCACCAACTTTCTTTGTTTTATAAATGGAAAGAATTGTTTGTAACTTAATTGGAACAAAGTTTATTTGTAACGATAAGAACCTACAAAGTGACAGTAATTTAAAGTCTCAAATCCTAAGCACGGGAATGAACGCTACAAACCCAGAGTGGAGTCACACCGCTCATTATACTCTGGTGTCGGCGGCTGAGACTTGTGACGTCACGGCAATGCGAGCTTTAGCAGTAGGTAGGTACTCATTCATTATCTTCAAACTTTGATTGTGAATATCTCTGTAAACTTTGGTGATTGTTGACAAATTTCAAAGGGTTTTACTTGTAAAAAGGACTGCCATAATAAATTACTTACTCACTCCTGAACATAATTAAAATTGAATGGACTAGTCTATTGTAGAATAGGTAATCAATCACACACACCTTAGTTATAATACTTTCTTACATGTGAAAACTTGATTAGTGAGTGACTAATGTAAAATGACTAACTATTGTTATTAAGCATTATAAGAATACTTAGCTGTATATAAGTTTTTCCAAGAAATAAAAATAAAATAATAATTAGGAATTTTGGATTACCGATATGAAAATAATCTATAGGTTACAAAGAACTTTAGAAAATTACTTAACAATTATAAAGTTGATGTATCAATAATCAGAATTGAAATAAAAAGGATTTTGTGTACCTACTTAATGTTTTCAACGAGTTATATGCCATTATGCTGTTTTAATTTTCTTTTTAACCGACTTCAAAAAAAAAAAGATAAGGTTCTCAGTTCGTCGGAATATTTGTTTTTAAAATAACACTATGTATTATAGCTTTTAGAGATGGGTACTTTACTCGATACTTTAGCATATTGGTATAGATTTACTGTTATTTATTATTAAATGCGAAAACGAAGGGACTCGTTCTTGAAGGATGGCCGACTGTAACGAAACATAAATATTGTCTATAACTCTATAGCTGAATCATACGTCAAAGTGAGCTGTCACTGTCAAGTTGACAGTTGACAGCTAATGTCAAGGTGGCGCGTATATATTTGCAAGGAAGCTTATTGTACAAGAACGATCTCTTTTATTATTGAATAAGGAATTACTTTAAAATACTATCTAAAGACAGGTAATGTGTTGAAATACTGTGAACCATAATTATGTGAAATACAACTCTTGTTATTACGTTGATTGAACCGTTGTTTTTAATTAAACATCCCTTCCGAGATACGAAGCTTATAGTTAGGTTACACTATAGTGTAACCTTTTTGGTAATTTAAATGTATTACGGGCTACTGTAGTATTATGGTAAATGATAAAAAAGCCAAGTTTTACGTAAAAACAATTTGTCGCATTTATTACTACGACACAAATCCTTAATTATTTAGGGTGTCCGGATTTTTACCCAAATATCCGGACAAACTGGCTGGTCAGTCCGGCTATTAGGTTAGACGACCAGGGGCCGTATTATGACCTCTTATTTCCTGGCAGTTTTCTGACTGGTTATCAATCTATCTCTTTTATTTGCTATACAGCGAGAAAGAGATGTAACTATAGCAATTCATAAACCTGGCAAGTTTTAAGAGGTTTTAATACCCCCCCTGGCAACCCTAAGTGCAGACATATGACAATCGCAAGTTTGCTTGCAACTTCACTCAGTTGGTTTTCAACGGCCTTCAGAATCCGGTTAGCGTTAGCTCGGGAGGGCCCAAATCGTACCTCCCGTATTTTGCTTGGGTGCGTCAAAAGTAGATACCTAATCGAGGTGAGTAGCTTTTTTGATATGTTATTATGTGAATTCTAGGCAACAATATGGTGTGCGTTTCAAATCAATTCGAGTCCTCTACCCTGAGTAATTCGAATGGCCAATATTACAATCACTTGTAGAAAATATATGTCTGACAAATTTGGCCACAGCCAACAGCCAAATATGTGCTAGGGCTGCCTCTTGATAATTTTATTAATAGGTACCTAAGCGGTAAGGTAATACCATTAACCCACCTGGGTTAGTGGTATTTTTAAATGGAACTTCTTTGGTGGCATCGTGTAGAAGCAACCTAGTTCTGTGAAATTTCCTGAACACCAATTTTTTAAAATTAAGTACCTGCCGATTTAAATCTATATCTTAACCTATTACAAAACTTATAAAAACTGTTTTTTTTTTATTTTTTTATTACCAAATAAACAAAAATACAAAAGTTGTTTGCTACATTCACAAAAAACCACGCAGGTTTACATTAGGAATGTGCTGTTCGGCAGTCATTCGCTTAAATTGGGTACAAGTTCTTCGGAAAGTTCGGAAAGATTCCGAATTATTCCCGAATACTTCTCGGAAAGTTTCTTTCAATCAGAATTATTCAAAATAAAGATAAAATTATATTTTTTATTATGATAAAATTGATCTGAGCCCATAGGCTTCAATTCAATTTTAGTCTTAGAACATAGGTCAATCTTGCTCGAAAATATACCCGCCCGACCGAGACGACGACGACAGACGAACGGTACAAACAAACAACTCGTGCGCGGTGCGTAGCGCCATCTAGTGGCGGGTGGCAGCGGCGCGGCGCGAGCGTGGCAGCGGTGCGGCGCGAGCGTAGCACGGCGGCGCGGCATCGGGGAGTGGCGGGTGGCGGCGGGCCGGGCGGCGCGGCTCCCCCTGGGGAAGTATTCGCCCGCACACCGCACCCCGCAGAGAAGTTTTCAGAATATTACGGAATAATTCGCGCTCGGAGGGAATATTTCGTTCGATCTGGTTTATTGTAAAAATAACCTAATTAAGTATGTGCTCAGTGAATCTTTGATGATGATCGTGAATTGTTTTTTTATTAAGGGTAAGTAAAGTTAAAATTTTTGATTTATTACACCTATGTAGAGCAAAATTATAACCATTTATTTTTTATTTTTCGAGGTTTATCATATGGTTTAGTTAGCTATTGTCGTGTTCTACAGCTTTTTTGATTGCCACAGATAATAGTAGTGGTAGCTAGGTATAGGTACTCTTCGTGAGCGCGCGAGTCCGACTCGTACTTAGCCGGTTTTTAATATTATCATAGATTAAGAAAATACTTACCTACTTATGTTTACATCCGTTATACTTAATTTAGTAGGTACTTCTTAGGTACCTACCTACTTAAGTACCCAGAAGAGCTAGATAGTACATACGATATCTACTTATCCATACCTACTTTTACTATGATCAGAGAATGATTGAGTTTTTTCTTGCTAGGTAGGTACCTAGGTATTTAAAAATGTGTCAACTACTTTCTGCTGCTTTTTAGGGTTCCGTACCCAAAGGGTAAAAACGGGACCCTATTACTAAGACTCCGCTGTCCGTCTGTCTGTCTGTCTGTCTGTCACCAGGCTGTATCTCATGAACCGTGATATCTAGACAGTTGAAATTTTCACAGATGATGTATTTCTGTTGCCGCTATAACGACAAATACTAAAAACAGAATAAAATAAATATGTAAGGGGGGCTCCCATACAACAAACGTGATTTTTTTGCCGTTTTTGCTCAATATTAATAACGACAACAGGTAGACAGTTGAAATTTTCACAGATGATGTATTTCTGTTGCGACTATAACAACATATACTAAAAACAGAATAAAATAAATATTTAAGGGAGGCTCCCATACAACAAACAAGTGTTTTTTTTTTTTGCCGTTTTTTGGTACGGAACCCTTCGTGCGTGAGTCCGACTCGCACTTGGCCGGTTTTTTTACCGATCTTGCTGTTTTTTTTATCGTTACTCCTGTATTTCGAGAATCGAAATATTCCGAATGTTTCGGAATAATTCAGAATATTTCGGAAGTATTCCAAGGGAATTATTCGGAATGTTTCCCGCCAGCAACTGTAGGTACAACTAAACTAGGCTTAATAGGTACTTAAGTAAAAAGTTATTCTACTCGTATAGCAATAGCAAGTTCACTTCTTACTTTAATCTTGAATAACAATATTACGTATTGCAAGGCTGCAAACAATAGAATGACAAGGAGTGACATGAGCGCCGCCATGCGATGGTGGCGCAAACGCTGAGGATAGTGCAGCTACATATACAGGCTAATAGATACAATTAATTAATATAATATCTACCTACTTCGTAGCCTTCGTAACCTTCTTTATTGTAGTAAGTATCGACCATGTAGGTACCTAATCCATTACATTATCTGTTTTGTTACCTACTCATTATGTAAAAGATGAACATGGATAAGACGAAAATTATGTCAAATGCCCATGTTGTACCCTCCCCAGTTCATGTTGGGAACACTACACTTGAAGTTGTTGACCATTACGTATACCTAGGACAGGCAGTCCAGTTAGGTAGGTAGGTCCTTCGAGAAAGAGATCTCTCGTCGAATCGAATCCAACTCGGGTGGGCAGCATTCGGAAAGCTTCGAAAAATCTTCGCATCCGACTTACCTCAGTGTCTCAAGGTCCAAACAAATTATCGGACGCGGCTTATGGACGCGGCTTACTGCCGCGGCTGATAAGTGTGCACACTCTCATAACATCCTGCGTGCCAGATAGCTATCGGACGTCCGATGACGTCATATTAGTCTATGGTTACGTCTACGTCCGCGACCTACTACATCCGATAGTTTGCACACCTCAGCACGCGTAGCATGAGCAAACGGGACTCTTGTCTACGAAGACTTGTCGTCTCGACCCTCTAGATTGCTGAGCACAGTGGTGGGACTCGCTCTCAGAATTTTACAACCTTTTTATGTCTTTTAATACAAATATGAGTTTTAAAATATAATATTTTTATTTCAACATCAATAAACGTCGAAATTATCTGAAATGATTCGAAATGATTTAGTTTAAACATGATACTTATTTTTTAATAAGTTCTAAGATAAAGAGACACTCACAAAAGCTTTCACTTCCGTAGACAAAGCTCTCTCGAGCTCGAGAAGAATAATGTTGCCACTAGTAAATATTTATAATTATTTCCATCATTTCTCTTAAAGGGCGTTCCTTTCTATACGTTTCACGATGCAAAACTCTTAAAACCGAGTTAAATATAGCCGTATGGATATAGTTCGTTTGCCTTCCTTTTATTGAGAGATTTTTGAAAAGATGACACAGACCAACGCACTTATTAATTTAGTAATAAATATTGAAATCAATGTATGAAAATAATTTTAATTTACGTTTTTAAGTAAATAAATTAAAATTCAGTAAAATAAAAGTAAAAAAAATACTGAAGGGAAAAAAGTGTAATATTAGGAAACAATATTATTGAATAGGTAGGTACCTTTTTACAATAAATTATTTATTGTATTATTTTAATTTATAAAATTTATGAAAAAATTTAAGAATAAAAAATACTTATTCGTTATTTACTACTAGTAAATATTTATTATATTTCTTTTTTTATAAATTTTATAATAAAAAAGAATTACTTAAATGCAATTTTTCGTTTTTTTTCTTTCCGGACAGCTGTTTTTGTCGTTTGTGCTGTAACTTCTCTTCTTACCTTAATAAAATATAAACACGGACAACTTAGATTTATTTTAATTGCGAAATTAAAAACTCAGAAAAAAAAATAAGTCGACAAATCTTTCTCGACCACTCGAAGGGTTGTAGACAAATTTCTCCCACTCAACTGTCAAATTAATGTCAGTTGAAGACAAAAGCTCGTGTTTGTCGACTTTTGACATTAGGCCACGACAAAGAACAATGCGAGTCTACGGTTGTAAAATGCGAGCATGAGTATCTCGATCTCAACCCGACAAAAGTGACATTTCGGTGTAGACAAGCCATTGTTCTGTGAGTCGAATCTTATCTCGATGTTGGTCATGCTACGCGTGCAGATCAGCCGCGGCAGTAAAGGCCGAAACAAATTATCGGACGCGGCTTACTGCCGCGGCTGATCTGAGGTGTGCAAACTATCGGATACGTCCGCGACCTACTACATCCGATAGTTTGCACACCTCAGGGGCCCTATTTTTGAATTGCTCGTCTGGCGTCGAGCGCTCGTTTCTACTGATTTTCGTTCGATATTTGACTCAAATGTATGAAATTTCGATCGAAAATCAGTGGAAGGGAGCGCACCAAGTCGGTCGAGCGATTCAAAAATAGAGCCTCAGATCGGCCGCGGCAGTAAGCCGCGTCCGATAATTTGTTTGGACCTTAAGCCGCGTCCGATAATTTGTTTGGACCTTCAAGACGAAAGTCTATGAACAGTGTGTGTTGCCAGTGATGACTTACGGCAGTGAAACGTGGTCGCTAACTATGGCTCTCATAAGGAGGCTCAAGGTCACTCAGCGTGCAATGGAGAGAGCCATGCTCGGCGTTTCCCTACGTGATCAAATCAGAAACGAGGAGATCCGCAGGAGAACTAAAGTAACCGACATCGCTCGAAGGATTGCTCAGCTGAAGTGGCAATGGGCGGGACATATGTATAGCGAGAAGAACCGATGGCCGTTGGGGCAGAAAGGTTCTGGAATGGCGACCGCGCACCGGACGACGCTCCGTATGTAGGCCCCCGACAAGGTGGACCGACTTGAAATCGGGTGGGGATTGCGCGGAACGCGTATTTTGGGCATGCGTAGCGGTGAGGGGCGCGGGCGGAAGCAGAGGGACGCCCGCTATTGGTCGCTCAAAGGAGCACATGCGCGAACTTATCCCCACTCCATCAAAAACATTTCAAGATATACATCAGGTATTATGCGAATCTTATTGTGACATTTATTATCTCGTACTCTAGCTACTTGGGGGACAATCTGTTAAGCAGCAAAACACCTGGGGCCCTATTTTTGAATCGCTCGGATGGATGGCGTCGAGCGCTCGTTTCTACTGATTTTCGTTCGACAAATCTGTATGCCTCGTACTATACCATATTTTCTTATAGCTCATCTACCTACCTTAAATGTTGATAAATTAAATGAACATGTTTTCCTTTCAAAAGGCATCATTATTTTACCTACGTCTAAAAATACAACCCTAGTCCCTAGGTCTTAAAATATTTTGTATGAAATGAGAGCCATATTTTTTGCCGCCATGGTCTGTCCATTCTTACTTGTCTTATTTAGAAAAAAGTTTTTGTTTTGACAGTTGTCATACGTCTTTTAAATTTTAATCTTTAATAAAAAATATGTTAGTAATTTTATGAAATTGTTATTTATTATTATTAACAATTTATTTCGTAATCTATGTGTGGAAAACCATTTGTTATATTTTATAAATGGTTAGTTGAATAAAGAGTTGGGTGAAGATTGTGACAAGTAACGATTTTTTTTTTAGTCTGTGCCGCCCTAAATTTACTGCTGAGAAACTGCCTAGGGAGGAGAACAGAGAGAGTATCGAAAATATCGATAATGTCAATAAGTTTTATTGTAATGTAATGCAAAGGTAGGTCGAAATTAGAGTTTGTTTTTTATGCTATTCGTTTTATGTTTTAGTCATATAAATATTAGATATCATGAAAAATTATAAAAATAATCTTTATTTAAATAATAGGTAAGTAAGTAATAAGTATTCTACATCCTACTAATATTATAAATGTTAAAGGGTTTGGATGTTTGTTCCTCAATCACCCAAAAACGGCTGTTCAGATTTGTATGAAATTCAACACGCAGATAGTTTATAGCCTAGCTAGATTAAAACATAGGGTACTTTTTATACCGGTCAAAGGTTCCCTAAGGATTTTCCGAATGTCTAAGCGCATAATGTCGCGGCGGGCGGAAGCTAGTAGGTATATAAATTCATAGCCGCGGATTTGATTTTTTACAGAGATGTCAAGGTTTTGGAGACACGAGGATGACGAGGCCACGCCGGCGCCGGCCGCCTTCTACGACATACTCAATCAGAGCGATGATGATGAGGGTGCGTCTGACGCGGAGGAAGAGGTTTGGATCTTTTTTAACTGACTTCAAAAAAAGGAGAAGGTTCTCAGTTCGTCGGAATGTTTGTTTTTATGCACAACGGGATAGTACTTGGCACTATTAGCTATTCTGTGACCTGGCCTTATTGGCCGTTGGCGTAGGAAGGGGGGGAAGGGGGGGGGGGGGTCCGTGATGCAGCTGGCTATCTTGAGATCATACTCGAGATGCTGTTCTAATTAATAGATCATACTTAAGTACACGTTTAAGTTCGTGGTATCAACTGAGATCACTCATATTAATAAACAAAACTCTGCACTTGAGATCACTCTTGAGATGATGATTGAGCGCCTGTTCGCCAAGTGCTGCAAAACCGTGACTTGAGAGCGTGCGCGCGCGGGAAAGTTATGCAAAAAGAGAGGGATGTCATTTTATTTTGATCTGCTACGTATGTGTTTGTACCTATGTACTATGGGCAACAGCGACGCTTAACCAGTTTGCAACAAAATTCGTGTGCGCGCGTATCGCCCCTGCACGAACTAAACGTATGGTTCTGACGGCGCGGCGTGCAAGCGATTTTGACCTTAGCAGTGGTCAAGCGTCGCTGTTGCCCATGGTACGTGGATCTACGTGGATAAAACTATAGATTTTCAAAATCTAATAAAGGAAATTAATCATTATGATGATATTGATTACGATATTACTTACATAAATTAGGAAATGTAATAGTCATAATAACAATTACAATTTCCCGCCAATTTTTTTTTCCGTTTATTTATCATGAAACAGCAGAGGCAAATGCATATTTGCATCATACAGCCACAGAATACATAATCCAAGACTTCAGTCTTCTTGAACTGACGTAGTAAAATAAAGTAATATAAATAAATATTACATTTTACCACTTGTCTAAAATGATTTGCACTAATGTGCAATATGAGAGTACAATTATAAAATTATTGTTTTTTTTTTAATTTGAGCTAATTATTCTACACAGCTTAAACGAAACGTTAATCATTCAATCTTAATTCAAAAGTGTCATGTTACTGTATAAAAACCACCGTGAACTTAAGATCCTGCTCTTAAGATTGATCTTAAGAGCTGAGATCGATCTCATTTGATACGCTCTTGACATCTGACTATTAATTAATATCCAACTTAAGATGCTGCTCACATCTTGAGAGCGTATCAGCTGAGATCGCTCTTGAGATCGGTATTGAGAGCGGTTTATAAATACGGGCCTAAGCCACACCACATTGTACACTGTTCAAAAAATCACTCTGTAAGCATAAGTATCTTTGAAGCCAGGTCCATAGCGCAAAATACTCAAGCGTTTTCTTTTTTTGTTGAATGTTGAGATGTTTTGTTGATTGTTTAGAGCAAAACATTCGTTATGGACCCGGCATTAGGCACACACTTTTCATTGATTTTGTATGAAAGTGATCGATTTCACTTGGCGGTGAAGGTGTTCATAAATTTACCTCGCAACGAATATGTATCTTACGTGCTGTTTTCCAGACCTTATTTATGGTGGATGAGGATGGTGAGCAAGAAAGAGATACAGAGAGCGGGGAAAGGCTTGAGTCGGAAGAAAGGTAAGCTGTCAAGCTAGTAAATTACACATTTATTATACAACGTGTTACAAAATAACCCCTAATACCAAATATGGTAGATAGAGACCATCAAACTGAACAACATTTACTATGGGAACAACTTTGAAATCGCGAAGAAATCATCTATTTCATACAAAAATTAATAAGAAAATATCAAAATGTATGAAATAGCCGAGTCGATTTCAGAGTTGGTCCCATAGTAAAAATTTGTTCAGTTTGATAGTCCTTGTCTACCATGCATTAGGGGCTATTTTGTTACACATTGTATATTTTACGTCTTTACTTGTTTACAGAAGAACTTCTTCTTCTCGCGCTGCTCGACGCTTGTCTTCATCCTCTTCATGCATCTCTAGTGGTGCTATTTCACCTATCACGTAAGTCGATTAGGTATATTATTTTACACAAAAAATCATTAATTGCAATAATCGTTTTATATATGTCACCGGCAATGTATGAAACACAGTATACAATGCCTGGCCCTTTTAGGCAATGTATGAAATAGAATGAATATTATTGTCTATTTCACACATTACCTAGGCATTCTATACAATGCCTAGGCATTGTATGCAATGCCTGCTGTTCCATCGGCAATGTGTAAAATAAAAAGATTTTGATCGAGGGGGGGCTCGAGGGGGGCTTGGGGGGGCTCGAGTGGAGCTCGGGGGGCGGCTCGAGGGCGGCTTATTGAGTTTGGAACCGAACCTGCTTTACTCCTGTAGGTCCCGGGTTAGGTTAGAAATTTAAGGCGAGCGCGTAGCGCAACGGAGCGTGAGCCTTAAATTTCGAGGTTATTTTTTTATAACAGACAACAGAAATAAATTTATTTTACACATTGCCGGTGGACCAGCAGGCATTGATACAATGCCGGAGAATACACATTGCCGGTAACATATACATATCATATACGGTTGTTTCCAGAATTGCTAATGGCGGTCATCGATCGCCTTCACCTGTTCCCTCTGACAACTCATCGACGTTTATTTTGATTCACACATAAAACATTTTTGTGAAATATTTACTGTACTACCTATACCTAATTTACACTACGTACCTACCTAACATAAATATTGATGTCGTAGGATATTCGTACAAATTGGATGTTTACAAAAATCCTTATGATTGAAAATAACCCGATAATTAGAATCTGAGATATATTTTTGCAACCATCCGATCCGAATTTTAATATTCAGGAATTTTACAAAAATCCAGTGTTAGGAAAATCGCGAATCACTTTGCGCACGCTGATTGGCTGATGTCGTTATGGACTGTCGGATGCTCTGATTGGCTAACGACTACCTATAGTCCTTTAGAAATAGTCTTGTTCTGACCAATCAGACTAAAGATGTTATAAATCGACTCTTAGATTATCCAATCAGCATTCAAGCTTCCGATTGTCCGAAACTTATTGGGATTTTTACAAGGATCCTAAAAATTTATCCTAAGGATTGCGAAAATCTATGTTAGATTACAATAATATCCGGTCCTTTACAATTTACCTATGATTTTTGTAAGGATCCGGTTTATACGATTATCCTACGACATAATACAGGTAATTGGTTTTTTTTCAGCTCGGAGCAGCGAGTGGTGGTAATGGTTGGGCATGACAGGGGTCGCGGGGGACGTGTTGGGGGGAGCAGCCACGCGCGGTGTGGGGGAGGGGGCCGGGGAGGGGGACGTGCTGGCTTGCACGGCGCCTGGCAGCGCGGCGACCTTATAACGGAGATACATATCACAGACTTCGACGTGCCGGCAGATTTAAAGGCCTCCATTTTAGATGTCATCGAAAAGCGGCAGGCCCGCCAAAGGAGGACGGCTGCTCAAGCTTTAGAAGACGACGAGTTTTATGATGCGGAGGGCGGTGACACGGCACTGTTTCCAGGGGACGAGAGCGCTGTTCATTTTGAATGGCGTACAATGGACACCTTTGCTTCCCAAAGGGAGTCGTTTGTTCCCCAAAAGACAGGGCCCACTACCGCCCATGAGACCGCCCTTGGTGCCTTTAGCCAGTTTTGGGGCAGGGACATCCTAGACCATATCGTCACCGAAACCAACCGCTACGCTTCTACTAAAGCTTGGGCAGATTGGTATGATACCAACTGTCATGAAATACTTATTCTGTTCGCATTTTGGATGATGATTGGAATTATTAAAATGCCAAGCATCAAATCATGTTTTTCAACTAATTATCTTATGTCAACCAATTGCTTCCGTTTGATGTTTAGCCGCAAAAGGTACGAGCGCTTGTGCTCTGCGTTAAATTTTAACAATAACGACCTTTTAACTCCGGAATCTTCCAGTCTTTTCCCGATCGAGCCGATAGTTGCCCACCTAAACGCCAAGTTTCAGTCCGCATATATACCTCGCCAGGAGGTTTGTATTGACGAGAGTTTGTTACTGTGGAAAGGCAACCTCTCATTCCGGCAATACATAAAGAACACAGCGGCCAAGTTCGGAATTAAAACTTTCGAACTCTGCGAGTCCGCAACTGGCTACCTTTGGTCTTTTTTTATATACACTGGAAATAAAACCACATATAACACAACACTGCCACCATCGTTACTGAAAAGCACGGCAACTGTGCTTTCCCTCATTCGCCCCCTGCTCAACAAAGGCTACACCCTCTTCACCAACAGATGGTTCAACAGTCCTTTGTTGACCAGATACCTAAAGAGGAATAAAACAGATGTGGTTAGTTCGTTGAGGGAAAATCACCAACACTTGCCACCATTGGTCACGCACTGCGAATTGAAAGACGGTGAATATGCAGCACGGCATTCGGGGGACATGATGGTAATGGCCTATCATGATAAGAAGAAAATTACACTCATTTCTACATATCATGGTACGGAGATTGCCCAGGTTCCCCCGAAACCCTTCCGGTCTTCTACCTGGAAGCCACATCTAGTACTTGACTACAACAAGAACATGGGAGGCGTTAATTTAAAAGATGGCATGCTAGAGGCCTATCTGTTAGAGAGAAAAAGATGTAGCAAATGGAGCCTGAAACTCTTCAAGCGCCTCCTAAATTGTTCGATTTTAAATGCACGCATTTGCCTTAAGGCTGTGACTGGCGTACATCTTCACCACATTGTTTTCCGCCTCGATCTAGTCGAGCAAATACTTGAAAATAATTTGAGCCTAGTCCCAAGACCTCGTCAGTCAGCTCAGCAGCGCCCAGACGTGCCTAGTTTTTCGCGATTTACGACAAATCGTCATTGGCCGTCGAAGGTGGCAAAGCGCAACGCATGTGGTAGGGTCATGCGGCGCAAATGCGCAGAGTGCCACAGGCAGACCACACATGAATGCAAATTGTGTGACGTTGGTCTCTGCGTAGAACAGTGCTTCGGGTCACACCACAATAGACCCTAACCCCCTGTAGCGGCACTTGCTGCAAATCGCTTGTCAAAGAAATCAGGCCACGGTGGTAGCTAAAGCACTTGTGTTATGGAAATCAGACACATAGCTCAACGGAAGTGCTTCCCTTTTCGCTGAATCAACACCCACACATGTTCTTGTTGTAGCTAAAGCACTTGTGTTATGGAAATCAGGCAACGGTGGAAGTTAAAGCACTTGTGTTATGGAAATCAGACACCAAGATCGTCGGAAGTGCTTCCCTTTTCGCTGAATCAACACCCACATGTTCTTATTTTAGCTAAAGCTCTTGTGTTATGGAAATCAGAGAAAAAGGTGGTAGCTAAAGTACATGTGTTATGGAAATCAGTGAAAAAGATGGTAGCTTAAGCACTTGTGTTTTGGAAAAAGAGAAAAAGGTGGAAGCTAAAGCTTTTGTGTTATGGAAATCAGAGAAAAAGGTGGTAGCTAAAGCAGTTGTGTTATAGAAATCAGAGATAATGGTGGTAGCTAAAGCACTTGTGTTATGGAAATCAGAGAAAAAGGCGGTAGCTAAAGCAGTTGTGTTATAGAAATCAGAGATAATGGTGGTAGCTAAAGCACTTGTGTTATGGAAATCAGAGAAAAAGGCGGTAGCTAAAGCACTTGTGTTATGGAATTCAGAGAAAAAGGCGGTAGCTAAAGCACTTGTGTTATGGAAATCAGTGAAAAAGGTGGTAGCTTAAACACTTGTGTTGTGTTGTGGAAATTAGAGACAACGGTGGTAACTAAAGCACTTGTGTTATAGAAATCAGAGATAATGGTGGTAGCTAAAGCAGTTGTTTTTTTGGAAATCAGAGGCAACGGCGGGTGGAAATCAAAGGCAACGGTGGTAGCCTGGGATCGAACCTGGATTCTCAGAGATAGCGACACCTTAAGAAGCGGCATGTTTTTTTGTAATTTTGTTTTTATATTCTTTTAGTTCCTCTATCATTCGGTTGCTATAGACAGCACACACATACACTCACTCACAAACACTAACTCGCAGATGCACTCACACACACAAATTTACTCACACACATATACACCCAAACCATACATTACATACACATCATCATCATCATCCAAAATGCGAACAAAATAAGCTTTGAGTGATGTCGGTTACTTGAGTTCTCCTAGGGATCTCAAATTTATACAGGGTAATTTTGCGACCTCTTTACCTAATCAAATATAAGTTCAAGGAAGTAATAAAAAAAAATTTGTGAGATAATTATGAATTATTTCTTTTTTAATTCAGTTTTGAACCACTTTTTATTTCCAAAAAATTTAGGCGTGCACGCTCATCCTCGCGCGAGCGGGGGAAGGCGGGTGGCGAGAGGGGGGCTCGCGCGGGTCGACCGTGCGATGCGCAAACAGTGACAACAATTTCAATTTGTGTAGGGAAAAGTTTGGGGCAAAAATGTAATATTATTTTTTTTACTTCACAAATTGATTGTACTGCTGTTATAGAATGACCTGACAAAATTTGAAAAGGGGTCCAAAAATTACCCTGTATATATCGTATTATTATATTATTGTAAATATTAGTGTAAGTAAGAAGTAAGTAAGTAGCAAGTAAGCATTTATTTGGAAGAAGAATTTGCAAGAATATAGTGGTTACATGAGTTGTTACTTTGGAATTATGCTCTTAACATATTATGCCGTTCATTTGACGACGTGCAAAAAATAAGTACCTACCTAGGTAGTACAATTATTGTCATCACTGTTTACTAATATCATCATAATGAACAATAATAGTTAATTAATATATAAAAACTACCCAGCTTTAGGCTGTTTTTTAGGCCAATTTATATATTACCAGCACTTACCCCCGGTTTCTGAAGTAGCCACTTAATCGGAGGTTATCGGAAGTTTAACCACAGAATACTTAATAGTACTTTCAACTTTATCAGAGGGGTCTACATTATCTGGTTTTGAGTTATTTTTATTACTCTTATTTTACTTAAAACCAGATAATGTTGACCCCTCCGATTAAGTTAAACCTCCGATAAAATACCTCAGAAACCGGGGATTACTAAAATAACATTTCATTTTTATATTGTACCAAACATAAGAAAACCATTTCGATATTTTAGGGTCTTGAGCTGTTATAATATATTAATAACTATGTATTTTTTCCAGTAAGTATTTTTAGATAAGTAAGTATTTTTTCGTTAATAAAAAAACAAACTAGCTCAGAGTTGGATCTCTTTGTTTAATATCAAGAAGCTTATTATACCTCTCTCCAATGGAGATTGCACGGCCAGTGTCATAGTGAAGATAGAAAAAATTTCCTTGAGTGACGTGACGGCTTATTGCAACCTCTTTCTTTAGTGTTACAATACGGCTGGCCCCAGACCTACCGGTTTCGTTTCTTTGCTTTGCTGTTCTACCATGGACCGCCGGCCAAGAGGCTCATTTTCAATCTATCGCATATTTTGACCTGACCACATTGGCAAGATAGCCATTAGTTTGGTGTTATCAAATATCGTCGTCTGGGGTGCGATGAGAAGTTTTAGTTTTCGTTTTAAAAAAAAACTGCTGTTTTATACAAAAATTAATAACGAAATTATCAAAATGTATGAAACAGTTCATTTTTTTCGCGATTTCGGATTTGGTCCCATAGTAAAAGTTGTTCAGTTTTATTATGGTCCCTATCTACCATATTCAGTTTTATAAGGCTTTACCAAACATCTTGTATAAATAAGCGATCGAGTTATTTTTAACGATCGGAGTCCATGTTCAGGGTGGCATATCTCCTAAAAGCTTCCTACTTCGCAATCCAGGCGATGATATTTGATAAAACCAAGCTAATGGCTATCTTGCCAATTTGGTCTAGTCCCAAAATGCGATAGATTGAAAATTACCCTAGTTGGCCGGCGGTCTTTCAAGCAAGGTAGCACAGCAAAGCAAAGAAACGGAACCGGTAGGTCTGGGGCCAGCCTACGTGTTCGTTGTTCATCGTTCGTTCGTTCGTGAGAAACGAAAACGTATTGTAAAACGAAAAAAAAAGAGATAGCAATAAGCCGTGACGTCACTAAAGGGTCTTTTTTCAATCTTCACTATGATACTAGGCGTGCAATCTCCATTGTGGGTATAAGCTTTTTGTTTAATATTAATTAAAACCAATTGTCATTGTCAAATTTGATAGTTGGTGCTTGCCCACCAAACTATCGAGTGTCGATATTTAAGGCGACGGCCACACGCGTGGTAAATACAGTGATCCATCGCCATAGAGTAAATTTTAACCATAGAAGTAATTTTTACGGAATGTTCAATATTTTACTTTCCATGCGATATTTGCCATGCGTGTAGCTGTCGCAAAAGAATAAGATGTAAATTGTATCCACGAAACAAACAGCAGCAGAGTCTGTGCTGCGGTGGAGGCGATATTTGTTTCCATATTTGCGCTTATTTCGCTACTTTAGTCATTTTGGCAACAAAACATCAACAATTACCATGAGCCACGTTAGAATAAAATTATAAAAACAGAAAACATCACAGCCAGCTTGTTTTCCTATTAGACTAATAAAAATTACTAACATAAAACGGTTATCGATATAATTTACTAAAATCCCACTGCCACATCACTATCTATATCATGGTGACATTTGTCACAGATTAGAGTCAGTTTTATTTTTTTAATCAAATTGGCAAAAGCGCAACATACATTCCTCCTAGCAGTCCTAGCATACATACCCACGCTCTTCTATGAGGCGTTTACACGGTTCAAGTTGTTAAGTAATTATAATAATGTTATTAATAATAATAGTAACACAGCATACAAAGTGTTACAAAATAACCCCTATGACCGAATATGGTAAATAGGGACCATCAAACCGTTTACAACTTTTACTATGGGACAAACTGAAATCGCGAAAAAAAAAAACTGTTGTTTCCTTAGTTAGAGCATTTTGCTCTAAGGTTGTTTCATACAAAAATGAATAACGAAAATATCAAAAATGACGTAGGTATGAAACAACTGTTTTTTTCGCGATTACAGAGTTGGTCGTAAGAGTTTTTCAGTTTGATGGATACTATCTAGCATATTCGGCATTAGGGGTTATATTTGTAACACGTATTATATTATAATAAATATATTATATTTTTATCATCATCATATCAGCCGCACGACACCCACTGCTGGGTATAGGCCTCTCCTAAGTATCTCCACGACGATCGGTCCTGCGCTGCCCGCATCCAGTGGCTTCCGGCAACCTTCACCCTCACGTCCGTCCTGCTTGTCGGGGGCCTACCCACGGAGCGTCGTCCGGTGCGCGGTCGCCATTCCAGAACCTTTCCGCCCCAACGGCCATCGGTTCTTCTCGCTATGTGTCCCGCCCATTGCCACTTCAGCTGAATTATATTTTATATTATTATATACCTAATATATTTTTATATAGTAATAGAGTGGTAAATAAATAAAAGTATTGATACTTTTAAAGCATTTATTGAACAGTCTGCGTATTAAAAAAAATACAAAATGAACTGTCTTATCTAGTTTATTCTTAATAATAATGTTTTTACAATAAAATGCGTTGACCTAATATTGCATTTAAAATAAATACTTAAAAAGCTGCAGAAATCTACTTATTTAAGTTATGTGAAATTATAAGTACTGGTTTTCAAAACCTGATCCTAAGTAAATAAGTTTATAGATTTTTATAGAATTCAAGTAATGGTTGATTTTATCTTCTAGAACTGGGGGCTTACCATCAGCAAATAAGAAACCGTTCAGTTCAAAAGCAGGCCTTAAACAGGACTGCTTAAGGCCTGCTTTTGAATTAACCTTTGAGGTCATAGTACGAAAAAGTAAGGTAGTTCAATATAAGTCCTGCTATAAGAGCTCATAGTAAGGCCCCAGGTAACTTCAGAATGTTAATGAACAAAAAATGAGAAAACCGTTTCTTCGGATCATCAAACTGAACAACTTTTACTATGGGACCAACTTCGAAATCTCGAAAAAACAGCTGTTCCATACAAAAATTAATAACGAAAATATCAAAATGTATGAAACAGCTGATTTTTCTTATTTTGGTTAATTTATTTACACCCTGTATTGCGATATCAGCCTCCCTAGCCATCGCTTCGATTTTACACGACTGCCCAAAAAAATAAGAGTGTATTGTGTTCAAGGTTTATGTATGTTATGTGAGTTTATTCCATAACTTCTAAATGCCTGAACAGATTTGGATGTGTGATGTCATTAGAATCCATACATTACCCCGAGTGACATTGGCTATAGATTTTTGAAAAAAAGTAATTGAAATATGGATTTAACAATAAAAAAAATCCATTGTTAACGAAAACTTATATCAATCCCATACATGTTATGTTTCGAAAGTGAAGCGATAGCAAAGCGGTAACTTTTTACAAGATTTTGTTTAAATTCAGCTTAGGTTAAAAAATGTAGGCGTTTTATAAGTTTACGCTTAGTACACTCGATAGTAGTTCAGAGAACTTTCTCCCTTTTTTGAAGTCGGTTAAAAATGATATTGGTCTTTTAAGATCTTATACAATACCAGTTTAGCTGTTTCTCCTAACTTTTAATATACTTTTACCAGCAAAAGTATAAAAAATGTGTTAAAATTGAGATTTTAGTTGTTATAAACCCGAGTATAACCGGGTGAAGTTAGCAGGGGTCGAAACTGATTGCAGTGTCAAAAATATTGATTTTACTGACTGTAAGACTTAAAAATACTGACCTATTACTGACTTAATTTCTATGTTTAAATGTGTATTAGTGAGTATAAAAAGAGGGGTTTAAGACAGAATTTGACAGAGTTAACAATTTATACAATACCTTTAATTCAGTACGAGAAAAAATCGACCTACCAATAATGGTTCTCTTATACAGGCAATATATAACCATACACCGTCATTTTGTAGTCGTTTTAATTAACTTAAGGGTGTGTTGTACCAATGAAACTAAACATTTTTGCCCAAGAAACATGGGTCAAAAAACGACAAAAAATTTTGGTCCTCCCATACTAACTAGACAGCTAAAACATTGTATTTGTATGGGAAAGTCCAAAATTTTTGTCGTTTTTCGACCCATGTTTCTTTGGCAAAAATGATTATTTTCATTAGTAGAGCACTCCCTGAAGTTAATTAAAATGACTACAAAATGACGGTGTATAAAGCCGAATATGTTAGATGAGGTACCATGCATACAACACACAACCCCGGAAAACTTATAAACCGTGAATTTCGCCACATTTAGGAAAAAAAAAATTTCTTTATTATAAATACACTGAACAGTGGCAACCCTAGACCAAATTTTTTTGTCAGTTTCATCCATTAATCTTGTAATCTTGCCTGCCTTTTGTAAAGAAACGGCCGCGCAGCGCGATTTTTTTTAGTAAATTTGATCAACTAATCTTGTACTCTTGCCTGCTGTCTATAGTTAAAAAAAAAGGGCCGCGCAGCGCGATTTTTAGTCAGATTCATCCACTTATCCTGTACTGTTGCCTGTTTACAGTAAAAACAAACGGTAATAATAAAAAAGTGTATAAAAATGAACGTAAATAGCTATAAAACTGACTTTACTGACCAATTTTTGAAAAAACTGACTTACTGACCGAAGTAAAAAAAAACTGACTTTTACTGACTTTACTGACCAGTTTCGACCCCTGAGTTAGTATTATATATCGGGTCATTCTGAACTTACCATCCAAATTTCAAGGATGTGTCCAGTCCATGAAATAAAACTACTTTCTCTAAGAAACATGTGTTAAATTTCGCCACAAAACTTTGGTCATCCCACACTAAATTGATCACGTGATCTCGTTGATTTGTATGGATAGTTTTTTTTTACATATTTGACCATGTGTTCCTTAGAGAAAGTTGTACAGTTTCATGGACAGAACACATCCCCAAAATTTGGATTGTGAATATAAAATGACCCTGTATAACGTGTTTCAAAAATCCATGGTAGATAGGGACCATCATACTGAACACCTTTTACTATGGGACCAACTCTGAAATCGCGAAAAAAAAAACTGCTGTTTCATACAAAAATTAATAACGAAAATATCAAAATGTATGAAACAGCAGATTTATTTTTCGTGAAAGCTGTTCAGTTTGATGGTCCCTATTTACCATATTCGACATTGCTGGTTTTTTTGAAACAAGTATTTTAATAATCTCATTCAATACTAATATTGGAATGATATTTCACTATTCCACACATTATAGCAAATAAATTAATTTTTGATATAAACTAAGATATAATATCTCTTCCTTAATACATTGATTTGCTATTGTTCGCGATATTGAACTTTTCTGTTATAGAAATAAGGATGTATATTATTATTATACAGGGTTATTTGTAAAACACCAACAACATAAACATAACAAAACAAAATAAACATAAACAACGTGTGTTCTAAGAAATTTTGTATGAAAGTCGATGTCGTTCTGGCAGCGCCACAAATGACCCACGTTACTCCTGAATCTGTTGACATTCACGGGTGGATGTCAGCTTGTGTGAAATGAAAAAAAAAGCCAAAAATCTGTGTGTAATCAGATTTATTCTAGCATTTGTAATTAATGAGATATAGCGCCACAAAAAACCTCGTATATCTTCGGATCCAGTCGAGGGAAAAAATCAAACCTTTCCCGACTGGCAAAAAATCGGCCTACATAGTGAATTTTTTTCACGCAAATCGGAGACCGTGGCGCTGCCAGAACGATGCACACGAAGAAAAGTGATGTCTCGAAAAATATTTAGTCAATGCCAAAATGATCTGAGCATTTAAAGTCAAAATATATAATCATTTGACTAAAATTAATCATTTGTTCCCAACAAGACACACCATCAACTGTCACATCTCAACACCTGTTATCAATGAGAACTTTTTATTAGAAATTTCCCGTCCTGAGAAATTTAATGTTTAGATGTTTGTTACTCAATCACGTAAAAATGGTTCAACAGATTTTGATGAAATTTGACACACAGTTTATAGCCTGGTTTAAAAACAGGATACCTTTTTATCCCGATCAAAGTTTCCCTAGAGATATTTTTTAATGTCGGAAACTAGTAACACATCATTGAAGAGTCATATTCCAAACGTTTTTTTTTCAAATTTGTGAATTGTTTTACAATTTTTTCATCTTAAATGTAACAAATTTATATTTATATCTCTAAACAACACTTTTTGGTCACAAGTTATTTGTCCAATAACATAAAATTACAATGAATTATGTGAGAAAATAAACATAATTCAGTATATAAATTTTTCCCCACTAATTACATCATGAGAACTTAGCACATTTTGGAATACCACTCTTCAAAAAGGGCTTTTCAAAGTGACATTAAAAAATAGTAATTATTTGTCTCACTAGATGGCGTTGATGGAAAGAGAAGTGTCAAAGTTGGCTTTTAAAAATAAACGACCTGTACCAAAGAGGCAAGTAAGCGCTTGCTGGCTGACATCTGCCCAAAGAGATATGGTTATATTTTATGGTTACATCTGCCCGTCTTGGCGCATAATGTCCTTTTCTCTAAATGTCCTTTCTCGAAATGTCCTTTCTCAAAATGTCCTTTTCTCAAAATATCTTTTTCTCGAAATATCCTTTTCTCAAAATGTCCTTTTAATATGCATTTTTTTTAACAAATACATATTAAAGCTTTTTGTTAGTCGCTTATCTAAATTATCATCAAAAACACAGACATGCAATGTATGTAATTATTAAGTCTAAGAATGTTATAAAGTAATGAGTAATGTAGTTATAAAATTCTAGAAATATGGTGGAAAGAATCAGAAATAAAAAAAGTAATAATAATCATGAACCAGTCTCTTTATTTGTAGTCAAAAATATTATTTATTTATCATTATTAACATATATAAATATTGCATATTAAAAGGACACTTTGACAAAAGGACGTTTCGAGAAAAGGACTTTTTGAAAAAGGACATTCTGAGAGACATTTTGAGAAAAGGAAATTATGCGCCAAGACGCATCTGCCTGCCTACTTGAGTACTCTTCGAAGCTTAGTTAAAAAAAAACATCTTGACACATACATTTTTATCAACGCCATCTATAGAGCCTACAGATTTTTGTCATTACAACTGAAATTCACACCCTTATTTCTATAACAGCAAAATTCTCTTTTCTCCACCTCCGTACAACTTTCGACTTTAATCCTATACAAATAGAGTTTAGAATGTTTTCCTATGCACCGCCCTGTGTCCCTCTTCGTCGTATTCTCGTTTGGACACCCACATTTTACGGAACGTGTCGAGTGAAGCGAGAATCGAACCCCCTATCCACGTTGAGTATAAACGCTCTTGGGGTGCTGAGATCTGTGAACAATTAAAAAATAAAATAAAAGTTATGGTTCTGTGAGCTGTAAACTTTGTTAATTGTAAAATTTTTGAACATTTTTCGAAATGGCTGAAACATGTTTTTTTATTCGAAAAATTTCGAAAAACTGCCAGCCATAGAATCAGTCATTTACAGAATCGGTCGTCTATAGAATCAGTCATATAATTACTAATTTATAGAATCAATACAGAATCGGACATTTATAAAATCAGTCATAGAATCGATCGTTTATAGAATAGAATCAATCATAGAACCCCCTGGGGTGTCCATGGAAACTCACTATTACACTTGAACCCCTACGAGGGGGTTCAAGAATAATTTTAGAATGTATATTCCATTTCAACCCCCAGAGTCAAAAACGAAATAATGAAAAGAAAAAGGAAACCCAATCCATTCCGATCAACGAAACCAATCAACTAGTTATGGCCAATGATATTTTCTAATTTATGATGATATTGACATTTCATTCGAAGTTCCTAACGGAACAACTAAATGATTCATAGAATCGGTCATTTATAGAATCAGACTTAGAATCGGACATTTATACAATCAGTCATAGAATAGTCATTTATAGAGAATCAGTCATAGAATCAGTCACTTATAGGATCAGTTATAGAATCAATCATATCATTCCATACCCTAATCTTCATGTCCTTGGGCGCGAGTCTCTTGATCTCGGCCAGCAGCCTGTCTCCAAACCCTCGGCACAGGGTGGACCCACCGCTCAACACTATGTTCTGGTCTATTTATATTTCTACTCTACACTACATAATATATGTATATGCTCAGAATACAAAGTCTAATTGACACACAGCTATAAGAGAGTTTTGTTCAAGAGGGTTCTATACACAACATGCAATATCGTTCATAGAATCAGTCATTTAATAGGTAATTTATAATTTATAGAATCAGTCATAAAATCGGTCGTTTATAAAATCAATCATAGAGTAGGTTATTGGTAGAATCAGTCATAGAATCGGTCATTTATAGAATCAGACTTAGAATCGGTCATTTATACAATCAGTCATAGAATAGTCATTTATAGAGAATCGGTCACTTATAGGATCAGTTATAGAATCAATCATATCATGCCATACCCTAATCTTCATGTCCTTGGGCGCGAGGCGCCGGATCTCGGCCAGCAGGCGGTCCCCGAACCCGCGGAACAGCGTGGAGCCGCCGCTCAGCACGATGTTCTGGTACAGCACCTTGCGGAGGTCCATGTCCGACTTCTGGATGGAGAACATTAGCACTTCGTGGAGACCTAGGGGAGGATATTTAGTTAATAACTTGTTAATAGAAAAAGATTTCAGTAAAACTTTTCGAGACATTTTAGGACACATACATTGAGTTGCAAAAACGATCTTTAAAGTTAATGCTTCATTAAAGGTATCGCCGTCTTTTTCTTCTTTTAAAAGAAGTAAAGGACGGTGGATACCTTTAATGACGCATTAACTTTAAATATCGTTCTTGTAAGGGGTCGTCCATTAATCACGTGAGCCTCAAAAGGGGGGGGGGGGGAGTATTTGAAAAAATCACGAAGTATCACAAGGGGGGACGGGGGAGTGTAGTGAGATATCACGTGTATTAATTTTTTTCATTGAACGCGTGACTTTTAACCGAAAACTGCGTGTGATTGTTGACTCACCGTTACCAGGACGATTTTCCCGCCCACCGCAACAAGTTCATACTAAAAATTTTTGAGATTATTTTGTACCAAAAAAAATACACGTGATTTAGAGGGGGGGGGGGGGGGGGGGTTAACGTAAAACCTCACCATGCATCACCACGGGGGAGGGGGGGTCAAAAATTGGCCAAAAAAACATCACGTGATTAATGAACGCCCCTTAACTGACTGATAGTCTAGTATTTTTAGATGGTATCACTACATGCCCTAGTAGTTATTCGTAGAAGTAGATAGCAAATGTGTCAAAAACGGCCACTTTTAGCAGTTTTGCTATCTACTTCTAGCAGTGACTACGAGGGAATTTAATGATACTTACCGTCTAAAAAATAAATAAATTAAAAAAATATTAAAAACACCACTGCCGGGGGACCTTATTATGGAACAATTTTTGATCAAAGAGGTCCCCCGACTGCAATGACACTTGTTATTTAACTTTTTAGTTCGTTTTTGGCAGGGCAGTCGTGTTTTTAATATTATTTTTATTTCACACATTTTAGTAACATATTATATAGTTTTGGAATGTGCTCATCAAGTCCTTTCATTTGATGCCCATATTGTAATAGAAGAAAAAAAATTTTTTTTCACATTTTAAAATTATTTTTTTCTAAAAAAATATAGCCAGTGTCACTTGGGATGCTGTAAGGATTCTAACAATAATCAATTCAGTAGAAGTTATGGTGGAATAAAGAAACTCACATACCCACAATCATACATGAACCCAGAACACATATTATACAAACTTTTTGTTTTGGGCAGACGTGTAAAAATACTAGACTATGGGCAGGCTAGGCGCACTCCGCGGTTTAGGTACGAAGCTACAAGTAGCCAGCGGGTCCGTCCGGACGGACTAATTTCAGAGGGCTAGCGCGTGCCGGCTGGGTCGCACGTTAGCAGTTCGATTTCGATAATCACGTCACTCGCCGCGTTCGCATATTGCCGCGTCGGTCGTTCGTTCTCACGTTTGTGATATATATAACCAAAATGAAGGCATATTACATCGCAATGGGCTGCCTTAATACTAATAATAAAAAGGATCCGAACCTCACGTTTTTCACACTTCCAAAAGTTCCAAACGACATCGAAACGTAAGAATAGTGCTTGTCTACTACCTAGTTAGTATTTAGTATCCGTTACGTAGTACTGCGTACTTGTCTTATTTGCTAAATAATCTTCACTCAACTATTTATTGAAATAATAATTTGTAAATTACGAGTAGGTAGGTACTTACTTACCTACTTTCAAAATAAAGTCAATTATTAAGGACAATTTGTTTTCGTAAAAAAGCAAATTGCCTCAAATTTAGCATGTATAGTTTGACGTGGCGTTGACTGTACCTAGCCTAGGTTTTTTGAAACGTATTTAAGTACCTACACATTTTATTTCACAAACACATGACTTGTCTGTCTATTATTTAATTTATTATTTATAAGAAGAAACCCTAAAGTCGTTAGAAGAGATAAGGGCTTCGCGATAGAAAGAGAGGCAACTTCTAGGTGAATATAACTGTAGGTAAGGGAGTGGTGTGCGACCTGAATTGCACTTTGTTGTGTATGGGATAGAGTCGCTACTTATTTAAATGACTTTGCGGAGTGGATCTTCTGTACTTGTACTAATATGTATTCTGTGCTATGGGCCCTAAAAATTCCACGAGAAGTTTTATAAAAACTGTGTATTAAAATTACAATATTAAATAAAATTCACCGCGGCGCCACTTTCGGTCAGGAAAGCGAATAGGAATAGTAAATAGGAATTTCGAATAAAATTGTAAATGAATTGAAGTTGTAGTTTTGAATGCAAAACATTCAAAACGAAATCTTTTGCAAGAATTGAAGACGTGTGTAATGAAACTTTCTGCAAAAATAGAAGAAATTTATGGTATGTTAAATACAACATACTAAGTATACAACGTGTTACAAAAAACTCTTAGCCAAAATATGGTAGATATCACTATCAAACTAAACAACTTTTACTATGGGACCAACTTTGAAATCGTAAAAAAAACTGATTTACACAAAAATGGGTAAGGCAACTGTCAAAATGGCGCTGCGTACGCTTGTTCCACGAGAACTATGAAAACAAAGGACTTTTACTTAAAAAAACGTTTTTTTAAGCTTTAAAATAATTAAATTCTGTGTAATAGGCTTTTAAAATGTTAGCACTTACAAATTTCCAAAAAATCTGGATATAGAAAAAAAAATATAAATTCCGTAAGAATAAAAACGTCCTAATTTGGTTTTAAATTCCGGCATTTGCATTGTAGAATAGTCTTCTATATCCATTTTGGGTCAATGGGTCTTTTCCGATTAAAAAAACCACATAATAAATAAATATTTTCCCATACAGTTTGTTCTGAACGTCTACTGTCTTAGGAACAAGCGTACGCAGCGACATCTACAATTAGCTTTGCGTTGCCAACCCCATTAGTAACGAAAATATCAAAATGTATGAAACAGCAGATTTTTTTCACGATTTCAGAGTTGGTCCCATAGCAAAAGTTGTACAGTTTGATGGTCCCTATCTACCATATTAGGCGTTGCAGTTGTTTTGTAGCACCCTGTCTAAATAGCATTGTGTCTGTCTGTCTACATGTCTACTATGGAAGGCAAGAATCGAATGATTATAAAAAAAATATTATACAGGGTCATTTTGAATGAATGAATGAATGAATGATTTATTCGGTGACATGACATGATAAGGCTGGCCCCAGACCTACCGGTTCCGTTTCTTTGCTTTGCTGTGCTACCTTGCTTGAAAGACCGCCGGCCAACCAGGGTAATTTTCAATCTATCGCATTTTGGGACTAGACCAAATTGGCAAGATAGCCATTAGCTTGGTTTTATCAAATGTCATCGCCTGGATTGCGAAGTAGGAAGCTTTTAGGAGATATGCCACCCTGAACATGGACTCCGATCGTTAAAAATAACTCGATCGCTTATTTATACAAGATGTTTGGTAAAGCCTTATAAAACTGAATATGGTAGATAGGGACCATAATAAAACTGAAAAACTTTTACTATGGGACCAAATCTGAAATCGCGAAAAAAATGAACTGTTTCATACATTTTGATAATTTCGTTATTAATTTTTGTATAAAACAGCAGTTTTTTTTAAAACGAAAACTAAAACTTCTCATCGCACCCCAGACGACGATATTTGATAACACCAAACTAATGGCTATCTTGCCAATGTGGTCAGGTCAAAATATGCGATAGATTGAAAATGAGCCTCTTGGCCGGCGGTCCATGGTAGAACAGCAAAGCAAAGAAATGAAACCGGTAGGTCTGGGGCCAGCCTAATTAATACTAAGCTTAAAAGTAGATACATTAAAATAAATATAAAAGAGATGGCACCGAAAAGGCATTTATTTACTCAGCATAATGTCGCAGCAATTTGCATTCACCATCCAAATTTTGAGAATGTGATCGTCCGTGAAACTAAACAATTTGCTTTAAGGAATACATGGCCAAATATGTAAAATAAAAATCGACTATCCATACAAATCAAAGAGATCACGTGATCAATTTAGTATGGGATGACCATATGGCAAAAGACACATGTTTCTTGGAGAAAGTTGTTTAGTTTATTGGACTGGACACATCCTTGTTTGGATGTTAAGTTTAGAATGACCCTGTATAATAAATAATCATTATATTCAGTAAGTAGCACCTTACAAACATACCTTCACATTCTTCACCAATGAGATCTGGTCTGAACAGTACTTCGGGCGCTCTGAACCTCGCCGGCCCAATCTGTAACAAATATACCAAAATATCAGCCACTAATAATAAATAGAGAAGTAGAGAGAAGAAAGTCCAATATTTTACATTAGATTTATTACTTTAGTGGCCAGATATATAAGGACACTTTTTTGCAAGGGATTTTCATACAAACGAGGTAATTTTGAATCCTTGGTTCTCCGCCAAGGTTTGACCTAGATGTGATCTGATGATGGCCATCCAAGGACTGAATGGAAGAGATTCAGGTCACTGTACACACTCAACTAATCTAATCTTTCATTAAAAATTCATATTTTTTTTCTCTCTCCCTTTTTTATTATCAATATTATTTTTAACGGTTATGGTATTATGGATTGGGAATATCTGGGTATGGGTGAATTATAAGTATTATAACCGATATATTTGTATATATAATTAAATATCTGTATTTTGTAGGTAGTTTATGTATTTTGTGTATCGTTTATATTATACCTTATATTTATATGTTTTTACATCAGTGGTTCTATTGTTTTCTATTTGAAATTAGGTATATGATATTAAATAGCGTTAATTTAGAGAAACAAAACAATATGTATCCAAAGTAATTAATTAATTAGTTAATTAATTTATGATAATGATAATTAGCTTTGTTTAAACTTAGTGGTGAAATCCTGTAATTGGCTTAAGATCTTAGAAGTAAGTGTTAGTGTAAGTTTTGTATAAATGAGCTGTTGGGTTTCCAAATAAATAAAATAAAAAAAATAAAATAATCAATATGCTAAGAGATATAAAGATCCGAGTTTTCGGATTTAGTAATTTTACACAATTTGATAATTTTGCGGTTTTTTAAACATATCCATAATCTCTTAGATTGTTGATCTGCCCCCCTAGCATGATGACCGACGAATCACGATATACACCGTTATTTTTAAAGAATATATAAAAATGAAAAGGGGTGTTCAGACCACGTTAATGAACAACTTTTACTATGGGGCCAACCACGAAATTGCGAAAAGAAATCAGCTGTTCCATAGAAAAGTACAACATCAACTCGACTATAATGTATGGAACAGCTGATTTTTTGGCGATTTCGTGGTTGGCCCCATAGTAAAAGTTGTTCCATCACGTGGTCTGCAGGGGTCGAAACTGTTTGCAGTGTCAAAAATACTGATTTTACTGACTGTAAAACTCAAAAATACTGACCTATTACTGACTTAATTTCTATGCTTAAATGTGTAGTGAGTATAAAAAGAGGGGTTTAAGACAGAGTTTGACAGAATTGACAATTTTTTTATTGAGATTTTTAGCATTCACTATGTTATTTTTATATATAGGGTCCTTCTTAAATAGTGCACGAAATTTAAGGGGTCAATATACTCATGCATACAAACAATTTTTACTATGGTACCAGCATTGAAATCGCGAAAAAAAAGTTTTTTCTTTGGTTCAGTGTAATTACACTGAATTGAATAGTGGCAACCCTAGACCAAAATTTTTAGTCAGTGTTATCAATAATCTTGTAATCTTGCTTGACTTTTGTAAAAGAACGGCCGCGCAGCGCGATTTTTAGTCAATTTCATCCACTAATCTTGTACTTTTTGCCTGTCTATAGTAAAAAAAACAGCCGCGCAGAGCGTTTTTTAGTCGGTTTCTTCAAGTAATCTTGTACTTTTGCCTGTCTATAGTAAAAAAAATCGGACGCGCACCGCGATTTTTAGTGAGTTTCATCCACTAATCTTGAACTCTTACCTGTTTACAGTAAAAACAAACGGTAATAATATAAAAGTGTATAAAAATTTACGTAGGTAGCTAAAAAACTGACTTTACTGACCATTTTAAAAAAAAACTGACTTTTACTGACCGAAGGCAAAAAAACTGACTTTACTGACCAGTTTCGACCCCTGGGTCCTTTTCATTTTTAGATATACTTTAAAAATAACGGTGTATATCGCGTGATATAGCGTTTTACCATAGACTTAGAAAATTTTTCGCTATGCTCAAGTAGACGGACAAAGGTGCGAGTGAGAAACCGATTCTTACGGCTTATGCGATGTGCGAAAAAGAGTAAAAAAAAAACTGACAGCTGAACCTGGTTTGACTTCATTTATCATCGTTTATCACCTTTGTGAAAAGCGTCAACAAGATTATTTTGTAATTTTGATCGCGATCGGGTCGGTTTGGCTCTCAAAGCTATATAAATCAATAATGGTGTCGTGTTCTGTACTGGATTGTAATGTTACTTACGACAATAACCCAAATAAACACTCATTTCACAGGTAAATATGATTTACTATTACCATTTTCATAATTCATATTTTAGTTGAATATATTCCCAAACACACTAAGTTATATACTAATATGATGCTATTAAACGCCTATTTCCTAAATAATGGCTGATTTCTAAACATTATGTGTTAGATAAAAAGATATTATGTCCGTGAACTTGAGAAAATAAGGCGTAGATATTGATCAAAAATTATCGATATCGATACTCATGTCGATGATTTCCAATATAGCTTTGTTTGTCTTTGTGAACACTGATAGTTTTATTTAAAGCTGCTTGTAACCGACAGTTTTCAAATGGTAAATTATACAAACTTAAGTACTAATTTAACAATTATTTCCAGGTTTTCTGTAAATCCAGTGATTAAATTAAACTGGATAAATGTCATAAATAAATAAGCAAGGAGCCTCAAAGGAGTCCTTAAGAAATTGTTTAAATAAAATATTTCAAAATCTTGTTTGTGTTTTATTTATTAGAGTAATAATACATTATGGTTATCGACAACCTAAAATGGACTTCAGTGTATTTCTAAATTCACGCACACGTTTACATTTTTAAAACACTGACTCATCTCACTTTTGGTTTCGCAGCCAAGTGAACTCTGTTCGTCTATTCCAGTGGATATTAAGTTTATGCGTTTTACCGACACCCAACTGTCAAAATTCATTGTCTTTTGACAGCTAAACGTAATAAATCGCTATATTATATCGTGTTTCGATGGTTATGCTAGGCAGGTAGACCAACCAATAGACATGCAGTGCCGAAGGGTCCATACAAGCCTATGCGCATCGGCTTACCTTTTAGAAATCCCACCCCATTAATCCACTGTGTACCTACATCATAAGATTTTAGTAGAACGGCTTATCTTCGCCATAATTTCACCCCTCGCGAGTGATAGCTATTTTTATATCCAAGGTAAAAGCCTTATAAAGCCGAATATGGTAGATAGGGACCATCAAACTGAACAACTTTTACTATGGGACCAAATCTGAAATCACGAAAAAATTCAGCCGTTTCTTACAAAAATAAATAACGAAATTATCAAAATGTATGAAACGGCTGATTTTTTTTCGCGATTTCAGAGTTGGTCCCATAGTAAAAGTTGTTCAGTTTGATGGTCCGAAGAAACGGTTTTCTCATTTTGCGTTAATTCATTAACACGTTGTATAATTGCACTATTTCTATATTATATAATTACACTATTTCTGTATTATATAATTATAACTAGTAATGACAATCTGACCTCTAGTTGTGTCCCGTCCGGTAGAGTGTACTGCGCCCTCTCCGTGTCCAATGTTTCCTCCTTTAAGGGATTGGGCGACAAGTAACAGGCGCGTTCTTTGATGCCTTTTACTATTTCTAGTTCTGCGGAAGTGCGGAGGTTTACGCCTTCTTTGCGGAGGAGTAGTCTGGTGGAATGAAAAACTTGCAATGAGGTCTTTTCAAAGTGACATAAAAAAGTAACTATTTGCCTCACTAGATGGCGGTGATGGACAAGTGAAGTGTCAAAATTGGCTTTGAAAAATAAACGGCCTGTGCTTAAAAAGGGCCATTTTAATTTCTTGGCGATCGTTGGTTCTTTGCGATGTTTTCATGTGAATGGGGAGGCGAAGGCAAAGTGAATTACAGATGGCGCTTCATTCTTTGGAACAATTGTCAGTTTGAGCTTATATTGTCTTGACTGTGTATTACGTGATTTTACTTTCTTAGATTGTATTTTTTTCGGTTTTGCGGACAAACAATGTATTATATGCTAACTTTAGCTCATATAAAAGAAGAATTACGGAAAAGAAAAGCCAAAACAACAGGCAAGAAAGTTTATAGCAACTTACAAAAAATTGCTAACAAGCATTACATTTCTTTAAATTTCGTGTAAGATTTACAAGTAATCTTTTTATTTCAGATTAGAAGCATATGATTTAAATTTTAACAAAGTAACTGAGTGTGAATTTCCGTGTTTATAGTTGCCTGATGATGCCTTCTGTGCAATAGTAATTTCAGGTTTCTGTACTGGAATTTCTGTACCATCCAAAATTACACGAACCGTTTTATCATATTTATTTTATTATTCTAAGTTTCTTGAATGACTCTGGCATATAAAATTCTATTAATTCTCTGTTTGGCCCCAATATTGGGCTTATTCCATATTTGATATACCTATCAAATTCATCCAAGTTATAAATATGTTAGAAACTGCTAAGGTGTAAATATTAAAGAACAAAGCTGTTATAATTCAAATGTTGTTTTATTTTGGCGAATCTTCATCAAATTCATGAAACATTCCTTTTGATTTTTAATGTTTCTCAGGCTCAGCAAAGGAGAAAATCGAGGGAAAAGCATCTTTTTTTTGATATTTTTTTGCCCAATATTTTTTTTGTTACTGGGAAATCGATGAACTCCAATATTTTACAAGTTACATGCATAACAATGCGGAATTTTCTCAGTATAAAATTAAAAAGTGCAATACTCCAAGAGATTCCCATATGTTTTGACACTTTCTTTGAGGCGGCCCGGTACCAAAGACCAGACGCCACCTATCGGGATAAAATTGCGCTTTTCCTCCCCATTGTGTTTTCTTTTTCGTACGTTTTCTAAAGTTGACACTTGCCTGTTTATCAACGCCATCTATCGAGTCTACTGTTTTTTGTCATTTTGTAAAGCCCTTATTAAATTAAGATTTATAATCAACTAGCGGCCGCCGGGACTTCGTCTGCGTGGAAAGTTTTTTTTCTATCCCTCGGGAACAGTTCCTTTTTTCGGGATAAAAGGTACCCTATGTCCTTTTCTGCACCCCTGAAAACGTGTATGCAAAATTTCATGATTATCGGTTCAGTAGTTAAGACGTGAAGGCGTAACAAACAAACAAACAAACGGACTTTTGCATTTATAATATTAGTAAGGATAATTCGAAAAACCGCCAAAATCACCTCATTTAGTTAATGAACGCCCCCTTATGTAAATAAAAAAAATGTATAATTTAACAGAAAATAACAAAAAACTGTTTTAGAATCAAAGAGAGAAAGACCCTATTGATCTTCACCAAGTCGCTTCAACTTTCTATTCAACTTTCAAGTCATCTTCTTTGCTTCCAAACCTTGCGACCAATGTCAATAAAAGGAGCAAACGGCACACCAAAAGAGGCAAATATCTACTAAAAGGAGCAAACATCCTCAAAGGACCAACGTCTACAAAAGAGGCAAACGTCCACAAAAGGGGCAAACGTCCACAAAGGCACAGAATATATACTCTAACGCGAAAAGAAACGACACTCGCGCATGTATGCTCGTAAAATCGCTCGCGGCTATGTGTGCGTGTCTGGAGGCGGTTATGTGTGCGTGTCTGGAGGCGGTTATGTGTGCGTGTCTGGAGGCGGCTATGTGTGCGTGTCTGGAGGCGGTTATGTGTGCGTGTCTGGAGGCGGTTATGTGTGCGTGTCTGGAGGCGGCTATGTGTGCGTGTCTGGAGGCGGTTATGTGTGCGTGTCTGGAGGCGGTTATGTGTGCGTGTCTGGAGGCGGCTATGTGTGCGTGTCTGGAGGCGGTTATGTGTGCGTGTCTGGAGGCGGTTATGTGTGCGTGTCTGGAGGCGGTTATGTGTGCGTGTCTGGAGGCGGCTATGTGTGCGTGTCTGGAGGCGGCTATGTGTGCGTGTCTGGAGGCGGTTATGTGTGCGTGTCTGGAGGCGGCTATGTGTGCGTGTCTGGAGGCGGTTATGTGTGCGTGTCTGGAGGCGGTTATGTGTGCGTGTCTGGAGGCGGTTATGTGTGCGTGTCTGGAGGCGGCTATGTGTGCGTGTCTGGAGGCGGTTATGTGTGCGTGTCTGGAGGCGGTTATGTGTGCGTGTCTGGAGGCGCGCGGGGAGCGTAGCCGCCTGTCGCCGACTGGCCCGGCCAAGGGTTCTACTGTCGCTCGCCGCTCGCTTGACCCATCGCAATACGCATTGTACTGCATTTCTCACGGACTGACTACGCGACGCGACGCAACATTATTTAATTGTTAGATAACCATGCCCGGCGGCGGGCATTATTGTCGTGTTTATGGCTGTGGCAACAACCAAAAACAAAATCCTGATAAAAGTATCTTCGTATTTTAAAAGTTAAAATATACGAAATATTAGTCATGCCCTTACCCTTCCTTTTACCTTACTTTAATTATAAAAAAAGATCTGAAAACAAGGATTTCAGACGATTAAACTCGTAAACTCGCAAGTAGGTAAAATGGACAATAAATAAAAAAAATACAAATCAAATCTTTCATTAATATGTTAAAGATTAATAAATTTATTATAAATAACAGAAAATATGTTATAAGAGTTGCAATTTATGATGTATCTACCCTACCTAATATAATTTAAAGATTACAAAAAGTTATTATAAATCAAACCTATCTTTCATTAACATGTCCTTGCACAAGTTTATATTTCCTAACATACTATGTTATCTCCTTTGTTACAAGTCTAAATTCGGTATCAACCCTAGCGCTACCACGCTCTGGTTCAAGGTCGCTGGCGCTCGAACTCTCATGTACAGAGTGTGTCACGGCTGTGACAAAGGGCAAAAGTCCACAAAAGGGGCAAACGTCCACAAAAGGGACAAACACTGTCTGTTTTAACTGCCTGTGGTCTGTGGTCTAAAGTTTAATTTTTATGCCGGAAGTGACGTAGCTCTTGTAGTGATATCATTGGTACACAGTGCCTAATAGTGGTTCGCTCGCAGGGGTCCCGGGTTCGATTCCCTGGGAGGGTACAATTTTTTGGTGGTTTGCTTGGTGGTAGGGCTTATTTCAAGTCCGCCTGGCTAGCTACCACCATCTTACCTAAGTCTGACGCCATAACTACAATTTAAAAATTGTTGTGTTCCGGCAACTGCCGGCAATATTACCTGTAACTAGAGGTAAGATACTAAGATAGTCAGTTTCTCAGTGGTGAGGATTCCGGGTGTAGTGCGCTTCCACCTTCGGCCTTATCGTCACTTAACATCAGGTGAGGTGAAGGCCAAGCACTATCTCGTTGTGCATTAAAAAAAAACATCCACTGGGGCAACCGTCCACAAAAGGGGCAATCGTACACAAAAGGGGCAACCATCCACAAAAGGGGCAACCGTCCACAAAAGGGGCAACCGTCTACAAAAGGAGCAAACGTCCACAAAAGGGGCAACCGTCCACAAAAGGGGCAACCGTCCACAAAAGGGGCAAACGTCCACAAAAGGGGCAAACTTCTACAAAGGGGCAAACCTCCACAAAAGGTGCAAACTTCTACAAAAGGTGCAAGCTTCCACAAAAGAGGCAATCGTACACAAAAGGGGCAACCGTCCACAAAAGGGGCAAACATCCACTCATCATTTTCACTCACCGCAGATATCTGGTGACATCTCTTCCAGCCACATCGACCCTCATGATGCTGTGAGGCATCGCGAAGCCTTCGTATATCGGAACCGCGTGTGTTACTCCGTCCCCTGAGTCTAGAACTACGCCTGTGGTTCGACCGGTTGCATATCTGTGGGTAGAAATAAGCTTTTTAATCTCTAAAATCTACCATACCATAGTCTGACGTGACGCCATAACAAGAATTTAAAATTTGTTGTGTTCCGGCAGTTAGATTAGAGGTAAGATAGCCAGTTCCTCAGTGATGAGGATTACGGGTGTAGTGTGCTTATGCCTTACATCACTTAACATCAAGTGAGATGATGGCCAAGCATTATTCCAGTTGTGCATAAAAACCAAACTCAGTACAAATACACTCACAAGAATCGAAACAGTGTGTTATTTTATACACAACTGACCAAAGCAAAAAAAGTGTATATGTGTTCAGGGTTCATGTATATTTGTGGGTATGTGAGTTTCTTTATTCCACCATAACTTCTTAATGCCTGAACTGATTTAGATAAATGGGGTATCCTAAGAATCCTTACAGCATCCCGAGTGACACTGGCTATATTTTTTATTTAGTAAAAATCAATATACCGACTGTACGATGCCATTTTCAAATGTGAAACAAAATATTTTTTCTTCTATTATTACAATATGGGCATCAAATGAAAGGCCTTGATGAGCATATTCCAAAACTATATAACATGTCACTAAAATGTATGAAATAAAAATAAAAAAATTAAAAAAATATTTAAAACACGACTGCTCTGCCAAAAACGAACTAAAAAGTTAAACAACAAGTGTCATTGCAGTCGGGGGACCTCTTTGATCACAAATTGTTCCATAATAAGGTCCCCCGACTGCAATGACACTTGTTGTTTAACTTTTTAGTTCGTTTTTGGCAGGGCAGTCGTGTTTTTAATATTTTTTAAATTTATTTATTTTTTCATACAAACATGCTCACTTCACATTCTGCTAAATAAAATTATGGACATGTATCACTGCAGGGACATGTTGATGAAAAAGGGTCCATCCATAAATTACGTCACACGTTAAGTGAGAGGGAGGGGGTCGACGAAGTGTGACAATGTGTGACAAGGGGGTGGGAGGGGTCCTTAATTTCGTGACGTCACATTTCAAAATCATTTATATTGAAATAAATCAAATTTCGGAACTGCTGTTTTAATTCAATAATTATTTCTAGATGTAAAATTGAAAAATATGTGACGTCACACTAGGTATAGGGGGGTCTCACAAATGTGACCAGCTGTGACAAGGACGGGGGAGGGGGTCAAAAATAGATAGTTGGAATCAGTATGAAGAAGCATGCAAAAGCGCACACTACAACGATTTTGTATCGGCCGATTCTTCATACAAAACCAACTATCGGGCCAACTATCGGCCGACAGAAAATCTGTAGTCTGTGGTCACGCTAAGTAATATACTTACAAGCTAAGCACCGCTTGCATGGACAAGAACAGCGCTGGCACATTGAAGGTCTCAAAGAACACTTCGGCGGCCTTCTCGCGGTTGCGGCGCGGGTTGAGGGGCGCTTCTGTAAGTAGCACTGGGTGCTCCTCGGAGAAGGTGGATAGTTGGTCCTGCGGGCAAATGGATGGATCTTCAATCAAAATAAACTTAAATCTTTAAATCTATTCTATTGAATACAATAAGCTACATAGAGGAGCTCGGTGACCATCCCGTGCTCCATGGGGTACTTGATGCTGAGCAGTCCCCTGTCTTCAGCGTGGGGGCCCACAAATAACTCCCCCTCTAGGATTCCTAATGTGTAATATGGTGAAATGTTGCATGTGCCCCCACCTTACTATAGATACAGGGCAATTTTAAGACCTCTTTACAAAATCAAATATAAGTTCAAGGCAGTAATAAAAAAAAATGGTTTTGGAAGTAATAAAAAGAACAATTTTAATTAGTGTAGGGAAAAGTTTGGGACTAAATGTAAAAAAAAAAATTTTTACTTCACAAATTGATTGTACTGCTGTTAAAGAATGACCTGAGCAAATTGGGAAGGGGTCCAAAAATGACCCTGAATAATTCTACACCCTCTCCATATCCTGTGCTCCATGAGGTACTTGATGCTGAGCAGTCCCCTGTGCTCTTCAGCGCCCATGCCATTACTCATGGGCCCCCCCATGAGTAATTCCCCTTATAGGGCTCCTGATGTGTATATGTAATATGGTGAACTAAATATGTCACTTATGAACCCACCTTACTATAGATACAGGGAAATTTTTGGACCCCTTTTCAAACTTTGTCTGGTCATTCTATAACAGCAGTACAATCAATTTATGAAGTAAAACAAAAATATTTTTTTTACATTTCTACCCCAAACTTTTCCCTACACAAATTGAAATTGTTGTCACCGTTTGCGCGTCGCACGGTCGACCCGCGCGAGCCCCCCTCCCGCCACTCGCCTTCCCCCGCTCGCGTCCCGTTCGTGACGGTGAGCGTGCGCGCCTAGATTTTTAGGATATAAAAAGTGGTTGAAAACTGTGAATTAAAAAAAGAAATAATTTATAATTATCTCACCTAATTTTTTTTTATTACTTCCTTGAACTATTATTTGATTTTGTAAAGGGGTCGCAAAATTACCCTGTATAATTCCACACCCTCTCCATATCGTTCCAGTCAGTGACAATCCCGTGCTCCATAGGGTACTTGATGCTCAGCAGTCCCCTGTATTCTTCAGAGCGGGGGCCCACGAATAACTCCCCCTCTAGGGCTCCAAATGTGTGTGTTATGTGTAATACGGTGAACAAAATCTGTGACTTGACTGAATCTGAATCTGTGACTTGACCACCTTACTATAGATATAATTCCACACCCTCTCTATGTCATTCCAGTCAGTGACAATCCTGTGCTCCATGGGGTACTTGATGCTGAGCAGTCCCCTGTGTTCTTCAGCGTTGGGGCCTATGGATAACTCCCCTGCTAGGGCTTCTAATGTGTGTGTTATGTGTAATATGGTGAACTAAATCTGTGACTTGTGTCCCCACCTTACTATAGATATAATTCCATACCCTCTCCATATCATTCTAGTCAGTGACAATCCTGTGTTCCATGGGGTACTTGATGCTGAGCAGTCCCCTGTGTTCTTCAGCGTGGGGGCCTATGGATAACTCCCCTGCTAGGGCTCCAAATGTGTGTGTTATGTGTAATACGGTGAACTAAATGTGTCACTTGTGTACCCACCTTACTATAGATATAATTCCACACCCTCTCCATGTCATTCCAGTCGGTGACAATCCCATGCTCCATAGGGTACTTAATGCTGAGCAGTCCCCTGTGTTCTTCAGCGTGGGGGCCTATGGATAACTCCCCTGCTAGGGCTTCTAATGTGTGTGTTATGTGTGATATGGTGAACTAAATATGTTGCCTATGAACCCACCTTACTATAGATATAATTCCACACCCTCTCCATATCGTTCCAGTCAGTGACAATCCCGTGCTCCATAGGGTACTTGATGCTGAGCAGTCCCCTGTGTTCCTCAGCGCGGGGGCCCACGAATAACTCCCCCTCTAGGGCTCCTGCCATCACACGGATGTGTTTCGGCCGCCCGATACTATAGAAAAAGGAAAAGAACTTTAGAAAACTATTGCAGTAGTCTGTTTAACAAGCAGTCATGTACTTAAGAGCATTGATTGGTAGGACACTTACACTGTAACCAGGGACGTATTTTAAGATTCAGCGCCCTGGGCCAATAATGTATGCCGCCTCTAGGGTTACCATCGACATTTGTGAGAATGCCTTGACTAAGATGTAAAACGCAGACAAAGAAAAACAACTCTGTAGAAAAATATTGCAAAAATCTGTTTAACAGGCAGTTGTGTCAGGCCTCCATCACTCGCGCAAGGTCGCGCGATAAGCACCTACCACTAGCCGTTCGTTCGAACGAACAAGTGAGTAAAGGGCCGCCACACGCCCGCCGCCGTACAAGCAGGGTTGCATGATTTAAATCAAGTTGATTTAAATCATGATTTAAATCACGATTTTTATTGCATGATTTTTTAAATAAAAATCACTGATTTAAATCAAAATCCGAAAAAATAATTAATTAAACGCTGGGAGGGCATATTAATAAACTGTAATGTTCGAAAACAATATTAAATTATTAATACAAAGTTTGATAGGTGTAAACTAAGTTATTTATCGCAATAAAAACCAACAATCAAATATTAGATTTTTTGTGTCAGTAAAAATATAACAATAATGATTAGGTACTTTCATTCGGTTCCCTATGTATTTGCATAAAATTTCAAGGCATAATATGTCTTAGCATAATATGATTTCGCCGAATAATGTTTACGCATAATATTACTAAGTCATAACAGCTTCTGCATAATTTTTTTAGGCATAACTAATTTAAGCATAATCATGTTTAAGCATAAAATTCTTTAGCATAAATTTAAACACGCATAATGTTATTAACGCATATTTTAATAAACAAAAAAAATGAATACACTTCGAAACTTACACATTTAAAAGCTATTGCTAAAAAAATACACTTGAAATAAATATAAATATTGTTTGTCACATGCATGGCTAGGGGTATGTATTTACAATGCCGAAGTTGAAAACACCGAATTTTACAAGACCTTTGGACGAAACACCGAAAATCAAATGATCGAACGGTTGTTTGGCTGTACGTTTAAAATCACGAAAGGACATTTTAACTAAAATACTAAATCACGAAGCTTTAAAAACTGAAGGTTAATTGAGGGTTACATGCCAGCAGGTCGGTTCTGGCACTCCGCCGACCGCTGCCGCGGCACGCTCGCTTCGCTCGCTCGGCTCGTGCGTTGTAGGTCGCAATGAAACTTAACCTCCTCCTAGCTCGCTACGCTCGCTCGTCGTCGCGCCTAACAGACTTTTGGGATTTTGAACTATCGGCATTCTAACTTTCGGGCTTTCGAACTATCGGTCATTTAATAATCGATCTTAAGTTACGGTCTATCGGATATCGATATTTAGGATTTTCAGTATTTTGAAAATAGTTGTTTTATACGTCGATATTTCGGTCGTAAATAAATTAATATGAAATTTTTGGCATTTTAATACGGGGTATGTATTAAATAAAATGCCGAAAATTTGCAAGAAAATAAATAAGTACATTAGGTAAAATTGTTTATTCTTATTGTTTTTGATTTTTATGTCTAAATAATATTAGGCGAATAGACAATATGCCTAATAACATTATGCGAAAACAAATTAGTCCAAATGATTATTATGCTTATATAAATAGTATGCCAAAAAACAATTATTCCAAAGTATTATTATGACAAAAAAAATTATGCCAAATCCGTTATGCCAAATCAAATTAGGTATAAATCCATTATGCGAAAACAAGGGATCCCCTTTCATTCATTACATGCAATGCCCGTAGCATAGACAGACAGATATTAAATTTTCGGAAATATAAATAAACTAGCGGCCGCCCGCGTTTTCGCCCGAGGTTTCACCCGCGTGGTTCCCGTTCCCGTGAGAAAAGTATTTTATGTTTTAAACTAGGCTATCTACTATCTGTGTGCCAAATTCCAACCAAATCCGTTCAGTAGTTTTTGCGTGATTGAGGATCAAACATCCAAACCCACTAACTTTCACATTTATAATATTAGTAGGATAAACACTTGAAACTTAAAACTCAAATCGCTTTTTCTGGTCAATGTGACATTTTGGCCGCGTTCCGAATCACGCTCACAGCGCTGTGAGCGCGAATCCGACCAAATTAAAAAGTCACAAAATATTACACAAATAGGGTATTTGTGTACCTACCTAATTTAATGGATTATACGCTAACAGCGCTGTTGGCGTGATTTGGAACGCGGGGTTTACTTTTTTGGCGGTGCTGCCAGCACTATACATCAATTCTACCTTAATAAAAATGTTGCCCACAAGAAAAACTAGGGTAATGGTCGCAAAACCTAATTAAAATCAAAAAAATCAAATTAATCAAAAAAACACGATTTTTAAAAAAAAAACTGATTTTATTGATTAAAATAAAAAAATCATGATTTTTTGCAACCCCGCGTACAAGCGCGGCATCTTACTGCCTGCGTAGGTATTGCCTCTTTATAATAGTAACAATGTCGAATCGACATTACTGTGCCGTGTAAGGATGTCAAAATCAAACGAAATCGACGCCGTGGGCGCGGTATGAAGAAGCGGACCGGGAGGTAGCGGCAAGAATGAAGTGAACGCGTAGTATATCCATTGGAACATTAGCTATGTAAATCAACATAAATTAGAGGTGGATACAGTAAAATAGAAAAAAAAGTCTTAGATTTTTGAATGGTAACGAATTTTCTTAACTGGGGTTGTTTTTATAAGGGTTTTGTACCCAAAGGGTAAAAACGGGACCCTATTACTAAGACTCGGCTGTCCGTCTGTTTGTCTATCACCACGCTATATCTCATGAACCATAATAGCTAGACAGTTGAAATTTTCACAGATGATGCATTTCTGTTGCCGCTACAACAACAAATACTAAAAACAAGATAAAATAAATATTTAAGGGGGCTCCCATACAACAAACAGTTTCTTTTTAAGTTTTTGGTACGGAACCCTTTGTGTGCGAGTCCAACTCGCACTTGGCCGGGTTTTTTTTATTTTCTAAGCCTTTCTTTACTTCAAAGAAAACACCTGAGGTTGTTTTAATATACTGAAAAAACTAAAATCTGTTTTAAATTGAATTGGTTTCCTAACAGACCACCGAAGAGGACTTTTTGCGACAAAAACAGGATTTTTGAAAAAAGTATAAATTAAGGATTTTATTACCTTCTCCGTACACAAATTTTACTTCAGTTAGCATTGTTTGGTAGTTTTTTCATCTAAATGTATACCTTATTTAATTTTATAGCCCTTGAACAAAATGACAATTGAATTTGATTTCCATGTTTGTATTAAAACACTAGTTTTTTTTTACATTATCTTTGGTTTGTATGTTTTTTTTGTAAGTCACCATGTATGTCGGCGCAAAATCATAACAAACCGAGCAAGCGCATGGCGCCAGACAGGCGCACGAACATGCGCGACATGCCGGCGCCAGCATTATCGATCGATCGTCAGTCTCATTGTGCCGCCCCGCCAGCCGAACACTATATAAAGCCTGCGCCAGCGCACAGCAGTCAGTCGCTCCCCGGAGTCGACTCAATTAGGACTTGATCTTCTGGATCTTCCGCAACTCCCAATAATAATAAAATCCGCTACTTGGTGTGGCTGGAGTCGCCTAGGATAGGACTGATCGCCTCAGATTGTCCGAATCCTTATTAAGCCGACTCAATCCATCACGGAGTCGCCTAGGATAGGACCGATCGCCTCAGATTGTCCGAATCCTTGTTAAGTCGACTCAATCAATAGGGATAGGAACGATCGCTACAGATTGTCCGAATCCCTACTAACTACGCTGCTGCTTGTCACTAAATTCCACTCAATATGAATAGAACTGATTGTCCAAATACTGACTGCTTTGCTTTGGCTAGGCTACGTACGTAGGGCAATTAGTATTAGTGCGAACTGATTATAAAATTAGCTGATTGTACGACTATAAAATTATTGTTGATATTAAAGCTGATAAGTTTCTTGCGCCCATTCTTCTTGTCAGCTAGGGTTGCCACCTTGTTTTCAGACAGTATTTTTTCTTTTACGTAGAACAAAAATAAAGTAACAGCATAAACAAAATACATTATTAATATATTTATTTATCCTTAAAAACATATTTTTTGTTACTTTTTGATCTTTAAACAAATATTTGTCTTTCATAAAGTTAAATACGTACATAGAAAAGCATACTCATTACAGAGAATGTTACACCTACAAATAGAGGACAATACTCTATTTTAAAGTACGGGTGGCAACCCTATTGTCAGCTAAAAAAGTCTCGAATGGGTGGTAGGAAAATATAGACAATCAAAAGAACTTACTTTCTAAGTTTAATTAAATAAATCAATTATTCTCAGACCTTTATTGTTATTTTTCCAAACCTGATCGCTTATAAGTAATCGTTTAGGTAGGTAGTTTGATAGAATGAATCCAATAGATCCTCCTACACATAGTTTTGATCTCACATGTAAAATATAAGACTGGCTGAAGTGTTGATAAGAATAACACTTACTAATTTGGGAATCTGCATTTTGGGATCTGGTCGCCAGCAAAACCAGCTTTGATGACTCCAGAGCCCTGCAAAACGCCGGCAACAGTAAAAAATTGTTCATAAATAGGGCAATACAAATGTCAACATTATGAGTCATTTCAAAGCTATAACTGAACAAAATAAACTAAATTATATGAGTATTGTGTGGCTATTGAGTCCACAATTGCAAATCACACGACCCAATTTCTGTTGTATAATAAAATAATGTATGCAATTGATTTTTCCATTCCAACTTAGGTGTGCCAACAAAAAGAAAGTATTGTATGGAATTTTGTACTACTTACGTTGTCTATAACGACTGGTTGGTTGACTATAACATCATTGAGCTCCATTATGGTAAGATTTTGTGTAATTACGGCTAGTTTTAATAAATTTTTACTATATTTTGCTGTCGCGAACACATTCGCGGACAGCTTTCAGAATGACATCAGATTTTCAAAGACTAAATAAATTATAGAGACAGACAGCATGAAATAAAACAAAAATGTTCCGAAACGTTTACCCGTGTTAAACTTTTTATGTAATTTTTGAGTTTATTTGTAATTATAAACTCTAAAAGAATACTTTTTGTAAGCAAATTTATGCCAAATATTGGCTAAAAATGCCCTGCCAGAAAATAAAAATCTGAATAAACATAAAATAATTTTCGTCGTATCGTTTTCCGAACTCCGGTTGTAGTTTTTTAATTTATCTATTTCTGCTTTGTCTATGGCTGCCGTCCGCATAACAATAATTTCGATAGTGGCGTTTACAACGCTCACGCGCGGTCCACATTCGATATCGCGCTTATATTGACGAAATTGACAATTCATATTCATTTAATCCAGTAAAATTTGTAACAAAAGAAGATTAACCTAGATGTTATAGGTAGTTTACAAATTTACCTTTTCTAGGTATTGTGGTGTTTCTTAATTCTTAACTTATTTTATTTTACTACAATACAATCTAAACATTACTAATGGTTTAACATTAGGATAAAAAATAAAATTATAATTAGGTATATAAAAAAAGAATAAAAACAATTTAAAACTATCGTATCTTTCCCTAAAAATATTCTTTTATATTATAGTAAGTTTTGGAAAGAAGCAGAATTTTTAGCTCCTTTTCAAATGTATCATCATGGAGGGCTTTCAGTTTTTGGGGTAGGTGATTGTACACTTTAATAGCCATGTAGTACGCGCTGTTTTTAAACAAGGTAAGATTTACTGGGGGTGCAACTAAGTCATTCTCTCGGCGACGTGACACATAGCGCCCTTGTTTATCGCCTACTCTATGAAAATAGTGTGAATGCTTTCTAACAAGTCGACATAGTTCGAAGATGTATGTGTCAGTCACTGTGAGGATGCGGAATTTTTTGAATAGTGTTCTACAAGAGTCTCTTCGCCCTGCTAATGCTATGATCTTTAGACAACGTTTTTGTAGGATGGAAACGGTCTGCGCATCCGTAGAGTTGCCCCAGAGCGCGATGCCACAACGCATCCAAGCCGCGGCGTAGCTGTGATACGCTGTGAGTGCGCACTCCTCATTTGTGGTTTTTCTAAGTTCACGTAGCGCATAAGTGAATCGACTGATTTTTTTTGCTATTGAATCTACATGAAGCTTCCATGACAGGTTAGAGTCTACAATAATTCCTAACTGTGAGAATGAGTCGACTAACTCTATTTTATGCCCCTCATGGCTTATGTTAGTTATTATACCGGGTCTTTGATAAGGTCTGAAGTGCATTATTTTAGTTTTCTCATAGTTAAGTATGAGGTTAATATCTTATAAGTGTTTTGCGATTTTTGTTAAGGACTCGGATATAGTTTTATAAATCTTAAAATAAAAATATCTTCGGATAAAGATGGCAATTGCAGCCTTTTTATTATTAAGTATATTTAATATTTCGATATTGCATTCAAGGACCGCTGACGTGGTAGATCGATTTCTTATTTCTTCGAAATCCGTGTTGACTGCTGCTAAAGACATGATTTTTCTGTTTGATGAATTTTCTAAAAAGCTATAGATTTTTTTGTACATTATAGTTTCAAAAATTTTTGATATTACAGGTAAGATTGCAATAGGTCGGTAATTGGATGGGCATGATTTATTTCCTTTTTTTAAAATCGGTTTTATAATAGCTAATTTTAAACTCTCTGGAAATACACTTTGATTATATGACTGATTTATCAAAAACGTTAATGGTGGCACCATTTCATCTATGCAATACGCAATCAGTGAACCTGGGAACAATTAACAGACGGTGAATGCGGACCGCTCGTAAGCGCACTCACATTTTATTCTAACCTCAAATACAAGATGGAATAATTGCTAGAAACTATTTTTGCTCTCTAAAGCGATGATAGTGATGAAGAACGTTTGATTATTGAGTCGTGTGCATCCAACATCTTTTTTCCCAACTTTTTTCATCAGCCACCTTTTTTGATAAGCTTAAAATTAATATTACCAAAATACAAACCAGTATAAATAATGCTCTATCCTTTTGTTGTGAAGTGAGGAAAAGCTTCTTCTGTAACTAATTCCGTCATTTTCGTCGTTTTTTTTGATGAAATAAAATTCTGACACTCGATTTGTTTCACAGTCACTTGAACATTTTGAGTTTTGAAAGGACGTTCAGAGTGATTACGCTCCGAGGCATGGTCGCTGTAACTGTACGCCCCTTCTTACACGGCGCTACTGAAACCTGACGAAACCAGTTAGTAATTATAGTTACAAACTAGTTTGTGACAAAGATTCGTACACGGCACTACCAAATTTATTTGAAACCTACACGAAACGCGGCATGTGTGTTGTGTCGGGAGGGATATTATTGAAATGGCTTGCGATTCGAGCGATGAGGAGTTATTACTTCTATACTACATCAGACTACATCCCACTTCACTCCAAGCTTTCTCGGTCACATCCCAACGCGAATACTCTTTTAATGTGTAATTATACAAACACGGATGCTTTTCCACTTCTTGGACAAATTGTGTATTTACTAATTGGTCATTAATTTTCACTGAACCGCAGCAGAGTTTCCAGTTTCAATTAGTAATCAGTCGCGCGCGACCAGCATGACCGGTCACCGATATGATTAGTTACTAACGCGTTACAAACCAGTTTGTGATTGGTAGCGTCGTGTACGGAGCGCCATTGGAATACTAGTGCTGTGACATTTAAGAAACTCATTGGTGATTAGAGTTTGTAACTAGTTTAGTTTGAGTAGCGCCATGTAAGAAGGGCCTAAGTCCAAGATGGCGCGGGCAATGACGTCATGCTAGATATTGTAAACGCGCTAACGTGCATGCGGACCGGCTGTAATCACGATAATATCGATATTATCGCTATGCGGACCGCAGCCTATGACTGGCCGACCGACTGTCAATGTCAACATAGTTTATCTAATCAGTGGCGGGCGGCTTGTCAAAAAAAGTAAACCAAATAACCAATTCAAAAATCTTAAATCTTATTATTTTGGATTTACTTACACTCGGCGGGCGTTTTAAATTATTTTCACTACTTTAATAGAATAGAAACATGATTTTTTTGAATCTTTTCTTAATAAATTTACTTACTACTGCAGCGGAGCCAAACTCCGATTTCGGTTTCTGTGATGCTGCCTCAAACAACTGTGAGAACCAAGTCGAAGAGACAGGCGCTTATAAATTGATTTTCTACGATGTAAATCCACCTGAAGGCTTCAATTTACGTCGGGACGTCTACATGAGGTTTGCTATTATGCTGTCTGATGCTCGGAAACGTGGTAGAGTCGATTGGCGATTAGTTCTACCACCTTGGCATAAGTTGTATCATTGGCGATCATCATCGGCAAAACCGAAGCCCCAGCCATGGTCTTCTTTCTTCGAAGTCGACTCTCTCAAATCTTTCGCACCAGTAGTGGAACTTCATGAGGTATTTAGTGAAACTAAGTCGAAAACTCTAGAAATCGATACTCTTTACGTTCTCGAAAACTTTGAGAATCCATTTGAAAATGGTGTTTTTGAGGAAAAATGGCAGTTGAGTAGTGGCTGCGAATACGAAGGTAATTATTGGGGATATAAGAACATTACAGCTAAGGAGACAGTCTGTGTAAAGTTTCAAGGTAAAATCTCAAAGTTGTGGGAGTTAGCTTTCCTACACCCCTCAGACAGGAAAGTGATGTTTACTCACGGTGAAATACCTTTGCATGACAATTATGGCACAAAATCTTACTGGGAATGCCGTAAAAGCATGAAATTCAACAAAAAACTGACTAAAACCGCAAAAGAATACATTTCTGCCAACTTAAACTGCAAAACTAACAAGTGTTCAACTTATTTGAGTGTACATTGGAGACGTAAAGATTTTGCTTACAGCAGGCCACATGACGTACCGTCTATATCAAATACAGCCAAGCAAATAGATTTCGCTGTGAAGAAACATTTTCCGAACATCAAGAGGATTTTCATTGCATCTGATGCTTCATCAATCGAAATAAAAGTTCTCGAAGAACAACTTAACGACATGAATTATGAAGTTTACACATTCACCTCCAGTGACTCTTCAAATGAGTTGAACGAAGGTGAAGTAGCGATTATCGATCAAATAATTTGTTCTCGTGCCGCGTATTTCATCGGAACGCATGAAAGCACATTTTCGTTCCGAATCCAAGAGGAAAGGGAAATATTGGGCTTTGATAGCAATACTACATTCAACAGATTGTGCCCCGACTCTGGGCCTTGCGAGAAACCGTCAAAATGGAAAATCATAGACTAATTTTCATACAATCCAGTTACAGATCTATCTTCAACATTGAATAACAATAGATTATAATATTATTGTTTGGCCATGTGAAAGGGCAGCGGCAGCGTGACAAGTGATTTTTTTACTACTCTATTGACATGCTCAGTAGTTCGTTAATTTACAATTCTTGGCATTACACACCTTGCTCGTATTAAATGGTCGCACCATTTCATGTGGCCTAACCACTAAGTCAACTGAAAAAATAACATATACCTACATGTTTTAGATTGAAAGTAAAATATGAAAACACAAATAATAGTTTGATTTAGCAAAGAAATGTATAGTTGCTATTTATAGTGGAAAGTAAGGGTTTTAATGAGCAATTGTTCAATAAGTACATTAATGTTTACTGTTTATTAGGTATTTAGCAAGTTTGGATCTGTATTAGTTTTATTATAATAATTGAAGACTATATTGTTTTCTCTAGGCCATATTCTATTGACTTTTCAATGACCTAAAATTTATCAAAAGTATGTCTTTTACTACCTAGTCGAACTGAACACTATGTGATATTTAAGTTACTTTTGTTATCAATATTTTTGTATAATATTTATTTTATATGTCTGTTATTATAAATATTTTTTTTTTACTAATTGGATTAATAATAATTGTTACATTGTAAGCTTCTATGTTGTTAAGTTGTATTTGTCATTTGTCTGCATTTATTTTTGTATTCTTAATTAAATATACAGTATGTACGAGTCCTGTTTCTTGAAATCGGGTGGGGATTGCGCGGAACGCGTATTTTGGGCATGCGTAGAGGTGTGGGGTGCGGGCGGCGGGGGAGGGGCCCGCGCTATTGGTCGCTCACAAGAGCACATGCGCGAACTTATCCCCACTCCGTCGAAAAAATTTCAAGATACATGCCTCATACTGTACACTCCAGGCAGGACTTATAAATTTGTCTTATTAAATTAATTTTATTGTTGTATAATGTAGTGACTAGTGATTAAATAGGTAAAAATAACCAAAGATATTTTAAACTAATTTAAATTTAGATTACTTAAATCAATTTGAATTAGGTAAGTATATTAAATGTTTGATTCCAGCATTATCACATACTTTTTACTTATTTTTTCATTGTCACCATTTCTTATACCCCATCCATCCCCCTCTGTCTATACTCCTACCCTCAAACCTAATTTTAATGCTAAACTAATAGGTATTTGTTTTGCTGGCCAAATAATTTTTTATATTTTTTTTGCTAACCATTAATCTGCGTGGAAAGGTTTTTTGCTATCCCTCGGGAACAATACTTTTTTTCAGGATGAATGGTACCCTAATCTGACGAAAGCGTCCTAGATCTCCTCTGTACCCCTGACAACGTGTATGCAAAATTTCATGTCGATCGGTTCAGTAGCATAGTTATCTGTGTCAGTAGTTAAGACGTGAAGGCGTAACAAACAAACGGACTTTCGCATTTATAATATTAGTAAGGATTGGATCTTTTATTGCTGTTGGATGCTTTAATATTAATACGGAGTCCAATCTCCATTATTGTCCATAATCGCTTGGCAACTTTGCGGCAAACTTTCCGCCAATTTTTCAGTAAAGACCTCCACGCGGATTTCTGTTCACGAGTAAGGTCAGCGACGGTTACTGCATTTGTTGCTCTCAGGCACAACCCGGGCACTCCATACAAGCGCCGCGTTTCAACTACCTACCTATTACACAGACGCTACACAGTGACGTTTCTGCACACGCGCAACTGTGTGCGTGCTATTGAATGAGCACACGGATCAACACACGGATGGGCGCCGGTGGGGTGAGGTAATTGATTGTCGGGCGGGGCGGAGTTCCCTTTCTGTACGGTAGTACTTATATCTATTCTGTGCCTCAGGTTAGGCTTAACCCACGCCCAAATATTTTAAATTGGATTGGTTGGCATCAGTGGTCTGTGAGGGCTAATCCAACACATCATCACCACCGTGACCTGGTGACCACGTTCCGCTTTCCAAGAAGTGCAGAGCCGATTGCCGACTGCGGTATTTAAGCGCCGATTACATATCCCGATGGGCCCAGGCACGTATCCAAGGGGGGGATAGTTGGGATTTATCCCCCCCCCCGAAATCCAGATGACACAGTAAAGGACTAAATTCAAATTTAGCGGTCGAGGCACTCTCTGGTTTGCGGGGTCGCAGAATGTCCCTTTCGCAAAACGTTCCCTGGTCGCAGAACGTCTCTTTCGCAAAATGTCCCTTTCGCAAAACGTCTCTTTCGCAAAATGTCCCTTTCGCATTTCGAATGTCCCCCTTGTAGCAAAATATCATATCATATGATCATATCACACTTCTGCGAAATTGCAATTTTGTTCAAAATTTTCTAAAATCAAAAAATGAAAGTCAAATTGTAAAAAAAACAGTAAATATGTTCATTATGTTTAAACAAAACAGGTTTTCTAAGTAAATACCTAAGCATATCTTTAATTCAACTTATCTAACAATACAATCCATTTATTGTTATTTTTTACATTCACAATGCTATTTTTACGCACGAAAGGGACATTCTGCGACGGAAGGATGAGAACATGTCGATTGAAAAATGTGTCTCGGCCACTTTTTGCAATATAAGATTACGGACATTTCAACATAATATTTCAGTTTCGAGTTGCTGAAGTACAACGAAAAGTGGCCGAGACACTTGAGAAAACATAAAATGTGCCAGCGAGAGAGCGGCAGTCAGCGGCAAACTAAAAAGTTGAACAACAAGTGTCATTGCAGTCGGGGGACCTCTTTGATCAAAAATTGTTCCATAGGTCCCCCGACTGCAATGACACTTGTTGTTCAACTTTTTAGTTCGTTTTGGCAGGGCAGTCGTGTTTTTAATATTTTTTTAATTAATTTTTTATATGAGATACCTACGTAAAATATGACATACGCGTGAAAGCACTAAACTTAAGAATCGCCTAAAGGTCAAACCGCACTACAGCGGAGCGGCGCAGCACTGCAGCGGAGCGGCGCGGCCTCTCCTAAACGCACTATCGCGGCAGCGGAGCGGCGCGGCGCGGCTCAAATTGCCAGACGTAGCAAGATTTCATTGAAGTTGGACGCACGAACGAAAAGGGAACGCTCGGTCACGCGTTCCCTAGAACGAATTTCCAAGGAACGATTTAGCAACACATCCTCATATTTTTTATTTATTTATTTGTGATGAGTTATGATTATGATGATTTATGAAATGATCACGTAAAATACCACTTTGTAATTTAATCAAAATTTGTACACTGAAATATCAGTAGAAATAGATATTTCCAAATACCCTCTATATACTGAAGCTCGATTATGAAGAATATTCGGCCGCGCCGCGGCAAAATATTCTTTTGCACCCAAATCTGCAGCGCCGCGCCGGTACGCGCCGCGCCGCGCCGCGCCTCTCCGCTATAGTGCGGTTTGCATCATTGCAATCAATAGAAATAATATTTGGCCGCGCCGCGCCGCGCCGCGCCGCTCCGCGCCGCTCCGCTGTAGTGCGGTTTGACCTTAAGTCTTTTCTTATCTACAACTCGACCAAGTTAACTTAGCGAATGACAGCTACATGACGGCTAAGTTTATGACACCGTTTTAATTTGGTCGTGTTGTAGTTATGAAAAGACTAAGGCGATCCTTAAGTTTAGTGCAATCGGCCTTTAGATTCATAAAATATGACTATGATGGCAAAAGGAAATTAATAAACTATGTTCCATACTGTTTTCTTCGTCGATAAACTAATAAATGAAGCGGAAATTTGGTTTTAGAGAAATGTGAGGCGATATCTTATTTACCTGTGAAAAGTGTGATTACTTGGATTGTTTCTTTTTGTCACATCACAATTACTTAGAGCACAAGACACCATGTCTCCACGATACCTTTATTTTAAATTCTAATTAAGATTAACAAATATTTTAAACAAACTGTGATTGCTCATTTGCTAGGCGGGACGCTAGGGGCTCTTACTGTAAAAAATGTTGGCACATGTCACTTGTTCCTTTGTCTCTTTTTTACATAGACCGTGTCCGTATGATGTTAACTTCTCTTTTCCACGCTTTGTTGGTCTTCTTGAGCGCAGCGAAATTTTTTCTATGTCTATGGTTATAATGGTAGGTAGATTGTAAGTACAAACAACTGCACATCAGACTATATACAATGTTGTCTTTGAAACGATCCTGCGTAATAAACATTGTTTACGCAGTTCAACTGTACCTTTATGTGCTATCATCTGTACAATAAGAAATTTAAATTAAACAAAAAATAAAGACTAAAAATAGTTTAATTTTCAATTAAAAGTTCAATTTTGGAGACACATATAACGTAAAATAATAAACAATTGTATTTATAATGGACCTTCCACACGCAGAGGCCCGGCCGGAACCGTTTTCAAAATGAGGAAAGAAGTTAAGCTTAGTAGGTACTACGCGCGTTCGAGACCTTTATAAGATTGAGAATCTATTACAAGTTGAAATATAACAATCGGGCAATATATAGGAATCGTCGGAAGTACACTCGCGAGCAAAAGTATGGAATCATAGGCCTATTTTCATACAAACGAGGTATCTTTGAAGCCTTGGCTCTCCACCCAGGATTAAACGCGGTGTGATCTGATGATGGCCATCCAGGTAGTGAATAGAGAAGATTCAGATCCCCATACACATCTCATTGATCTAATCAGCATTCTAAGAGCTATTTGGATATGTTTAAAAAAAACACGAAAATAGTATTAAAATGTATGGAAATGCTGTAACTGATAACTCTGATCCTTACAGCTCTTAGAATGCTGATCAGATCAATTGGATGTGTATAGGGATCTGAATCTTCTCCATTCACTCCCTGGATAGCCATCATCAGATCACACCCCGTTTCATCCTGGGTGGAGAACCAAAGCTTCAAAGTTACCTCGTTTGTATGAAAATAGGCCTATGATTCAACAACTTGTGGATGAAAATACATATTACGAAAAGTACCCAATACGAAAAGTATATACCGTATGGCACTTATGACACTGTAGAATTTAAAAAGTCACTCATGACACTTTAGAATTTAAAAAGTGATGTTTGTCTATTTTATTTTTAAACTACTAAAGTCAACACAAAATAAGAAGCCCGTTTTAACAGATGACGTGTTCAAAGAAAAATATTGTCTACCCCAAAGAAATACAGTGTAATTTTCGAACATAATTTTTCACTAAAATGGCGGAACGGTATTTTTCTTGAGCTTTATTCCTTTAGCATAAGTAACATTTTACTTTGAACACTTTTTAACTGTCAAAACGGGCTTCTTATTTTGTGTTGACTTTAATGGTGAGCGCAAATTCACAACCACCAATATTTTATTTATTTACGTATTTTTGAGTTACTTACTACCATAAATAATAACATCAACAAGGATTCAAATGTACCACATTCGTTAAAAAATTGTTTTTTTTAGAAAAGTATCGACATTAGGTATGTATAGAAACTACAATTTAAAAAATTTCTTGATAAAGTACTAATGCATGCATTCTTATATTATAAAAGATCTACACTCGCGAGCAAAAATATGGAATCACAGGCCTATTTTCATACAAACGAGGTTACTTTGAAGCTTTGGTTCTCCGCCAGGGATTGACCTAGCTCTGATCTGATGATGGCTATCCAGGGAGTGAATGGAGGAGATCCAGATCACTATACACACCCAACTGATCTGATCAGTATTCTAAGAGCTATTTGGATATTTAAAAAAAGAGACATGAAAATTGCATTAAAATGTATGGAAATCCTGCAACTGAGAACTCTGATCCTTGCATCTCTTAGAATGCTGATCAGGTCAGTGTACAGTGATCTGGATCTCCTCCATTCCCTTCCTGGATGGCCATCATCAGATCAGAGCTAGGTCAATCCCTGGCGGAGAACCAAAGCTTCAAAGTGACCTCGTTTGTATGAAAATAGGCCTGTGATTCCATATTTTTGCTCGCGATTGTAGAAACTTGTGTCTCTTCGGTAACATAAAAAACTGACTAAACTACTTAAATTCCTATTAAGAAACTTAAAGAAGATATTTTATAATGTCACAATTAGATGCACATTTAATACAGTTTACTAAATTCTAGCATTTTTATAACTACACTTGTACTATAATAAATTACGTGCACCCATGTCACAATACTAATAATAAAATTAAGGAAATAAAGACGAATATTCAATCTTTGGAAATTAATACTTAAATATTTATTTCTTAATGTTGAAATTAAAACTTATTAATTAATTTATGTTTAAACTGACGCCAAGATTGGTCCTGCACTTTATTATAGAACTGTGCAGTTTTTATAATCAAAATGCGAAATAATATTATGGAATTTACTGTATCGATAATATTATATTTTATAAATGCCGAAATTAAGATGTAACTATGCAGTGTTTTTTTTATAAAAAAAATTAAGTACATACCTACTTTAAATTAAACACAGTTTTCAAAATTGAGTTTCTCTATAGGTACTTACGTATAGTTTATATTACAAGATAATATCTTGTAAATAAAAAAACTTTTTCTTCGGTAACATTCAATATTAACTAAGTCTAAAATATGTACTTACATTTCTAATAAGTGTAGTTACTCGTACGTTTAATGTATAAGTATACGTATAATTTATATTACATGATAATATAAGTTACAATAAATTCCATTATAAAATTTCACGTTTTTTGTTCTTACGATCAGAAATAAAAGGTCATAATATTTCATATTTAAACTAAGGCAGGGAAATGACTTGACACTGTGATATATTTTTCACTTTTGAACACTATTTATACGTTTTATATAAATTCTGACGTTTAAATAGTAATTTTTGCATATAATTGTATGTTATTAATTATAACCACAAGAAATAATGCTGTGTTGGGCGGCGCAATGTAACTTATAATTGCGCCCGAAAACTTAGAATTTTCAATGTGCGTTTTACCAAATGTTTTAAAACGAAAATCAAGTTAGATCTTTTCCATAACTCATGATTTCTAACTTCCTAGCAAGCAACTTACTTTTATAACTTAACTTTTTAGTGGTAGAATCAAAATGTTCACTTGCAATTTTTGAATCTTGAGTCTCACTAACAACCGAATTCTCACCTACAGTATCTTCTATTGCATCACTTTTAGGTATTAGTAAATTATTTCTATTTTTAACTATAGTATTATAAAGTAGTTTAAGCTTTTGAATTCTACAACTTGGACTTTTAATATTGGTATCAGTAACTAAATTGACTTCTTTTCTGGTAGAATTTTCGGAAATGATAGTTATATCATCATGGCAATCTTTCATTTTCATTTTTTTTAATCTAGCTAATAGATCATGTACGTTATCAACAGGTTTTGTACTAATATTATTTGAATTTAGACTATTTCCGTTAAAATCGCTATTGTCTATAGTATTAATATTGTTGTTTATTTGTTTAGAGTTTATGTTATTACATAATTCTTCTTCATCATTGTTATGTTCAATCATTTTGATGTAATCTTTCAAAAAGTCTTTAACAGAAGACATGGGATCTCTTTTATAATTACTATTAAAAGAATCAATTCTACTAGAATACTTATTATTTTCGTCTAGATTCAGAGATTCTTGTTCATAACGACGGACAGTTTTAGTTTGTAAATCATTGTTGTCAGACATATAATTATTATATTTTCTTGAATTACTATTACATTCGTAATGTTTTCTGTTAAAATTTACTACGGTTTGATATGTTTTGTAAGTTTTGTCAAAATTGCCATTTGTATCAACTTTTTCTTTAGGATTTTTATCTGTTTCTTTAAAAGCTTTTATATTATAGTTTCCTTCTGTTTCTTTATGAATAACATTAAAAATATTCGCTTTAATTGCATTTCTGTCATATTTAGCAAGGTTTCCTACGTTTTCTTGACCAGAATCATTAGGGTTATCTATTTCGAAGTTGGTTTGATCAATTTCCCTGACTGTGTCGTTTCGACCTGCCTGCACAGTGCTATAGTCAAGCATAGGGCCCGCCTAGGCAAACAGTACTTTTGGATCGGCGTCCGAGATCTCGCAAATGAATTGGTCCTGTTCAAGAGGTTTTTTTATCCAGCGACCTAGCTTTGCCTTTTCGAAGGCTTCGAATAAACGCTCTTTTGCTACCTGTGAAAGAATAATAATGTAAATAAATATTAGACACCATCATAAAAATAATAACTAGCGGCCGCCCGCGACTTCGTCTGCGTGGAAAGTTTTTTTGCTATCCCTTAGAAACAATACTTTTTTTCGGGATAAAAGGTACCCTATGTCCTTCTCTGTACCCCTGACAACGTGTATGCAAAATTTCACGATGATCGGTTCAGTAGTTAAAACTTGAAGGCGTAACAAACAAACGGACTTTCGCATTTATAATATTATATAAGTAAGGATATACAGGGTGTAGCACTCTAGCGAAAACTTTCAGGGCATAGTCGACTCATGATTCTGAATCTATTTGAAGTGGAATTTTCCGTCGCAAAATTTATGAAAAATAACATTTTTGCATAGAACCTAAAGGATATCATCCACATTTCATACATTTTTGGTCCAAATATGAAAGTGCCGGCCAAAAGACAAAAGTGCTTTATTCTGATAGATTTTGTCCATCTAAGCATTTTTTATTATGGCACCGAAGCTGTACCACCGCTCCACATTTGTGTCAAAATGTATGAAAAGACAGACTTTTTGAACTCAATTATAATCAAATGCAGCGGTGCTACAGCTTCGGTGCCATAATAAGAAATGCTTAAGCGGATAAAATCTATCAGAATTTGCTTTTTGGCCAACTTTTTTTATATTTGTGCCAAAATGTATGAAAAACAGACTTTTTGAACTTATTTAAAATCGATTATAGCGATGCTACAGCTTTGGTGCCATAATAAGAAATGCTTAGGTGGACAAAATCTATCAGAATAAAGCACTTTTGCTTTCTGGCCGGCACTTTCACATTTGGACCATAATGAATGATGTCCTTTACAGAAAAGTAATTAAAATATCAAAATTTTATAAACCCGCGCAATGTATAACTTTTTACCTGCAATATTATCGAGTTGTTCCTCGTACATTGCTTCTCAACGAAAAATTAAAATATCAACAACTATACATTTGCGACAAGTGGTTCTATAGAAAAAGTTGCGTAACTCTAAGGGTACAATCATCCCTAAAAGTTTTTGTAAGGGTGCTACTAACACCCTGTATATGAAATCTATGGTCGCCAAATTATATTCAGACAAAATTCTGCCATTGTTCTTTTCCGGGACACCCTGTATGATGACTTCTTACTATGTACGTACCTGGTAAGTGGGGCAGAGTTGCTTAGCCTCGTTGTATAGCAGATGTTCCAGATCTTTCGGCAGTTCTGGAGCGGGAACACCTGCTTCCGACTCCTATGGGTAGAAGGGACAATATTTACATCCCCATATTGATAATTTTAATACTACTAAAAATATTACCTAAATAAATATTGAAGACAAGTCGAGAGAATGAGGTTGGCAACGCAAAGCTAATCGCAGATGGCGCCATCCAGCGGCGATCTAACCGCTATCAATACTTTGATTGGTTAAAATACGTCACAAATGACATTTGATATTTGAAACAACCAAACAAACGGTTTTAGTACAAACGCTTGTGGCGCCATTAGTTCCTCAGTTTGCATCCCCATTTCAGCGAGTCATAGCAACTATTCATATCGGGTCAATTTGAACATACCATCCAAATTTTGAGGATGTCTTCAGTCCATGAATCTGAACAACTTTGTATAAGGAACACATGGCCAAATATGTAAAATAAAAATCGACTTTCCATACAAATCAAAGAGATCACGTGATCAATTTAGTATGGGAAGACCAAAATTTTGTGGCGAAATTTAGTTTCATGGCTTGTAAGTTCAAAATGACCCGATATATTCCACAAATAACGTAACTAAATATTATAGGAAAACCGTTTCTTCGGACCATCAAACTAAACAACTTTAAAAAATCCTGACAGAAAGCCTGATTTCTACTAAAAAGTCCTGACATTTTGCTAAGGCGTCACGCGATTCGACGTAATTACTTACGTAGTAATTACGATAACACATACATTTTCTTTTAATAAATAAATGGTTATTGTTTCTTGTTACAATGACGTGTCAAATTAATATTTCAAGTACTTAGACAAAAATAAAGTTTTAGTTTTTTTAAGATGAATAAATAATGAAAAAATCGACTCACCCGTAGCAACTCAGACGGGATTCGAACCTGCACCCTTGGGATTCCGGCCCAATGCACGAATCCCAATCTCGGAATCCCAAGGGTGCGGGTTCGAATCCCGTCTGAGTTGCTACGGGTGAGTCGATTTTTTCTAATATTTTTTCATTATTTATTCATCTTAATATAAAAATATAGCATTGTGAATGCAAAAATCTTAAAGTTAGTTGTTTTTTATGTTTTAGTGGTTGATTATTTATTATTTCAATATCGATTTATTGATTGCAAAATTAGTTAATTATTTTAGTGAAAATTTTAGAAGTTTTTTTTTTGGTTGTATCATGCGATCAGTCAAAAGACTATGAACAGATGAGTTGAATGGTGAATTTAGCAGTTGAAGCGGCTTCCCCAGTGGAAGTCTCTGAGGGCTCAAAAAGCGGAATTTAAAGGGCTTTAAGAAGATGTAAAAAATATTTTAGAACAGTCAAAACCTTTTTTGGAAATCGAAAAAAAAACGTCTTTTTTCGACGGAAAAATCGTGTTTTCACAGAACATTTCCGATATCTCGAGAACACGGGGCCGAATTTCAAAAATATGAAAAAAAAAAGCACCTCGGTCTTGAACCAAGAAACATTTTAGGTTATTACACTTTTTTCGATATTGGTGACGGTTGAGGCTGTCGAGGTGCCCGAGAGCTCAAAAGACGCGGAATTCGAAGGGCTTTAAAGATGATGTAAAATATTTTGGAAATGATGGAATTGAAAAAAAAATTTTTTGGTTTTGTAAAAAAATAAAATTTTCAACCGATAAATTACGCGTTCTTACTGAAAATTGAATCAGACGAGTTTATCTATAATAGGTAGATTCATTTTCAATGTCCTTTCAAGTCGTGTAGGTAGAGCATGAGATCTGTGATTTTTTTGCGCAGCTGGACATGATCTCCTGCAGTCCTACTTGACTTCAAGACATGAACCATGGTGCGTTGGAAATTTGTTTCAGTATGTAGTTTTGAGCCCTTTGTATTTATACCAATACTTGTGTCGCACGCCGTGCCCCACAGCTGTATGTCATATGTCCAGATTGGCTTTAGGATTGACTTGCAAATTAGCAGCTTATTGACAATTGAAAGTTTTGAGTTTCTTCCCAGCATCCAAGAAAGTTTTCTGAACGGGATGTTAACTTCGTCCCGCTTGACTTGCACGTGGTTTTTCTAAGTCAGTCGTCTGTCTGAGTCCCAAGTATCTAGCAGCATCGCTTTGGGGGAGTTGGTTGCACAGCGTAGTGATACTGGGGGACAGTTCCCCTTGAGAGTGAAGGCTACGTGAACTGATTTTGCGGCACTAACCTTTATTCTAGTCAGCCACCTATCTATTTCACAAAGACTACTCTGTAGCTTCAGAAGGTAGCAACTACGTGATCTTCACGTTGTGGTAGATCAGATGTATAAATAGTATACAACATGGGTCCCAGCACCGAGCCCTGGGGGACTCCAGCTAAAATTGGGTGAAATTTTGATATTTGGTATGAAACTGAACAAAATGCCCAATGACCTTTTGATATTTGATTATGTATGAAACAGCAGTTTTGTCGTGATTTCAGAGTCGGTCCCATATTATAAGTTGTTTAGATTGATAGCATTAGGGGTATTTTTGTAACACGTTGTACATGTGTTATACACTCGACGTCAGAAAAATCGCACCTCTTCGAAAATAAGTTTAGACTTGGCCACCTGCTATTGATAGCTACCGTTTTATTGTGTAAATGTTGATATCTATTGAAAGTACATTTAATGAGCTTTCAATTAATAATTGTTTGATTTAATGAATATAACATTTGCCATAATTAAACGCTTAAAGCGTTATTGCTTGCGCCGCCATAAAAGGGAAATAAAAGGGGTCAATTCAGGAAATGCGGGTAAATTAACTATCAAGATGATGGAGAAAACACACTTCAACAGTTCAATTAAAAAAAGGAATACTCAAGATGGATACTATTGCCCATGAAGTTGCTCAAATATTGCAAAAAATGAGACAATGTAATGTTCCCCGGAAACTGAACCTGAGTAATTGATTCCGTTCGACGAGTATTCCAACGGTTTCTAGAGACTGTTGGCTATGTCCGAAAAGGAAGAAGTATATAACAACACTTACCATTAATTTAGATAGGATTAAATTAGCTTTGAAGAGATATTTGAAAAAGTGCGATTTTTCTGACGCTGAGTGTATTATACTATATGACTCACTAATTGCAGTAATGGCAGCCGCTTGACCGCGTACTGCCAGCGCGCGAACATGCTCTGCTTGCACAGCATCGATGGCTGCCCGCCCTCTAGTATGCCTGTGGTCGCATTTATTATCTCTGGTTGCTGGAAATATAAAATTCTTTTTATTTGATTGAATCAGGCGTCACTTATTCATGTATTCTATTTACAGACGTGGTGAAAAAAAGGCGTTTAACGACGCGACTCTCTGCGACCGCACAATGCGCTGCTGTATGTATGTGAGGGGGTGTTTGTAAGTGTCCGGGCACGAAAACTGCGACGGCGGAGCGGCAGCGGGGCGGCGCGACAGCGGAGCGGCGGCGATGCATTCAACAGTATGGCACAGTATGGAGACGCGCACGAAACGGGCGGTGGCGGCGCGGGGCGACGAGCGATGCACGGGCGGGAGGAGAGCGACGAAAACAAATGAACAAACTAGTTGGATTTGGTAGCCCGCGATTACAGTAGTGTTGTGTTGAATAATATAATAGTGTCTGTTTGATTACTAGGTAGTACCTATTTATTCAGTATGGATGTCGGCATCTTGGACATCATTTAAAAAACACAAGATGAGCAAAGAATCCGGTTTTGAAACTAGTTAACGCCTATACTTAGACCATTTTTTCGAACTAAATAAAATTTTTAGACATAGGATATATTTCGTCGTTTGAATATTTTTCGGTATTGATTTAACAAGAAATTGTTTCCATAGCAACATCACATTTGACACATCAATAGAGAAAAAAATAAGAAGTTACTTTAGTGGTATACCGTGGTCCTACCAGTAGGTCAAATCAGTAGGTCCACGGGCCCTTAATGGTATTTAGCCCATCTGTCACAACACTACTAGCGCGGCTGACCGGCCGCTAAGTTTCGTGCCCACGTTCTCATCGCCCCGCCCCGCCGCCGCTCCGCTGCCGCGCCGCCCCGCCACCGCTCGGCCGCCGCCACTTTCGTGTCCGGACACTAAAGAATTCTGTGAAGGTGTGTGTGTATGTGTGTACTCACGGGCGTGGTAGTGCACCAGCAGACGCTGAACGAGGGCGCGCGCGCCGGCGTCCGCGCTTCAGTGCTGGCGGCGCGCGCTAGTAGGGGGCGCTGCAGTTGGAAGGGGGGAGGGAGGCACGAGATGTACGCCTCTATGCGACCGCAGATCGCTCTGAAAAGAAATGTCAACATGTTTATAAAATTCTACTCTTGTCTCTTGATCAAAAAAGGGGGTTGGTTAGCGGCGCCTGTATGTGTCCCCATGGGCGCTCAGATCAAATAAAAAAGTAAGATGGAGCGTTGCGAACAATGAAGTGAGGCCAGTTTTTGATGGTACATGTGCGTACAAAGGGGAGGGCGGGGGCCGGGCGGCAGGGTTTTATATGGAAAGCCAAGGCGTAGTTTCGTTACACATGTGAGCGTGAACTGTGTATGTACACAGCCATAGCGTAGTTTTACAGGCCTCACCGCTTTGTTCAGAAGACTCAGTCTTACTTTTTTTATTTGGTCTGAGCATGGGCGTATCTAGGGATTTTCTGGCCCCCAGTTCCGGGGCAAACCAATGGGGGGAGGGGATGCTAGAGCCGCGTTAGAGTTTTGAAGGGCAAAAATTATATCATGTTTTTTTTTAATTTGCGCTAAGGCCCTCTATCGCGTACTAATGATAGCTATTCACGATTTTCTCCGCTCCGGAATTCGCATACGCGACGCGTTACCAATCAGGACACGCTTATTGTGTGATAGTGACGTGGTTTATGCCATAAAAAAAGGGCTTAAACCCCATAAGGTTGTTTATGGTATACAAAAATCATATGGGGTTTGAAACCCATGATCGTCGTCGTAACCAGACTTCAAAAGGCGTTGTGTTTAAAATATTAAACAACGCCTTTTGAAGTCGGGTATGAAACAGCAGAATTTTTTCACGATTTCAGAGTTAGTCCCATTCTTAAAGTAAAAAGAAAAAAAACCCCTTCAAAAACCTTAAAAATAACCTTACAAAAACAGCTTCAAAAATTAATTGCTCTAAAAAGCAAAAAATAAAATATTCAAATCTGCATAATTACTTATTATTATGCAGATTAGTTTTTTTTTTCACTTTTTTTTTTCGCTATTTCAGAGTTAGTCCCCATAGTAAAAAAAAATAAAAAAAAACCTTGTGTACAAACTTAATAAAATTAAGTTAATAAAGTTAAATAAAATTAATAATTAGTTATTAATAATAACTAACTCGAAAGTTTGTACGCAAGGTATTGTTTTTTTTTGTTTTTTACTAAGGGATCAAATCTGAAATCGTGAAAAAAAATCAGCTGTTTCATACAAAAATTAATAACGAAAATATGAAAATGTATAAAACAGGCGATTTTTTTCGCGATATCTGCTAGGTGATTGCGTAAAGTCAATCGTATTCATTTGACAGTTCATATTGTATCGTAATATATGTCATCCCATATAAATTGCAGCCGATGGAATACGATATAAACTGTCAAATGAATACGATTACGTTACACAATCGCACCTAACGGTAGGCGTACACCAAAACCGATTTTATCGGCCGATGGCGGACAGACCTACTCGGACGAGTAACTCAGACGTGCACCTGCTGTGCTTGGGCGTGGCCGTGCCGATCTTCTGTAGTCACTCTCAGCTATGCAACCTCACATTAAAACAAAACCTCCGTTCGTTTACTGGATAGGTATCGTTACCGTTGTCATGTATGAATATATACTAAGCGTGCACTTGTATTAAGTTAGTAATAAAGTACTCTCAAGTTATAACGGTTGACTGGGCGTCTTCCGATACCGTGCCGCATGAAATGCGGACTCGATGGATGATTGGCCGTCATCGGGTGACTCGGACGATGGCGGTTGTAGGTAGTGTACGCGCTCGCTTTATGTTACATAGGTGAATGAATGAATGAAATATATTTTATTTAAATAAGCTCACATAATAAGCATTTTTAAATCGTCAATTCTTTTACCCTACCACCCATTATGACGTCTTTTAACTGACAAGAAAAATGGGCGCAAAAAACTTGTCAGCTTTATCAATCAGATGGAACGATATTTACAAATATGTATATCGTTTCCAAACTTTATATTAACAAAGATTAACAAATAAATAACATTATTGAATTAGCTCATTTCTTAATGAGTTTCAAATTTCTTAATCAATTTACAGATTTTAAGCTAAATTCAAAGTTTGAACTTGTTATTCAGTCTAGGCTGTTACAATAAATAAAAATAAAAGAAAAACATACAATTCAATATGCATTAAGATAGGTAGTCAGAAGCAGACCCATTCCCACTGGCAGCACCAGTTCACGAGCATGACGCATGAACCAGCCATCTCTTCGCTCAACCATATTTGAGGGAACGTAACGACCCGCCTCATACGACACCACCGCAGAAATGATTAAAGAGAGCATGACATACTAAGACTACCTATGTTAAGGCATCGAATTGAAAATTTATATCCAAAAGCTTTTCATAGGTCTTTTACTAAACTACTGACTATAGGAAGTAAAAATATTGCAATTAAATAAATCAAAACAAGGTAGGTAAGCTATTAAGAATTATATTTTTTGAGTAAGAAGTGCCATACATACAGACAATATAAAACAGATCTTTTATATACGAGTTATCCGACGCCCTTAATACAAGCAGACAGAAGCAGACCCATTCCCACTGGCAGCACCCGTTCACGAGCATGACGCATGAACCAGCCATCGCTTCGCTCAACCATATTTGAGGGAACGTAACGACTCGCCTCACACGACACCACCGCAGAAACCGCACCGGTTTGATTCGATCGGATGAGTCTGACCGATGACGCCCGGGCATCGTTCGGCCGATAACGGATTTAGTGTATTTGAACCGTAAGAGTTGGACCCATGGCAAAAGTAGTTCAATTTGATGGTCCCAAGAAACGGTTTTCCTATTTCGGTTCATTCATTGTATACGCAACGAATAGATAACCTTCTTTTAAATTTTTGGAGTCGGTTAAATAAGATTATGGCAACAATCCAATTTTGTAGTAACAAAGCTATGATTAATAATTACATAACTTCATACAACAGATTATTAAGAGTACATTACAAGAGCACTTTTTACTGGATGTTAAAGCGAGCGTTAAGCTGGAGCGGATGTTGGTTGTTTTCGCCTTTCAACGATGGTTTTTGTGTTTTTATTTATTCCGTAACTTTTGCAAATCTTTGTTATCACTTCGCTTCCGTTAACTATCAAATTTTAAAACGTCAATTCGAAGCGATAGTGAAAAGTAAAAGTGATATTGGCTACAGGCTCAGTATCGAGTGAAAATCGAATACGTATCAAAGAAAAGACATGTCCCATCGCGCTTATGTCATTTGCCCCACCATTCTCAAAAAATTAAAGTCTATCGCGTCTTAATCAAAGAAGTATGTCTGAGTAGGTATTTTACTCTAGAATCGGATTGATAATTATTTTCTGCATTAAAAAGGGGGATTTTTAAGTTAAAACGCTTTTAAAACTAAATTTTTTATCATTGAGTACTATTTACTTACATTTTTTTCACAAAATACTTCAGAAAACAACTTAATGTTTTTGTAATTGTTTTTCTAAATATAAAACAATTCTTGACTGATACTACACCTAAATAAAATGTAATTAGCATTTTTTTATTATGAAAGTAATTTAATAAAATGAAACTGGGGCAACGCTGGGACATCTCTTTTTCTGTATTGGAAATCTTAGTTTACATTATGGAGTTAGGTGCCGCTGTATAAATACAATACATTTGAAATTCTGTCGTGGTGCCTAAATATTTTTCGTCAAATAGGTTTGATTGAACCTCTTAGTATGAGAGGCTGGCATAGTGGTAACCATAATTTTTGATTTTCGGCGGGAATTTCGGAAATATAGCGGCGCACGATGAAACCTGTGTATATCGATAGGGGATCTTCTTCTTCTTCTTGTCAGTGCAGGCGGTTTCCGCAACTCGACGTCTATAGCGCCTATTTTGCGTCGGAGGATGTGCGGCCGGATCACTCCAGCCAGCCCAGCTCAGCCAGGAACGCTCCAAGGGCTTTCACGTTCGTGATCGCTTCCTGGACGCTGCCCGGCGAACCGAGGTACCTCGCCCGGTAAGGGGCCACCCCTCTGCATTCCAGCAGAACGTGGGCGGCTGTTTCTTCTTCCTCCATGCATCCTCTGCATAGGGGACTGTCCGTGACACCTAAGTTAAAAAGATGTCTATTAAATTGTCCATGACCAGTAATAGCACCTGTTACTAGGCGAAGTTGCGGTCTGCACAGTTGTATCAGGGACCTGGATAGACGAGCGTCCACGCGCGGTAGAGCGAGTTTCGCCTGTCTGCACGAGTCCAGCGAGCTCCAGTTCTGTTGGTGTAGTTCTATGGTATGTTCACGGATCTTACTTGCAAACCAGCTGGTCGGGATAGGCGCGATCGGCTCTGGGCCAATAGGCGCCGAACCAGATGCGCGTCTAGCCAGTTCGTCGGCTCTATCGATAGGTAACGATAACGATAGGGGATCTATATCGGGTCATTTTGAACTTACCATCCAAATTATAAGGATGTGTCCAGTCCATGAAACTAAACAACTTTCTGTAAGAAACATGTGTCAAATTTCGCCACAAAACTTTGGTCATCCCATACTAAATTGTTCACGTGATCTCTTCGATTTGAATGGAATTTCGATTTTTATTTAACATATTTGACCATGTGTTCCTTAGAGAAAGTTGTTTATTATTTGGATGGTATGTTCAAAATGACCTGATATAGACGAGCAAGAAACAGTTTCAGCGTGTGCCGCTATATTTCAGAAATTCTCGTCGAAAATCAATAGTTATGGTTACTACTTATACCAAAAAGTTCAAAGCCCCTTCCCAAAAAACTTACCGCACTAGTTTCATTTCCCAAATAAATCTAAAGCACATTTCGCATTTTATTCACTGATTGGTCAAATTATAATTTTGCTTTTTTTTTACTTTGTCAAGTTTTGTCCTTTGCGGACAAGAGAAAGATTTTTTGTTTTTTGAATAAAAGTATAATAAATTTCTACAATTGGTAAGGTCACAAGGCAAAATATGAATATGCCAATGTAAGTAAGAGAAAGTTAGTGTTTTTATTTTACTATTTTGAAAATTATTCGTTGAAACGCGAAAGTTCTATTCTAGAAATTGACAGCTCAGCAGACTCATCGCTTGACCATCGCGTCGCGGCGTAGACAAGTTTTATTAAGTCAATGTTTATTAGCAACCTTAAATTTTGGCATATACATATTATATTCCAAAAACTCTTTGTTCAAATTGTCATTTCACACACTTATAGTGGGGCTCGAAAAATAGTGTCATATAAGGATTCGATGAGGTGTTATTATTCTAAGCTTTCACATTTGTAATTTTTAATATGGATTTCAGATTTTTTTAGAAGCAATAACCAATTTTATTATCATATTAGAATATTGCAAACATTCGTCGCGGCGAATTTTTCCTGCATTAAAGTTGTACGGTAGCAATTTTCAAACGGGTTCATTGCGCGATTTTCCAGACCGGTTCAATTAGCATGGTTACTTCACTTGTGATGTGAGCAAACTGGGTATCAATTGAGCGATGTATTTGTGTTAATTAATATCATTTACTATTTAGAAAAATGATAAATAAATTAAATCATATTTTTTAACTATTATAGAAGCTAATTAACGAGGCGTTACGGGGATTACGGGCGTACAACGCTGGAGGAAGTTTTCATAGTAAAAATTATCGAAATTATTGACAACATAATCGTTTTTAGGGTTCCGTACCCAAAGGGTAAAAACGGGACCCTATTACTAAGACATTGCTGTCCGTCTGTCTGTCACCAGGCTGTATCTCATGAACCGTGATAGCTAGACAGTTGAAATTTTCACTGATGATGTATTTCTGTTTTCGCTATAACAACAATTACTAAAAGCATAATAAAATAAATATTTAAGGGGTCTCCCATACAACAAACGTGATTTTTTGCTCGATATTTAATAACGACTGCAGGTAGACAGATGAAATTTTCACGAATGATGTATTTCTATTGCCGCTATAACAACAATTACTAAAAACTGAATAAAATAAATATTTAAGGGGGGCTCCCATACAACAAACGTGTTTTTTTTTGCCGTTTTTTGGTACGGAACGCTTTGTGCGCGAGTCCGACTTGCACTTGGCCGGTTTTTTTTAGCAAAAATCTTCGTAAATCTTCTTTAATAGTTTAAAGAAGATTTACGAGGCGTTACGGGGATTACGGACGTACAACGCTGGAAGAAGTTTTCATAGTAAAAAATTATCGAAATTATTGACAACATAATCGTTTTTAATTAATAATAAACTATTTCTTATCTTCAAAAAATCAATCACAAAACTAGTGAGCTTGCTGAGGTTTTTTACGATAGTTTCAAGATTATAGGTTTACTAGCGACCCGCCCTCGCTTCGCTTCAATGTAGTGTGGAATTTGACACCATGTATTCACACAAACCTTCCTCTTGAATCACTCAATCTATTAAAAAAAACCGCATCATAATCCGTTGCGTAGTTTTAAAGATCTAAGATGATGATTTCTGCCATCCACCTGCAGCCAGGCTCAAGTCTCGTCACCCTCCTTGTATCTCAGCCCAGGGTCTCTCCCAGTTTAACGTAGACTCTTACTGGGAGAATGAATGGAGCATGGTAGCGGATGGACCTTTTGCCCAGATCGTGCATCCACCAGCCAAACCTAAGGGCTTCGATTTACCTCGAAAGCTCTGGTGCAAACTAAATAGGCTCAGAACGGGACATGGACGCTGCAACTTCCTTCGGCATAAATGGGGGTGGCGAGATTCGGACCTATGCGAATGTGGCGGAGAGGCTCAAACAATGGAACACATAATGAAGCGATGCCAAATACATTCTTACCCGGGACCTATTGAAGACATCTACAACCTCACCCAAGACGCAGCTAATTGGCTAAGAAATCTGAATGTTGACATTTAATAATTCATGTATCCGCCTATTCATATAACCGCCATACGATTAAATAAATAAAGATCTAAGCATACATAGGGACAGCGGGGAAGCGACTTTGTTTTATACTATGTAGTGATAATTGGATTGCACATCAGTAGAAAAACTACATAATTGGAGATCACTAGAATAGTATTACAAAAATTTCGTTACAAAATATCTCCTTACTTAATCTACTGTTTATCCATAGTCTATGACCAAGCAACAGCACCTAGCTTACTGCACATTTATTATACTATGTCACCTCCCTCCCTAAAAGTAGGGGGCGCCAAGAGAGATGTAACCCTTCATGTCGATTCGCACATACCGATAGTGCAGTTGTGCCAATAAAATATTTAGTTCGCAACTAATTCTAGTTCTGTGTTAATTTGTTTTGTTAGAAAAAATGCAGCAACTACCTTTAGCCTGTTTCCTGTCGCTAATACGTAAGTAATTAAAGTTAAAAGTCAAAGTGAAAGTCAAATCTTTATTCGAATAATCTTAAAAATAAAGCGTTTTTCAATAGTCTTAATTCTCCTACCATATTCTAGCTTTTTAAATTTCAATTAATATGCAATACCAAATAATATACTACAAAAAATACGACGCGCGACGCACCAGATCAAATCTTGAACGGGAATCGAACCCGCGACCTTTGGATGCCTGGTCAAATGCTCTGGCCGCTGAGCTACCGAGGACATCCAAAGCTTGCGGGTTCGATTTCCGTCCGAGAATTGATCTGGTGCGAGTCGTATTTATTTTAGTATATTATTTGGTATTGTATAAAAATAGCATCGTCAATGCAATATTCTCGAATTAAAGAAAAAGACAAAGTAAAAATGTCTTTATTCGATTAAATTAAAATAAAAACCAGCCAAGTGCGAGTGGGACTCGCGCACGACGGGTTCCGTACCAAAAAACGGCAAAAAAACACGTTTGTTTATTCTGTTTTTAGGGTTCCGTAGCCTAAATGGCAAAAAACGGAACCCTTTTAGATTCGTCATGTCTGTCTGTCCGTATGTCACAGCCACTTCATTCCGAAAGTATTAGGATTACACAGTTGAAACTTGGTAGGTAGATGTATTCTGTTTGAAAGATAAACACTGCCAAAGGGGGCGTCCATTAATCACGTGATGTTTTTTTGGGCAATTTTTAACCCCCCCTCCCCCTTGGTGATGCATGGTGAGGTTTTTGCGTTAACCCCCCCCCCCTCTAGATCACGTGTATTTTTTTGTACAAAATAATCTCAACGATTTTCAGTACGAATATGTCGCGCGCGGTGGGCGGGGAAATGTGAGTCCACAATCACGCAGGAAAATATGTGGAGTAAAACTGAGTGATAGAGTGAGCAATGAGGTGATTCGCAAAAGGTGAGGTCTGAAAGATGATATAGTGACAAGAATTGAGAAAGGAATGCTCCAGTGGTTTGGTCACTTAGAGAGGATGAATGAAAGGCGAATCACGAAAGAGATATACTGTGCGAATGTGGAAGGAACGATTGCACGAGGGCGTCCCAGAAAAACCTACGCGGACCAAATAGAGGTTATTATAAAAAAGGCTGGTGTACGCAGTGACAAAAACCGCAGGGCATGTATGAAAAGATTGATGGATATGAATGAAGCGAAAGAAGTGTGCAAGGATCGTAGCAGGTGGCGATCCATAGTCTCTGCCTACCCCCATGGGAAACAGGCGTGAGTGTATGTATGTATGTATGTACAATCACGCAGTTTTCAGTTAAAAGTCACGGGTTCAATGAAAAAAATTAATACACGTGATATCTCCCTCCTTGTAATACTTCGTGATTTTTTCAACGTGGTTTGAACGAGATATAATAATTAGTTTTTGAGATATAGCACATTTTCCAAAACCGCAAATATAACTTTGTCATTCATACCAACACTGTGAAATACAAAGTTATTTTTGGAGACGAAAAATAATAGTGGTATTAAATATCGTATGGTATAAGGTAACTACGGAACCCTACGGGTCGTGGCCCGACACGCACTTGCCCGGTTTTAGTATTTGTTGTTATAGCAGCAACAGAAATACATCATCTGTGAAAATTTCAACTGTCTAGCTATCACGGTTCATGAGATACAGCCTGGGACAGACAGACAGACGGACAGCGGAGTCTTAGTAATAGGGTCCCGTTTTTACCCTTTGGGTACGGAATCCTAAAAAGGAGCTTTCGAATCGTCTAATATGTAATAAAATTGCTTAGATGGACAAAATCTATCAGAATTAAGCACTTTTGGCCGTCACTTTCATATTTGGACCAAAAATGTATGAAATGTGGATGATATCCTCATACTGACCGTTGCGTTGACGTGACTTATCTGTGTGAATGGTCCATAAGCCGAGACTTTTGGCTAGAGACGCAGGGTCGCGAGTGCCCCTTGATACAAAAGTTTCATAGTCCAAGTTTCGGAAAAAAAGTCTTTCAGTCAGAGACAAATGCACTGGTGCAAGTGCAGTTGCATCAACGCGAGCAACTGGACACGGTCGGCGTATCAGCTATTTGGTGCGAAGAAAACTATTTCAATAATTGCTTGTGCTCATGTAAGCGTGATTATTACATTGTCTTGTTGATTGATCAAAAAGCTGGACTGGGGTAGAGTCTTTTTTCACGACTTCCAAAAAAGGAGTGAATTGTGTTCTTTTTTTATGAACAGGGTTTTTAGGGTTTCGTAGCCAAAATGGCAAAAAACGGAACCTTTATAGATTCGTCATGTATGTCTGTCTGTCCGTCCGTATGTCACAGCCATTTTATTCCGAAAGTATTTAGATTACACAGTTGAAACTTAGTAGGTAGATGTATGATTTTAACACAAAAATAAAATAAAAAAAAGATTTAACTCTTAAAATACAGGATTCGTCCTAGTTTAGGATTTGGGAGTTATTTTGTTTTTATCTGTAAAAATCTTTGTATTAATGTAAAGTAAAAATGTAATGTACTTGTTTTGGTTGAATAAATTATTATTATTATTAGATTGAGGGGGGGCTCCCCATACATGGAACTCAACTGAATTTTTTTTTCTTCATACCAATGCATGCGGCGTGTCTATAGTTAGGTCTTTAAAAATGACAATGAGGTTTTTAAGACAATTTTTTCTCAAAGTCAACCGTTTGAAAGATAAACACTGCCAAAGTGGTAAAAGTGTGTCCCTCCCCCTCTAACTTTTGAAATAAGAGAATGAAAAATCTATAAAAAATATATGCTATAGATCTTAATAAACACTTTCAACGAAAATTGGTTTGAACCAGATAAAGTAATTTGTTTTCGAGGTGAATCATATTTTCCAAACCCACCAGTATAACTTTGTCATTCATACCAACACTGTGAAAAACAAACTTATTTTTGTAGACGAAAAATTATAGTGGTATTAAATATGGTATGGTATAAGGTAACTACGGAACCTTACGGCGCGTGGCCCGACACGCACTTGGACGGTTTTTTTTTTGGAAACCTATCTCGGGCATCAGTCCTCCCTCACATAGTGGCTTCTTTATTTTCGTTACTATTAGCAAGTTAAGTGCTTTGTGTAACCAACCTTGTTAAATTTGATAGAATTTGCACGTTAGAATGCTCAGAAATCCATCCGTGAGTTTGCGCTCGCGGCCGTTGGTGCGTTGGTCGGACTGGGCAGGTAGAAAAATTTACTTTTCGTAAGCTAATTGAAATGCATACCCTACAATTGTTTTATTGATTGTTATAGATAAAAATATGATTATTGTACAAGATGATGAATGCAGACAGTGTACGGTCAAACCTAAATAGGTTTTTGTGACACTGTTATAAGAAATTTAATAATGTATCAATATTGTTGTAATTTAATAAATAAAAAAAAAAAAAAAAAAACCATTGTTTGATAGAAAATAAATACATTTTATTATTATAAAAAAGTGACAACCCTTAACTAATAATAACCTTTCCCCGCTAACACATAACGGCTACATAACATCCCGCCTAAGTCAGGTTTGTCCCTTGTATACTGGTATGCGACAGTTTACATAACTGGACACTTGTTTATAGCTATTTCACTGATTCGAACGCAGGTTTAATAACATACTGCCACAAAATCAGGAAAATCGGCTTTAGGTTAAACATTAGCACGTGACTCGCTTTTGTAGGCACATAACGTGGTTTCCGAGGATTTTAGCTTTTACACAATATACACTCGGCTTCAGAAAAATAGTACCTCTTCGAAAGTAAGTTTAGACTTGACCACCTGCTATTGCTAGCTAACGTTCTATTGTGTAAATGTTGATATCTATTGAAAGTACACTGGCCTGCAAAACTAAGTACTACAGAGGTCTATTCTCATACAAACGAGGTAACTTTGAAGCATTGGTTCTCCGCCCAGGATTAAACGTGGTGTGATCTGATGATAGCCATCCAAGGAGTAAATGGAGAAGATTCAGATCCCCATACACACCCAATTGATCTGATCATGATCAGCATTCTAAGAGCTGTTTGGATATGTTTAAAAAAACCACAAAAATAGCATTAAAATGTATGGAAATGCTGTAACTGATAATTACAGCTCTTAGAATGCTGATCAGATCAATTGGGTGTGTAAGGAGATCTGAATCTTCTCCATTCACTCCCTGGATGGCCATCATCAGATCACATCCCGCTTAATTCTGGGCGGAGAACCAAAGCTTCAAAGTTACCTCGTTTGTATGAAAATAGACCTCTGTAGTACTTAGTTTTGCAGGCCAGTGTACATTTAATGAGCTTTCAATTAATATTTGTTTGATATAATTAACATAACAGTTACCATAATAAAACGCTTAAAGCGTTATTGCTTGCGCCGCCTTAAAAGGGGAATAAAAGGGGTAAATTCAGGAAATGCGGGTAAATTCGCTATCGAGATGACAGAGAAAACACACTTTAACAGTTCAATTAGAAAAAGGAATACCCAATATGGACAGTGTTGCCCATGAAGTTACTCAAATACATATTGCAAAAAAATGAGGCAACGTTATGTTGCTCGGAAACTGAATCTCAGTTATTGATTCCGTTCGACGAGTATTCCAACGGTTTCTAGAGACTGTTGGAAAGGGGAAAAGTATATAACAACGTTTATCATTAAATTAGATAGGATTAAATTAACTTTGGAGAAATTTTTGAAAAGGTGCGATTTTTCTGACGCCGAGTGTATGTTATCAAAGCAAAATTATATCATTTCATGCAATATGTTTGTAGTATTTGCCGAATACAACTTTAGTGTGTACAAATAAGTGAATACTTAAATACACAACGAGTGCCTTACGTGTCTTCCGAAGTACGGGGCTAAAAATATTCCCAATTGTTCTATAGAACATTTGGTACTTATCTTGTTTTCTCAAATTGTTCTATAGAACAAGATAACAGTCATGTCATGACTCCTTGATGTTCAAAGTCAAAGTCAAATAAGCTTCAACAAGGGCGCAAGAAACTTATCAGCTGTAACAGCCATAAGTAACGATATTTACAAACTTGAATATATCGTTACCAGATAATTACAACAGGGTGACAGGATTATTGGCAACAACATAGACTTATTATATTACTTCAACAAAGTACTTATAGTAGCAAGTTATGTGTTACATCATTTCCACGCATTTAGATCTTTAAGATAATCGTCTACTTTATAATAACCTTTACCCATGAGCGTTTTTTTAACATGGTTTTTAAATTCATGCAAAGGAAGATCAATCACTTGTTGTGGAACTTTATTAATAAAGGCTATGCCTTTCCCCATAAATGAGCCTCTAGTTTTTGCAAGCCTAAATCTTGGAACGGCAAGTTTATCTTTATTTCTTGTATTAAACTGGTGACTGTTCACATGACGTTCACAAATTGATAAAAATTCATGACACACATTACATGGAACTGTTTTGGAAAAACTATTCTCAATTTATACTAATGATAGTAAATCAGAGTGGGAACGCAAGTATGCAGTTCTATAGAAAAAAATAGGACAGAAGTCAGAAGTATTTGGTCCCGGTGACGTCAGTCAGTTTTATAGAACAAATTGGAACTACCGATATTCTAAACCTGGCCCTCCACAAAATTGTGTAGGACACCCCTGCACGTATTTTAACAATTGACCACTTAAGTAATGTAACTACACTAGCGAGCAAAATATGGAGTCACAGGCCTATTTTCATACAAACGAGGTCACTTGGAAGCTTTGGTTCTCCGCCAGGGCACAGCCGTGACACACTCTGTACGTGAGAGTTCGAGCGCCAGCGACCTTGAGCCGGAGCGTGTAAGCGCTAGGGTTGATACCGAAATGGAATTTAGACTTGTGGCAAAGGAAATTACATAGTAGGTATGTTAGGAAATAAACTTGTGCAAGGACATGTTGATGAAAGATAGGTTTGATTTATAATAAGTTTTTGTAATCTTTTAATTATATTAGGTAAGTACACATCATAAATTGCAACCCTTATACTTTATTTTCTGTTATTTATCATATAATCATTTTTTTTAATCTCTTAACGTGTTAATGAAGGAAAGGTTTGATTTATAATCATTTTTATTAGGGTTCCGTACCCAAAGGGTAAAAAACGGGACCCTATTACTAAGACTCCGCTGTCTGTCTGTCTGTCACCAGGCTGTATCTCATGAACCGTGTTTGAACAGTTTCATGAACAGTTGAAATTTTAATAGATGATGTATTTCTGTTGCCGATAAAACAACAAATTCTAAAAACAGAATAAAATAAATATTTAAGGGGGGCTCCCATACAAGAAAAGTCCTTTTTTTTTTTTTTTGCCGTTTTTTGGTACGGAACCCTTTGTGCGCGAGTCCGGCTCGCACTTGGCTGGTTTTTTTATTTATTGTCTATTTTACCTACTTGCGAGTTTACGAGGTTTAATCGTCTGAAATCCTTATTTTCAGAGCTTTTTGTTATAATTAAAGTCAGGTTAAAGGAACGGTAAGGGCATGACTCATTTCGTATATTTAAACTTATAAAATAGTCGATAAATATTTATTTTATTAAAATTCAAAATATGGTAAAGTTGCAATAGTAGGTCCCATCAACTATGGCAACTTTGACATATTTTTGTTATTTTAAAATAAGATATAAATTTATCGCTTACTCTATAGGTACTTACTTTTCTGGATCACTGGGCAATACGAAGAAACTTTTATCAGGATTTTGTTTTTGGTTGTTGCCACAGCCATAAACACAACAATAACGCCCGCCGTCGGGCATGATTAATTATCTAACAATTAAATAATGTAAATTAAACGCGTAGTCAGTCCGTGCGAAATGCGGTACAATACGGATTGCGGTGGGACAAGCGAGCGGCGAGCGAAAGTAGAAAGAACCCTCGCCCGAGTAAGTCGGCGACTAGCGGCTGCACTCCCCGCGCGCCGCGCGCAGCCCCCGCGCGCCTCCAGACACGCACACATAGCCGCGAGCGATTTTACGAGCATACATGCGCGAGTGTCGTTTCTTTTCGCGTTAGAGTATATATTCTGTGGCCAGGGATTGACCTAGCTCTGATCTGATGATGGCCATCTAGGGAGTGAATGGAGGAGATCCAGATCACCATATACACCCAACTGATCTAATCAGCATTCTAAGAGCTATTTGGCTATTTAAAAAAAGACATAAAAATAGCATTAAAATGTATGGAAATCCTGAAACTAAGAACTCTGATCCTTGTATCTCTTAGAATGCTGATCAGATCAGTTGGGTGTGTATAGTGATCTGGATCTCCTCCATTCACTCCCTGGATGGCCATCATCAGATCAGAGCTAGGTCAATCCCTGGCGGAGAACCAAAGCTTCAAAGTGACCTCGTTTGTATGAAAATAGGCCAGTGATTCCATATTTTTGCTCGCGAGTGTATTGCGTTGCGATATCGGTGTTGGCAACTAGTGATGTTCCATTTCGAATATTCGACGATTTATGCTGATTCGATGCGGCCACAGTGTGGTCGACGCGTTTATAGGCCATTGTTTAGGTTACGCAATGTGTGGGACTCACCACATGGATGGAAACAGGATATGAAATAAATATATTATAATTTATTTTCTTAAATAAATTATATAAGATATGAAATATATGAATTATATAATATATTATTATTATATTATAATATCAAACAAGGTGTTTTGTAATATGTTGTTAATTTCGTCAGAGTATTATACCTTGTCAATTTAAATACCGCACTTTGTAATACCGTACTTAAACTAAATAATGAAAACTTTTATTTCTAAGTTAAGCAAGTTTATTTCTCCAATTGCAGGTCCTCCAGGGGTATCCTTCGAAGATGGCTACCTCCAAATCTTGCCGGTGGACAAAGCCAAGTGTCCTTTTGTGAGGGACCACAATGACATCACCTTTAGATTGTATACAAGGTAGCTTTATGCAATTAGACTAGATTAGACAAGGAACGAAAAAAAAACAGCTGTTTCATACATTTTGATATTTTCGTTATTAATTATTATTGTATGAAACAGCTGATTTTTTTTCGCGATTTCAGAGTTGGTCCCATAGTAAAAGTTGTTCAGTTTGATGGTCCCTATCTACCATATTCAGCTTTATAAGGCTATTACCAAACACCGTATATAAAAAATCACCTCCCCAAACCATGTTTTAGGTCATAGGTCCTATTAAGGACCCTTAAGCGCAGAGTGAGACCTCCATGTCCAAAGACTAATTCCTAGCAAAACAAACATCTTTTTTTTCCAGACACAACCCCATAATGTTTCAAGAGCTGAAGATCGACGACGACGAGAGCCTGTTCGCGTCCCACATGGACTTCCACGACCCCACAGTTATATACTTCTCCGCTTTTCTGGAGCAGCCGGATGACGGCAGCGGGCTGCAAGTTAGGGAGTGTAAGTGGGACTTTATGAAACTCCTCAAACTGTTACAGTGGAACATTCGTTTTTTTTATCCACAACGGGAAAATGCTTGACCTTCACTTCACATAATGTTAAGTGACGATATCGCCGAAGGTGGTAGCGCACTACACCCGGAACTTACACTACACCGGACTTAGGTAAGATGGTGGTAGCTAGCCAAGCGGACTTGAAATAAGCCCTACCACCAACCAAATTGTACAAATTGAGTCTATATGTATTTTCAACGTAGACCGACCGACGCGCAACCAGGAAACATCATATGACAATACCGGATAGTGGACAAATAACTACACAACTACACATCTTTCCACTGATCAAGGTAAGTAGCTGTCAGGCAACATAATTTCTTGGGAAGTATGCAAAACTGACGATAGAAGTGGCACCAGTGACCGAAAAGCTGAACCAAAACCAATTTGATTAATAAGGGAGGAAAGGAAGAAACAGTTCTTGGTAGAAGACTGATAGACCGCTGCAGAGGTACAAAAGAAGACCACAGGACTTTGTGAGTAATGATATGTATAAGGAGTTGTGAAGATAGTCTGTTCGCGTCCCACATGGACTTCCACAACCCCACGGTGATATACTCCTCTGCGTTTCTGGAACAGCCAGACGACGGCAGTGGGCTGCAGGTTAGGGAGTGTAAGTGGGACTTTATGAAACTCCTTAAACTGTTATAGTGCTACATTCGTTTTTTTTACACATCGAGATAATGCTTGGTTGCTTCACCTCACCTGATGTTAAGTGAAGGTAAGGCTGAAGGTGGAAGCGCACTACACCTGGAATCCTCACCACTGAAGATCTGGCTATCTTACTTCTAACTGCCGAAACACAACAATCTTAAATTGTTGCTATGGCGTCAGACTTAGGTAAGATGGTGGTAGCTGGCCAGGCGGACTTGAAATAAGTCCTACCACCAACCAAATTGTACAAATTGTACCCCTCTCCTTTTTAGGGATCGAACCCGGGACCTCTGCGTCTTACACGGGTGGGCAAACCACTAAACCACAGAGGCGGTAAATGCGGTTAAGATTTATGCATCAATGCATGATAACATACACTGGCCTGCAAAACTAAGTACTACAGAGGTCTATTTTCATACAAACGAGGTAACTTTGAAGCATTGGTTCTCCGCCCAGGATTAAACGTGGTGTGATCTGATGATAGCCATCCAAGGAGTGAATGGAGAAGATTCAGATCTCCATACACACCCAATTGATCTGATCAGCATTCTAAGAGCTGTTTGGATATGTTTAAAAAAACCACAAAAATAGCATTAAAATGTATGGAAATGCTGTAACTGATAACTCTTATCCTTACAGTTCTTAGAATGCTGATCAGATCAATTGGGTGTGTATGGAGATCTGAATCTTCTCCATTCACTCCCTGGATGGCCATCATCAGATCACATCCCGCTTAATCCTGGGCGAAGAACCAAAGCTTCAAAGTTACCTCGTTTGTATGAAAATAGACCTCTGTATGTATGTTACTCTCATCGACAGCGTACATGCTCCGTGGCGACACCAACTTCATAATCCTGGACCTGAGCCGCCTCGAGGCCGGGCCGTGGTACTTTACCGCCGCCGACAACACCTGGTACATCGGCAACTTCGCCGCTAAGTTTATCGACTACTTAGTTTCCAGGTGAGAAGAAAATATTGGTCTTTGCCTCAGGAAACGCTATTCAACACCAATGACAATCATGGCACAAAATAGAGACTACAGAAGTTATACATGCGCTCGAGCAACGCACACATAGACACCTCTCACCGACACGGAATCTCTGCTACGTTCAAAACAGGGGAGCGTGTGACTTGAATAGGGAATATGCATAAGTCACCGATTTTGATAAATTTGAGCTTGATCGCTTCGGACACGTATAAAAACATGATGGAACAGAAAAATAAAAAATAATAATGTATTATTTTAGTTTTATCACACGATTAAATCAGGGAAAAATAACGATATTTTTTTCACTTTCGGATATAATAACAGTCATAAAGAATATCGAATAAGAAATCATTTTTTATATGACACATATGTACTTAAACGTAAAATTTAGGGAGATAATTGAAAATAATTGAAAATTCTTGGCTATCTCCATAGTAAACGCGCGCCTGAAACGTGACATGTGACGTCATATATCATGTCCGTTTTGTATAGAGCGTTTTCGGCGGTTGCTGCTGCATGCTAACTTCAAGTAACTATATCACGTCACGAGAAAAAAACGTAAGAAAAAAGTTTTAACATTACAGTTGATTTTCTCAAGCATTATACTTTTGATTTTGATTAAAAAAAATTGATGCATATTCCCTATTGGTGAAAGCTGTCTATGTGTGTGTGTGTGTGTGTGTGTACGTTGCTCGAGCGCGCGTAATACTAAGCTTAATTTCTGTAGTCTCTCTATTTTGTGAGCATGGTGCATAAAACTTGGCAAAACCGTGGTAAAGTTAACAATGGCAATAGCCATTTCCGACCATTGAACCAATAATATGCTAGCGTCCTGACTCCTGAGCCTGACATTTAATCTATGATCTGAGATCTTCTATTTTGATTCGATCACGTATCGTAAAGAAACCTAAGCATGGCTCTCTCCTCAATGAGGGTGGGGCTTACGAGGGTGGTTTGATAAGTCAATGACTTTTTAATGAATAAAGACTTTTTTCGGAATATTTTATTTTATTTCTCTACATAATCTTATTGTAGCTCTGCGTATTCAGTCCAACGTAGTTCCTACCTCTTTAACCCATTATTTTTTCTATCATCGCCTGAAAACTGGTAATTGAAATGAGGGTCACCACCTTTTGGCTTGATGAAAATCTTTGCCCGCCAAGACATTTATTCATGTTTGGTACGAGAAAAAATCTCACTGGGGTTGAATCTAGAGAATAGGAAGGATTCATTTTCATTCGATCATCGATGAGTTTTGATGTCATGAGTGCCGCCGAGAAGGTCGACAGGGTCATTAAGAAAAGTTAGAAGTCGCTTTAGCAACTGTAGCTCTACCGCAAACGTTGACGCAAACTGTTTTCGCTACGGATATACTGCTCACAGTCAATGTGAGTGAAAGAGAAAGAAAACAATAGTTTACTGTAGCGAAAACTGTTTGCTCATGGTAGGGCCACTGGTCATCTGCTTTTTCTCCACTGATATTGTAAGGAATTTATAACTTTACATTGCAGAGGTCTGGACTTGAAGAAGACTCACTTAGTGGGCCACAGCTTAGGGGCACAGTCGGCAGGTGTCGCGGGCTCTGTACTTAAATCAGGTAAAAACCCATAGATATTCACTAAACATACACTAGACTTAAGTCCGAAAACGCGCAATGAAAATCAATTTTTCTTCCAACATATTTTGATATTCTTTTTATTTACCGACTTCAAAAAAGGAGGATTTTATCAAGTCGACGGGATTTTAATATGTTTACTTTTTCTATGTATGTTTTACCATCACTTCACCAGTTGTTAACCGATTTAAACAATTCTTTTTTTCAATTCGGCCTATACTAATAATGGTTATAAATGTTATAAACGACAAATTTTTAGACAAAGGTAATTGAAAAAATAACCGTTAACCGGGAAAATAATTCATAAGCACACGTGCAAAAGGTCTCCATCTACAGCAGCGCAACCAAGCAGGATAAATTTTCTGTCTTCCTGCGATTAGCATCAACCCTCCATTCATACTTAGGGATGTCGTAAAAAATACTTAATAGTACATCTAACAGCTCAGTGGATCAGAAAATGGGCCGCAGTGTTTTTGGTGAAAGCGAACCAGCACTGAAAATCTCAAATCTCCAAGCTAGGAGTTTGAGCTACATCCTTCCATGGGATCTCTCGCGACCTGCGTGCTGCAAAAGACTATCATGGGCTGCAATGATGAAGATTATGAAAGGAGGAAGACTCCAGAGCTAACGCCAAGCAAGGACTTTGAGCTACATCCTCCCATGAGATCTCTCGCGACCTACGTGCTGTAGAAGAGTATCATGGGCTGCAATGATGAAGATTACGAAAGGAGGAAGACTCCAGAACTAACACCAAGCAAGGAGTTTGAGCTACATCCTCCCATGGGATCTCTCGCGACCTACGTGCTGCAAAAGACTATCATGGGCTGCAATGATGAAGATTATGAAAGGAGGAAGACTCCAGAGCTAACGCCAAGCAAGGAGTTTGAGCTACATCCTCCCATGGGATCTCTCGCGACCTACGTGCTGTAGAAGAGTATCATGGGCTGCAATGATGAAGATTACGAAAGGAGGAAGACTCCAGAACTAACACCAAGCAAGGAGTTTGAGCTACATCCTCCCATGGGATCTCTCGCGTCCTACGTGCCGCAAAAGACTATCATGGGCTACAATGATGAAGATTACGAAAGGAGGAAGACTCCAGAACGAACACCAAGCAAGGAGTTTGAGCTACATCCTCCCATGGGATCTCTCGCGACCTACGTGCTGCAGAAGACTATGAAAGGAGGAAGACTCCAGAACTAACACCAAGCAAGGAGTTTGAGCTACATCCTTCCATGGGATCTCTCGGGACCTACGTGCCGCAAAAGACTATCATGGGCTGTTAAAGGAGGAAGGCTCCAAAACGAACGGTGTATTCTATACCCACAAGACAAGCTCCCCCTCAGCCAGAGGTTGGACCCCTCTAATGCTGACCAAGGCATAGGACAAGAGACCCAAGTCCTACAGTGGACTATAGGCTGATGACTTCGACTAACTAACTATGTATTCTATATCCGCAGGGCGAGTATCCCGCATCACCGGCCTGGACCCCGCATTCCCGCTATTTGACAAGCTCCCCCTCAGCCAGAGGTTGGACCCTTCCGATGCCGACTTCGTGGACGTTATACACACAGACGCTGGTATATTTGGTGAGTCATTTGAAGATACTTTGAACGTTCATTTAGACAGTTTTTAACACGTTTTTATTAGGTTGCTTTCTGGTTTGTTTGTCCAGAATTTTAGCAAACTGTTTTATACTAGCTTCCCGGTGAGCTAGAGACTTGAAACTTTGAACATAGGTCAGAACTGGAAGACATTGCAATATTATGGTGTCATTGAGCTGATCTGAAGATAGAGCCATCTCTGTTAAACCATACCAGTACATACCACCCCATCGAGTTTGGGCTCGTTAGAATCGTCTTAACAATTTACTCTAACGGGAGACGAGGTCCATGGTCTGAATCAAGCCCAGTGAACTCAATTAGGGGTGATTGGTTCCTTGTTTTTTGCTTTTGTGTGCGTTGACCAACGACGAATTAAGAAGACAGTAAGAAGACCAATATAATTAGAAAATTCGATACTTGAACTAATGTCTCAGTAGCGTAGCGGATATCTACACAACCAACATATACAAGACGCTGCCATCGTTCGACAAATATGAGTTCGATCCTGGCAAAAATCACATTTTTGCTTTTTGTTTCGAAATCAAATTAGTTCGTTGACCAACCGTCATGGCGCTACTAGAATAAAAGAGTGGCACATTTTTTTGTATAGTTCCATTTCTTCTCCCTGTGAGTATAAATGTTCCTTGGTCTGAATGCAGCCGGGACCTGTCATTGGTTTCGCGTAGGGGCTTAATATTACTTTGTTGACCTAAAACAGCCAATCCGAATAACAGTTTAAACTAGTCAGTGGCCGAAGGCGGACTTCAACCGAATACAGCCCAAAAAAATAATGTATTACGTTACGTGCCATTGTCATGTACTGTATTTAATTAATATTTGTATAGTTTAAAAATAATATTTCAAAAATTGATCCGCAGGCTTCAACAGGCCCACGGGTCACGTGGACTTCTACCCCAACGGTGGGATCAGCCCGCAGCCAGGATGCGAACTGGAGGTGGTGTTGCATGAGCAGAGGTTACTCAATAAATGTAAGTAAATATAAAATACCTATTCAAGTAGGTATACTATGCGCAAAATAACTTAGCGGCTCGGAAGTTAGCCGCAAGTGTTATTTCGCGCAGGGTCCATAGTTCCGAGTGCTTCCGCCCGCGCCTCTTCCCCGCGCAAGCTCTGTATTCGTCTACTGCGCAGCGTTCCGCGCGAAGTTATCAGAACCGCCAAGTTATTTTGCGCATACTATATTACTGTAAAAGCCAAAACAGCGAAACAGTCATGTTTAGGAAAGACGTAGCAACATGACTTAGTTCATTTCGCTTCACTCATGTTGCTACCAAAATTATACCCCCTAATCAACTTACACTCCCCAGTCTCCTGCAACTGGTGTATACTAGTTCTACAGGGTGATTTTTAAACAGTCGACAAATTTTGTGGAGTGGCTTATGCCGCCTCTACACATAGGCAAGCGCATTCACCAACGCGCTTGTGAGTTAATCCACACATTGGAAGGTCGTTCAGTATGCTTTGGTTCGGGCCAATGTGCGGACGGATTCAAAATGGATGTTGAGTCGCTAACAGCTGCAGCTGTATGTACATTCACAACTTATAATTACTTTGTAAATGTGTAAACTCATATTAAACGCAAGAAGAAAACGTGCTCTCTTGATCGCTGCTCCGGACAAACTGATCGCGCAGCCAATGTATGGATGGTGCGCCAAGCTTGCCACAAGTGTCCTTTGATGTTGCCGCGCGGTGTCGCGCGGCAAGCTCGCAAGCGCGCCGGCCAGCGTTCAAATACCTACCGCCAATGCGCCAACGCCCGTTTTACACATTGGACCAGTGGCTGGGCCAGCGCGCTTGCCAACGCGTTGGCCTATGTGTAGAGGCGGCATTAGACAGTCAAACCGAACAACTTTGTGTATGGGATCAACTCAATCAGAGCAAAAAAAAAGAATCAGCTGAAAATGTTGTTGCAGCTGTCTGCTGTTCCATAGAAAACGTCAATATCTACTCGACCAAAATGTATGGAACAGCTGATTATTTTTTTGCTCTGATTAAGTTGGTCCCATAGACAAAGTTGTTCAGTTTGACGGTCTAAGCCACACCACAAAATTTGTCTACTGTTTCCGAATTCACCCTGTAGTTCTGCCTGCAGTTAGGTTGGTGGAATAGCTTTTCTCCATTTACCTGATCACCCACCTCCCTACTTAAGTATTTAGCCTAGAGCAACAGTAATTATTTCCTCCCTAACCAACTGTTAGTTGGTTCCCTCAGTTTTTGCAGCCACTAGCATTTCTACCTTTTTTTACAGCGATCAGACTTAAGGGCGTTCGTGGCGACCTCCTGCGACTATTGGTTATTATGACCTATAATAAAACCAGTAGAAATAGTTTTCTCTTGTAACCAACTAACAAACTTCTCCAGCAATCTTAACCAACTTACATACTTCCCCTGTCTTCTGCAGCCACTGGCGTTCCTACCAATTCTACAGCGAGTCTGGGATAAGACTTAATGCGTTCGTGGCGACCTCCTGCAACTATTGGTTATTATGACCTGTAGTAAGACCAGTAGAAATAGTTTTCTCTTGTAACCAACTAACAAAGTTCTGCAACTTTCTTAATCAACTAACATACACTTCAGTCTTCTGCAGCCACTGGCATTCCTACCAATTCTACAGCGAGTTTGCGGTAAGACTTAATGCGTTCGTGGCGACCTCCTGCGACTCTTGGTTATTATGACCTATAATAAGACCAGTAGAAATAGTTTTCTCTTGTAACCAACTAACAAACTTCTCCAGCGTTCTTAACCAACTAACATACTTTTCAGTCTTCTGCAGCCACTGGCGTTCCTACCAATTCTACAGCGAGTCTGTGATAAGACCTAAAGCGTTTGTGGCGACATCTTGCGACTCGTGGCGACACTACAAGAGCGGGTTCTGTGCAAGGGAGGAGAACACGCATATGGGATTCGGGGCTGATCCGAAGTAAGACTTGGAAGGGTGGAAAGGCACAATTTTTCTTGGCAATCATTTATAAAAAATGTGGCTAGCAGGACACAAGCGTCACCACGGCGCTTCAATGCACTCTGTTTTGTGTGATAAAATGAGGGGATTTACGGCACGATTTTGCTTGGCAATCATTTAAAAACATTTTCAAATGTTTTCAATTGAGTCAAAGGCACTTCACTGCACACAAATGATTTGACTTGACACAAATATTGGTTTCAAAATTTCTTTTAGAACTGATCCGAAGTAAGACTTAGAAGAGTGAATTTAAGGATCAATTTGGCAATCATTATAAACATTTTGGCTAGCAGGGTACAGGCACTTGGCTTGGCTAGCAGGACACAGGCGTAACTAAAGATGAGCCATTGCCGGGAATATTGCTAGTGATGTACAAGACTCGAGCCCTCCGAGTCCTTTTGTCCAGAGCTCGGAGTCGTTTTACAGGGCTCGCCTCATTTGTACGAAGCTCGTCGACTCGGGAGTCTTTTTTAGCGCTCGAGCCTTTTTCAGAGCTCGGCCGACTTCGAGCCATTTTCACAGCTCGAGCCTTTTTGGAGAGCTCAGTCGATCTCGAGGCTTTTTCACGACTCGAGTCTTTTTCGGCGCACTAGTTGTGATGGGCTGCTGATGAATGAGAATAACTAGAGCTAAAGCGTCTACGGTGCTCTTTATAACATTAGACATTCATCTTTTTGAGTTCTAATTTTGAAGACTAGAGTCAGATTTTCAGGGCTCTGCAATGTGCGGCGTCGGGAGACGTAATAACACAAGAAAAGTCGATTCTTAACTGTTCATTTATTTAGATAAAAACAGGGTTTTTATAGTAATTCCAAATAGGTCGACACGTAATGTTTTACAATGGCATTTAGCTTGTTTATAAAAGTATCCGATTACATGTTACATGTTTACTTTAACTAAGAAAATAGAATATTAATTTATAATAAAAACAATATTGGTATTACACGTCAGTATTACACGTCAGTATTACACGTCATCGATATCGTGTCCCACACTACAGCTCTGTGAGCTCAATAGGCTCGGCTTTAATATCTTCGTAATTAATAATATTGAAAATATTATTATTTACGGAGATATTAAAGTCATAAACATGAACTCTAAGCTTTTTATGAGGCTCGCGTTCATTTTAAGACTCGAGCTTTTTTGAAGGCTCGAGCTCTTTTAATAGGTTCGAGCTCTTTTGAAGGCTTGAAACTCTTTTGAAGCCTCGAGGCGTGGCTCAGAGAGCTCGTTTTTCGGCTAGGCTCGGGCTTACGAGCCTACTGAGCTCACCAAGTCCTGCCAATCCGAGTCGAGTCTTCAAAAGTAGAACTCGACGACTCGAGTTTTGTACATCACTAAATATTGCCTTAGGGTCGGGAATATTCCCACACGTAAAAAAATTTGACGATTTAAAAATGCTTATTATGTGAGCTTATTTAAATAAAGATCTTTTAATTTCATTTCATTTCACGGCACATCTTTAGCCGTAACCAGCACTTAGCTGCACTCTGTTTGTATCAATAATATGATATGATGTGACACAAGTATAATATTGGTTTTTAAGGTCAATTCCGTTTGGAACAGTTCTTTAGATAGGTACTTAGTTTTATTGGGTTGTTTTTAGACTTTTAGATGCACTATTCGAAGTTATTTATGAGTCAACATAAACTCAATCGGTATTACAAAAGATTAAGATAAATAAATAATGAAAAATATTAGAAAAAATCGGCTCACCCGTAGCAACTTAGACGGGATTCGAACCCGCACCCTTAGGAATCCGGCCCAATGCACTACCAATTATGCTACCGAGCCGCTGAGGGATGTGGCGAAATTTTCTAATACTTTCCACGCTTCCGCTGAAGATCAGCGCCATCTCACCAATGTGAAGAGAACTACTTCGACATTCGGTTGTAGCACCTATTGCAGGTGCCAGACAATCAATTAAGGTGAAACAGTACAATTTTAAACTTTTAGATTTTTGCATTCACAATGCTATTTTTATATTAAGATGAATAAATAATGAAAAATATTTAGTCCAATCAACGGGGCTTATGCAACCCGAATAATTCTCCCGTCTATGAAATTTGGCATGTGATGAAGTTAGGTAAAACAGATTACAGATGAACAATAATCCAATAAATTTTGTTACGAGAAGTTAGGTATTTTTACCTAAACATGAAAATCGCTTATATCTCTCTGTGAATATTTCCTCGGGCTAAAATACTTTTTGTATACGTACTTATGTATTAATAAGAATAATTATGTAAAGAAATCCAACATTTTTTCGATTTCAGAGATACCCCAAATTTTAATTTTAATATTTTTCAATATATCTTCTGTTGAAAAATTTATTAGCGGATTATTATTTTTTAATATGTTTTTATACCTTTAATATATAGCTCTGTTCAGTAAGCCAATAAATTTTCTTCTTTGATCATATTTATACATAAACGTATAAAAATGGACCGACTATTTTTTCACATTACCTCTTTAGACCAAAAGATAAAAATAAATGATCAAAGAAGAAAATTTATTGGCTTACTGAACAAAGCTATAAATTAAAGGTATAAAAACATATTAAAAAATAATAATTAGCAAATAAATTTTTCAACAGAAGATATATTGAAAAATATTAAAATTTAAATTTGGGGTATCTCTGAAATCGAAAAAATTTTGGATTTCTTTACATACTTATTCTAACTAATACATAAGTACGTATACAGAAAGTATTTTAGCCCGAGGAAATATTCACAGAGAGATATAAGCGATTTTCATGTTTAGGTAAAAATACCTAACTTCTCGTAACAAAATTTATTGGATTATTGTTCATCTGTAATCTGTATTACCTAACTTCATCACATGCCAAATTTCATAGACGGGAGAATTATTCGGAAGTCGCCATACAACAAATATCCTTATTGATTGGACTAATTAGAAAAAATCGGCTCACCCGTAGCAACTTAGACGGGATTCGAACCCGCACCCTTAGGAATCCGGCCCAATGCACTACCAATTATGCTACCAAGCCGCTGAGGGATGTGGCGAAATTTTCTAATACTTTCCACGCTTCCGCTGAAGATCAGCGCCATCTCACCAATGTGAAGAGAACTACTTCGACATTCGGTTGTAGCACCTATTGCAGGTGCCAGACAATCAATTAAGGTGAAACAGTACAATTTTAAACTTTTAGATTTTTGCATTCACAATGCTATTTTTATATTAAGATGAATAAAGGCCTGGGCACACCGGATGCGTAGACACGCGCGTGGTCACGCGTGCGTGTACACGCGCGTAGTTACGCACGTAACCCCCTGACACACCGGGTTACGCATACGTCTACGCTTACGCATACGCAACGCAGCCTGTCCCTTGCGTACCCAGCGGGCACACCGGATGCGTAGACACGCGCGTGTACACGCGCGTGGCTACGCACGTAACCCATTGACATATACCCAGCCGCTGCGGCAGCCATACTTTTTATGTTTGCAATTCCTGTGCACGATGTCTGATGATGTGATTCAAGAGTGATTCAAGAGGAAGGTTTATAATTATGTCATCGTGTCAAATTCCACACTACACCGAAGCGAAGCGAGGGCGGGTCACAAGTCCTTTTTTTGCCAAATGCGACCTTTGATTTGATTTGATTTTTTTGGGACATTCCCCATTCCATAATACATTATTTATTTTGTTAGAGCTGCAAGTTTATGCAGTGCTTTCGATGCTAGGCTTCCCAGGCTTGTAACGTGGAGTCTGGGCGGCGTAATGAAACAATGGCAGTTTAAACGAACGGACGTTATAATATCGAAAACGTACAGTACTACAGTTAGGTATATATAGTTGAATACCAATGGACGGACTATACGAGCGGCCCCGAACGCAGCACTAGGCTAACTTGGCTCACTTGTAGGCTTCCGTCTCAAAAGTAGATTCCCTACGAATGCGAACGAATGGAATGATTGATTCAATGAATGAATGAATGAATGATTCACTGAATTGAATGAATGAATACATATCAAAATTAGTTGACGATCTTATTAAACCGCGGGCGAACAACGCCACCGCGATGTAGAATCTAACAGCGCCATCTAGTTTGAAGTTGGGGAACTACATATGTTATGAACAAATTAAAACGTCGTGTTACAGTCCCCCCCTTCAGATTCGACGTCGACCCGACGAGAAAGATATTCAAGATTTTCGTGGTCTTCCCCTTGGCTTGGTCGGTTTCGACGGTATATCCTGAATAGGGTTTTTACTTGGTCATCCCCTTTTCTTGATTGGCTGTACTGGCAGGGGTGGCACAGAGTCATGACACAGTCTTGAGTGCGATATGCGACCATTGAAGAAGTGTGGTAACATCCTATAGGTTCATTAGGTGGCTCAATATTACCGACAATATAGGACGTTGGACCATGTCGCAGCGCAGGCAGGCAGGAGTTTGCACAGTAGTCGAGCAAGATGCAGTATTCATCGCAAAACGAATAGAGGAGAGATGTTCCTTGCAGCATCAATAAGCTGTTCAAATGTGTGAAACGCTGAACGGGAAAGCTTCTGTTACAGTTTTCTTTACTGTTGTACGCCGACCAAACTTTGTCACGACAAATCTTGGATTTGTCGGTTGTGGTGGTGGTGGTGGGTTCTCCTTGGAGTGACGGGAATCCAGGGTGTTGATGTTGACTGGAGCGTGGTGTGACGACCGACGAGCTTGTGAGGTCAAAGATGCCAAATTTCCACTTCCAGGTTTTCCAGGTGCTCGTTCCAGCAGTCCAGGAGGCCACGAGTTGGGCGCCAATTGTAACGTGGAGTCTGGGCGGCGTAATGAAACAATGGCAGTTTAAACGAACGGACGTTATAATATCGAAAACGTACAGTACTACAGTTAGGTATATACACCGTCATTTTGTAGTCGTTTTAATTAACTTAAGGGAGTGCTCTACTAATGAAAATAATCATTTTAGCCAAAGAAATATGGGTCGAAAAACGACAAAAATTTTGGACTTTCCCATACAAATTCAATGTTTTAGCTGTCTAGTTAGTATGGGAGGACCAAAATTTTTTGTCGTTTTTTGACCCATGTTTCGTGGGCAAAAATGTTTAGTTTCGTTGGTACAACACACCCTTAAGTTAATTAAAACGACTACAAAATGACGGTGTATAGTTGAATACCAATGGACGGACTATACGAGCGGCCCCGAACCAAAGAAAATATACACTAACGTGAAAAGAAGCGACACTTGCGCATGGGTGCTTAAAAATTGCTCGCGGCTATGTGTGAGTGCGCCGGGCGAGCGCGGAGGTGCCGCGACGCCATCGGGGCGAGGAATCTCCTCCGCGGAGGCACGTGCTATCAGGCTTGCCTAGTTCGCTCGCACCGCGCAATAGTACAGGCAAGTACGACAAACTAAAGTGATAGTATAGAGCCGCATGCGAGGGCTTTAATCATTCATCGTTCAGGCAATGTAATTTGCTTTTCGTATTATAAATACAAGACAGGGCATTATTATTGCTTTTCTCAAGAAATGTGAGGAAATTAATAGAATATTGTACATTGAGGGGTGAAGTGGTAATAATTGCACTTTCTTCAGAGTAATACATATGCTTTATACTACAGAAAATAAATAAATAAATAAGTACTTAAAATAATATTGAATTAAAATAGTTACAATAATTAATTATGGTGTCTTGCCTTTCACCCCGCACTATATATCTATTACACAGACACTGCACAAAAGTTTTTGTACTTTTGTAAGTATAGAAAAATATTAAAATACACTTGACCGTTTTTTGACATTTTATTTATGCCTCTCATCTATTACCGCCATAGTTTTAAGGGGGGTCGAAATAACTAAATTTTTTGGTTCCGACGCACCGTGTCCGAGATATTTGCATTTTTGTAATTTTATTTAGAGATTAGGTTAAAATAAATACTGTTCTTTAAAATGTAGTACCCACACACTATTTAAGTTGTAATTAATAAGAATATAAGTTGATATTAATTGTAATGATAAAAACTATTTGGGCAAACGAAGAATAAACGTAGAAAAAGTCGCAAATCAAAAATTGTATTAATTTATTGATCTACAGAATGTTTGGTAATAGCCTTATAAAGCCGAATATGGTAGATAGGGACCATCTAACTGAACCACTTTTATTATGGGACCTACTCTGAAATCGCGGAAAACGTATCAGCTGTTTCATACAAAAAATAATAATGAAAATATCAAAATGTATGAAACAGCTGTTATTTTTTTTTTCGCGATTTCAGAGTTGGTCCCATAGTAAAAGTTGTTCAGTTTGATGATCCCTATCTACCATATTCGGATTTATAAGGCTCTTACCAATCACCTTGTATATATTTAATCGTAATATAGTATAATGTAATAATATTAAAATTAATATAAAATCAATACTTCACCAAACTATCGTTTTATAATTTCCTTGCGTTAATGATGCTAATAGACAACCCTATCACAAGTCGTGACTACTCGTCACGACTTCGACGCAGCCGCCGCCAAACTGGCGCCAAGCTCACACCTACAGGGAGTGCCGCCGCTGTGCCCGAACGCAGCACTAGGCTTTGAACTTGGCTCACTTGTAGGCTTCCGTCTCAAAAGTAGATTCCCTACGAATGCGAACGAATGGAATGTAGGGATGTTCGATCCGATCCGATACTTGCGTGGATCGATACAATGGGATACGATCCATTCGATTTTTGTATCGATACAATAGCATTCGATCCTTTGGTGGATCGATACACATGCATAGAGGATCGGATCGAAAGAATCGTATTATGTATATCGTATTAATAAAGTAATTACTCAGAGAATATTTTAAGTTCAACGGAATATTTAGTCAAAATCCATATTACAATATTTAATAAACATTCCTCTAATAGGGAATGTCCGAAAAAAATCAAATTGGCTGAATATTTTTCTATAGGTAGGAATAAGGTCCCTTAGTAATAGAAAAAAGTTTCAGAATTTTGGGTTGGGTAAAAAAGTTTTTAAAAATCAAAGTCTCTTCGACTTCACAAATGTATGAAAGTAACAGCAGAATGGAGATTATACCTTTGCCGCTAACTGCCACAAACACAACACGTATTTAAAAAAAAAGTTTTGACATTTTGTCCTGAAACTTTTTTTTTAATACCATGTTGTGGTTGTGGCAGGTGTTGGCAAAGGTACAATCTCCATTCTGCTGTTACTTTCATACATTTGTGAAGTCGAAGAGACTTTGATTTTTAAAAACTTTTTTACCCAACCCAAAATTCTGAAACTTTTTTCTATTACTAAGGGACCTTATTCCTACCTATAGAAAAATATTCAGCCAATTTGATTTTTTTCGGACATTCCCCATTACTTGGACACTTTTTGCGAATGTTGCCATATCATATTTCAATGTACTGTCAACTTCGTCATAAGTCATAACAAATATATTGTTTAGTTTAAGAAGAGAACACTTTTATTTCGTTGGGATAAGTACGTTTTGTTTGCTTGGACCACTAGCAACTTTTAATTTTGTTTTTGGGTACTTTAAAATACAGTGTATTTTTAACAGTGATCAAATTTCGTGGTGTTGCTTAGACCATCAAACTGGCCAACTTTGTCTATAGGACCAACTTAATCGGAGCAAAAAATAATCAGCTGTTCCATACATTTTGGTCGAGTAGATACTTATTGATGTTTTCTATGGAACAGCTGAATATTTTTGTGATCTGTACCCTTAGCACGAACAGCCATCGAGAAATCTTACGCGCGTAAGAAAATACTACTCGAAAACGTACTCGATTCGAAAGCTAGCAAAATCGGCAGCACGAATTTTACAGAGCTGGCTAACGTCAACTCGATAGTAGCGATAAATAAAGCTAACCTGACACAATCCAATTATCAATCCAATTGAAGCAAGGTGCGTTCAAAAACCATGTTATATATCTATGTAAATCATAAATATGTAAATTAAAATTCAAACAAGTTGTTTATCATCATAATTTTACATTTATTATTCTTATTATTAATAATAAAACTGTTAACAATATTAATTTCATTTAATAACTTATATTAATTTGCAAATAATATAATAATTTTTAAAATGTGCATGATTTTGCCCATGCTTTTGAACGGTCATTGCAACTTGCCCGTGATTGGTTTGAAAAAGAAGAGTGTTTCTATTCTTTCTCTCTTTCTTTCTCATCCTGTGATTTAATGAAAAATATAACCTAAAATAATAAAAAGCCGTGAAGCCATTTCTTTATTTTGTTTTTTCTAAAATGATTTATCTGTGTCGGCTAATAAATAATACAATTGCGAGGAAATGATATTATGACCTAGGAGTAAACTACAATGTTTCATAGTTTCATCAAATTGTTCTAATTGAAGATTTTTTATGAACTTGAAGAATAGCAATGGAATATCGTCAATGAATAATAAATTGTTTACACATGAACAATAAAACCTTTGGACGTGCTATGAAAATATGTGAATTTCATCGGAATTAGTGCCTATAGTGTTTGAAGATTCGACAAATTAGAGACTTTGTTAAGTTTGCATTGTTATAGGTACCTAGTTAGTTTTCGTCATAGTTTTATGGTCTTATTTTTTTAATATCTACTTAATGAAACATAATTAATTAACTGTATCCAAACTGTGTGATGACATTGTCTGAAAACAAATATTATACGTATAACACCGTATTCTATAGTTTTATTTGAGTTTTGTAGGTAAGTTCTAAAATATTGCTAAAATAAAGGTATGGTGGGTGTGGGGGACACCGTGGATAGCGTAAAATGACGAGATTTTTATTTTACAAATTTCTATGTTTAATGAGAACAATTTAAGTAATATTGCCTGTGGATAATTCAGTGGACATTTCATAGTTCTCAAATTTAATTTTTGTTACTACATAAATGCTTTTAAAATTTAATAATAAATAATACAAAGTCACTCGAAAAGTCTCTCACTGAAAAAATGTCAGTGAGTAAGTTGTCGATAGCCAGCTTGCGAGTGTCTCGATACCGTATGTCAAAAGTGGGTTCGTGCTACCGATTCCCATACAAGTTGTAACTTTACTATTCGAACTCGATTCGAAGGCTGCTCGATACCGTAAGTCAAAATGTTTCGTGCTTCCAAATCTTAGTTCCGTTTACGGACGTAGTGGCGCTGTACAAATTTCCATACAAAATTGTAGGATTCGAGTAGTTTTACGCGCGTTATTTTTCTCGATAGCTGTTCGTGCTAAGGCTACTGATTAAGTTGATCCCTAGACAAAGTTGTTCAGTTTGATGGTCTAACTAAGCTAAACCACAAAATTTGATTACTGTTAAAAAACACACTGTATTATATTGCCATTATTTTTTAATATACCATATACACCGTTATTTTTGAAGTATATCTAAAAATGAAAAGGGGTGTTCAGACCACGTTAATGAACAACTTTTACTATGGGGCCAACCATGAGATCGCGAAAAAATAATCAGTTGTTCCATAGAAAAGTGGTGGAAACGTGGTCTGAACATTCGTTTTCATTTTTAGATATACAAGGTGTTTGGTAAAAGCCTTATAAAGCCGAATATGGTAGATAGGGAACATCAAACTGAACAACTTTTACTATGGGACCAACTCTGAAATCGCGAAAAAAAATGAGCTGTTTCATACATTTTGATATTTTCGTTATTAATTTTTCTATGAAACAGCTGATTTTTTTTTCGCGATATCAGAGTTGGTCCCATAGTAAAAGTTGTCCAATTTGATGGTCTCTATCTACCATATTCGACTTTATAAGGCTTTTACCAAACACCTTGTAGTGTATATTAGTCACTTATTATCATGTTTCTATTAAAGTGATTAAAAATCCGACTTTTCGAAAATATTTAATTCGATACTGGATCGATCCAAAAAATCGTATCAATTTATTAGGATCGATCCATGGATCGATACAATGGATTACGATCCATTGCGATCCGGAATATCGATACAAGGCACCCGGATCGAACATCCCTAATGGAATGATTGATTCAATGAATGAATGAATGAATGATTCACTGAATTGAATGAATGAATACATATCAAAATTAGTTGACGATCTTATTAAACCGCGGGCGAACAACGCCACCGCGATGTAGAATCTAACAGCGCCATCTAGTTTGAAGTTGGGGAACTACATATGTTATGAACAAATTAAAACGTCGTGTTACAGGCTTAATTTTTGCCGACATTTTCATATTTCTACATACATAAAACCTCAACTTATAATTCACCTATACCTTCCTCAGGAATCACTCTATCATTTGGTAAAATGATCGCATGAATATACGTTTAGTAGTTTTTGAGTTTATCGCGAAGCGCAGACAGACAGACAGACGTGGTGAGGGACTTTGTTTTATAATAATGTATGTAGTGATATCAAGCAATAGATGACTAGTTTAAATTCATAGAAGTGACGAAGTTCTCTATTTGTAAGAAAAAAAGCAAATTTCATAGGTGGGTCCCGAACAAAACAACTGAATGCGTAGTCACGCGCGTGGTTACGCGCGTGGTCACGCGCGTGATCACGCGCGTAGTGACGCGCAGGAAAGATACGTGCGTGTTCGTATTTGTTCGGTTCGGTGTGACCTCCAATAGGGAATGCCATTGAGTACAACGTCATCAATGCGTTCCGCTCTGCGTAAGTACGCAGCCTGGTTGTCTCATGAGAGCTGCAATGCGTAGGGTTACGCATCGGTCTACGTGCACGCGTACGTTACGCAAGCGGTGTGCCATATCTCATAAAGTTTCAGGTATTACAACGTCATGGTACGTCTACGTGCACGCTTACGCATACGCTTACGCATCCGGTGTGCTGGAGCCTTAAATAATGAAAAATATTAGAAAAAATCGGCTCACCCGTAGCAACTTAGACGGGATTCAAACCAGCACCCTTAGGAATCCGGCCCAATGCACTACCAATTATGCTACCAAGCCGCTGAGGGATGTGGCGAAATTTTTCATTATTTATTCATCTTAATATAAAAGTAGCATTGTGAATGCAAAAATCAAAAAGTTTAAGATTACAAAAGATGTTTAAACACCTGTTTAACTTAGACACTGTTTAAATGTGACAGCTGTCACTTTTTTGACAATATTGTTTGAAAGAGACAGCATCACTTTTTTTTGATAACACCGACTATATCTAATTAAAAGCTTACTTGAATAAAGCCATTTTGACTTTTACTTGTGAAAGTCAAAAAAGGCTTGCTTAAGTACTTTTGAATAGGCTTTTTATTAGTTATTCATTAGTTACTACACTTTCTGTTTTTTTTTTTTTTTTTTTATTTATTGATTCTGTACACACATACAAGTTTAAACAGAAAAGAAATGGACAGAAAAATTGTACAAGGGCACAGCTTATTTCATTTTGAAATTTCTTCCAGCTGGCCCGTGATAGGAAAAGACATTGAATTATTATGTAAATTATAATAAAATTTCCATTACCATTATACATAGTTTTAACGAAACACCTGTAGAAAATACTTACATAAGATAAATACAAAACCAATAAGCTTTCTGCACTATTCCAGGTGAAAGTGATGCACAACCGCACGGCTACTACAAATTCATATTACACACCAACGACAAGAAACCGAAGTTTGAAGACAGCCTAAAAGAATATTTCTCACACATCAGAGAATTGAAAAACATAAAACAACAAATCGAAACACCAACAAAGAAAGGTGCAGTAGAAAACAAACCAACTACAACAGAAAACAAACAAAAACACAACAAACTATTCAAAAACAATGATAATAAAAAACATATAAATGACAAAACAAATAAAAATTTCGACGCTACAATATTTGAAGCACAGGAACAAACTTACAAAAGGGCAAAACGTGTCAGTACAGACAATATTTTTACAATAGAAGCAAATAAAGATACAAACGAACACGAAACTACAAATGACATTATAAAAACTGACCCACAAGAACCAAAAAACAATGAAACTATTAACAACAACCCAGATAAACAAGGAACAACAAACAATTCAAATATCACAAACAATAGCACAGATATCAAGACAAAAACCACAACTAAGCGATCGAAACGATTCATATCACTCTTCAAAAACGACAACGACGACAACTTCCTATTTAAAATGCTCGAATTCTTAACGAAAAATCGTCGACACATTATACCAGTGGTAACTGTCATGAGAGAGATTAATACTTTAGTGAAAAATGCTAATGGCGAACTGAGCCATGTTTCTAAAGAGAGAAATAACTACATAGGAGCACCTCCATCAATAATTCCGATTGCAGTAGACTTAGATATTGGAGGTGAATCTAAGGTGACAGCTTTTGTAAAAAGGCTGCTTGGTTTGGGCAGCAAAGGTGGAAGATTGAGCATAAATGGAAGTGGGAAGTAAGGTACTGTTGCTTTTTAGTTTGTCTTTGGTATTATGTTTTATTCATTAGCTTCCTTAGGAGCAGAAAACTAGAACCATATGCCTATTTTCATACAAATGAGGTAAATTTGAAGCCTTTGATCTCCGTCAGCGATTGAATGGGGTGTGATCTGATGATGGCCATTCAAAAAGTGAATGGAAGAGATTCAGATCGCTGTTCACACACAACTGATCTGACCAATATTCTAATGGCCGATTGCACTAAACTTAGGAATCGCCTAAGTCATCTACAACTCGACCAAGTTAACTAAGCGAATGACAGCTACATGACGGCTAAGTTTATGACACCGTTTTAATTTGGTCGTGTTGTAGTTAGGCAAAGACTTAGGCGATCCTTAAGTTTAGTGCAATCGGCCATAAGAGATATAAGGATAAGTTTAAAAAACCCAAAAAATTTTAAAAAATCTTGAAACTGAAAACTCTGATTTTTATATTTCTTAGAATGTTGATCAGATCAGTTGGGTGTGTACAGCGATATGTATCTCTTCCATTCGCTTCTTGGATGGCCATCATCAGATCACAGCTAGATCAATCCCTGGCTTAAAACCAAGGATTCAAAGCTACCTCGTTTGTATGAAATTCTACTGGTTTCCATACAGTGTTACCAAACCAAAAAGTTGGAAATCGGTAGAATCAGAGTCAAAAAACCGGTAGAATTCGGTAGATATTTTTCAAAAGAAAAGACCTCTCAAAACGTTACATTATTGAATGTAACGTAGTGTCATAATGTTCGCACTCAAGTTATCTGTCAAAACTATACAAAATCACCGATTCGGAGCACTTTTTAGCGTGATTCGGAATCACAGCCAGAATCAAGTTATTGCATTCCATCACTTTCTGATTTGTACACAAAACTTTTCGTCAAAAAGGTATGAATATATTTGGCAGATTTTTGCTATGTTTTAACCGAACGCTGTGTACCGAGCTTACGAATAATTAAGAATAAGCGTTTCCGGTTTTTACAAATTAATGATAAGGATGCTTTCGTTCTTTTTACCATTTCTTAAAAAAATTCGGTAGAAATTAGTGGATCGGATTAAAAATTTCGTTTGTTTTACCCTTCATTATGAAATTTCGGTAGAAAATGAGTGCTGATCGGTAGATCGGTAGATGAAGTTAAAAATCGGTAGATCTACCGAAAAATCGGTAGGTTTGGGAACACTGTTTCCATATTTATGTGGCCACCATTGTAGGTTTTTTTTAAATAATATACGGCTATTAAATAATAAATAAATAAATATTTGACTACATCACATACATTGCTCCAACCCCAAAGTAAGTAGCTATAGCACTTGTGTTATGGAAATCAGAAACAACGGTGGTATGACAAACACCCAGACCTGAGACAATATTGAAAAGTTCATTTTCTACATTGACCCAGCCGGGGTCGATCCCGGGACCTCAAGAGATAGTGACGCCTTGAAAACCGGGGTGCAAACCACTCGACCACGGAGGTCGTGTTTGGTAAGGAGGCATATATCTTGAAATCGGGTGGGGATTGCGCGGAACGCGTATTTTGGGCATGCGTAGCGGTGAAGGGCGCGCGCTATTGGTCGCTCACAAGAGCACATGCGCGAACTTATCCCTACTCCGTCGAAAAAATGTCAAGATACATGCCTCGCACTGTGTTTCTGTGTATAAAGTCAACATTTACGCTTTCAGAGCCCGTGGGACATTCTTCTTGATGACAAAGCGTCAATCGCCATACTCCATAGAATAAGTTTTAATGAAATTATGTCTGTTAATATTGTAAGAGAGATCTTTGTTGAAAATGTATGCTATGCCATTTGTCAAAAGAAATAAGTTCAAAATTGTAAACAGTCTGAAAACATCGATAATTGAGTAAATTGGATATTGCTTCACTACTTGATGTTAATGAAATTATGACAGATATAAAACTAAACTATACGCAAACAAAAAAAATCTTAATTGTGAGTTGCACCAAAACGCTGTCAAAGTTAAAGTTATCGTCAAATGATAATGCTACCTATTTGTCACGTCAAACTTGTCAAAGGACATCATTCTGGCTGACAAACCTCTTTTTGTGGCTAACTTATGCTTAACCGGTACTATAACAAGCTTGTTATCGTTAAAGTTAGGTGGTGCAACTGAGCCTTAGTGTGAGTTGCACCAAAACGCTGTCAAAGTTAAAGTTATCGTCAAATGATAATGCTACCTATTTGTCACGTCAAACTTGTCAAAGGACATCATTCTGGCTGACAAACCTCTTTTTGTGGCTAACTTATGCTTAACCGGTACTATAACAAGTTTGTTATCGTTAAAGTTAGGTGGTGCAACTGAGCCTTAGTGTAGTCTTGTCTTGATATTTTATTTAAATCGATGATAATAGTTAGTTTCTGATGTATACGTTTTTAACAAATTGGCAACAATTTAGTTTGTTGTTGTCTCCAAATTGATCAAACAAGACAACTTTATGTAAAAATATTTTTAATTAAAATCATTACTTAAGTAATTAAAATAACGTAGAATAGTATAACGAAATTCTTAAACTTAGCTAAGTATAGTTATGAAATAAATAATTTAGTTGCTAATTTTGTGTTTATTTATTTTATGTAATTTTAAAAGAAAACATTTTTCATCAGTCGTCATTTGTCGGCGGTTTATAATGTGTTTTAGTTTTAATATCATTACTTATTGTTTATACCTGTAAATAATACAAGTGCAGTAAGGACCCTACTACTAAAGACTCTTTAGTACTGGGGTGTACTTGCGCTTTTTTAGGGTTCCATACCCAAAGGGTAAAAACGGAACCCTATTACTAAGACTCCGCTGTCCGTCTGTCTGTCTGTCACCACTCACCAGGCTGTATCTCAAGAACCGTGATAGCTAGACAGCTGAAATTTTCACAGATGATGTATTTCTGTTGCCGCTATAACAACAAAATACTAAAAACAAAATAAAATAAATATTTTAGGGGGACTCCCATACAACAAACATGTTTTTTTTTTGCCGTTTTTGCTCGATATTAATAACGACTATTACTGAAAATAATAAAATTGGGAAATAAATTAAACGACAGCTCGTGCGGTGACAAGTGATGATGTAATTATTCTTTTTTACGAGAACATTAAAAAGAGTACAATACTCAATAGATAAATTTGGATGAAATCCTCCTTTGTCGGTAACAACGACAACAGGTAGACAGTTAAAATATTCACAGATGATGTATTTCTGTTGCCGCTATAACAAAAAAATACTAAAAACATAATAAAATAATTTTACATCATACTGCTCGGCAACTAGGATTTACTAGTATAGTAAGAGGCCGTGTAAGTTGGCATGTGCAAATTGTGCAACACAGTGCATTGTTTAGATAGAACGTTCCATTTTCAAATCACTTTACAATTCAAGCATGGGTGAATGCTTTAACTAGTAACTTTACAATTCAAGCTATGTCAAACTCCTTAGTGAACCAATCTCTTTTCTTATATTATAAACTGTGGAAACTTTTTACTGAAAAAAAAACAATAAATATGGCGGCATTTCATTTCCGTTCAAGCTATGCAAAACTCCTTGGATTTTGATTTTGACTTTGATTTTGATTTTCGATTTTCGATTTTGATTTTGATTTTGATTTTGATTTTTTTTTTAATTTTTTTTTTTTTTTTTTTTTTATTAAATTTACCTCGCATGAATGATGTAAAGTAGTATGCTTACCTCGGTTGTAAGTAGCTATCACACCCTCGAACTATATTCGCCCTCGCTCGCTTCGCTCGCTCGGGCGTCTAAATATCTCGGGTGCACTCGATCCATTAGCGCCCTTTGCGAGCTGCGCTCGCACGGGCGCCAAATTGGATCTTGTTCTGTAATAGCTCACTTACGTCCCTTGTGTAACAAACTACTATTTTAAAGGGGCTTCCATGCAACAAACGTGATTTGTTTGCCGTTTTTTGCCTATTCGTGCGTGAGTCCGACTCGCACTTGGCCGTTTTTATTAAAAAGGGGTTTGATAACTAGCGATATAGCGTTAGTCATTTTGAAATATTGTAAATAGATACCGTTGAAATATAAGTATTATCATATTTTTTAACTATTGTTCAACATAATTTAAAAATAATAACTTAAAATATTAACAGGAAAATCCGACCGTTCTCTTTAGAGCACTCTTCACTTCTTCAGCCATCTTGGATTATTAAATACGCCGAAATATAAGCGCGGTTGTATTCTAGAACTATGTAACGTTATTTTGAAGGAATACGTTAAAAATATGTAATATAAATACATATAAATATGCATTCCAACAGACTAATCGCTGACTTATCGATCGCCATAGAGTACATTTTAACCATGGGAAGTAATTAAATTGAACACAACAACAAATTACTTTCCATGGTTAAAATGTATAATGTGGTGATCGATCACTTAGCGATTGATCTGCTGGAGTGGAGGTATGAATTTCAAAACTTACCTGTACATATGGTGAACGTGCAACAAAGACCCGAGTACCAACGAGTGCAAGTACACGGGTTTGATGACCCGCGATAGCAGCGCCCCCTGGAGCCCTACGACGCACCAGCGGGCCACTTTGTCTGAACAAGACATCGTTAGGAGGCGTTCACCCTGTGCGACAAGAAGTGGTATATTTTTTAATAAATCACTGAAAAAAGACAAGCAATTTTAGCCTTTACAAACAATGAGGATCAGTAACGATTTTTGTTTAGTAGTTAATTAATTACATGATTAACTGTGAAAATTACGATATCTCTTAAACCTGAGAAGTTATAAGAGTAACACACTGGTTTTTTGGGGGTCTTTATGACGTCATCGCGACGTACGCGAACCTTATGTCGTACGTGATAAAGCACATATTGCATTGAGCTTGGCATTTCCTTCAAACCCTTTTAACTCAACCATTTCTAAACGGATTTCAAAAATCATTTCACTAGGTTTCATAGCTATCAATATGTGTTTATATTATATCAATAAAACTATATGATTCAAACCTGTTAAGGTCCAAACAAATTATCGGACGCGGCTTACTGCCGCGGCTGATCTGAGGTGTGCAAACTATCGGATGTAGTAGGTCGCGGACGTAACCATAGACTAAATATGACGTCATCGGACGTCCGATAGCTATCTGGTACGCAGGATGTTATTAGAGTGTGCATACTTATCAGCCGCGGCAGTAAGCCGCGTCCGATAATTTGTGTCGACCTTTACTGATTCTTATTGACACAAAGGCAATGGGTGAATTCCAACAGACAAATCTCCGAGTCATTGACCGCCATAAAGTACATTTTAACCATGGAAAGTAAAATATTGAACATTTTAAACAAATTTTTCTATGGTTAAAATGTACTCTATAGCGATCGATGATTCAGCGATTAGCCTGCTGGGATGCATCCAATGAAACTTAGCGATTGATATGAATCAACAGGGATGTCAACAGGAATGCACCCAATGTAACATTTCCCTTAATGCGGCCCAATTTTTTAAAAAGTATGGTACATGAATGAAACTTATTTCCAAGTATTTATCATTAGGGTTGACTTTTACTATGGCACCAAAAAAAATCTATCCCTAGGTTTTAGCACAAAAAATATTTTTTTCCCCATACAAAAAAAGATGACACCATAGTTCCTCTCCTAAGGGAAGTATTTTTAAGAACTGCGGGTCCAAAATTTTATTTTGACCTCAAATAAATACGTGTACCAAAGGACTTTGCTGTACGTCGAATTGCGGTTTTTTTCTCGTACGAGTAGCAGGGTTGCATGATTTAAATCCCGAATTTTATTGCATGATTTTTTAAATAAAAATCACTGATTAAAATCAATATCCGAAAAAGGAATTAATTAAACGCTGGGAGTGCATATTAATCAACTGTAATGTTCGAAAACAATATTAATACAAAGTATGTACGATAGGTGTAAGCTAAGTTATTTATCGCAATAAAACCAACAATCAAATATTAGATTTTTTGTGTCAGTAAAAATATAACAATAAAGGCTCCAGCACACCGGATGCGTAAGCGTATGCGTAAGCGTGCACGTAGACGTACTATGACGTTGTAATGCCTGAAACTTTATGAGACATGGCACACCGCTTGCGTAACGTACGCGTGCACGTAGACCGATGCGTAACCCTACGCATTGCAGCTCTCGTGAGACAACCAGGCTGCGTACTTACGCAGAGCGGAACGCATTGATGACGTTGTACTCAATGGCATTCCCTATTGGACGTCACACCGAACAAATACGAACACGCACGTATCTTTCCTGCGCGTCACTACGCGCGTGACCACGCGCGTGACTACGCATTCAGTTGTTTTGTTCGGGTCCCCCACCTATGTTATGTCCTTTTTTTTTACAATTAGAGAACTTCGTCACTTTTATGAATTTAAACTATTCAATTGCTTGATATCACTACATACATACATATTATAAAACAAAGTCCCTCACTGCGTCTGTCTGTCTGTCGATGTCTGATGAACTACTTGGTCCGTCCATCCAATCATCATCAGACATCGTGCACAAGAATTGCAAACATAAAAAGTATGACTGCCGCAGCGGCTGGGTATGTGTCAGGGGGTTACCTGCGTAACTACGCGCGTGTACACGCGCGTGTCTACGCATCCGGTGTGCCCGCTGGGTACGCAAGGGGCAGGCTGCGTTGCGTATGCGTATGCGTAAGCGTAGACGTATGCGTAACCCGGTGTGTCAGGGGGTTACGTGCGTAACTACGCGCGTGTACACGCACGCGTAACCACGCGCGTGTCTACGCATCCGGTGTGCCCAGGCCTTAAGGATTATACTACTTTCATTTATTACATGCAATGCAAGTAGCACAGACAGACAGATACAGATAATTAATTTTCGGAAATATAAACAAATCACTGGAAACTTAAATTTACTCAAATCGTTTTTTCTGATCAATGTAACATTTTACTTTTTTGGAGGTGTTGCCTGCACTATACATCAATTCTGCCTTAATAGAAATGTTGCCCACAAGAAAACCTACGGTAATGGTCGCAAAACCTAATAAAAATTAAATAAATAAAAAAAAACACGATTAAATAAAACAAGATTTTTGCAACCCTGACGAGTAGTAGGGCAAAAGTTTTTCAGTTTGAGGGTCTAATGGCCGAATACTCAAACGCTACTTAACTTTGAGCGGCTCTCAAACATCACATTTGTAGAGTGTTCAAAAATCATACTATTACATTAATTTCGAAATTCCCAATATAAATAAAAAAATTCGCAGACAAAATATTTCATTTATATCATTAAATTATATTTTTATTATATCAGTATCAATAAATCTAACATACCTGCATAACTCCATCCCAAGTCTGCACGAGGTTGGTGGTGTTTTTGACCGGAATGGTTCCTTCCCCTGACTCGATTTTGGTCCTCAGTTGGCCGCGAGCGAGCCTGCAAACAAGATTTAAATAAGTATGTTTATCCTGACATGTAACTCCAGGACCGATTGCAGTACAAGGTAGTCCTCTCAAAGTTGTTACGAAATATGTCTACCTCGGGCAAACATTGCAATAGACTATTTGACTAATTTTGGAAAACCATTTGAAATTATTCCTTATTACGTAATAAGCGCACCACATTGATATTTCAGGAAAAATAATGTATTTCATTAAAAAAACAATGTTAAAGTTTAAAATTTTAAAACCGCGCCAAAAACGCTATGGCCCTGGACACGTGACTTGTTGACGTCACAAGCCTGTAAACATTGTAATATCCTTAGCCATTTGACAGCCATCAATCGCAGATCCTAAGTCTATGGTCGTGTCAAACGCCTGAAGCCATATTTATTTACAGGCATGTGACGTCATCAGTCTTCTTAGAGCGTTTTCGCCACAAGAAAAAAATCAAAAATTATTGCATTTTTCTAGGTGAAATTAATCAATTAATAGACTTAATTTAGTCCATATAATAGTTGAATATGTTTTTTTACGCCATTATCTGTTAGGATGACCACAATTTGTAGTATATTTTCAATGTTGTCAAATTGTCTATTGGGTAGAAACAACTTCAAGGGAGAGGCCAACAGAAGGATACAGCTGGGCTGGGCAGCATATGGGAAACTTCGTCTAGTCTTTGAGTCGCCCATTCCACAGAGTCTAAAGACGAAAGTCTTCAACCAGTGCGTCTTGCCTGTTATGACATACGGAGCCGAAACGTGGACACTCACTGTAGGGCTCATACACATAGAAAAATTCGCTGCGCTCAAGAAGACCAACAAAGCGTGGAAAAGAGAAGTTAACATTATACGGACACGGTCTGTAAAAAAATCAAGTGACAATGTGCCAATTTTTTTACAGTAAAAGCCCCTAGCGTCCCGCCTTGAAATGAGCAATCACAGTTTGTTTAAAATATTTGTTAATCCTTATTAGAATTTCCGACTTATTAAAGTAACCGACATCGCTCGAAGGATTGCTCAGCTGCAGTGGCAATGGGCGGGACACATAGCGAGAAGAACCGATGTTGGTTGGGGCGGGGCGGTTCTGGAATGGCTCGCGCGTGTTAGATTTATTATAAAATAAAGAAGAGAAATAAAATAAAGTGAAATTCAAAAAAATGATATTTATTCAATTGAATCGTCCAATTTCTTTTACCCTACTACCCGATCGGGACGTCTTTCTTTTAGCTGAGAAGAAGATCGGGCGAAAGAAACTTGTCAGCTTTATCAATTCAGACATTTACAAGAAATTGTTACAAAATACAATACATAAAATATATCAGTTAATCTCAGATTTGTTCAAATATGTTATAATTCACTAGCCAAATGTAAAAGAGATCTATTCTAGTGCTTTATCTATTAATATTACGAATAATCAGAAAAATCATAAGATTGGCTAGAAAATTTAACAGTGGATAGCTTCTGAATAGGTAACAATTTAAGTCACACACACATTATTTATAACATTTTAAATCAATTATTTCAAATAACACAATAATAATGTACTTAACTTGTGAATCATGGCAACAACAACCATTCCGGCTCTCAAAATGGCATAAGCTCCGCTCTGGTCGACGGCTGGGCAAAAAGTGGCCTCATACAGGTCTACGACTCGCGTTTTATAGGCGATGACAAACAAGGGACAAACAAGTTACGTCACTTCCGTAAAATTAGATCCTACCGACTTAAATCTTACTTTTTACGTTAAAACATTATTTAAATTTACAAAAAATATATAATTGTTCTAAGGATGTATTATTTTTGAGTTTGTCACAATAACATCAAGATTAAAAAGTGAAAAATGTGTACAATATATCAAGACTACCAGTTTTTAGTCATTATAATTATATTATGAACACGCGCACCGGACGACGCTCCGTGGGTAGGCCCCCGACAGGGGGGACCGGCGGGACGGTGCGCTGCTGGATGCGGGCAGCGCAGGACCGAGCGTCGTGGAGATCCGCGGGGGAGGCCTATACCCAGCAGTGGGTGTCGTGCGGCTGAATGAATAAAGGTATCGTGGAGCCATAGTGCCTTGTGCTCTAAGAAATTGTTAAATTGAGAAATCACTCTGTCTACTACTCGAAAGTGCACCTAAGTAGGCAAAATTTACCAAAAAACACATGTTATAATAAATATAGTATATAAAAAATAATAAATAAAAAACGCAATACTTACAATTCAATATGCGTTAAGATAGGTAGTCAGAAGCAACCCATTGCCACTGGCAGCACCCGTTCACGAGCATGACGCATGGACCAGCCATACTGATAATGATAATAATACTGATACTAGCTCACCTGTTCGGATGCCTATCCGGTTCCGGTTCCGGTTGTTCATGCGGACTGAATATCCGGCTATCCCCGCAAGGGGCGGTAGATACGTATAGATGCACTTGGCGGTCGCGCTTCATCTGATAACCGCCGCCTGCGACCGGCTCGAGGTCGGATTCCGGGATGGGTGACCGAGGATCTGTTAACAATGTTGTTTTTTAGCTACTTGTTTATTTATCATTTATGCAACGTGTAAAAAAATTACCCCTAATGCCTAATATGGTAGATAGGGAGCATCAAACTAAACAACTTTTACTATGGGACCAACTCTGAAATCGCGAAAAATACAGCTGTTTCATACATTTTGATATTTTCGTTACAAATTTTTGTATTAAACAACTAATTTTTCACCTCTCCAGCACGAAAAGGGCTCTTTTGGCGCGTAAAAACTCGCAGCAAAATCGATTTTTGCTGCGAGCGTGAGGCAAAGTGCTTTTTTAATTTCTAACACCAACTATTAAAATAATAAAGAAAAAAGAAATAAAGTGACAAGGACGAGACTTGTAAAACTGATAGGTGTGAAAAGGATAGATAAAGTGCTTTATGGTGTCATACATGGATTTAAAAGTAAAAAGACTAAATGCACGGAGTTTTAAATAAGTATTCTTAAAAAGAAGGTTGATAATTCGAAATAAAGAGTCAACTCCAAAAGAAATAAGTGAACAGGTTTCTAATGATGAGTAAAGCTTTTTACCAGGAAAGTCACGTGAAAATTTTCTCGCTAGTAGAGGTGAAAAGTTGTATGTTTTACACGAGACCAAAATTTTGTTCTGTCTCGTGCCTTTAAATCACTCACTGTGCTCAGTAGTCTATATTAGAATCAGTCGCTACGCTCGTGATTCAATTCTAGACTACTTCGCTAGTTCGTGATTTAAAGGCACGAGACAGAACAAAATTTTGGTCTCGTGTAAAACATACAACTTTTCACCTCTACTAGCGAGAAAATTTTCACGTGACTTTCCTGGTAAAAAGCTTAATTCAGCGTTAGAAACTTGTTCACTTTACACTCTTTTGGAGTTAGGAAACTATCTTCATCGTTGGACGCATTCATTTTTGTAATTTATCACAAAAATAAGTCAATCAAACCTATGCTGAAAAATTCTATTCATAGAGTCAGTAAAGTAGATTCCCGTCGGTCGTTTTGATTACATTGTGTTTTTCTCTTATTCATTAATATTCCGTCTTATTTATTTATTTATAATCATAAAACATATAATTTATTAATAAATTTCATTAATTTTTCTTATTTCATATTTGTTTCATACATGACATGTGACCTCATTACCTCCATACTCTTTATTTCGAATTATCAACCTTCTTTTTTAACAATCCTTGTCATATTGTCAATTTAAAACTCCTTGGTATATCCGTGCATTTTATTTTTTTACTTTTTAATCCGTGTATGACACCATAAAGCACTCTATCTATCCTTTTCTCACATATCAATTTTACAAGTGTCATCCTTGTCACTTTATTTGTTTTTTCTTTATTATTTTAAAAGTGGTGTTAGAAATTAAAAAAGCACTTTGTCTCACGCTCGCAGCAAAAATCGATTTTGCTGTGAGTTTTTACGCGCCAAAAGCACCCTTTTCGTGCTGGAGAGGTGAAAATAACTATTTTTTCCAGAGATTTCAGAGTTGGTCCCATAGTAAAAGTTGTGCAGTTTGATGGTCCGAAGAAACGGTTTTCTCATTTTGAGTTAAATCATTAACACGTTGTATAGATTATTTACAAACAATAATATCAGTAAAATATTGTTCATTGTAGTAGTAGAAGGCAAAAGTGCCTTAAGTGGCCACTTTTTCGTCTTTTGCTAACTTCTACTACAAAGAACTATATTTTACTGAGGTTTTTGTTTGTAAAATAAACGGCTCCGTCGCAAAATGTCCCCTGGTCGCAGAACGTCCCTTTCGCAAAATGTCCCTTTCGCAAAACGTCTCTTTCGCAAAATGTCACTTTCGCAGAATGTCCCCCTTGTAGCAAAATATCATATCATATCACACTCCCGCGAAATTGCAATTTTGTTCAAAATTTTCTAAAATCAAAAAATGAAAGTCAAATTGTAAAAAAATCAGTAAATATGTTCATTATGTTTAAACAAAACAGGTTTTCTAAGTAAATACCTACGCATATCTTTAATTCAACTTATCTAACAATACAATCCATTAAAAAATTGTTATTTTTTGCATTCACAATGCTATTTTTACTCTAGAAAATAATGAAATACTAGAATTAATACCAGGGGGACATTCTGCGAAAGGAACATTTTGCGAAAGGGACATTTTGCGGAAGGGACTTTTTGCGAAAAGGACATTTTGCGGAAGGGACGTTTTGCGATCAGGGGACATTTTGCGAAAGGGACATTCTGCGACGGAAGGAAATAAACTATAAAAACAAAATGTTCATTCGAATGTTGAGAGTATTTCTTCACATTGATGGAATAACGTTGACTTGCAGCGAAAGAGTAATAAGTACTAGAAAATTTTGCCGGTCCCACTAGCGACTCGGGTAGCATAATTGGTCAGTGCATTGGGCCGGAATCCCAAGGGTGCGGGTTCGAGTCCCGTCTGAGTTGCTACGGATGAGTCGATTTATTTATCTTTATTGAAATATAGAAACAATATTTCAATCTGTACACGTGAATCCTCGATACATTTTGTACTTATAATTAAGATGGCGCCACTTTGAAGGCTCTATAGGAGACTTAATTCTATGGTGAGCAAAAAGATTAAAAATATTTCGTATTTTTCTGTATTATCCCCGCCAATTGGTAATGCGCTGGAACCTTGTCAAATTAACATACACATCAAAATCATCCGCAACTAAAAATGTCAAAAAACAGTAAAATTTTAATAGGTAATATAATAAATTAATTATTGAATTCTTATTTTTAATGAGAAAGGGCCTAGTTATATGAAAAAAATACAATTGTTTTTCGTTTTTGAGGTTAAAATCATGGCCGCCAGGCGCATTATCAATTGACGGGGGTATTAATTATACAATAATATTTATATTAATTTACCTGTCGCTGAAGCGTACATCAGAAGTTGCGCGTACAGATGTCGCTGTAGGCACCTTCTAGCTGCCACCTAAGAATAAATAAGTAAAACAGTGTTTTTTTTATGTACGAATATTCAATATTTTCTTAACTAATAAATTATTTCTTAAGATAGATAGCATTTAAACCCAAAAACATAGCACATGAATCTGACGTGTCTTACTATGCATATACCTTAGGATTCGGCTTGGACGAAAGGCATATACATTACGACATAGCAAGTAAAGTAGGGCCACTTTAATAGGCCACATTTGACACTTCATCAAAATTCCTCAACGTAACCTTGTAACGGCGGGCATCATCATCATCATCATCATATCAGCCACACGACACCCACTGCTGGGTATAGGCCTCCCCTAAGGATCTCCACAACGATCGGTCCTGCGCTGCCTGCATCCACTGGCTTTCCGCGACCTCCACCAGATCGTCGGTCCACCTTGTCGGGGGCCTACCCACGGAGCGCCGTCCGGTGCGCGGTCGCCATTCCAGAACCTTTCTGCCCCAACGGCCATCGGTTCTTCTCGCTATGTGTCCCGCCCATTGCCACTTCAGCTGAGCAATCCTTCGAGCGATGTCGGTTACTTTAGTTCTCCTGCGGATCTCCTCGTTTCTGATTTGATCACGTAGGGAAACGCCGAGCATGGCTCTCTCCATTGCACGCTGAGTGACCTTGAGCCTCCTTATGAGACCCATAGTTAGCGGCCACGTTTCACTGCCGTAGGTCATCACTGGCAACACACACTGTTCATAGACTTTCGTCTTGAGACACTGAGGTAAGTCGGACGCGAAGATTTTTCGAAGCTTCCCGAATGCTGCCCACCCGAGTTGGATTCGACGAGAGATCTCTTTCTCGAAGTTGGACCTACCTAACTGGACTGCCTGTCCTAGGTATACGTAATGGTCAACAACTTCAAGTGTAGTGTTCCCAACATGAACTGGAGAGGGTACAACATGGGCATTTGACATAATTTTCGTCTTATCCATGTTCATCCTAAGACCCACTCTTTGGGAAGCACTACGGAGATCTTCGAGCATTGTGTTGAGGTCTTCCATGGTCTCAGCCATAAGGACTATATCATCGGCAAAACGAAGGTGTGTTAGGTACTGGCCATTAATGTTGATGCCGAGTCCTTTCCAGTCCAAGAGCTTAAAGATGTCCTCCAACGCAGCTGTGAACAGTTTCGGAGAAATAACGTCTCCCTGTCTCACACCACGCTGCAGTTGGATAGGATTTGTGTTCTGGTTCTGTACTCGGATCGTCATGGTGGCATTTTGGTATAAGTACCTCAACACCTCGATATACCTGTAGTCCACTTGGCACCTTTGGAGAGACTGCAGCACCGCCCAGGTTTCAATCGAATCAAAGGCTTTCTCATAGTCCACGAACGCCAAGCAAAGTGGCTCATTATACTCCTCAGTCTTCTGTATAACCTGCCGCAGCGTATGGATGTGGTCTATGGTGCTAAAGCCTTTTCGGAACCCGGCTTGTTCGGGAGGTTGGAAGTCGTCGAACTTGCGAGCGAGACGATTCGTAAGGACTCTCGAAAACAACTTATAGACATGACTCAGAAGCGAGATGGGTCTATAGTTCTTTAAGAGGGACTTGTCACCCTTTTTAAAGAACAAGATCACCTCACTTATGTTCCATGTCTTTGGCGTTCTGCCCTGGACGATGACTGAATTAAAGAGCTTCTGGAGGACTTTGAGTATCGGCTTACCGCCCGCTCTCAGAAGTTCTGTAGTGATTCCATCGTCACCCGCCGCCTTGTTGTTTTTCAGCTGTTTGAGAGCCATACTAATCTCGCACAGGCTGACGTCCGGGATATCTTCGGTATAGTGTCGGGTAAGCTTGGCTCTGGGGTCTTTAGCCTTGCTTTCAACAGGTGTCTGCGTGGAATATAACTGCCCATAGAAGCTCTCGATCTCCCTCAGGATTTCAGGCTTTGATGAAATGATGCGTCCGTCGTCAGTTTTCAGCTTCGTCATCTGGCTTTGCCCAATAGACAGATCTCTCGCGAACACTTTGGAGCCTTTATTCCGCTCGATGGCCTCTTTAATACGATTTGTATTAAATTGGCGAAGGTCGCTCGTCAAAGACTTAGATATCTGTCTATTAAGCTGCCGATAACGATTAGCATCTACTGAACTCTGGAGCCTCATTTCACGTCTCTGATCCATGAGTAGGAGTGTGTGGTCGGAGAGTTTCTTTATCTTGGGACGGCGGGTCTTAAAGAGCTTGGACCCTACCGTACGGACAGTATCCACCACCATGTTGTTTAGATCGTCCACATCTATGCTGTTCTCAAGGGCTTCGAAGCGGTTTTGGAGTTCGAGTTGAAAGCTCTCGGGGTTTTGAATATGGGCCGGCAATGGTCGAATTGTTGATTTTATCAGTCGAGATCTTTCCAGCTTTGGGTTGATATTCAATGTGCCACGTACCAATCGGTGATCGCTCCCCGTCTTAACAGCGTTGATCACAGTGACATCATTGAATATTTGCTTTTTCGTCGACATGATAAAATCTATCTCATTTCTGACTTTACCGTCCGGACTGACCCAGGTCCACTTCCGGCATTCCGGCTTTCTGAAGAAGGAGTTCATCATAAAGAGGTTCTCCTTCTCCATAAAGTCAGCCAGCATCTGGCCTCTGTCATTCCGTTGCCCAACTCCAAATTGCCCCACTCTCAGCTCATCACCGCATCGTTTCCCCAACTTAGCATTGAAGTCCCCCATCACAACAGTGTAGTGGGTTTTGAAGCTATGCATGGCTTTAGAGATCTCCTCATACATAGCCTCCACTTCGTCATCTTGGTGTGTCGAGGTCGGTGCGTAAACCTGTATAACATTCAGCGAACACCGTTTGGATATTCTGAGTATAAGGTACGCCACCCTGGTCGACACACTTCCGATGGTAGTCACGTTGTTGACAAGGGACTTGTGGACGATGAACCCGATACCACCTTGGGACTGTTGGTCGCCCTCCCGGTAGTAAAGCAAGTTACCGGAGTTGAGGATTATCGAGTCCTCTCCCGCTCTTCGGACTTCAGATAAGCCGATAATGTCCCAGTGTACCTTGCTGATAACTTCTTCCAACTCGGTTAACTTCGCGTCGGTCCTTAGTGTGCGCGTGTTATAGGTTGCCAGGTGCAGTAGTCGTCGTTTTTGGTAGCCGAGCCGCACCCGGGGATTCTTAGCACCCCCTGCCCCGCCGTTACCGTAGCCGCTACCGTAGCTAGGAATAGCGGGGCTGCCGGGGACTGGGGGCCAATTTTTTGATCCATTATGCATGAGGGGGGGGGGTTTGCCATAATCGCCACGCTTGGCAGGCGGGTTGGCGATCGCAGTAGGCCAAGGTTTTTTGGAGACGCTGCTGCCCGTCTCGTGAAGGCTATGCTCCCTTAGTCGCCTTTTACGACACCCACGGGATGATAGGGGGTAGTGCTATTCTAGGCCGGCACATACACGGCGGGCATCACATATAATATATTTTTTCTATGTTAGAACAGCACAATTACTTCATGTTTTTCAATTACGAATGTATATTTACGGTAAACTAACCGAAAAAAATAACTTTAAGATTTATTTTCACTGAAAAACCATTCTAAACATAAAAAACAATTTTTGTTTTAATAAAACTAAACGTCGTTACAATGTTATGTCAGTGAAAACTTTTTCTTTTTAAACACTAGGGATGATACCCAAAAATCGAAAAATCGAAAGTTGGATGCAATGAGTACTTGTGAATGAATATTCTGACCATAAATGAACAATATCAATTTTTATATTAGAAATTGGCGGCACGCGACATCAAATTTTATTTCCATTATTTATCGTAGGTTTGTTAGCATTTTTTTAGGGTTCCGTAGCCTAAATGGCAAAAAACGGAACCTTTATAGATTCGTCATGTCTGTCTGTCTGCCCGTCCGTATGTCACAGCCACTTTATTCCGAAAGTATTAAGATTACACAGTTGAAACTTTGTAGGTACCTAGATGTATTCTGTTAACCGCTTAACGATTTTAATACAAAAATAAAAACAAGATTAACAGCCGCCGCTGCTGTATACACCGCCAAAATGGTAAAATGTTTGTCCCCCCCCCCCCCCCTTTAACTTTTGAAATAAGAGAGTGAAACTTATTAACGACGACGTAAATTGGTTTGAACGTGATATAGTAATCAGTTTTTGAGATATACTTTGTTCATTTTGACGACATCCGTGGTCGAGTGGTTCGCACGCCGATTTTCAAGGCGTCACCATCTCTTGAGGTCCCGGGTTCGATCCCCGGCTGGGTCAATGTAGAAAATGAACTTTTCAATATTGTCTCAGGTCTGGGTGTATCTCATACCACCGTTGTTTCTGATTTCCATAACACAAGTGCTATAGTTACTTACTTTGGAATTGGAGCAATGTAATATGTGATGTTGTCAAATATTTATTATAATTATTATTTTTGCAGACGAAAAATTATAGTGGTATTGAAATACCACTATCACTATCATTTTTAATTTTACATATTTAATATGGTATGGTATAAGGTATCTACGGAACCCTGTGGCGCGTGGCCTGACACGCACTTAGCCGGTTTTTTTTATATTTTCAAATAATAACATCAGTTTAATATTTACGGTTACTTAGGTTAAAAAACGTAACGTTTTGATTGCATTTTAGTTAAAATTAAATAGTATACTCATAAGTACTTTTCATAATAACTGAATTCATATTCCATGTTTAAGTCTGTATCGATTCATTCACTTTAATGTTGTTTTGAAGCTATGAACACCTACGGTCACCTCACTATGAATCGAAAATTGACAAATGTCAAATGTGGCCTATTAAAATGGCCCTACACTAGGTACCTATTTAATTTTTTTAGGTACATCGAGTTCCTATTTCCGTTTTTTTATAATAAACTAGCTTCTGCCCGCGACTTCGTCCGCGTGGATATTAGACGAAATCCTTTTAAGGAACCTTCAACCAGGATCCAGCCAGCCATTTTTACGCGATTAGGCGAGTCCCCATCAAGCGCGCTGCCTCGCGAGGCAAGACATTTGCCGCGTGTGGCGGGCCTCGCACAAGGCTTCCAGTTCCCGTTCCCGTTCCCGTTCCCCGTTCCCGTTCCGTTCCCGTCCCGTAAACGTCCCGTAACCGTCCCGTACCCCTTCCGTTCCCGTTCCCATCCCGTTCCTGTCCCGTTCCCATCCTGTTCTCGTTCTCGTTCCCGTCCCGTTATATTCCCGTTCCGTTCCCGTCCCGTTCCCGTTCCGTTCCCGTTCCGTTCCCGTCCGTTCCCGTTCCGTTCCGTTCCCGTTCCGTTCCGTTCCGTTCCGTTCCGTTCCGCTCCGCTCCGCTCCGCTCCGTTCCGTTCCGTTCCGTTCCGTTCCGTTCCGTTCCGGTCCGTTCCGTTTCCTTTCCGTTCCGTTCCGTTCCGTTCCGTTCCGTTCCCGTTCCCGTTCCCGTGCCCGTGCCCGTTCCATTCCCGTTCCCGTTCCCATGCCCGTGCCCGTTCCGGTTCCCGTTCCCTGGATGTGCATGTCCAGGTCCAGGTCCATATGTGTCATGTCCACCGCGTTACACTTCAAAATAAATCTCATTTTCGCAATCACCATCCCATACAACCTCAAGAACGACATCCATATCGATTTTTATGTTACTCACCCCACTTACCCTCTAAGGGGTTGATTTTCAAAATCCCAAAATATATATTTAGACTTGCTCCTACGAATTTTAAAGTTGTAATTTCGATTTTGTATTCTTTTTCCATACAAAATTTGAACCTCATTTTTACCCCTTTAGGGGTTAAATCATGTCCACCGTGTTGGACTTCAAAATAAATGTCATTTTTGCAATCGACATCCCAGAAAACCCCAATAACGACATCTATATCGATTTTTATGTTTACTCACCCCATTTACCCCCTAAGGGGTTGATTTTCAAAATAATAAAATATATATTTGCCCATTTATTTTTAGATGTACTCCTACGAAATTTAAAGTTGTAATGTCTATTTTATATTATTTTTCCATACAAAATTTGGACCCCATTTTCACCCCTTTAGGGGTTAAATCATGTCCACCGTGTTGGACTTCAAAATAAATGTCATTTTTGCAATCGTCATCCCAGAAAACCCCAATAACGACATCTATATCGATTTTTATGTTTACTCACCCCATTTACCCCCTAAGGGGTTGATTTTCAAAATGACAAAATATATATTTGCCTATTTATTTTTAGATGTGCTCCTACGAAGTTTAAAGTTGTAATGTCTATTTTATATTAATTTTCCATACAAAATTTGGACCCCATTTTCACCCCTTTAGGGGTTAAATCATGTCCACCGTGGTTGGACTTCAAAATAAATGTCATTTTTGCAATCGTCATCCCACAAAACCCCGATAACGACATCCATATCTATTTTTAGGTTTTTTTAACCCTTTTCACCCCCATTTCATCCCCTTTGGAGTTGAAATCCTAACAAAAACAATATACGTTGCTTTAGATTTCTATCCATAAGCCTAAATTATAAATTTAGCGATTTCTACTTCGAAAATGAAGGATTTTCTTTAATACACAACTTCATCCCCCTTTTGACCCCTTCGGGGGTAGAATTTTGAAAAACGCTGAGACCCGTATTTATTAATTTTCAATTGTCAGCCTAAACACAAAATTTGAAGATTCTAGCCTCAAAACTGAGGGACTTTCATACAAACTTTCATCCCTTATTTCATCCCCTTAGGGATGGAATTTTCCAAAATCCTTCCTTAGTGGATGCCGACACTGTATAAAGTATATGTGTGCAAAATTTCAAGTCTCTAGGTCCAGCGGTTTGGGCTGTGCGTTGATAGATCAGTCAGTCAGTCAGTCAGTCAGTCAGTCATTCAGTTTACGATTTTATATATTAAGATATCTATGGCATCTTATTCGCTTGACAAAAACTTTTCATGTAAGTTTTGGTGCCTACTAATAAAATTTAATCCTACTAATATTATAAATGTGAAAGTTTGTGGGTTTAGATGTTTGGATGTTTGTTCCTCAATCACGCAAAAACTACTGAACGGATTTGGTTGAAATTTGGCACACAGATAGAAAATAGCCTGGATTAAAACATAGGATACTTTTTATCCCGATATTCCCACGGGAACGGGAACCACGCGGGTAAAACCGCGGGCGGCCGCTAGTAATTTAATAATAGTCTATTTATTAACTTCAAAAAAGGAGGACGTTCTATGTTCGTCTGTATATTTGTTTTTTTTTGTGTATTTCCACCGATTACTCGAAAACGGCTGAACCGATTGAAATTATTTAAAAGTCACTTTATCAGGTTTGTTCCCAAGTTGGTTCCATTTTTTGATTTGAAATCTGTTTAGTAGTTTTCGAGTAATCCTGAAAATACTGGTAATGATATGCGTATCTCGTATCTAATGATTTGAATATTATTTCTTGCTTTTTACAGACAACTTTGATGCGGTTTTTGTTTTTGTTTTAAGGTTTTTTGAAGGAAGTTTTGTTTTTTTTTTAGTTTTTCATTACTTGTCTTATTTGGTAAAGAATCAAGTCAATTATAAAATACAACAAATGGTTATCTACACACATATTATAACAGAAATTACTAATTTATTAGTGATAATTTGATTTAATAAGGCAACATCGATGTTATTAGAAACGATTTGTAAACACCTGTTTAACTTAGACACTGTTTAAATGTGATTTCAAACAATCAAACAATATTGTCAAAAAAGTGACAGCATCACATTGTTCTAAAAACGATATTTTTGGTTTTCAGAACAGTGTAAATCTAAATAATTTTGTATAAAACCTAGTGATGGGACTCAAATCACAATTGATTCGAATCATGTCAAACCAAGTTCGATTCGAATGAGTATTTATGCTGATTTGAATCATCACTTGATTCGAATCAGTTAGCTGATTCGAATCGGTTGCCTGATTCAAATCGCCGTTGGGATTCGAATCAGTTTTTTAGTCGAATCTTTGATGGCGTAACAATTATTATTAACAATGAGTGGTTTTTGTTTTATTTACTTTTTATTATTTTATTTTTGTTTCAATTGATTCGAATCATCACATTGATTCGAATCATTCGAATCGTCACTTGATTCGAATCATCATATCGATTCGAATCATCTTCAAATTGGAATCGACGATTCGAATCCATTTTTTTGATTCGAGTCCCATCACTAATAAAAACCATATTTTTAAACCGCATATTTTTAAATAACAATTTAAATCTCTAAGATGTATGACAACTGTCAAAAGCTGTTTACTAAATAGGACAAGTAAAGATAAACAGACTAATAAGTAAATCCTACTAATATTACAAATGTGAAAGTTTGTGAGTTTATTCCTCAATCACGCAAAAACTACTCGGATTTGGTTGAAATTTGGCACACAGATAGTAGATAGCCTGGATTTAAAACATAGGATACTTTTTATCCCGATATTCCCACGGGGACGGGAACCACGCGGGTGAAACCGAAGGCGGCCGCTAGTCCTACTAATATTATAAATGTGAAAGTTTGTGGGTTTGGATGTTTGTTCCTCATTCACGCAAAAACTACTGAACGGATTTGGTTGAAATTTGGCACACAGATAGTAGATAGCCTAGATTAAAACCATAGACTTAGAAAATTTTTCGCTATGCTCAAGTAGACGGACAAAGGTGCGAGTGAGAAACCGATTCTTACGGCTTATGCGATGTGCGAAAAAGAGTAAAATAAAACTGACAGCTGAACCTGGTTTGACTTCATTTATCATCGTTTATCACCTTGGTGAAAAGCGTCAACAAGATTATTTTGTAATTTTGATCGCGATCGGGTCGATTTGGCTCTCAAAGCTATATAAATCAATAATGGTGTCGTGTTCTGTACTGGACTGTAATGTTACTTACGACAATAACCCAAATAAACACTCATTTCACAGGTTAATATGATTGTACTATTACCATTTTCATAATTCATATTTTAGTTGAATATATTCCCAAACACACTAAGTTATATACTAATATGATGCTATTAAACGCCTATTTCCTAAATAAAGGCTGATTTCTAAACATTATGTGTTAGATAAAAAGATATTATGTCCGTGAACTTGAGAAAATAAGGCGTAGATATTGATCAAAAATTATCGATATCGATACTCATGTCGATGATTTCCGATATAACTTTGTTTGTCTTTGTGAACACTGATAGTTTTATTTAAAGCTGCTTGTAACCGACAGTTTTCAAATGGTAAATTATACCAACTTAAGTACTAATTTAACAATTATTTCCAGGTTTTCTGTAAATCCAGTGATTAAATTAAACTGGATAAATGTCATAAATAAATAAGCAGGGAGCCTCAAAGAAGACCTTAAGAAATTATTTAAATAAAATTGTTCAAAATCTTGTTTGTGTTTTATTTATTAGAGCAATAATACATTATGGTTATCGACAACCTAAAATGGACTTCAGTGCATCTCTAAATTCACGCACACCTTTACATATTTACAAACACTGGCTCATCTCACTTTTGGTTTCGCAGCCAAGTGAACTCTGTTCGTCTATTCCAGTGGATATTAAGTTTATGATTAAAACATAGGACTTTTTATCCCGATATTCCCACGGGGACGGAAACCACGCGGGTGAAACCGAAGGCGGCCGCTAGTCCTACTAATGTTATAAATGTGAAAGTTTGTGGGTTTGGATGTTTGTTCCTCAATAGCGCAAAAACTACTAAACGGATTTGGTTGAAATTTGGCACACAGATAGTAGATAGCCTGGATTAAAACATAGGATACTTTTTATCCCGATATTCCCACGGGGACGGGAACCACGCGGGTGAAACCGCAGGCGGCCGCTAGTATTTTATATTTTCTAACTCACCTCGGCGTGACAATCGTTCATTGCCCGTCCTCTCACCGACATGTGTTCGCCGGACACACATTTTGTGCCTGTTGTAACTGCTATCACCTGTTGATGAATAAATAATAACTAGTAGTAGTAACTACACTGATTCGACAAAAAAGACTATATAATGAGGGTCAGTGACAGGTTTGAATCCTATAGTTTTATTGGTATAGTATAAAAACATTTACATAGCTATGAAACTTAGTGAAAGATTTTTGAAATCCATTTAGAAATGGTTGAGTTATAAGGGTTTTAAAGGAAGTGCCAAGCTCAATGCAATATGTGCTTTATCACGTACGATATACGGTTCGCGTACATCTCGATGACGTCATAAGGACCCCCCAAAATAACATTATTTTAGCGTGTTTTAGCTCGTATATTTTCTCAGCTTTAAGAAATATCGTAAAAATTTCTTCACAATTAAATCATGTGGTAGTATAAGCTTTCTGATAAGCCACTAAACAAAAAACGTTACTGATCCTCATTATCGAACCTGCTCACAAAATTTAACGAGAATCGGTTGAGAAATGCGATGAAAATAACGCACTTAACACACTCTTGTCAGCTTATCCTGATTTCGATGTATTTGTTTACGATGCGAAATTATTTCTATCTCAATGTGATATTGTTAATTTTGATTAGTAAGCATAATTATGTAATTGGGCATATAAAAAACACTTAGAGCCCGCAACAGTATTGCCTACGTCATATGACATCACGATGAAATGCATGGCACACGGTTGGAAAAGTTGTGCTGAGCGAGGATCAGAAGATTATCGCAAATAAAATTGGCCGGAAGCTTGAGAAAATCTTCCATTTCCGGTCAACATTTTAAGATTATATTTACGTCATGTGACATCACTAAGAGACCCGTGTCATCATTTAGTTTTCAATCGTAGAGAGAGTAAACATAAGTCTGTCAGTTCTGAAATGACTAAAAAACAAAAAAATTTAGTTTAAGGTATTCCGGCCATTTCAGAACTGACAGACTTTATGTTTACTCTCTCTACGATAGAAAACTAAATGATGACACGAGTCTATTACTGATGTTACATGATGTAAATATAGTCTTAAAATTTTGACCGGAAGAGCTCCCGGCCAATTTTATTTGCGATAATCTTCTGATCCTCGCTCAGCACAACTTTTCCGACCGTGTGCCATGCATTTCATCGTGATGTCATATGACGTAGGCAATACTGTCGCGGGCTCACGGACTAAAACACAAATTTGCCGACCACTACTACCGAATACTACCCACCTTAGCGCCCTCTATGCGGTGATTGGTGGTAATTACGATGCCTGCAAGCACCTTCCTTTTAGAATGCACCAAGTCCCCGCGCATTACATCGTTGAATTTCTCATTCACCAGTCTGGGAACAAAGGCGTTATGAAACTACCGATGTAAAGTGGTTCACACGTTGTGCTGATTTTAGCGCCGTGGGATCAACTCTGAAATGGAAAAAAAATCTGCTGTTTTATACAAAAAAAAAAATATAACGAAAATATAAAAATTTATATGAAACAGCAGATTTTTTTTTCGCGATTTCAAAGTTAGTCCCATAGTAAAAGGTGTTCAGTTTGATGGTCCGAAGAAACGTATATAATATTCTCATTTTGCGTTAAGGCGCTGTAGGTAGTGAAACTAGCGCCACCACTACATTATTTTTATTACTCGTAAAACAAGTAAATATTTTAAAAAAATACAAGTAATAATCTCTTAAATTGTGTCTAGTATTTTTTTAATAACTCTTCAACAGTTATCATTCATTCTGTAAGTTTTAAAATCCATAATTGCCAAAAGTGGCCACTTTGAGCAAAAATTGATTTTAAAAATTACATAAAGAATGAAAACTGTCGAAGAGTTATTCAAAAAATACTAGACACAATTTAAGAGATTATTACTTGTGCTTTTTTTAAATATTGACTTGGTTTACGAGTTATAAAAATAAATGTAGTGGCGGCGCCACTTTCACTACCACCGCGCCTTAATTCATTAATACGTTGTCAATGAGGGGTTTTAAAATTGACATTTAAAAAAAAGAAAAGTAACTATTTGCCTCACTAGATGGCGTTGATGGTAAGAGGGAAGTCAAAATTGGCTTTTAAAAATAAACGGCCCACCAACCGGCCAGTCTTTCTTATCGAATGAGGAATAGTGGCCATGAAGCGCTCATGGCGGAACTTGACAGGCTAATCGTATTCGATCACGTTTGTTAAGCAACGCTCGCTCCGGCCAGGTGTCGGATGGGTGACCGTTAAGTGGCATTACAACTGAGCGCTTCCGTGCTTCGGAGGGCACGTTAAACCGTCGGTCCCGGCTGTTGTCATCTGATAACAGTCGTTAAGCCAATTAGAGGCCTTACAGGCGGCTTGATAAACTCTAACACCAGAGGTGGCCACTATTCCTCATTCGATAAGAAAGACCGGCCAGTAAGCATATACTGCACTGACCTCTATTACACAAGGAGATCAGTTACATCTGCCTGCCTACCTGAGTACTCTTCGAAAAAAAAAACACTTTGAATCCCCTATTTTTTTCAACGCCATCTATCGAGCCCATTGTCATTTTGAAAAGCCCTCATTATTGGATGTATATGAATTTAATATGTATTTGCCTTGGACGAATTAACCACTGGACGCGAAATGACAGCCATATTCGCCTTTACCCCTCAGCCACTTACTGTGACCGATAGCCTCAGTAAACGATATTGCGTTGTCAGTGTGATGCTAGAGCTCGTGGCGAAACATTGGTACAAAAATGGGCAAAATGCTCCGTCTCGTTCAGCAAAAAAAATTGCGGGCAATCAAGAAATCTTTCTTTTCACGCGTAAGCACAATTTCAACCTATTATAGTAGCAATTTTTCGTAAAATTAATAAAATATGGTATATAAACAAAGTACCTATAACATTGTCATTATTTGACAAGTGTAATCCCCCGTCGCCCCGCAAAAATTGGTCGATCGTGATTTCATACATTTTTCTTACGTTACGTGTCCAGTGGTTAATTCGTCCAAGGCATTTGCAAATAAACCTTTAGAATTTTTTGTCATTACATTGGTATTTAAGCGAATTATGCTTGAAGTATTTTAAGAAGAAAGTGAAAGAAACATTAATAAAACGACAAAACATCAAAGTGGTGACGTTTTTAGCTATAAACGAAAGGTTTCAATATAATTTTTCTTTCTTATCGATATCTCTATAGTTCACTATAGGAACTTGTGATAAATATTCGATCGTTTCTTATCAACACAGTGACGTTTCTAGTAAAATTCTCTTTCTAATGTAGTTTTAATAGCTTTTTGAGTAGATCATGTTTAGTGTACTCGCAGGTTTTTGATGAAAAATTTGTGTTTTATTAGTAAAATCTGCCAGTGAAATGTCAGTGTGGGTTCAAATGTGAGGTTTAAAAGATTTTTTTGTACTTTTCAATGTCACTTACTTGCCGATATGGTCCGCCAGAGTCTGTGGCAGGAACCCCGCGTGTGTGGCGGCGGCTAGCTTGGCTAGCTCCTCGCTAGTACCTACGAGGGAATGTCACTTACTTGCCGATATGGTCCGCCAGAGTCTGTGGCAGGAACCCCGCGTGTGTGGCGGCGGCTAGCTTGGCTAGCTCCTCGCTAGTACCTACGAGGGAATGTCACTTACTTGCCGATATGGTCCGCCAGAGTCTGTGGCAGGAACCCCGCGTGTGTGGCGGCGGCTAGCTTGGCTAGCTCCTCGCTAGTACCTACGAGGGAATGTCACTTGCCGATATGGTCCGCCAGAGTCTGTGGCAGGAACCCGGCGTGTGTGGCGGCGGCTAGCTTGGCTAGCTTTTCGCTAGTACCTACGAGGGAATGTCACTTGCCGATATGGTCCGCCAGAGTCTGTGGCAGGAACCCCGCGTGTGTGGCGGCGGCTAGCTTGGCTAGCTCCTCGCTAGTACCTACGAGGGAATGTCACTTGCCGATATGGTCCGCCAGAGTCTGTGGCAGGAACCCCGCGTGTGTGGCGGCGGCTAGCTTGGCTAGCTTTTCGCTAGTACCTACGAGGGAATGTCACTTGCCGATATGGTCCGCCAGAGTCTGTGGCAGGAACCCCGCGTGTGTGGCGGCGGCTAGCTTGGCTAGCTCCTCGCTAGTACCTACGAGGGAATGTCACTTACTTGCCGATATGGTCCGCCAGAGTCTGTGGCAGGAACCCCGCGTGTGTGGCGGCGGCTAGCTTGGCTAGCTTCTCGCTAGTACCTACGAGGGAATGTCACTTACTTGCCGATATGGTCCGCCAGAGTCTGTGGCAGGAACCCCGCGTGTGTGGCGGCGGCTAGCTTGGCTAGCTCCTCGATAGTACCTACGAGGGAATGTCACTTACTTGCCGATATGGTCCGCCAGAGTCTGTGGCAGGAACCCCGCGTGTGTGGCGGCGGCTAGCTTGGCTAGCTCCTCGCTAGTACCTACGAGGGAATGTCACTTACTTGCCGATATGGTCCGCCAGAGTCTGTGGCAGGAACCCCGCGTGTGTGGCGGCGGCTAGCTTGGCTAGCTTCTCGCTAGTACCTACGAGGGAATGTCACTTACTTGCCGATATGGTCCGCCAGAGTCTGTGGCAGGAACCCCGCGTGTGTGGCGGCGGCTAGCTTGGCTAGCTTCTCGCTAGTACCTACGAGGGAATGTCACTTACTTGCCGATATGGTCCGCCAGAGTCTGTGGCAGGAACCCCGCGTGTGTGGCGGCGGCTAGCTTGGCTAGCTCCTCGCTAGTACCTACGAGGGAATGTCACTTACTTGCCGATATGGTCCGCCAGAGTCTGTGGCAGGAACCCCGCGTGTGTGGCGGCGGCTAGCTTGGCTAGCTTCTCGCTAGTACCTACGAGGGAATGTCACTTACTTGCCGATATGGTCCGCCAGAGTCTGTGGCAGGAACCCCGCGTGTGTGGCGGCGGCTAGCTTGGCTAGCTCCTCGCTAGTACCTACGAGGGAATGTCACTTACTTGCCGATACGGTTCGCCAGAGTCTGTGGCAGGAACCCCGCGTGTGTGGCGGCGGCTAGCTTGGCTAGCTCCTCGCTAGTACCTACGAGGGAATGTCACTTACTTGCCGATACGGTTCGCCAGAGTCTGTGGCAGGAACCCCGCGTGTGTGGCGGCGGCTAGCTTGGCTAGCTTCTCGCTAGTACCTACGAGGGAATGTCACTTACTTGCCGATATGGTCCGCCAGAGTCTGTGGCAGGAACCCCGCGTGTGTGGCGGCGGCTAGCTTGGCTAGCTTCTCGCTAGTACCTACGAGGGAATGTCACTTACTTGCCGATACGGTTCGCCAGAGTCTGTGGCAGGAACCCCGCGTGTGTGGCGGCGGCTAGCTTGGCTAGCTTCTCGCTAGTACCTACGAGGGAATGTCACTTACTTGCCGATATGGTCCGCCAGAGTCTGTGGCAGGAACCCCGCGTGTGTGGCGGCGGCTAGCTTGGCTAGCTTCTCGCTAGTACCTACGAGGGAATGTCACTTACTTGCCGATATGGTCCGCCAGAGTCTGTGGCAGGAACCCCGCGTGTGTGGCGGCGGCTAGCTTGGCTAGCTCCTCGCTAGTACCTACGAGGGAATGTCACTTACTTGCCGATACGGTTCGCCAGAGTCTGTGGCAGGAACCCCGCGTGTGTGGCGGCGGCTAGCTTGGCTAGCTTCTCGCTAGTACCTACGAGGGAATGTCACTTACTTGCCGATATGGTCCGCCAGAGTCTGTGGCAGGAACCCCGCGTGTGTGGCGGCGGCTAGCTTGGCTAGCTCCTCGCTAGTACCTACGAGGGAATGTCACTTACTTGCCGATATGGTCCGCCAGAGTCTGTGGCAGGAACCCCGCGTGTGTGGCGGCGGCTAGCTTGGCTAGCTCCTCGCTAGTACCTACGAGGGAATGTCACTTACTTGCCGATATGGTCCGCCAGAGTCTGTGGCAGGAACCCCGCGTGTGTGGCGGCGGCTAGCTTGGCTAGCTCCTCGCTAGTACCTACGAGGGAATGTCACTTACTTGCCGATATGGTCCGCCAGAGTCTGTGGCAGGAACCCCGCGTGTGTGGCGGCGGCTAGCTTGGCTAGCTCCTCGCTAGTACCTACGAGGGAATGTCACTTACTTGCCGATATGGTCCGCCAGAGTCTGTGGCAGGAACCCCGCGTGTGTGGCGGCGGCTAGCTTGGCTAGCTCCTCGCTAGTACCTACGAGGGAATGTCACTTACTTGCCGATATGGTCCGCCAGAGTCTGTGGCAGGAACCCCGCGTGTGTGGCGGCGGCTAGCTTGGCTAGCTTCTCGCTAGTACCTACGAGGGAATGTCACTTACTTGCCGATATGGTCCGCCAGAGTCTGTGGCAGGAACCCCGCGTGTGTGGCGGCGGCTAGCTTGGCTAGCTCCTCGCTAGTACCTACGAGGGAATGTCACTTACTTGCCGATACGGTTCGCCAGAGTCTGTGGCAGGAACCCCGCGTGTGTGGCGGCGGCTAGCTTGGCTAGCTTCTCGCTAGTACCTACGAGGGAATGTCACTTACTTGCCGATATGGTCCGCCAGAGTCTGTGGCAGGAACCCCGCGTGTGTGGCGGCGGCTAGCTTGGCTAGCTCCTCGCTAGTACCTACGAGGGAATGTCACTTACTTGCCGATATGGTCCGCCAGAGTCTGTGGCAGGAACCCCGCGTGTGTGGCGGCGGCTAGCTTGGCTAGCTCCTCGCTAGTACCTACGAGGGAATGTCACTTACTTGCCGATATGGTCCGCCAGAGTCTGTGGCAGGAACCCCGCGTGTGTGGCGGCGGCTAGCTTGGCTAGCTCCTCGCTAGTACCTACGAGGGAATGTCACTTACTTGCCGATATGGTCCGCCAGAGTCTGTGGCAGGAACCCCGCGTGTGTGGCGGCGGCTAGCTTGGCTAGCTCCTCGCTAGTACCTACGAGGGAATGTCACTTACTTGCCGATATGGTCCGCCAGAGTCTGTGGCAGGAACCCCGCGTGTGTGGCGGCGGCTAGCTTGGCTAGCTTCTCGCTAGTACCTACGAGGGAATGTCACTTACTTGCCGATATGGTCCGCCAGAGTCTGTGGCAGGAACCCCGCGTGTGTGGCGGCGGCTAGCTTGGCTAGCTTCTCGCTAGTACCTACGAGGGAATGTCACTTACTTGCCGATATGGTCCGCCAGAGTCTGTGGCAGGAACCCCGCGTGTGTGGCGGCGGCTAGCTTGGCTAGCTCCTCGCTAGTACCTACGAGGGAATGTCACTTACTTGCCGATACGGTTCGCCAGAGTCTGTGGCAGGAACCCCGCGTGTGTGGCGGCGGCTAGCTTGGCTAGCTTCTCGCTAGTACCTACGAGGGAATGTCACTTACTTGCCGATATGGTCCGCCAGAGTCTGTGGCAGGAACCCCGCGTGTGTGGCGGCGGCTAGCTTGGCTAGCTCCTCGCTAGTACCTACGAGGGAATGTCACTTACTTGCCGATATGGTCCGCCAGAGTCTGTGGCAGGAACCCCGCGTGTGTGGCGGCGGCTAGCTTGGCTAGCTCCTCGCTAGTACCTACGAGGGAATGTCACTTACTTGCCGATATGGTCCGCCAGAGTCTGTGGCAGGAACCCCGCGTGTGTGGCGGCGGCTAGCTTGGCTAGCTCCTCGCTAGTACCTACGAGGGAATGTCACTTACTTGCCGATATGGTCCGCCAGAGTCTGTGGCAGGAACCCCGCGTGTGTGGCGGCGGCTAGCTTGGCTAGCTCCTCGCTAGTACCTACGAGGGAATGTCACTTACTTGCCGATATGGTCCGCCAGAGTCTGTGGCAGGAACCCCGCGTGTGTGGCGGCGGCTAGCTTGGCTAGCTTCTCGCTAGTACCTACGAGGGAATGTCACTTACTTGCCGATATGGTCCGCCAGAGTCTGTGGCAGGAACCCCGCGTGTGTGGCGGCGGCTAGCTTGGCTAGCTTCTCGCTAGTACCTACGAGGGAATGTCACTTACTTGCCGATATGGTCCGCCAGAGTCTGTGGCAGGAACCCCGCGTGTGTGGCGGCGGCTAGCTTGGCTAGCTCCTCGCTAGTACCTACGAGGGAATGTCACTTACTTGCCGATATGGTCCGCCAGAGTCTGTGGCAGGAACCCCGCGTGTGTGGCGGCGGCTAGCTTGGCTAGCTCCTCGCTAGTACCTACGAGGGAATGTCACTTACTTGCCGATATGGTCCGCCAGAGTCTGTGGCAGGAACCCCGCGTGTGTGGCGGCGGCTAGCTTGGCTAGCTCCTCGCTAGTACCTACGAGGGAATGTCACTTACTTGCCGATATGGTCCGCCAGAGTCTGTGGCAGGAACCCCGCGTGTGTGGCGGCGGCTAGCTTGGCTAGCTCCTCGCTAGTACCTACGAGGGAATGTCACTTACTTGCCGATATGGTCCGCCAGAGTCTGTGGCAGGAACCCCGCGTGTGTGGCGGCGGCTAGCTTGGCTAGCTTCTCGCTAGTACCTACGAGGGAATGTCACTTACTTGCCGATATGGTCCGCCAGAGTCTGTGGCAGGAACCCCGCGTGTGTGGCGGCGGCTAGCTTGGCTAGCTTTTCGCTAGTACCTACGAGGGAATGTCACTTGCCGATATGGTCCGCCAGAGTCTGTGGCAGGAACCCCGCGTGTGTGGCGGCGGCTAGCTTGGCTAGCTTCTCGCTAGTACCTACGAGGGAATGTCACTTACTTGCCGATATGGTCCGCCAGAGTCTGTGGCAGGAACCCCGCGTGTGTGGCGGCGGCTAGCTGGGCTAGCTCCTCGCTAGTACCTACGAGGGAATGTCACTTACTTGCCGATATGGTCCGCCAGAGTCTGTGGCAGGAACCCCGCGTGTGTGGCGGCGGCTAGCTTGGCTAGCTTCTCGCTAGTACCTACGAGGGAATGTCACTTACTTGCCGATATGGTCCGCCAGAGTCTGTGGCAGGAACCTCGCGTGTGTGGCGGCGGCTAGCTTGGCTAGCTTCTCGCTAGTACCTACGAGGGAATGTCACTTACTTGCCGATATGGTCCGCCAGAGTCTGTGGCAGGAACCCCGCGTGTGTGGCGGCGGCTAGCTTGGCTAGCTTCTCGCTAGTACCTACGAGGGAATGTCACTTACTTGCCGATATGGTCCGCCAGAGTCTGTGGCAGGAACCCCGCGTGTGTGGCGGCGGCTAGCTTGGCTAGCTTCTCGCTAGTACCTACGAGGGAATGTCACTTACTTGCCGATATGGTCCGCCAGAGTCTGTGGCAGGAACCCCGCGTGTGTGGCGGCGGCTAGCTTGGCTAGCTTCTCGCTAGTACCTACGAGGGAATGTCACTTACTTGCCGATATGGTCCGCCAGAGTCTGTGGCAGGAACCCCGCGTGTGTGGCGGCGGCTAGCTTGGCTAGCTCCTCGCTAGTACCTACGAGGGAATGTCACTTACTTGCCGATATGGTCCGCCAGAGTCTGTGGCAGGAACCCCGCGTGTGTGGCGGCGGCTAGCTTGGCTAGCTCCTCGCTAGTACCTACGAGGGAATGTCACTTACTTGCCGATATGGTCCGCCAGAGTCTGTGGCAGGAACCCCGCGTGTGTGGCGGCGGCTAGCTTGGCTAGCTCCTCGCTAGTACCTACGAGGGAATGTCACTTACTTGCCGATATGGTCCGCCAGAGTCTGTGGCAGGAACCCCGCGTGTGTGGCGGCGGCTAGCTTGGCTAGCTTCTCGCTAGTACCTACGAGGCAATGTCACTTACTTGCCGATATGGTCCGCCAGAGTCTGTGGCAGGAACCCCGCGTGTGTGGCGGCGGCTAGCTTGGCTAGCTCCTCGCTAGTACCTACGAGGCAATGTCACTTACTTGCCGATATGGTCCGCCAGAGTCTGTGGCAGGAACCCCGCGTGTGTGGCGGCGGCTAGCTTGGCTAGCTCCTCGCTAGTACCTACGAGGCAATGTCACTTACTTGCCGATATGGTCCGCCAGAGTCTGTGGCAGGAACCCCGCGTGTGTGGCGGCGGCTAGCTTGGCTAGCTCCTCGCTAGTACCTACGAGGCAATGTCACTTACTTGCCGATATGGTCCGCCAGAGTCTGTGGCAGGAACCCCGCGTGTGTGGCGGCGGCTAGCTTGGCTAGCTCCTCGCTAGTACCTACGAGGCAATGTCACTTACTTGCCGATATGGTCCGCCAGAGTCTGTGGCAGGAACCCCGCGTGTGTGGCGGCGGCTAGCTTGGCTAGCTCCTCGCTAGTACCTACGAGGCAATGTCACTTACTTGCCGATATGGTCCGCCAGAGTCTGTGGCAGGAACCCCGCGTGTGTGGCGGCGGCTAGCTTGGCTAGCTCCTCGCTAGTACCTACGAGGCAATGTCACTTACTTGCCGATATGGTCCGCCAGAGTCTGTGGCAGGAACCCCGCGTGTGTGGCGGCGGGCGCGGGAGTTTCCGCGCGCCCTTCCTCTAGTACGGCGAGGGCGGAACGGGCGGCGGCTAGCTTGGCTAGCTTCTTGCTAGAACCTACGAGGGAATTTGGCGTGAATTTATTCGTTATTTATTGTTTCCACATAATGTAAGAACCATTTGTAGAGCAGGGACCCGGAAAAACCTCTTAAAACCCCTTCGTGCATTTGGGTTTTTGTATATAAGGTCCTTCTGAAATAGTGCACAAAATTTTAAGGGGTCAATGTACTCGTGCATTCAAACAACTTTTACTATGGTACCAACATTAAAATCGCGAAAAAAAAAATTGGCTGCTCCATACATTTTGATCTATTCGATTTTAAATTTTCTATGGAACAGCTGATTTTTTTTTCGCGATTTCAATGTTTGTACCATAGTAAAAGTTGTTTGTATGCATGAGTACATTGACCCCTTTAAATTATGTGCACTATTTGAAAAGGACCTTATATACAGGATGAAAAAAAATACGATAAATAGATTCTTTGATAGGGAAACCCTATTCGATATGCAAACAAAACAACCATAGCATCATGAGAATTCGAAATATCGTAGATCAAAATCGATAGGGCTGCGCTCGCTGTTGGGAGTAGATGATTATATTAACAATTTTAGTTTTAAGATTTTGTGTTAACAAGACATAAGGTCGAATTCAGGATGTTTATCTCTTCATTATCAATTCATTGTCATGTTTTTCAAAACTGAACTTTCACTAAGAAACATTCCTACAAACAAACTATCACATAATCAATTTTTAGAGGTTTTTTTTTCATGTTTTAATAATGATATAAGTAATATGTATGAGGAGCTCGGTGGCGCAGTGGTTTAGCGCCTGGCCCAGCGATTGCGGAGGTTAAGCAACGTTCGCAAGGGTTGGTCATGGGATGGGTGACCAAAAATGTATTATCTCGAGCTCCTCCGTGCTTCGGAAGGCACGTTAAGCCGTTGGTCCCGGCTGCATTTGCAGTCGTTAACACCCACCAATCCGCATTGGATTATGGCCCATCCTCCTTACCACCCATAAGGAAGGCCTGTGCCCCAGCAGTGGGGACATTAAAATGGCTGATGGAAGTAATATGACCATGTTTAGACACATACTGAGAGTGCGTTCAGAGTGCGTTCGTTAAACTAGGGCCTAAGTTAACATGGTGCGGACTAACGCCATTTTAGCGCAAATCGTATTCAGAGTGACAGTTTAACGTTTAGTCCCACCGTTTAAGGATTAAAAGGTGCATGGTGATTGGTTTACAAGCATTAAACCAGGTTTTGTTAGAACAATCTTGCACCCCAGTTTTGTGAAACATCTCTGAATAAGACAGATAAAGTGCAAAGTGCTCTTTTATGATGCGAGCAATGAACTAGTTGCTAGCTTGACTAATCTCTAAAAAACTAAAAAAGAAATAATAAAAAACTCTTTTAAGAACATGGCTCGAAAACATTTTTTTATTTTATCTTCATACAAATCAAGAGATTACATGAATAATCGAATTTCCCATCCAAAAAATTTTGAATTTTAATATGTATAATTAATTACAGAATGTTTATCAATAACAGGAACTGATCACACTTTTTATTTTTTATTTTATACAATGTATACTCAATTACTAATTTTTATCATAATTCAAATCATTTTTCTGAAACCAAAAACTTGCCAACAAGACAAAAAAATGAAATAGTAAAAAAATGTGGTTTGAAAACATAATTTTCTTGTTACATTACAATGTCAGAGAGACTGAAGTTTTTTTTAAGTTACGAACACGGTTCCAAAAAGGTTTTTTTATTATTATTATTCACAACGGGAGTGTTTGGCCTTTTTCTCACCTAATTTTAAGTGACGATAAGGCCGAAGGTGGAAGCGCACTACACCCGGAATCCTCATCACCGAGGAACTGGCTATCTTACCTTTAACAGCCGGAACACAACAATTTTTAAATTGTTGTTATGGCGTCAGACTTAGGTAAGACTGTGGTAGCTAGCCAGACGGACTTGAAATAAGCCCTACCACCAACCAAACCGAGTACAAATTGTACCCCCCCTGGGAATCGAACCCGGGACCCCTGCGTCTTACACGGGTAGGCGAACCCTTGACCACAGAGGCGGTTTTAATTAATAAAGACGTTACTTACCGTATCCTTCAAACTTCTGCTCCTTGATCTGGCAAACTACTTTGAATCTCATGCTGTGGCTTAATTGCAGTGGAGCTAAAAAAATAAATATAGAGAAAAAAATTAAAAGCCGAGGCCTACAGAAATTAAATATTGTTCAGAAGTCGAAATGTATTGTTATCTCCGCTTCCGGCCTGAGCAAAACCAGAGACAGAATTTATTTACGATGCTTGGTTAATGGTATAAAGCAAGTAACCTATCAAAGTCAAAGTCAAAATATCTTTATTCAAATAAACTTAATAATTAAGAACTTTTGAATCGTCTATATTTTTCTACCATTCGTTCCAAACTTTTTTGACTGAAGAAGAAGACGACCTAATTCTTCAAACATTTTATTTTACACTGGCCATCTACGAGGGTGGTTTGATAAGTCCATGACTTTGAAATTCAAATTCAAATAGTTTTATTTGCAAAATATGGGTACATACAAAATGTTGGTCTTATAAATCATTGGAGCGCCATATCTAACCATTTCTGGTATACAAAATACAATTATTAAATAGGTGCATTATCATATTTCAAAAGATTTTAAATCAGTATTTCATTACAACCATTATATAATTTGTTTTTAAAATAAGGTAAAATAAAATTGTAATAAAAATAAAACTCCAAATAAAAACAAAGATTGAATAAAAATAAAAATTAAATTAAAAATAAAATTGAATTTAAAATAAAAATTGAAATAAAAATTAAAATAAATTAAATTGAATCAAATGTCAGCTTCAAAGATATAAATAAGCAACAAAACATTATCGTGCAATATCTTTATCATCAATTAATTCGTCAATAGAGTAATATGCTTTTTCAGCCAAAAAATTCATTAATTTATTTTTAAAAATGTTCAATACTTCGACATCTTTAATATTTTTCGGTAAACTGTTGTATATAGAAATTTGCATTCCAAATACACTTTTTCTCAATAGAAAAGTCTTACATGATCTTGCCTTTAATCTCTTATTATGCCGCTTGCTATTAAGTGTTTCATATTTTTCGATATTCTTTTTTACAAGTAAAGAGGCTTCTAGAATAAATAGCGAAGGGAGAGTCAATATATTTAGTTTCCTAAAGTGTGGCTTACATGTATCTGTCTGCTTCAAATTGCATATTGCTCTAATGCATTTTTTTTGTGCCTTAAAGACTTTTTCCTTATCAGTTGCATTTCCCCAGAATAAGACACCATATTTAAGAGTTGAACCCACATACGCATGATAGGCAGTCAATAGTGCCTCAATATTTGCAACTTTTCGTAACATGTATAGTGCATAGGAGCATTTATTTAGTTTAGCACAAACATGGTCTATGTGTGTTTTCCATGATAGTTTTGAATCAATTAGAATTCCTAAAAAATTTGTTGAAGATATTTCTTCAATTTTTTTGCCAAAATAGTTTATATTTAAGTTATTGAAGTTGGTATTTTTATTTTTAAAAGTTATTATATTAGTTTTATCTAGGTTTATTTTAAGATTATTTTTATTAAGCCAATTTACAATAGAAATAAGAGATTCATTAACTTCATTTTCATGTTCACCGGAATTGTCATCTACAAAAATGGCTGTACTATCGTCTGCAAATAAAAACATCGGTTGATTAATAACTTTAGGAAAATCATTAATGTAAATGAGGAAAAGTAGAGGTCCCAAAATGCTCCCTTGAGGAACACCGTACCTGACAGTTTTACAATCTGATAGATGTTTGGTTCTAATTTTAGTAGTTGCGTCTATTCTAGTTATCTCAGTGATTTGTTTTCTATTTGCAAGGTATGATTTTATAAGATCTAGTGGAGTACCTCTTATCCCATATGATTCCAATTTTGAAAGCAAGATGTCATGGTGCACGTGATCAAAGGCTTTGGTCATATCCATAAAAAGCGCCGTGACTATCTTTTTATTATCGAGTGCTTTAAGAACTTGTTCTAGAAAATCTAGTATGGCCATGTTAATGGATTTATTCTTTCGAAAGCCCGCTTGTTTCTTTGCAAGAATATTTTTTTTTTCAAAATAACTGTTTATATTATTGTAAATAACTTTTTCGAAAATTTTAGAAAATACTGGTATAAGGGCAATCGGTCTATAAAATTTCATGTCTTCTTTGTCTTGTTTTTTAAATAAAGGTATTATGATGGAGGTTTTTAATTTATCGGGAAATATTCCATGTTCAATACTTTTATTTATGATATGACTAAGAACTGGGGCTATAATGTTTGATGATCGTTTAACTATCTGTGTACTTATTTCATCATAGCCTGTACTATTGGTGTTTTTTAACTGTTTAATGATGTTTATTATTTCATGGCTATTTGTAGGTGCGATAAAGCATGAGTGCATTTGACTATTAGTTAAAGTTGTTTTATGATTTAAATTGACTCTAATATCCTTGATTTCATCGATAAAATAATTATTGAAGCTTTCTGCAATCTCATATGGGTTAGTTATTGATTTATTATTTATATTTATCTGCATTATGTCGTCTTTTATATTATGTTGTTTATTTTTATTTATAATTTCCCAGATTGCCTTAGTTTTGTTTGTCGCTTGTTGTACATGATAATTATTTTGTGCTTTTTGTGTCAATTTTAAGACAGCCTTCAGCCTTTGGGAGTATTGCTTAAAGAAGGTCTTATTTAGCTTAGTGGCAGAGTGCCTATATTTCCACAGAAGATCACGTTTCCGTTTGGTGCAACGTCTTATACCTCGACTAAGCCATGCCGGTCTTTTTCTAACTGGTATTTTGGCTTTATAGACTGGAAAGCAAAGGTCGTAGAATAGTTTAAATGTGTCAATAAAATTACTATATAGTAGAGAAGCCACTTTTACGAAAGTCGTCTCATTACGATTCCCGTCGGACAAGAGAGTGCTCCACCGACAACCGGTATCATTGTCTTCAGCATGATCTCCTGAACAAGAATACAGCGGTTGTCGCATTATAAAGTGGTGGAGGGGGGAGGGGGGGAGGGAAAAGCCGCGGAAGTCGAGTATCGGGAATTGGTTAATTTTCTCAACAACCACTTGTCCGATTTAAACAAATAAGCTGTCGTATCATAGGTAATATCCTTAGCAACATATTTTATCTACAATAGTTATTGTAAATACTATAGTTTATTAAATAATTAGAAAAAAGTCGAATTTCAAACAAAAACATTATTAGTTTTGTAGATTTGAAGCAGTAAATTAAAATAAAGTACATACATATATACAGTATTAAGTACTGCGTAAAATTGCCACAGTCATTAGCTTGCTGTTTGTTTTTTAATTTTGAAATTTGGCTGGAAAACAACAAAATTATCATCGATATTGTGCGGGAGGTCACTGTCCGAATAATATCGAAGTTGCTTTAAAGAAAGTCGTCTAATGACGATTCCCGTCGGACCGGAGAGTTCTCTACCGACAACTGGTATCATTGTCTTCAGCATGATCTCTTGAACAAGAATTTAGGGGTTGTCGCATTATAAAGTGGTTGAGGGGGGAGGGAGGGGAGGGAAAATATGCGGAAATCGGGTATCAGGGTTTGGATAATTTCTCAGTAACCGCTTGTCCGATTTAAACAAATAAGGTGTCATATAGGAGATAATATCCGTAACAACAAATTTTACCTTTCAATGTTTTTTGTAAATACTAAAGTTTATTACAAAAATAGAAAAAAGACGAATTTCAAACAAAGGCTTTTTAGTTTTGTAGAATTGAAGCAGTAAATTAAAAGAAAGTACTATGAAATTAGAACTATGAGGATTTGCCCCAGAAAAAAAATATTTGTACGTAGCACAGTTGTCCCACTATATGGAGTAATAAACTTGTGAAACATTTTTATCTAGTAACTATGCTAAAAAAAATTTTTGGGTCGCAAGGCGAAATTTTTTCTACCGTTTTTTTCGAAATTCCTCTACAGAATTATAACTATGAAGATTATCCTCGGAAAAAAAAATACTGGTGAATAGCTTAGTTATTCTACTATACAAGGTGTTTGGTAAAAGCCTTATAAAGCCGAATATGGTAAATAGGGACCATCAAACTGAACAACTTTTACTATGGGACCAACTCTGAAATCGCGAAAAAAAAATCAGCTGTTCCATACATTTTGATATTTTCGTTATTAATTTTAATATGAAACAGCTGATTTTTTTTTCGCGATTTCAGAGTTGGTCCCATAGTAAAAGTTGTTCAGTTTGATGGTCCCTATCTACCATATTCGGCTTTATAAGGCTTTTACCAAACACCTTGTATAAAATAATAAACATGTTAAACATTTTTGTCTAGTAACTATGTTAAAAAAATATTTATTTAGTCGCGAAGCGAAATTTATGCTACCATTTTTTTCGAAAATCCTCTACAGAATTAAAACCATGAGGATTTACCCCAGAAAAAAAATAGTAGTAAATAGGCCAGTTATTCCATTATACACGCTGAAATTTTAATCATTTGGTTCCCGCCGTGGGGTGGTTCCACTCATGATTACAAGCAACTTTTACTATGGGGCCAACTCTCCTGCTCGCAAAAAAAATCAGCTGTTCCATACATTAAGGTCGAGTAGGCACTGCACTTTTGTATGGAACAGCTGATTTTTTTTTACGAGTAGGAGAGTTGGCCCCATAGTAAAAGTTGCTTGTAATCATGAGTGGAACCACCCCACGGCGGGAACCAAATGATTAAAATTTCACCCTGTATAGAATAATAAACTTGTCAAACATTTTTGTGTAGTAACTGTGTTAAAAAATATTTTGTGTCGTGCAAACTCATTTAAACATAACTTTGCAGGTCCACCGTGTTATGCGACACAAATAATTTTTTAACACAGTTACTAGACCAAAATGTTTGATAATTTTGTTAATCTATATAGTGGGATAACTGGTCTATCAACAATTTTTTTTTCTGGAGCAAATCCTCATAGTTTTAATTCTGTGGAAGATTTTTGAAAAAAAATAATGTTAGAGAAAATTTAGCTGCGCGACAAAAACATTTTTTTTTACAAAATTTCTAAACAAGAATGTTTGACAAGTTTATTATTCTATATAGTGCAATAACTAAGCTATTCACCAGCATTTTTTTCTGGAGCAGATCATCATAGTTTTTATTCTGTAGAGGATTTTCGAAAAAAAAATGGTAGAGTTAATTTCGCCACGCAACACAAAACATTTTTTAACACAGTTACTAAAGAAAAATGTTTAAGAAGTTTGTTATTCTATATAGTAAAATAACTGAACTATTTACTACAATTTTTTATGGGGAAAATCTCTATATAGGGGAATGACTGGGTTATTCACCGATATTTTTTTTCTGGAGCAAATTTTTATAGTTTTAATTACAAAGTAGTTTATTTCAATTTACTGCTTCAAATCTACAAAACTAATAATGTTTTTGTTTGAAATTCTACTTTTTTCTAATTATTTAATAAACTATAGTATTTACAAAAACCATTGTTTAATCAAATATGTCGTTAAGGATATTACCTACCATATGGCACCTTATTTGTTCAAATCGGACAAGTGGTTATTGAGAAATTAGCCAAACTCTGATACCCGAGTTTTGCACCTTTTTCCTCCCCCCCCCTTCCCCCTCCACCACTTTATAATGCGACAACCGCTATATTCTTGTTCAGGAGATCATGCTGAAGACAATGATACCAGTTGTCGGTAGTGCACTCGCTTTTCCGACGGGATTTCAATTTTGAAGGCCTGGCTTCTCGGCTAATATGCAATATTAGGATCTTCTGTGTCATATACTTCTTTGAAAGATAAGCTACTTATGGACTGGATAAACTTTTTGATATTCTCTTCGCAAAAATCTCTTTTCATTACAAAGAAATGTTTAATAGAAAAACTTTTCTGTACGGGACACTTCAAAATTTGGGCCGTATGATCTGATAGTGCAAGTTCAGTGACCACAGCTTTAGATTTTGCTATGTTATGTGCGAAATTATCTAGACAGGTCTTACTGCAAATTCTAGTTGGCTGGTTTAGAGACAAGCTAAGATTATATCCTGCTAAAATTTGTTCAAACTGTATTGAGGCAGTGTTTCTCGTGAGTCTATCTATGTTAAAATCACCACATATAATGACTTTTTTATTTTTAAAGCAAATTTTACTCAAAACTACTTCAAGTTTAGCAAAGAAGATCTCTAGTTCACATGTTCTCACTTTGGGGGGCCGATATATGCTTACTACAATTATTCCATGTTCAACTAGTTCAATACCGCAGATCTCTATTAGATTACTTATACTAAGAGAGTTTAAATCTTTAATTTCCTTGAATTTATGTTGATTATTAACTAAGATACAAGAACCACCATTTCGGTTAGACCTACAGAAATCAGCAGCTAGAGTATAATTAGGTATATTAAGTAATATTTTATCGTCTTCAATCATGTTGTGTTCCGTTATACATATTACATCAATAAAAGTTTTATTTTTTTCCATATTATCTATATTCACAATTAATTCATCCGATTTAGTGATTAAGCCATTAATGTTTTGATGCTAATGCATATCTATGTAGTTATAAACGAAAAAAATGTTCACTTGACTTTATGTTCGAATTGTTGCTACTGATATCAACTTTTTCATCTGTTTGGGTATGCATGTGCTTAACACTTATATCTTTTTTACTAATAAATATTTCTTTTTTATTATTATGTATTTCTAATTTGCAATAATATATATAAGAAGAAATACTTTTTTTCATCATTTATTTTTGTGTCTTAAAAAGAAACTCCTTAAGGAATCTTTACCCTACATTTTTTTTTAAATTCGACAAAAGATTATTACTTTTGGAAACAAAAAGCTCAAGCGACTTCAACTGTTCTTAATGACCCTGTCGCCCCTGCCGTCCCGGCGGCACTCATGACATCAAAACTCATCGAATGAGGATGCGAATCCTTCTTATTCTCTAGATTCAACCCTATGAGATTTTTTCTCCTACCAAACATGAATAAATGTCTCGATAAATGTATTGGCGTGCAAAGATTTTCATCAAGCCAAAAGGTGATGTCTGAAATGGACCCTCATTTCAGTTACCAGTTTTCAGGCGATGAAAGAAAAAATAATGCGTTTAAGAGGTAGGAACTTCGTTGGACTGAATATAAATAAGATTATGTACAGCAGAAATAAAACAAAATATTCCAAAAAAAATATTTCTTGATTAAAAAGTCATGGACTTATCAATCCACCTTCGTATACAAAGGAGAAGCCAAAACAAATATTTACAGAAGATTTTATTTTTAATTTAGTTTTTTGCATTCAGTGATTTTAAAGCTAAATTTTATATCAAAAACAAGTAACACGCCTCTTAACTATATCCTCAGATGGGAATCGAACACAGGACTTAAAAATACACATAAAAAGGAAGAAACACATACTTATATGTATGAAAGTTAAAAATAACATAGGTACCTTGCGTAGCATCCAACGGCGAGCCATCACCAAACGTGCAGTTAAAACTGAGTCCCGGATAGCTCTCATATAGCACGTTTATAGGACTCTTGCTTGCTGTAGTGGGGTTAGTGGCACCGAATAAGGCCGTGGCGGGAGACGCGACCGACGACGGCGGGGTGGTGCTAACTGTTGGTCATTCATATAGATTAAGAATAGTAAAGGGACCAATATTGATCCTTGAGGGACTCCTTCTATATCCGATCTTTTATGTAAATTTTCACTTAGAATACCACCAGCGTCTCTAAGGTTTAATCCGCCAATATCTATACCATCCGCATCGACAAATTATAGACAGAATACTTATGTATTGCGAGCGAGTAGACTGGCGAATGAGGCGTGCAAGGAACATAACTTGGATCTATTTACAAGTGGCATGTCTAAGACTAAGCAGTGTCTAACCCGTAAGTTTTTCGAGTAGTTTTGATTATAGATTTTTTTTGTGTTAACAACTTCATAATTACGCTGTAACATACATATTGTTCACACCCCTATTGTAATGATTAATTGCTATAAGTGAGAACCTGTAAGGCTTTCTGTATAACATATTGTAGCTTATAATATTATTGTTGCTGTTGGTTTTCCAATAAGATAAATAAATAAATATATAAGTTTATAGGACTCTTGAGTACTGTAGAGGGGTTAGTGGCGCCGAATAAGGCTATGGCGGGAGACATGACCGACGACGCGGAGTGGTGCTAACTGTTGGTCATTTATATAGACTAAGAATAGTAAGGGGCCCAATATTGATCCTTGGGGGACTCCCTCAATATTCAGCTTTTTAGGACTATTGAGTACTGTAGAGACGTTCGTGGCGGGAGACGCAACCGATGACGGTGGGGTGGTGCTAACTGTTGGTCATTTACATAGATTAAGAATAGTAAAGGGACATTCAATATTGATCCTTGGGGGACTCCTTCAATATGTAAGTTTATAGGACTCTTGAGTGCTGTAGAGGCGTTCATGGAGAATAGTAAAGGGCCCAATGTTGATCCTTGGGGGACACTCAATATGCAAGTTTTTAAGACTATTGAGTGCTGTAGAGGGGATAAGGACTCTCGAGTACTGTAGAAGCATTCGTGGCGACGAATAAGGCCGTAGCTGGAGACGCGACCGACGACGGCGGGATGATGCTAACTGTTGGTCATTTATATAGATTAAGAATAGTAAAGGGCCCAATATTTATCCTTGGGGGACTCCTTCAATATGCACGTTTATAGGATTTTTAAGTGCTGTAGAGGGATTCGTAGCACCGAATAAGGCTGTGGCGGGAGATGCGGGCGATGGTGAGGTGCTAATTGTTGGTAATCTATATAGATTAAGAATAGGAAAGGGCCCAATTTTGATCCTCGAGGGACACCTATACTAATGGGGGCTCCAATAGATTCAGCGTTATTATTGACTAGCGGTCGCCACAAAATAGTACTTTTTCTCTGGGTGAAAGGTACCTTTGTCTTTTTCTCTATCCCTGACAACGTGCATGCAAAATCTCATGATAATCGGTTGAGTAGTTAAGACGTGAAAGCGTAACAAACAAATAAATTGACAAAAATACACTTTCGTATTTATTATTTACTAGCGGCCGCCCGCGACTTCGTCTGCGTGGAAAGGTTTTTTATTATCCCTCAGGAACAATACTTTTTTTCGGGATGAAAGGTACCCTATGTCCTTCTCTGTACCCTTGACAACATATATGCAAAATTTCATAATGATCGGTTCAGTAGTTAAGACGTGAAGGCGTAACAAACAAACAAACGGACTTTCGCATTTATAATATTAGTAAGGTTTATGTTAGTTAACTAATAATAGTAAGGATTTCTTTAGTAAGTAATATTATTTCACTAAAATGATAAAACAACTTACCCGGGCTAGCTTCTTTGGTGTTCGTTATGATCGGTAGCGGTGGACGCATTTTGGTCTCCAAACATTGAAACTCCGATACTGTTAACAAAAAAAATATAATGTAACTAAGTCTTTGAAATTTTAATATAGACAAGTAGAACAAAATAGGCCCTAAATCCTAATACATCCCCCTAAGGGATACCTACCTGGATATTTAACAGGCTCTTCATTCGTTAAGTCTTAATGCAGCGTAAGTGATGGTAAAACTCTTCCCACGCGCGCTAGCAATGCGGCGAGACACGCGCGAGGGTACCTAGCATTGGTATGAAAATAAAACAAAATTGGCCCTAAAACATCTCCCTAAGGGACACCTACCTGGGTATTTAGTAGCCTCATCGCTCGTAAAGTCCTGGTGAGGCGTAGGAGCTGGTAAAACTCAACCCGCGCGCGCTAACAACGCAACAAGACAAGTAAAGGAATGCTATACAACGTGAAACTATCTATAATAACAGAACACAATAAGCCCTAAAATATCTCCCTGAGAGACCCTAACTTCTTCATACCTGGGTGTTTAGCAGGCTCATCGCTCGTAAAGTCTTGGTGCGGCGTAGGAGCTGGTAAAACTCTGCCCGCGCGCGCTTACAACGCAGTAAGACAAGTACAGGAATGCTAAACTTGAAACTATCTATAATAACAGAACACAATAGGCCCTAAAATATCTCCCTGAGAGACCCCAATTTCTTCATACCTGGGTGTTTAGCAGGCTCGTCGCTTGAAGTCCTGGTGAGGCGTAGGAGCTGACAAAACTCTTCCCGCGCGCGCTTAAAACGCAGTAAGACAAGTACAGGAATGCTATATAACTTAAAGCTATCTATAATAATAGAACAAAATAGGCCCTAAAATATCTCCCTGACAGACCCCAACTTCTTCATACCTGGGTGTTTAGCAGGCTCATCGCTCGTAAAGTCTTGGTGCGGCGTAGGAGCTGGTAAAACTCGTCCCGCGCGCGCTAACAACGCGGCGAGACACGCGCGAGCTGCGGCGGCGCGCGCTTCGCGCTTACTGTGGCCCCACCCTTCGAATGTCATGTCGGCCACCTGGAAAATGGCTTACTTTTTATTTAAGACTGTATGCACATGATATAGATAGATAGATATAGATGTGATATAGGTTTGAAAAAGAAACAAAAACAATTCAATAACCTCGTAATAGGCCCAGGGGCTCTATTTTTGAATCGCTCGTATGACATAGTTTTGTCGCATGCGACTTAAGTCACACTCGTCTTCCAAGTCGTATGACGCCGTTTTTCCGTATTTTTGAATCGTTCGTTTCCAGTGCTGCCAATATAAACGAAATGTCGGATTTTATCCGTTCCACGCAGAATCTAGAGAAAAAGGTAACTATTGCAACGAAAACGGAACGTAATATCCATGTTTCTATCGGCTGTTACATAAAAATCTTTGCTTTTTAGTTGAAAAGAATATCGCTCGCCGTACCGTATCGCTCGACTGTTAACGAGTGGGTAGGGGCACTCGTTGCGGTCGAGCGATTCAAAAATATGGAAAGTCAAATGTCGAACGAAAATCAGTAGAAATCAAGCGCTCGACGCCAGTCGAAGGATTCAAAAATAGGGCCCCAGGTTATTTTGATAAATTATTAAAACATTCGCTTGCAGAAATGCCTTTTTAAAGATTCTCAATATTGAAAAAGGTCTCTTAATATGATCGCCGTATGAATGTAGGATGGTTTTTCTGCATATTGTCACAGAATATATAATAGAACTATTCGTACAGAAGTCCATCTGCGCGAGGACTGACGGACGCAATGTACAATTTTTAAATTGCATAGCGGTGCGTGCCTATTATTGTATGCACCTTCTCTTTCGTTGCGCTTGTCGCGTAGCTCTGTCTCAACCGACACACGACACCCCTCGTGCGATGGCTCGACTGAGTCAGCCGCGAGCAGTAGGCTAATATAAAAGTTTAAGCGCGTTTAAGTTTTACCCCCCTGATATTAGGTCTTTACCTATGAAATTGCCGTTTTGTTTGAAAAAAGTTAAAGTAATTTTTTTTTCGAACTTATTTATTTCTTTTATTCAAAGTAATCACCCCTGCAATCAATGCATCTTTGCCAACGCTGTGGCAGTTTATGGATGCCCTTCTTGAAAAAATCAGTTGGACGGGAGACAACAAACTCTTCAAAGGCGTTTTGTACTGCCTCTCGGGAATTGAATTTTTTTCCCGCTAAAAAGTTGTCCAAATTTTGGAAAAAGTAATACCTAGTCGGTAGGCGCAAGATCTGGTGAGTATGGCGGATGAGGGAGAGCTTCCAAACCCAACTCATGCAGCTTAGAGACGGTCTGTTGTGCAGTATGGGGTCGCGCGTTGTCGTGAAGTAGCAGTGGGGCACCCATCTATCAAGCTTTTTTATCTTGCCAATCTGTCGCAAATGGACCAATATTGTTTTGATGCTAACATCAAAAGCTGCTGCCAGCTCAGCTGTAGATTGGGATTCATCTGCTTCCACAATCAAATTCATCATTGTTGACCAAAGTTTCCGGACGACCACGAGGTTCATTTTTCAAGTCAAAATTTCCAGAACGGAACCGAGCAAACCAATAACGGGTTGTACGTTCGTTTGTACAGTTCTCTCCGTAAACGTCGTTGATGTTACGTGTCGTTTGTGCCGCGTTGCCACGACGGAACTCATATTCCATAATTACACGAAATTTCGAAGTATCCATTATGAGGAAAAATGTTGAAGAGTAATGAAAATACAACGCTAATCAATAAACAAAAGACTGATTTTGTAAATAGAATGTCATATTTTTAAAACAAAATTAATTTGAATTTAGAATTCATAGCCAATCAAAACTTTTTTTTGTTTGAAAAAGTCTGTACTGCAATACGGCAATTTCATAGGTAAAGACCTATTATTATTGTCTGTACAAGTTTTAACAAAACCCCCAAACCGTTCAAACTTGCCCCGTACTTTAACTGTGCTTACCTCAACCTCCATGCAGAATAAGGGTCGATGCTGCACACCCATTTTATACAAGTAATGGAATTGGAAACCAGTGCTGAGCTCGTTCAATATCGATATTGGGTTCTTGTATCGCAAGTCCATATCACTGATAGATCGATGTCCATTTTTGGACCACTCGGAATCGTTTTTTTCAATAAATAAATATCAAACAACTAAGCCAGAAGGAATAGATATTAAAAACAAATTAATAAACAAGAAAACGACCTAATAAGGGCGACAACATATTGTAAGAAAATATCTGTCAGATTTTCTGACGGTCGCCGGAAGGCACTCGGTGCATATATTTTGTATCAGACCACGCACACTGTTAAAATTAGAATTTTTCTAACAGTGTGCGGGGTCTAATGCAAAATGTATGCACCGAGTGCCTTCCGGCGACCATCAGAATTGTTCTAACAGAAATTTCTTTCAATATGCGGCCGTCCTAAAAGCGTGTTAAAGAATTGAACTAAAAATCTCAGTATTGTCGAGTTATTCGGGATTTTTATGTGCTTTCATAGAAAACTCTTTATATTGTCAAGATGGATGACCCGCGTTTTAGACTACAAACAACGGATTGCATTAAAAATGGGGCTTTTAATGATTATAATAATTTTACTAATTATTATAATAATCAAGTGTCAGCGGTTTTTTTTATAATCTGTATTTAATGAGCTTTGTCAGTGAGTGAAAATGTTGCTCAAATTTCTTGAAACTACTTAACAAATACATTTTATTTAAGTACTAGCTTCTGCCCGCAACTTATTCGAGAAAATTCCGCATAAATTTTCGAGAAAATCCCTAAGGAACCTGTCACTAGGATAAATAGTATTCTATGTTTTAATTTCATCGAAATCAGATCAGCCGCTATTACGTGATTAGGCGCACTGCCCCCTTTTCCTCTCCCCCTCCCCCCATTTTACACTAACCCTCCATTAATTTTTAATCGTTAGCTTAAACACAAAATTTGAAGATCCTAGCTTCGAAACCTTTCATCAAAGTTTCATCCCCTATTTCAACCACTTCAACCCTTATTTCACGATAAAAAAATTGCTTTATTCTATCGCTATACCATATTTCATCAAAATCGGTTCAGAAGTTTAGGCGTGAAAGCGTAACAGACAGAGTTACTTTCGCATTCATAATATTAAGTATGGAAGTATGGATTATCAACATAATGTTTAACAATTTTAAACAAACTTTTGACACTGTTATTGCTTTTTGATACAGTTTTCTTCTTATTATTTTTGTTTTGGCAATTTACTCCTTTCAGGGAATACTTTTGCCAGTTTCAAGTGTTGGATAGGTTCCACATATTGTTCAGATGACACTTTGTAACACAAAATTGCAATAATTTTAAGGCACAATAAATCCACTTTGAACCAATTTGCAAGAAAAAAAAATAGCCACCGAACTGAACTCGACAAAATGGCGGAAAGCAATACTATTGAAACAGCAGAATCAAATAAGAGTAACTTGTAATGCGGTTTTTTTGCATTACAACTAGTGGCGTTAGTTTCGGTTTCGGCCAGTTGTTGGCCGAAACTTTCGGCTCAGGCGATACTCGGTTTTCGTGAATTGTCGTGTTTCAATCGGCTAACTTTGGTTGGAGTTTGCCAGCCAGCGTAAATCGGCGCGATCGTGCTGAGTTGAGGTCTTACCTATTTTAAAGCGTATACCTTCAGATACTTGATCGATTTAAATTGTGAAAATTTATAACTCGTGAATATTAACTAACAAGAACAGTAACTTTATCATCTCGAAACTTTTCCTCTTACTGCGCGAGAGCGTATAAGCATTAGTCAATTCGGACGGTACCTACGGTAAAACACATCAAAATAACGAATCATAAAATATGCGCAAAATAACTTGGCGGCTCGGAAGTTAGCCGCAAGTGATATTTCGCGCAGGGTCTATAGTTCCGAGTGCTTCCGCCCGCGCCCCGTCCCCGCGCAAGCTCTGTACAGTGCGAGGCACGTATCTTGAAATTTTATCGACGGAGTGGGGATAAGTTCGCGCATGTGCTGTCGTGAGCGACCAATAGCGCGCGCCCCTCTCCCGCCGCCCGCGCCCCTCACCGCAACGCATTCAAGATATATGCCTCGTACTGTATTCGTCTACTGCGCAGCGTTCCGCGCGAAGTTCAGAACCGCCAAGTTATATAGTTATACTTTATATTATACTACTATTATTAAACAGTAACTAATATTGATTATTAAAAAAGCAGGGCCGAAAGTTCGGTTTCGGTTTCGGCTGGAATTCCAGTTTCGGTCGGACACTAATTACAACGCACATGCGTTAGAACTGCAATCTGAGTTTTCAAAGGATATTTTGCTACAAATCAGTAAATGTTTACATTTACACATATACTTACAATGCGATTAATTTAACAATGCAACAGAAGTGACCTACTTCAGACCACTTGTGCGGTACAAAACTATTTTTTTTAACAGACTTCAACAAAAGGAGGAGGTTCTCAATTAGATTGTTTTTTTTTATCGTTGTTCGCGCGTATCTTCAACATTTATGGACCGATTTTGATGATTCTTTTTTTGTTTGATTGAGTTTGCTTGCGAGATGGTCCCATTTATTTATTTTTTCAAATCGGTCGAGTAGTTTTCAAGTAATCCTGAAAATACTATGATTTTGCATCAATTACCTTGACGACTTTCTTATTTATGAACCGATTTAGATTTTTTTTTGTTGGAAAAGGGATACTTTAGTGTAGTCTTTTTAACCGATTTCAAAAATAAGAGGTTTTGAGTTTGACCCGTATGAATGTATGTTTCTCCGCGATTATCTCACGTTTGGCTGAGCAGATTTTTCTACCTAAATAATATACTTAACCTACACTACCTAATACAGAAGGTACTAAAACTAAAATAAAATAAAAAATTGTTTAAAAAACAAAAAAACCGACTTCAAAAAACCTGCATATAAAAAGCAAGAAATAATATTCAAATCATTAGATATGCATTATCATTGTTATAAAAAAACACGTCTATTGAAGTCGGGTGGGGCTGGAGTACAACTTCCTTTTTTTATTCTAAAAGCCCCATCCGACTTCAATGGACGTGTTTTTATTATAACAATGATAATGATATAACATATCTAATGATTTGAATATTATTTTTTGCTTTTTATAGGCAGGTTTTTTGAATTGTTTTTTTTTTGTTTTTAATAATAAAAATTTACTTTTTGCCACACATTCTCGAGTAAAGTTGCAACAGATCAGTGTCTTTTGTCAATTTAATCACAACCTAGTTCAAAACAAAGTCGCTTCCCGCTGTCTGTCCCTATATGCTTAGATCTTTAAAACTACGCAACGGATTTCGATGCGGGTTTTTTCATAAATAGAGTGATTAAAGAGAAAGGTTTATATGTATAATACACACATCAACTTTGTCTAGGGATACAGGTGTTATTTTCATACAAACGAGGTAATTTTGAAGCCTTGGTTTCCTGCCAGGGATGTACCGTGCTGTGATCAGATGATGGATATCCAGGGAGTGAATGGAGGAGATTCAGATCGCTATTAGACATGGGCGCCGCGCCGGCGCGACGCCGCCTTGAGTTACCGGCACGCCGCCGCCGCCGCCGACTCTGCCGCGCGGCGTGGATTTTTGGCCAAAAAACAAACTTATTGTCGAAAGTTTTATCATTAACGGCAGATTTTTGACTACTCGTTATTTCCGTAACTTACTAAATGATGCTGCCCTTTATGGGTTGTATTCTTGGGCTGTATTCAACGAAGATCTCTTTGTTGGATTTGTCGACTGGACTGTGTTTGTCCTATTTAGCACATACATAATGGTCATCGACTTCGAGTGTTGTTTTCCCGATATTTTTGGTTTCTTGTAAAGCACTGCTTAATACTAGAGCGCTGTTTTCAAGTTTCCAATCCAAAATCACCCAAGAACTTAAACATCGGCAAACGGAAGGTGTGTTAAGTATTTCACAGTTCTTTTCCAGTCCGGATACAGAAACTTTAAAATATCGCAGTGGTGAATAGTTTCAGAGAAAAACATATCCTTGTCGCGATAGTATGGAATTGAACTGTGGTGTTGAATTTTAAGTAATTTTAACTGAAGTATTGTTTTTTTTTATAAAATGTCCACAACACAACACTTCGTAGTTGGCACCTTTGGAGAAACTGCAACACACCCCATGCCTTGATCGAAGTGAAGGCTTTCCTATGAAAGCCTTCACTTACTAGTAGTCCTCGAACGCTAAGTAAAGTGGCCGAGTCTCCTCAGTATTCTATATGTTTTTTTACGACAGGAAAATGCTTTATGCATGTCCTAACTTCGGGAGATGGCTGAAGGTCAGTGGGACCTACCATAGTGTGGGCCTTATCATCTAAAATCAGTCAATGTCATCATCAGAATCATTATGAAACAATACTTTTTCGAACCATTCTACGTCATCTGACTACACATTACTCAAAGTAGCAATGGCAACTGGTGGAGCCACGGGAATCGTTGCGCACACTACCTTGATTATCCGCCAACGGCATATAAGTCCGTGAAGTCTGTTCGTCCGTCCGGAATGGCAAAGTGTGTCCTAGGACACGGCACGTGGGAGACACTGTGCTGGTACAGGTCTTTCAAAGTCTCAGCTACAAGAACCACATGATCGACAAACTGTTGTACTCAAATATCTCAGTAGTACTTTCCAAACGCATTCCCTGCTGGCTTTCCGGAGAAAGTGAAGGTCGTAAAACGAACCTTCTCGACCAATCCCTAATATCCCTATACGACCTGCCGTAGCGTATAGTATTGATATAGTCAAAAGTCTTTTCGGAACTCAGCTTATTCGAGAAGTTGGTTGGAAGTTAAACCCGCGAGTGATACGATTTGTCATCATTATCATATCAGCCGCACGACACCCAGTGCAGGGTATAGGCCTCCCCTAAGGATCTCCACGACGATCGGTACTGCGCTGCCCGCATCCAATGGCTTCCCGCAACCTTCACCAGATCGTCGGTCCACCTTGTCGGGGGCCTACCTACGGAGCGTCGGTCGTCTGGTACGCGGTCGCGATTCCAGAACCTTTCCGCCCCAACGGCCATCGGTTCTTCTCGCTATGTGTCCCGCCCATTACCACTTCAGCTGAGCAATCCTTCGAGCGATGTCGATTACCTTAGTTCTCCTGCGGATCTCCTCGTTTCTGATTCGATCATGCAGGGAAACGCCGAGCATGGCTCTCTCCATTGTACGCTGGGTGACCTTGAGCCTCCTTATGAGACCCATAGTTAGCGACCATGTTTCGCTGCCGTAAGTCATCACTGGCAACACACACTGTTCATACTTTCGTATTGAGACACTGAGGTAAGTCGGACGCGAAGATTTGGAGTTGGATTCGACTAGAGATCTCTTTCTCGAAGTTGGACTTACCTAACTGGACTGCCTGTCCTAGGTATACGTAATGGTCAACAACATCAAGTGTATTGTTCCCAACATGAACTGGAGAGGGTACAACATTTGCATTTGACATAATTTTTGTCTTATCTAGAAGCACTACAGAGATCTTCGAGCATTGTGTTCAGGTCTTCCATGGTCTCAGCCATAAGGACTATATCATCGGCAAAACGAAGGTGTGTTAGGTACTGGCCATTAATATTAATGCCGAGTCCTTTCCAGTCCAAGAGCTTAAAGATGTCCTCCAACGCAGCTGTGAACAGTTTCGGAGAAATATCGTCTCCCTCTCTCACACCAATACGATTTGTAACTCAATATAACCAACTTGCAGATGTGGCTCAGGCAGAAATAAGTGAGATCTATTAGTTCTTCAAGAGTGTCCCACAACAGAATCGCCTGACCTGTTACATGCATTAGTCACAGTCTTATTTATAATACTGTGCTTTAGGGCTTAGGCCTTCTACCCTCAAGGGTGAAGAAATTTAAAACTTCTGGAGAGCTTTTAAGCATTACGACTTGTTTTCAAGTTTTTTTGTGATTTCGGCATGCCTTGCTGCCCTGTTACTGTTTAGTTGCTTAAGTAGTACTAGTCTGGTACAGGCTGACGTCCAGGATATTTTTGGAGTATTAAATCTGGTAAGCTTGGTTCTGGTCAGAAGTTTTTGAGCCTTACTTTGAATCAGATGTGGTATTTCTGCATCTTACAGAGTTCTAATAAACGTAAAGTGTTAAATTGTATCATGCAGCGTCCTCTAAAGTCATATACCAATTCATGTCAATTAAGCTTTAAAAAAAATCCACGCTGTCCTAAAATTGCCAGTTCGCCGCCGCCGCAATTTTATAACGCGGCGCCCATGTCTAATCGCTATACACACCCAACTGATCTGACTAGCATTCTAAAAGATTAAAGGACATGTTTAAAAAAAGCGAAAATGGCATGAAAATGTATGAAAATCCTGAAAGTGAGAACTCTGACCCATTAATCTTTTAGAATGCTGATCAGATCAGTTGGGTGTGTATAGTGATCTGAATCTCCTCCATTCACTCCCTGGATGGCCATCATCAGATAACAGCACGGTACATCCCTGGCAGAAAACCAAGGCTACAAAGATAGATAGATAGATAGATAAAACGTTTTATTTACTACGACACACACACACATGACATTCATCAGATCATCGAACAATTGCAAGACAGAAATAAAAAACTCATAGAAAGACTAGAAATAAGCGAAGCGGAAATTGAAAATTTACTCACAGAAAATCAAGAATTAAAAAGAAAAATTGCAGAATGTGACCTGAAAATAAAAAAATTGACACATATTTGTAAATCTACGCCATCGAAAAGTTTATCCACTAAAAAAACACAAAAAAGCCTAACCAAAACTAAATTAAATTTCTCACAAATAGATGATGCCAATGAAAATAGTTCATGCTTGGAACCAGAGCCATCTACACAGTCTGAGCATGTCACGGCAAAACCCTTAAACTTGATTACACCGGACGTCGAAACTGAAACAAACTTGGACAGCACAAACTCATGTTGCTTCCCTAGCACCGGGATTGAGGACGCTACTGTGGATGCCACTGACCATCAGAAAAATATTTATATTCTCGGTGATGAGCAGCTACGAGGATTATCATCACAAATCATGGACTCAAGAGTTGGCAAATGGAACAACTCGTATAATTCATTTGCTCATATTATAACCGGCGGAACTAGTTTAGAGATATTAGATTACTGTAACGAAATAGTCCCCAAACTTAAAAAAGATGATGTAGTCATTTTAGGCTTTGGTAAACATGACAAAGACCTACATATCTTACACTCCAATATTTGTATAGCCCTTAATAAATTAAGAAACGTATCAGTATTATTATTGCCAATTAATTACAATAATCATTTTAATGAAATTAATTTAAACTACAACCTAAAAATATGGACTAAACATTTTAAAAATTGTACATATATAGAATCAAATAGTTATAGACGAGAAACTGCAAACTATTTACATTATATTACATGGAAGGTTAATCTATGCATTGATTACAATGATTACAAGAACCAATTTCTATGTTTTGAGGTTATTAAAAGACACTTGAAAAAATCTATTTTAGTCTCAAAAAATCCGAAAATGTTGAACAAAAAAGATATGATTGCAAAAAAGGGTACAATACCTTTCTATTTCCCCAAGTTACAAAATAGACCAAAATCTCAACCATCCCCAAAACTATATGAATTACCAAAATCACCACAACATGAAAACGGTCTGTTTTTTCGCTCCTGACTCAAGAAATTACTTTACCATCTTGCATCAAAATATTCATAGCTTATTATCAAAAAAGGAGCTACTTGAACTTACTCTCGTAGATTTAAAACATAAAAATGAGCACCATTACGATCCCGACGTTTTGTGTCTCACTGAAACTTTTGTCAAACAAGGGGAGGAGAAAAATGTACATATAAATGGTTATGACTTGGCTGCATATTACTCGAGACCAAAAAAAAGAGGGGGTGCATGTATATTAATAAAAAAAAGGACTGGAATTTAAAAACTTGACATGTTTTACTGATTTGACTCTGACATTTCATTTTGAATTTTGTGCTGTAAATCTCACTTCAAATAATATAATTATCATATGTTTGTATAGGACTCCTTCTAAACTTAAAAGACACATTGACATTTTTTTCCAAAAAATAGACCTCCTGCTGCATAGATGTTTTAATAAATACCCTAAAAAACGTATAATATTGACGGGAGATCTAAATATAAACATAATGGAAGAAAATCAATTTAGTAAAACATTACTTGACATTATAAAAAAGTATAATTTAAAGCTACATATTACCGATCCTACAAGAGGTAACTCATGTCTTGACTTAATAATCAGTAACATACCACATGCAGTGGGACTAGTTTTACCGTTATGGTTGTCTGACCATGATACCGCCCAAATAATAAAATTTCAAATTGACTCGAAAAAAATTGACCCCACAACAGTTTTTAAATATAAGCGATGCTACTCTGAAGAAAATATTCTTAAATTCAAAAAACATTTAGAAAGTCTTTCATTCTCAGATGTTTATAAACACAATAATTTAAATGAAGCATTCAATGCATTTTATGACATATTTTGCTTACTTTATGAGCTGTGTTTTCCTATAATAAAACAGAAAATCATGAATTTAAATAAACTTACATGGATGACTAAAGGTCTACATAAGAGCTGCTATAGGAAGCGATTCCTTCGCTATAAATATTACTCTACTAAAACGTCTACAGATAGAAACAAATATAATAACTATAATAAACTACTTAAGAAATGCATTGACAACGCGAAAAGGCTAAGTAATAAAAAATATGTCCTAAATAGCAAAAATAAATGCAAAGCAACATGGAAGGTTATAAAATCTGAAAGTAGTAGAACAAATAACACAAACTATATAAATAAAATAGTAGTAAATGGCACTCAAATCAAAAGCCCCACCAAAATTGCCTTGACATTTATTAATTATTTTAATGATAAATCCGAGCCACTCACGAATGTAAAAAATAACCCTTCAACATCGTCTAATAATTTAGTAAATTCAATATATCTGAAGCCTATAAATGATAACGACACAAAGAAAGCGATAATGTCATTAAAAAATACTCCAACAGTAGGGTACGACTCGGTCTCTACCAAAGTACTAAAATATTGTGCAGATCAAGTATCTGGTGTACTCACTTTTCTTATAAATTTATCCTTAGAAGAAGGTACTTTCCCAGAGAAGTTAAAAATCTCCAAAATAACACCAGTACATAAGAAAGGAAATAAAGATGAAACATGTAATTATCGTCCGATTGTATCAGTTTCAATCTTTTCAAAAATATTTGAAAAGATCATGCATGGCCACCTTGCTTCTTTCTTCAATTCACACAATATAATTACAACTCATCAGTATGGCTTTCAAAAAAAAAAATCAACAACTCATGCCACATATTATCTTATTGAGGAAATCTTGCAAAATGTAAATAAAGGCAACTATACGTCAGTATTGTTTCTAGACCTATCAAAAGCTTTTGATTCTGTTTCACATAAAAAACTACTGACGAAACTGGATCACAACGGAATAAGAGGCCCTGCGCATACCTGGTTAAATTCATACTTACAAAATCGTGAGCAATTTGTTGAAATTCAGCAACTTGACAAAGAGCACACGATACAAGCCTATAAGTCTGCTTTAAAGAAAAACTACTCAGGCGTGCCACAAGGAAGTGTCCTCGGACCACTCCTTTTTCTACTGTATGTGAATGACTTGCCAAATGTTACAAAGCATAAAATGATTTTGTTTGCTGATGACGTTTCAGTTATAGTAACGTCTGATAAAAAATGTACTTTGGATCAGCATAAAAAGGAAATTATTGACACCCTGTCCTCGGTGATAGACTGGTTAAATATAAATAATTTACAATTAAATTTAAAAAAGACGAAACTAGTAAATTTTAATAATTTTAAAGACAAATCAGTTGATATTGAATTCAATGGCAATGTTATAAAAAATGAAAGTACTGTGACATTTTTAGGGTTAATTATAGGACCATGTTTAAACTGGAAAGACCAGACAGAGAAAGTAAGCAGTAAAATAAACAGTTTTGCATTTGCTCTTTTCAAACTTGCAAAAGTTGCGAATATAGATACAGCTATCACGGCGTATTTTGCGTATGTTGAATCATTGCTAAGATATGGACTCTTAATATGGGGTAATGGTATACAAGTGGACAAAACATTTAAATCCCAAAAGAGATGCATACGTGCCATTTGCAATATCGCTTCGGATGTCTCCTGCCGACCCTACTTCAAACAACTTAACATATTACCATTAGTCTGTTTATACATATTGGAAATAGGCATATTTGTAAAGCAACACATCAATATGTTTACAAAGGCAAAAGACACTACAAATAGAAGTCTTAGACTTCCTGATAAATTAGTACAATGCACGATACCAAAAACAAAACGGTTCCAATCTAACGCACCAGCAATGGCAATTAAGATATTCAACAAAATACCGGAAGATATAAAACAACTCTCTTTTAATAACTTCAAAAAAGCACTACGAAATTGGTTGATAGAAAATACATTCTACAGTATTGACGAGTTTTTGAAATACCGCAAATAACGTACTAACTTCTGTGTGACTAACTTTGTGCATGGATTGACATGAAATGTTAATTTTAATTTGTATGTAATGTGAGTTTGTGTGCTATTTGACATCATTTAATTTTATTTTTTATTTATTATCCATGAATTGAATTTGACATTGAATTTGACATTGAAATCCGTTTATTATTGAATAATTTCTACTACCAATATTGTGTAAACATTGTACCTACCTTGGAAAAATATATTTAAATTTTTGCATGTCATTGTAATGGCTAAATAGGTATAAGATACTATAAATTGATGTACGAACACCTTAATGTAAACCCTATTTAATGCGAATAAAATTCTATTCTATTCTATTCTATTCTATTCAGTACAAAAACGACTTAAAAAGAACAATAAACAAACATTTGCGAAAAAAAAAAAAATAAGGAAAAAAAAACAAAAAATATGAATAAAACAGTGAGAGGAGGGAATGCACGTGTGTGCAGCAGTAAGTAAGGTCTAGGCTAGGTGTGTCGCATTTGCCTGACAGCAAAAACACCGATTTTCAGCCGTCACCTTGATGAAACGCGGGAACCAGTAACTGCGCTGTTATGTCGAGAACATGTGCGTGAGTGTGTGTGTGTGTGTACATCTGTGTGTGCGCGTGAGTGTGTGTGTGTGTTCGGGATGTGTGCATGTTGAACGTATGAACAAATATTTTATAAAAAATACAATAAGAAAAGAAAAACAATATGAGTCATTAATTATATATACGTAACCATTAGATTGATAAAATAAATAAGATAAATTGCAAATAAACCAGTAACAGGAAATGGGCTAAAATTTTAATTATGGTGCCAGTTTATTGACACAGACTCAAAACTCCAGTGACAGCATCGACCAGACTACCACCCAGTCGGAATACCTAACTTCTGTATTGTAAGTAAATATGAGTTAAGTTTATATTTGAGAGTCTACTTAGAAGTTAGGTTCCGAATAGGCGGCGGCAAATCATTCCAGCACTTGGTGGCTTGGAATCGAAAGCTGCCCCGAAATGCTACCGTACGGTGACAGTAGTTCATGAGTGGCTTACGCACCAATCTAACTCCATATCTGTCACTAAGCGACGTAAACTTGAGCTTGTCAAACAGGTATTCGGGTCTTTTATACTTATTTACATCAAACACGAGGCACAACAGGTGCAATCGCCTACGCATATCCATCCTTAAAATTGACGCGGTGTTTAAATAGGGTGAAATATGAGTTCTAGGAGGTATGCTGAAACAAAACCTGCAACAGGCGTTTTGAATCCGCTGGATAAGATTTTGCGTTCGGGATAATAAACGAGGTCCTATCACAGTGTCCCCGTAATTGAGTCTCGACAAAATTAAGGACTCGCATAGTATCAGTCGCGACTTTTCACTTAGATATTTACGTATCCTATACAGAACCTTCAATCGGTACATGCAGCTCCTCACTAAACCCAACACATGAGTTTCAAAACGCAGCTGTTCATCAAAGAGTATTCCTAGGTTTCGAGCTTCAGGTACAAAGTTACCTCGTTTGTATGAAAATAACACCTGTATCCCTAGACAAAGTTGATGAGTATACATGGTGTCAAATTCCACACTACACCGAAATGAGGGCGGGTCTCTAGTCGCATTCTATACAATCTTGCTTAGATCAACACAAGTTTAGTACACGATTGAATAATGAGAGTTAGAGATGAGCTGTTTTTAGGGTTCCGTAGCCTAATGGCAAAAAACGGAACCCTTATAGTCTGTCTATATCTGTCCGTCCGTATGTCACAGCTACTTTATCCTGAAACTACACTGGCCTGCAAAACTAAGTACTACAGAGGTCTATTTTCATACAAACGAGGTAACTTTGAAGCATTGGTTCTCCGCCCAGGATTAAACGTGGTGTGATCTGATGATGGCTATCCAGGGAGTGAATGGAAAAGATTCAGATCACCATACACACCCAATTGATCTGATCAGCATTTTAAGAGCTGTAAGGATAAGAGTTATCAGTTACAGCATTTCCATACATTTTAATGCTATTTTCGTGGTTTTTTTAAACATATCCAAACAGCTCTTAGAATGCTGATCATATCTATTGGGTGTGTATGGGGATCTGAATCTTCTCCATTCACTCCCTGGATGGCCATCATCAGATCACACCACGTTTAATCCTGGGCGGAGAACCAATGCTTCAAAGTTACCTCGTTTGTATGAAAATAGACCTACTTAATTTTGCAGGCCAGTGTATTAGGAATACAAAGTTGAAACTTGGTAGGTAATGTATTCCGTAAACCGCTTTGCGTATTTTTCTTCTTTTGTATAAAATTCAACATTATAAAAACATAATTTTGCAATGTTTATGCTAAATTCAAAAACAAATATGAATAATTTAAAAACGCATTTTAACTAACACAAATATCAAAAGACACACTTCACTTTGACACTAAGTGGTCATATTTTAGTAAGAACTGAATTAATAACAAAGAATACTGTATGAATTATCTTGACGATAAATTCTTAAGCCTGATAATAAAACATGTAATGCACAATACATAGTAATACGTAATATATATATATATATATATGTAAAATCATTGATGTAAAAGTAACAGACTGACTATCTGTTAACTTTTCATGCCTAAAACGCTGAAGCAATTTTGATGAATTTTTATATATTAATAGACAGGGTGCGAAGGACACAGGCATGTTAATGAGGATCAGTAACAGGTTTGAATCCTATAGTTTTATTCTATTCATAGCTATTAAAATCATATTAATAGCTATGAAACTTAGTGAAAGGTTTTTTGAAATCCATTTAGAAATGGTTGAGTTTTAAGGGTTTGAAGGAAATGCCAAACTTAATGCAATATGTGCTTTATCACGTACGGCATAAGGTTCGCGTACGTCGCGATGACCTCATAAGGACCCCCCAAAATAACAGTGTTTTAGCATGTTTTAGCTCGTACAACTTCTCAGGTTTAAGAGATATCGCAAACATTTCTTCACAGTTAATCATGTGGTTGTGGTGGCATAAGCTTTCTGATAAGCCACTAAACAAAAATCGTTACTGATCCTCATTGAGACCTTTCCACACCATCACATCGCGTGTACGCACGAACGAACATACAAGAAAATGGAACACAAATATTTTTATTTATGTGGACGGACATACATGAATGAAATCATCATGATGGCATAGAATATATAATAGTAGGTACTAACGTACAGAAGCCCATCCGCGCGAGGACAATCAAGTAATAAGCTACTCTCGCTGCACGGCAATAAAGTACAATTTCAAGTTGCACAGCGTTGCGTGCCTAATATTATAAGCGCCTCCGAAGCGCTTCTCTTTCAGTCGCGTAGCTCTATCTCAACCGAAATGAAAATGTATAGTGTGTTTGCCGAAAGTAGGTAAATATTATGAAAACGTCTCGGAATAGCGAATGTTGCTTAATTATCATCGCAAGTACGAGGCAGGTGTTGTCAAGCACAGGGCCGCTGGCGCCCGGCAGACGGGCGTCAGTTATAGGAAATAATTAGCAGACCGCAATGTTTTGTGAGTTAGGAAACCCTGATTTTCATACTTTTGCAAGTTAAACCTTAATTTATTAGTAATTACGGGCGTCGCTTTTGCGCGCAATGAGTTATGTATGTCACATTATGTAGTACGATGCAGGTGTTGGCAAGTACAGGGCCGCTGGCGCCCGGCAGACACGCGTCCGTTAATTGTAAATAATTAGCAGGCCGCAATTTTTGTTAGTTGAGAAACCCTGATTTTTATACTTTTGAATACTGAACCTTATTTTCAAAGACTCACCGGCTAAACTCAGCTGAAGTGGCAGTGGGCTGGACACATAGCGAGAGGAACCGATGGCCGTTGGGGCGGAAAGGTTCTGGAATGGCGACCGCGCACCGGACGACGACGCTCCGCGGGTAGGCCCCCGACAAGGTGGACCGACGATCTGGTGAAGGTTGCGGGAAGCCCCTGGATGCGGGCAGCGCAGGACCGATCGTCGTGGAGATCCTTGGGGGAGGCCTATACCCAGCAGTGGGTGTTGTGCGGCTGATATAATGATGATGATGATGGAGACTCACCGTAACAGCGACAGTGAAGCTGGGGCAGTGAGCGGGGCCCCCTTGGCGTAGGATCGTGTACATGACCTTTACTCCTAGCTCGTTTAAGGCGGAAACGGGAGATTTCCCGCCCGATTCCACGGCGTCCGCTGCGTTCGCCAATGCCTGTTTAAAGGGAAACATGATTCGAGTATAGTTTAGCACCTTGATTACGTAACTGTGTTGCTCACAATAAGGATCAGTAACATGTTTGAATCCTATAGTTTTATTGGTATAATACAAAAACAAATCATATCTATAAAACTTAGTGAAAGATTTTTTGAAATCCGTTTAGAAATGGTCGAGTTAAAAGGGTTTTGAAGGAAATGCCAAGCTCAATGCAATATGTGCTTTATCACGTACGAAATAAGGTTCGCGTACGTTTCGATGACGTCATAAGGACCTCCCAAAATAACATTATTTTAGCGCGTTTTAGCTCGTATATCTTCTCATGTTTAAGAGATATCGTAAAAATTTCTTCACAGTTAATCATGTGGTGGCATAAGCTTTCTGATAAGCCACTAAACAAAAATCGTTACTGATCCTCATTCTCGATTGAAATCAATTAAAACCGCAATTACATTGCTGCTTTAAGTAAGATAGTTGTCACATTTACTTACTGAAGCAGCAATGTAACTGATTGCAACATACATATAGTTACAAAGTTAAAAAAAATGCAGAAATTCCGCTCGGAATAAAAGCAATTTTACAGGCCAAACTAAGCACTCAATACAATACATTCACGTTCTCAAATATGTATACAGTTTTGTCACCCCAATCTAAAAACTATTCTGTCTTATTCAGAGTGCGTTCGTTAAACTAGGGCCAAAGTTAACATGGCGTTAGACTGCGGACTAACGCCATTTTAGCGCAAATCGTATTCAGAGTGACAGTTTAACGTTTAGTCCCACCGTTTAAGGATTAAAAGGTGCATTGTGATTGGTTTACAAGTATTAAACCAGGTTTTGTTAGAACAGTCTTGCTCCCCAGTTTTGTGAAACATCTCTGAATAAGACAGTATCTATGTTATTCAGAGTGCGTTCGTTAAACTAGGGCCAAAGTTAACATGGCGATAGACTGTGGACTAACGCCATTTTAGCGCAAATCGTATTCAGAGTGACAGTTTAACGTTTAGTCCCACCGTTTAAGGATTAAAAGGTGCATTGTGATTGGTTTACAAGCATTAAACCAGGTTTTCTTAGAACAGTCTTGCACCCCAGTTTTGTGAAACATCTCTGAATAAGACATATTAAGTTTTTGAACAGAAATCATTGCAATGACAAATGACAACTACAACAAACTGACAATTTCTATAGGGCTTTGTACATTTTGGCATAGTGGTAACCATAATTTTTGTTTTTGACGGGGATTTCGGAATAGCGGCGCACGGTAAAAAAAAATGGTTACCACTATGCCAGCCTCTCATACTAAGAGGTTCAAACCCATTCATACATATTTTTAACATGACATGGGGTCAAGTCTGCTAATGTTTTCGTCAAAATCGTAGTTCAATGGTGTTTGAATGGTAATGCTTTTTGACACAGTTCTTGTTTCTTAAACCCAAAACCGAAACAGATTGTGTTTCTTAAACCCAAAACGAAACATATTGTGTCTTAATTTTAGGTTTAAGAAACAAGAACTGAGTCAAAAAGCATTACCATTAGAACACCATTGAACTACGATTATGACGAAAACATTAGCAGACTTGACCTCCAGTTTCCAAGCAGTTACCAAGCAGCTCCTAGCATAACAAACTAGCTATTAACTATTAGATAGTGAGCTATTAATATTAACTAGCTAGCTACTTATAATAAAATAAAATATAAAAAAAAACGTTTATTTCAAGGCCAAAATAACATATACGAGGGAGGTTTGATAAGTCCATGACTTTGAAAAGACGAAATATCTTTTTTTCATAATTTATTTGTGTATCTTCAAAAGAAACTCCTTAGGAATCTTTACACTATTTTTTTTTAATTCGGCAAAAGATTATTACTTTAAGGCGATTCCCAGACCGAAAGTGGCGCCCTCTGAGGTTTTTATTTAATAAGTTGTTAACAGAAAAGGGCTTTAATAAAAAAAATCGTGGAATTTTTAGAATGTATCACATCACTACATTTCCTCGCAGTCATTCGTAGAAGTAGATAGCAAATGTGTCAAAAAAGGGCCACTTTTAGCAGTTTTGCTATCTACTTCTAGCAGTGACTACGAGGGAGTGTAATGATACCGTCTAAAAATACTAGACTATAAATTCCACGAAAAGTCTTATTAAAATTGTGTATTAGAATAACAATATTAAAAATAAAATTCACAGCGGCGCCACTTTCGGTCAGGAAAGCGCCTTAAGAAACAAAAAGCTCAAGCGACTTAATTTGTAGGGATCCGTACCCAAGGGTAAAAACGGGACCCTATTACTAAGACTCCGCTGTCCGTCTGTCTGTCACCAGGCTGTATCTCATGAACCGTGATAGCTAGACATTTGAAATTTTCACAGATGATGTATTTCTGTTGCCACTATAACAAAAAATACTAAAAACAGAATAAAGTAAATATTTAAGGAGGGCTCCCATACAACAAACGTGATTTTTTGCCGTTTTTTGGTACGGAACCCTTCGTGCGTGAGTCCGACTCGCACTTGGCCGGTTTTTCAATTTTGACGACTCTGTATGAAATATACAGGGAGAAAAAAGCAGCCCTTGACGAGTTTCTTGCCGGTTCTTCTCGTTACAAGGTCTCCCGCTTAGGGTTTGCGAACCGATGGCGTAGTTGCTATGACATTCACAAGTGCTAATAACAGCCTAGACGGAATAAATGATTTTTAATTTAAAGCTTACAATGATATTTATAAATCCCTGCGTGATCGAATCAGAAACGAGGAGATCCGCAGGAGAACTAAAGTAACCGACATCGCTCGAAGGATTGCTCAGCTGAAGTGGCAGTGGGCGGGACACATAGCGAGAAGAATCGATGGCCGTTGGGGCGGAAAGGTTCTTGAATGGCGACCGCGCTCCGGACGACGCTCCGTGGGTAGGCCCCCGACAAGGTGGACCGACGTGAGGGTGAAAATTGCCGGAAGCCACTGGATGCGGCCAGCGCAGGACCGATCGTCGTGGAGATCCTTAGGGGAGGCCTATACCCAGCAATGGGTGTCGTGCGGCTGATATGATGATGATGAATGGTATTTAAAAAAACTTACTTGCAAGTTCCATTTGAAGCCAGCGCCCAGTCGGATGGTTGGTGCCGATCTCTTGGTTGGTGGTTCTCCATCTCAAAATAATAACAAGAATTAAAAACAATGCAAACAACTGCTACAAGCAGCGAACTAAAATCTATGGAAGTGTAATTGCAAACAAATATTGCTTAAAAAATAGCACTACGGAGCCGAAAAAGTCAGCCCGCTCAGCTTTAGTCATGCCAGCCACGCGACCGGTGACTGACGTTAGTTTTCTTTTTAATAAATTGCAATTTGTATTGTAGAGAAAAGATAGAAAGAGAGTTTATTAGGAATGACGTCCTTTATGGTCAAATGGTGTAAAACATGCAAAGAAGGCAGTAAAAAGGTGCAGAAAAAACATATCTTATTTTTTCGTTTAAGTATGCAAAATATCTATGAGTATACAAATTATGGTCGCTAATAAGCAACCAGTGTTCAGACGCTTTGTGCTGCATAATCAAATGCCAGCATTTTTAGCTCTATCCACTTAGTTGTACTTTTCGTGTGATGCCATTTTTTGAGCAGAATACTTATTCCATAAATTTTAGTTCGCTGGCTACAAGAATGAAGTTGCTTCATAGATTTTATAGAAATACCTGTTGTTTGTGTAATGGCATTATTCCATCAGGTAATTTAAGTATTTCTTGTTTATTTATTTTTCTGTTATTGAAAATTTTAGTAATTACGAATAAACCAGACATGATACAAAGCAAAAAAAATCAAAAGAGCAATTATCAAAAGTTTTTTTATATTTTAAACCTACACTATACACTTTCAAAAACTTGCGTTTTTTGTTTTTTTACAGGTAAAATTGAATAGGTACTGGAAAATTAATAACAATTGTTTGACAAAAGATTGAAATGCAAGTATGTTTAGGATAAATATGTTTGTTACTCAATCACGCAAAACGGCTGGACGGATTTGGATGATTTTTAGGGTTCCGTATCAAAGGGTAAAAACGGGACCCTATTACTAAGACTCCGCTGTCCGTCTGTCTGTCTGTCTGTCACCAGGCTGTATCTCATGAACAGTGAAAGCTAGACAGTTGATTTTTTTACAGATGATGTATTTCTGTTGCGGCTTTAACAAAAAATACCAAAAACAGAATAAACTAAATATTTAAGGTTGGCTCCAATACTACAAACGTGATTTTTTTGCCGATTTTAGCTCGACATTAATAAAGACAACAGGTAGACATTTGAAATTTTCACAGGTGATGTATTTCTGTTGCCACTATAACAACAAATACTAAAAACAGAATAAAATCAATATTTACTGGGGCTTCCATACAAAAAACGTGATTTTTTTTGTTGTATTTTGGTACGGAAAACTTCGTGCGCGAGTCCGACTCGCACTTGGCCGGTTTTTTTATATTTAATTTGTTCTATATAGTAAAGTAGGGTCGGAGAGTCAGGTTCGGGGTAGCAACCAGAAGCTGGTTTTAACCAAAAATTTAATTAAAAAAGTTACCTTCTACTTCCTCAATTTTTAATTCTACGTTTCGCACTTCGCACATTTGTAAATCGTTTGTAAAATAACCGAATATCACACAGACGGACAGTTGTTACTTTTATATACGGATGTAATATTCTTTATTTTCACGACACACAAATTTTATGAGGCACGTCACGTCGAAACTGAGTAAAAATGTTCCATTGATTTTGAAGGGGGTAATGAAAAAAAATTACAAGTACTACCCTTCTTTTTGTAATGTTATTTTTAAAGCAAAGGTGGCAAAGGAATAAGGAACGTGAAGCTAAAGCCGAAATTAGATGGTTCATTTTTCGTTCAATTTCGATGTTTCATCGCAGTGAAGCATCGAAAATGAAGTGTCTAATTTTTCGTTTTTTTTCGTTTTTAGACTTTTTTCAACCTGCATCATGGAACATGCATACAAGCAGTGCATGCAAACATTTTCTGTCTCTCTTTAATTAACTCTTAATTCTTTAATCAAAATTATCACGCACAACCTATTGCCGTGAAATTTTGTGAGAAATGAGAAATATTACATTAATTTTACATTTAAATACAAAAAGTCCTTCACTGTTCATTATTCAATGCCTTTCATCGAAAATGAATCACTTTTGATGAACCATCTAATTTCTGCTTAAGGAACGTGAAGCTAATTTTATAATAGTTCTATTTTTTTTTAGCCAATGTTTTCTGTATGTAGCAATTTTTTATGGCATTGTTTCTATTTTTAGCCAGATTTTTTTTTTTTTTTTTTATCGTTGTAGTTATTAGGTAATCTTACCTATGAAATTGTCTTTTCTTACACATTATTTAATTATTATGGTTTTTAATAGCATAACATTTATCGAAATATTTTATGGCAAAACAAGTACAGATTTTCTGAATTAAATCACACTTTTTAACCGACTTCAAAAAAAGGAGGAGGTTCTCAAGTCGACGGTTTTTTTTTTATTTTTTATTTTTTTATGTATGTTTTAACATAGCTTCGTCAGTTGTTACCCGATTTGTACAATTCTTAGAACTTAACTCAAAGAACATAGTTCGTGTGTGGTCCCATAATTTTTTTACAGAGATCGGGCCAGTAGTTTTTTCATAATCCTGAAAAATATCAATTATTTAGCTCGCCATCGCACGAGTTTTTATGGAATTTCGGACATAACTTCTTTGTTTATAAACCGATTTAGATGATTCTTTTTTTATTTGAAAGGGTATACTTCAAGAGTGGTCACAATTTAATTTCATTGTTATTGGACTTTGAACTTCGAAGATACATAAAGGAACTCTTCAAAATCAAATAGTATAAGTAAAGTGATTTAGGTTTTGGTAAGTTTATGGCAATGCAAAACAAACCAAATCATGCTTTGCGATGCAACGTTCTGGACTAGACTTGGACTACGATGACACAACGGAACTCCTCAAAAACAAACAGCGTAAATTTGGAAATTGAGTTCTGGGCATTTTACCATTGAAAATATTATAATATAAAGTAAAAAAATATTTACACGCTGCGCTTACATACCTACCACTAAAAAGTTGAAAATAAAAAAGCTTTTTAAAAAAAAAGAAAAACCGCCTTCAAAAAACTGAAAAGAAAAACAGCTTAAAAATTAAATACCTCCAAAAAGCAAGAAATAATATTCGAATCATTCGTTACACATATCAATATTAATAAAACACGTCTAATGAAGTCGGGTGGGGCTTTAAGAAAAAAATGAAGTTATCCTCCAGCCCCACCCGACTTCAATAGACGTGTTTTATTAATATTGATATGTGTAACGAATGATTCGAATATTATTTCTTGCTTTTTAGAGGTATTTAATTTTTAAGCTGTTTTTGTTTTCAGTTTTTTGAAGGCGGTTTTTCTTTTTTTTAAAAAGCTTTTTTTGTTTATTAAATTCGACAGAACAAATGAACTTTTTACTAAAAAGTTAAAGTATACTACTTAGTCTTTCTCTCTTTTTAATTAACCAAGTCCCAAGTCCATTTCTCAATAGTTACAAGTGTTTAAAGTCGCATTACTAATCTCCCAGCAAAAATGTAAACAAAGGTGTTGCCAGAGCAAAACAACACAACAAGAAATAGTATATTGCTAAGTCAAGAGATAACCACACTAACATGGTTTTTCATTACAAACCTAACAAAAATAGATTAGATAAATATTCTGAATCATGAGTTTTGCGTCAAAAAGAGTAATATAATTTAATATTTCATAATAACAGTTTTATAGTAGAAAACATTTTATGACGCTGTGCACACATCAACTGCAAACCGTACACATCAACCTTTGGTCTTTTTATAAAATTTCATATAAATTAGTATTACGAATAGTAGCTGTAGTAGTAACATTTGTCTTTCGGTATTGGGGGGAACAGGCGGTGATGCTACGTATTTTTGATAGTTTACATACAGGCAATATCTAAGTAAAGTTTTCTTATCAGTTCGTTTCAAGAACTTTTAACATCAAAAATTATGATAGGTTATAAAGATAACATTTCTAATTACCATCCTACTTTAAATTAACCCTGTATGACATTATATTTATAATGACTCAAAATATAATGTACAAATTAAAAAGTTTTAAAAGTGACCAAAGGTTTTCAATATCTGAAAATGTCACTATCAGGGTCAGTTTGTCAATTTGACAGTGACGTTTCTTTGTTTACATTTTTGCTGGGAGATTAGTAATGCGACTTTAGTTAGATATTTTAATAAGGTTGGGAAATAAATTATAGCGGGTGTAACAAAACCCTCAACGAAGCCGAGGTCTACGTATTCTGCCTATCATCAGGACCATTTCTGTACAAAATTATTGCTGGGAAACGATTTTAATTTTTGGTCTAAAAAAAACTTTGCATACATTACCATGCAACGTAACGCGTACACACAACAGACCGCGTCTGTGAGTGAGGCAACGTGAGTGCTCATGAGATACATTGAGTGGTGACGTTTTGAAGCCATTGTTCGTTACGAAATACTTAAAATTTTGATAATGTTTCTTTGGACAAAAATTAGGAAATAACGAATAAAACAATATTTCATAATAATTAAAAAAAATTGACTTTGACCTTCAATAACTTCGTAACTATTGGTTTCCCAGGTATAGTCTAAAAGACAAAAATGATCCTGATGATGGGCGGAATGCGTGGACTCCGGCTTCGTTGAGGGTCTTGTTACACCCGATATAGTTACTTATAAAATAATGAAACTTCTATTAAAAGTGAGAATAGAGATGGGCAAAAGTCGCGGTTTAAACTCGACTACTGGGTTTAAACACAATTAAATCCCATAAACCATTTTGTTGAACTAAATAAAATATTTATAAATATGAGATGTATTTTCTATTGAATATTTTTTTTGTATTGATTTAACAAGAAATTGTCTAAATTGAAAAATATCGTTTCCAAAGACATTTAAAACAAAATAACAACATAATTAAAAAAAAAACAATATGCGATATAATTTTCCATTGCAAACATAACATTTGACATATCAATTGAGAAAGAAAAAGCTGTAAAAACTTTCTATAACATACAATAATGGGTTTTAAACCAGTGGCCGTACCGGCTAACGCATCGATTTTCGAAAAGTCTGCCGGGTTTCAAATGAAAACAGATAAATCGAGCCCCAATGGGGTTGGCAACGCAAAGCTAATCGCAGATGGCGCCAGCGGCGGTTTAACCGCTATCAATACTTTGATTGGTTAAAATATGCCACAAATGACATTTGATATTTGAAACAACCAATCAAATGTTTTGGTACAACCGCTTGTGGCGCCATTAGTTCCTCAGTTTACATCCCCATTGGACCAAAATGGCGAACCCCAATTCATGATGTCACACGAACATCGATATCTTCCAAATTACGTCAACAAATAGTACAAAACGAAATACCTTACTTTGATTTCTCTGTTTTAGGTTGAAACTCGGCAGACGCGCCGAATTTCGAAAAGTTACGGCCGGCCCCAGTACAAGTTTAAAACGGGTTTTTTGCCCAGGTTTAAACCGGGTTTTTTGCCCATCTCAAAGTGAGAAGGATATACCTAATAGAGATAAAAAACTTACATTTGTTAGTATCCTTGTATTGCCTCTTCTTAGGGGTTTCTCGAGTCATGTCGGTAGTTGAGCTTATGTCGCCACTAGATGCCTGAAAACAAAAGCATTGTTTCACTTATAAGACAATAATTAAAATAGCACCTGAATGCCTGAAGCGAAAGCGACCCCTCTCCTTTTCTCCATGCCTTACGACGCAACGGTCGTCAATTTTTTGAAAATTTTCGATGATTAGGTATCGATAATTAGGCTGGCCCCAGACCTACTGGTTCCGTTTCTTTGCTTTGCTGTGCTACCTTGCTTGAAAGACCGCCGGCCAACCAGGGTAATTTTCAATCTATCGCATTTTGGGACTAGACCAAATTGGCAAGATAGCCATTAGCTTGGTTTTATCAAATATCATCGCCTGGATTGCGAAGTAGGAAGCTTTTAGGAGATATGCCACCCTGAACATGGACTCCGATCGTTAAAAATAACTCGATCGCTTATTTATACAAGATGTTTGGTAAAGCCTTATAAAACTGAATATGGTAGATAGGGACCATAATAAAACTGAACAACTTTTACTATGGGACCAAATCTGAAATCGCGAAAAAAAATGAACTGTTTCATACATTTTGATAATTTCGTTATTAATTTTTGTATAAAACAGCAGTTTTTTTAAAACGAAAACTAAAACTTCTCATCGCACCCCAGACGACGATATTTGATAACACCAAACTAATGGCTATCTTGCCAATGTGGTAAGGTCAAAATATGCGATAGATTGAAAATGAGCCTCTTGGCCGGCGGTCCATGGTAGAACAGCAAAGCAAAGAAATGAAACCGGTAGGTCTGGGGCCAGCCTTAATCGCTACCCGTAGGAAAACGTAAGTAACCGACATCGCTCGAAGGAGAGTGAGGAGAACCGATGCCCGTTGGGGCGGAAAGGTTTTTGAATGGCGACCGCGCACCGGACGACGCTCCGTGGGTAGGCCCCCGACAAGGTGGACCGACGTGAGGGTGAAGGTCGCGAGAAGCCGCTGGTTGCGGTCGGCGCAGGACCGATCGTTGTGGAGATCCTTGGGGGAGGCCTATAGTTATATCCAGCAGTAGGTGTCGCATGTCGTGCGGATGAAATGATGATGATGATGAGTGGCTAGTGTACTAACGTTACTGGCATGACGATGGTGGAGGCAAGGAGAAAAGGAGAGGGGTCGCGCGCGCTTCAGGTGTCGAGTTAACTTGACCAGGGGCCCTATAAATCGCTTTTTTCTACTGATTTTCGTTCGACATTTGACTCAAACGTATGGGATTCAAAAATAGGGCCCCGGGTTGTAATAATAATTTGGTACGGCCGGAATTCCAGTTTCGGCAAGGGCGTAGCCAGGATTATATACAAGGGTGGGCAGACAAAGAAAAACCTAGATTATACATAGAGATCACACCCGTATAGTGTTTGATTTCACAAGCCAGCCTTCAAGCCTATTAGTTCTTAGTTGTTCTTAGATATTATAAGAAGCTTTGCAGGCTATGAAGCTTGTCAGAATCACAGTTTACAAGCGATCGACCACTCTCCTAAGGGGGGGCAGGTGCCCCTCCTTGCCCGTTCCTCGCTACGCCCATGATTTCAGTCGGACACTACTTAATAATAATAATAAAATGTATTAATGTATTTCAGATACTATTTAAGGGTTACAATACCAAAATTCAATAAGACATACAAACCACAACCTCGCTTGCCAATCAGCCAACACAATAAAAATATAATATAACAAAGCACCTCACTGCACAAAAAATTATTAAAAATACAATTAAGAAAGAAACACAACTTACATTGTTAACAAATTAAATTAACTAAGACCCACATTATGTTAAATTTTCTAAAAAATTGAGGCAGTTTAAGAACAGTAGGGTTTTGTAACATTGATAAACACAGTAATACCTGGTTTATATGCAGCGAACTAAAATCTATGGAAATGTAATTGCAAAAAATATTGCTTAAAAAATGGCACCACGGGGCCGAAAAAGTACAACCCGCTCAGCTTTAGTCGGGCCAGCCACGCACCCGGTGACTGACTTTACGAAGGCAGTAAAAAGATGCAGAAAAACCGTATCTTATTTTTTCGTTTAAGTATAGAAAATATCTATGAGTATACAAATTATGGTCGCTAATAAGCAACCAGTGTTCAGACGCTTTGTGCTGCATAATTAAATGCCAGCATTTTAAGCTCTATCCACTTAGTTGTACTTTTCAAATGGTGCCATTTTTTGAGCAGAATTCTTATTCCATAGATTTTAGTTCGCTGTTTATATGGGTCAGTAACATGGCAGTACAGCAATCCAGTCCAGTACAGACTTGCTACTGGGCTTGTGTATACAGACACTAGTTCAGTGCTGACTCCTCGCTCGCAAGTCAGTCTAGCTGACTAGCCACCCGTTCTATTTTCGGGTAAAGTACAACTTACTTCCAATCCTGTGTACGTGTACTCAGTTACTGGGTCCGAAATTCCGAGTCTCTGGGTCCAGTCACTGACCCGGTATAAACCAGCCCTTAGAGACAGTAAGACATACATAACACACTGAGATATACAGTTCATGAGATCGTTCTGGTAATAATATGTATTCACAAGAATGGTGACTGATACAATTTACACAGTACTTAAGTCGTACTTACTATACAAGGTTATTTTTAGTTAATACAAAACCTCTCGTGGGGTCGATCAGATCAACAAACTGAACAACTTTTATCCAACCTCGAAATCACAAAAGCTGTTCCATACAAATGTATAATCCTACTAAGCTGTTTTTTTTTGCGATTTCAAGGTTGATCCCATAATGAAAGACGTTCAGTTTGATGGTCTGATCAACCCCACGAGAGGTTTTGTATTAACTAAAAATAACTTTGTATTTGTAACTGTGTTGTCACAAACTTAGGAGTTATGCCCCTAAATGTATTGGTCGAGTGTCTTTTTCATGAGAAAATGCCATAATTTTGTCTAACGCTGCTTTTCAACCAGAAAAATAAGAAAGAGAAGAAAAAAAGAAACATTCATTGGTCTCAGCACAAAGACATCTTAACAAAAAGAACTAAATTACAGTAAAAATAATGAATAAAAGAACAAAAATACTGGCAAGAAAATAGGTGCAAAGCAAACAATCTCAGCTGTGTTTTTGCAGCATTATATAGAATGCCACAAGTTTGGTTTTCATCCGACTCCATAGACCTTAAAACCAGCATTTCTGTGGAATTTTTCTTTCTTTCTTTTGCAAAAACGTCACCACCAACGTAGTCTAGGGCCTAGCTAGATGAATTTGGTGGTGGCATTTTTACAGAATAATGTACTTAAATGAATCAATTTAATAACATTATATTGAAAGTGACCTGGCTTATTATATGCGTTTATTATTTATTATCTATCATAAGTTATTTCTATTTTCATAGCATAAAAATAAAATTTATTCCTACAGATAAAAATTAATTTTTTTTTCATACCCACTCCTCAAATGTATCTGAAATTTAAAAATAAATTTATTACAAAATAAATCTATAACAGTTTTTACCACTGACGTCCATTATAACGGGTGGCGCAAAAGTAAAGACCCTATTTGGTTCAGCTATAACATTTTTTCTAAATTAGAAAACTAGATTTAGGTTTTTTTAAATGTATATTTGTGCCATTAAATTTCGTACCATTAGGATTTAAAGATGATGTCTTTTAAATGGTGACCTCCAGAGTTGATACACATTTGAGCCCTATTTATGACATTTTGCATAAATTGCCGTAACACTTCCTGCGATATGTTCGTTATTTCTTGACGAATGTTTTCTTTTAGAGCTGCGAGAGTCTGTGGCTTGTTCACATACACCCGAGATTTCAAAAAACCCCAAAGAAAGAAGTCTGGACTGGTCAGATCGGGTGATCTTGCAGGCCAAGGCAAATCGCCAAAACGAGAGATAACTCGGCCTGGAAAAGCGTCCCTCACTAAGTCCATAGTGTCGCGCGCTGTGTGTGCCGTAGCGCCGTCTTGTTGAAACCAGATGTGCTCCAGCCCCAATTCGTCCAAACTGGGTATCAAAAACTCTCGTAACATGGTTCTGTAGCGTTCTCCAGTGACAGTTAACATATCGCAGGAAGTGTTACGGCAAGTTATGCAAAATGTCATAAATAGGGCTCAAATGTGTATCAACTCTGGAGGTCACCATTTAAAAGACATCATCTTTAAATCCTAATGGTACGAAATTTAATGGCACAAATATACATTTAAAAAAACCTAAATCTAGTTTTCTAATTTAGAAAAAATGTTATAGCTGAACCAAATAGGGTCTTTACTTTTGCGCCACCCGTTACAAGGTACGCTGAACTGGCTGTTGTCATGAAATGACAGCAATTTTTTGTGCCAATTTGAAAATAAACGATTGCTGATGTTCGTCAGTCCAGCGTACTTGTATAATGGACGTCAGTGGTTTTTACCTAAATAGTTACTGAATAAAGCGAGCATATAAAGTGAGGTTTAGACTAGCAATAAAACCTGCAGAAGTTGACTTCAGGTGCGGGAAGCTCAATACTCAAAGTGTTGCAGCTTGCAATACTTGCTCGCTCAAGTTTCAGGAAGAACTTGCTAGTTTAAACCTCGCTTTAGCATAAAGCAAGGTTTAGACGAAGTAGTTGCGGCTCAAAAAATTGTAGGAAAAAATAGCTAGCCTTAAACCTCACTTAAATATTTAAAGAACCTTTCTCCCGTGACATCGCTTGTGTGGTCTTTTTTTTATTTTAGAGAACTTTGGGATTATGCATTATTGTTCTAATGTCCAATCAAACTAAAATACTTCAAACTATGTAGGTACTCTAGTATCTGTATCTAGAAGATGTCTACATACCAAAATAAATATCAAAATTAGCCGCCTGAGATTTTATTTTATTTAAAAAAAAAATGTACTACAAACTAAAGTTTAATTGGCGGACTTAGTGCTAAAAGCATTTTCTGCCAGTCAACCTTTGGGAAACAGATAAACCATGAATGTGGTACATATAATAAAATATGTGATTTTTATCTGTGTGAAGTTATTTTACCGTCCCTTGGGAACAACCGTTTTTTTCTAAATGAAAGGTACCCTATGTACTTTTCTGTACCCAGTACCGGCGTTAGGGGGGGGCGAGCACGGGCAACCGCCCGGCACCCTGATTATCTAAAAAGAAACTATTTAGCGACCGGTTGCATTTGACATACATTGCCACTTTTCTTTGGTATGTTTTTATTAACCCAAAAAGAACTAGCAATGGATCGCAATCATCAGTGAACTGCAACCAGTCGCTACATTGTTTTTTATTAGATAATCAGCCCGCGGGGTGCCGGATATAGAGGGGCTCCTTTATATTATATTTTTTTCCATAAACAAGCGAGATTACAAGATTAAAAGGTGAAACTAACTAAAAACCGTGCTGCGTGGCAGTTTTTTTTCCTGTAATAAGCAAAATTAGAATATTAGCAGATGAAACTGACTAAAAATCGCGCTGCGCGGCCATTTCTTTTTCTATAAACAAGCAAGATTACAAGATTAGTAGTTGAAACTGACTAAAAATCGCGCTGCGCGGCCGTTTTTATTCAAAATCCTGGAATCGCAGACAGGGGGCGCCCCGTAGAAATGTCGCCCAGGGGCGCTGATAGTGCTAAAACCGGCACTGTCTGTACCCCTGACCCTGGCATGTAGGTGAGTAGGTGTGCAAAATTTTATGACGATCGGTTGAGTAGTTATGACTTGAAAGCGTAACAAACTACCTAACTTATTTTCGTTCGCATTTATAATATTATTAAGGATTAGAATTTGACTAGCGGTTTAGGCATAACAACGTAACAAACTTATTCAACGTTTTAAAGATTAGGTTTTTCTTCTTTACTTTCAAAAAGACGAGCCCGCCACCACCGCCCGTATTTTTTGAGGTTATGAAAAACAAAAGATTCCGGTTTTGTGGAACACATACAGTACGATTTTAACGATTATGCAGTTTATGAAATTGTAATAAGAATAAACTCAACACTTACCATTTTTCGTGAAATCCATCGAATTATCCTGCTCAGAAGCGATAACATAAAATAACATAAAGTACAATATCAACTTTACTTTCTACACTAAATACATATTCCAAACAAATAAATTATTTTACACATTACTCCTAGCATCTCAAAAATACACAAATCAATGCACAATTTCAAATAACTTACCATATTTTGAATTTATTGAATGAAAATCACAATTCTATTTTGAAAATTGATTTCTTTCTATTGTTTGTTTTTTTTTTTCAAAGAGTTTTTTTTTTTCTGGCTCGTACGATTTGTACATTTGCCAATGTCGAGTAAAATTTTCAAAGAGTATAATAATAATATACTGGGAAAAGAGCGCCCACTAGTAGCAATTTTTTGAAACACCAATTTGAAACGTCAGCAGCGCCTCTGGAAATTAGTGCGGAACTACTCACGTGAAATTATAATAACTGTAAAAGGGGTTTTTTAGTTCTTATTATATATATTTATTGACATTTTTGTAATATTCTTCATTTAGAACAAAAAATATAAAGAAAAAAGGATAAACCAGGCCATACACCATCCAATCGATCGTCCAATCGGCATGATACTACCGATTGGATCCAATCTGCAGGAGGTTCTTAATTCGATTGTATTGTACACATATATATTTTGTTTTATCATTGTTATTTTTATTTTTAGTTTTTGAAAGAGGTTTTTCTTTTTTAACCGACTTCAAAAATTTTTAAAGCTTATTTATGTTCAGCTTTTTGGTGGTATGTACCTATGCTTGTAATATTTTTTAACTTATATATTTTCAAAATGTTAATGCCATACCTAACTCAATTTCCATATTCACGCTGTTTATACATTTTACAACAAAAAATCATATAATTCGGTTCATAAATAAAGTCATGAAGGTAGTTAATCATAGGTATTTTCGGGATAACATGAATTGAGAACTGCTGAACCGATCATAAAAATAAAAAGAAAGTAAAGCATTATGCAGGCCATACACAATCCAATCGATCGTCCAATCGGCATGATACTACCGATTGGATCCAATCTGCAGCTCGTCCATTCCATACACACCACACACGATCAATTCTACTATCCAATCGGCAGTGGGCGAACGATCGTATGATTTTCTTAACCGACTTCAAAAAAAAAGGAGGTTTTTAATTTGATTGTATATATTTGTTTTATCATTGTTATTTAATTTGAAACCTGTTTTTGTTTTTAGGTTTTTGAAGGTGGTTTTTCTTTTTTTAAAGCTTATTTATTTTCACCTTTTTTGTGGTTTTCCAACAAAAATCACATAACTCGGTTCATAAATAAAGTACCTAGTTAATCATAGTATTTTCAGATTTACGTGTAATTTTGTAATCTTGCCTGTCTTTAGTAAAAAACGGCCACACAGCGCGAGTTTTAGTTAGTTTCATCCACTAATCTTGCCTGTCTTGTCTTGATTTTTGCTCAGCTTCACCCACTAATCTTGTAATTTGTGGTTTCATACGGGCGGGCGGGTAGCTGCGGGCTTGCGTGATTAGAGAAAGTGTGTGCGCTTTCAAACAGGGAGACCCGGAAATCAAAAATGCCTGTCTCAGAATACAGCCGGCCGCACGCTTGTTTAAGCCATAAAATGTCGGTCAAATGCGGCAAATCCCTGTCAGATGGTAACCCTAGGTACCGTTGGCTTTCATTCGCGCCATTGCCACCAGGGGGGTGATTTTGTAATTTTGTTGCAATCAACTCTGACAGAAATCGCAGTTACATTGCTGCTTTAGTTAGAACCAATGTGACAACTATCTTAACTAAAGCAGCAATAAAACTGCGCTTTCAATCGATTTCAATCGAGAATTGTTAGCAACAGCTTTACGTAATCAAGGTACAGGGGGGTAATCACGTAACTTTGTTGCAATCAACTCTGACAGAAATCGCAGTTACATCGCTGCTTTAGTAAGAACCAATGTGACAACTATCTTAACTAAAGCAGCAATGCAACCGCGCTTTCAATCGATTTCAATCGAGAATTGTTAGCAACAGCTTTACGTAATCAAGGTACAGGGGGGTAATTACATAACTTTGTTGCAATCTACTCTGACAGAAATCGCAGTTACATTGCCGCTTTAGTAAGAACCAATGTGACTACTATTTTACTTAAAGCAGCAATGTAACTGCGCTTTCAATCGATTTCAATCGAGAATTTTTAGCAACAGCCTTACGTAATCAAAGTACCGGTGACATCGACGTTAAGCCCGTAGCCCGGATATCCACTACTCAAACCCGCCCCCGTACCGCCTAAAGGCCTATTCGCACACAACAGTGCCGGCACAGTGCCGACACGTACCGATCAGTGACGTATCCATCAGTATCAGTGAAAAATGATATTGTAGCATACATTTTGTACGACGCTATCCGTACTTGTCAGTGACAGTGACATTCAGTGACGTCAGTGCTGCGACGAACGTCACTGTCACTGACAAGTACGGATAGTGTCGTACAAAATGTATGCTACAATATCATTTTTCACTGATACTGATGGATACGTCACTGATCGGTACGAGTCGGCACTGTGCCGGCACTGTTGTGTGTGGATAGGCCTTTAGGCCGTCCGCTGCCTTGAGCGGGATCCCACCGCGGGTACACGGCGCGGGAATATAGAATGCTGGTTTTTTTTGACGGACAGATGTTTGCGCAGTGCAGAGTAAGCTCTAATCTATATCGCCCCGCGCGCGGGTCCCGCTTAACACAGCGGAGGGCCTAACTCTCTCGCTTTGACTCTGGTTTTGGTTTATGACGTCAGTGCACTGTCCGTCCTTGTCATCGTGTTATTATGATATGAAAAGGACGGATAGAGTCTAGCTATCGCTTTGGCTATCGCATTGAGTTAGGCGGTAGGGCCCCTGTTGACTCTGGCTGGGTCAAAGCCGGAGAAGTAGCAGTGGCAGCCCAGTCTATGTGGCCGGTCGTCATCGCTTGATTATTTGAATATGAATTAAGGTTTTGTTTAATTTTTTATAATTTGCGAAGCGGGCACGTGCCCTACCTGCCACACCCTAGTTACGCCACTGATAATCTGTTGTATAGGTACCTACCTATCTTGGTAAGTAGGTACGTAATCAAAACCAGCTACATGTAAGTACCTACGTACTTGTCTATATTCTTAGATTTTTAAAAGATTTATTTATCATTTAAGTGAATAGTAACTGTACAATTAATTGGTAACTTCTTCGCTATGAGTGTTCTGTGTTGAACATTCAACGGCCCGGCACGGCAGCAATTATAAAAGCATCTTTCGGCGTCGCCGCTGCCGTACCGAGCCGTGCCGTGCCGGGCCGTGCCGTGCCGGGCCGTTGGGAAATATAAAAGCGCACATTACTTTGAGCTAGAACAATAGAGAAGGCTATGCCTTAAGTGTCTAAGCTTGAGTGTATGGCCAGCATTAGCAGGACATGTGAAATGCATGACATGTCATGTACTGTACATGCAGGTAGAGACCTACCTGGGGGTGCAAGGGGTGCGTAGCACCCGGGCGCAGGGTCCTAGGGGACGCCGAGGGCCGATAACCTTATACCATGCGTAGTCTGCCAGCTCTGAAAATCACTTGACAAAAAATTATTATACCTAACCTTGGTATCTATAAAAATGCAGTACCAATTCAATATTGTTGTCAAATATGCCTCGGCCTCAGCTTTCGGTAGATTCGCCTTCTCTTCAAGGCAAGATTAAATAGGTATTTCCTGAGCTGCGTTCCGTCGCTTTGGGTGTAGTTGTTTGGTTAAAATTTAACCCGTTTGGGTTGCAACCAAGCGACGGAACGATCGAGTTGTTTTTATAACCTCTTTAGGTACAAAGTTTTCGTTTTCCACTTGGAATACGGATAATTTAACTTTCCAATAGACTAAATCAAACTAAAATTTGTTTTTTGACTAGAAACCATGAATATTTTGAAACTTACGACACAAAAACATCAAAATACAAAATAATGTCAAAATGACAATGACATATTTTGGTAAGATAAACGTCAGAGCGTTTTTCAACCATCCATTTTGATGGTTGTTTGGTTGCTACGCTCCGAGCGACGGAACGGGTGAAACTACGCTCTGACAGCTGTCAGAGTAAAATTTCACCAAACCACGGAACGGTTAGAGCGCGCACCGGAGTGCGCTCGAGTGCACTCGTGCGAAGCCACGGAACGCACCCCTGGGCAAGCATGCTACACCTTAGACCACATCCTGTTTACCAAGAAAGATGGTGGTCAAATTGGTCAAATGCCTGTTCAGTTACTAATAAAAAAAAAACGTGTTTCAACAACTACGCGCGGCCAAGTCAAAAAGAACCCAAAAATGACAAAAGAGCGCACGCGGTCCCTTTGACACGCGCAAAATTGTTTTTTTTTTTTGTTTAATGAAAAACTTTATTCGGTTATTTTTCAGTTCAATAAATGATGTTTTATTCACAAAAGTTGTTGTTATTAACATTTTGAAAGCTTTTAAGCCCACCCACAGAACTCCGTATGTCTATTATTTTTTTAGATATTATTTTTAATGGCATGTGCAACTTCATCCAGTGCACAGCCTTTGCAGCACTTGTAAGATATGAAATAGGAGGAGTTGAGGAGCTGGGTCTTTTTTGAAAGTCACGGGGTTTTAACCGCTTCTGTGGTCTAGTGATTCGCCCACCCATGAAAGACTCTGGAGTCTCAGGTTCAATTCGCAGCTGCAAACTTAAAAAATGTAAAAAAAGCAATTTGTCACGTATTACGCGTGTACACCTTGTTTTTGCTTGAAAAATAATTTCTTTGACTCCTAAGCTTAGTTTGAAAATGTACCCTTTTTTAAGGTAAAGTACCAAAGTTTAGTCAAAATATCAATTTGTTAAAAACCAAAACAAGACCAACTTTTCTGCGTACATTGCAACATCTCACCATGTATGAAACACCTAAATGTACCAACAACTATGGAAAAAGAATATGGATGTGTAACCTTCCCAAAATATTAAATGAACTACCAAAAATTTTTGTAGAAAAAATCAAAGATAAAATGCAAATACCATGCAAATTAAAAATACATTGAAAAAGTGTTATTTAAAAGATCAATTCCTATATAAAAGGTCGGATCCACCTCCAAATTCCAACCTAACTAATCAATAAAAGGGTAATCAGGGCCTCACAATCTTTAATTTTCAAATGTACATTTGTATTAAAAAACTAAATTAAAAATAAACAGTTTAAATTAAAAAAAAATATTAACACTCATTTTCTTGGAACGGGGGCGCCAGCTGAATTTCGCACCCCGGCGCCCAATAGGGTTAAGATGGCCCTGTGTACATGACTCCTAAAATGATCAAGCATGGCTGGTGAAGCCATTTTGGACTGACAAGCCTTGACGTCAAGCATCTCTTCCATCGTTTATTTTTCTCGTATATCTTTATGCATGCCACAACAAGGCATGCGGCAGTGCATGCCACAACAAGGCATGCGGCAGTGCATGCGTCAGGGCATGCGTCAAGGTAAGCGTCGTGGAAAAGTTTCGGATGTTTGTGAATCAATCAGATGGCTTACTATCAGCAAATAAGAAACCGTTCAGTTCAAAAGCAGGCCTTAAACAGGACTGCTTAAGGCCTGCCGTCATACTAACCTTTGAGCAATGATATTAAGTAAAGATGAATTATGCGCCAACATCATTGCCATTTAAAACGGCGTAAGGTATAGCTCGCGCAACATAACTTGACCCAATTTTTAGTACCACGTGAACTGCGCACTACATTTTTTGTACTGAAAATTGCTACTGCGCAAGCTTTGTCTATGGTTTGGTTCAAGTTATGTTGCGCGAGCCGTACTATAGATACACAATTACACACATTGACCGCTGCATGCGCATTGGCTGACAATTGACAGCGCGTCAGCTGTCTCCTTCACTATCACACACAAAGCAAACAGCTCGCTCTTTGTACAATATGGCCGAAAAAAATAATAGAAAACACCTATTTTTATTAAATACAGTACTTACGTGTGAAATTAAGCATTTTCCCCATCTTTGACAGTTGCTGTATAATTTGTACATAGTCTAAAGACGCAAGTAACAATTTTTTTAATGTAATTTCACAATTTTATCTGACTGACGAGAGCCGCGTGTGTTTCAGTGTCGCGAGACTGTGCCTAATGGAGTGCGGGTAACGTATCTTTACTTTTTAATATATTATCATTGCCTTTGAGGTCTTACCATCAGCAAATAAGAAACCGTTCAGTTCAAAAGCAGGCCTTAAACAGGACTGCATAAGGCCTGCTTTTATTCTAACTTTTGAGGTCAGAGTACGAAAAAGTAAGGCAGTGCAATATAACTCCTGGGGCCCTATTTTTGAATCGCTCGTCTGGCGTCGAGCGCTCGTTTCTACTGATTTTCGTTCGACAAATCAACCCAAATGTATGAGCTATCGAACGAAAATCAGTAGAAACGAGCGCTCGACACCAGCCGAGCGATTCAAAAAGAGGGCCCCTGCTGTGCTCTTATAGCAAACTGAACGGTTTCTTATTTGCTGATGGTAAGCCCCCAGCCCGTTGATTACATAAGACTATTGCTAACAATTCTTGATTAAAATCGATTGAAAGCGCAGTAACATTCCAGCCCGTTGATTACGTAAAGCTGTAGCTAACAATTCTCGATTGAAATCGATTGAAAGCGCAGTTACATTGCTGCTTTAAGTACGGTAGCTGTCACATTGGTTATTACTAAAGCAGCAATGTAACTGCGCTTTCTGTCAGAGTTGATTGCAACAAAATTACAAAATCATCCCTCTGCTTTAAGTAAGATAGTTGTCACGTTGGTTCTTAACTAAAGCAGCAATGTAACTGCGATTTCTGTCAGAGTTGATTGCAACAAAGTTAGATAATGACCCCCCCCCCCCCCCCCGGGCTCTGGGGCCCTATTTTTGAATCGCTCGGCTGGCGTCGAGCGCTCGTTTCTACTGATTTTCGTTAGACAAATCAACTCAAATGTATGAGCTGTCGGACGAAATTCAATAGAAACGAGCGCTTGACGCCAGCTAAGCGGTTCAAAAATAGGGCCCCTGAATCCCCTGATTGAATTTGGTTACTAAATCCAATTTTTTTTTCATTAAACCGTGGTGGATGGTGCGCCAGCGTGGCACGGCGGGGCACGGTGCTATTTGTGTGCGTCTTCGACTTGATCGATAAATAAAGGAAGTGTCTATTCATCGGGGCGCTTCGACGAATAGTATTTTTCTCTATCTAGCGGTGCGCACCACTGAGTAGCGCTTTCTCTAGGGATTGGCTATATGCCGGTGCCTCCTTTTTAGTTGTCGTAATCGTAAGTTGAACTATTCAAATAGGTAGTAATAATAATTGTGTAAATGCCTCTGTGGCTAGTGGTTATAGGCCGACCGGTTAACTGAGTCCCCGCCTGCGGGGCACAGGGGCGCGAGGGGAGACGAGAGCGGGGGTCACGAGAGGTGCAGGCGGCAGGCAGGGGTTCGCCGCCCGTCGCCCGCATCGCCCCCGTTCTCGTCTCCCCCCGCGCCCCTGTGCCCCGCAGGCGGGGACTCAGTTAACCGGTCGGCCTATAGTACTGGTTAGAGCGTTGTTCTCTTGATCCAGAGGTCGTGGGTTCGATCCCTGCCGCGGGAAGCAACATCTTTGAGTTGTTGTTTCTAGTTATATTCAATTTAACCGGTGTTATTTTATTGCTGTGGTGCCGTTTTATAATACAAAGTGTTTGGTAAAAGCCTTGTAAAGCCGAATATGGTAGATAGGGCGAAAAAAAAACAGCTGTTTTTGCTGTTTTTTTTTGCGATTTCAGAGTTGGTCCCATAGTAAAAGTTGTTCAGTTTGATGGTCCCTATCTACCATTTTCGAATTTATAAGGCTTTTACCAAACACCTTGTAACACTATCCCCGCAAATTGCTAATGAACCTGGCAGCCATTTTTAAACCTAAAAAACGGGAAACAATTATTGTAGATATTTTTATACCTAGACCCTATCTTATTAAAATTAATAATTCAATAAATCCCCTTTAAAATTTTAGCCGCACGCTTGTTTAAGCCATAAAATGTCGGTCAAATGCAGCAAATCCCTGTCAGATGGTAACCCTAGGTACCGTTGGCTTTCATTCGCGCCATTGGGGGTAATTACAGTTATGTAATTACCCCCAATGGCGCGAATGAGCGCTGTTAGAGTTGATTGCAAACAAAGTTATTTGTTGCAATCAACTCTGACAGAAATCGCAGTTACATTGCCGCTTTAGTAAGAACCAATGTGACTACTATTTTACTTAAAGCAGCAATGTAACTGCGCTTTCAATCGATTTCAATCGAGAATTGTTAGCAACAGCCTTACGTAATCAAAGTACCGGTGACATCGACGTTAAGCCCGTAGCCCGGATATCCACTACTCAAACCCGCCCCCGTACCGCCTAAAGGCCTATTCGCACACAACAGTGCCGGCACAGTGCCGACACGTACCGATCAGTGACGTATCCATCAGTATCAGTGAAAAATTATATTGTAGCATACATTTTGTACGACGCTATCCGTACTTGTCAGTGACAGTGACATTCAGGGACGTCAGTGCTGCGACGAACGTCACTGTCACTGACAAGTACGGATAGTGTCGTACAAAATGTATGCTACAATATCATTTTTCACTGATACTGATGGATACGTCACTGATCGGTACGTGTCGGCACTGTGCCGGCACTGTTGTGTGTGGATAGGCCTTTAGGCCGTCCGCTGCCTTGAGCGGGATCCCACCGCGGGTACACGGCGCGGGAATATAGAATGCTGGTTTTTTGACGGACAGATGTTTGCGCAGTGCAGAGTAAGCTCTAATCTATATCGCCCCGCGCGCGGGTCCCGCTTAACACAGCGGAGGGCCTAACTCTCTCGCTTTGACTCTGGTTTTGGTTTATGACGTCAGTGCACTGTCCGTCCTTGTCATCGTGTTATTATGATATGAAAAGGACGGATAGAGTCTAGCTATCGCTTTGGCTATCGCTTTGAGTTAGGCGGTAGGGCCCCTGTTGACTCTGGCTGGGTCAAAGCCGGAGAAGTAGCAGTGGCAGCCCAGTCTTTGTGGCCGGTCGTCATCGCTTGATTATTTGAATATGAATTAAGGTTTTGTTTTATTTTTTATAATTTGCGAAGCGGGCACGTGCCGTACCTGCCACACCCTAGTTACGCCACTGATAATCTGTTGTATAGGTACCTACCTATCTTGGTAAATAGGTACGTAATCAAAACCAGCTACATGTAAGTACCTACGTACTTGTCTATATTCTTAGATTTTTAAAAGATTTATTTATCCTTTAAGTAAATAGTAACTGTACAATTAATTGGTAACTTCTTCGCTATGAGTGTTCTGTGTTGAACATTCAACGGCCCGGCACGGCAGCAATTATAAAAGCATCTTTCGGCGTCGCCGCTGCCGTACCGAGCCGTGCCGTGCCGGGCCGTGCCGTGCCGGGCCGTTGGGAAATATAAAAGCGCACATTACCTTGAGCTAGAACAATAGAGAAGGCTATGCCTTGAGTGTCTAAGCTTGAGTGTATGGCCAGCATTAGATGGTGGTCAAATTGGTCAAATGCCTGTTCAGTTAACTACTAATAAAAAAAATAAAAACGTGTTTCAACAACTACGCGCGGCCAAGTCAAAAAGAACCCAAAAATGACAAAAGAGCGCACGCGCGCCCTTTGACACGCGCAAAATTGTTTTTTTTTGTTTAATTTTACAATGGGGAGGAAAAGCGCAATTTTATCCCGATAGGTGGCGTCGGTCTTTGGTACCGGGCCGCCTCAAAGAAAGTGTCAAAAAATATGGGAATCTCTTGGAGTATTGCACTTTTTAATTTTATACTGAGAAAATGCCGCATTGTTATGCATGTAACTTGTAAAATATTGGAGTTCATCGATTTCCCAGTAACAAAAAAAATAGTAGGCAAAAAAATATCAAAAAAAATATGCTTTTCCCTCGATTTTCTCCTTTGCTGAGCCTGAGAAACATTATAAATCAAAAGGAATGTTTCATGAATTTGATGAAGCTTCGCCAAAATAAAACAACATTTGAATTATAACAGCTTTGTTCTTTAATATTTCAACCTCAGCAGTTTCTAACATATTTATAACTTGGATGAATTTGATAGGTATATCAAATATGGAATAAGCCCAATATTGGGGCCAAACAGAGAATTAATAGAATTTTATATGCCAGAGTCATTCAAGAAACTTAGAATAATAAAATAAATATGATAAAACGGTTCGTGGAATTTTGGATGGTACAGAAATTCCAGTACAGAAACCTGAAATTACTATTGCACAGAAGGCATCATCAGGCAACTATAAACACGGAAATTCACACTCAGTTGCTTTGTTAAAATTTAAATCATATGCTTCTAATCTGAAATAAAAAGATTACTTGTAAATCTTACACGAAATTTAAAGAAATGTAATGCTTGTTAGCAATTTTTGTAAGTTGCTATAAACTTTCTTGCCTGTTGTTTTGGCTTTTCTTTTCCGTAATTCTTCTTTTATATGAGCTAAAGTTAGCATAGAATACATTGTTTGTCCGCAAAACCGAAAAAAATACAATCTAAGAAAGTAAAATCACGTAATACACAGTCAAGACAATATAACATAGAATACATTTACTCTAGCGACAATATAAGCTCAAACTGACAATGGGGAGGAAAAGCGCAATTTTATCCCGATAGGTGGCGTCTGGTCTTGGTACCGGGCCGCCTCAAAGAAAGTGTCAAAACATATGGGAATCTCTTGGAGTATTGCACTTTTTAATTTTATACTGAGAAAATTCCGCATTGTTATTCATGTAACTTGTAAATTATTGGAGTTCATCGATTTCCCAGTAACAAAAAAAATATTGGGCAAAAAAATATCAAAAAAAAGATGCTTTTCCCTCGATTTTCTCCTTTGCTGAGCCTGAGAAACATTATAAATCAAAAGGAATGTTTCATGAATTTGATGAAGCTTCGCCAAAATAAAACAACATTTGAATTATAACAGCTTTGTTCTTTAATATTTCAACCTCAGCAGTTTCTAGCATATTTATAACTTGGATGAATTTTATAGGTATATCAAATATGGAATAAGCCCAATATTGGGGCCAAACAGAGAATTCATAGAATTTTATATGCCAGAGTCATTCAAGAAACTTAGAATAATAAAATAAATATGATAAAACGGTTCGTGTAATTTTGGATGGTACAGAAATTCCAGTACAGAAACCTGAAATTACTATTGCACAGAAGGCATCATCAGGCAACTATAAACACGGAAATTCACACTCAGTTGCTTTGTTAAAATTTAAATCATATGCTTCTAATCTGAAATAAAAAGATTACTTGTAAATCTTACACGAAATTTAAAGAAATGTAATGCTTGTTAGCATTTTTTTGTAAGTTGCTATAAACTTTCTTGCCTGTTGTTTTGGCTTTTCTTTTCCGTAATTCTTCTTTTATATGAGCTAAAGTTAGCATATAATACATTGTTTGTCCGCAAAACCGAAAAAAATACAATCTAAGAAAGTAAAATCACGTAATACACAGTCAAGACAATATAAGCTCAAACTGACAATTGTTCCAAAGAATGAAGCGCCATCTGTAATTCACTTTGCCTTCGCCTCCCCATTGTTCCAAAGACTGAGCGCCATCTGTAATTCACTTTGCCTTCGCCTCCCCATTGAATAAGTAATAGATTTGATACGTGAAAAACTTTATTCGGATATTTTTCAGTTCAATAAATGATGTTTTATTCACAAAAGTTGTTGTTATTAACATTTTGAAAGCTTTTAAGCCCACCCACAGAACTCCGTATGTCTATTATTTTTTTAGATATTACTTTTAATGGCATGTGCAACTTCATCCAGTGCACAGCCTTTGCAGCACTTGCAAGATATGAAATAGGAGGAATTGAGGAGCTGGGTCTTTTTTGAAAGTCACGGGGTTTTAACCGCTTCTGTGGTCTAGTGATTCGCCCACCCATGAAAGACTCTGGAGTCTCAGGTTCGATTCGCAGCTGCAAACTTAAAAAATGTAAAAAAAGCAATTTGTCACGTATTACGCGGGTACACCTTGTTTTTGCTTGAAAAATAATTTCTTTGACTCCTAAGCTTAGTTTGAAAATGTACCCTTTTTTAAGGTAAAGTACCAAAGTTTAGTCAAAATATAAATTTGTAACAAGACCAACTTTTCTGCGTACATTGCAACATCTCACCATGTATGAAACACCTAAATGTACCAACAACTATGGAAAAAGAGTATGGATGTGTAACCTTCCCAAAATATTAAATGAACTACCAAAAATTTTTGTAGAAAAAATCAAAGATAAAATGCAAATACCATGCAAATTAAAAATACATTGAAAAAGTGTTATTTAAAAGATCAATTCCTATATAAAAGGTCGGATCCACCTCCAAATTCCAACCTAACTAATCAATAAAAGGGTACTCAGGGCCTCACAATCTTTAATTTTAACATTTGCCTGCAAATGTACATTTGTATTAAAAAACAAAATTAAAAATAAACAGTTTAAATAAAAAAAAAATATTAACACAAATTTTCTTGGAACGGGGGCGCCAGCTGAATTTCGCACCCCGGCGCCCAATAGGGTTAAGATGGCCCTGTGTACATGACTCCTAAAATGATCAAGCATGGCTGGTGAAGCCATTTTGGACTGACAAGCCTTGACGTCAAGCATCTCTTCCATCGTTTATTTTTCTCGTATATCTTTATGCATGCCACAACAAGGCATGCGGCAGTGCATGCGTCAGGGCATTCGTCAAGGTAAGCGTCGTGGAAAAGTTTCGGATGTTTGTGAATCAATCAGATGGCTTACTATCAGCAAATAAGAAACCGTTCAGTTCAAAAGCAGGCCTTAAACAGGACTGCTTAAGGCCTGCCGTCATACTAACCTTTGAGCAATAATATTAAGTAAAGATGAATTATGCGCCAACATCATTGCCATTTAAAATGGCGTAAGGTATAGCTCGCGCAACATAACTTGACCCAATTTTTAGTACCACGTGACCTGCGCACTACATTTTTTGTACTGAAAATTGCTACTGCGCAAGCTTTGTCTATGGTTTGGTTCAAGTTATGTTGCGCGAGCCGTACTATAGATACACAATTACACACATTGACCGCTGCATGCGCATTGGCTGACAATTGACAGCGCGTCAGCTGTCTCCTTCACTATCACACACAAAGCAAACAGTTTGCTCTTTGTACAATATGGCCGAATAAAGTAATAGAAAACACCTATTTTTATTAAATACAGTACTTACGTGTGAAATTTAGCATTTTCCCCATCTTTGAAAGTTGCTGTATAATTTGTACATAGTCTTAAGACGCAATTAATAATTTTTTTAATGTAATTTCACAATTTTATCTGACTGACGAGAGCCGCGTGTGTTTCAGTGTCGCGAGACTGTGCCTAATGGAGTGCGGGTAACGTATCTTTACTTTTTAATATATTATCATTGCCTTTGAGGTCTTACCATCAGCAAATAAGAAACCGATCAGTTCAAAAGCAGGCCTTAAACAGGACTGCATAAGGCCTGCTTTTATTCTAACTTTTGAGGTCAGAGTACGAAAAAGTAAGGCAGTTCAATATAAGTCCTGGGGCCCTATTTTTGAATCGCTCGTCTGGCGTCGAGCGTTCGTTTCTACTGATTTTCGTTCGACAAATCAACCCAAATGTATGAGCTATCGAACGAAAATCAGTAGAAACGAGCGCTCGACACCAGCCGAGCGATTCAAAAAGAGGGCCCCTGCTGTGCTCTTATAGCAAACAGAACGGTTTCTTATTTGCTGACAGCGTTGCCAATGCTACCGAAAAATCGGTATTTTAACCGATTTTTTTAACAATCTACCGATCTACCGATAGGTCTATAAATCGAGGTATAATCTACCGATAAACCTTAAAGGCCGAATTCAAGACCGGCGATAGAGCCCCGACCAAGTTCATTTTGGTCCGGGCATCCGACAAGTCGTGGCTCAGTCGCCGACCGTGAATCCCTAGCTTTATTTTTTTGTTACGCGTATCGGGTATTCCCCAAATCATTGACAAAAGACAGCACTAGGCGTTTCCTTTTAAAACGAAAGCAATTGATCTGTTACGATCTCTGTTATACTTTGGCATATTTGTGATAAGCTATCTCTGTTTCACATATTAAATTGTTTTAGTCAGTACTTTTTAAAGTCTTTGTTTACGAAACACTTGGTTTTGACTTGAAGGAGATCACAGTTCGTCGCTAAAACTTTTACTTGGCACTTAGATACGTGAGTTATTAGTCGTTTGATTTATAAGAAGTTAAGAATATGGATCCAGAAGAAGGTACCAGTAGCGGTGCCAAACGGAAAAAGTACATACAAACGCATAAAAAGGAGTGGGAGCTGATTACCGAATTTGGAGGTTGGCTTACAGAAAGTAAAAAGGATTCACAATTTTCTTACTGCAAGTGTTGCGATAAAGATATAAACGTTACGTCGGGGAAGGATGCTCTTTGGAAACACTACAACACCAAAATACACCAACAAAGAAGTAAGTCTTTATGTTTACAACGGCCTATAAAGCAATTTATGATTTCATCGACATCAAAAAACGATAATGATGTAAAAAGTGCTGAAATTCGCATTACTGCCTTTATAGCTGAACATAACCTGCCATTTTTGCTCAGTGACCACCTAACAAAACTTATGAAAAGTTGCGCCCCTGATTCAAAAATTTTAGAACAAGTGAAATGTTCGCGCACAAAAACTCGTGCAATTATGAAAAATGTTACTGGCAGTAAGAGCTTTGAAAATATTTGTGAAGATTTAAAAACCAATAAATTTTCTATAATAGCCGATGAGTCCACGGATCGTGCGAATATTAAACATATGTGCTTAGTTGTGAGATATTTTAAAAACTCGGAGATACGAGATTATTTCCTGACATTGATTCCTTTAACGACTGGGGCGGACGCAGAAACACTGTATCAATCCATTACTTCGTTTTTTGAAACACACAAAATAATTTTGAAAGGTAATTTAATTGGTTTTGCATCCGATGGTGAAAACAAAATGATGGGCGTCAATAATTCAGTTATGTCACGATTCCTCAGAGATTACCCAAATATATTTGTCATGAAATGCATCTGCCATTCATTTCATCTGTGTGCGTCGTATGCGTGTGAGAAGTTACCCAGATTTGTAGAGGACTTTTTAAGAGACGTTTACAATTATTTCAGCAACAGTCCGAAACGAATTATGCAGTTCAAGGAATTTCAAATTTTTTGTGATCTGAAGATTCACAAAATTTTACATCCGGCTCAGACACGATGGCTCTCTGTTCATATGGCTGTCAATAGAATTTTGGAACAATATTCAGCACTTCGTTTGTATTTTATAGACGCAGTACAGAATAAGGATTTATTAGCCGCAGAAAACATTTTGATGAAATTTAACGATCCAACAACTAAATTGTTCTTACAGTTTCTAGACTATGTTTTACCAATATTCACCAATTTAAACAAGGAAATGCAAAGCGAAAAACCAAAAATTCAAAAGCTACATGAAATGGTTTCAACAACTTTGAAAACCCTTTTCGATTGTTATTTAAAACGCGATTATTTAATGAGAACACCGTTAGAAGATGTAGATTATCAAAACCCTCGAAATTTCCTGAAAATTGAAGAAATCTATTACGGCACTGCAGCTATCGCGACTATACTTGATGATAAAGAACTGAGTGCAGAGAACATTCAATTGTTTCGATTACGGGCCCTTGATTTTTATATAGAAGCTTGTCGTCAAATACTCAAAAGGGTTCCAATTAAAAACTCCAAACTCAAAGGACTTAGCGTAATTGACCCCGTAAAAGTAAAAAAAGGTGAATGTACGACAATTATACAACTTGCTCGTAACTTTCGACATCTTCTTAGTAATGACAACGACATACAAAAGTTGGATACAGAGTGGAGAACCCTGCGTAACTTAGAAGTAATTCAACAATTTAATGACAATACAACAACTTTTTGGAATCAAGTACAAGATATGAAACTCGGTGACGGTGACTCAATGTTTCCAACGTTATCTAAATTTATATTTGACATATTATCGTTTCCACATTCCTCAGCAAATGTAGAACGAATATTTTCTCAAGTAAATTTACTTAAAACGAAAACCAGAAATAAACTGAACACTGAATCAGTAATAGCGAATTTACACACAAAATGCCTAATAGGTAAAAATAATTGTTTCGATTTTGATTTGGATAGTAATTTATTCACTCGGATGGACAAAAAGTGGAAAAATGAAGAAGTCGTCACTTTCAGTGACGATGATGAAAAGTAAAATAATAAAAGTTAAATGCAAAACTACCGATTTTTATTTCAATTTACCGAATTTTCAGATAATTTCTACCGAATTCAGATTTTTATGATCGGCAACACTGTTTGCTGATGGTAAGCCCCCAGCCCGTTGATTACATAAGACTATTGCTAACAATTCTTGATTAAAATCGATTGAAAGCGCAGTAACATTCCAGCCCGTTGATTACGTAAAGCTGTAGCTAACAATTCTCGATTGAAATCGATTGAAAGCGCAGTTACATTGCTGCTTTAAGTACGGTAGCTGTCACATTGGTTCTTACTAAAGCAGCAATGTAACTGCGCTTTCTGTCAGAGTTGATTGCAACAAAATTACAAAATCACCCCCCTGCTTTAAGTAAGATAGTTGCGTCACGTTGGTTCTTAACTAAAGCAGCAATGTAACTGCGATTTCTGTCAGAGTTGATTGCAACAAAGTTAGATAATGACCCCCCCCCCCCCCCCGGGCTCTGGGGCCCTATTTTTGAATCGCTCGGCTGGCGTCGAGCGCTCGTTTCTACTGATTTTCGTTAGACAAATCAACTCAAATGTATGAGCTGTCGGACGAAATTCAATAGAAACGAGCGCTTGACGCCAGCTAAGCGGTTCAAAAATAGGGCCCCTGAATCCCCTGATTGAATTTGGTTACTAAATCCATTTTTTTTTTCATTAAACCGTGGTGGATGGTGCGCCAGCGTGGCACGGCGGGGCACGGTGCTTTTTGTCTGCGTCTTCGACTTGATCGATAAATAAATAAAGGAAGTGTCTATTCATCCGCACCCTGGTTATCTAAAAATAAACTATTTAGCGACCGGTTGCATTTGACATACATTGCCACTTTTCTTTGGTATGTTTTTTTAACACAAAAAGAAGTAGCAATGGATCACGATCGTCAGTGAACTGCAACCAGTCGCTAGGTGGTTTTTAATTAGATAATCAGCCCGCCGGGCGCCTCGACGAATAGTATTTTTCTCTATCTAGCGGTGCGCACCACTGAGTAGCGCTTTCTCTAGGGATTGGCTATATGCCGGTGCCTCCTTTTTAGTTGTCGTAATCGTAAGTTGAACTATTCAAATAGGTAGTAATAATAATTGTGTAAATGCCTATGTGGCTAGTGGTTAGTACTGGTAAGAGCGTTGTTCTCTCGATCTAGAGGTCGTGGGTTCGATCCCTGCCGCGGGAAGCAACATCTTTGAGTTGTTGTTTCTAGTTATATTCAATTTAACCGGTGTTATTTTATTGCTGTGGTGCCGTTTTATAATACAAAGTGTTTGGTAAAAGCCTTGTAAAGCCGAATATGGTAGATAGGGATCATCAAACTGAACGACATTTACTATGGGACCAACTCTGAAAACACGAAAAAAAAACAGCTGTTTTTGCTGTTTTTATTTGCGATTTCAGAGTTGGTCCCATAGTAAATGTTGTTCAGTTTGATGGTCCCTATCTAAGTATCTACCATTTTCGAATTTATAAGGCTTTTACCAAACACCTTGTAACACTATCCCCGCAAATTGCTAATGAACCTGGCAGCCATTTTTAAACCTAAAAATCGGAAAACAATTGTAGATATTTTTATACCTAGACCCTATCTTATTAAAATTAATAATTCAATCAATCACCTTTAAAATTGTATTGTTACATGTAGGTACCTAATTTTTTATTGCGGATGACGTCTACGTGGATGTTAATATGACAAGGTTCCATCTTGCAGATTTGCGGGATCCTCTTTGGTTGTGGTTTTAGCAGATTTGTTCAGTGTAGTGCGTAGCTTTGGTTTATGTTTAAAGATTTAGATGCAGTTTAATTGAGATTTGAGAGAAAAGTCTTTTCACTCTCTCTTCCTTCACTCTTTAATTCCGATAGGACGACAAGACGACCGACACGACCGGAAAGAGGTCAGGCGCAGGATCTACAGCCGAAGCACGGATCATCTTTCTTATCACACAATCAGGTGATCAGCCTGCAATGTCCAAACCAAACTAGAAACAACAAATCAAAGATGTTACTTCCCGCGGGGATCGAACCCGAGGCACTGGCCTATAGCCAATCCCTAGAGAAAGTGGTGCACACCGCTAGATAGAGAAAAATACTATTCGTCGAGGCGCCCCGATGAATAGACACTTCCAAAGTCAATTTCGTACGGATGAGATTAATTGTCATTTGGCTAGGGACACTTTTTCATCATGTGGCAACACTGCCTGTTTGTTAATCTAATCTGTGGTAGTCATTTCCTCTCCGCTAGGAGTATTTTTTTTTCTGTGCATCAGTGTTGGGAAACGTACAATAATTATTGGATACAATAATTCATGATACGAAACTAGATTGTACAATAAAACATAGCTTTCTTATTATTGTACGCTTTTGTACAATATTTTCCGATTTGACACAATATAGGTACAATATCATGGTACGTGACACTAAAATTAATAAAGAAACGCATCACCTAGGTACTATTATTCTGTAGCGTCACACTTGTCTTGTCTTTTGTCTCTATTAATACCGTAAAGTTGGTAATTCGCATTCATTTCTTGCTTGCCGACATTGGCATTGGCATGGCAGTAAACTATCAAGGCATTGGCAGTAAACATCTTGCCTTCTCTTGTGGAATCATATAAAATATCTTTTTTTATATAAAAATCAAAATGAAATGTATTAAATAAAAAAAAATGTAAAAATAAAAAAAAGATGTTATTAAATCATTACCTACCTATTCAAAAAAGAAAAGAGAAAGCGCAAAATAAGTGGAGCGACTTTTGTTCAGTTGTACTTTGTAAAATTGATCGCATATTAGCGGTCTAAATATTAAAAACTATTTCCTAAAGCCTCGATTACATACGCCGATTTCAGATTAGCGTATAGTTGGCAGACTCACCATGGAATTATAAGGTTTTGACTAGGTCAAAAAATTGTTAATAAATAGTGATAAATAGTGAACTATAGCATATAAATAGTGATACTATGATTCAAAAGATATTTGAGTATCTTGGTGAGGCTGCAAACTTGACGTCAAGTTGGCAGACACCTCTAGAAATACAGTTCTTATCAATATGATTTATATGCCAAAAAATTGTTAGAAAATAGTGAATCATATACGCAAAATTTCAATAACATTGCTTCAACACAAGCAGAGATATTACGGTCTCTAAGTGGGCTGCTAACTTGACGTTTCAGGCGATAGCGATTCCAAAGAAACGGGTACAAGTTTTAAACAAATAAATATATCAAAAAATTGTTAGTGAAATTGTGATTCTTACAATATAAATAAAACAAGAATTCACCATTGCTATTTTCTAAAAATTGAATGTCCACTTTTACATAATACTCTGAATAGGCTGTCGATCAATATTGAACTTTGCTCCACAGTAATAAGGTTCAAAATAATAATAATAATATCTTTATTCTACCTAATACATAAATAGGTACCTAACGTTAAATTATAACTGAGAAATTGACAATCTTTTCCGAGAGATGGCGCTATTGCTATGAATATTAATGTTATTAATGAATATCGTTATTGTTTGATACTGACACTTAATTAATAAAACAAGTGTAATAATTGGAGGACATGGCTAAAAATATAAATCTCACTTGCAATAAAGTTTGAACCTTATTACTGTGGAGCAAAGTTCAATATTGATCGACAGCCTATTCAGAGTATTATGTAATAGTGGACATTCGAATTTTAGAAAATAGCAATGAAGAATTCTTGTTTTATTTATATCGTAGGAATCACAATTTCAGTAACAATTTTTTGATATATTTATTTGTTTAAAACTTGTACCCGTTTCTCTGGAATCGCTATCGCCTGAAACGTCAAGTTAGCAGCCCACTTAGAGACCGTAATATCTCGGCTTGTGTTGAAGCAATGTTATTGAAATTTTACTTATACGATTCACTATTTTCTAACAATTTTTTGGCATATAAATCATATTGATACGAACTGTATTTCTTAAGGTGTCTGCCAACTTGACGTCAAGTTTGCAGCCTCACCAAGATACTCAAATATCTTTTGAATCATAGTATCACTATTTATATGCTATAGTTCACTATTTATCACTATTTATTAACAATTTTTTGACCTAGTCAAAACCTTATAATTCCATGGTGAGTCTGCCAACTATACGCTAATGATTTCAGGAAACAATTTCGGGTTGCCACCCGTACTTGACAATAAAATATTGTATAATAAGTTAGATTTTAAAAATGAATTTACACTATAACGGAAAGGTAAACATTGTTTAAGATTTGAGATGAGAATCGAAAATAAAAAATCATAAAAATGTTGACTTTTCCGTTATTTGTGCAAATATACTGTTACAATTTTACTTTTTTATACGGGTGGCAACTCTAAATTGGTTGCTCTAAAGCTGCGGACAAACCAACGCGTTCAGCTTGCGTTCGCGGTGGCGTGCTCGGTGGCGATCTTCTCGCGTGCAAAGCCCGGTTCACACCAAACACGCGATCTCTACGCGTTCAGTATGCGTTCAGTCTAGTCTGCGTCGACCTTCGGAACCTCCTAATCCTTTTATTTTGTGATATTTATAATGGAAGACAGTAAAAATGACATCGAAGAGGAAATTATTTTATTAGCAGCGCTTGTTGAAGACGAAGAAAAGCAAAAGGAGTAGGTACCAGCTCATTTGAAATAAATTTAAAATCAATCCGGTAATTATTATAGATAGTCATGTACTACTTTATATAAAAGTAGAAAAATCGATTAAGTATTACAATAATATTCTAGTTATTATTTTATTTATTAACATGGAATACAATAGTGACATTTTGCGAAAGTGAATACACAAAGCTGGAGGAACATCGAAAATAATAAAAACCGATACATACGGTAATGACTACTGATGTATAAGCAGTGATTTGATATACAGAAAAAAACGAGAATTTGTCACTCTCTGTTTTTATGGGCAGTCGTGTAAATATTATATTAATAACCGTGTTATTTATAACAAAATTTAAGTTAGTATAAAAACCTATTATTTTAATTTTAAAATCTACTTACTATCTAATCCTATGCCAAATCTCTTATTTTTTCGGTTGTTTAAATATTAAAATTAAAATAATAATTAATAAGATTAAAATAATGTATTGGGAAATGAGAAGTGTCGTATATATTCTATATTTTTGCACTTTAACAATATTTTTTTCCGACACGGACATCGTTGACTACCTTCAAATTAGTGGCGTGCAGCGTGCGTGCAGCGTTCAGATTGTGTCAACAGCATCTGGACGCCACCGCCGAACAATCGCGCGGGCGAACGCTGCATTTCGAGCGGCCGGACGCACCGGTTTGAACATGTCACTACAAACGCTACTGCAGTATCTGGTCGCCACCGCGCACGCGGACGTGGACGCAAGATGAACGCGTTGGTTTGTCCTCAGCTTAAATCGGCACCTTAACTATCTAAAAAGAAACTACTTAGCCAGCGACCGGTTGCATTTGACATACATTGCCAATTTTTTTTTGGTATGTTTTTTTTAACCCAAAAAGAAGTAGCAATGGATCACGATCATCTGTGAACTGCAACCAGTCGCTAGGTGGTTTTAGGGTTCCGTACCCAAAGGGTAAAAACGGGACCCTATTACTAAGGCTCCCCTGTCCGTCTGTCTGTCTGTCCGTCTGTCTGTCTGTCTGTCTGTCACCAGGCTGTATCTCATGAACCGTGATAGCTAGGAAGCTGAAATTTTCACAGATGATGTATTTCTGTTGCCGCTATAACAACAAATACTAAAAACAGAATAAAATAAATATTTAAGGGGGGCTCCCATACAACAAACGTGTTTTTTTTGCAGTTTTTTGGTACGGAACCCTTCGTGCGCGAGTCCGACTCGCACTTGGCCGGTTTTTTTTAATTAGATCATCAGCCCGCGGGATATGTAATCGAGGCGTTAAACGTACAATAATTCGACCCAAAATACAATAATTTTTAGCTTGGCAGCACCATAATTTCGCATCCAACATTTCCCAACACTGCTGTGCAATGCATTTCCTTTTTTCTGTGACACCGACTCACCGACAGCGGCGGCGACATTATGAAAACAAGAAAACTTTATTTTCATTTTAAATTCAATAAAAGAAAATAGTAACTTCATGAGACATCCAAAGTGGTAAGAAATTAATATTTACATGAATGCTCTGGGCAATTTGGGCAACTTTTTTCGTTTACAATGACAACTTCGGTTTGGTTGGCTGTTTTATGATTATAAATCGTTTACGATTATAAACTTTGGTGTTTTTGCTAGTAGCAAAGCTGTTAGTTTGTATCATTTTATTGATGTTTACACGTTTCTGTATAGTATCCTATTGATTTAAGTCTTACCATAGCAATTCCCATATATCCATAAAGATTTAAATCTTTGTATTTTTTACTTTGCCGCCATTTTATTAGCGTCGTTTCAAACTAGGTAGGTACCTTCGATAATAATTTACTTATCAAATAACAAATAATATGAAATCTACTGCTTTTAAATTACAATTTGCCCTGAAGACTACCCTCCGCGACCCAAAGTCGGAAGGTTTTATTTTGTTTATCACTTATTTTATTATTTTTCAGAAGCTATCACCATAGATGCTGGGTCTCCATCATAGCTGGTGTTAAGCCGAGCTGCGGTGAGAATTCCTGATTTGGACCAAATTTGGCTTGGACCAAGACCATTGACAGCTAGTCACCACATCATGAATCGTAAGTTTAACGATTTTGAAGGTCTTAAGCGATCTTGACATTATGCTAGACATAAGAAGCCAGTGGATGCGGGCAGCGCAGGACCGATCGTCGTGGAGATCCTTGGGGGAGATCCATTGTTAGAATCCTTAGGCAGCCATTACACGGTAGGTTTTGCGGTACGACTTTCCATTAGTTGACGCGGAATTTAAGGGTGGGAGGGGTGGTAGGGGGAAGTGGGGGTCCCCCCTAACCCCCCTTAAAACTCGGGAGTGAGGAAATGCATAGTTTTTTTTTAAATGAATTTTTAATTTCGCACAAAAAAGTAATGATAACAACCAAATTACTGTTTTTTTCGGCAATTAAAGGAGGGGAAGGGGGGGGGGGCAGGGAAACAACTCCCTCCTCCAATCCCCATCTGCCGGTGATGCGTAGTTTTCGAGAAATGATTTTTTGTGTAAACATAACCTCAAAACCAAAAATATGGAAATTAAGCAGGGGAGGCTAAAAAGAGGTGGGGAGAGGGGAGGGGCCGTACGTAAAAATTTTCGCACGTAAAAAAAGTCGTTTCTGGCGCTTCGCCGGCCGCTACCGCGGCACGCTCGCTTCGCTCGCTCGGCTTGCGCACTGGGTTCATGTACACCTAGCATGCTCGTCGCTACGCTCCTCGCACCTATCACGTGACCTGCGGTCTTTGGTCACCATCGCAACAATTTGGGCTGCGGTCCGCATGGCGATGAAATTATGGGACATACGTATTGTCATTCTCGCAGCCCGGCAGTACTGAGGCCGCGCTCGTCTCGATCCCGATATTTATGTGATGGTTAGAAAGAGACAGAACACCGAGCGAGCTATTGCTATCCCTGTCGTGCAAGATTAATTGTTACCCACAGTGTTCTAATTAATTTCCTAAAAATTGTATATAAAGAGATCGTTTTCGAAAATAAATGAGTATTAACTTATCATTGAGCATTTTGACTTTGTGACCACAACAGCTGGTAACCCCGACATGCCTAACGAAGAACAAGTGAAGGACGCCGCAACAAATTCCGCTGGCAACGCTGACACTGGCGCGGACGTGAAATTCGATTTGGCTGGTATCTCCATACAGTCGAAAATCCTACCTTTTTGGCGAGATCATCCGCGCTTATGGTTTGCCCAGTACGAGACGCTCATCAACCCTCTGAAAGTTGGAGATGAACAGAAATTCAGATATGTCCTTGGAGTTCTACAAACGTCGGAAATACAGCAAATCAGCGACATATTACTGAATCCACCTGAAAAAGGGAAGTACGAAGCTCTTAAGGAACGCCTTCTTTCGGTATATCAAGAATCTGAAACGAAGCAATTTCAAAAATTAATCAGCGGCCTGGAATTAGGGGATCAGAAGCCAAGTCAACTTTTACGTCGTATGAGAGAACTGGGTGGCAGCTTGGTCCCGGACGACGCGCTGAAAGTGATGTGGATGAACCAACTTCCTACGTACGTGAGAACCGTCCTGTCTATCAACAAAGAAGCGACACTATCCACATTAGCTGCCATGGCTGACCAAATGATGGAACAACACGAACCCGCAACCGTCGCAGCAGTTTCTAGAGCTAAAACTACTCAACCTACTACAAGCAGCGCGGATACTGTGTACAGCAGCCAGTTTGATTTGCTATCAAAACAAATAGAAAAAATGTCACTAGAGATCGCCGAGTTACGACGCAGCCAACACAGATCGCCTAGATATCGCCGTCCCTTTCGCACACACTCAAGATCACGTTCTCGTTCAAAATCAAGAAGTGGAATACCTAAGAAACCTGGAGATGCTGACTGGGAATGTCGTTATCACTACAAGTTTGGTGACAAGGCAAGACGCTGTGAGTCACCGTGCGCTAGAAAAAAAATAACCCGGAAAACTAATAGCAACACCGTCAGTGGCGGGCGTCGGTGTACCTTCCTCCAATAACCGCCTATGCATTTACGACCTAGATACAAGAGAACGCTTCCTTGTGGACACCGGCGCGGAGATATCAGTTTTGGCAGCGACAAACAAGCGGAAACTTACTCCAAATACCTACAAACTTTATGCAGCAAACAATACACCTATCCAAACCTACGGCGAACGAACCATACGACTGAATTTGGGGCTACGACGCAGTTTTCCATGGACATTTATTGTAGCAGATGTGAAGACTTCCATTTTGGGCGCAGATTTCCTACGTAACTACAACCTTTTGGTGGATCTACGGCATAAGAAGTTGAGAGACGGAATCACTAACCTATCAATAGATTCTGTGGATTTTGACTGCAAAACGGAAACCGTCAACATCATCAGCAGCGACCACACCTACTATGATATTCTGAAGAAATTTCCTGAAGTATTTCGCCCAATGTCATTGAAGAATCCTGCAAAGCATGACGTCACGCACCATATTGAAACAAGTGGCCCTCCTCTCTTCGCCCGGCCCCGCCCACTACCTCCGGATAAATATTGAGCGGCTAAAGAAGAGTTCGAACGAATGATGCAAATAGGAATTTGTCAACCTTCGAAGAGCCCATGGGCGAGCCCTCTTCACGTGGTCAAGAAAAAAGATGGAGGTTTACGTGTATGTGGAGACTACCGCAGATTGAACGCTGTAACGCAACCAGACAGATATCCTATACCGCGAATCCAAGATTTCACCTACCAACTACATGGAATGAAGATTTTCTCAAAATTAGACTTAAAAATGGCGTACTATTGGATACCAATTTCAGAAGAAGATGCACAGAAGACAGCGATAATAACACCGTTTGGTCTATTTGAGTTCAAATGCATGACCTTTGGCTTACGCAACGCCAGCCAAACGTTCCAGCGTTTCATGCACGAAGTGTTAAGGGGAATTGAAGGCTGCTACTGTTTCGTCGATGACATTCTGCTGTATACGAGTGATGAAAAACAACACAAAGCTCTGCTACATGAAGTCCTGAAACGTCTCGAAAAATACGGAGTCACACTAAACATCGAAAAATGCGAATTCGGAAGAACAAAAATCAACTTTCTCGGATATGAAGTATCGTGCGATGGAATTTCACCCACTAAAGAAAGAACTGAAATTATTTCCAACTACCCGAAACCGAAAACTGTGAAGGAACTTCGAAGATTTCTCGGAATATTAAACTTTTATCGTGACTGCCTACCACAGCAAGCCAAACTGCAAGCGGAATTGAACACCTACCTACATAACTCAAGAAAAAATGACAAAACGCCTATCAAGTGGACGAACGAAGCAGATCAAGCTTTTGAAAAATGCAGAAAAAGCATATTAGAAGCTACAACGCTGACACATCCCGTTCCTGGCACAAAACTTTGCATCATGAGCGATGCGTCAGATCACAGCGTTGGAGCAGCTCTTCATCAGCAAGTAGATGGCACCTGGCAACCATTATCGTTCTTCTCTAAAGCGCTGAGTCCTACGCAACGCCGTTACAGCGTGTATGATCGCGAGCTTTTAGCGATATACATGGCTGTAAAGCATTTTCGTCGTTTGATTGAAGGCAATGACGTCACCGTTTTTACCGACCACAAACCGCTAGTAAACGCACTTACAAGATCACCTAGCAGCAGCGATACACCACGGCGAGAGCGACAGCTACATTTCATAAGCCAGTTCTGCACTTCAATCGAATACATACAAGGAGAAGAGAATTCAGTAGCCGACGCTTTATCTCGCGTAGAGGAGATTGGATGTCCAACATACATCGACTACAGCGACCTTGCTATTGAACAAGAAAAAGACGACGAGTTACGAAAACTAAGACAGCAATCACACTTGAAATTCAGCAACGTCACACTGCCAGGCCTCGCCAGTCCAATAAGCTGCGAGATGACCACCGGAACGCCTCGACCGTACCTGCCACTGAAATATCGTTTTGAAGCATTCAAAGCACTTAACACGATATGTGCCACCCAGGCGTGCGAACCACAAGATCACAAGTTGCAAGCAAATACTTCTGGCCTGAAATGAATAAGCAAGTAGCCGAATGGACCAAAGCGTGCAAGGGCTGTCAACGAGCAAAAATACACCGGCACGTTGTGACTACGGTGGGCGTGATACCTATGTCTCAAAGATTCGACCACATAAGCATCGATTTAATCGGCCCTCTACAAATATCAAATGAATACCGATACTGCGTCACCATCATCGACCGGTGCACCAAATGGCCCGAAGCTGTACCTGTAAGAAATATAACTGCCGAGACGGTGGCCAAAGCGCTGTACGAAAACTGGATTTCAAGATTCGGATGCCCTCTGCGAATAACCACTGACCAAGGGAAACAATTTGAATCGTCACTATTCAACTCGCTGCTGAAACGATTCGGAATAACAAGAATAAGAACCACCGCATACCACCCGCAATCTAACGGCCAGATCGAAAGGTGGCACCGCACTCTAAAAGCTGCATTATTGGCGAGAGGAGGAGCGACGACGTGGACCGACGAGCTACCAACAGTATTACTCGGATTACGCACTACACTACGTCATAATAATATCAGTCCGGCAATGATGACCTATGGCGCAACACTACGGATACCGTCGGATTTTTTTATGCCTACACCGCCTAAAATCGACGACACCGACTACGTACGAAGCCTACTACGAACGATGACCTCAATTTCACCGAGCACTAGAACGAGCACATCGAGTTCCAAGCCATTCACATACAAAGACCTTGCTACCTGCACGCACGTCTATGTGAGAAACGACACTGTAAAGAAGCCGCTTACACCGCCGTACGATGGGCCATACGAAGTTATCAAACGATACGAGAAATTCTACAAGATACAACTACCGAGCCGCACTGTAAGAACGATTGAAACCCGCCTATCGCATTGAAGACCAAGACGTCCAAACTACCACAATAAGCAAGACTTCGCGCGACGAAACCACTACACTACCACGGAGCACTGCCTACACAACAAGATCGGCCCCCTGATTATCTAATTAGAAACCGCCTAGCGACCGGTCGCAGTTCACAGTTGAACGTAATACATTGCTACTTTTCTTTGGGGTAAAAAAAAACATACCAAAGAAAAGTAGCAATGGATGTCAAATGCAACCGGTCGCTAAATAGTTTCTTTTTAGATAATCAGGGTGCGGGACGAGTCTCGAAACCTACTGTGCGCTTCGCTTGAGGGGGAGTGATATGGGACATACGTATTGTCATTCTCGCAGCCCGGCAGTACTGAGGCCGGGCCGCGCTCGTCTCGATCCCGATATTTATGTGATGGTTAGAAAGAGACAGAACACCGAGCGAGCTATTGCTATCCCTGTCGTGCAAGATTAATTGTTACCCACAGTGTTCTAATTAATTTCCTAAAAATTGTATATAAAGAGATCGTTTTCGAAAATAAATGAGTATTAACTTATCATTGAGCATTTTGACTTTGTGACCACAACAAAATCTTATTTTAGCGCGAATCCTACCAAATTAAGTAGTAGTCTCAAAATATTACACTTAGTAGGGTTTTTGTCGATATTTTCACCATGCGGACCGCAGCCTTAGCAGTGCTACCAACCTAGCGCCGACATTAAACGTCAAAAATAACGACACTGGTCTAAGATTAGACATTTGTAACCTACTAAATCTAAATTTTTAGAAATTTATTTCTCGCGTTCTATTCGTTTCCGTAACATAATATTTCGTATTCGCGATCCAAATGATGAGTTCTTTACACAAAAAAAATATGAACTCAAAACTCCACGTCAACTAAAGGAAAGAAGAGCCGGTTTTGCTGTCAGTTTAACCACAGTCACGGGCTGTGACTGACGATTAACCTACCGTGTGGCAGCCATTACATGGTCATGCAAGCGTCAGTCAAATTCCATCAGTCATTACGTTTGACTGATTGACTGATGGAAAGAACAAATCACATCATGCAACCATCAGTCACTACATTACACGGTAGGTTAATCGTCAGTCACAGCCCGTGACTGTGGTTAAACTGACAGCAAAACCTACCGTGTAATGGGTGCCTAATATAGACTCCTGAGCACAGTGAGTGATTTAAAGGCACGAGGCAGAACAACATTTTGGTCTAGTGAAAAACATACAACTTTTCACCTCGACCAGCGAGAAAGTTTTCACGTGACTTTCCTGGTAAAAAAGCTTAATTCAGCATTAAAAACTTGTTCACTTAACTCTTTTGGACGCTTAGAGAAATTACGCTTGAGATATTCACCCAAATGTTACTTGGGAAGTTAATCTGCAGATTAACGGAAAAGTGCGGAATACAGTAAGTGAAATAGCCAAGGCTTCAGGAAACGTCTTTTGGAGTTAGACAACTATCTTCATCGTTGGACGCATTCATTTTTGTAATTTATCACAAAAATAATTCAATCAAACCTATGCTGAAAAATTTTATTCATAGAGTCATTAAAGTAGATTCCCGTCGTTTTGATTACATTGCGTTGTTTTTCTCTTATTCATTAATATTCCGTCTTATTTATTTATTTATAATCATAAAACATATAATTTGTTAATAAACTTCAATAATTTTTATTATTTCATATTTGTTTCATACATGTGACCTCATTACCTCTATACTCTTTATTTCGAATTATCAACCTTCTTTTTTAACAATCCTTTTTTAAAACTCCTTGGTATATCCGTGCATTTTATTTTTTTTACTTTTTAATCCGTGTATGACACCATAAAGCACTCTATCTATCCTTTTCTTACATATCAATTTTACAAGTGTCATCCTTGTCACTTTATTTGTTTTGGTGTTGGTGTTAGAAATTAAAAAAGCAATTTGTCTCACGCTCGCAGCAAAATCGATTTTTGCTCGCCAGTTTTTACGCGCCAAAAGCACTCTTTTCGTGCTGGAGAGGTGAAAAATACCTATACATTGTACAATCAGTCGCCGAGAGTTTCACTTGTTCTGACCTTCGACTCCTCAACTCTACTAGCAGGCAGACCAGAACCCTCGTACACCCATCAGCACAGTTCACCACTGCTAAATGACTAACATCTAACTTTTACAGATTTCGAATTGGATTGCGCGCGAGTGGCGGCGCCGCCGAAATGAAGATGCGGCGCCGCCGAAATGAAGATGCGGCGCCGCCGAAATGAAGATGCGGCGCCGCCGAAATGAAGATGCGGCGCCGCCGAAATGAAGATGCGGCGCCGCCGAAACGAAGACGTGTGACGTAATTTATGGAGTGCCCCAATCAGATTCCTTACTGTACAATCTCTCCACCACAGGCACCGCCGGGGCCGCCGCAACATTGCAAGTTGCAGCCCAGCACTTGCCACCTCCTTTGTATAACGTTTAGAACTACACTCGACGTCAGAAAAATCGCACCTATTCGAAAGTAAGTTTAGACTTGGCCACCTGCTATTGCTAGCTAACGTTCTATTGTGTAAATGTTGATATCTTTTGAAAGTACATTTAATGAGCTTTCAATGAATATTTGTTTGATTTAATTAACATAACAGTTACCATAATTAAACGCTTAAAGCGTTATTGCTTGCGCCGCCATAAAAGGGAAATAAAAGGGGTAAATTTAGCAAATGCGGGTAAATTCGTTATCGGGATGACGGAGAAAACACACTTCAACACTTCAATAAAAAAATTGAATTCCCAAGATGGATACTATTGCCGATAAAGTTGCCCAAATATTGCAACAAAATGAGGCAAATGTTATGTTGCTCGGAAACTGAATCTCAGTAATTGATTCCGTTCAACGAGTATTCCAACGGTTTCTAGAAACTGTTGGCTATGTATGTTGCTATGTATGTGTATGTTGCTAATTACTGAGATTCAGTTTCCAAACCACATTATATGTGGTGCGTGCACCACTATTGATATCTAATAACACTGACAGCTGTTTATTTGTTCACGAGTACCACTTGCTATACTCTGAGCTGAATAATTATATGAACGTGGTTTTCTTTTACGCCTACACGTCTATTAAAATTTACGCTATATTCAATCATACCACCTACTGCATTTACTATAGAAAGACATGCGCAATGCGGATCTCTAAAATTTTAGTATATTAAAACATCTAAGTAGGCAACGATATGTCAAAACAAGTTTAGATGCGTCATGCGCCAACATCATGCAATTTAAAACAGTGACAGGTACTGCAGATACACACATAGACATATTATGTCGAGAGAGGGACAAAAATGAACGCCACCATACGGAATACTTGTCGTTAGAAAGAGATAAACAGACATCATAAGTTTCGTCTGATACGCTGCATGCTCATTGGCGCGATCATAGGAGTGAAAGTCGCAATGCTCGCTCTTTGTAAAAAATGGCCGATTAGAGTAATACAAAATACGAAAATACATTTTACGGTTAAATACAGTACTTACGTATGAAATGAAACATTTTTCCGATCTCTGACTGTTGGTGTATAATTTGCACATCGTTTAAAGACGCAGGAAGGCATTTTTGATAAGGATGTCACGGTTTTTTAGTGTCTGACTGACGAGAGTGGTGTGTGTTTACGTGTCACGAGCCTGTGCCTGACTAATTGAAAGTCGGGCAATTACCTGACTTTCGTCTTGCCATTGTGGAGCGCGGGTAACGTATCTAAACTTGTTTTAACATATCGTTGGATATAATACCTACTATCCGCGTCAATTGCTAATGCGCCTGGCGGCCATGATTTTAACCTCAAAAACGAAAAACAATTGTATTTTTTTCATATACCTAGACCCTTTATTGAAAATAAGAATTAAATAATTAATATATTATATTTCCTATTAGAATTTTTGTCATTTTTAGTTGCGGATGACGTTGATGTGTATGTTAATTTGACAAGGTTCTAGCGCATTACCAATTGACGGGGATAGTACTATACTAGCCTTTAGCTATTATGGCACTGAAGCTGTAGCACCGCTATACTTGATTTTAATTGAGTTCAAAGTCTGTCTTTTTATACATTTTGGCACAAATTGTGAAATGGTGCTGCAGTTTCGGTGCCATAATAAAAAAAAACGGGCAAGTGCGAGTCGGACTCGCGCACAAAGGGTTCCGTACCAAAAAACGGCAAATAATTTACGTTTGTTGTATGGGAGCCCCCCTTAAATATTAATTTTATTCTGTTTTTAACCGACTTCAAAAAAATTTGTATTTGTTGTTATAGTGGCAATAGAAATACACCATCTTTAAATTTTTTAACTTTCTAGCTAACACAGACAGACAGCGGAGTCTTAGTAATAGGGTCCCGTTTTTACCCTTTGGGTACGGAACCCTAAAAGTGCTTAGATGGACAAAATCGTTCAGAATAAAGCACTTTTGTCTTTTGGCCAGCACTTTCATATTTGGACCAAAAATGTATGAAACGTGGATGATATCCTTTGTGTGCTTTTTTTTTAGTTTTTGAACATATTTCAAAAACTAGGACATTAATGCAATATTTTTTTTTGCATTTTTCGAATCAGGGACTTCAATCTTAGTACCGCAAACTGCTGCAACTTTGCACGAAATTTAAGGTTTTTTGATAATATCTCCTAAAGTATTTATTATCTGTGACATTGTTAACATTAGCGCACGAATTGGAGAGTTATGCCAAATATTTTAAGGTTCATAACGCCGAAACTGCTGTTAGATTGATCTCCAGAGACTGTCAAAGTTGTAGGCAAAGTTGAAATGTTGATGGTATCCTTTGTATGCTTTTTTTTAGTTTTTTTTTACATATTTCAAAAACTACGACAAGATTTTTTACGCCAGAATTGCACCAGACTGATATAGGGCTGCCAAAGATCTCGATATAAGAATGGGACCCTATTACTAAGACTCCACTGGCTGTCTGTCTGTTTGTCACCAGGCTGTATCTCATGAACTGTGATAGCTGGACAGTTGAAAATTTCACAGATGATGTATTTCTGTTGCCGCTATAACAACAAATACTAAAAACAGAATAAAATAAATATTTAAGGAGATCTCCCATACAACAAACGTGATTTTTTTTGCCGTATTTTGGTACGGAACCCACCGTGCGTGAGTCCGACTCGCACTTGGCCGGATTTTTTTAATAATAAAAAATATCAATTAAAACCACATTACTGAATTTTTCATTATTAAAAATAATTAGTACCACTCAGTGTGTCTTCAACTTTACGCTGTCAGGCTAGTTACATTTCTTGTCAGACGACAAGATGTGTGTACAATAGTTATTTGTTATACAAGTGACCAAAATTAAATTGTGCTGCGAGTGGCGACTTTAAATCACGAACTAGCGAAGTAGTCTAGAATTGAATTACGAGCGTAGCGAGTGATTCTAATATAGACTCCTGAGCACAGTGAGTGATTTAAAGGCACGAGGCAGAACAACATTTTGGTCTCGTGTAAAACATACAACTTTTCACCTCGACCAGCGAGAAAGTTTTCACGTGACTTTCCTGGTAAAAAAGCTTAATTCAGCATTAGAAACTTGTTTACTTAACTCTTTTGGAGTTAGACAACTATCTTCATCGTTGGACGCATTCATTTTTGTAATTTATCACAAAAATAATTCAATCAAACCTATGCTGAAAAATTTTATTCATAGAGTCATTAAAGTAGATTCCCGTCGTTTTGATTACATTGCGTTGTGTTTTTCTCTTATTCATTAATATTCCGTCTTATTTATTTATTAATAATCATAAAACATATAAGTAATTTGTTAATAAACTTCATTAATTTTTATTATTTCATATTTGTTTCATACATGTGACCTCATTACCTCCATACTCTTTATTTCAAATTATCAACCTTCTTTTTTAACAATCCTTATTTAAAACTCCTTGGTATATCCGTGCATTTTATTTTTTTATTTTTTAATCCGTGTATGACACCATAAAGCACTCTATCTATCCTTTTCTTACATATCAATTTTACAAGTGTCATCCTTGTCACTTTATTTGTTTTGGTGTTGGTGTTAGAAATTAAAAAAGCACATTGTCTCACGCTCGCAGCAAAAATCGATTTTGCTGCGAGTTTGTACGCGCCAAAAGCACCCTTTTCGTGCTGGAGAGGTGAAAAATACCTATACGTTGTACAATCAGTCGCCGAGAGTTTCACTTGTTCTGACTTTCGACTCCTCAACTCTATTAGCAGGCAGACCAGAACCCTCGTACACCCATCAGTACAGTTCACCACTGCTAAATGACTAACATCTAACTTTTACAGATTTCGAATTGGATTGCGCGCGAGTGACGGCGCCGCCGAAATGAAGATGCGGCGCCGCCGAAATGAAGATGCGGCGCCGCCGAAATGAAGATGCGGCGCCGCCGAAATGAAGATGCGGCGCCGCCGAAATGAAGATGCGGCGCCGCCGAAATGAAGATGCGGCGCCGCCGAAATGAAGATGCGGCGCCGCCGAAATGAAGATGCGGCGCCGCCGAATTCCCAAGATGGATACTATTGCCGATAAAGTTGCTCAAATATTGCAACAAAATGAGGCAAATGTTATGTTGCTCGGAAACTGAATCTCAGTAATTGATTCCGTTCAACGAGTATTCCAACGGTTACTAGAAACTGTTGGCTATGTATGTTGCTATGTATGTGTATGTTGCTAATTACTGAGATTCAGTTTCCAAACCACATTATATGTGGTGCGTGCACCACTATTGATATCTAATAACACTGACAGCTGTTTATTTGTTCACGAGTACCACTTGCTATACTCTGAGCTGAATAATTATATGAACGTGGTTTTCTTTTACGCCTACATAGTCCAATCAATAAGGATATTTGTTGTATGACGACTTCCGCATAATTCTCCCGTCTATGAAATTTGGCATGTGATGAAGTTAGGTAATACAGATTACAGATGAACAATAATCCAATAAATTTTGTTACGAGAAGTTAGGTATTTTTATATAAACATGAAAATCGCTTATATCTCTCTGTGAATATTTCCTCGGGTTAAAATACTTTCTGTATCCGTACTTATGTATTAGTTAGAATAAGTATGTAAAGAAATCCAACATTTTTTCGATTTCAGAGATACCCCAAATTTAAATTTTAATATTTTTCAATATATCTTCTGTCGAAAAATTTATTTGCTAATTATTTTTTTTTATATGTTTTTATACCTTTAATTTATAGCTTAGTTCAGATTTTATCTTGAATTAGAGAGTTTTCATGATTCTGATGCCATAAAAACACAAATATGAAAAAAATATTTGTTCGTCACTTCTTATTTAGATATATTATTTGATAAAAAGGCAATATTCCCGAGGCCCGTAAAAATTTTAACTCTAAACATGTACAGTTGTGGCCATATAATTAAGAACGATTATTTTATGAGATTATTTTTTACACTTTTAGATTTTTGCATTCACAATGCTATTTTTATATTAAGATGAATAAATAATGAAAAATATTAGAAAAAATCGGCTTACCCGTAGCAACTTAGACGGGATTCGAACCCGCACCCTTAGGATTCCGGCCCAATGCACTACCAATTATGCTACCAAGCCGCTGAGGGATGTGGCGAAATTTTCTAATATTTTCTAACTTAGAGTAAGACGGGCTTCTACAGAAAGAGAAGCCATACGAAGCGTTTCCCCTCTGCCGAAGTACAAGCCCAAATGGGCATACGCGTTAGTAAAACCAGTTGCGCCCGGATTTCTTTCTAGACCGAGTCCAGTCGCGCATGTGAACGCTGCTCTGTTTAAAATGTCGAATTGATGAGTTTTTTGCTGTTAAAAGAGATCTTGAACATCAGGTATACAAAATGACGGTTTTACATTTCACATAAAAGTATTTTTTTATCGTATTATTGCTATTTGTTTACATTTAAACATTAAATTCGTATATTTTATTCTTGATTAGTTGTCAAATTTGTTCAGTGACATCGGGTCTGCTAGTCCATGGCTCGTCCGTACAAATTTCAGATCTGTCGCTAGATAAATCCGAGTTCTCGCCGATGGGCAACTTAGTGATGTTACCGTTAAATAATGTTTGTCGATAAAGTGTTGGTCAATCTGGCCCTGATTCTGCGCCAAATTCATTTGCGAGATTTTTGCATGATTTGCTCTGCACTGATGTGAGCGCAACAGATATCGCGAAATAAATGTCGAAATAGTAGATTATACAACAAGTGAATAAAAAGGGAATTTAGTTCGAGGGACTAACGCACAGTGGATTTTGGAACCCGAAAAAGTGACATCGTCGAGATAATTCCAAAATCTGTTAGTTCTAGTTATTTGTAACTCACGACGAGAACTCCCATGTGCTAATTATGTCTAGATTTTTTTCTAGACGAATTTCTAAAATGCATAAAACGGGCGAAAATTTTTGGAAAATCCTTTATTACTCCTAAACGATATCAGAGATTGTAAACCTGATAGCATACTATTAGGGGAAGGGGGGGCATGATGGGGACGCGAGGTGAGACGGGTCACGCACACATACAAGAAACTAGACTCTTGCGAACAGAAAGCAATAAGCCAATAGGAAGCCATACTCGATCAACCGTCAGCGCGACAGAAACAGTGAGTAGGAGTGCACGCGTTTTTTGTTTACAAACGAAAATCACGTTGAGCGTCTCATCGATCTAATTTTACGCAGTTAAAAACATCTTTACTGTAAGGTAATTATGACTACCCAATTTATGTCTTTTCTCGTATATGGTTGTTAGTGTTGTTTACTTTGTTGTGGTATGGTTAGACAATGGTTCAGTTAATATTTATTTTTTGAGAAATTATTTTTTTCTAAATCATCCTTTGGGGTAAGACGGGGTATTGGGTTTTCTGAAATCATCCGAAGGTTGGGTAGGCTGCCAGCTTTGTGGACGTTGGGCTCACAATGGTTGTGCTGGTGTGGATGATGAAAACACCGAAGAAATTCATATTTGTATTTATTGTGATAATAATTAGCTTACCCCATCTTGCCCCATTTTCATTACCCCATCTTACCCCATGGTAAGGGGCAAGATGGTTTTTCGGAAGTTCCTATCAAATCATTTATTTAAAAAAAATGCTATCTTCCAAAGACTATGCCAAATTGTAGTTAGATTAATAAGGCATTGTACCATAAATAAATAAGCATAATAAACGCAATGATTATACTGTATTTTTGGTATTTTCCTTAGATACCCCATCATGCCCCCCTTCCCCTATGAGCTTAGTAAACACTCACATTTCAAGAGTTATTTGGAAGTTCTACTCGCGATAGTTTATGAGAAATTTGAGGTTTTCTGTTTTTCGCCAGGTTGTTTTCGCCATATTTCTCGTTCACTAACTTTGCTTAGCTAAATAACTTGATTGACATAGTTGTGTCATAAAAGTCCTCATCGAACTAACACAATATAATGTCGCGCGCGATATTATACTCGTAGGTACCTAACGTGCTGCGAAGAAACTGTAAACAGATGCTATATTAACCACCTCCACCGTTACGTAGATATTTTATTTACAAACTTAATTAAATACATGTAATGAAGAAGTAAAATAACTATTGCTTGATGGATCAAACATGTTCAAATTTTCTTCAGATATTTTGGACTTTCGATCTGGCAATAGCAACATGAGTGGTGAATAACAACGGCGACATTTTTGATAGAAAAAATAGGTAACTAAAATCAAAATGACCTTATTAGTTTTATATAAAAGTGTTCTAAGAACAGGCCCAATAAGTTCATTTTCATTTTTTTTTTTTTTTTTCTATCGAAAATGTAGCTGTTGTTACTCACCACGCAAGTTGCCAATGCCCTAAATGCCCAGTTTACCAGTTTTTTACTTACGTACATTAATAAAATACGTACTTTTTACTTCTATTATTATCAAAATTAAATTATAAGTTCTTGACTTGACCACGACTATGTGACCCCCTCCTGGTTCCAAAGCTGGATCCGCCCTTGATGGCAGTACTGTCATGGAGCGATGTTCAGTGTCAGCAGCCTGAGCCCAACTTCCCTGGGTACACATTAGTCCCAACCCAATCACCTACACTCTCGAGCTTTTTGTATAAAGCTCGAGCGTATAAAAATGACCTCTTTGTTGTTATTCACCCCATCGTAAAATGATTGAGTTTGTAACCTTTATTCCTTTTTCCGTATCGATATTGCTGCATCGATCGACAGTTGAGCCCAGCCCTTTATGTCAAAAACGTGTCATATTTTGATGTGTGACTCATCCGTACACAAATTTTTGCTGTTTTGTTTTAATTTTTATGTGTGAGTGTCGTCATTACAGTGTAGTTTTTGTATGTGGGTATGCGGAACTGCACTTGTGTGCATTTTCCCCCCCCGCAAAAAATGCCAGAATAATTTGAATAGAGTAATATCGCTAAGGCTTCTCCCTTCGTGACAAACGAAGCCTTTTGTTGCTCGAAGTTTTCTAAGGAGCCTCAACCGAATAGTTCTCTTCACATTGGTGAGATGGCGCTGATCTTCAGCGGAAGCGTGGAAAGTATTAGAAAATTTCGCCACATCCCTCAGCGGCTTGGTAGCATAATTGGTAGTGCATTGGGCCGGAATCCTAAGGGTGCGGGTTCGAATCCCATCTAAGTTGCTACGGGTGAGCCGATTTTTTCTAATATTTTTCATTATTTATTCATCTTATTTTTTACAAACAATGTCTCATAATAAATTACATATGTTTTCTTTTATTTTTGGTGGTATCACAAAATACGTCCGTATTATTAGGACATTCGTTTAAAATATGAGTAAAAAAAAACAGAGATAAATTTTATACAGGACATATCGTGGCAGCTGAACCTAGAAAGTATTGGTACAGGCTGGTCACTTAATTAAGAACGCTGAATATTTCCCTTAGGACCATCTGACCACTAAATCTTATCACCAGTGGTCAGTTGAGAGGAAAAATTTCTCATTTGACCACTGGAGGTGAATTGGGAGCAATTTATTCCTAATTCATCACCAGTGATGAAATGGTATTTTTTTGTTTCAACTGACTACCGATGACCTTCTGAAAACTATATAAGCATATTACTACCTTCTCCATATCTATGTGATCCTGGTACTTTGGAGCCGCTAGTGATTGAAAGTATTTAATTTTGTACCAAAGCTAAGCGAGGGCAGGTTGCTAGTTTATTATAAATATAAAACTTATAGAAGTTAATCTTCTTCGTATTTATGTGATCCTGGTACTTTGAAGACATAAGTGCTAAAAAATTAAAAAAAACTGGAACTCTTTGTTATAGGAAAATAATCATTACAGTCAGATTTAAATATTTTATAAATATAATGCATAAATAGATTACCTATTATTATTGTATCTGTTTTTTATACTCGATAAAATTAGTCACCAGTGATGAAATGGGATAATTTTCACCACTGGTGGGTGAAATGGGAGTAACATTGTGTTATTTGGCCACTGGTAGTCAGTTGAGAAATTGGAGTGCCAACCAACCACTGGTGGTGGGATTTGGTGGTCAGATGGTCCGAAATGGAATATTTTTCTTATAATTATAATTTTTATAAACAACAGTTTGTGATAGGTCACTTTTTGTTTAATATCGGTACCCTTTATTGCTGAAAACTATTAAAATCTCTTTGCTTTTTAAAAAGAAATTGGCAATTGTAAAATTTGCGATAAATCTACAAGAGGATTTATAATAAAACTTCGTGAGAAGAACTGGTCGTCTAATAATATAGCAGACCACTTGCAATGCATGACAACTATAGTTTTCCATGCTGTAAAGCATTTTAACACGTATCAAACTAATTCAAATCTTCCACATGTGCCTAGAAAAAGGAAGAAATGTCGTTGAGTCGATAGAAACACCATACGTTTGGCCAAACAATATCCTTTTAAAGGGTCCAATGAGATAAGAAAAGTTTTTTTTGCGAAAACAACCCCTCGGGAATCTCGGCGTGGACCATCCGAAGGCGTTTGGTGGAAGAGAAGTTGTTAAGGAGGATAGTCAGGAAGATACCGATGTTGACATTGCGCCTTAAGCAAGTCTGTATTGCTTTTGCCAAACGTTATGAAAACTGGACATCCCGACAGTGGAATTTTTTTTTCTAATGAAACTAGAATAAACAGAGTATGCTCTGATGGAAAACAATACTTACGGCGCCCCTCGAAAAAAATATTTGACCCCAAGTTCACAAAAGTGACATTTAAGCATGGCGGTGGAAATGTGAAAATCTGGGCATGCTTTTCTGGTCACACAGTCAGGCCTGTTTGGCTCATAGAAGGAAACATGGATCAGTTCCAGTACATAAATATACTAGAGGAAACGATGTTACTCTATGCAGAAGCCGTCCTTCCGGTCATTTGGATATTCCAGCAAGACAATGACCCAAAGAATACTGCACGTTCAGTAACGGAATTCTTTGACTCACAATCTGTTTGTCTTACAGCCCGGATTTAAATCCGTTTGAACATCTTTGGTGTGAATTTAAGAAAAAGGTTTTAAATAGTCAGTGTGGCAATTTTAGAGACTTTTTTCAGAAAAATGGAACTCTGTTTCACTTACATAATGTCAAAAATTTATTGTATGAATGCCTCGCTGGTGTAAGGCAGAAATTAAGTTTCGTGGACATACCACTAAATATTAAATTAGACTAAAAAGCATTCAATTGTCTTGTAAGTTCTTTTACTTCTTAAGTTCTTTTACTTTGTGTAACTTCATTGACTATAAGTTTCATCTGATGAATATTTTATTGAGCGTTCTTAATTTGTATGCATATTTGTTAGATTTGAAAAAAACGTACATCAGTAAATAAACTCAAGTGTAATTTATATTTGTACTCCTAGTAAAGTTTGCTTTATCCATGCACCTATTTCATAATACAATAAATTACTTCTGAGAAGAAACACGATCGAGAAATCATAGGTCGTAATGGATTTTTTTCGAAACTAAAAATCGTTCTTAATTATATGGCCACAACTGTATATACTTTACAATAAATTTACATTGCCCATAATATTAACACAATTTAATGTAATAAACCCAAATTATAAACCTACCAGTAATAATAAAATCAAACAGAACATGGCTACTATATAATATCCAATCCGCCGGAGTTAAATAAATGTGTTATTATGATGGCACACGCAAAACCAAAACTATGAGGAATATTAATAAAATAAAGAAATAATTTAGGACACACGTGAATTTTAGGTAGCACTGGAGTACTTTTGTCGGATTTTATAACTGTGAAGGCTGTGTGTTTAGCCACTTGATACTCTTTATTACACTCTTTGTACGTTGTATGGTTCACACTGCGTCCCATATAGTGCCGTAAGTCAGCCTTAAGTCCGATGTTACTACTTAAACTGCTATTATAATGCTATTATACTGCTAATGTAGAGCCATAGTGAACTTAAGGCTGTCTAATTTGTGCCCAAACTGGTTCTATAAGAGCATTATAAATACAAATAAAAATACTTTATTTGCCATTAAACAGGGTAGGTACCTACATAATAAATGTTAGTGTTATAAAAATAATTGCAGCTTTGAACCTATTTAGCCAGGGTAATTTTGCGACCCCTTTACAAAATCAAATAATAGTTTAAGGAAGTAATAAAAAAAAATTAGTTGAGATAATTATAAATTATTTCTTTTTAAATTCACAGTTTTCAACCATTTTTATATCCTAAAAATCTAGGCGCGCACGCTCACCGTCACGAACGGGACGCGAGCGGGGGAAGGGGGGTGGCGGGAGGGGGGCTCGCTCGGGTCGACCGTGCGATGCGCAAACGGTGACAACCATTTCAATTTGTGTAGGGAAAAGTTTGGGGTAAAAATGTAAAAAAAAATATTTTTGTTTTACTTCATAAATTGATTGTACTGCTGTTATAGAATGACCTGACAAAGTTTGAAAAGGGGTCCAAAAATGACCCTGTATACAATAGCATTTTGGCCGGGTGGTAGGGCAAAGTGCCCGCCGCCCTATTATGACTACAGATACCGGCATATACCTAACTTAGTAAAAGAAATATGTCTCATCTTTGTCTTGCCCATTTCTGTGCCGGCATCTGTACATAGATACAACTTTTTACACGACTGCCCAAAAAGGAGTGTGGGTATGTGTTCAGGGTTCATGTGTGTTTGTGGGTATGTGAGTTTCTTTATTCCACCATAACTTCTTAATGGCTCAACGGATTTGGATGTATGGGGTATCATTAGAATCCTTACATCATTCCGAGTGACACTGGCTTTATTTTTTTGAAAAATGTCAATATGGCCACTGCACGACGCAATTTTCAAATGTGAAAAAAATATTTTTTTTCTTTAATTATTAAGTACAAAATGGACATCAAATGAAAGGCCTTAATGAACACATTCCAAAACTATATAATAATAATAATAATAATTCTTTATTTCGGACACAGGATCCATATACAATATACACAAAACAAGACAACACAGAGCAATAAAATCTACTTAGATTTTAGCTTATTACAGCACAAAATAAAATTGGGCAACAACCTTCGTTCGTGACAACAACACTTAATTAAATAAAAATTTACAGTCAATGTATTTAATATGCTAAGTATATTTATACTTAAGAATATATAATTTTTTTTACATTAAGTTGCAATTTCCACCCATCGTTTATATACTGATGTTTGTATAAGTCTTTCCGCCAGCCCCCTAATAATACTACACTAATAATACACCCATCAGCACAGTTCACCACTGCTAAATGACTAACATCTAACTTTTTTTATTTAATTAGATTGCGTGCGCGCGGCGGCGCCTCCGAAACGAAGTCGCGTCGGGCGGCACGCGAGTGGCGGCGCCGCCGGAATGAAGACGCGTCGGGCGGCGCGCGAGTGGCGGCGCCGCCGGAATGAAGACGCGTCGGGCGGCGCGCGAGCGGCGGCGCCGCCGGAATGAAGACGCGTCGGGTGGCGCGCGACGTGGTGGGTATATTAAAGGAAGCGCGTCGGCGTGAAATTTTGAATTTTTTGTCTTAGGAACCTCAATGTAATTTTTAAAGACCTATCTATAGACACCCCGCACGTATTGTAATGAAGGAAAAAATTTTTTTCAGTTTCAGTTCCATGTATGGGGAGCCCCCCTTAATGTTATTTTTTTTTACTTTTGTGTTAAAATCGTTAAGCGGTTAACAGATTACATCTACTTACTAGTTTCAATCGTGTAATCCTAATACTTTCGGAATAAAATGGCTGTGACTTACGGACGGACAGACAGACAGACAGACATGACGAATCTATAAGGGTTCCGTTTTTTGCCATTTTGGCTACGGAACCCTAAAAATGTGTATTCTGTATTTAAAGTCGAGTTTAAGTGATTATAGTACGTTTTATTTTTGCCTTCCATTTTTACTGAGTCTCGCAAACAAAGCATACAAATGACCGACGCGGGGGTCGGACGTGCTACAACTGCGTCACGTGCTACTCGCGCGTGAAGTGTTTTGAGGGTGGCAAAGATTCCGTGTCGGTGAGAGGTGTCTATGTGTGCGTTGCTCGAGCGCACGAACTACTAAATCTAAACTACTGTACTCTCTCTATACAGGGTAATTTTCCGACCCCTTTAAAAAAAATTACTTCTCAAATTGATTGTACTGTTGTTATAGAATAACCTGACAAAGTTTGAAAAGGGGTCCAAAAATTACCCTGTATTGTGGCACAGGGCTCTACTCTAGCCCAACAATCAAACAATCAATCGTGTTTTTTTATGAAATTATTTATAGTAATTTATTTAGATAGATAATATTATTTATGTTTAAGAAACAATAATTATATTTTATTACTTTCGATAAGGCTTAATGAGTTTAGACTAGGCCGTACTAGTTTATCCTGGAATGTGTGTATTTATATCAGGATCAACTAGTTTAGTTTGGCCTTTTCTAAACTAGTTTATCCTATCGGGCTTAGGACAAATAGTTTGGTCTAGGCTATACCAGTTAATCCCATTGCGTATAGGAAGAACTGGTTTAGCCTAGGCCAAACTAGTTTGTCCTGAAATCGGGTTTGGCCGGTAACATATACAAGGTGTTTGGTAAAAGCATTATAAAGCCGAATATGGTAGATAGGGACCATCAAACTGAACAACTTTTACTATGGGACCAACACTGAAATCACGAAAAAAAATCAGCTGTTTCATACATTTTGATATTTTCTTTATTAATTTTTGTATGAAACAGCTTATATTTTTTTTCGCGATTTCATAGTTGGTCCCATAGTGAAAGTTGTTCAGTTCGATGGTCCCTATCTACCATATTCGGCTTTATAAGGGTTTTACCAAACACCTTGTAATATTGATAATGAGAACATACATTTTTATATTAATCAACTTTTTTTATTTTAGGATCCCATGCTTCCTTCATCTAACTCAACTGCTCCAGTATCAGGTAAAGACTTGAATATTTTCATTTAGGACCAGTTTTACAGGTTTTGATTAAGTTCAAATTGAATAATGTGGATAAGAATAATTTTCCTTGAAACTCCGGTTCAAATCCTAACCACAAACAGTGTAACTGGCCTAAGTGTAATTATCGTAATATCACTAAAACATTTGATTTTTTTTTCTAATAATCGTTGTGGCAATGTTGTCAGGGCCTCCATCAAGGTCAGATTATTCTATTACGTCACAGAAAGGTTGTCATCCCAAAACTGCGGGCCAAGGAGATAAATTATCTGATCAAGAAACTGGACAACGAGATATCAACTTACCTAAAATGTTCGTTATTACAGGTGCATCTGCTAGTGGCACGCACACTATATCAAATGATGCAGAAGATTCAAATGAAATTACTGATGATATGGAAGGGAAAAAAGTAGAATCAGAATCAGAATCATTTATTTGCTGAGAATGTAGGTACATACATATTGCTGTTAAAGCAGACAAAGAAAAGAAAAACAAGAAACAGACACCCAAAAAAACGCCTGCTAAGAAATACATTCGTCAACCATCTAATGAAAATTATTCGAAGAGTCAAAACAAATCTAATAAAAAAGTATCAACAAAGAAGCCAGGACCGGCGAAAAAAGATTTGCAATGCTTTAACGATGGATCTAAGGATGTCAAATCAAAAAAGGTTAAAGCACTGATGATATTGAAGACGTCACCAAAATTCAAGACTATTTGAAAATAGCAGGTTTGATAACCATTATCGGGCGGCGCGCGAGTGGCGGCGCCGCCGACACGAAGACGCGTCGGGCGGCGCGCGAGGTGGTGGGTATATTAAAGGAAGCGCGGCGGCGTGAAATTTTGAATTTTTTGTCTTAGGTCTTTTTTAAAAGACCTATCTATAGACACCCCGCACGTATTGTAATGAAGGAAAAAAAATTTTCAGTTTCAGTTCCATGTATGGGGAGCCCCCTTAATGTTATTTTTTTTTACTTTTGTGTTAAAATCGTTAAACGGTTAACAGATTACATCTACTTAGTTACTAAGTTTCAACCATGTAATCCTTATACTTTCGGAATAAAATGGCTGTGACATACGGACGGACAGACAGACATGACGAATCTATAAGGGTTCCGTTTTTTGCCATTTTGGCTACGGAACCCTAAAAATGTGTATTCTGTATTAAGTCTTAAAGTCGAGTTTAAGTAATTGCTTACTGAGTAATTATAGTACGTTTTATTTTTGCCTTCCACTTTTACTGAGTCTCGCAAAGCATACAAATGACCGACGCGGGGGTCGGACGTGCTACAACTGCGTCACGTGCTACTCGCGCGTGAAGTGTTTTGAGGGTGGCAAAGATTCCGTGTCGGTGAGAGGTGTCTATGTGTGCGTTGCTCGAGCGCACGAAGTACTAAATCTAAACTACTACTCTCTCTATACAGGGTAATTTTCCGACCCCTTTACAAAACGAAATATAAGTTCAAGGGAGTAATAAAAAAAATTAGGTGAGATAATTATGATTTTTTTCTTTTTGAATTCACAGTTTTTAGCCACTTTTTATGTCTAAAAAATTTAGCCGCGCACGCTCACCCTCGCGTGAGCGGGGGAAGGCGGGTGGCGGGAGGGGGGCTCGCGCGGGTCGACCGTGCGATGCGCAAATAGTAACAACAATTTCAATTTGTGCAGGGAAAAGTTTGGGGTAAAAATGTAAAAAAAAAATTACTTCTCAAATTGATTGTACTGTTGTTATAGAATAACCTGACAAAGTTTGAAAAGGGGTCCAAAAATGACCCTGTATTGTGGTACAGGGCTCTACTCTAGCCCAACAATCAAACAATCAATCGTGTTTTTTTATGAAATTATTTATAGTAATTTATTTAGATAGAGAATATTATTTATGTTTAAGAAACAATAATTATATTTTTTTACTTTCGATAAGGCTTAATGAGTTTAGACTAGGCCGTACTAGTTTATCCTGGAATGTGTGTATTTATATCAGGATCAACTAGTTTAGTTTGGCCTATTCTTAACTAGTTTATCTTATCGGGCTTAGGACAAATAGTTTGGTCAAGGCTATACCAGTTAATCCCATTGCGTATAGGACGAACTGGTTTAGCCTATGCCAAACTAGTTTGTCCTGAAATCGGGTTTGGCCGGTAACGGCGGTAACATATACAAGGTGTTTGGTAAAAGCATTATAAAGCCGAATATGGTAGATAGGGACCATCAAACTGAACAACTATGGGACCAACTCTGAAATCGCGAAAAAAAATATCAGCTGTTTCATACAAAAATTAATAAAGAAAATATCAAAATGTATGAAACAGCTGATTTGGTCCCATAGTGAAAGTTGTTCAGTTCGATGGTCCCTATCTACCATATTCGGCTTTATAAGGGTTTTACCAAACACCTTGTAATATTGATAATGAGAACATACATTTTTATATTAATCTATTTTTTTTATTTTAGGATCCCCGTTGTAAGCAATGCTTCCTTCATCTAACTCAACTTCTCCAGTATCAGGTAAGGACTTGAATATTTTCATTTAGGACCAGTTTGATTAAGTTCAAATAGGGTATTACACTATTTTTTGAAAACTGCTTTAAATTAATCCTGAGGTCGTAATAAACCAGCGGAATTTTTATTTTATAAAACCATTAAATGCCCTAAAACACGTTTCGATTTTGAATTTTCGCGCGAAAACAGCCACCATTTTGTTTATGCTCGTGACGTCATTCTGTTAGTAAACAATACGAATGCGAAAAGAGCTGTCATGTTCATTTACTATTGGAGTGACGTCAAATGGCGAATGGCGTTTTGAACATTTGAAGAATAGATTAAAAAATACGATTTTTTAAATTGAATTATAAAATTTATAATGATTTTTTATGAATAAATATCGACGTTTCTCGTTTACTATTTATGAAATCTATCTCAAATATGCATTTTTATACTTTATTTTACATTGTGTATAATAGCCTATTGAATAATGTGGCGTATAAGAATAATTTTCCTTGAAACTCCGGTTCAAATCCTAACCACAAACAGTGTAACTGGCCTAAGTGTAATAGGGAATATGCATCAATTTTTTTTTAATCTTAATCAAAAGTATAATGCGTGAGAAAATTAACTGTAATATTAAAACTTTTCACTTGCGTTTTTTTTCTCGTGATATAGTTACTTGAAGTTAGCGCGCAGCAGCACCCGCCGAAAACGCTCCATACAAAATGGTGACGTCACACATCACGTTTCAGGTGTGTTTCGGCGCGTTTAATATGGAGTTAGCCAATAATCTTCAATTATCTCCCTAAATTTTGCGTTTAAGTACATATGTGTCATACAAAATATTGTTTCTTATTCGATATTCTATCTGACTGTAAAGTGCATTATATCCGAAAATGAAAAAAAATATCGTTATTTTTCCCTGATTTCATTGTGTGATAAAACTAAAATGATAAATTTGTTTTTATTTTTTTTCCTGTTCCATCATGTTTTTATAAGTGTCCGCAGCGATCAATCTCAAATTTATCAAAATCGGTGACTTATGCATATTCCCTATTATCGTAATATCACTAAAACATTTGATTTTTTTTCTAATTATCGTTGTGGCAATGTTGTCAGGGCCTCCATCAAGGTCAGATTATTCTATTACGTCACAGAAAGGTTGTCATCCCAAAACTGCGGGCCAAGGAGATACATTATCTGATCAAGAAACTGGACAACGAGATATCAACTTACCTAAAATGTTCGTTATTACAGGTGCATCTGCTAGTGGCACGCACACTATATCAAATGATGCAGAAGATTCAAATGAAATTACTGATGATATGGAAGGGAAAAAAGTAGAATCAGAATCAGAATCATTTATTTGCTGAGAATGTAGGTACATACATATTGCTGTTAAAGCAGACAAAGAAAAGAAAAACAAGAAACAGACACCCAAAAAAATGCCTGCTAAGAAAAACATTCGTCAACCATCTAATAAAAATAATTCGAAGAGTCAAAACAAATCTAATAAAAAAGTATCAACAAAGAAGCCAGGACCGGCGAAAAAAGATTTGCAATGCTTTAACGATGGATCTAAGGATGTCAAATCAAAAAAGGTTAAAGCACTGATGATATTGAAGACGTCACCAAAATTCAAGACTATTTGAAAATAGCAGGTTTGATAACCATTATCGGGCGGCGCGCGAGTGGCGGCGCCGCCGACACGAAGACGCGTCGGGCGGCGCGCGAGGTGGTGGGTATATTAAAGGAAGCGCGGCGGCGTGAAATTTTGAATTTTTTGTCTTAGGTCTTTTTTAAAAGACCTATCTATAGACACCCCGCACGTATTGTAATGAAGGAAAAAAAAATTTTCAGTTTCAGTTCCATGTATGGGGAGCCCCCTTAATGTTATTTTTTTTTACTTTTGTGTTAAAATCGTTAAACGGTTAACAGATTACATCTACTTACTAAGTTTCAACCATGTAATCCTTATACTTTCGGAATAAAATGGCTGTGACATACGGACGGACAGACAGACATGACGAATTTATAAGGGTTCCGTTTTTTGCCATTTTGGCTACGGAACCCTAAAAATGTGTATTCTGTATTAAGTCTTAAAGTCGAGTTTAAGTAATTGCTTACTGAGTAATTATAGTACGTTTTATTTTTGCCTTCCACTTTTACTGAGTCTCGCAAAGCATACAAATGACCGACGCGGGGGTCGGACGTGCTACAACTGCGTCACGTGCTACTCGCGCGTGAAGTGTTTTGAGGGTGGCAAAGATTCCGTGTCGGTGAGAGGTGTCTATGTGTGCGTTGCTCGAGCGCACGAAGTACTAAATCTAAACTACTACTCTCTCTATACAGGGTAATTTTCCGACCCCTTTACAAAATGAAATACAAGTTCAAGGGGAGTAATAAAAAAAAATTAGGTGAGATAATTATGATTTTTTTCTTTTTAAATTCACAGTTTTTAGCCACTTTTTATGTCTAAAAAATTTAGCCGCGCACGCTCACCCTCGCGCGAGCGGGGGAAGGCGGGTGGCGGGAGGGGGGCTCGCGCGGGTCGACCGTGCGATGCGCAAATAGTAACAACAATTTCAATTTGTGTAGGGAAAAGTTTGGGGTAAAAATTTAAAAAAAAAAATTTTTTTTACTTCTCAAATTGATTGTACTGCTGATATAGAATAACCTGACAAAGTTTGAAAAGGGGTCCAAAAATGACCCTGTATTGTGGTACAGGGCTCTACTCTAGCCCAACAATCAAACAATCAATCGTGTTTTTTATGAAATTATTTATAGTAATTTATTTAGATAGATAATATTATTTATGTTTAAGAAACAATAATTATATTTTATTACTTTCGATAAGGCTTAATGAGTTTAGACTAGGCCGTACTAGTTTATCCTGGAATGTGTGTATTTATATCAGGATCAACTAGTTTAGTTTGGCCTATTCTAAACTAGTTTATCCTATCGGGCTTAGGACAAATAGTTTGGTCTCGGCTATACCAGTTAATCCCATTGCGTATAGGAAGAACTGGTTTAGCCTAGGCCAAACTAGTTTGTCCTGAAATCGGGTTTGGCCGGTAACATATACAAGGTGTTTGGTAAAAGCATTATAAAGCCGAATATAGTAGATAGGAACCATCAAACTGAACAACTTTTACTATGGGACCAACTCTGAAATCACGAAAAAAAATCAGCTGTTTCATACATTTTGATATTTTCTTTATTAATTTCTGTATGAAACAGCTGATATTTTTTTTTCGCGATTTCAGAGTTGGTCCCATAGTGAAAGTTGTTCAGTTTGATAGTCCCTATCTACCATATTCGGCTTTATAAGGGTTTTACCAAACACCTTGTAATATTGATAATGAGAACATACATTTTTATATTAATCTATTTTTTTTATTTTAGGATCCCCGTTGTAAGCAATGCTTCCTTCATCTAACTCAACTTCTCCAGTATCAGGTAAGGACTTGAATATTTTCATTTAGGACCAGTTTGATTAAGTTCAAATAGGGTATTACACTATTTTTTGAAAACTGCTTTAAATTAATCCTGAGGTCGTAATAAACCAGCGGAATTTTAATTTTTATTTTATAAAACCATTAAATGCCCTAAAACACGATTTTAATTTTTGATTTTGAATTTTCGCGCGAAAACAGCCACCATTTTGTTTATGCTCGTGACGTCATTCTGTTAGTAAACAATACGAATGCGAAAAGAGCTGTCATGTTCATTTACTATTGGAGTGACGTCACACCGTAATCCAAAATGGCGAATGGCGTTTTGAACATTTGAAGAATAGATAAAAAAATACGATTTTTAAAATTGAATTATAAAATTTATAATGCTTTTTTATGAATAAATATCGACGTTTCTCGTTTAAGTACTATTTATGAAATCTATCTTAAATATGCATTTTTATACTTTATTTTACATGGTGTAAAATAGCCTATTGAATAATGTGGCATATAAGTATAATTTTCCTTGAAACTCCGGTTCAAATCCTAACCACAAACAGTGTAACTGGCCTAAGTGTAATTATCGTAATATCACTAAAACATTTGATTTTTTTTCTAATAATCGTTGTGGCAATGTTGTCAGGGCCTCCATCAAGGTCAGATTATTCTATTACGTCACAGAAAGGTTGTCATCCCAAAACTGCGTACCAAGGAGATACATTATCTGATCAAGAAACTGGGCAACGAGATATCAACTTACCTAAAATGTTCGTTATTACAGGTGCATCTGCTAGTGGCACGCACACTATATCAAATGATGCAGAAGATTCAAATGAAATTACTGATGATATGGAAGGGAAAAAAGTAGAATCAGAATCAGAATCATTTATTTGCTGAGAATGTAGGTACATACATATTGCTGTTAAAGCAGACAAAGAAAAGAAAAACAAGAAACAGACACCCAAAAAAATGCCTGCTAAGAAAAACATTCGTCAACCATCTAATAAAAATAATTCGAAGAGTCAAAACAAATCTAATAAAAAGTATCAACAAAGAAGCCAGGACCGGCGAAAAAAGATTTGCAATGCTTTAACGATGGATCTAAGGATGTCAAATCAAAAAAGGTTAAAGCAACCCTCACTGATGATATTGAAGACGTCACCAAAATTCAAGACTATTTGAAAATAGCAGGTTTGATAACCATTATCGGGCGGCGCGCGAGTGGCGGCGCCGCCGACACGAAGACGCGTCGGGCGGCGCGCGAGGTGGTGGGTATATTAAAGGAAGCGCGGCGGCGTGAAATTTTGAATTTTTTGTCTTAGGTCTTTTTTAAAAGACCTATCTATAGACACCCCGCACGTATTGTAATGAAGGAAAAAAAATTTTCAGTTTCAGTTCCATGTATGGGGAGCCCCCTTAATGTTATTTTTTTTTACTTTTGTGTTAAAATCGTTAAACGGTTAACAGATTACATCTACTTAGTTACTAAGTTTCAACCATGTAATCCTTATACTTTCGGAATAAAATGGCTGTGACATACGGACGGACAGACAGACATGACGAATCTATAAGGGTTCCGTTTTTTGCCATTTTGGCTACGGAACCCTAAAAATGTGTATTCTGTATTAAGTCTTAAAGTCGAGTTTAAGTAATTGCTTACTGAGTAATTATAGTACGTTTTATTTTTGCCTTCCACTTTTACTGAGTCTCGCAAAGCATACAAATGACCGACGCGGGGGTCGGACGTGCTACAACTGCGTCACGTGCTACTCGCGCGTGAAGTGTTTTGAGGGTGGCAAAGATTCCGTGTCGGTGAGAGGTGTCTAAGTGTGCGTTGCTCGAGCACACGAAGTACTAAATCTAAACTACTGTACTCTCTCTATACAGGGTAATTTTCCGACCCCTTTACAAAACGAAATATAAGTTCAAGGGAGTAATAAAAAAAATTAGGTGAGATAATTATGATTTTTTTCTTTTTGAATTCACAGTTTTTAGCCACTTTTTATGTCTAAAAAATTTAGCCGCGCACGCTCACCCTCGCGCGAGCGGGAGAAGGCGGGTGGCGGGAGGGGGGTTCGCGCGGGTCGACCGTGCGATGCGCAAATAGTAACAACAATTTCAATTTGTGTAGGGAAAAGTTTGGGGTAAAAATTAAAAAAAAAAAAAAATTTTTACTTCTCAAATTGATTGTACTGCTGTTATAGAATAACCTGACAAAGTTTGAAAAGGGGTCCAAAAATGACCCTGTATTGTGGTACAGGGCTCTACTCTAGCCCAACAAATCAGGATCAACTAGTTTAGTTTGGCCTATTCTAAACTAGTTTATCCTATCGGGCTTAGGACAAATAGTTTGGTCTAGGCTATACCAGTTAATCCCATTGCGTATAGGAAGAACTGGTTTAGCCTAGGCCAAACTAGTTTGTCCTGAAATCGGGTTTGGCCGGTAACGGCGGTAACATATACAAGGTGTTTGGTAAAAGCATTATAAAGCCGAATATGGTAGATAGGGACCATCAAACTGAACAACTATGGGACCAACTCTGAAATCGCGAAAAAAAATCAGCTGTTTCATACATTTTGATATTTTCTTTATTAATTTTTGTATGAAACAGCTGATATTTTTTTTCGCGATTTCAGAGTTGGTCCCATAGTTGTTCAGTTTGATGGTCCCTATCTACCATATTCGGCTTTATAATGCTTTTACCAAACACCTTGTAATATTGATAATGAGAACATACATTTTTATATTAATCTATTTTTTTTATTTTAGGATCCCCGTTGTAAGCAATGCTTCCTTCATCTAACTCAACTTCTCCAGTATCAGGTAAGGACTTGAATATTTTCATTTAGGACCAGTTTGATTAAGTTCAAATAGGGTATTACACCATTTTTTGAAAACTGCTATAAATTAATCCTGAGGTCGTAATAAACAAAGCGGAATTTTTATTTTTATTTTATAAAACCATTAAATGCCCTAAAACACTTGAATTTTCGCGCGAAAACAGCCACCATTTTGTTTATGCTCGTGACGTCATTCTGTTAGTAAACAATACGAATGCGAAAAGAGCTGTCATGTTTATTTTATTTTATTTTATTTATAAGGACCGCCAACAAAACATACACTATGACAATTTCAAAAGTACAAGTAAATCTTAAAGTTAAGTGCTGTCTTAATTAAAGGCAGTCACGACATGTGCTATCATAAACATTTTAAAAATCTATAGAAAAAGTTGTAATCACTACTTAAAAAGAGAAATAGACAATGAAATCTAAACTACAATCAGGTATGGATGATTTTTCACAATTCAGATTTTAATATAAACATAATTATACTTACTAAGAGGGAAAAAGCAAGATACGAAAGAGTTACAAATCATTAATAATATTAATAACGCAGCGCTTAAAACCTAGTATTTTATTTGAGAAAATGTCGATATCTTGTTTTTTTGCCAAAATATTATACTGACTCTGTGATCTTCTTAGAGTTGAAAAATGGGCGGAGTTAGTCTTGCATGTGCGAAAAGAGAAAAGGTTATACCTAGATGGTCGCGGCAACTTAAATGGTATGTTGAACTGAAGATCTTGTAATAGATGGGGGCAGTCCAGATATCCATTAACTAACCTGTATAGGAACAATTGATCCAAAAGCATTCTCCTATGTTCTAAACTACACAAGCCGTAGAAAGAGAGGCGCTTCTCATAGGTGTCAAGAACCTTAGCTTTATGGTTTTGATAAGCAAGATGCCACAAAAATCTTTTTTGAATCCGTTCAAGTCGTTTGATGTGGACGCTGTAAAATGGAGACCATACTTGGCTGCAATATTCGAGACAGGAACGCACCAAGGTGGAGTAAAGCAAAATTTTTGTTGATGGTTTCTTAAAGTCTTTACAATTTCTCAATACAAAGCCCAACATTTTGAAACCTCGAGACGCGGTTTTATCTATATGGACGTGAAAACGCAATTTCTTATCGAGATAAACACCGAGATCTTTAATGTTATCGACCTCTTCTAGTGTCTGACCTTCAATAGAGTACTCTACAGTGGCATTATTCCTATTTCTGGTGAAACGAATGTATTTACATTTATTGATGTTCAAGGCCATATTATTGTTTCTGCACCAGACCGATAATTGATTTAAGTCTTGCTGCAGCAGCAAAACATCTGTTTCTTCCCTGATGGGTAGTGCTAATTTCAAGTCGTCTGCATAAAGAAAACATTGTGCGTATTTGAAAATTGATACTATATCATTTATGAACATGTTAAAAAGTATGGGTGAGAGAGGAGAGCCCTGGGGTACACCTGATATAGCTTCAAACGGTTGAGATGTTCATTTACTATTGGAGTGACGTCACACCGTAATCCAAAATGGCGAATGGCGTTTTGAACATTTGAAGAATAGATTAAAAAATACGATTTTTAAAATTGAATTATAAAATTTATAATGCTTTTTTATGAATAAATATCGACGTTTCTCGTTTACTATTTATGAAATCTATCTTAAATATGCATTTTTATACTTTATTTTACATGGTGTAAAATAGCCTATTGAATAATGTGGCATATAAGTATAATTTTCCTTGAAACTCCGGTTCAAATCCTAACCACAAACAGTGTAACTGGCCTAAGTGTAATTATCGTAATATCACTAAAACATTTGATTTTTTTTCTAATAATCGTTGTGGCAATGTTGTCAGGGCCTCCATCAAGGTCAGATTATTCTATTACGTCACAGAAAGGTTGTCATCCCAAAACTGCGTACCAAGGAGATACATTATCTGATCAAGAAACTGGGCAACGAGATATCAACTTACCTAAAATGTTCGTTATTACAGGTGCATCTGCTAGTGGCACGCACACTATATCAAATGATGCAGAAGATTCAAATGAAATTACTGATGATATGGAAGGGAAAAAAGTAGAATCAGAATCAGAATCATTTATTTGCTGAGAATGTAGGTACATACATATTGCTGTTAAAGCAGACAAAGAAAAGAAAAACAAGAAACAGACACCCAAAAAAATGCCTGCTAAGAAAAACATTCGTCAACCATCTAATAAAAATAATTCGAAGAGTCAAAACAAATCTAATAAAAAGTATCAACAAAGAAGCCAGGACCGGCGAAAAAAGATTTGCAATGCTTTAACGATGGATCTAAGGATGTCAAATCAAAAAAGGTTAAAGCAACCCTCACTGATGATATTGAAGACGTCACCAAAATTCAAGACTATTTGAAAATAGCAGGTTTGATAACCATTATCGGGCGGCGCGCGAGTGGCGGCGCCGCCGACACGAAGACGCGTCGGGCGGCGCGCGAGGTGGTGGGTATATTAAAGGAAGCGCGGCGGCGTGAAATTTTGAATTTTTTGTCTTAGGTCTTTTTTAAAAGACCTATCTATAGACACCCCGCACGTATTGTAATGAAGGAAAAAAAATTTTCAGTTTCAGTTCCATGTATGGGGAGCCCCCTTAATGTTATTTTTTTTTACTTTTGTGTTAAAATCGTTAAACGGTTAACAGATTACATCTACTTAGTTACTAAGTTTCAACCATGTAATCCTTATACTTTCGGAATAAAATGGCTGTGACATACGGACGGACAGACAGACATGACGAATCTATAAGGGTTCCGTTTTTTGCCATTTTGGCTACGGAACCCTAAAAATGTGTATTCTGTATTAAGTCTTAAAGTCGAGTTTAAGTAATTGCTTACTGAGTAATTATAGTACGTTTTATTTTTGCCTTCCACTTTTACTGAGTCTCGCAAAGCATACAAATGACCGACGCGGGGGTCGGACGTGCTACAACTGCGTCACGTGCTACTCGCGCGTGAAGTGTTTTGAGGGTGGCAAAGATTCCGTGTCGGTGAGAGGTGTCTAAGTGTGCGTTGCTCGAGCACACGAAGTACTAAATCTAAACTACTGTACTCTCTCTATACAGGGTAATTTTCCGACCCCTTTACAAAACGAAATATAAGTTCAAGGGAGTAATAAAAAAAATTAGGTGAGATAATTATGATTTTTTTCTTTTTGAATTCACAGTTTTTAGCCACTTTTTATGTCTAAAAAATTTAGCCGCGCACGCTCACCCTCGCGCGAGCGGGAGAAGGCGGGTGGCGGGAGGGGGGTTCGCGCGGGTCGACCGTGCGATGCGCAAATAGTAACAACAATTTCAATTTGTGTAGGGAAAAGTTTGGGGTAAAAATTAAAAAAAAAAAAAAATTTTTACTTCTCAAATTGATTGTACTGCTGATATAGAATAACCTGACAAAGTTTGAAAAGGGGTCCAAAAATGACCCTGTATTGTGGTACAGGGCTCTACTCTAGCCCAACAAATCAGGATCAACTAGTTTAGTTTGGCCTATTCTAAACTAGTTTATCCTATCGGGCTTAGGACAAATAGTTTGGTCTAGGCTATACCAGTTAATCCCATTGCGTATAGGAAGAACTGGTTTAGCCTAGGCCAAACTAGTTTGTCCTGAAATCGGGTTTGGCCGGTAACGGCGGTAACATATACAAGGTGTTTGGTAAAAGCATTATAAAGCCGAATATGGTAGATAGGGACCATCAAACTGAACAACTATGGGACCAACTCTGAAATCGCGAAAAAAAATCAGCTGTTTCATACATTTTGATATTTTCTTTATTAATTTTTGTATGAAACAGCTGATATTTTTTTTCGCGATTTCAGAGTTGGTCCCATAGTTGTTCAGTTTGATGGTCCCTATCTACCATATTCGGCTTTATAATGCTTTTACCAAACACCTTGTAATATTGATAATGAGAACATACATTTTTATATTAATCTATTTTTTTTATTTTAGGATCCCCGTTGTAAGCAATGCTTCCTTCATCTAACTCAACTTCTCCAGTATCAGGTAAGGACTTGAATATTTTCATTTAGGACCAGTTTGATTAAGTTCAAATAGGGTATTACACCATTTTTTGAAAACTGCTATAAATTAATCCTGAGGTCGTAATAAACAAAGCGGAATTTTTATTTTTATTTTATAAAACCATTAAATGCCCTAAAACACTTGAATTTTCGCGCGAAAACAGCCACCATTTTGTTTATGCTCGTGACGTCATTCTGTTAGTAAACAATACGAATGCGAAAAGAGCTGTCATGTTCATTTACTATTGGAGTGACGTCACACCGTAATCCAAAATGGCGAATGGCGTTTTGAACATTTGAAGAATAGATTAAAAAATACGATTTTTAAAATTGAATTATAAAATTTATAATGCTTTTTTATGAATAAATATCGACGTTTCTCGTTTACTATTTATGAAATCTATCTTAAATATGCATTTTTATACTTTATTTTACATGGTGTAAAATAGCCTATTGAATAATGTGCCATATAAGTATAATTTTCCTTGAAACTCCGGTTCAAATCCTAACCACAAACAGTGTAACTGGCCTAAGTGTAATTATCGTAATATCACTAAAACATTTGAATTTTTTTTTCTAATAATCGTTGTGGCAATGTTGTCAGGGCCTCCATCAAGGTCAGATTATTCTATTACGTCACAGAAAGGTTGTCATCCCAAAACTGCGGGCCAAGGAGATACATTATCTGATCAAGAAACTGGGCAACGAGATATCAACTTACCTAAAATGTTCGTTATTACAGGTGCATCTGCTAGTGGCACGCACACTATATCAAATGATGCAGAAGATTCAAATGAAATTACTGATGATATGGAAGGGAAAAAAGCAGACAAAGAAAAGAAAAACAAGAAACAGACACCCAAAAAAACGCCTGCTAAGAAATACATTCGTCAACCATCTAATAAAAATAATTCGAAGAGTCAAAACAAATCTAATAAAAAAGTATCAATAAAGAAGCCAGGCCGGCGCAAAAAGATTTGCAATGCTTTAACGATGGATCTAAGGATGTCATGTGTCATGTCAAATCAAAAGAGGTTGAAGCAACCCTCACTGATGATATTGAAGACGTCACCAAAATTCAAGACTATTTGAAAATAGCAGGTTTGATAACCATTATCGAAAATTTAAACAATAGTTTACAAATTGTGCAAGATGGTGATTAAAAGGAAGAAGCAAATGAACAATCTGACCAAGAGTGTAATCAAGACTCTGAAACTTACTTAATTAAAGCATCGGCTAGTAAGGATCGATTCTGTGCCAATTTCAGAATGATTGTAGACGATGTTGGTGAAACTAGAGAAGGATTAAAAGAGAACGCGGATAGAATACACCAAATTTTTTTTGTAGAAGATGAGGTTGACGAGATTTTGACAGTAAATAGTTTAAAATAAACCAAGAAACGAAAAAGGGCACAAATCGTTATTAAGACAGATGAGACTTAAGCTATAAAAAAGAAGCAAGAAGATTTACTTAATGCTGTTAACATTGAGAACATAACATTGAGTCAGTCTTAAGAAAGTTACATGGGCCTTAGTTCTGAAAAGGTTACATGATCTGCCCCCCTAGGGCAAAGTAACATTTGCAAATTTTCGCTATCGCTTCGCTTCGAAACATGTATGAATTTGACGTTTTAAAATTCGATTGTTAACGAAACCTAATGTCAATCCCATACATGTTTCGAAAGCGAAGCGATAACGAAGATTAGCGAATGTTACTTTGGCTAGACCCTCTGTTTAGAAACGAGCGATAGTCGCGCCACCTTCCCGCACATATCATAACTTGCGTGTGCGCCATACCCACTTGGCAGCTGGTTGGATGCCTGCCTTTCGAAAACCGACTTCAAAAACCTGCCTCTAAAAAGCAAGAAATAATATTCAAATCATTAGATACGCATTATCATTGTTATAATAACAACACGTCTATTAAAGTCGGGTGGGGCTGGAGTACAACTTCCTTTTTTTATTCTAAAAGCCCTACCCGACTTCAAGTCGGTTTTTTTGTAACGTTAAAATTGCTAACTAAAATAATCATCGGCAATAAATTGAGAAGATTATTAATGATCTTTGTATCTTAATATTTTTTTGATTGTCAAACTAAAATTCTATAATACTCGTATGTATTATATAGGTACAATTGATTGTTCTTCGGTCATATTTTTATTTCATTAAACATCAACTTTATAAAAGTTATTGACAGGTCAATGCTTCTATGGGAAATGGTCTTTGTTCTCTCTCTGTTATGTAATAAATTAATTTATCTATATTATACAGGGTAACTTTTGGACCCCTTGTCAAATTTTGTCAGGTCATTCTATAACAGCAGTACAATCAATTTGTAAAGTAAAAATTTTTCAAAAATACATTTTTGACCCAAACTTTTCCCTACACAAATTGAAATTGTTGTCACTGTTTGCGCATCGCACGGTCGACCCGCGCGAGCCCCCTCCCGCCACCCCTTCCCCCGCTCGCGCCGCTTGCGCGAGGGTGAGCGTGCGCGACTAAATTTTTTGGACATAAAAAGTGGCTGAAAACTGTGAATTTAAAAATAAATTATTCATAATTATCTCACCAATTTTTTTTTATTACTTCCTTGAATTCATATTTTTGATTTTGTAAAGAGGTCGCAAAATTACCCTGTATAACGGATTTGATCTAAGTAATTCAATAGGTTATGTTAAAAATAGCACTTTTTAAATAAAATATAGTAAATCTAAAAATGAAATGAGTGTACCTATCTCTTCCCGAGAATAGGGAAATCGAGTATGATGTACCTACAGTTAAAAGTTTCAATCCTACTAATATTATAAATGTGAAAGTTTGTGGGTTTGGATGTTTGTTCCTCAATCACGCAAAAACTACTGAACAGATTTGGTTGAAATTTGGCACACAGATAGTAGATAGCCTAGATTAAAACATAGAATACTTTTTATCCCGATATTTCCACGGGAACGGGAACCACGCGGGTGAAACCGCGGGCGGCCGCTAGTATTTAATAATTGGTCAAGATATTGAGGTTTGCTTATGTCCAAAAATTTTACTGATTTCTGGATTTAGAGCTCATTCATAGAATTACACGTGCGTAATCAAAAGAGACTACCTTGTGTAACTAGGTACTAGGTACGTTAATAATGAAAATAATGAATCTACGCACGCGTCTTGCTATTTTTGTGAGTTTGCCGATTAATCAAGATTTTATTCAGACGTTCATATTCAGAAACGTGGTCTGATATCGCCATTTCCACGTCGTAGACTAAATTCTCCTGGGTGACTTAATTCATTTTTATATATACATAAGGTCGAAGCGGGGAAGACAGACTGTCTTCATTGACTGATGTTGGAATAAAAATAAAAAGAAACGACATTTCTCACAATACATCATTTATTGATACAATAAAATCAATATTTACAGTTAAACCAATTTCTAATTAGGGGCCTTATAGAAGGGCGACATTTTCTGAAAAACTGACGATCATCTGTCTGTATGATCCAGATGTTAAGTTTTTAGGCTCTTAAATTATAAATAACTTCTAATATTATTTGTTTTTATTTATTAATATAATTTATGAAACTGGTAATATTTAAGACGCCATAGGATTATGTAAAATGGAATGTTACATACATTGTTAACATTAGATCACCTACCTACCTACTATCTTAAAAATGAAATACAAGGTCATTTTGCATTCATCATCCAAATTTTGAGGATTTGTTCAGTCCATGAAACTAAATAACTTTCTCTAAGGAACACATGGCCAAATATGTAAAAAAACGACTATCCATACAAACCAAGGAGATCACGTGATTAATTATGTATGGGATGATCAAAACTTTGTGGCGCAATTCGACACATGTTTCTTAGAGAAAATTGTTTAGTTTCATGGACTGGACACATCCTTGAAAGGATGGTAAGTTCAGAATGGCCCGATATAAATGGAATTAAATATGTTTGAAAAGTATTCACTATTTTAAAAAAAACATAATTGTAAATGATGTTCTGTGAAAGGAGAAAAACTTATTAAAAAATCCTTACTACATAATAATCTGCAGTTTTGATTGTAGTTATCATTTTATATGCATTCCTTTCAACTTACTATTTCCGTGACGAATAGGGACAATAGGGAACATGCATCAATTTGTTTTTGTATCAAAATCAAAAGTACAATGCGTGAGTGAGATAATCAACTTATTAAAACTTGTCTCTTGCGTTTTTTTCTCGTGATATAGTCACTTGAAGTTAGCGCGCAGCAGCACCCGCCGAAAACGCTCTATATAAAACGGTCAACATTTGTGACGTCACTCATGTCACGATTCAGGCGCATTATTATGGAGCTAGCCAAGAATTTTCAAATCGCTACCCCGGCCGAATAAAGACGCAAGTGACGGTTACTGCTTTGTTTTTTTGCATTTTCGTATTCTACATAGTATGCCGCATTATTGGGATTTTTTTCATATTTTAGGGTTATACCAATTTAAAGTTATTGCGAAAAATCTATTTTTGTACCTAAAAAAACTTCACAGTCTTAGCGAAGAATATGAGCACTCTAGTTCATTACGTAAAATAAATTAAAACGCTATTTACGTACAAGTACTTTACTGCGTTATTCGCCGGAACTATTACACAGCTTTGAAAGCAGACATTTTTGCGACTGTTTTAGTGGAAACTTAATAAAATAGTATTTACGCAATAGAATATTGCCTAAATAATTACTATTTTTAGTAAAAATAATCATTGTTTACGTAAAGATTTTCAACAATTTTTAACAAGAACTTAAAGCATAAGTGGTTTGCGGATCATTTTTGTTTGGCAATACTATGCGAATGGATTTTGCACAACACTTCCGCGCCGCCCCCTTCGTCATTCCAGTGTTGAATTTGTTGAAAGCCAGATGACGAAGCTGAAAACTAACGACGGACGCATCATCTCATCGAAGCCTGAAATCCTGAGGGAGATCGAGAGTTTCTATGGGCAGTTATATTCCACGCAGACACCTGTTGAAAGCAAGGCTAAAGACCCTAGAGCCAAGCTCACCCAACACTATACCCAAGATATCCAGGACGTCAGCATGTACGAGATTAATATGGCTCTCAAACAGCTGAAAAACAACAAGGCGGCGGGTGCCGACGGAATCACTACAGAACTTCTGAGAGCGGGCGGTAAGCCGATACTTAAAGTCCTCCAGAAGCTTTTCGAACGCCAAAGACATGGAACATAAGTGAGGTGATTCTGTTCTTTAAAAAGTGTGACAAGTCCCTCTTAAAGAACTATAGACCCATCTCACTTCTGAGTCATGTCTATAAGCTGTTTTCGAGAGTCCTTACGAATCGTCTCGCTCGCAAAATCGACGACTTCCAATCTCCCGAACAAGCCGGGTTCCGAAAAGGCTTTAGCACCATAGACCACATCCATAAGCTGCGGCAGGTCATACAGAAGACCGAGGAGTATAATCTGCCACTTTGCTTGGCGTTCGTGGATTATAAGAAAGCTGCAGTCTCTCCAAAGGTGCCAAGTGGACTACAGATATATCGAGGTGTTGAGGTATTTATACAAAAATGCCACCATGTCGGTCCGAGTACAGAACCAGAGCACAAATCCTATCCAACTGCAGCGAGGTGTGAGACAGGGAGATGTTATTTCTCCGAAACTGTTCACAGCTTCGTTGGAGGACATCTTTAAACTCTTAGACTGGAAAGGACTCGGCATCAACATTAATGGCCAGTACCTAACACACCTTCGTTTTGCCGATGATATAATTCTTTTGCCTGAGACCTTGGAAGACCTGAACACAATGCTCGAAGATCTCCGTAGTGCTTCCCAAGTGGGTCTTAGGATGAACATAGATAAGACGAAAATCATGTCGAATGCCCATGTTGTGCCCGCTCCAGTTAGGGTTACCATCCGTCCGGACATGTCCGGACTTTTAGACTATTTTCCGGACTTTGTCCGGCTTTGTAATTTGTCTGGCTTTTTTAAGATTAGGCGGTGTAATACTAGTTAAAAAACATACATAGCAGTAGTGTTCGAAAGAGAAATCCCAAAAAGTATGGAGTCTGGATCTGTCTGAAAATGTCCGGACTTTTCTTGTCCTGTCCGGCTTTTTGTCAGGAATTTTCAAATTTCTCAATGGTAACCCTAGCTCCAGTTCATGTTGGGAACACTACACTTGAAGTTGTTGACCATTATGTATACCTAGAACAGGCAGTCCAGTTAGGTAAGTCCAACTTCGAGAGAGGGATCTCTCGTCGAATCCAACTCGGATGGGGCAGCATTCGGGAAGCTCTGAAAAATCTTCGTGTCCGATTTACCTCAGTGTCTCAAGATGAAAGTCTATGACCAGTGTGTGTTGCCAGTGATGACTTACGGCAGTGAAACGTGGTCGCTAACTATGGGTCTCATAAGGAGGCTCAAGGTCACCCAGCGTACAATGGAGAGAGCCATGCTCGGCGTTTCCATGCGTGATCGAATCAGAAATGAGGAGATCCGCAGGTGAACTAAAGTAACCGATATCGCTCGAAGGATTGCTCAGCTAAAGTGGCAGTGGGCTGGACACATAGCGAGAAGAACCGATGGCTGTTGGGGCAGAAAGGTTCTTGAATGGCTACCGCGCACCGGACGACGCTCCGTGGGTAGGCCCTCGACAAAGTGGACCGACGATCTGGTGAAGGTCGCGAGAAGCCACTGGATGCGGACAGTGCAGGACCGATCGTCGTGGAGATCCTTGGGGGAGGCCTATACCCAGCAGTGGGTGTCGTGCGGCTGAAATGATGATGATGATGTACCAGTATGCTTGTAAATCCTTAATAATTACTATCACTCATCGGTTTTTCGTTAGTGGGCACCGCCAGTCCGAAGGTGACATGATGCATTCATACATCGAACGCGCCAAAAACCATTTATAGTCCAGAGCAAATGTATTTTATAGTCGAAAACGCAAAAAATTAAGGAGAAACATTTCAGGTAAAAGAAATGAGTCAACAAGATTTTTATGACATCAAAAAATTAGTCAAAAAGGAATGAACTGGACTCAAGACAATGAAGGAGAAAGAGTATATTGGTCAAAGGTACGAGAAATTAATATTAAGGCTGGAAAAGAGAATACCATCTATTTCAAATATGGGCTAAATGAAACACAAAAATATATAAAAACCGACAAAGCTTCAGTAATTAGCTCTCGCAGAAGGCGAAATAATGTAAATACTCTGTCAGCAGACGTGAACTTGCTAGAAGTTGCTTACTCTAGTACTATTCCTGTATCTGTACCACTACATCAAGATTTGTTGAGTCTGCACATCAGGAGCAATACCAGAAATATATCAAGGATTTTACAGAAATTTGATAGTCCGTAATCAGTGTAATAATGCGCAAGTTGAAACTGATGAAGGTGATGATGAGAATGATTAATTATTTTAGAAATCAAAAGTGTAATAAGTAATGAGACTTTATAAGTGAGAGTTTTTTGTTTTGTTTGATATCTTTATTCCTGATAAATTTTGTTACAAAAAGGTTTATTATGTTTTGTTTGTTAAGTTGTTGTTTGTTGAATTAGTTGCTCTTAAGGTTTAATTCATTGTTGTCTGGTGCCATGTCAAAACAGCAAATAAGTTCCTAATAGAAATCGCAGTCAGGGTGCTTTCACATGGCACCAGATGATCGAAGCATGGCACCCTAAAACAATAAATTAAACTTTAAATTTTCTGTTTAAGTAGTAAACTTTGCAATTTATTGTTACAAAAATTTATTGTATCTAAGTAGAGAATACATAGGATACTTTTATTTTGGCTTATTCAGCTGGCGTTAGGTAAAAAAATGTTTTTTATTTCTTATAAAAAGTCGTATGGACACACTATGAGAACTTAATATGAGAAATCATGATAAATTGATTCCAAAATATTGTTTTACTACGGGTAAGAAGCTATTTTTGTTAGGAGATGTTTGGCTAATAGTTTTGATTTTGACTGTGATTTACAATTGACATGTTTTCATTTTTTACAAGGTACCTTAAATCGAAAACCATTTCGAGGTTTTTCAATTTCTGACACCGTTCATAATTTTTCGGGGCTTTTGATCAATAATTTAACGAAATATGTAGAAAAAACACTGTATCATCGAGATAAAGGAATATTAATTATTTAACTCCTTTGCGTGAAAAAGTTGTGTGATTTTATCTTAAAAAAATAATAAACATAAAAATTGTCGCTGTCAAGGTTACAATTTATGTCAAAGTCTGTGTCAAGAATCAAAATATTTTTCACTTTGAATTATTTTGTTTTGAATGTATTCATGATATTTTTAACTTGAATTAGTATTTTGGTTAAATTTAACATCTATCGAAATATAATATCAAGTTTTCTGAAGGATTTTTAATAGCAGACAGTCGCAACCTTACCAAAATGGACTTCATCATGCTGCAAAAGCTGAATTCTTCTGCGAAACATTTTATTTTTAGAAATAAAAAGATATTGTGTACGTTTGAATTTGTTTAATAAATACAGTTTGTTTTGAAGTGCATTAGTTTCAATTTCCATAAAACTTTAAAGCAACACACCACTTGTAAACGTGTAGACTTTGGTTTGGCACGTAAAACAGTGTTTGTTTGGGCATTCAATCACAGTATTTTTGCAGGCAGGAACTACACATGAGATTATGGAATCTAATTTACGAATATCTTTATTTATTATTGTTGAAAATAAGGTAAAAATAGCGACAATAAAAGAAAACAACCTCGAGCAAAAGATAAACAAACAAACGTCATTACCGTCCATAGATTAGCCCCGCGTTCCGAATCACGCTTACAGCACTGTTAGCGTATAATCCATTAAATTAAGTAGGTACGCAAATACCCTATTAAGTGTAATATTTTGTGACTTTTTAATTTGGTCGGATTCGCGCTAACAGCGCTGTAAGCGTGATTCGGAACGCGGGGTAGATTGGCAGGTTGACGTCATAATTTTTTTTTATTCATATGGGCAAAGGATATTGTCCGCCAAAAATCCTTTAAACGGCACTTACGCTCTTTTAGAATAGATAAGTTTTCAAATTAATATTACGTTGACTTAAAATAAAAATTTTGGAAAATAAAAAAATACGTGTCTCATGTTTTCACCAGTAATTTCTAAATAACAAATAAAAAAACAGGATAAAAATTTTGATATGTTGTCAATTGTATTTTATCTTTGATCTCAAGAATAGATACTGATAGATGTGTGTATGAATAAAACGAGGCTTTAATTATATTATTTTGTTGATCAAGTTTATTGAAAATAAAAGTGAAAAAAATACTTTTTTTATTATTTGATTTTTATGAAGTAACGTTATCTTAATCGTAAAAAATAAAAAATAAAATTAAGTTAAACTGTTAGTACCCCAACTCATACTTTACTCACATTAGGCGAATAACGTAGTAAGATTTCATTGCATAGAGTGACTGGATTCATGATAGTATCGTAAATCGGTTGCATCCAGAGATGTACCAAAAGAATCAGAAGAATATAAAATCAATAGGATTTTTGGCTATAACATTACAACTCTTTTTACAAAAAATACTCTATTATTTAAATTTGATTCTGTTTTTTTTCTGCTTATTTTGATATATCACACTCTAAAATTGACACAGTAGGCTCTGCGTAGTTAATTTTTTTGCGTTTTTTATTTCTCCTGTAAAATTGACTTTTTGATAATGCGGCTTTATTCGGCCGGGGTAGCGAAATATCTCCTTAAATATTGCGTTTAAGTACATAATATGTGTCATACAAAATATTATTTCTTATTCGCTGTTAAGTGCACAATATCCGAAAATAAAAATAAAATCATTATTTTCCCCTGTGTAATAAAACTAAAATATTATATTTTATTTATTATTTTTCTGTTCCATCATGTTTTTATACGTGTCCGCAGCGATCAAGCTCAAATTTATCAAAATCGGTGACTTATGCATGTTCCTGTTGATGCTTGTGAATGTAGTCTTATCAGTAGCTATTCCTGAACGAATCTGTCACTGTCAAAAAAGTGACTTTTTGACGTTGACATTACCTCTTCACTTCCTCTCGGTTTTCTCAATGTCCACGTCTGTATTGTGTGAGTTAATATTTATTTTTATATCCAAGTTAATCATAATAATTAGCCACTGATTTGCTGAATTTATTTTGTAATAAATGTTGCCAAATCACATCGACACAAAGCCGCTGTATTATTTCACGTTTTTTCAACCATCCGTACTCCGATCCACGGGCTGCCTCTTTACAACAGTTCCCTAGTAGACAGAGAAAGGGATATTGTAAAAAAGGCTTAATCCCAGATTAAATAAATAGAATATACAGGGTTATTAGTAAAACACCACCAACCTCGCAGGAGTAGTTTACCAACAACATAAACAACAGCATTTGTTCTACGACTTTTCCGAAAAATCTTTTCCATACAAAACTCGATCAACCGTTCGGACATTTGTATGAAAAGTCGAATTTTTTTGTTTGTTTTCGGAAAAGTCGTAGAATAAATAAATATTTGTGTTTATGGTTTTAGTAATCTCCTGCTAGGGTGTTGGTGTTTTTCTAATAACCCTGTATACATTTAAAATATTGCACATAATTAGTTAGTAGGTATTATTTCATAATAAGTGTTCCATAATATTGTAACAATTCATACAATAGGGAATATGCATCAAATTTTTTTTAATCAAAATCTATAGTAGGTATAATGCGTGAGAAAATCAACTGTAATTAGGGTTGCCAGATCGTCTAACCTAATAGCCGGACAGATCAGCTAGTTTGGCCGGACATTTGGGTAAAAAAGCCGGACACCCTAACTAAATTATTAACTAAGGATTTTGTGTCTTAGTAATAATACGACAATTTTTTAAAGTAAAACTAGGCTTTTTTATGCTCGGTGCTCGCTGTCTCGCTCTCACGCACGCATGTGTCGCGTCACGCTACAAAGGTGCGAGGTGAAGTGCGGTCTGTGGTGCGGTGTGGAGCAGATACGACCATGTGCGTGAGTGAGTGTAAAAAGCCTACCAAAAGCCGGACACGCCGGACACCGTTTAATTTGGCCGGACACTGAATCAAAAAGCCTACATATGTCCGGTTTTAGCCGGACGCCTGGCAACCCTAACTGTAATATTGAAACTTTTCTCTTGCGTTTTTTTCTCGTGATATAGGGTTAATGTTCCATTCGTGGACCAGTTAAGAGATTTTTAACTTTAAATTTTATTTAAATCATGTAATATCTTATCAATTATAGATTTAAGCATTTCTGGTAATGGGTTGGGCATTACTCTGATGATTAATAAATTTAGCATCGTTTTACAAAAAGAATTTATTAGTACATGAAGATAAAAAAAAAAAAGGAAATGTGCCATTTCTCGACCACCATAAACCAATAGCTGACCAAGCAATGCTCTATTAACGGACCAACATCAAAACTGTAAAATATATAAAATATAGGCATTAAATAAAAATAAAAAACATTTTTAATAATGTTCTTATTTTATAATATTTTTTTTATAATTATTTAATAATTAAAAGAAGTATTTTTCTTAAATCTTAGTGTAAGATTTGGTCGATTGAGATCAGACATTGCAAGATATCACTGTATATTAATTTATGATTAAGTATTATTATTATCTTTATAAAACTATTCAACTATTTTATAGATTTTCAAAACTTATTCAGTATTCAGAATCGCAAAATTATCACAACTTCGTCTCGAGTAGAAACATAAAAAACGTATTCAATAGGTAAGAAAAAAAAACGATTAAAAGTTACTTCTATCTACCTCATCTACCTACACAGTAAATGTAAGGAATTTAGTCATTTATTTAACCAGATAAAAGCCTCTTTTGTTGGCTAAAACGGGTGGATCTATACTCTCTATTATGTCTTTTTCCGAGTACCATATTAGGTCTGGCTTCTCGGGCCATCTAAAAGTGTTCCCTGTGGAAAAAGTCATTGTGCTTATTTCAAAATACTCCTGATCACGGTTTTCCACCACTCCCGGAAAGTACTCTCCTTCATAATTTATTATGACGTAATCTCCTTTAGATACCTTCTTCTTGGAAACAGAAATTTTGCTGAGAGGTAAGTTCTCGGAATCAGAACTTTCATCATCTTTTTCTTGTTCTTTTTCAGATTTTTCATCTTCATTGCTTTCTGTTTCACTATCAGTCCATATAACTTGTCTTCTTGATTTCTTTTTCGTCAATTTTCTTCCTGCGGATTGTTCAGAATTCTTCGCCTTTGATGTTTTTTTATTCTTATTGTCTCTAATTTCCGCGCGTTTTCTTTTTCTTATCTCTACCTCTTCAGCCTTCCTCTCTTTCTCTTGATCTTTTATTTCAAAATATTTCTGAAATGCTGGTGATGTCACTGCTAAAGGTATAGTTCTTTAGTACGTTTCTTTATCGGTGAATCGGATGGAAACAGAAGATGATTTGCGAAAGCAGGACTTACCTGTTTCTGTTTCTGTTCCATTATCTGTATTAATTTAGCATTGGTGACATTTCTCTTATCAATTATTTGAGCAGGTGAAGGATTGTTTGTCGATGAGCAACCACTTTCATTCATTGATACAGATCTCTGTAATCGTGGATCTGGGTTTGTTTTTGGAGACAGGTCCAAGATACACGTAGTAGAGTTCGCTTTGTTTGCTGGAGGCGGCGTTTTATTTAAAGTAGATATAGGCGGAACATATTCCCGATTATACGATGAGGTAGCTTGTTCAGGAGTCGGTGATTGTGGTTTGGGATCTTGGTAATTTTTATCGGGATATGTCACACAAGGCGAAGTAGTGGAGTCCATTCGTGAAGCTCGTGGTGGTGTTGTTATGATGGAGAGAGATGGGAGCTCATTTTGACAAGCAGAAACCAGTGCCGGTGATTTGGGATCTTGGTTATTTTTAACAGGAGACGTCGCTAAACTACGCTCAGTAGTGGAGTCCGATCGTGCAGCTCGTGGTGGTGTTGTTACGATGGAGGGAGATGGGAGCTCATTTTGACAAGCAGAAACCGGTGATGGTGATTTGGGGTCCTGGTTATTTTTAACAGGAGTCGTCGCTAAACTACGCTCAGTAGTGGAGTCTGATCGTGCAGCTCGTGGTGGTGTTGTTATGATGGAGGGAAATGGGAGCTCATTTTGACAAGCAGAAACCGGTGATGGTGATTTGGGGTCCTGGTTATTTTTAACAGGAGTCGTCGCTAAACTACGCTCAGTATTGGAGTCCGATCGTGCAGCTCGTGGTGGTGTTGTTATGATGGAGGGAGATGGGAGCTCATTTTGACAAGCAGAAACCGGTGATGGTGATTTGGGGTCGTGGTTATTTTTAACAGGAGTTGTCGCTAAACTACGCTCAGTAGTGGAGTCTGATCGTGCAGCTCGTGGTGGTGTTTCCATGATAGAAGGAGATCCGGGCATATCATTTTGATAGTCTTCTTGTTCATTAACTTCGGCATCTACATCTTCAGCAACTTTTTCCTTCAAACAGTACCGACGGAACTTCTTCCACACGTAAAATAATTCTGTTGCTGTTTCATCTCCCTTCCATTCTTCAAGCTCAGCTGTCCTAAACTGTTCGGCCCGGCCGCGCCTCATGAAAGACTCCAGCAGAAGAAGTGTTTCTACACCAACTTCAGCAGCGCTTGGTACAACTCTTCGAACATCATTGTCCATGCATTTCGTATAATCAACTGCACAAGGATCGAATGGGAATATTCCACATCGCATAAAGCCGTTTGCTACTATTTGCGGTGTTACCTTATCTTGGAATACTTTGTACAGAAGAGGTGCAAAGCCAGCACGGGTAATGTGTTTGTTACCAGTGCTTTGCTTGTACTCAAACACAGTATTCTGCCAACCACTTTTGAGACACTTGAACAGTGATACGTCCGCGGGCTGCGTGATGTGCGTTGAATTCGGATATAGTGCGTATACCAGTATTTGATTTTCTGCGCAGAAAGTTGAAACTTGCATCGTCATATGTGAGCGGTGGCCATCAACAAAAAGAAGGACCGGTTTCTCTACATTATGGCTTTTCAGCCAAGGCTCAAACACATTTGCAATATACTCAAAATATAATGGGCCTGTCATCCAACCTTTAGGTGACCTTCCTATTGCCCAATCTGTTGGCACGTTGCACGCTATGTCTTTCGAAATTCGGACTAACGGATAGACTATCATGGGTGAAATAATTTCACCGGCAGCGTTAATGCACGCCATGACAGTAAGCTGTTCTTTTTCTTTGCCAGATTTGACCTCGAAAAAGTTTTTCATTCCCACTGGCCCCAATACCCGTCCTGATAGCGGGCAAGTTTGAAATCCAGATTCGTCTGCGTTGTATATTCTCTTTGGGTCGTCGAGGATTTCCAACGCTTGTTCATCGGTTAAATATTGCTTGACGGAATCAAACCAATGTCGTAGATCAACCTCAGTAACGTTGGCTCGTGCTGTCGATATGCTCTCCGCCTTTTTTTCTGTCAACTGCGGATGGCGCTTTTTAAACAAGTCAACCCATTTTCTTCCCGGACGGTTACATTTAAAAGGCGTTGTGCGGCCATCTTCGTCGATGATTTTTTTTACTGTATCGACTAACGTTTGTCTTTTTAGTGGAATTCCTTTTTTGGCATTTGCTTCTATATAGGTTACTAAAAGCGTTTCCTCTCTTTGAGTCAAGTATGTCGCACGACCCATCTTTCTTGACTCTGGCACCACACCCTTTAATTTATTACTAAGTGTGTTGTGTGGCACACCATAAAATCGTCCAGCTTCCCTTATCTTAAAACGACCTTCTCGAACAGCTTTTATAGCCGATTGCATGGCTGAATCTGGGTAGCGCAGATTTCTAACATTTGTCTTCTTCTTTTTAACTGTGTAAAAAAACAGCAAACATTGATAAAGCTTTCACCCAAGCTAAGTGGTCGAGCATTAGGTAAGACCATTTTCTCTCAGTACTAATGGATGACCACCCTGGTCGACTGTTGGAAAACGACTTCATTTACTATAAAGTCTCACAAATTTAAAGTAAATAAACATTAAACCTTGCTTTACAATTAAATAAATCAGCACTTTTGCGGTTAGGTATATTTTCCAATAGTCGAGCACAGTGGTCGAAGTTAGGGAACTTATTCAAAATTCGGTTCCAAAGTGCCGACCAGTCACCCAAAACCAAGCGACCATTGAAAATGGGGAAATAATGCAATTTGTTAGTTGATTAGTCTATCCTTAATACCACTGTCATTTTAAAATCCCAAATATACGTAACACTTACAAGATGAATAAAGATTACGCAAGATATCAATAAAAAATGTTCTAAGTAAAATAGACAAGCACTTACCAGGAGCCATCTTTACGCCAAGAAAACGTCAAATATTACGACCAATAGGAAGCAGCCGAGTATATCAGGTGACAGGTATAATGTTGCCATTTTATTGATATCAAAACTACTACTCAGTTTTGTCAGTATTGCTTACCGTAATCGTTTTTTATTATTTTGGTCGACCGTTGGGACATGGTCGACGAGTAGAACATTAACCCTAGTTACTTGAAGTTGGCACGCATCAGCTCCCGCCGTAAACGCTCTATACAAATATGTGACGTCACTTATCACGTTTCAGGTGTGTTTCAGGCGCGTTTAACATGGAGTTAACCAAGAATCTTCAATTATCTCCTTAAATTTTGCGTTTTAGTACATATGTGTCATACAAAATATTATTTCTTATTGGATATTCTATCTGACTGTTAAGTGCATTATATCCGAAAATGAAAAAAAAATCGTTATTTTCCCCTGATTTCATCGTGTGATAAAACTAAAATAATTCTTTTTTTTATTTTTCTTTCTGTTCCATCATGTTTTTACAAGTGTCCGCAGCGATCAAGCTCAATTTTATAGAGGGCTCCACACTCGCGCCGCGAATCGCGGCCGCGAATCACGGGCGCGGTTCGCGCATGAAAACGGTGCGAAAAATATAGCCCTCCAGACTCGCGCTCGAACCGCGGCCGCGAATCACGGCAACATTACTTCGGCACACAAGTCCTTTGTCGCGGACCAAAAAACCGCCACCGGACGGGGAACGCCGCGAAGCGCGAACGCGAAGCCCATACGCGAAGCCGCGAAATCCTCCACACTCGCGGTTCGCGGCCTTCGCGGGCTTTCGCGGCCTTCGCGGGCTTTCGCGGCGCGAGTGTGGAGCCCTCTTATGAAAATTGGTGACTTATGCATATTCCCTATTAACATTAATGTAACACCCTGTTATATCACAATCTTTTATACAAGGTGTTTGGTAAAAGCCTTTTAGAGCCGAATATGGTAGATAGGGACCATCAAACTGAACAACTTCTACTATGGGACCAACTGTGAAATCGCCATATTTACCATATTCGACTTTATAAGGCTTTTACCAAACACCTTGTGGAACGATGTACCTATCGAGGATGTACCTATTTTTCCTGCGTATCCTTGACTGGTACCTACAATTACCTAGTGATGTACGAGTCCTTGGAGTCCTTTTGTCCAGAGCTCGGAGTCGTTTTACAGGGCTCGCCTCGTTTGTACGAAGCTCGACGACTCGGGAGTCTTTTTTAGCGCTCGAGCCTTTTTCAGAGCTCGGCCGACTTCGAGCCATTTTCACGGCTCGAGCCTTTTTGTAGAGCTCAGTCGATCTCGAGGCTTTTTCACGACTCGAGTCTTTTTCGGCGCACTAGTTGTGATGGGCCGCTGATGACTGAGGATAAGTATCTAGAGCTAAAGCACAATAGCTTAAACATCTACGGTACTCTTTATAACATAAGACATTCGTATTTTTGAGTTCTAATTTTGAAGACTAGAGTCAGATTTTCAGGGCTTTGTGAGCTCGATAGGCTCGGCTTTAATATCTCCGTCAATAATAATATTGTAAATATTATTATTTATGGAGATATTAAAGTCATAAACATGAACTCTAAGCTTTTTATGAGGCTCGCGTTCATTTTAAGACTCGAGATTTTTTGAAGGCTTGAGCTCTTTGAATAGGTTCGAGCTCTTTGGAAGCTTGAAACTCTTTTGAAGCCTCGAGGCGTGGCTCAGAGAGCTCGTTTTTTGGCTAGGCTCGGGCTTACGAGCCTACTGAGCTCACCGAGTCCTGCCAATCCGAGTCGAGTCTTCAAAAGTAGAACTCGACGACTCGAGTTTTGTACATCACTACAATTACCCTTGCTTGCCGAGAAAAAAAATATTTTTGGTAACAAAGTAAGCCTCCTTTGCTAAAGGCCGGCTATCAAATGGGTGACCATTCCATTATTCCATAACGGACATTTCTTAAAATTAGGATAACATTTATTTTTATTAAAATATAACAGAAAAATAGACTTTACATTTATCAATAATGGTAACATTAATTAAATCATTGGCACTTAATATACATACTATGAAAACAATTTTAAATTTGTAATATTACATCCATAAGGTGCTCTCATACAGCAGTTATATAACAAATCAATTTACAAAAATACCATTACACCTTTAAGTAAACAAAAAAAAAAATCTAAAAAATACAACTTTTCTTATTCCAATTTCTAAGTAAAACCTACTTTGCCATAAGGGAAACCTGCTTTTTCTAAGTAGGTAGTATATTATTTTAGTATTTTATAAAATAATTATGTCAGTTTTATTTTATTTTTCTTTGTATACAACGTATTACAAAAAACCCATAATGCCGAATAAGGTAGTATGGGCCATTAAACTGAACAACTTTTATTATAGGACCAACTTTGAAATCGCGAAAAAAAACTGCTGTTTCATACAAAAATTTATAACTAAAATATATTATCAAAATGTATGAAACAGTTTATTTATTTAACAATTTCAGAGTTGGTCCCATTAGTAAAAGTTGTTCAGTTTGATGGTCCCTATCTACCATATTCGGCGTTAGGGGTTATTTTGTAACACGTTGTATGGGTAGTTGGGTACTTTATTTGTGTTCAGAATTATTCGGCATCCTATCACACGTAAATGACGCGAGTGCAGCACGCATAAGTGTCATAAGATCTCTATACAATAAACTACTGCGGCTAGAACGCTTGCAGATTGGTACTTTATTTATGTTCAGAGTTATTCGGCATCCTATCACACGTACATGACGCGAGTGCAGCACGCATAAGTGTCATTCATAAGATCTCTATACAATAAACTACTGCGGCTAGATGGCTTGCAGATTGGTACTTTATTTATGTTGAGAGTTATTTGGCATCCTATCACACGTACATGACGCGAGTGCAGCACGCATAAGTGTCATAAGTAAAGGCCGGATTTGCGGTGGCAGGAATACAAACTTGCTAGTGATTACCAAATTATCGTAAATGTTTTAGATATCGATGTTTTGAAAATATTTATAAGATATTATTAAGAGCAATGAGGTGATTCGTAAAAGGTGTGGTCTGAAAGTTGATATAGTGACAAGAATTGAGAAAGGAATGCTCCGGTGGTTTGGTCACTTAGAGAGAATGAATGAAAGGCGAATCACGAAAGAGATATATTGTGCGAATATGGAAGGAACGATTGCACAAGAGCGTCCCAGAAAAACCTACGCGGACCAAATAGGGGTTATTATAAAAAAGGCTGGTGTACGCAGTGACAAAAACCGCAGGGCATGTATGAAAAGATTGATGGATGTGAATGAAGCGAAAGAAGTGTGCAAGGATCGTAGCAGGTGGCGATCCATAGTCTCTGCCTATACCCCCATGGGAAACAGGCGTGAGTGTATGTATGTATGTGAAAATATTTTTGAAGTGGAACTTCTTTGATCGCGTCTATATTTATATTTCGTATTTTACCAAGGAGGATGTATTTCTTAAAAAATTGACATTCTACTTCACTCACTTTGACTTTGCTATCTTTGCATCAAAAAAAACTGCAGTGAATTTTATTATTTATACATTTCACGATTTTCACTTTTCTTAATGTATGTAGGTAATTTCTACTATTTCCGACAGTACGTCTATATTATCACGTTACATAATTATAATTTTTTTATCGATAAATTACACAAATAGATAATCAAGTTGTCCACGCACTATTAAACGTCATTTTATTCGTGCTACCGCAAATCCGGGGTCTGGTCATAAGATCTCTATACAATTATAAACTACTGCGGCTAGAAGGCTTGCAGATTGGTACTTTATTTATTTTGAGAGTTATTTGGCATCCTATCACACGTACATGACGCGAGTGCAGCACGCATAAGTGTCATAAGATCTCTATACAATAAACTACTGCGGCTAGAAGGCTTGCAGATTGGTACTTATTTATGTTCAGAGTTATTTTGCATCCTATCACACGTACATAACGCGAGTGCAGCACGCATAAGTGTCATGAGTTCTCGGTACAATAAACAGTTTCGGCTAGACGGCTTGCAGATTGGTACTTTATTTAAGTTCAAGAATTATTCGGCATCCTATCACACGTACATGACGCGAGTGCAGCACGCATAAGTGTCATTAGTTCTCGGTACAGTAAACAAGTGCGGCTAGACGGCTTGCAGATTGGTACTTTATTTATGTTCAGAGTTATTCGGCATCCTATCACACTTACAAGACACGAGTGCAGCACGCATAAGTGTCATGAGTTCTCGATACAGTAAGCAACTGCGGCTAGAAGGCTTGCACATTGGTACTTTATTTATGTTCAGAGTTATTCGGCATCCTATCACAGGTACACGAAGCAAGTGCAGCACGCATAAGTGTCATTAGTTCTCGGTAGAGTAAACAGCTGCGGCTAGATGGCTTGCAGATTTCGCGGTGATCCACGGACACGCCGTATAATGCACCTATACCCGCGTCTGGAGAGAAAACAGATAGACAAATAAAATACATGCTGAAATAATAATTTGGTTCCCGCAGTGAGGTGGTGCCACTAATGATTACAAGCAACTCTTACAATGGAACCAACTCTGAAATCGGGGAAAAAAATAAGTTGTTCAGTTTGATGGTAAAAAGAAACGGTTTTCCCATATTTGGTTGTATTAACAGCCTGTATAAGTAATGAATGAGGAGCTCGACAGCGATTGCGGAGGTTAAGCAACTTTCGCAAGGGTCGGTTGTGGGATGGGAGATCAAAAATTTATTATCTCGAGCTCCTCCGTGCTTCGGAAGGCACGTTAAACCGTTGGTCCCGGGTGCATTTGCAGACGTTAACACTCACCGATCCGCGTTGGGCCCGCCTGGTAGGTTATTGCCCATCCTGCTTATCCACCCATAAAGAAGGCCTGTGCACCAGCAGTGGGGACATTAAAATTACCTACTCAATAAACTTATAAAAAGAATGTAAAATTATCTTTAAAGAAACTTAATATTATTTAGATAACATCAACATTGCGAATATGTCAAGCAAAAAGCTAAAGCTAAAAATTAAGTTAACCATGATGGGGAAAAATTGAGAATCGAACTACCTACCAGCACTAGGCACGCTGACTATCCTCAGCCACAGCACGGACATGAGCGTGCGGTTTGTCTCGACCAGGCTCCGAACCTGCGGCCTTAGCGTCGCGGTCGCCGCCAGCCACCGCTCCTGCAGGGACAGGACTAGCGCGCAATCTGGTAAGTAAAAATGTGTCTATTTGTTTAAACAAATATTTATTTGTTTTTCCTGTCTTTAAAGACAGGAAAAATAAATCAATTTTATAGAGTTTTTTTTCCGTCATAATGAGTTAGAATTATTAAATCAATGTAAGTGGCATTGTCTAAATCTTTCTCTTATGTTGTATTACCGAAAATGGTGCCCTCAAAGGTTTTTTTATTGAATAAATTATTAAAAGAAAAATATTTTATTAAAATGTTTTACGTGGAGTTTTAAGGGCCCATGGACTAGTATTTTAGAAGGTTTAAAAGAAAAAGATTTTACTACCTCATGTTTTACGTGGAGTTTTTACGGCCCATGGACTAGTATTTTAGAAGGTATCACTACATCCTCTTATGGCCGGTATACATTTTGATTAGTGTTTAGTGCAAGTGGATCGTTTAGTGTTTAGCAAAAAACACGTTCGGACAGTCTCTGATTAGTGTTAAGTATTTGTTTTTTGCTAAACACTAAACGAGCCACTCGCACTAAACACTAAGCAAAATGTATACCGGCCATAAGTCATTTGTAGAAGTAGATAGCAGATGTGTCAAAGACGGGCACTTTTTTTTTACTTTTAGCAGTTTTGCTATCTACTTCTAGCAGTGACTACGAGGGAATGTAACGATACCGTCTAAAAGTACTAGACTGTGGGCCCTAAAAATCTCATGTCAAATATTATTAAAATTGTTTATTTGTATTATAAAATAAAATTCGGGGTGCCCACCTTAATAATAAATACTTGGACAGTTTCACACAGCGCCATCTAGCCCTAAATCAAGCAAAACTAGTAATTAATATGGGTGCTAGACAACTGTTATATTTGGTAAAAGTATATATATATAAGTATTCTTTTTAAATATAAGTTGTGGTGGCCGGATAAATTAGAAACACCAGTCGATTTTCATAGAAACGAGGTAACTTTGAAGCCTTGGTTCTCCGCTAAGGATTGACCTAGCTTTGATGTGATGATGGACATCCTGGGACTGAATGGATGAGACTCGGTCGCTAAACACACCCAACTGGTATGATAAGCATTCGAAGAGCTGCAAGGACCAGAGTTCTCAGTTTCAATACATTTTAATGTTATTTTCACAGTTTTTTTAAATATCCAAATTGCTCTTAGAATGCTGATCAGATCAGTTGGGTGTGTATAGTGATCTGGATCTTCTTCTCCATTAGTGAATGGAGAAGATCCAGATCGCTAATATCGGCGCAGGGAGTGCCCTGAATGGCCATCATCAGATCACAGCTAGATCAATCCCTGGCGGAGAACCAAGGCTTCAAAGTTACCTCGTTTCTATAAAAATCTACTGGTGTTTCTAATTATCCAGCCACCACTGTAATATGTTACCGGCAATGTGTATAATCCGATAGGCATTGTATATGTTACCGGCAATTTGTACAATCCGATATTGTATACAGTGCCTGAAACGTTCAGGTAATATATGAAATATTATTCATTTGATCAAATATTGGTAACCCTATTTTTATGATTTATTTTTTATTTTGTACAACAATATTCTTATAACTACATACCTTTACTGATCTCCAACAGCTCTATACTCCGCGCCGTGATTGGTGTCTTGATATCCGCTAAAGGCGACCCGCGGTGCGGCACCGAGTAGAACATGAAGCCCGCACTGTTGCGCCACAGGCGAGACTGGGCGTGCGAGGAGTCTTCTAAGAAAATACCAAAAGTACTTATATGTATTAAAAAAAACGAAAAAAAAAACATCAATATCTTTTTGTTTCCGCACTTTTCAAATTTTGATATGGTCACCCTACCGAATTACTACCCTACTTCTACGCTACCACAGAATATATAATAGTACTAACGTACAGAAGCCCATCCGCGCGAGGACTATCCTTACTAATATTATAAATGCGAAAGTCCGTTTGTTTGTTTATTTGTTTGTTTGTTACGCCTTCACGACCGATCATCATGAAATTTTGCATAGACGTTGTCAGGGGTACAGAAAAGGACATAGGGTACCTTTCATCCAGAAAAAACGTACAGTTCCCGAGGGATAGCAAAAAAACTGACCACGCAGACGAAGTCGCGGGCGGCCGCTAGTCAATAAGCTACTCTCGCTGCACGACAATAAAGTACCATTTCAAATTGCACAGCGCTGCGTGCCTATTATTATAAGCACCTCCGAAGCGCTTTTCTTTCTGCCGCGAAGCTCTGTCTCGCAACTGACACACGCCACCCCTCGTGCGCTGGCTCGACTGAGTCAGCCGCGAGAAGTAGGCTAATATAAAAGTTTAAGCGCGAAGTCAGTCCCCCTGCTTCTAGCCTGCTAGTATATAATGTCGTCTGATTTAAGTTTAATCGCGCGACAAAATCGCTAATACAAAAAGTAATATACTTCAATCACATAATGCGGCACCTAGTAGAACCATAAACTTAATTTCTAAGTCTATGAGTAAATTTTCTAAGTCTATGAGTAGAACATAGAGCCTGCACTGTTGCGCCATAAGCTAGACTCATAAAAGACTACCCACATGGGGTGTCTTTTACGAAAATAGCAAAGGTATTAACATTTACATCTTTTTTATTCTGGCATTTTTGTTAGTGTCCGAACTTTTCAACTTCCTATATGGTCACCCTTGTCGCAATCGGATTAAAAGCAAGTGACTGGAAGCACTAATAGGTAAGGGCTTATACTCGTACATGGCTAGAAGTTCAAACTGTTTCTTAGTTTGGGAATTGGGATATATTCTGTGGTTTCAAAAAAACATAAATATCATTATTATTTACTACAAGTAATATTTAACAATGTGTGTAACAAGGTTTAACTTTAGGCCAAAGTTGCCCCTGGGTCAAGCATGTTTGGATACTAATCTAAATCTAAATGAAGTTTAAATGAAGATTTTGCGAGCGCCTTCAATTATTGAAGTCACTTGCAAAATCGAATACTACACTGGCCTGCAAAACTAAGTACTACAGAGGTCTATTTTCATACAAACGAGGTAACTTTGAAGCATTGGTTCTCCGCCCAGGATTAAACGTGGTGTGATCCAACGAACTAAGATACTAAGGAAGTGTAATTCCGCTCAAAAAATAGCACCACGCAAACTAACACAGAGTGGGCGGGGCTAAAAAAGTACTAGTGAAGCACGATTTAGTAATGTCTGCCACGCGCTCGGCGACAGTCGTTAGCGTTACCACAAAAAAATAATTAGAAAAATGATTAAACTGACGTCATGTGTGGTCAAGTGGCGAAAAAGACCAAAAGAAGGCAGCAAAACTATACAGACATAACATAACATAGGAAAGTAACATATTTTTCGTTTTTTAGAAATATCTATGAGCGTATACATACAAAATATGGTCGTTATTATGCAACAAGTGTTCAGTCGCTTTGTGGGGCAGAGTCAAATCTTCACATTCACTGCTATCACACATTTTTAAACAAGAATAAAACTCTCTCATGGAATTCAGTACAACAAAAAAAAAGGAAAATTTAAATCAAAATTTTGTAATGCTAAAAATGGCGCGTCCTGCAATATGCAATACATAGAAAACGAGTAATATGATGTAATCTCCTTGTTTTTTATTATTATACAGGGTGTAACAAAAACGCTGTCCAATCCGTGAAGCGATGATTAGGTAGGTACCTATAAAGATTCTATTCACGCAATCCTCTTTGATTAACGAGTAAAAATCCCTGGTTAAAATAGAATAAATAAAAAATGAAGAACTCACATTGCAACACCGAAGGCAGCAGAGTGGCACGACAAGTAGTGACGTCATGAGGTCAAGACCGTCAGATCAGAACACAAAGTAATGACAATTTCCAGAAACTATGATTTTATGCAGCTCTGAAAACAGCTTTTTAATATGGAGTTTGATCCGCGGATCATTCTGCTGGAACCCCAATGTATGAGATCTGCTGCGAAAATGCTACTTTATATTTCCACCACCAATAGAAATACATGCCTAGCAACGGTGCACTAGATTGTCCCGAACACTTTGCAGCACACCTGTATTCCACTTAATTAGTACAAATGTGGCTATTATTCGCAAACGCATTACGGATTCACTCTCACAAATGTGTTTAAACATCAACTGTAAACATGACCTCACAAATAAAAATCACGGGGTGTCAAATCTGGAGATCGCGCTGGCTACGGAGTTGGTCCACCTCTTCCAATCCACCGTCACCCATCACCCATATTGCAAGTTTAGGTATTTGCGCACCGGTCAATAAGCATGTTAAAATAGTCTGCATTTGAAAAAGATCTTGACAAGAATAAACTTTGACTTGGTGGAATACGCTGCTATAAAAAATACATTACGAAAAACTGAGAACCTCCTCCTTTTTTGAAGTCGGTTAAAAAGGTGTCGCTATAAGAATTTTGTATTGCCAATTAAAAAATAAAAATAAAGCGACGTATTAATACTGTTGTTCTTTATCAGTCACACCTCTAAAAGACGTATTAAGGTGTTGCTCGCGCAAATGTGATAATTATGTACATAATATGTACTTACATGTTATGAAAAAGAAATCTTTACAGTATACATTGTCTTTTATCAAGCATACCTATTTTATTTCAATAGCTTGCCTAATTTTAGTCCTTCTTGAAATCATATGTCTTACCAATTCGTGACAAATAATATGATTATCATTCATCAACATCATCATTTTATAATTTTCATAAAATAAAATAACAATAAAATCATCACAGCCGAAAGACGTCCACTGCTGACATAGGTCTCCTTTAGTTTTTTAGAGCGACTAGTTACAGGCGACTTGCATCAAGCGTATTCGAGCGGTCTTTACCAAGTCGTCCGTCTACATCAGGGGTTCCCAACCTTTTTTTGTCTACTGCCCACTTTAAGAATAAATTATTTTTTAACGCCCCCCTTTTTAAACATACTTAAAAACCGCTAAGTACTTATAACTGATTATTGAAACGCAAATTTATAGTATTCGGACAGAGTATCTTTTATTGAAAATAAAACAAACATAATCAATTCTTATATAAAAACTAATGTGAAGGTTGAATCTGATGCTGTTCAATAATGCCCCCTTTTTTTTCTGGGTCTCTTACCGCCCTTTAGGCCTGCAGCGCCCACAAGGGGGCGTTATCGCCCACGTTGGGAAAGACTGGTCTACATAATAAAACAAACATTATATCTAACAAACAATAATGTACTAATTTCATAAAACAATTTTATGATGCCGCCCAGCGCGCCGTAGTAGGTTAGGTGTACTGACTGCATTCTACGTTACACCGTCCTCGCCTCAATGACAAAGGCACGACAACGGCCCAATGAGTGACACGAGGCGAGTCAAATATCCAATCATGTTTAATCTGCGTTCAAACCCCAGCCAATAAAAAACGTCATATGCATTAGAATACAATCTAATGCCGATTATGCGTGCATTGTAATAAGGTATGTTTTTACTAGTTCATTGTTGAGTTTGCGACCTTTTGTGTTACAGAATATGTGAAGGTGCCATTTTTTATGCAATATTTGTTAGGAGATAGGCTTCCTTAGATCTTAGTTCGTTGGTGTGATCTGATAATGGCCATCCAGGGAGTGAATGGAGAAGATTCAGATCTGATCAGCATTCTAAGAGCTGTTTGGATATGTTTATAAAAACCACGAAAATAGCATTAAAATGTATGGAAATGCTGTAACTGATAACTCTTATTCTTACAGCTCTTAGAATGCTGATCAGATCAATTGGGTGTGTATGGTGATCTGAATCTTCTCCATTCACTCCCTGAATGGCCATCATCAGATCACACCACGTTTAATCCTGGGCGGAGAACCAATGCTTCAAAGTTACCTCGTTTGTATGAAAATAGACCTCTGTAGTACTTAGTTTTGCAGGCCAGTGTATAATGAAAATAATCTTACCTTCTCTGTTTGAAGACAATTCTGTACAGCTGATTTGTGATACATCCTTTTCTGTTCTCTCAATTTCAAAATCTTCAATTTGTTCACTATCTACTTCTTCAACATTTCCATTTAATTCTACATTTACATTTAAACTGACTTCATCTTCATTACTAAAATAATTTTCATTTAATATTAAACTGTTATCTTCAATAATACTATGTCTTTGTACATTTGTATCGTTCATACTATTATTATTGTTGGCTATATCGCTTGGGTCTTTTAATATATATTTACTTATGTCACTATTTTCTTCACCTTTGCTGTTACTGTGTGATTTTAAATATGCTTCATACGCTGTAACAAATACACGAAAAATATTAATTATTTCCCGATCTATGGATATTCTTACATTCCCCATACACGTGTTATTTTGGAAAATCACGGTAGTTTTGTCTTCATCATAGAAAAAAACGTTTAATTTCTTCGACCACATGTTATTAAAGGACTTAGGATCCAATTTTTTTATTTAAGATTTTAGCATGCACAACGCTATTTTTATACATTACTAGCGGCCGCCCGCGGTTTCACCCGCGTGGTTCCCGTTCCCGTGGGAATATTGGGATAAAACGTATTCTATGTTTTAATCCAGGCTATCTTCTATCTGTGTGCCAAATTTCAACCAAATCCGTTCAGTAGTTTTTGCGTGATTGAGGAACAAACATCCAAACATCCAAACCCACAAACTTTCACATTTATAATAGTAGTAGGATTATATTTGGTTATTATTATATGGTGAATGCTAAAATCAGAAATAAAAAAAAATACTTAGCTATTTCATCTCAATAATTTGCCAAAATAACTGGAAAGAATGTCGAGGTAATTCCTCACATTGGTGAAATAACGCTGGCTTGCAGCGTACGAGTGAGATATTAAGTAGTTACTAAAAGGATTTCGATAATGCCACTAGTGACTCGGTAGCTCAGTTAGTGAGAGCATTGGACCGGCCTTCCAAAGGCCGCGGGTTCGATTCCGACCTGTGACAATCCTGGTAACGAGTCGATTTTTTTCTAGTACGTATATTATTATTTATATTAGTAAGTATATTATAAGTAAGTATATTATTTATTTCAGTATTGTATAAAAATAGCATTGTGAATGTTAAATTTCAAATTTAAAAACAACAAATTATTAATAAACTGAGACAATTTACAAGAAAAACCTCAATTAGACTTTAAAATAATGTGATTATACTATTTAATACCTTCACAATATATTTGTTTGATGAACAAGCCTCCCTTGGAATGTCCGACCCAAATGATGGGTTTGTCACCTACGCCTAATTCTAGAAGTTGCCTCGTCATCTGCTCTGCTCGCTCGTGTAGTCTTAGCCTGGGAAAATAGACTTATTGTTAATTTTTATATGTACCTATTCCTTTTGTATTCAGAAAGAAAAAGAAATGACCCATAAATTACGTCACACGTTAAGGGGGAGGGAGGGGTCGACGAAGTGTGACATTGTGTGACAGGGGGGTGGGAAGGGTCTTAAATTTCGTGACGTCACATTACAAAATCATTTAAATTGAAATAAAACCAATTTTTAAACTGCTATTTCAATTCCATAATTATTTCTAGATGGAAAATTGTAAAATATGTGACGTCACACTAGGGAGGGGGAGTCACATTTGTGAGACTCCTCCTCCCCAGTGTGACGACGTAGCTGTGACAAAAAATCATGAAATTCGTGTTACGTAATTTATGGATGGCCCAGGATGGCCCCTCATCTCTGAAAAGGAAGCGAATGGCTCCCATTAACTAAGTACTTGTTAGTAGGTAGGTACTTTTAACAGCAAACAATCGAAGTTTAAATAGTTAAATCTTATTAATTATTCCTATTTACTTGAATTACTAACATTTTGACCTCGAATACTAAGTAATTTAATTAAAGTAGGTACCTACAATACTTCAGTACAGTAGTATGACCTTCTGTAATAATTTAAAGTCAAATGAAATTAAAAGTCAATAATTACTTGTAATTTATTTAGGTAATGAGTAGTAATTATAACGCCACCTTCTTAAGAACACTTGGGCTGACAAGACAAATCTAACGATATCTTAATCATAGAAAACCGTTCAGCCATTTGAAAGATATGAGATAAAAAACCGGCCAAGTGCGAGTTGGACTCGCGCACGAAGGGTACCGTCAAAAAAATTAAGTCTGTTGTATGGAAGCCCCTATCAAATATTTATTTTGGGGGAATATATAATTGCACTTTAAAAATAATGTAACACACTTTAAAATGTTTAGCTTCAAAATTTATTGAATGAACTTTAAAAATAATGGTTTCCACTTTAAATATACTGAGCTTTAAAATTAATACTTTGCACTATACAATTAATTGTTTAGCTTTAAATTTAATACTTTACACCATACAAATTAATTTTATAACTTTAGTACTGGTAAACAGACGACTAGGTGCGACGACGAGCGCGCGCAGCGAGAGGGGAGCTGAGGAGGAGGTTAGGTTCCATTGCGACCAACAACGCTAGAACCTAGAACCGACTTGATGAGACTTGCTATCTCATTAGTCTGACATGGTTTGACAGAAATTAAATGATTTCGGAGTTGGGACACAGTTATAGTGCAAACCATTATTTTTGTAGTGATAATATTAATAAGTGCAAACCATTATTTTTGTTGTGATAAGATTAAATTATAGGTCTATCATTATTTTAAAGTGCTGATATATAATGTTATAGCTGTTTTCATCAAATTTAAAGTGCTATTAAATACGTCCCTTTATTTTATTCTGTTTTTAGTATTTGTTGTTATAGCGACATTAGCGACAGAGAAACATCATCTATGAAAATATCAACTGTCTAGGTATCTCGGTTCATGAGATACAGCCTGGTGACAGACAGACAGACAGACGGACAGTGGAGTCTTAATAATAAGGGTCCCGTATTTACCCTTTGGGTACGGAACCCTAAAAATTGTCTTGCAAAAAAGTCTTGCTTAAACATTTGCCTCTTAAATGATTCGAACCTTCAATAGAAACTGTCACTAAACACAAAGCAAATAACAAATAGTTATCTAGTTACTGACCTTTTGCATTCCTTTACCCACAGCGGCCTCCACAAATACGGATCACTGGTATAGTTTATAGAAATTACTCTGGCCTCAGGATAATCTTCTTTGATCCAATCCCTCGGCCAACAAGAAGAGTAACACACATCACACACACAACCACAGCCCACTTGGCATCTCCTCCCTTCATTCAATTTACACTCACAGTCAACTTCGTTCACTTCCAAAAAGTTTTCATCCACATTTTCAGCTTCACATTTGCAATTGACTTCATTTAATTTGCGCCGGACTTCATTTACTTCGCATTCGAAATTCAAGTTGGTGACATTTTCGAAATTGGAATCACAGTTTTTATCACAGCTTCTGTTCTCGTTTTCGAACAAATCCCTAACGAATTTAGCTTGCGTTTCGTAATTGTCAACTATTTCTACTTGATCCAAAAGAGTGTTATTGAAAAATTTCTCAGCGATAAAAGCCTCTTCGTTGGGCAGAATCTTTTGGATTCCATTGTATAACTTTTGTTCCACATCGTAAGTGACTTCATTTATATTGTCTTCGTATTCATTTATTTTACATTTGCCTTCATTTAATTCGGTTTCGCATTTGCAGTCTGCTGGTCTCAGAAGTGGTACTTTATTTGGTTCTAGTTTATATTTAGATCGCCAGTCGCCTTGTCTCCATGTGTTCGCAAGAGAACCTGAAAAAAAAAGAAAAATACCTATATACTTAAAGGGTCATTTTTGGTGTCCCTCAGGGTAAAGTCAACCGCCACTAACTTTATGTACAGTACAGTAAAAAAAAACTGTATTTTTATTCTCAACGGGATTGTGCTTGGCCTTCACCTCACCTGATGTTAAGTGACGATAAGGCCGAAGGTGGAAGCGCACTACACCCGGAATCCTCACCACTGAGGAACTGGCTATCTCACCTCTAACTGCCGGAACACAACAATTTATAAATTGTTGTTATGGCGTCAGACTTAGGTATGATGGTGGTAGCTAGCCAGGCGGACTTGAAATAAGCCCTACCACCAACCAAACCGAGTACAAATTGTACCCCCCTGGGAATCGAACCCCTGACCCACGGGTGGGCGAAAAACTAGACCACAGAGGCGCGTTAAAAGGCGGATGTTATGAAGTTAAAGTTTATTAACAGCTATTCTGTGTATTGTATGTATGTACTAAAGTACATAATTTATTTTAATTTAATAATCGTATTTATAAATATTGTGACGGGTGCGGACTGTTGTTGACGCAGTGACGCATTAAATTTCCCAGTTCACAGAACCTCTACGTCATTAATATTGTACAAAGGACTTTCCCGACAATGGGGAATGTCCGAAAAAATCAAATTGGCTGAATATTTTTCTATAGGTAGGAATAAGGTCCCTTAGTAATAGAAAAAAGTTTCAGAATTTTCGGTTGGGTAAAAAAAAATTTAAAAAATCAAAGTCTCTTCGACTTCACAAATGTATAAAAGTAACAGCAGAATGGAGATTATTATACCTTTGCCGCTAACTGCCACAAAGACAACACGTATTAAAAAAAAAGTTTTGACATTTTGTCTTGAAACTTTTTTTTAATACCATGTTGTGGTTGTGGCAGGTGTTGGCAAAGGTACAATCTCCATTCTGCTGTTACTTTCATACATTTGTGAAGTCGAAGAGACTTTGATTTTTTGAAATTTTTTCACGAAACCGAAAATTTTGAAAATTTATTCTATTACTAAGGGACCTTATTCCTACCTATAGAAAAATATTCAGCCAATTTGTTTTATAATTTACCGAACTATGTTATGAAAATTCTATAAAAGCAAGATTGATATGTTTCATAATTTGAAAAAGAATAATTTTATGAATCATAGATATAGGTATCTTACTATTATAAATGTGAAAGTTTGTGGGTTTGGATGTTTGTTCCTCAATCACGCAAAAACTACTGAACGGATTTGGTTGAAATTTGGCACACAGATAGTAGATAGCCTAGATTAAAACATAGAAATTTTAAACAGAAGGACTTTTTATCCCAATATTCCCACGGGAACGGCAACCACGCGGGTGAAACCGCGGGCGGCCGCTAGTCATAAATATAGTCGGTATCTTACGGGGTTCTGCCGTTTGGCCAAATTATTTTTGGTCAAATTTCACTTCCCAAAAAACGTATCGCACTAGTTTCATTTCCCAAATGAATCTTTGGCAAATTTACATTTCGCATTTTATTCACTTGGTCAAATTATCATTTAGCATATTTTTACTTTGTCAAGTTTTATTAGGTCAAATGTTTATTACGCAAACGTTTTATTTTGCCAAATATTATATTCCAAAAAAATGTTTGGCAAAATTGCCACTTCACACACTTAACTTATTTATAGCGTAAGTTTGTCAAATGATAATTTATTTTTACTGATACAGGAATGCAGGACAGGAGTATATAGGAATTCCAAGTATAAAGGGAACAAATGGCAGAAATAAATATTATTGATATAATCGTAACAGGATAATGGTAAAATTATATTAATTTTCATAAATTAAGAAACTAAAAATGATTTAGGTAAGTACTATGTTTTTTTTAAACCAAATAAGTAAGTATTTTATAATCTTAATTTTTTAAATAAGTTGCGATACACATTAGTAATTTAACGTCTGAATAAAATTTTAGAAAATTGGGCGGATTATAGCACTTATTAATAACTATGAAATAGTGTAAAATTCAAGGCTTATTAAATTACTTTATTTCCAGTAAATAAAGTTAAAAAACATTTTCTCATTTTTTGGCAATGTTTTTGTAATTTTTTGGAGTAGGTACCTAGATAGGAGGTTTTCTAACATATATTTTTTAAGATAGGTAATTACATAGGAGCTATTCCCTATAAAGTTAGGGTGAAATTGGTGTCGATTAAATAGGACCGTTTTTCCCCCGAAGGGTAAAAAACGGATATTTAGGTTTCTGCCGAAGCTTGAACCACATATGAGATTACACTTCTGTAAATTCAGCCTTATGACTCACTTGACAGCTCCGCACAGCGCCCTCTAGCGTCTGATTGGAACTAATCATGTGACCGGTGACAGCGCGCGGCTGGTTGTTACTTCAGTACGAGCGACGGCAAGGAGTTCAGGTGTGGTTCAAGCTTCGGCAGAAACCTAAATATCCGTTTTTTACCCTTCGGGGGAAAAACGGTCCTATTTAGGTGTTCGTGCCTTCGCTTGAACCACATATGAGACGTGTTTAAACTCTGCCGGCGCTGCACCGGGCGTACTGTGATAATACTTAAATGAAACTTATTTTCCAGGTAAGTTTTTAATAATTTATCGGAGAACTCAAAATATGATTATTCTTTTTACTAATTGTAAGAAACTAAATTTGATTAACTTTATAATTATTAATTACAATCATTATTGAATCAGCACAAACTTAAAAATGAATCAACAAGAATTCTAATCTAATGGAGTAAAACAATCACTAATGCCAGTACTGGATTGATTTGAGGTTGCTGCAATTTGTTTGAAGTAATGATTGATGAAAGTGCATTTTGATCTCCAATTTCCTCTACTCAATACTTCATCGATGTCCATGTTTTTATTTGTCCAATTGTCAGTTGCTACGGCTGCTCTGGTACTTCCTGCCGAAGCGTTAATATTGGCTTCTTTAAATAAGGTCTTGATCCAGCCCGCAATGACACTGCGCGAGGCTCCTTTTATTTGCCCCCGAGTAGTAATGAAAAGATTATCCACATTTTTCGATTGGCGACGCCTCTCAGCCATCGTAATAAGCATTTTTGTCCAGTAGATGATATTCCATCTTATTATTGGATTAGCTTTGAAACTCCAACCAGACTGCCTATATGATATGCTATCAGTTTTAGAGCCGAATTTTGGCCAAAAAACTATTTCATTATCTCGTTCTTCAAAATGATCTGGATCTAGACTTAAAAGAGTCAGATCGTGCACCCTTCTACCCGATGCCAGTAGGAGCAATATAGCAACGTGCCTGGAAATTGCAAACAGGCTTTCACTGTTAATATTGTATGTCTTGAGAAAATCCAATAATTCATTGATTTTCCAAGCAAGAGGCTTTTTAATAGGGGGCTGTTTAGAAAAAATGCCTTTTAAAGTTTGGGAAACAATAGGATGTGAACTTAGCCATTGACTTTTATCTGGGTTAGCTAATGTGCTTACAACTGACTTGTGAAGTTGTATAGTTCTGGGAGCTAATTTTAATTCTTCGAAAAGGTAGGTAAGGAAACGTGCTAAATCTGCTGGTTTCGGATCGTTTATTCTAACATTCTGTTCTGAAGCCCAGCGACACCACTTATTCCATGCAGGTTTGTATGTTTTTAACGTGGACTTCCTCCAGCCAGATTGAAGTAATTCTAACTGACTATTGTTCCAGTTTGCAGTCTCCTTGGCCCAGCCTGTATCTTCCAGACCTGCAAATCTAATTGATTCACTGCCGGAGGTGGTAAGCCGGTCTGAAGGTCTATGAGATTTATCTGTAAATCCGGTATTTTCCAAGGCTGTTGGATTGCTCGAGCTTTCACGTCCTGCATCCAAAAAGCCTTTTCCCAATTCGGCGCTATTAGCAAATATTGGCCGGTTGAATTCTCCAGGTGGTGTAATACTCTGGGTATAAGAGCTGGTGGGGGAAAAACCCATCCGAGGTTGTACTTCCATGGCCGGCTGAACGCATTTGTGTATTGACTTTCCATGTCTAAGGCATTCTCGCTTACATATTTTGGCACAACAGCAGATCTGTCTGAGGCAAACAGATCTATTTCCGGAGTACCCATACTTCGGAATATTTGAGTCGTTATTTGTTTGGACAGGTGCCATTCCGGTAACTTCTTGGTTCTCGACAATCCGTCCGCAAGACCATTGTATGGACCTGGGATGTAACGGGCTGTGAGCTTGCAATTGTTGCGATCGCATAGGTTGAGGATCTCTCTTGTCGTGTTCAGTAGGCGTACTGACCTTGTTCCCCCCTGCTTTGTTACGTATGCCGCTGCAGTTCGATTGTCGGTTTGCCATATTATCGTTGACCCTTGTAAGCGACTGTCTAGCTGCTTCAGTGTTTCGAGAAGGGCCGCTAGTTCCTTTTGATTGGAGTGCCAGATTTGTTGACTTTGGCTCCAAGAACCCCACATCTTTCGATTGTTGGCTATCGCTCCCCATCCGTATTGTGCGGCATCTGTTGTTATGAACCATGTCGGATTTGGGAGATGAATAGCAGTACTTTTGAGTATGTTGTCGATCCACCAAGAAAGTTCTGCGCAAGCTGACAGTGGGATCGGATACCGTTGTCTTGGTTTCCCCTTCGGCAGTTTTGAAGATTCTATCTGCAATCTCCTGCAATGAAGCCTTCCCAGGGGAATAACGAATGAGGCGAAATTTAGTTTGCCCAAAATTATCTTTGCCTCGCGCCAACTCCATGTCTTTCTTCTTAGCAGCAGCCGAAGTGATGCTATTATTTTGTTTGCTTTTTCGTCTGAAAGCATCTTTCGGTTCTCCTTGGTATCCCACGTTATTCCCAGGTACTCTAGACGTTGGGTTGGTTCCGTCGTGGATTTGCTTTGATTTATGGACCACCCTAATCTTTGTAGTACGTCTCGTACAAACTCGGCTTGATGGGCGAGTGTTTTTGGATCCTCGTGAACCATCAGAAAATCGTCGAGATATACTATTATTTTTATACCTTTTGAATGTCTGAACCAATGAGCTAGCCAGTTGGTCACTTTTGCGAAGGCTGATGGAGCGCTTGCCAGGCCAAAGGGTAGACAAGTCATTTCGTATGTTTTTCCTTGGTAAGCTAGAGTTAGAAATCTGCAGTGCGTTGGTACTATCGGAACATGATAGTATGCCTGAGATATGTCTATTTTGACCATGTAATCTTTTGGGTTGAGCACCTTTGGAATCTGGTGATGGTTTAGAAGTCGGAACTTTGGAGTGTGCACGAAACTGTTTAGAGTTTTCAAATTGAAAATGGGTCTGTTGCTGCCGTCTGACTTTTTCCTTAGAAACATTTTTGAAAGGAATCCTGATTCGTGCTGGCTTGGTTGAAGGGCGCCAGAAATTATCATTTTTTGAATTTCGTGTGTCATGTCGGTGGAGGCAGGAGTTTCGAACTTCTTCCAATCCGATAGTTTGCCTAGAACTGGTGTTTTCCGAAAGGGGATTCTGTATCCGGATATAGTTTTTATAATTTTGGTTTTGCTTCCCGCCCTTCGTTTCCTCTCCATTTCCGTCTTCGCTCATCGAATTTATTTGAGTCATGAGAGGTTTTAAAGGTTTTAAAACTTTTGTTTCTCTCTCGAACGAATTCACCCTTTTTCTCTCTGTAGCTAGCTTGGTACTTTCTTGAGACCCCTTGGTTGGGTTGCTTGGTACGAAAAAACTTATGTAGTCCACCTTGGTCTTTTATGGCGTTGGCCAATTCCGGTTCTTTGAACAAGTGTGTATCTGTGGGCGGGATAGAGTGAAGGATTTCATGCAAGACTTTGTTTTTTATCTTGTAACATTCTCTCCTTTGTTGTATAACTTCCGCTCTACGCCCACATACATATTGCAATAAAGCGTCCGAGCTCTTGCGAAACTTGGAGTTATTTGCTAGGTATTCCTCACCTATTTTATGCTTGTACTCTTGAGGCAAATTCTCAAACAAACATTCAAATATTTGTCGCTGCTGTAGTAACCCGTTTGTTATAGCACCAAGTGTGAGATCAAACTTTTCCCACACCGCTACCGAGGACCAGTTCGGTGTAACTGATGCGAGATGATTATTAACCTTTAGAGCTGAAAAGACGGGAGTCGCTTGAAATTGCTTCTGGACTTCTGAGTAACGTACATTTTTCCAACTCTCTGAACCCAGGCGCTGACATTCTGAAGCTTGCTTTGCTAGTACTGGATCAGCCTTTGAGAATTTGGATTCCATTTCAGATGTGGATGGTTTGAAGTCATAGTTAGTGGTGAGTTTGACCGACTTTGCAGCTTGCAACTTCTCTAGTTCACGCTGTGCGTTGGCAATTTTGTTTCTTAGTACACGCTCAGGATCATCAGATACCGATTCTTCAGGTATCGAAGCAGCCTCATCACTATGGAGGGTCGAAGATCCCTCGCATGTCTCCCGATCAGCATCTTCTCGTGTACTATCTGGATAAGATTCAAACGATTGATCTAAATCAATCGCTTTTGACGATATAGTTGCCTTTTGAAGGTCTTCTATTTTCTTATTTTGGTCTGCTTGCATTTCTACCAGCTTATTAAAAATTTCCATTTGTTGCTGGAACATAGTCGCCATAAGGTGGTCTGAACTTCCTTGACTCACGAACGCGCGTTTGGGTGGAGGAGAACTACCTCGTTCCTCCTTTTGACGTTTTACCGCTGGCGACGGGGCAAAGCAATGTTTTGGCGAAGTTACACCGGTAACAGTTCGGCTACAACTTTGTTTGGAGCGAGACGAACACGGTGAGGAGGTTTCTAGTCTTGTCTTCTCCTTACCTTCGGATAACAATTTAGATGTTTGCTCTCTGTTCGTAAGTTTGCCTTGCTTTTTCAGGTCTTTAATGGTGTTCATAAACTCGTCATACGACGGAGCATGTACTTTCTCTACTATACTATGGGGAGCGTACAGCAAGGATCTTCCTAGAGGCCATGAAAGTATTGTTTTCCTTATGGCCCGATAAGCTCGTTCTGGCAGTTGCGTAGCATTTGGCAGAAATGCTTTTACTAAATCCGTAGTGGGTATACCAAATCTTATTTTGTTCTCAACTTCTGGTGAGATATTCTCTCCAAACAGGTGTTCGAACGAATAGTTTTTAATTTTCCATTGTCTCCAGTTTTCTGGGTAGTGACGATTGATCGAGTCAATGATAAGCGAGAAGACTTGATTCTCTTCTTTGTCGTCTGGAGTTAACAGAGCCAACTCGCCCATAGTTAGACTGGATGAGCTTGATGCAACCTGCAATGAACAGGGTCTGTTAAAGAACACGGCAGCGAAGGAGCGCGTACGTCGATTCTGATAAGTACATGATTTGGCGCTTCACGAGACGACGCGTCGGCTCATAGCACAGCTGATCGTCGTCTCCTTAATGGCCCATCACGTCGCCACATCGAACCGACGCGTCGTCCCGATGGAACGACACGTCGTTCCAATGGAACGACGACAGGGACGATCGCCGCCTCGGCAGTGTCGGCTCAGAGGAATTGGAGGCGTCGCGTCGCCTCATTTGGACGACTGATGTTGTCGTAACATGAATGTCGTGCTAGTACCAGCACAAAGATGTCGCTTCGTTGAGGCAACGTATTAACTTAGACAACACTGTCGAGCCGACATCGGCGCGCCGGCGGTACTACGACAGTATAAGAGCGGATGGAGCTGGGCCAAGGGCGCCAAGCAAAATCCAATTAACCGCACACAGATGCCTAAATTGGCATGATCGTTGCTGGGCCCAGGGCGCCGAGCGTAATTATTTTACCATGAAAACAATTTCATGCGTGTCATCTAATATTCTGTAGCGGAATTATTTTCACTTTAAATAAAATCAGGTAAAACTTACCGCCATTTTGTGTACACTTTTTTTTTTTTTTTTTTTATTATTATTATTCACACGTGTGACTCGGCTGAGTTACAAAAGCGTACTGAAGTAACAACCAGCCGCGCGCTGTCACCGGTCACATGATTAGTTCCAATCAGACGCTAGAGGGCGCTGTGCGGAGCTGTCAAGTGAGTCATAAGGCTGAATTTACAGAAGTGTAATCTCATATGTGGTTCAAGCGAAGGCACGAACACCTAAATAGTACAATATTGCGTTAGGAGATTTTGGCCGTGACATGTGAAATTGTATTTTATGTCGCATAAAAACTAAAAATAGCTAAAAACTAAGGAAGGAGGTATTACTACTTCATCGTCAATTTGTATCTTATGCACTACTCAAATTAATATGTAAATCGTGTGCCATGCAATATTTTGGGAAGAGTATGTTTTGCCAAACGATACATTTGACTAAATAATATTTGGTAAAATGAAACTTTGACCAAGTAGGGGAAGCTGGGTACAATTGTTCCCTAGGGGACACTTGGTAACCTTGATTGATGAATCTACCAAGCGTGTTACAGTTCTTTAGGTTAGCAACAGTTATTCGTTTATGACAATGATCACTTTATGTCATGATTTCGTTTGACAGATATCAAAGGTTTACAAATGGTGGCCACCAAGTTGTGTTAAATTAAAATATTTAATTTATGGCAAGTTTTGACTTGATTAATTTAATATGATGCTTTTAAACTGCTTCCTGGAAATGTTTTTATCTTTTAAGATGTTTATTTTTCTGCTGATTAACATTACTTACCATGATATAAGTGATAAATTGGTTCGCAAAAAACATGTTTTCTAACCTCAATATGTATGGGTAGACTTGATCCTTTTCTTTGGGGGTGGAATGATCCCAGGGATCATGTGTCCCCTATAAGGGATCAAATCTACCCTATGTAGATTTTTGTCAGTAAAATAAAGACTTTTCACAGTTTTTATCTTTTTTTATACAAAAGAAGTCTTTTTATATTTACTCTTATTTTTTTTATCTACCTACTTTTCTGAATCTGAGATTGAGAAAATTGTGAGACATTTTAGTCAAGATTTTTAGAAGGTAAAGGTTTTTACTATCCCTTGGGAACAATAATTTTATTTTTCTGGATGAAAGATACCCTATGTCTTTTTCTGTACCCTGACAACATGTATGTAAAATTTAATGATGATCGGTTCAATAGTTAAGACGTGAAGGCGTAACAAACAAACAAATTATCAGTCAAACGGCATTTCGCATTCATAATTTTAGTAAGGATAAGAATAAAAAAAAGTAAAGATGATCACTAATTACGTTTTGGTTTGTTATGGATATTTGTTTCTAGACTGCTTTAATTTGTAGTCCGAATATTAATTACCTTGTTCTAAAGAGATTAAAACTATTTCATATTTGTTTCCCTTTTCAAAATTGAGCTGCATATGAGCATAAAGTTCAATTAAAAGAAGCTGATTTGATTACAGATTTAATTATTATTTGGTACCTAGCACTGTTCCTTTTTTATATTTAAAGATATATGAGGCTGAATCCAATATTGTTGATTTAATTATTATTTGGTACCTAGCACTGTTCCTTTTTTATATTTAAAGATATATGAGGCTGAATCCAATATTGTTACCTTGTGTCCCCTATGTGTGGTAGACTTGAACCCCAGGATCAAGTCTTCCAACTGGTGGGAAACAATTCTCCCCTATATAGGGGACACTTGGTAAAAAGTTACCATACGACATTAAATTAAATTATAATTCCAAATATAACCGAGCCTTACCCTCTTTCATATATTTAGTAAATAGATAAATTCTTAATATAATAACTCAAAAAAAAATCTCATACTGTGAATAGTAAAAAAGTTAGGGACCAAAATGAAAAGGGGGGATCAACCCTCCCCAGTCTCCCCTAATAATTTGCTAAACAATAATTTGCCAAAAAGAGTTTTGCTAACTGAAAAATTGCGATAAGTTGTTTTGCCAAATGTTTTTTTGCCAAATGAAAATTTGTGTAAAATAGTTTGCGATGTGATATTTTGGGAAACGTTTTTTGCCCAAACATTAGTAATCCGGTATTTACTACTATTATAAATGTGAAAGTTTGTGGGTTTAGATGTTTGTTCATCAATCACGCAAAAACGGCTGAATAGATTTGGATGAAACTTGACACACAGATAGTTTATAGCCTGGATTAAAACATAGAATACTTTTTACCCGGTCAAAGCTTCCCTGTAGATTTTCCCAGTGTCCACGCAGAGGATATCGCGGGCGGAAGCTAGTCATAACATAGATAATATAATTTATTCTGGGTGTCTGACTCCTGAAAAGGTACTTACCATAGAGTCCATGCACGAATATGACGTAGCTGAGTGTAATGTTAAGCACCTGGCAGTCCACCTTCAGCTCTGGGTGTAAATGGTCGGTACCCACTTAGCACCCTGTGTGACATCTTCCATACTAACTAGTACAGTACAATCACTCCTTACCTATTTAACTGAATCGCTCACGGCGGAACTTGAAAGACTGATCGTACTCGATCATGTTTGTTAAGCAACGCTCGGTCCAGTCAGGTGTCGGATGGGTGACCGTTAAAGTGGCAGTACAACTGAGCGCTTCCGTGCTTCGGAGGGCACGTTAAACCGTCGGTCCCGGCTGTTGTCATCTGATAACAGTCGTTAAGTTAAGTCAGAGGCCTTACAGGCGGCTTGATAAACTCTAACACCAGAGGTGGCCACTAATCCTCATTCGATAAGAAGAAGACCTATTTAACTCCTGAAAAGGTGCTTACCATAGAGTCCATGCACGACGATATGACGTCACAGCACAGCTGTGTGTAGCAGATATGTGGAGCCCTCTTAACACCCTGTGTGTCATCTTCCATACTAACTAGTATAGTACAATTACCCCTTACCTATATGGCTCCTGAAAGCTACTTACCATAGAGTCCATGCACGAATATGACGTCACAGGTGTGTGTAGCCGGTGTGTGGAGCACCTGGCAGTCCACCTTCGGCTCTGGGTGTAAATGGTCGGTGCCCGCCGCGCGAGCTCGTTGGGGGGGCTTGGGCACTGGAAAATGGGGGAGATGAATGAGTTTTTCATGTGTTGATCTACCACCCCACCTACCTACCGTAGATGTCATTACGGTACAGTAATTTCATGTCTCTTATTTATGGCTTTTAAACACGTTAGGTAGTTCAATAGTACTAACGTGTTAGTACAATAGTACAAACGTGTTTAAAGTATATATATAGGTAATAATATATTGTGCTTTAACTGTCAAAAGATAATGAATTTTTACAGTAAACAATTACATATTACAAATGATAATAAAAAGCCAAAAGTACTGTGTTGATTATTCTATCAAATGCAGTTTTTTATAATTTACCGAACTTTTAGACTAGCAACACCGTAATTTTGATCGGCGTTGATTTTTCTATCGAAAAATGAATGATTCTACTTTGTTTTTAAATCTGTCGTAATATTTTATCTTTTACCGTATTTTCAGACTAAACAACACCGTAATTTTGACTCTGGGAGTTGGGGAGACGTGTGTCCGAGTATAAGATTGGTCATGGAATTGGTGACCTAAGTCCGCCCTTCCGTTCTTCATTCCATTAAATTAACTCAAGAACATGATATTATAGGGTAGGATATCATTAAGGCCGCCTACGCACCGACAGGTGCTTAGATTAGTGCTTATATAGAGCCTAGATGAAACCAAGTAAAACGTTAGCAACCGGCCGCAATGCGCGCTGAGTGTCTCGATACATCCAGGCGACTACCTGTCCTAGAATGTATTGTAGGCGCGAGGCTTACAACCAAAGACTATGAGCCCAAGGCGACTATCCTAACGGCTCACCTACCAGTGCGGTCATTAAGTAACCTGCCTACTTATTGTCTAATTTTCAAAATCTATCACAATCGCTTTTATTTGACAGATGGATGTGCCACATTTCTTCGGTAAGTTTTTATCTGTGCCAAAAATAATCATCAATGTATCGCATCTTGAAAGCGATTGCGATAGATTTTGAAATTAGACAATAAATTATCCCCTGGATATAATAGGTATCTAATCTAGGCCAACCTGTCGGTTCGTTCGCCGCCGTGTTCCTTCAAGCAAAAAAGGAATAGGTATTCGTAGTTACTATCATCATCATCATAACAGCCGCACGACACCCACTGCTGGGTATAGGCCTCCCCCAAGGATCTCCACGACGATCGGTCCTACGCTGCCTGCATCCACTGGCTTCCGGCAATCTTCACCCTCACGTCGGTCCACCTTGTCGGAGGCCTACCCACGGAGCGACCACGAAAGTTGTTCTCAACTAGGGTTACCATCCGTCCGGATTAGTCCGGACATGTCCGGACTTTTAGACTATTGTCCGGACTTTGTCCGGCTTTGTAATTTGTCCGGCTTTTTAAAGATTGGGCGGTGTAATACTAGTTAAAAAACACACATAGCAGTAGTGTTCGAAATAGAAGTCCCAAAAAGTATGGAGTCTGGATATGTCTGAAAATGTCCGGACTTTTCTTGTCCTGTCCGGCTTTTTGTCAGGAATTTTCAAATTTCTCAATGGTAACCCTATTCTCAACACAACAGCGGGTAGATCTTTAGCCCTATCAAGATTGAGCAATGATATGAAAATTTTTTTTTTGTTATTTTACCAGTAAATCTAGCGACGCGGATGGTCGGCGCGGGAAGCGAACCTGCGACCAACCGATGCAGTAACACTGTAGCCGTACTCCACACGCAAGACACACACCACCGCCTGTAACAAATAAAAAAAATTATAATAATACTAAAGTAGCCACTAACTAGACGATCAACATTTCTTGTCAATCATTTACATTGCATCTACCATTTGGGGGCGTGGCCTACTTTTGATTGGCCACCATAATCTATCTATTCTATGGTGCTTGTCAAGCATTGCTCCATTGATAAGCCGATTCAATGTAAATGATTGACAAGCAGATTTGATCGTTTTTAGGGGGTGCATCTTAGAGCAACGCCGGCTTCCTAGGGTGCATAAAGTTAGTCCGTAATATTGCAAATAACTAAAGCTAGGCTTTCCTAGGATGAATGAAGGTGGCCGTTCGTATTACGGCCGTAATATAGCGGTGTTGAATGTGTCTATGTAAACAATATAGCAGAGTGGCAGAGGTGCCCAAACGGTCGATCGCGAGAGGTTTTAAGGTCGATCGCCAAGGATAAGAGATTTTATATTTTGCACCTAATGTAGTTTTACATATGCAATTTTTTTTTCTTGTTAAATATTTGGTAGGTTAAATGGTCAAAATGTCGATCTCTTAGTCATGAATTTTTGCCAAGTCGATCTCCTTAAGAAAAAGTATGGGCCGTATTGTAAAGTAAACCGCGCCGTATTGTTTACATAGACAACGTTTTACGCCCCGATAAATGACGGCCGTAATATGACGGCACCGTCATCCTAGGAAACCCTAGCTTAAGTAGGTAGGTAGTTGGCAATAGAGAATTTCATATTTTTCTAGTAAAATTATATGATTCCCGTTTCTACAAAAAAACCTGCGACACTTTCTTAATATTAGTTATAAGTAGGTACCTACTTAGGTACTTACTGATCTTATCATTATGAAAGTAACTCGGTCTATTATTTATAACCTTTTCAAAACTGTACCATTGAATTAACCAATTTTGACGAATTTTAGTTGAGAGATAGATTGGCGATTAAAGATATTAGATTAATATTAGGTACCTACTCTTATGTCGCAAAAATGGATATTAAAGGTGAAAGTTTATGGGACGTGAAACAAAGCGGACGAAGCCACAGACGTTCACTAGTTTCCTAACAAATTTAACCCCCAAGATATACCTAGGTATTTCCATTGTGGCGACAGTTATCTCACTCGTGCTCACATAAATAAAAGTCATGTTATTCTAACAAGTCATAAACTAGCTGATTTAAGACCTAGATTGTGGGAGTAAGTACTAAACTGAAGTTAATTAGGTCATAAGTCAACTCGAGACTGTGAACATAGGTAATGAGGATCAGTAACAGGTTTGAATCCTATAGTTTTATTGATATAATATAAACACATATTGATAGCTGTGAAACCTAGTGAAAGAATTTTTGAAATCCGTTTAGAAATGGTTGAGTTAAAAGGGTTTGAAGGAAATGCCAAGCTCAATGCAATATGTGCTTTATCACGTACGACATAAGGTTCGCGTCCGTCGCGATGACGTCATAGTGACCCCCAAAAAATCAGTGTTTTAGCTCTTATAACTTCTCAGGTTTAAGTGCGCTATTAGACTATCATAGAAATATGATCATATATATATGAGTCATTTTTATATGAAGAAAATAGGACGGTGTAATAACTACATGTGATTCATATTGTCTATGATTAGGGCTGCCATCCGTCCGGGTTTCCCCGGATTTGTCCTAGTTTGGAGGGCGTCCGGGGAGCGTCCGGGCGGGGTTCTGATTGTAGTCCGGGGAAAACCCGGACTATAATTAAAGTCCGCTCAAAAAAGTACCTACTATATTCATTCAGCGCACGTGCTACCGGGCGCCTCACTTCACTACGCACCCCGCAAAAAATCGCGCTGCGCGGCCTATTCTTTTTTTACTATAAACAAGCACCGCGCATCCCGCAAAATATCGCGCTGCGTGGCTCTTTTTTGTTTTACTATAAACAAGCACCGCGCACCCCAAAAATGATCGCGCTGCGCGGCCCATTTTTCTTTTTTACTATAAACAAGCACAGCGCACCCCGCACAATATCGCACTGCGTGGCCCATTTTTTTTGCTGTAAACAAGCACCGCGCACCCCAAAAATGATCGCGCTGCGCGGCCCATTTTTCTTTTTTACTATAAACAAGCACAGCGCACCCCGCACAATATCGCACTGCGTGGCCCATTTTTTTTGCTGTAAACAAGCATCGCGCACCCCGTAAAATATCGCGCTGCGCGGCTCATTTTTTTTGCTGTAAATAAGCACCGCGCACCCCGCACAATATCGCACTGCGTGGCCCATTTTTTTTGCTGTAAACAAGCATCGCGCATCCCGTAAAATATCGCGCTGCGCGGCTCATTTTTTTTTGCTGTAAATAAGCACCGCGCACCCCGCACAATATCGCACTGCGTGGCCCATTTTTTTTGCTGTAAACAAGCATCGCGCATCCCGTAAAATATCGCGCTGCGCGGCTCATTTTTTTTGCTGTAAATAAGCACCGCGCACCCCGCACAATATCGCACTGCGTGGCCCATTTTTTTGGCTATAAACAAGCACCGCGCAATACCCGCAAAAAGGCCGCCCCTGGCTGTTTAGGAATTTATTTTGGCTCGCTACGGTTTCAAAACTACTAAACCTGGACCCTAGCCCTCCACAAAATTGTGTTGGACACCCCGGCTCTACATCATAACTAGTAAAACACACTATTTTATGCGAAAAAAGGCTTAAAATTCAATTTTTTTTCAGTCAAGTATTCGGATTTTTTTTTTCTAGCCAAAGTGAATATAAAAAATGAAATGTCCGGGGTCGAGGCTCCAAAGTCCGGGGTTTTTAAGCTTCCGGTCCTGGGCGGCAGGTTTTAGAGATGGCAGCCCTACATATGATCATAGTTATGGGATCCTATTTGATAGCGAGCGTACAAGTAGGATCATATTCGTCGCCTCAAAAAATGGCGTCTTTGATAATATATAGTTAAAGACGACCTCATTCATCCGGATATATGTTTTGTAAGAGTTCTTGTCTTCCAATCTTAATTCTTCGAGTACTTAAGGTGTTATGGACTCCTCTCTCTGATCGTCTTGCTACCCATTACTTTATTACCATCAGCCATTTTAGCGTCCCCACTGCTGGGGCACAGGCCTTCCTTATGGGTGGATAAGGAGGATGGGTCATAATCCACCACGCGGGCCCAATGCGGATTGGTGGGTGTTAACGACTGCAAATACAGCCGGGACCAACGGCTTAACGTGCCTTCCGAAGCACGGAGGAGCTCGAGATACTCATTTTTGATCACCCATCCCATGACCGACCCTTGCGAAAGTTGCTTAACCACTTCACACATCGGTACCCATCTTGATTTATGACGTTTATATGATCATAGGTGGATCATATAGTGTAATAAGTAAAAATGAAGGACAGCATCATTTAACTATGATCATAGAATTTGACAGATATGAAATCATGTATAAATGAGATATATATGATAATGTAATAGCGGCCTAAGAGATATCGTAAATTTTTTTTCACAGTTAATCATATGGTGGCATTAGCTTTCTAATTAGCCATTAAAAAAATCGTTACTGATCCTCATTGAAATTAAAACTAGTTAGAAACGTATGTAGGTTATGTCTTCACAGAATAGCTTCTTTACTGACCACAGACACCGACGCATGCAAAATTCTCAAAAGTGCCTCCAAAACAAATATCAAAATCACTAAGAAAACTGTGATTTGTGTAATCTCTGGCCATTTGTTGCGATACGTAACAAAAAATCTTAACACACGAATAATGATCGTAAACCAACCGATCTTGTATGGATTGTATGGTAATTGATCCTTGCTCGACACCCAACGTGCAATAAAGATAGCCATGCTTGGAGAAATGTAGAGATTATGTCACTCGAAGATTGCTCAGCTGAACTGGCGGCAGTGGGCGGGACACATAGCGAGAAGAACCGATGGCCTATGGGGCGGAAAGGTTCTTGAATGGCGACCGCGCACCGGAGGACGCTCCGAGGGTAGGCCCCCGACAAGGTGGACCGACGTGAGGGTGAAGGTCGCGGTGCGCCGCCGCCGCTGGATGCGGGCAGCGCTGGCGCAGGACCGATCGTCGTGGAGATCCTTGGGGAGGCCTATACCCAGCAGTGGGTGTTGTGCCGCTTAGGCTGGCCCCAGACCTACCGGTTCCGTTTCTTTGCTTTGCTGTGCTACCTTGCTTGAAAGACCGCCGGCCAACCAGGGTAATTTTCAATCTATCGCATTTTGGGACTAGACCAAATTGGCAAGATAGCCATTAGCTTGGTTTTATCAAATATCATCGCCTGGATTGCGAAGTAGCAAGCTTTTAGGCGATATGCCACCCTGAACATGGACTCCGATCGTTAAAAATAACTCGATCGCTTATTTATACAAGATGTTTGGTAAAGCCTTATAAAACTGAATATGGTAGATAGGGACCATAATAAAACTGAACAACTTTTACTATGGGACCAAATCTGAAATCGCGAAAAAAATCGTTATTAATTTTTGTATAAAACAGCAGTTTTTTTTTAAAACGAAAACTAAAACTTCTCATCGCACCCCAGACGACGATATTTGATAACACCAAACTAATGGCTATCTTGCCAATGTGGTCAGGTCAAAATATGCGATAGATTGAAAATGAGCCTCTTGGCCGGCGGTCCATGGTAAAACAGCAAAGCAAAGAAATGAAACCGGTAGGTCTGGGGCCAGCCTTACTTGCTTTCTAAACCGCAGAGAAAACTGAAGTGAAAGTAATTTACTGGTCACCCATCTCATGAAAGGCTTTTGCGAACATCGCACCTTGATTTCAAGCCGACCCAATGACATATTTTATCTAACGAACTGAATATCTCAGTAGTAACAACTCTAAATAGATGACAATTTGTTGTAATGGAATCAAATTGGTGTCGTTCGCTTAGGTTATGGTCATGATGATCTGATATAAAGGGGAGGGTTCTGTGTGCTAAATAAATGACACAAACTTATATATTTTTTCTAGTGATGACAAGTTTCGTTTTATACGGGACTTGACTTGACCCGTTTTAAGTCGTATTTTATATCTCCGTGGATCAATCAATAGGGTTATTTATTTACGATTGTCGGATTTTCGTTACTATACAAGAACGAGTGAATACATTTTTCCATGTAGCGAAATGGCCAAGCCACATATTTTGACTAAGGTGAAGAGTTTTTAAAGTTAGGGCTTGTAGAGTTAGAGCGCGTAGAGTTAGAAGCTTGGCTCTACATGAGGTCTGACAGTGCAAGCCATATGGAGTCTTGGCAGCACTATACATGAAAATGTTTTTGGTGGGATCTACCATATTCGGCATTAGGGGTTCCGTACCCAAAGGGTAAAAACGGGACCCGCTATTACTAAGACTCCGCTGTCCGTCTGTCTGTCCGTCTGTCTGTCACCAGGCTGTATCTCATGAACCGTGATAGCTAGACAGTTGGAATTTTCACAGCTGATGATGCATTTCTGTTGCCGCTATAACAACAAATACTAAAAACAGAATAAAATAAATATTTAAGGGGGGCTCCCATACAACAAACGTAATTTTTTTTGCCGTATCTTGCTCGATATTAATAACGACATAGGTAGACAGTTAATATTTTCACAGATGATGTATTTTCGTTACCGCTATAACAATAAATAGTAAAAACAGAATAAAATAGATATTTAAGGGGGGCTCCCATACAACTAACGTGTTTTTTTTGCCGTTTTTTGGTACGGAACCCTTCATGCGCGAGTCCGACTCGCACTTGGCCGGTTTTTTTTGTAACACGTTGTATTGTAAGTATAACAATGTGAATGCAAAAAAAACTAAATTTAAATAAAGTAGGTACAGTCAGCAATGACAGTCACTTAATACTTTCGGACTTTGTCAAAGCATCTTTTTTGACAGATTCTCACAGCTTAAAAGATATTTCGTCAAAAAGTTGCTATGACAAAGTACTAAAGTGTTAAGCTACTTTCGTTGCTGACTGTACTTATCAATGATATGTCTTCGCCATTATGCATTACGAGGCTCAGGGTTAGAGAAACCCTATACTGGACTGAACTGAAGTACGTAGGTACTGGCTATTTTTATAATATGACTAAACGTATCAGGCAGTGACGGCGTGACACAACGGGGTAAAACAATAAGCCACTTTACGAAAGGATTGGAACGAGATGGGTGCCCGAAATCTTCAAACTTAGACTTAGTTAGATGACTGACTTATATCGTGCTCTTAGAGCATCTAAGATCGTGCTGATGATGTGAAATTTTCTAACGAGAATTTTGGTCAAGAAGATGGTTTCTTTTTAAGGTTTTTCCGTAAAAACTAAACCCCTATTACTTACTCTCCACTGTCCGTCTGTCTGTCACCAGGCTGTATCTCAGGAACCGTGATATCTAGACAGTTAAAAATTTCACAGATGATGTATTTCTGTTGCCGCTATAACAACAAATACTAAAAACAGAATATTTAAAATAAATATTTAAATTGGGCTCCCATCCCATGCTCCCATACCACAGAATACATAATAGTACAAGTCCCATACAACAAACGTGTTTTTTTACGGAACCCTTCGTGCGCGAGTCCGACTCGCACTTGGCCGGTTTTTACTTTGTCATAAATTATGCTATTCCTCTTTGTGTTGAAAGGTTTCTGGTTTGAAACCTGCCCCCTAGGAACTGGAACACCTCAAACACCATTAGGATGAATAGCAATTTATCACGTTTAAAAACTGTCAAGATGTTAAGGCTGCCCCCTAGCGTTTTATCGACACAACTGTCAAAATGAAACAGCCTGTATAAATATCTTGTAATAATCCTTCTTCTTATTCTTATCGAATGAGGAATAGTGGCCACCTCTGGTGTTAGAGTTTATCAAGCCGCCTGTAAGGCCTCAACTTGGCTTAACGACTGTTATCAGATGACAACAGCCGGGACCGACGGTTTAACGTGCCCTCCGAAGCACGGAAGCGCTCAGTTGTAATGCCACTTAACGGTCACCCATCCGACACCTGGCCGGACTGACCGTTGCTTAACAAACGTGATCGAGTACGATCAGTCTGTCAAGTTCCGCCATGTGCGCTTCAATTATCGTTATTATCCTCATAATTATGTTTTATTAGGCTATATAGTTTATCTACCACGTGTGTGTGACTATTACCAATAGTGGCCGGTTCAGAAGGTCGAGCGCGTGGCGATAAGGGGCCTCTTGTACAGAGGTAGTGAGGGGAACCGACAGAAGAAATATATCATCATCAGTGCCGGATTTACAGTTTTGGTCGCCCTAGGCTCAGGCGGGCGGGTCAATGGAGTTATTGGTCTGCCGCCCCTCTAGATCCTTCCCGCCCCTAGGCCGCGGCCTACTCGGCCTATTGACAAATCCGGCACTGGTCATCATGTTACGATATCCACTGCTGGGACCATACCGGCTCTTTCCGAACTTCGGCAAATCTGCTGGACTTTAACTTAAAACAGATAAATAGAAGTACCTACGGAATTTTGTATTTTTGTACCATTTGCCGAAGTTATTTTGAAGATATCGATGTTCGTGTGACATCATAAATCTGGGTTCGCCATTTTGGCGATTGGTGCTTGACTTATGACAAGGTTCCATCCCATTCTCATTGCGCCGCCACACCCTACATACGGAATCACGAATCGGTATCATTCCGAACGCAGCAAATTCATACAAATCTATGGACCTACCTACCCTACTCTTACCATACGCATGCGGTATTTTTCAATCGGAATTTTCACACATTAACCGTAACCGGAAACCCCTTCAGATTCCGTTTGTATGTTTGTCCGCGCTCATAGTCCCAGCACATCACTATGCGGATAGTGTCGAAATGAATAATTTATAATTCATTCGATAAGGGCACAACCTTTGACGAAACAAAACGTTTATTGTCTTTGATCAATTATTTGTGTGTGACTTTTGCTAACTCGTTAATTAAAATAAGTGACTTTAAAAATAATCCTACAAAGATATTACCCTTATAGTCCGTAAGCCCGCGACAATATTGCCTACGTCGTCATTTGACATCATGATGAAATGATGCAGAGCGAGGATCAGAAGATTATCGCAAATAAAACTGGCTGGAAGCTTAAGAAAATCCTTCCCTACGGTTAAAAATCACTTTTGAAAGACTTCCGGCCAGATATGGCTTGGCAGACTTATTTTATTCTCAAATACACTATTATTAGAGAGAGTTTACATAAGTCTGTCAGTTCTGAAATGGCCGAAAGTACTTGAAAGACGGTGCCAAAGATGGTCACCGGATCGGATACCTTTTCCTACGCCATGTGACATCTTGACGAAAATTATTATAAGTCTGCCAAGACATATCTGGCCGGAAGTCCTTCAAAAGTGATTTTTAACCGGAAGTGAAGGATTTTCTCAAGCTTCCGGCCAATTTTATTTGCAATAATCTTCTGATCCTCAAGCGAGGATCAGAAGATTATGGCACAACTTTTCCGACCGTGTGCAATGAATTTCATTGTGATGTCATATTATGACGTAGGCAAAATTGTCGCGGGCTTACGGACTATTAGTTAGAATCTAGGAAGCTAAGCTTTTAATTTAAGATGGCCCTATAATGCAAACAAGGTACTTATGCATAGTTACTTACCTACTTACTAAAAAAAAGTTTTTTAATTCGTCTGGCTAGCGTATTTTCGATTTTTTTTAAATACTTACAGTTTTGTTAATTTCAAAAAATATGCAAAGGAGCGAAGTCATGGGAGCCTAGTGTGTCCAGAGGGAATTCAAGATCAAGATAATATTGACAGGAATTTTCAAGATTTTTCCGATCGTGGTAATTATAGTGATGTACAGTACAAGACTCGAGGCCGCCGAGTCCTTTTGTCTAGAGCTCAGAGTCGTTTTACAGGGCTCGCCTCGTTTAGCAATCGGCCGTTTCATACACCAAATATTGTTCTCTGAGTTCCTTTCGTGATCAAGTCAGAAGACTCCTTTCTACTATTTAACTTATTTCCTCTCCTTATTATCATTTTCAAGTAATCTAGAAAACTTTCTTCTTATTCTTGTATTTTCTTTCTTTCTTTCTTTCTATTTATTCTTGTATATCAATATTTGTTCTCCTTCCCATATTTGCAACCTCTCTCCACTGTCCTCTTTTCTCTCACTCTATTACTCAAGATTGCCTGGAAGAAATTGCTATTTAGCAATAAGGCCGCCTTTTGTATGCTTTCTCTGTTTATTGTTTTTCTTTGTAATATGTCCTGTCTTAGTGTGCAATTGTTTTTATTATTATTACTAGCTTTTGCCCGCAATTTCGTTCGCGTGATTAAGATAGATGTGCATTTATTTTGAAAGTCACGGGTTACCAATAGACCTAGGTTTTTATCAGTAGACCTAATTTCACACATTTAAATTTTCCCATAAAAAAAATATGCACAAACTGGAACATCCTGTAGCAGCCTGTATAACGGGAAGTTTCCAAAATGCTTTCTTAGTGCTCACCTACACCATGAAAGGTATCTACCCTCCAAAAATGGTGTCTCTACCTTCAGCCCTATACAAATCTCCATACAAACGGGAACACGCTGTAGCACCCTGTATAACGGGAATTTTCCAAAACGCTTTCTTAGTGCTCACCTACACCATGAAAGGTATCTACTCTTCAAAAATGGTGTCTCTACCTTCAGCCCTATACAAATCTCCATACAAACTGGAACACGCTGTAGCACCCTGTATAACGGGAATTTTCCAAAACCCTTTCTTAGTGCTCATCTACATCATGAAAGGTATCTACCCTCCAAAAATAGTGTCTCTACCTTCAGCCGTTAGGGCTCCACGCCTATCCCAACAATCAATCAATTGAGAGTTTTATATGTATAGATTATTAAATATTGATACTTAACAAAAATATCAAAATATATGAAACAGCTATTTTTTTTTTTCGCGATTTAAAGTTGGTCCCATAGTAGTACTTATATCTATTCTGGTCCCATAGTAAAAGTTTATCAGTTTGATGGTATATCTACCATATTCGGCCTTATGGGTTTTTTGTAACAAACATAATATTGACAGCAATATCGCGATCCTTAACTGATAGTGAAACACGCTTTAAATAAAGTGGCTTATAGATACGACTTAAGCCTATTAGGTAACGGCAAATTAACCAACAATTCGGTAATGTTATTACCTACCCACTAAGCTAACCTGATAAAGATGTAGGTCAACTTTTATCTTTGTCTTTGTTCAAGAAGTAGCCAGATCTCAAATATTTCGATGCAGCTAGCTAGGTACCTTTTTAGCCACAAAATATAAACTGTGAATAAAGGTTTTATGCTTATGTTATGTTTAAATTGTCACTATAAGTACCTAACCTACCTAAATGCGATCACCAAATCTTCTGGGGCAGTTTAGGATTTGATAAGGAGTTTAGGTTTTGGAGATCAATTTTTTTTGTAGCTATGCCAAGTCTGTCAGTTCTGAAATGACTAAAAAACCAAAATTTTTAGTTTAAGGGAACTCTCTCTACGATTGAGACATTGAGTTGAGACTCACATGACGTAAATATAACCTTAAAATTATGACCGGAAGTGAATGATTTTCTTAAACTTCCGGTCAATTTTATTGACGATAATCTTCTGATCCTCGCTCAGCACAACTTTTCCGACCATGTGCCATGCATTGATGTCATATGACGTAGGCAATATTGTCGCGGGCTTACGGACTATTATGACTATACCTACCTAATAGGAGTTGGGCTATGAATGCTTCCATCCATGTACAGTCATCACGAGCAATAATATGTACACACTTTAGAACTATGTCACATTCAATCAATATATCTCATTGTATCTAGCACACGTGTAGAAGTTGGCGAGAATCCATGTATGAGGTCAATGCACTATTGAGATAAGACAAAATGGACAATTTGTTGCATTTGTGTTGATAGTTTAGTAGTTTATTTAATTAGTACCTATCACATTCTTAGCGGGACATTCTTGGCACACGAATATGTGTGCGTCACGGAGTGCTATAAAGTTACAATACAGAGGATTTTTTTTTGTATAAAAAATGCCACCATTGCGTTCATTCGCGGTTGGGTCTACAGAAAACAAAAAAGTTACAGTTACCCGATGCGAAATTTTTTTTCCGTGTTACTGGATGAGAATAAAATTCGCAACGAGTCAAGCTGTTACCCGATGCGAATATTTTTTCCGTGTTCCTGGATGAGAATAAAATTCGCAACGAGTCACAGTTATCCGATGCGATTTTTTTTCCGTGTTACTGGATGAGAATAAAATTCGCAGCAGTGGTCTTTATTTGTACCAAAAAAAGTAGCAATGTATCACATCCATCTGTCAAATGAAGCCGACGGCGAAGTCGACGACACTTGGGCGGTAAGGCCCCTGTTACCCGATGCGAATTTTTTTCCGTGTTACTGGATGAGAATAAAATTCGCAACGAGTCAAGCAGTGGGCCTACCGCCCAGGTAGCGTCGACTTCGCCGTCGGCATCATTTGACAGATGGTTGTAATACATTGCTTCTTTTCTTTGGTAAGTCTTTATTTGTACCAAAAAAAGTAGCAATGTATCACATCCATCTGTCAAATGAAGCCGACGGCGAAGTCGACGACACTTGGGCGGTAGGGCATATTTTTTCCGTGTTACTGGATGAGAATAAAATTCTCAACGAGTAACACTGTTACCCAATGCGATTTTTTTCCGAACGTGTGGTACTATACACGAACCAGTGTTACTAGATGAGAATAAAGAAAATGCGAATTTCTTATCTACCAGTCAGTGTGCTGTGTGACTCGATGAGAATATAGGCGCGCTATTGCGGTCGCTCGCGAGTGCACAATGCACATGTGCGAACTTATCCCCACTCCGTCGACAGAGCGTGAGGAATCAAGATGTTTGCTCGAACCTGTATTTTATGATTCAATAATTTCGGATTTGAGATGACAGTACACGAAACAACACGACTCACTCGCTGGCCAAACTCTAGCGGGAAATTGGAAGACTTAATGTTTATGCGATAATTGCTGATGCCCCAAATAACTAACATAGCTATCTTGCTACTAAGATTAGTTGTTAACCACTCCTTTGATTACCCAATGTTACAAAAAGTAGGACACAGCACAGGAGTGATTCTACAAGTACCTATCTTAATCCGATAATCAATCAAACAAAATTGACAGAATAGCACAAACCCTTTCACAACATTTCACACTGTACACTAGAAAACTGGCTGCAGTGCAGTGTTTTCAACGCGCGATATTTTTACAGCTGACGAGTCTGACGACGTTCCACGGAAAAAGTAACTTTTCCCGTGGAACGTCGTCAAGGTCCGGTCAGGGTATTTCAAAGTGTAATTTAAAAAATAAAAATAGTAACTATTTGCTTCACTAGATGGCGTTGAGGGAAAGAGAAGTGTCAAAATTGGTTTTTAAAAATAAACGGCCTGTACCAAAGAGGCAAGTAAGCGCTCGCTGGCTGACATCTGTCTGCCCAACGAGAAAGATTTTAGGGTTACATCTGCCTGCCATTTTCGATGCTGCCTGCCTATTTGAGTACTCTTCGAAGCTTAGTAAAAAAAATCACATTGACACATAAATTTTTATCAACGCCATCTATCGAGGATACAGTTTTTTGTCATTGTGAAAAGCCGCCTGTTAAGCAATAGGGCACCATCCTTCCACAGAAGACTAGAGAGGCATCCGTGGACTGTAGTGGAAATGGAATGGGCTGGAAGTAGGGTTTTTAAGATGACAGGAATTTTCCTGACATGTCAGGAATTTAAGGCATCTGTCAGAAAAACAGGGAAAAACTGTAGTTGTCACTGTCAGGGATTTTTGAAATCCTAAAAAGTGTAATAGGTACTTAATGAAAACACATAATTTGTCAAATCAAATCATTTTGGTGAGAAAAAATATCAAACGTCAACTAAATTAAGAATGTAGATCTAGGTTTACAAAATGTCAGGAAATTTCTTGAAAAGTCAGGGAAAAGTCAAGTCAAATAAAATCTGGTAAAGTAAACCCGCCTGTTAAGCATGGTATTAAAGCACCATTCTATAATGGAATGAACTGGAAGTGGGCTGGGCTGTGTGACAATGATGATGTAAAGTATGAAAGATAGAAATAGAATGGAATGCTTGCAAATCCTCGTTACCTTCGCTTTCGAAACATGTAAAGCAGAGGTGCCCAAACGGTCGATCGCGATCGACCGGTCGATCGCAAGAGGTTTTAAGGTCGATCGCCAAGGATAACACATTTGACAGTTTATGCACCCAATGTAGTTTTACTTATGCAATTTCTTTTCTTGATAAATATTTAGTGGGTTAAACGGCCAAAATGTCGATTGCTAGGTCGATCTCCATAAGAAAAGTATGGGCACCCCTGACGGGATTGGCATTGCAAATGTTCTTTTGGGGATGGGGAGCTCGTTTCGTTTTGGGGATAGCTCGGTCGAAGTTTATTTTAAGTACTTTAAAATACTCACACTAAAGCAACGAGATAAGGATGCAATTTGATGTTGCTCTGTCCGCCATCTTGGGCGATTGTGACGTCACCGGAAGTCACCATTATCGGGCGCCAATTAGACGACCCAGCTGACTGTGGAAAGAAAATGTTAGTCAATTAACCAATATTACAACTCTGTATGTTTACTTAAAACACGGAATTAGATAGATTACAGTCAGTATCAGCTCTTTCTCGTGGTCCCATGATTTTGTCCCATAATCATTCGTCCCACGACGAGGGAGAACGGGCTAGTACTACCAGACCCCCTAGCCAAAGTAACATTTGCAAATCTTCGTTTTCGCTTCGCGTTCGAAACATGTAAGTATGGGATTGACATAAGGTTTCGTTAACAATCGAATTTTAAAACGTAAAATTCATAAGTACATGTTTCGAAGCGAAGCGATAGCGAAAAAGACATCAGGCAAATACCTTTGACAGAAAACACAAGAATGTATAGCATTTTTGTTTTTCCCAAAATTAATACTTGTAATTAGTAAGTCATAGAAAATATTCAGATTTTAACTAAGCTTTATATTTTGAGAGTTATTTGTGTTTGAAACACTTTTTTTTGGGTAACTCCGACACTATTACAGTAACACCAGTTACACGACCAAAACGTTTTGATAGCTGCGCTAGTGATTAATCAGTGTTCTACCGAAATGTACTAAAAAGCATAAAGTCAACTCTCCAGCGACAGTTTTTTCGAAAAAAATCAACAAAATCTATCAATCAATACACAGAGTCACGTTTTTTGCTTTAGAACCAAGACGGAAGAAGTGTGCATATGTCGTAACCATAGATATAGTATATTAAAAAGGGGGTCGTAACAAAACGCTGTTTGATAGTTGATTGACAGTGACAGTTAACTGACAGTAAAAGTGACAGACCGCCACGGCTGACCAATCGGCTTTCGCGTTTTGACAATTGACTGTCAATGTCAGTCATTCATACATTGATGACATGGAAGCCACAGAGTATCAATGACAAAGATGTCTTTTTAATCGAAATACTTCCGGATCTTCAGTTATTAATTTGAGCGAAATGAAGGAGTTTAAAAATAAAGTTGCTACTGTTTTATTGTTCTAATAATACATATTGCTTAAATGTAACAGAATTATTCTTATGTCTGATGTCCTTTGCAAATGTGACATTGGCTACAGGCTCAGGACTGAACATCGAAAGTTACTTCGTCGAAAGCCATTTCTCCAGCGCCATATCATCGAAAATCCACTTGATCGATGGGCTTTTTCACCGATGGGTAATTTTACCGAAAAGCCATTTGACGGAAAAATTATATCACTAGTACAATTCTTCGAACGCCATAATATTATCGAAAGGCAAATAAAATAATCTCAACATGAATAAATAATGAAAAATATTAGAAAAAATCGACTCACCCGTAGCAACTCAGACGGGTGAGTCGATTTTTTCTAATATTTTTCATTATTTATTCATCTTAATATAAAAAATAGCATTGTGAATGCAAAAATCTAAAAGTTTAAAATAATCTCAATTAAAAGGATTTGTTTATATTTAAATAAAAGTGACGCTAAATTACTTAATTATAAAAATAAACTACTCGCATTATTCAAAAAGAAGAGTATTTAGTAGTCAACATGGATTTTTTTTATTTTTTTTCCTTTTCGTAAGAAATTGTACTATCTGTGATACTTACCTATAAGTTTTCCGTCAAATGGCTTTTCGGTGAAATGACCTCCCATCGATGAAATGGATCTTCGATGATATGATGACGGTCGAGACATGGCTTTCGACGAACTTTCGATGTAGGTAGCTACATCGAAAGTTCGTCGAAAGCCATGTCTCGATTAACAACAAATTTATAAGTATGTGTATTAAGTTAACAATGGAGGACAACTTAATTTTTATTTCTAAAATCTACATCTAACGACATGTATATTTTAGAAATAAAAATTAAGTTGTCCTCCAGCCCCACCCGACTTCATTAGACGTTTTTATTAATATTGATATTGTGTAAACTAATGATTTAAATATTATTTCTTGATTTTTAGAGGTATTTCATTTTGAAGCTGTTTTTGTTTTCAGGTTTTTTGAAGGAGGTTTTGTCTTCTTTATTCAATAAAACAAAATGACAAAACACGCGTTTGAATTTTTTAAGAATAGGGCTGCCTGTCGATTCTGTAACCAAACTCGCATCTCACTTCGAACCTCACTTCACTTCAGGTGAATTTGTTATTAGAAATTAGCTGAATATAAGCTATTTTACCGATTCCAAAAGGTTTTAGGTAGTTACCGTAGCTGTCTAAAATATTTTGTGATTAGAAAAACAGCCTTAGATCATTATCTCATTTTAAATGATTAAAATTCCTGCGCAGTGAAGTGAGGTTCGAAGTGAGTTGCGAGTTTGTTACAGAATCGACAGGCTGTTGCGAAATTGAAAATCAGTTGCAAAGTTGCACTAGGTAGTAGGTACTGAGTAGATACACCTGAGTAAAAAAGCTAGAATCTGCTTACTTAAATTGTTTTTAAACCAAGTAAAATAAAGCTTCTCTCACCTAAACCTGATGTTTGTAACAACAGAACAACGGTTAAAACTAAACTGGTGATATTGTTTTTTTTAAGTACTTAAGTACTTTTAGTTATCGTATCAAACAGATAAGTCGAAATATAGGCCGTACAATATTTGAGGTGTGTTAAGTTAAGCCCAGTATATTCCAAATGATCGAATTTGGCATATTTTTGATTCAATAATAAACAATCAAATATTCTTTATTTTGAGCAGTTAAAAATATATGTTGAAGTTTCATAAACGATCTTGATTATTTTACGGTTAAAAATACGATATTCGTATCGTCACTCGACTAAAAAAATATGCAAAGAGAAAGAAAATTTTCATTAATTTTATATTTTTTGAATAATACTTAAAGTTTATTAATCCCTTATTCACGAAAAATATTATAGAAAAATAGGTAATGACATATAGAACGGTTACTTTTTCAAAAAGTGAATTTGTGCTCAAAATAACAACAAAAACATTGAAAAAGTGAGGTTATTTTCATTACTCTTCACACGTAAAAAAAGACAGAGACAAGAGTTTTCAGAATATACTGGCCTTAATATGGCGTCGTATATTTATATATATTATTTTTCTGTTTAATATTATCAATATGTATGGCACTTCTTACTCAAAATTTAAATTAATAACTAAACCTTGTTTTGATTTCTAATTTTTTTTTAATTGTAATCATTTTGCTTTCTATATTCAGTAGTTTTGTAAGTAAGGCCTATGAAAAGCTTTAGGATAATAGTTTTCAATTCGGTGCCTTAGGATGGGTAGCCTAAGTATGTCATGCTCTCTTTAATCATTTCTGCGGTGGTGTCGTGTGGGGCGGGTCGTTACATTCCCTCAAATATGGTTGAGCGAAGCGATGGCTGGTCCATGCGTCATGCTCGTGAACGGGTGCTGCCAGTGGAAAGGGTCTGCTTCTGAGTACCTATCTTAACGCATATTGAATTGTAAGAATTGCATTTTTTTAAATTATTTTTTATGTCTTGTAACATGTGTTTTTTTTTTGGTAAATTTTGCCTACTTAGGTGCACTTTCGAGTAGCAGACACAGTGATTTTTCAGCTAGTTGAAAGTTATTTACTCTCATTACGTATCCGATATGTGGTAGGTAATTTCAACCTACCTACCTATTGTGTGCAAACTTTTGTTAATTTAATTATTCACTTTAAATGTGGAGCTCATTTTTCAATGTTGACGACTCTGTATGAAATATACAGGGAGAAAAAAGCAGCCCTTGACGAGTTTCTTGCCGGTTCTTCTCGTTACAAGGTCTCCCGCTTAGGGTTTGCGAACCGATGGCGTAGCTTCTATGACATTCACAAGTGCTTGTAACAGCCTAGACTGAATAAATTATATTTGAATTTTGAATTTTAACATATGAATAATCTAAGAAGTTAACCTACTTCTATATTATACAACATGTTACGAAAACTCCCTAGAGCCGAATATATTAGTTAAAAAAAAATTAAAAGCTAGGGTTCCCTAGAATAGCGGTGCCGTCATATTACGGCCGTATAGAGCTGCGTTGAATGTTGTCTATGTAAATAATTTTTAATTTTTTTTTTTTTTAATTTAACCATTTACTTACAACATATAATACGGCGACACCGTAACGTCAGAAACCGCGCCGTATTGTTTACATAGACAACGTTCTACGACGCTAAATTACGGCCGTAATATGACGGCACCGTCATCCTAGGACCATCAAACTGAACAACTTCTACTGTGTGACCAACTATGAAATCACGAAAAAATTACCTAGTTGTTTCATACATTTTATACACGGTTATTTTTAAAGTAATATCTAAAAATTAAAAGGGGTGTTCAGACATAAGAATAAACAATATGGTTCAGACCACGTTAATGAACAACTTTTACTATGGGGCCAACCACGAAATCGCGAAAAAAAATCAGCTGTTCCATAGAAAAGTACAACATCGACTCGACTATAATGTATGGAACAGCTGATTTTTTTTTTTTCGCGATTTCGTGGTTGGCCCCATAGTAAAAGTTGTTCATTAACGTGGTCTGAACACCCCTTTTCATTTTTAGATATACTTTAAAAATAACCGTATACGTTGACATTTGATAATTAAGTATTTCTCACCAAAAAATATGTGGATTTCAAAATCCCTGACAACTACAGGTTTTCCCTGTTTTCCTGACAGATGCCTAAAATTCCTGACATGTCGGGAAATTCCTGTCATCTGGTAACCCTAGGTGTGGTGGATGAAGATGGATGAATATCGAAATTAGCGATTCATTAATTATAGTCAATTTATTAGTCACTATACAAATCCAATTAAAAAAAAAACCGTTTTAAGTCGCAATAGTAATGTAGAATGGCTAATTTGTCATGCTGGATGTGACCTTGTCCATTTAAATTACCGTGTACTTATTCAAATTAGAATGCTTTATAATCTGTTTGTTACCAAGCACTTTATTTATAAAATAGGTGTGGGTACCTACAATTTTATTTCTATGTAAATACTTAGGTACTTACCTACAATTTTATTTCTATTTTACCTACAATTTTATTTCTATGTAAATATTTAGTTACAATTTTATTTTAATTAAAGTAGTTAAGTACTTAAATAAAAATGAATCGCCGAAACATAAAATAGAATAATTTTTTCCGACATTTTAAATCGCAATATAACTAATAGATGGCGCTACCCGCATGATGCCGGCTAGCTAGTAAAATGAAATACTTAGGTGGCTCCCTGAGCGAAGTGGCGCCGCTGTGAATTTATTTAATATTATAATTCTAGTTTTACGTGGAATTTTTAGGGCCCACAGTCACGTGCCGGACTACAGCTGGGCCACAAAAAAAAAAGTTGGAAATCTGACTTTTTGACTATGCCATGAACCATGATGAAGTCGATAATTTGTCGGAATTTGTCGCCAAAAACCAGAATTTGTCGGTCTTGCGTTAGGAGATACGTGTGGCTCAGCTGTAGAGACGTCTCTACAGCTGGGCCACACAGATCTCGAAAACGGAAGGTCGTAGCGAAAATCTGATTACTCGTATGTGTAGCCGCTAATTTGTCGGATTTTGTCGCCAAAAACCAGAGTTTGTCGGTCTTGCGTTTAGGAGATATGTGAGGATACGCTGTGGAGACTTTTCTACCTGGATCTTGAGAAAGGAAGGTCATAGCGAAAATCTGATAACTCGAGTGTGTAGCCGTTAGTTTGTCAGAATTTGTCACCAAGAATCAGATTTTTTCGATCTTGCGTTTAGGAGATATGTGAGGATACGCTTACGACCTTTTGTTCTCGAGATCCAGGTAAAAAAGTCTCCACAGCGCATCCTCACATATCTCCTAAACGCAAGATCGACAAAATCTGATTCTTGGTGACAAATTCCGACAAACTAACGGCTACACACTCGAGTTATCAGATTTTCGCTATGACCTTCCTTTCTCAAGATCCAGGTAGAAAAGTCTCCACAGCGTATCCTCACATATCTCCTAAACGCAAGATCGACAAAATCTGGTTCTTGGCGACAAAATCCGACAAACTACCGGCTACACATACGAGTAATCAGATTTTCGCTACGACCTTCCTTTTCGAGATCTGTGTGGCCCAGCTGTAGAGACGTCTCTACAGCTGAGCCACACGTATCTCCTAAACGCAAAACCGACCAACTCTGGTTTTTGGCGACAAAATCCGACAAATTAGCGGCTACACATACAAGTAATCAGATTTTCGCTACGACCTTCCGTTTTCGAGATCTGTGTGGCCCAGCTGTAGAGACGTCTCTACAGCTGAGCCACACGTATCTCCTAAACGCAAGACCGACAAATTCTGGTTTTTGGCGACAAATTCCGACAAATTATCGACTTCATCATGGCATAGTCAAAAAGTCAGATTTCCAACTTTTTTTTTTGTGGCCCAGCTGTAGTCCGGCACGTCCCACAGTCTAGTATTTTTAGACGGTATCGTTACATCCCCACGTTGTCACTGTTGAAGTAGATAGCAAAACTGCTAAAAGTGGCCGTTTTTGACTCATTTTTAACCGACTTCACAAAAAGGAGGAGGTTCTCAATTCGATTGTATGTTTTTTTATTTTTTTTTATCGTTGTTCGCGCATATCTTCGTCATTTACGAACCGATTTTGATGATTCTTTTTTTGTTCGATTGAGTTTTCTTGCGAGATGGTCCCATTAATTTTTTTTTCAAATCGGTTCAGTAGTTTTCGAGAAATCCTGAAAATACTATGATTTGCATCAACTAACATGACGACTTTGTTATTTATGAACCGAATTAGATGTTTCTTTTTGTTGGGAAAGGGGTACTTTTAGTGTAGTCTTTTTAACCGACTTAAAAAAAAGGTTCTCTCTCAGTTTGACCTGTATGAATGTATGTTTCTCCGCGAATATCTCACGTTTGGCTGAGCCGATTTTTCTACCCAATAATATACCTAATATAGAAGGTATTTACACTAAAAATAAAAAAATAAAAAATTGTTTTAAAAAACAAAAAACCGACTTCAAAAACCTGCCTCTAAAAGGCAAGAAATAATATTCAAATCATTAGATACGCATTATCATTGTTATAACAACACGTCTATTGAAGTCGGGTGGGGCTTAAAGAATAAAAAAAGGAAGTTGTACTCCAGCCCCACCCGACTTCAATAGACGTGTTGTTATAACAATGATAATGCGTATCTAATGATTTGAATATTATTTCTTGCCTTTTAGAGGCAGGTTTTTGAAGTCGGTTTTTTGTTTTTTAAAACAATTTTTTATCTATCTACTTCTACGAATGACTACGACTACGAGGGCATTATGTAGTATGTTGTAATACCTTTTAATATACTAGACCATGGGCCCTAAAAACTCCACGTAAAACATTATTAAAATCTTTTTCTATTTAAAACTTATTAAATAAAAACCTCCAAAAGCGCGCCTTAATTAAAAATCGTTTGCTCTAAGCCGCTTGCAGACATTTAAGTACCTACCTACCTAGTTTTTAAGTTCTCTCGTAGGAAGGCAAATGGAAAAAGCGTGATTAGTGTTTCTGAGTTCTTTTACTTTTTATTTCTTACCGACAAAGTGACAAAATGCGCAAATTGCGCGTCGCCACGCCAATGAAAAAAGTAAAAAAGCTTGATTTAAAAAAACCGCCTTCAAAAAACTGAAAACAAAAACAGCTTAAAAATTAAATACCTCTAAAAAGCAAGAAATAATATTCGAATCATTCGTTACTCATATCAATATTAATAAAACACGTCTATTGAAATCGGGTGGGGCTGGAGGACAACTTCATTTTTTTCTTAAAGCCCCACCCGACTTCATTAGACGTGTTTTATTAATATTGATATGAGTAACGAATGATTCGAATATTATTTCTTGCTTTTTAGAGGTATTTAATTTTTAAGCTGTTTTTGTTTTCAGTTTTTTGAAGGCGGTTTTTCTTTTTTTTTAAAAAGCTTTTTTATTTTCAACTTTTTAGTGGTAGGTATGTAAGCGCAGCGTGTAAATATTTTTTTACTTTATATTATAATATTTTCAATGGTAAAATGCCCAGAACTCAATTTCCAAATTTACGCTGTTTGTTTTTGAGGAGTTCCGTTGTGTCATCGTAGTCCAAGTCTAGTCCAGAACGTTGTATCGCAAACCATGATTTGGTTTGTTTTGGATTGCCATAAACTTACCAAAACCTAAATCACTTTACTTATACTATTTGATTTTAAAGAGTTCCTTTATGTATCTTCGAAGTTCGAAGTCCAATAACAATGAAATTAAATTGTGACCACTCTTGAAGTATACCCTTTCAAATAAAAAAAGAATCATCTAAATCGGTTCATACACAAAGAAGTTATGTCCAAAATTCCATAAAAACTCGTGCGATGGCGAGCTAAATAATTGATATTTTTCAGGATTATGAAAAAACTACTGGCCAGATCTCTGTAAAAAAATTATGGGACCACACACAAACTATGTTCTTTGAGTTAAAAAAAGAATTGTACAAATCGGGTAACAACTGACGAAGCTATGTTAAAACATACATAAAAAAAAAAAAATAAAAAAAAAAATACCGTCGACTTGAGAACCTCCTCCTTTTTTTGAAGTCGGTTAAAAAAGGGCTCTTCACAACTTCCGACCCGACCCGACCCAACACGTGTTTATTCGGGTCAGACGGAACGGAAGGTGTGGAGAGCCCTTTAGTAACTGTGGCGGGAATCGAACCCACAACCATTTCAAAATCCGAATGCTGATGGCATGCTGATGGCCACTGAGCTACTGAGACGAGTTTCGTTATTTCGATATTGTTTATAAACTACTTCTTCCATCAGCCATTTTTAATGTCCCCACTGCTGGGGCACAGGCCTTTCTTATGAGTGGTAAGGGGGATGGGCCATAACACACCACGCGGGCCCAATGCGGATTGGTGGGTGTTAACGACTGCAAATGCAGCCGGGACCAACGGCTTAACGTGCCTTCCGAAGCACGGAGGAGCTCCAGATACTAAACTTTTGGTCACCCATCCCATGACCGACCCTTGCGAACGTTGCTTAACCTCCGCAATCGCTGGGCCAGGCGGTAAACCACTGCGCAACCGAGCTCCTCAGTTTATTAACTATTAAAAATAATTATTGGTTACATAGGCTAGGGTTTCCTAGGATGACGGTGCTGTCATATTACGGCCGTAATATAGCGGCGTTGAATGTTGTAAATGGAAACAATATGGCGACACCGTAACTTCAGAAGCCGCGCCATATTGTTTACATAGACAACGTTCTACGCCGCTAAATGACGGCCGTAATATGACGGCACCGTCATCCTAGGAAACTCTAGCTTTACCCAACCAGCAAAACAGTCGAATAAGAAATAATTTATTCAGCTTATAGTTGAATAAAAGCTGAGATAATGTTTCCAAAACTCTGAATCGTCGTATAATAGTGGTTAACTCGACTATTTAGCATTTTTACTAATAATGCTATAAACAAGTCGAATAAACGTTTATAGCACTATTTTATAGCACTTTTACTCCATCTTTTGGAATATGCTGAATAAGTGTAACCGAGTCACTTTAACTCTGCGTTTTTGTGCTATCATAGTTCTATAACAGCTATGAAACAGCTAATTCGCTGAAATGAGCACTTTTATTCTGCCATTACTCGGCACTCTGTTCTGTTTCTATAAATATCGAATAAAAGCAATCTATTTACTATTAGGTATCTCGGTTGCGATTACTGCATGTTTATATCAAAACTCGAATAATGTGTTTTCAGAATGCTATTATAGGATTTCAATTGTATTAAGTGTTGCTTAGTTGACTTTTATTTAGCTTAAATTGCTCTAAGAGAGGCCTCAAATACATCTACAGCACAAGTCGTCCATTTTGTTGTATGCCTTTGTTCTATGATAGTTCTTGGTGTCGAAGTAGTCCAAGTAGACCGGCATTGTTACTGATGATAGATATTCTATAAAGAAAAATCAACATTATTGCTAAATACGAAATATGAGGGTTTTTGTAATGAACCCACGAACCCTAAAATATATTTGTTATGGCGGCATCATGTGCTATAAATATGATCCAAACGCCTTTATTCAAGTTAAAATCGTACAAATGTGATGTTGAAGTAACTAGGGTCATTAACACAAATTTCTTTAAGAACTGTTTATAATTAATTAATATTTACTATTTAAAATTTAAGGAATTATGTGGGCGCATAAATATATATGAACTAGCATCTCTGGTTTGATCAATAATGTTATTCTCGCATGTCGTTTTTCATTATTTACAACAGGCGTGTACGTCTTCCAAAGTTATGGAGATTTAGTGAATAATAATTTAAGTCATTATTAAAATTGGAAATTATTATATTTCAATGTTATTTCAATGTGTATGTGCCGGCCTAGAATAGCACTACCCCCTATCATCCCGTGGGTGTCGTAAAAGGCGACTAAGGGAGCATAGCCTTCAAGAGACGGGCAGCAGCGTCTCCAAAAAACCTTGGCCTACTGCGATCGCCAACCTGCCTGCCAAGCGTGGCGATTATGGCAAACCCCCCCCCCCCCTCATGCACAATGGATCAAAAAATTGGCCCCCAGTCCCCGGCAGCCCCGCTATTCCTAGCTACGGTAGCGGCTACGGTAACGACGGGGCAGGGGGTGCTAAGAATCCCCGGACGCGGCTCGGCTACCAAAAACGACGACAACTGCACCTGGCAACCTATAACACGCGCACACTAAGGACCGACGCGAAGTTAACCGAGTTGGAAGAAGTTATCAGCAAGGTACACTGGGACATTATCGGGTTATCTGAAGTCCGAAGAGCGGGAGAGGACTCGATAATCCTCAACTCCAGTAACTTGCTTTACTACCGGGAAGACGACCAACAGTCCCAAGGTGGTGTCGGGTTTATCGTCCACAAGTCCCTTGTCAACAACGTGATTACCATCGGAAGTGTGTCGACCAGGGTGGCGTACCTTATACTCAGAATATCCAAACGGTGTTCGCTGAATGTTATACAGGTTTACGCACCGACCTCGACATACCAAGATGACGAAGTGGAGGCTATGTATGAGGAGATCTCTAAAGCCATGCATAGCTACAAAACCCACTACACTGTTGTGATGGGGGACTTCAATGCAAAGTTGGGGAAACGATGCGGTGATGAGCTGAGAGTGGGGCAATTTGGAGTTGGGCAACGGAATGACAGAGGCCAGATGCTGGCTGACTTTATGGAGAAGGAGAACCTCTTTATGATGAACTCCTTCTTCAGAAAGCCGAAAAGCCGGAAGTGGACCTGGGTCAGTCCGGACGGTAAAGTCAGAAATGAGATAGATTTTATCATGTCGACTCGTTCAGTAGATGCTAATCGTTATCGGCAGCTTAATAGACAGATATCTAAGTCTTTGACGAGCGACCTTCGCCAATTTAATACGAATCGTATTAAAGAGGCTATCGAGCGGAATAAAGGCTCCAAAGTGTTCGCGAGAGATCTGTCTATTGGGCAAAGCCAGATGACGAAGCTGAAAACTGACAACGGACGCATCATTTCATCAAAGCCTGAAATCCTGAGGGAGATCGAGAGCTTCTATGGGCAGTTATATTCCACGCAGACACCTGTTGAAAGCAAGGCTAAAGACCCCAGAGCCAAGCTTACCCGACACTATACCGAAGATATCCCGGACGTCAGCCTGTACGAGATTAGTATGGCTCTCAAACAGCTGAAAAACAACAAGGCGGCGGGTGACGATGGAATCACTACAGAACTTCTGAGAGCGGGCGGTAAGCCGATACTCAAAGTCCTCCAGAAGCTCTTTAATTCCGTCATCGTCCAGGGCAGAACGCCAAAGACATGGAACATAAGTGAGGTGATCTTGTTCTTTAAAAAGGGTGACAAGTCCCTCTTAAAGAACTATAGACCCATCTCGCTTCTGAGTCATGTCTATAAGTTGTTTTCGAGAGTCCTTACGAATCGTCTCGCTCGCAAGTTCGACGACTTCCAACCTCCCGAACAAGCCGGGTTCCGAAAAGGCTTTAGCACCATAGACCACATCCATACGCTGCGGCAGGTTATACAGAAGACCGAGGAGTATAATGAGCCACTTTGCTTGGCGTTCGTGGACTATGAGAAAGCCTTTGATTCGATTGAAACCTGGGCGGTGCTGCAGTCTCTGCAAAGGTGCCAAGTGGACTATAGGTATATCGAGGTGTTGAGGTACTTATACCAAAATGCCACCATGACGATCCGAGTACAGAACCAGAACACAAATCCTATCCAACTGCAGCGTGGTGTGAGACAGGGAGACGTTATTTCTCCGAAACTGTTCACAGCTGCGTTGGAGGACATCTTTAAGCTCTTGGACTGGAAAGGACTCGGCATCAACATTAATGGCGAGTACCTAACACACCTTCGTTTTGCCGATGATATAGTCCTTATGGCTGAGACCATGGAAGACCTGAACACAATGCTCGAAGATCTCCGTAGTGCTTCCCAAAGAGTGGGTCTTAGGATGAACATGGAAAAGACGAAAATGATGTCAAATGCCCATGTTGTACCCTCTCCAGTTCATGTTGGGAACACTACACTTGAAGTTACCATTACGTATACCTAGGACAGGCAGTCCAGTTAGGTAGGTTCAACTTCGAGAAAGAGATCTCTCGCCGAATCCAACTCGGGTGGGCAGCATTCGGGAAGCTTCGAAAAATCTTCGCGTCCGACTTACCTCAGTGTCTTAAGACGAAAGTCTATGAACAGTGTGTGTTGCCAGTGATGACTTACGGCAGTGAAACGTGGCCGCTAACTATGGGTCTCATAAGGAGGCTCAAGGTCGCTCAGCGTGCAATGGAGAGAGCCATGCTCGGCGTTTCCCTACGTGATCAAATCAGAAACGAGGAGATCCGCAGGAGAACTAAAGTAACCGACATCGCTCGAAGGATTGCTCAGCTGAAGTGGCAATGGGCGGGACACATAGCGAGAAGAACCGATGGCCGTTGGGGCAGAAAGGTTCTGGAATGGCGACAGCGCACCGGACGAAGCTCCGTGGGTAGGCCCCCGACAAGGTGGACCGACGATCTGGTGAAGGTCGCGGAAAGCCAGTGGATGCAGGCAGCGCAGGACCGATCGTCGTGGAGATCCTTAGAGGAGGCCTATACCCAGCAGTGGGTGTCGTGTGGCTGATATGATGTTATTTCAATGACTGCCAAGCACCACGAAAATATTGAATAACTGCAACCGGAGACTCGCTTGCAGCACATATTAGATGTAATTGTAGCCGCACATACGTTCCAGTGAAACAAATAGATATTGGTTCTGAAAAGAACCGTTTAAGGACGTATTATGTTCTCGTCCGTCGCTCGCCGCTGCTGCTGCTCGCCGTCGCCGTACGTCCGTCCGCTGTGCCGTCGCTCGGTGAATGAAGACGCACCGCAAAGCTGCGAGTATTTATACCACAGCATATCTATACGATACCCCACCATCGGCGCGCGCTATTATTTGTAGGTAGTTTTATCGGCTGTTAATGTTTTCTATGTAGGTACGTGTAAAGCCTTTTAATTGGTTATAATGTAAGTATTTTGAGTGGCTAAAAAAATATCGTTCAACTGTATAAATACCGTGACATGAACCATTAAAGATCATCTCATTCTGAAATCTTGAAGTTTTAATTTCTACCCAAAACCTTCTGATAGGTAGTTCAAATTGCCAAGTACCTCTTACCGGCAAAGTGGTGACCCTTTCACGAACACCAAGGAGAATACCTTCTCGAATTCGAAATGCCCCAAGATTCAAACCCACCGCTGCAAGGCACACCGCAAGCACAGGAAGTCTCCGGCATCGCACTCAACATGCGTGTTCCACCCTTCTGGCGTGACCGACCCCGCCTATGGTTCATTGCATTCGAATCTGCAGTCAGCGAATTGAAGAGGAGCGACACACAAAAAGCGCAGATGGTCATCGCACAACTCGAGAAAGAAGACGTCGAGCAAATCTGTGACATCCTCTACGACCCACCTGCCGAAAACCACTCAATCAAAAGTTACTCTCCGACATGGACCTCGGCGATCAAAAGCCCAGCCAACTACTCCGCCGAATGAGAACTCTCGCTCGCAACAAAGTTCCAGACAGTACGCTCAGACTTATGTGGATGAATTTACTTCCTCCACACATACGCTCCGTACTAGTAGTAAGCGACACCATAAGTAAAGATACTGCCCTAGATGAACTTGCCAAACTCGCCGACAAAATGATAGAACAAAACCAAATCTCAGCCGTGTCAACCGCATCAATCTCGTCACTATCATCACCACAACGTCAAGATGACATGAAGTTCTTAATCGACGAAATAAGAAAATTACACATGGAAATCGCCGAGCTTAAGGACCGCCAAGATTTCCACCGTTACGCAACGCATCTTCCGCGTACACAATGGCGTCAGCGAAGCCGTTCCCGAGCACGATATTTACCTTCACCATCACCGCAAAGACGACGTTCGCAAGATTCACCGTCCCCATCACCGTACTGCTACTATCACCGCCGGTTTGGAGCTCAAGCAAGACGATGCACTACACCATGCTCATACAAGGCCCCGGAAAACTAAAACGAACGTTGGCAGAGGCGGAAACCGGCGTTCTCGAAAATTCATACCGCTTGTTTGTAACTGACAGAAAAACCAACCTTCGATTCATGGTCGACACCGGAGCCAACATTTCCGTGCTACCTCGAACAAAAGGCCAACCTACGAAGCCGCTGCCATTCCAACTTTACGCTGCAAACAACACTATAATACCTACTTACGGCGAGAAAACTCTTGAACTCGACCTCAACCTCCGTCGCCCATACAAATGGAAGTTTATTGTCGCCGACGTCTCGAAACCGATCCTGGGAGCCGATTTTCTGAAGCACCACCAACTCATCGTAGACCTGAAAAACAGAAAACTCATCGACGGAATTACCTGCCTACAGATCAACGCTCCGATCTGCACCGCAAATATACCCACTATACGTAGTATTGACATCACAAAGTCCTACCACGATATTTTGGAGGAATTCCCGGGCACCACAAGACTGACCGCGATGCAACTCAACCCCAAGATCATTGTCCAGCACTACATAGAAACTTCCGGCCCACCACTACACTGTCGCGCAAGAGCAATCCCTCCTCACATGTATGAAACAGTCAAGAAAGAGTTCGAAAACATGATAGAGCAAGGCCTGTGCAGACCCAGCAAGAGCCCGTGGTCATCACCGCTCCACATCGTCCCTAAAAAAAACGGAGACATCCGAGTATGTGGTGACTACCGCCGCCTAAACTCCATCACTAAACCAGATCGCTACCCAGTTCCACGGGTCAAGGATTTCACGCATCATCTAGCAGGAAAAACCATATTTTCTACAATAGACCTCAACCGAGCATATCAACAACTTTCCGTCCGAGACGAAGATATCGAGAAAACAGCCATCATCACACCAATGGGCCTATTTGAATTCCCGCGCATGTGCCCGGGACTCAAAAACGCAGGACAAACATTTCAAAGATACATTCACGAAGTACTCAGAGGCCTCAACTTCGTATTTCCATTCATAGACGATCTGCTCATTGCTTCGGAGAACCCAGCTCAACACCGCGAGCACCTCCGCACCGTACTCAAACGACTCGAAGATAACGGTATCACAATCAACCCGGCAAAATGTAACTTCGGCAAGGAAGAAGTAATATTCCTCGGCTACACCGTTTCAAGTGAAGGAATCAAACCACCACAACACAAAATCAGCGTGATCACCGATTATCCAAAACCAACCAACGTCGAAGAATTACGAAGATTTCTCGGTATGATCAATTTCTACCGCGATCATATTCCAAACGCCGCATCCATTCAAGCCCCACTTAACGCGTACCTACACAACGTCAAAAAGAAAGACAAAACAATAATCAATTGGACTGAAGCCGCCACCGATGCATTCCAAGCCTGTAAAGACAGCATCATCAACGCCGCTTTACTCGCTCATCCATCCCATGAAGCAACACTAGCACTGTTCACCGACGCCTCCGACACCGCAGCCGGCGCCGTGCTACAGCAATACACCACTAACAAATGGCAGCCACTCGGTTATTTCAGCAAAAAATTCTCCGACGCACAGAAAAAGTACTCAACATACGACCGAGAGCTACTTTCAATCTACGTGGCAGTGAAACACTTCCGAAAAATATTTGAAGGCCGACATCTCATTATATTCACCGACCACAAGCCGCTAATCTTCGCTATGAATAAATCGCAAACTAACTCGGAAACGCCACGACGAACGCGACAACTGTTATTCATAAGCGAATTCACGACCGATATTCGACACATAAGTGGACAGGAAAACATCGTCGCCGACGCACTGAGCCGCATAGAAACAATAACATGCCCATCTACAATCGACTACACCACTATAGCGAGAGCGCAACAAACCGATAGAAACATAGAAACAATGCGGAAACAAGCCAACCTCACATTGAAAAAAGTCACGATACCAAACACCGACATCGAGTTGTACTGCGAAACATCTACCCCCCAAATTCGGCCGTACATACCACAAGAACACCGGCAAGCGATTTTCAACTCTATTCACAACATTAGTCATCCCGGCACTCGTACGACCCGCAAGCTCATCACAAAGAAATTCTTCTGGCCGTCAATGAACGCAGACATAAGCAACTTGACGAAAACTTGTACCCAATGTCAGAAATGCAAGATTCAACGCCACACTATTTCAAACTTAGCTTCGTTCCCGCCAGCTGATCGCTTTCTAAATATCCATGTTGATGTCGTCGGCCCCCTCTGTACGACTGCGCAAGGACATCGCTATTTAATAACAATGATCGACCGTTTTACAAGATGGCCCGAAGCGATCCCCACCGACAACATATCAGCCGTAACCGTAGCCGACGTCGTCTACAAACACTGGATTTCACGATTCGGTTGCCCAGCTACACTCACAAGCGATCAAGGACGACAATTCGAAAGCCAACTATTCAACAACTTAATGAAAACAATGGGAATCAAGAAAAACCGAACCACGCCGTATCACCCTCAGTCTAACGGGATAGTTGAGCGCTGGCACCGCTCGCTAAAAACAGCATTACGTACGAAACTCAGCGAAACCTGTAACTGGATCGACGAACTACCGACCGTGCTAATGGGACTGCGCGCAGCGTTACGCACAGACACCGGCGTAAGCGCCGCGGAGCTGACATATGGCCACAACATGCGTTTGCCCTGCGAGTTCTTAGTTCCCGAAACTCCCGCAGCGCCACCTTCTATGGACTACGACTATGTACAGAAATTACGATCAACTCTGCGCAACAACAAGCCACGTGACATCACCTTGCATCACAGCAATAACAAACGCATTTTTGTGCATCAAGATCTACATAAATGTACACATGTGTTTGTACGAATCGACGCCGTCAAAAGGCCACTTCAAGCACCATACGAAGGCCCATTTCGCGTTCTGAAACGAAACGAGAAATATTTCACTGTTCAACTGCCAGATCGACAATCGACAATTTCTATCGACCGTCTAAAACCCGCATACACAATTCAAGATTCACCGCAGGGAGCAAACCATCAGCAAAATCACAACACTGTGACCACTTTCATACCGCTACCACAGAATCGAAGCTCCAACACTACCGTCACCGTCGAAAACGCAAATTCGCCATCACCACCGAGAAATGCACCCGACGACGCATCAGCCACCATATTGACGCCACAGCCCGACCCTACAACTACAGAGAAAAGGACTCGTTCCGGCCGTGTCGTCAAGCTGCCGGTACGTTTCACTTGAGGGGGAGCACTGTAGCCGCACATACGTTCCAGTGAAACAAATAGATATTGGTTCTGAAAAGAACCGTTTAAGGACGTATTATGTTCTCGTCCGTCGCTCGCCGCTGCTGCTGCTCGCCGTCGCCGTACGTCCGTCCGCTGTGCCGTCGCTCGGTGAATGAAGACGCACCGCAAAGTAGGGATGTTCGATCCGATCCGATACTTGCGTGGATCGATACAATGCGTTACGATCCACTCGATTTTTGTATCGATACAATAGCATTCGATCCTTTGGCGGATCGATACACATGCATAGAGGATCGGATCGAAAAAATCGTATGATGTATTTCTATGTTTGACTATCGATGTCGGAGCTTTTAAAGGTCTATCCCCTCTCCTATTTGAATGACCGGCATTTTAAATTTGACTTTTTATTTTAAATGGCCCTGCCGAAAAGTATTAATTTCCCCGAATTTAAAAGTCCTACAGTTATAAAAAAATACTTTTATAAAGCTAATAATATCACATATCAAGTAAAAAAAAAATACTTATGTCAATTTTTTACTTGAATACGTAATAAAAAATACTTCTATATTTTTTTATATAAATAATATGGATATGTTCGCCTGCTATCTATACTATATTTTAAACAAGGGAAAAGTTAAAGTTCAAATATTCTCTAATTACTATTCAATATGTTGGTTCCCCTCCTTAGGGGAGGCCTATACTCAGCAGTGGGTGTCGTGCGGCTGATGATGTTTGGTTAGCGATATCGGAGCTTTTAGAGGCAGATATGATCAATTTTATCGACAAAACCCTCCACATTTTGGGATCTATCCCCTCTCCTGTTGGAATGACCGGTATTTTAAATTTGACTTTTTATTTATATGGCCCTGCCGAAAAACATAAATTTCTCAGGATTTAAAAATCTTACAGTTATAAAAAATACTTTTAGAAGCTAATAATATCAACTATTAAGTAAAAAAAAAATATGTATTTTTTTAACTTAAATATGTTATGAAAAAATTACTAAATTCAATTTTAATCCGAAATTAGTGTGCTATTTTTTTAGTTTTTCTCATAGACCTTAAAAAACTAGGATTTTAATGTGCAATTTTTTTGCATTTTTATAATAAACAGGAATATTATTTACAAAACGACATCAAAATCATTGCTCTGAAATGCGTATTTCGAGAGTTATTAATGTTTGAGTATGACCTTTACATAACCGAAGTTACACACTACACATTACATAACTGAAGTTTTAATTTTGTTTTTGCGTACTTTTAAACTAAATATTGGCAAAATTAAAAATATTTTATTAATTTATTAAACATTACTAAGTACATTAGGTACCTAATATCACGTTTATAATAAAATGTGATAAAAAATTCGACTTTTCTAAAATATTTAATTCGATACTGGATCGATCCAAAAAATCGTATCAATTTTAATGGATCGATCCATGGATCGATACAATGGATTACGATCCATTGCGATCCAGAATATCGATACAAGGTACCCGGATCGAACATCCCTACCGCAAAGCTGCGAGTATTTATACCACAGCATATCTATACGATACCCCACCATCGGCGCGCGCTATTATTTGTAGGTAGTTTTATCGGCTGTTAATGTTTTCTATGTAGGTACGTGTAAAGCCTTTTAATTGGTTATAATGTAAGTATTTTGAGTGGCTAAAATAATATCGTTCAACTGTATAAATACCGTGACATGAACCATTAAAGATCATCTCATTCTGAAATCTTGAAGTTTTAATTTCTACCCAAAACCTTCTGATAGGTAGTTCAAATTGCCAAGTACCTCTTACCGGCAAATAATAAAGCAATTCATTCACTGTTACTCAGTTAAAGAGCTGAGTAAAAGTAATTCGGCTGCTTTTACAGAACAAACTTGCTGAGTAATAGCGAAGTGGTAACTTTTATAGAACTAATTAATCGTATAGTCTATATGACTAATTAGTTCTATCTATACGGTATAGATGCACTTTTTTTGCTATAACAGCACTAACAGTTATTTTTTTCGCTTTTATTCGACAATTATAGCATGTTTTACTCCTTCTTTCAGCACTTACACCACTTTTACAGCACTTGTGTCTGAATAAACTGCGCCCAAATCGCGTTGAGTAAACGTGCTCTCGACATTTATAGCACATAGTTTTGCTGGTTGGGTAGGTACCTACTTACATAATAATAACATTAGTTTTAACATAGCAGATCAATTTTAAAACCTTTTTTATTCTAAAGAAGGTACCTAATTAAGTAATATTAACTATCCTATTATTGTGATAAAATGAGTCACACGACATGCATTTTTACCCGACACCCGACTACAAAGAAGGGTAATGTTTGTAACAAATTCTATTGAAACGGTGTGGAGTTGACATTATAACTTCCTACTGTTTGGTGCGATAACTCTATACAATAAGTACCTACTTACCTACCTACCTCCTTAATGTTTATAATCAATATTATTCATGAACCATCAAATAATGGTAGGTAAGGGAAAGTACCTAAAATATTGAAGATAGGAAATTTTACTGAAAGTAGACTTCATTTTGATTTTTAAAATAATTAAAACTGCATTCAAAGATTTTCGCAAAAACCCACCAAATTAGAAAAAATATATTTTTTTATTTTTACGATACCGATCGAAAGGGCTACTTATTACGATTATTTTTTGTTAAGTAACACAGCATCTTAATCAAAAGGAAGACCACGAAATTTAACTTTAAATTTTTTTATATTACGTATTGTATCAATTTGTACCTATATGAATGAATATGCGATTTCAAAAAAATCTATGAATCCAGTTCGCCTTATTTTTTAAAACAAAACGAAGTTTCCTATATTCAATATCTAAGGTATGTACTTTCCCTCCATGTGGCAAAGTTTTGGGACACCCAGTACACAAACAAACAGACAGACAGACAATATAAAAAAGACAATACTGACTATGAGATAAGTTCTTTTCAATCGACATTCTAAACAAAATGGTCAAGGATGAACGTAGAACGAGTTTTTAAAGGTCAGCCCTATAATAAGTACCTACTTAGGTAAATAATAAGTAACTAGAGCATACAGATTAAAAACTAAAAAAAAAAACTTTTTTTTATTACCATCACGTTTTCGGAGCAAAGGCAAATAGTTCACTCGGCTTCCAACACATTATATAAATAGAATAAACGTAAAATAGACACCATTACATAAATAACTGGCTTCGAAAAAATTGAGAAACCCTTTAAATTAGAACGTAGTTCCTGCTGATAATAATTAATGTAATTTTATGATAAAAGTTATGCACTTAAAACAAAAGAACAAATGCAAACGTTTTTTTTGTTTAATAACAAAACGCATTCGAAAACTTTTTTATTCTTAAACACGTTTTCGCGCCAATTTACGACGCGCGCGACAGCTTGTGTCGCGGTTTCCCGCCATACTATTTTCCAATTCCATTCCAACTTCATAATATCTACCTACGCAACATATTTAATTTTTATTACACCTAAACTTTATTACATTAGGAGTAAAGATGAAAATTAAACGTCCCATGTGTATAATAGTCACTCTTCAAACGGCAATAATCATTCAACGACAATTTTATTCTGTTCTCTCAATATAACCTTTATTTTTCTAGGAATAGAGTCTACAATATCGTGATAAAGTCATATTATGAATTGTAGACTTAAGGCTGATATAAACAAACTTATTGATGTCGTTTATAAAGCTGAATCTACTTTGTAACTACAAATGGATCTAGTTACTAAACCGTAAATATAAATTTGTAATATGTATGTTAAGTATTGTTTTGTTACAAAGGTAGTAAGTAGAAACGAAATGAAATCATTGTTTGTTAGTTATCGAACTATGAAAATTGACTCAAACCTTAGAGCATTTTTTATTAGGGTTCCGTACCCAAAGGGTAAAAACGGGACCCTATTACAAAGACTCAGCTGTCCGTCTGTCTGTCTGTCCCCTCATTCCTCTACGATCCATCCACCGAGGAGGATCCACCCCAGTGGATCGAAGGATATTTATTTTCCTCTTCGATCCACCGGCTTACGGCAAAAAGTGGAATTAAATATAATCATACGTTTCTTATTCCACTTTGATCCACTGTTTTAGGAGTATTTTTTGTCTTTTTTGGTACGGAATCCTTCGTGCGCGTGTCCGACTCGCACTTGACCGGTTTTTTTTTTTAAATGCTATATGACTCAAACGCAACTCAAACGTTACTTACACATACACACACTACACATAAATAACCAAATAATAGTGTAGTAATACAGAATATAATTAATAATAATAAGTAGGCAGTACTAGTGTAAAGTGTAAGTATAATATAACTGTATAAAAAATCTGAAAAATAGTCTTACACAATGAATGACGTGAAACGAAACGTAGGCACCATTTAAAAAAAATGACCTTGACATTTGACACTTAAAAATAGTGCTGCCATAATCAGACACGTTACCCTAATATGAGGGAGATTATCATCAGTCTGGCTCTGGCGCCAGTCCATTCCATCAGTCTTAACTCTAAATTTTGGTCAGTCTGGAAAAGTCTAGAGACTGGAATGGACTGGTGCCAGACTGATCATGTAATCTCCCTTTATCTTGTGCAAATAACATAGGTATAGTCCGCAGGCTGATTATCTAAAAAGAGCGACCGATCTCGATTCCTGAATTATTTCGAAATCGTCGCGCGACCTGATTTTTGCCCAAGCTGAAGCATAGACGCTTCGCTCACGCTTCCCGCTCACTCGGTCAATAGAGGAAAATATGAGAAGTTTCAATAAAGGAAGGAAGCTAGCACCCAATACCAACTGGCTCAAGTGGTGGCTATTAAGAGAACGCAGTTTGGGGTAGGGATGAAGCTCAAGCCTAAGTTTCTTGGCCCGTACAGGGTTGTGAAGATCAAAGGGAAAGATAGATATGAAGTGGAAAAGATGGACGATTCCACTGAAGACTCAAGGAGGACGTCAACGTCGGCAGATTATATGAAGGCCTGGCCGGCTGATACAGACGCTTTGTAAGTCTTTATCAGTTTCTTTGTTTTATTTTTGTTTCGATTCAGTTCTATTAATTTGGTTTAAAGAAGCATTCCCTTTTAAAGCTGCTGTGTCCTAAGTTGGTGGATGGTTTTATATTAAGTAGTTTTTGGGACTAGTAACTGTTTTGTTTTGGTTATTATGAGGTTGACTTTCATTTGATTTTATGTTATAGCGTTGTGAACTTGTTTGTTACATTTTAGGATTGTGAATATAGCTACTAGAGTCAGTCTGAGGGCAGCCTGAATGCAGGATGGCCGAGTGTGGAATGGGACGTAAGGATGGATGAAGGAGAGTATGTTAGAAGTAAAATTCCTTTTTTGATATAATATTGTTTTACTGTGACGCAGTCATTGTGGAAAAGACGCAACGAAAGACGTAAGACGACTGTAACGAAGTGCTACAATAAACAAAGTATTCCTTAGCATTTTTTAGTTTTGCTCCAATCCTATAATTGGGGGCTAGAGTGGAATAGGACGTAAAGACGGATGAAAGAGAGCATAGGGCCTAGCCAAAGTAACATTGGAAAATCTTCGTTATCGCTTCGCTTTCGAAACATGTATGGGATTGACATAAGGTTTCGTTAACTATCGAATTTTAAAACGTCAAATCCATACATGTTTCGAAGCGAAGCGATAGCGAAAATTGGCAAATGTTACTTTGGCTAGGGGGGCATGTTAGAAGTAAGATTCGATATTATATTGTTTTACGGTGACGCAGTCATTGTGGAAGAGTCGCAACGAAAGACGTAAACGACTGTAACGAAGTGCTATAATAAATAAAGTATTCTTCAGCATTTTCTGGTTTTGCTCCAATCCTATAATTACCGTATAAATACACATTTTATTAAAATTATTTATAAACACACAAACTTAAAAAAAAAATTATTTCCCCGGAACTAGGGTGCCAGACACCCCCCTGGAAATTGTTTCTATAGTATACGACAATGCAAACAATCAATTGTCACTGAGTTTGTGTGTTTATAAATAACAACTGATATTTTACGAGGGGATCATAAGCGTGGATTTTTAATAACCTGTGTATTTAAACGGTAATATTTTTTTTACAGAAGTGGCGCTAATGTTGCATATAAAGTCGCCTTAAGAGCCTGCTACGTGGTTGCCAACCACGTCCCAACCAAGGTAACCTTGGCTGGCAACCGACACAGCTTGTTTTGAAAGATTGTATAAACCTTCATCTACACGGCTGTAAGCCACCAAGGTACCTTGGCTTGGACGTGGTTGGCATTGGCAGCCGTGTAGCAGGCATTTTACTAACATGTCTTATTTGGTGAACAATCGGCACCCAAGTCTTTATTCAAAAAACAATTATATTATTTTACAAATGGTTTTCTACACACGAAAGAAATTGCTTATTTATTAGTTATAATTTGATTTGAGAGGCTTTATATATTATGTTTTGCCGCTCTCTCATTGGCAAATTTCATGTTTTCTTAAAAATCTGAGTGTGTAATTAAAAATGCTTTGCCGCCACTTTTTGGATTTACACATTTAACAATATTTCAGTTTCGTGTTGCTAAAGTACCAAATTAAGGTTGCCATTTCTGAAAGTTACTTAAACTATGCTCTCAAACATAGCTAAGGTACTAGTAGCTAAGGTAATAGTCAAGTTAAACTATTCGCCCCTCAAGTAACACTTAATGGTTCACCTGTGGGATATGTGACGGAAGCTCGAAACCTCGGTTTGCTTTTTGATGGCGAGCTTCGTTTTCACTCACATATAGTCGAGATCGCTCGAAATTGTTTTTATCGACTTAAAGTTCTTTATTCAATAAGGCAATATTTGAGTGTTGATTTACGTATCCGTTTGGTTGAATCTCTCATTTTATCAAAGTTCAATTATGCTGACTCAGTTTATGGTCCACGTTTGTTGGCAAAAACAAAAATGTTGATTCAGCGTGTGCAGAACGCGTGTTCAAGATTTTGCTTCCAAATTCCCCCTCGGAGCCATGTCTCACCCTATCTTAATAATAATAATATTCTAAACATGTCATCTAGACGTTACATCCACTTGGCATCTCTCTTGTTTGGTATTATTACAACTCGTAAACCAATCTACTTGTGGTACAAGTTGACTTGGTCTGCTCAGAATCGCCTTGGTCGACTTAACATAGAAAGCCACAAAACAACAGCTTTTAAAGGAAGTTTTAAATACGCAGCAGCCAAGATTTGGAATGACATTCCTCCACCATTTCGTAAGTTGAGTAGTGTGGTACTGTTTCGTAAACGACTTAAAGAACTAATTCTGTCACAACAAAAAGACGGCTGCAGTACATTTCTATGATTTATAAAAAGTCATATCTATGTATTATTAATTCAAAATATCTTAAATCTATCATTATCAATCTCTAGGTACCTACATATCTATTATTACATTTCCTACACATCTTTTATCTATCAACACTCGCACAATCACCGTTCTATTTACGTTTTTATGCATGCAAAAGTATGTATTACTATAAAACCACCGTTCTTGTTATTCCTTTTCGTGTATCTCTATTTCAGGCCCAGCTGAAAATCAGCGTCGTGATCCTAAGTGGTCATGATATTGTTAGCTGAGCTGGTTGCCTTTTTGGTTACCATTACATAATTATACCTAAGTAATTTAGAATGCGTTTAAGTATTTTATAAGCGATTGTTTTTGTAAACCATTTTGTTTGTAAGTAACCAAATAAAGTTTTATTCATTCATTCATTCATTCATAGTGGTACTAGAGATAAACTCATGACTTTTTTTATCAAAAACATTATCGTTACGATAAGGTTAGGGCGTTAGTTAATAATAAGACGATTTGTAAATTATCATGACAATTTGGTTAACATTGCGGTGTAGCTATGAGTGAGTAGTTTGTTCTATTTTCAAATTGTTTGACGCAATGGATATAAAATATTATTATATAAAATATCATGACAGGTGAAAAATTGGCACGTTTACCATAGGCAATATAGGCATGTGCAATAAGTAATACAGTTTATTTAAAAAATATGGGGACATAATTATTTGAGGAATGGCAGCACTATTTTTGACAGCCATGGCAGATGTCATGTCATGGCAGTTCTTTTCTTTCGTTTCGTGAAGGAAAAATCCAGTTTTATGATTATTTTAAAACGTTTAAGCATTGATAAATTAAGTAATTATCGTTAGTGTTTAGGAAAAGAAGTGTTAATGGATCCTTTAGGAACAATTTCAGTGTATTTATCACTGTTTTAAGCGGTGATATGTCATATTTTTTTGTGGTAGAATTTATAATGTGTTGATAAAAAAGTGCTGGTTTTTTTACGATCCGTGCCCATTACAGGTACCTACTTTTTTCCTCGCTTTGTATTGATTAGGCTGGGCGACATTCAGCCGCTCTCTTTAGCAATTTACGGAGTTTTAAACCTATTGTTATGACTTTTTAGCGCAAAAATTTTGTGTTTACATAATGTGATTTGTTTATTCATCAATATTGACACGTCCAATCGTATAATTTAGTGGTTTGTGCTTACAAAACGGATGATCTTTATCTCATTCCTGCCGTAAGTTGACGTATTAAGATTGTTATACGATGAAAGAAAGAAAAATTTATCATTTATTATTTGAAGAGGTTATATTTCTAAATGTGTAAACAATTTATGCTTTAAATTTTTATGTAGAGACATTCTTTATAACCTCTAATCATCCATCTGTGTATATGTTAACGATAATGTGAGAGGATTGAAACTACTTATTTAATTCCTTGATGCCGACCCGGGGCCTTACTGGCTAACAAATCGATTATCGAAAAGTCTGCCGAGTTTCAACTTAAAACAGAAAAAACGAAGTAAGGAATTTCGTTTTGTACTTTCTGTTGACGTAATATGGAAGATATCTATGTTCGTGTGATATCATGAATTGGGGTTCGCCATTTGGGCACCATTGGGGCTCGATTTATCTGTTTTAATTTGAAACCCAGCAGACTTTTAGATAATCGATGCATTAGCCGTTACGGCCCCCGGTCGCATGAGGCCGGCTCAAAATGGCTTAAGCCATTCTGTCAACGCAGACCCGGCCACATGAGGCCAGCAACTTGTTTACGTGTTCTTCTTTTGTCTCTTTTCTTCTCTGGTGCTAATTCTTTTTAGGGGTATGCGCACATGGGTTAAAAAGTTTTCACACACCAGAACCTCACTCCGACCCACCATTTTTCAACTTTAAAATATTTTTTCAGTCTAAACATACCTATCATGTTTACCAACATACCACATATGCCATGTAGTTAACATCCACCAATCCGCCCGTTATGGCCCATCCTCCTTATCCACCCATAAGAAAGGCCTATGCCCCAGCAGTGAGTGTTGAGGGAGGTTTCTAACCTATATGCTCTGCTCTATGGTACATTCGGAATTCATGTTTTTGATATCCAAGTGTATTTTGATATTTCTTGTGGTTTAGTCTGATGTTTAGCTAGTTAGGTCTTTGGTTTGGATTATTGTATGTGTAGAAATTTTGTCATCTGAGTTAGGTTAAAGTTAGGTTCCTTAGTTGGGTTAAAGGTTAATGTAACTTGGTAGGATTTAAGAAGTTTATAAGTTTGGCAGGTGATTCGAAATTTATCCTGATGTTGTACTGGTAGGTAGAAAACTGTTTTAGTCAGTATGGTCAGCATGTGCAGCAGATTGAGGGGGTGTGTTGAGGGAGGTTTCTAACCTATATGCTCTGCTTTATGGTACATTCGAAATTCAAGTGAGTTTGATTATGTCAATCTGCTTGCACATGCACAACAATCTGTAGTTTGACGTATTCATTGTAAAGCCGTGGTATCGAAAGGTTGTTATACAGTTATATTAGGAAAGCTATCTGTTGAACTATGAAATTATAGTATAAAGTGTGAGAGCTCAATAAACATGTATACGAAAGTCTCCTAGTCTCATTGCTACAACCCTACAGTGAGGACCTTTAAATGGCTGATGGACAGTATAGTTTCTGGCATTAATCGTGAGTGGGCAAAAGAAATTGGAGAGGATTATTGCTCATGTTTGCAGTAGCCCTGCACTACGTCCCCCGCCAATGAGACCTAAACATGACTTTTGCACATTGTTACATCACCGCCTAAGATCAATGCCGAAGTCTGTAATGTGAAGTTACACACAAAAGCAAAGTATTTAGTAAAATATGTAAAAACAATGAAAAAAACTTCTGACAGAAATGTTCCTTTGTTAGCAGAATTTCAATTTGTAAATAAGTTAAAATATTAATAATTCATGTTGCATAATTAATTATTCATGAGTTATTACAATGCTAAAAAGATGAATATTGAGAAATGTCTGTCACTTACTTTTTTGTTTGCGTCAAGCAAAGGAGAATGAGTGTTTTGATGATTGAAAACCAATGTAAATAATTAAATACCTTGGTAGAAAAAATGGCCTAGCTATGTCTGTTCGGAGTTGAATGTTATGTTCGTAGATAGTCTGTCAAAAATCTCAGGAAATGAAACTAAAATTATTTTTACTATCAATATAAACCCCGTCAATTGGTAATGCGCTGGAACCTTTGGAGAAGCTCTCAAACATTGTTCTGTCGCATTAACTGTCAAAGAGATGACAAAGACAGCATGATATTTGCGAGACACTCAAAGTTGAGTAGCGTTTGAGTATTTGGCCATAAATCTTTTATTTTCCACAGAAATTGATTCCAATATGAACCAAATACCTTCCGATATGGATCCGTTGAGCTACGGACAGAGTTTACCACAAGTTAGTTACCCACAATACGAAAGTTACAACGGTCCACCACCACCCGTACCGAACTGCAACTTTAACTTGAAACTTGAGCAACAACAGTCGGTAAACACAGAGTTTTACAACATATTTAACGCGTTACAGCAAGAAATGTTAAACCAGCAAGACAAAGTGTTAACAAACTTAAACAATAAAAAGAATGAACCGAACGTATCCCATTGTTCGACAAAACCTAACACTAAACCTATTTTTAAACTCCAAGGAGAGAAACAGAAGAAGCAGTCAAAAGGAAGAACAAGTAAATACTGGTCGGAGAAAATTAAAGATGATAATTTCAAATTCTACGGCTGTGCGGTGTGCAACATTAGTTTTACAGCCCTCCCCGAGTTAGATCAACACGTAACGGTGCACAAAGATAGGTTAACAAGCTACGATTTAAAGATCAAAAACTTAATAAAAAGAAAAAAGATGAAAAAGGAAAAAAAGAAAAAGAAAAAGCTTGGTAAAATTAAAACCGAAGACATTCCGGATATTGAAATTAAACCGGAAGACGGTTACATTGGTAATGAGAAAGCTACAGATTTTTTAAATCAGCCTACGAATAATGAAAATTTGCCTACAAATACTGAAGAAAAGAAGGATATTAAGAGTGAGATCGGTTGTAAAGATAACGGTGAAAACATGTCCGAAGCAGAACATCAATCGTTGATAAACTTACAGAAGATCTACAAATGCTTCGCTTGCCAAAAACAGTTTACGTTAAGTTACTACCTCAAACTGCATGTTCGATCTCATACGGGTAAGAATAATTTATGATAATTAGTTTTTTTTAAGATATGAGTCGGTAAAACTCTTTTACAATATCCAATTACAAGATACATAAATAGGAAAAAATCTTTTGAAATGAAAAACACGGTTCGAAGAAATCATTGGTTTTATAAAATTGAGATATTTTTTCATAGGAATTAATTAATTGGGTGACTGTAAATAATTAAAGGCGACTGTTAATGGGATACTAAAATACTAAACTTGGCAGCGGTTAATTTTTAGGGGCGACAAAATAATTAAACGGGCGACTACATGAGACTAAAAATTCTAAATGAGCAACAAAAATACTGAGTGGGCAACTATTATATCAATTAGAGTAACTATATAACTGATTTAAGCTGCCCAACATGGTATTTTTGTCATCTCGATTGGGAAAATAGTCACCTTTTTTAAATAATAAAATGCCAAATTTTAAATGTTTTGTGTGCCCTAAGGTTGTCGCCCAAATAGTAATTTGGTCGCCCGTTCTGAATAACTAGTTACTCAATTTGTATTTTAAAGTTACCCATTTTCAATATCTAGTCGCCCTCAGTCCGTCGCCCACTTAGTATTTCAATACGCTATATTCAGTATTTTTGATACCCAAAATGGCAATTTATTGTTATCCAATTAAATACTACCCTTTTTTTTGTATCAGATGAAAAACCGTACACATGTTCTGTCTGTGGCCAGTCGTTCATCACAGCAAGTAAGCTAGGGAGGCACAACAAAAGAATACACTTAGCGATCAGACACCAATGTAGAATCTGCTATAGGTATTTCTCCAAGTAAGTACTTACATGTAATTATTATTTTTATCACCAAATTCGCTTCACAATCCACCCCTACATGATATCATAGAATAGATAAATAGTACTAGCGTACAGAATTTGCTCTCCACAGAATCGTTTAAATAAATAGCGACTCTAGCCCTGATACAATAAAGTGCAATTCAGGTCGCACAGTGCTCCTTTCTCTCCAAAACATTCACTTAGTAGTTGCCTCTCTTTCTATCCTGTAGGTTTTATCCTTTCTGATGTATGAAATTTGCCCTCTCAGAGGACGCCGAGAGCCTGATGATATCTCAAAACTATAAATTACTAGCCTAAGCTAACTTAAACATTGTTTTAATGAATGAATAAAATATGGGAAATAAAGGTGTGCGTTACCCAAGCAAAAATTTGTGCTTTAGAGAGATGAGACCTTATCAGATAATTAGTGTGTCATGAGGAGAAATTTGTTTACTAATAGCAAAATTTGTGTGAGTTGTAGTTTTTAAGATATATGAGAAAAACAGATTTTGCTGGGGTCACGTTTTAAACATTACCCTGGCAAAAAAAGTTGTTTCAGCCTGGAACCAAATACATGAATAGATAGCTTTTGTTGCATAGTAAATGTTAGCAAATAGCAAAAATTGTGTGTGTTATGGTTCTTGAGTTATTTAAGTTTTTGCTGGGGTAACGTTTTGGGTTTTCCCAGATCTCGAAAACGGTTCAACGCAGAAGTTTGAAAAAAATACCACTAAGAGACCTTAATTTGTTTAAATTTGTTTAATTGTTAGTTTTTGATTTGGTTGTCGCAAACTGACGTAATTAAATGGTTTCGAAAAACAGAAAAAACGAATTTGCAAGTAAACTAGTACACTTATAATCAAATAAACAGCTGCTAAAAATAGCTGTGGTAGACACTTATTACGTCAAGAATTTTAGGCTTTGTAACTTTACACGATATAAAGATATAAACAAATTTAATAAATTTTAGACCGGTCGTACTTTAGCGATCGAATACACAGTTTCCATAACTTTAAGACACATGGCATACATTAAACAAATTTAAGTAATTCATTAACAGTCCTTCCTGTTAATTTCAGCTTTCAATTACGCCTATCATGAAAGTTTTAACAAAAACAAGATTAAGACAGCAATTCTTGAATAAGCCGACCAAATTGTAAAGGTCACTAAAAAGCGACCGCACCATACGTACGGGTTATCTTCGCAAATTAGCAGCTTAGTATCCAATGTTTTGTACAGTTATGAAGAAAAATGTTATTCATATAGCTTAGATTCTACTAGTTTTCTATTTTATAAATTAATATCGTGTTTATTAATATCAAATAATACACTTACGCGATTAATAGTATTTTTAAAGAATGTAATGATTTACGAAAGTTAAAGTTTGAAGGCAGTCAACATTACATAAATAAAGGTAAATAATAATCTAAACCTAAGTAGGAAATAATCTCGCTAAGCAATTAATAGTGTGATTTATTTGTCAGTATCAATATATACATTTATAGTAATTTGTTGCTTCTGTTTTATTTTAATACCAAACCTACTCATGTCAATCCAGTGACCACTATGTTTGACAGGTAAAAACATTTACCCATAAAAACTGTTCCTACCTTGGAATAGTTTTTACCGAAACTACCTCGCATTTTTTCCATATATATTTCTCACCATTTAAACCTTCCCCTGGAATACGACAAACATTTTTAAACCAAAATCGGCCAAGCCAATCTTGAGTTTTCGCGAGACTAACGTACATTTTATATTTAAAGATAATCTGAACAGCAAACTTTTGTACGCAACTGTACTAACAAAAGATCCATAACATCCCGTTCATTTAAGATGGTTACGCTTATGTATGGCGCGGTCGCTTTTCCGTGACCTCTACAATTTAGGCAGCTTATTAGAGAATTGTTATCAGATTCTTGTTTTTGTTAAAACTTTCATGATAGGCGTAATTGAAAGCTGAAATTAACAGGAAGGAATTTTAATGAATTACTTAAATTTGTTTAATGTATGCCAAGTGTCTTAAAGTTATGGAAACTGTGTATTCGATTGCTAAAGTACGACCAGTCGAAAATTTATCAAATTTGTTTATATCTTTATATCGCGTAAAGTTACAAAGCCTAAAATTCTTGACGTAATAAGTGTCTACCACGGCTATTTTTAACAGCTGTTTATTTGATTATAAGTGTACTAGTTTACTTGCAAATTCGTTTTTTCTGATTTTCGAAACCATTTAATTACGTTGGTTTGCGACAACCAAATCAAAAACTAACAATTAAACAAATTTAAACAAATTAAGGTCTATTAGTGGTATTTTTTTCAAACTTCTGCGTTGAACCGTTTTCGAGATCTGGGAAAACCCAAAACGTTACCCCAGCAAAAACTTAAATAACTCAAGAACCATAACACACACAATTTTTGCTATTTGCTAACATTTACTATGCAACAAAAGCTATCTATTCATGTATTTGGTTCCAGGCTGAAACAACTTTTTTTGCCAGGGTAATGTTTAAAACGTGACCCCAGCAAAATCTGTTTTCCTCATATATCTTAAAAACTACAACTCACACAAATTTTGCTATTAGTAAACAAATTTCTCCTCATGACACACTAATTATCTGATAAGGTCTCATCTCTCTAAAGCACAACTTTTTGCTGGGGTAACGCACACGAAATAAAGTCAGCTGTTTTATACAAAAATTAATAATGAAAAGATCAAAATGTATGAAGCACAGCTGATTTTTTTCGTGATTTCAGAGTTGGTCCCATAGTAAAAGTTGTTCAGTTTGATGGTTCATTCTCCCATTATTGGTTCATTCATGAACACCCTGTATATCGCTTTTCAGTTGTCACGCTACAGGGGCAAACTAAACTCGAGAGTAGAAAAATCGCACACTAGGCCTATTTTCATACAAATGAGGTAACTTTGAAGCTCTGGTTCTCCGCCCAGGATTAAACGAGCTCTGATCTGGGTAATCGCTTTCAAGATGTTATACATTGATGCTTCATTTTAGCACAGATAAAAACTTACCAAAGGAATGCAGCAAAGTGTCACATCCATCTGTCAAATGAAAGCGATTGCGATAGATTTTCGAAATTAGACAATAAGCCCCCTGATGATGGCAAATTAAAGAATAAATGGTGGAGGCCCATAATGCTAAAGAAACCAAACGGATTCGTTGAGTCGTTTAGCTCAGGGTTAAACTTAAAAAAAATACAAGCTAAAATTACATCAAAAGTATGTAAAATGTAACACTGAAAAATCCATACAGGCTCTGGTGTAAACAACGCTTCTGATCCGTTGGGTTCCTTTAGCAATCTGAGCCTCCTCCATTTATTCTTTAATTTGCCATCATCAGATCAGAGCCCGTTTAATCCTGGGCGGAGAACCAGAGCTTCAAAGTTACTTCGTCTGTATGAAAATAGGCCTGTTGTGCGATTTTTCTGCTCTCGAGTGTACATTACAATATTTTGATTTTAGTAATTATTAACAATTTACTCTATTTTAGATTTGAAAATTTGACGATCCACTTTGACAAGAAACATCTAGAAGATAAGCTAGAAGGAGAACCATATGGTAAATAATTTTAATTGAAGTAATAATTACATGTTTCTCTTAATACAAAATCTGAAAATAATTTTGTAGAGTTAATAATTATTATGAACAACTATTTGTATCAAAAAGGCCCTGAACTCAATAAAGTTTAAACTGTTTACCAGAGTTGTAATAATTACCAGATAACTACATACATTTTATATTTTATAATCACATTTTAACCAGAGTTCTAATATTTTTTGTCATACGAAACAGCTGTATTTTTTTTTTCAAAACAATTGCTCAAATATAATTGTTCTTTCGATGACAGTACAGCGTGCGGAAAGTTGATTTTACCGCACGCCGTGCGATTTTGTTTACGGTTTTTTTATATTTTTATTTCAGTAGGTAGGTACATATAATGTTTTCTCGCAAATGTATTGAAAAACGTCGTGATGGTACACAGTTGTTAAAGTTCTTTAAAACTCGTGACGAATGTGAACACGTTTAAAAAACTCCTTGCCAACCTTGTATCATTAACTAATATCGCAATTTCAGGGTTTTTCCATACAAAAATTGTTTAAGGCTGGAATACACATGCTACGTAGTAGCACAAGCATGCTAGTTTCGAGCAGATGCTACATAGTAGCATACAATCAGCACGTGTATTTAAAAAGAGCATGCTTGTGATTAAGCACGCTACTTAATCGTAAGCCGGTCTATTTTCCGTGCTAATTAGCACACGGTGTGAGGTGGGGGTGAGAGGGGGGTGGCTCCAAAGCAAATCTGAACGCGTTCTGCGAGAATCACTGAATTTAAATTCATTTTGCATACGATTCCGCAAATAACGTCTGCTCTAATGAGCATATGTATCTCAGACGTGCTAGAAAGAAGTACCTATGCTCGTAATAAGTATGCTTCTTAGGTCTGTGCTTTCATGAGCAAATGTACACACTCGAAGAGCATGCTTTAAATGAGCAAACTATCTAGTAGCAAAAAAGTGTGCTTTTTTAGTAGCATGTGTATTCCAGGCTTTATAATTATCAACTCTACAGTTTTCAGAACAAACAATAACTTTGTAATATAATTATCAACTCTATAGTTTTTAGAACAAAATCTAACTTTTTAATATATTTATTTATCACGTTTTTTAGACTATAACGCAATTCTGCCATACTTGAAAGAGCTGGAAGAAGAACTGAGAGAGAAGGCAGAAAGGGCGGAGAAAGAGAAGCTGAAGGCCAATGACCCTTGGGACATGTGGGGAACCGCTGGCGGGGACTTGGTGCCCAAGGTAAACAAAACAATATTATTATTAACAGGCAAGCACTTGTTTGCAAGCAAAGTAACCGACATCGCTCGAGGGATTGCTCAGCTCAAGTGGCAGTGGGCGGGACACATAGCGAGAAGAACCGATGTTGGTTGGGGCGGGGCGGTTCTGGAATGGCTCGCGCGCACCGGACGACGCTCCGTGGGTAGGCCCCCGACAAGGGGGACCGACGTGAGGGTGAAGGTTGCCGGAAGCCACTGGATGCGGGCAGCGCAGGACCGATCGTCGTGGAAATCCTTGGGGGAGGCCTATACCCAGCAGTGGGTGTCGTGCGGCTGATATGATGATGATGATGAAGCACTTGTTGTAACTGATAACGCCTGTATCCTGATATGTATGGGTTTTGTTCACTGTTTATTTTTAAGATATCTGTCTAGTAGGTTTTTGAACTGATTTACATTTGAGGCAGTTACAACATCATCCGGAAGCTTATTCAATTCTTTGACTACTCTATTGTTGATAAAGTTCTTGCATGGGTTGTTATGTGCGATGGAAGTACTTAGCTTGAAACTGTGGCCCCTGAGGTTACGGTTTTCATTACGTTACGTCATAATGTCCATTTATAAGTCTCAATTAGATCTCCACGGTTCCTGCGGTCCCTTCCGGACGACTTCGTCATTTTATTAAACTTGACGCTTTCCTAACTTGTCTCATTTTTAACTTGGCTTTTTCTTAGTTGGTCTCTTTCCTAGATGACTTCGTCATTTTCTTAAACTTGACACTTTCCTAACTTGTCTCATTTTTAACTAGGCTTTTTCTAATTTGGTCTCTTTCTTAAACTTGACTGGATGACTTCGTCATTTTAACACGTTTTTATTAGGTTGCTTTCTCGTTTGTTAGTTTGTTTGATTGGTTGTTTGTTTGTCCACAAAGTCTGCGAACGAAGTTCGATCCACTACTATAAAGTAGGTAGGGTAGGGCATGCGAAATGTTATATTTAGTCAAAAGTACCAGGGCAACATAACTTACGAGGAGTTATTTTGATTTCATGCCACGAAGATTCTAAAATATAAATTGAAATAACTCCTTTTAAGTTATGTTGCCCTGGTACTTTTGACTGAATTTAATTTATTTTATTTTATATCAAAACATTATTTTGTAAATAATGGTCCGTGGTTCACCTAGGTGAAATGATCCGGTGGACCACGGCTAAGAAGAGAGGAAAAACAGCGAAAGAGACAGAGTCGAGTTAAAAATGAGACGAGTTAGAATATTGTAGAAAGAGCCGAGTTAAAAATAAGACGAGTTAGGAAAGTGTCAATATTGCAAAAGAGACCAACTAAGAAAGAGCCAAGTTAAAAATAAGACGAGTTAGGAAAGTGTCAAGTTTAAGAAAGAGACCAACTTAGAAAGAGCCGAGTTAATAATGAGACAAGTTTGGAAACTGTCAAGTTTAAGAAAATGACAAAGTCGTCCTGAGGGCTGCGGTCTTTCAATGTTGTAAGTTTGAGCACATCCAACATCCACAATATGGGAATTAATAATTTGGGTGACTGGAAATAATTAAAGGCGACTGTTAATGGGATACTTAAATACTAAACTGGGCAGCAGTTTATTTTTTGGGCGACAAAATAACTAAACGGGCTACTAACAGTGGATTACAAAAATACGTAAAACGGGCGACTACATGTGGAAGACAAATAAATTAAGGTAGCAGTGAAAATTCTAAATGAGTGACAAAAATACTGAGTGGACAACTATTATACCAAGTAGGTAACATGTAACTGATTTAAGCTGCCCAAAATTGTATTTTTGTCATCTCGATCATACATAAATACATACATACACTCACGCCTGTTTCCCATGGGGGTAGGCAGAGACTATGGATCGCCACCTGCTACGATCCTTGCACACTTCTTTCGCTTCATTCACATCCATTAATCTTTTCATCATAATAGTAAACTTATTTAAATAAAATATATGCCAATTTTTTTATGTTTTGTGTGCCCTAAGGTTCTTTGGTCATCATCATCATCATATCAGCCACACGACACCCACTGCTGGGTATAGGCCTCCCCTAAGGATCTCCACGACGATCGGTCCTGCGCTGCCTGCATCCACTGGCTTTCCGCGACCTTCACCAGATCGTCGGTCCACCTTGTCGGGGGCCTACCCACGGAGCGTCGTCCGGTGCGCGGTCGCCATTCCAGAACCTTTCTGCCCCAACGGCCATCGGTTCTTCTCGCTATGTGTCCCGCCCATTGCCACTTCAGCTGAGCAATCCTTCGAGCGATGTCGGTTACTTTAGTTCTCCTGCGGATCTCCTCGTTTCTGATTTGATCACGTAGGGAAACGCCGAGCATGGCTCTCTCCATTGCACGCTGAGCGACCTTGAGCCTCCTTATGAGACCCATAGTTAGCGGCCACGTTTCACTGCCGTAAGTCATCACTGGCAACACACACTGTTCATAGACTTTCGTCTTGAGACACTGAGGTAAGTCGGACGCGAAGATTTTTCGAAGCTTCCCGAATGCTGCCCACCCGAGTTGGATTCGGCGAGAGATCTCTTTCTCGAAGTTGGACCTACCTAACTGGACTGCCTGTCCTAGGTATACGTAATGGTCAACAACTTCAAGTGTAGTGTTCCCAACATGAACTGGAGAGGGTACAACATGGGCATTTGACATAATTTTCGTCTTTTCCATGTTCATCCTTAGACCCACTCTTTGGGAAGCACTACGGAGATCTTCGAGCATTGTGTTCAGGTCTTCCATGGTCTCAGCCATAAGGACTATATCATCGGCAAAACGAAGGTGTGTTAGGTACTCGCCATTAATGTTGATGCCGAGTCCTTTCCAGTCCAAGAGCTTAAAGATGTCCTCCAACGCAGCTGTGAACAGTTTCGGAGAAATAACGTCTCCCTGTCTCACACCACGCTGCAGTTGGATAGGATTTGTGTTCTGGTTCTGTACTCGGATCGTCATGGTGGCATTTTGGTATAAGTACCTCAACACCTCGATATACCTATAGTCCACTTGGCACCTTTGGAGAGACTGCAGCACCGCCCAGGTTTCAATCGAATCAAAGGCTTTCTCATAGTCCACGAACGCCAAGCAAAGTGGCTCATTATACTCCTCGGTCTTATGTATAACCTGCCGCAGCGTATGGATGTGGTCTATGGTGCTAAAGCCTTTTCGGAACCCGGCTTGTTCGGGAGGTTGGAAGTCGTCGAACTTGCGAGCGAGACGGTTCGTAAGGACTCTCGAAAACAACTTATAGACATGACTCAGAAGCGAGATGGGTCTATAGTTCTTTAAGAGGGACTTGTCACCCTTTTTAAAGAACAAGATCACCTCACTTATGTTCCATGTCTTTGGCGTTCTGCCCTGGACGATGACGGAATTAAAGAGCTTCTGGAGGACTTTGAGTATCGGCTTACCGCCCGCTCTCAGAAGTTCTGTAGTGATTCCATCGTCACCCGCCGCCTTGTTGTTTTTCAGCTGTTTGAGAGCCATACTAATCTCGCACAGGCTGACGTCCGGGATATCTTGGGTATAGTGTCGGGTAAGCTTGGCTCTGGGGTCTTTAGCCTTGCTTTCAACAGGTGTCTGCGTGGAATATAACTGCCCATAGAAGCTCTCGATCTCCCTCAGGATTTCAGGCTTTGATGAAATGATGCGTCCGTCGTCAGTTTTCAGCTTCGTCATCTGGCTTTGCCCAATAGACAGATCTCTCGCGAACACTTTGGAGCCTTTATTCCGCTCGATAGCCTCTTTAATACGATTCGTATTAAATTGGCGAAGGTCGCTCGTCAAAGACTTAGATATCTGTCTATTAAGCTGCCGATAACGATTAGCATCTACTGAACTCTGGAGCCTCATTTCACGTCTCTGATCCATGAGTAGGAGTGTGTGGTCGGAGAGTTTCTTTATCTTGGGACGGCGGGTCTTAAAGAGCTTGGACCCTACCGTACGGACAGCATCCACCACCATGTTGTTTAGATCGTCCACATCTATGCTGTTCTCAAGGGCTTCGAAGCGGTTTTGGAGTTCGAGTTGAAAGCTCTCGGGGTTTTGAATATGGGCCGGCAATGGTCGAATTGTTGATTTTATCAGTCGAGATCTTTCCAGCTTTGGGTTGATATTCAATGTGCCACGTACCAATCGGTGATCGCTCCCCGTCTTAACAGCGTTGATCACAGTGACATCATTGAATATTTGCTTTTTCGTCGACATGATAAAATCTATCTCATTTCTGACTTTACCGTCCGGACTGACCCAGGTCCACTTCCGGCTTTCCGGCTTTCTGAAGAAGGAGTTCATCATAAAGAGGTTCTCCTTCTCCATAAAGTCAGCCAGCATCTGGCCTCTGTCATTCCGTTGCCCAACTCCAAATTGCCCCACTCTCAGCTCATCACCGCATCGTTTCCCCAACTTTGCATTGAAGGTTCTTTGGTCGCCGGTTCTGAAATAATTTGTATTTTAAAGTCACCCATTTTCAATATCTGTAGTCGCCCTCGGTCCGTCGCCCACTTAGTATTTCAGTACGCTAAATTCAGTATTTTTGATACCCAAAATGGGAATCTTATTGTTACCCGATTAAATACTACCTATTTTCATCAACAGGAAGAAACTAAAGACCCTGATCTGGTCCCCGGCCCGGACCCCGATACCCTTGCGATAGAGGTTGTCAAACTGGACCCCCCTGACGTTGAAATTAAGGAGGAACCCGAGGATACCCCATTGGATACCCTTAAGTCAGAAGACGGGGATAGCGTTAAAGATGAAAGGTATGTTATTCGTTAGTCACTAACTGTGTTATTCAGAGTGCCTTCGTTAAACTAGGGCCAAAGTTAACATGGCGTTAGACTGCGGACTAACGTCATTTTAGCGCAAATCGTATTCAGAGTGACAGTTTAACGTTTAGTCCCACCGTTTAAGGATTAAAAGGTGCATTGTGATTGGTTGACAAGCATTAAACCAGGTTTTGTTAGAACAGTCTTGCACCCCAGTTTTGTGAAACATCTCTGAATAAGACAGTAAGGGTTTATTCCAGCGTAGGGGTCGTAACTATTGCACAGAGTTTTTAAATAAAATTATATTAGATTATATTTGTAACTTGAAAGTAGTTTTGCTAAAGTTAGAATATTGTAAAGGGATACTTGTTCAACTATAAACTTTGAAAAGCACAAATGTTAAGAGAATACAAGAGGATACCAAATTGAATACATGTAACGGTCGTAACCCTAATTAAATGAATGCCAATTGTTACGACCGTTATATGTATTCAATTTGGTATACTCTTGTTTTCTCTTAACATACTATCCCCGTCAATTGGTAATGCGCTGGAACCTTGTCAAATTAACATACACATCATCGTCATCCGCAAATAAAATTTACAAAAAACAGGAAAATTCTAATAGGTAATATAATATATTAATTATTGAATTCTTATTTTCAATAAGAAAGGGTCTAGGTATATGAGAAAATTACAATTGTTTTTCGTTTTTGAGGTTAAAATCATGGCCGCCAGGCCCATTACCAATTGACGCGGATAGGACACATTAACTATACCGTATAATTATTAGAATCACTTTTTCTGCGCCCTTTACCGCCCCCTGCAGGCCTCAAACGCCCACAAGGGGTCGCTACTCGCTATCGCCCATTTTGACAAGCACTGACTAAATACTACTAACTAAAGTTAGTTTAGTGATTTAAGGTGGCACTCTGACCGAAAGTGACGCCGCGGTGAATTTTATTTAATATTGTAATTCGAATACACAATTTTATTAAAAGTTTACCTGGAATTTTTAGGGCCCACAGTCTAGTATTTTTAGACGGTATCGTTACAATCCCTCGTAGTCACTGCTAGAAGTAGATAGCAAAACTGCTAAAAGTGGCCGTTTTTGACACATTTGCTATCTACTTCTACGAATGACTGCGAGGGCATGTAGTGATACCTTTTAAAAATACTAGACTATGTTGCCCTGCATGTTACACACCGGTAATTTGTGAATAGACCGGCTTCGTCATCGGCCATTGACTACGCACCGCAGATACGACAGCGCGCCGGAACGAAACTATTTTTCTCTGAGAGGACTGCAGTATTTCGTATTGTTTTTTGTTTTTCATATTTACTGAAATAAATAAATATAAATAAATGGCGCCAATACAGTTTACATGCGGGGGTTGTCGTATAAAGTGCAGTACTAATGATAATTTAAAATGCGCTGAATGCATGAAATTTTACGACCTTGAGTGTGCAAGTATTTCAGTTCACTTTTTTAGAAATTCCATGACTAAAACAAATAAAAGTCAATGGATTTGCAATGAATGTACTAGCAAGCAGCCGAAAGCTAGCAGCAATACTGACACGCCCGTTCGAGCGCTCCAAGCTGGGTACTTATTGTCTAATTTTCAAAATCTATCGCAATCGCTTTCATTTGACAGATTGATGTAACACATTGCTGCATTTCTTTGGTAAGTTTTTATTTGCACCCAAAAAAAGCATCAATGTATCATGTCCTGAAAGCGATTACGATAGGTTTTGAAATAAGACAATAAGTACCCTGATTTTACTGGGAAACCACCACAGAGTGTCGACGTGAAGACCTGTGCTGATTTTGATAACGTGACTATTCGTAAGTCTCATCAAAACCGATTTGAGATGGATTCTTCACATTCTGGTCATGATGATGATATCGTCTCTGCAATTAGCGAAAGAGTTCTGAACTCCATCAAAACCGAGCTGCCGTTACTGCTTACCAAGACATTAAAACAAGAATTATTGCCTATTCAAAAAGAGTTACAAGACTTCAGAGCATCTCTTGATTTTTTCAATACCAAGTTCGAAGAGATGAAAAGTGAGTTGAACATAGTAAGAGATGAAAATACCAGGGGGCTAATTGTCTTATTTCAAAATCTATCGCAATCGTTTTCATTTGACAGATGGATGTGACACATTGCTGCATTTCTTTGGTTAGTTTTTATTTATGCCAAAAATAATCATCAATGTATTACATCTTGAAAGCGATTGCGATAGATTTTGAAATTAGACAATAGAAAGGCAGATTGCAAAAAGAATTCTCAACATTAGGTTCTACCGTAAGGGACCTTACTGAACGCCTCAACAACACCGAGCAGTACCTACGTGAAAATAATTTGGAGCTCCACGGAGTGCCTGAACACCGAAACGAAAACTTGACCAATCTTATAAAACACTGCGGCTCTGTGGTTGGTTATAATATGAAAGAAGATGACCTTGTCAGTTGTGTGCGAGTCGCTAAACTAAATAGGGACAGCAAACAACCACGCACAATTATAACCAAGTTCAAGAATGTTGCATGCCGCGATGAGTTTTATTCTGCCGTCTCTCGTTATAACAAAGCTAACAGAAATGATAAGTTAAATACGGCGGTACTTGGGCTCGCAGGACACAAGAAGCCAGTATACGTCTCGGAACATTTATCCCCCTCCAACAAAGCTCTACACGCAGCAGCAAGGAAGAAGGTCAAAGAACACAAATACCAGTTCATTTGGATTCGTAGTGGACGTATCTTCGTAAGAAAAAATGTTGATTCTTCGCATATCCATATTAAAAATATTGGAAGCTTAGATTTAATTAAATAACTTGATACTATTTTATATAGTAATATATTTATTATTATTGTTTAAATTTGTAATGGCTATCAGTATATATTACTAAAACATACGTGGTATGAAAAGTAAGACTTCTGATGTATTTAATTATTTGTTTATGCGAAACCTGGCTTGACAATTCTGTCCTTTCATCCGAGCTGTTCGATGATAGGTATGTGGTTATGCGTAGAGACCGAGACGACAAGTTCCTGAAGCGATTCGGTAAGCATCACGGTGGTGGGGTTTTAATAGCGACATCTAAGAAACTTGATGTAGTGGTTAAAAGTGATTGGCAATCAGCCTATGTCGAGGATTTGTGGATACAGCTGACCATCAATCAGAAACTCACATTAAATTTATGTACCGTGTATCTCCCTGATTATTTACCATTGAGCGATTTCCAAGCCTTTATTAGTAATTGCATAAATATAATATCGTCGAACCCCGAACAGCTCTCATGTATCATCGGTGACTTTAATTTGGGTGACATAGCTTGGTCAAGTGACATTAGAACTCCGCTGAATGGTTCCTCTCCAAAATCTGAAATTCTTTGTGAAATGTTTCAGTCGATTAGCGTATCACAGTTGAATTTTATTACAAATCACAACAATAGAATACTGGATTTGGCGATCACTAATTGCCATGAGTCTTTTTCTTTACTGCAGGCCGTTCCCATCAGTTGTCTTGATGCTCATCACCCTCCGTTTGAACTTGTTTACGCCCGGCAGGAAGCTCCTTTGCGTCCTAATAATCTTTTTGAGCGACTTTGTTTCTATAAAACCGATTTTGAGCAATGTATTGAGAAACTGAAGGAGATAAACTGGTTAAAATATGCTGATGTTCTCGACTGTGATAATTTAGTTCAATTTTTCTACAATCAACTCTTATAGTTAACATCTTATAGTTAATGAATATACCCCGAAGGCAAGAGTACGTGGAAATAGTTATCCCATTTGGTTTTCTGTGGGGCTGAAAAGGGTTCTTAAACTCAAATTCAAATATCACAATAAGTACAAACGCTTTAAAAATCCTAGAGATTGGGACGATTATTCCAGGCTGAGACAGCGATCAAAGGATATGTTTGACGAATGTTTTAAATCCTACATCTCTAACATCGAAAAGGATCTAACATACAATATAAAGGCTTTTTGGCGTTTTACGAAAAGTAAGAGACTTACGAATACTATACCTAATCGTATGTACCTCAATGATCGTGTTGCTACGTCATCATCATCATCATCATCATATCAGCCACACGACACCCACTGCTGGGTATAGGCCTCCCCTAAGGATCTCCACAACGATCGGTCCTGCGCTGCCTGCATCCACTGGCTTTCCGCGACCTCCACCAGATCGTCGGTCCACCTTGTCGGGGGCCTACCCACGGAGCGTCGTCCGGTGCGCGGTCGCCATTCCAGAACCTTTCTGCCCCAACGGCCATCGGTTCTTCTCGCTATGTGTCCCGCCCATTGCCACTTCAGCTGAGCAATCCTTCGAGCGATGTCGGTTACTTTAGTTCTCCTGCGGATCTCCTCGTTTCTGATTTGATCACGTAGGGAAACGCCGAGCATGGCTCTCTCCATTGCACGCTGAGTGACCTTGAGCCTCCTTATGAGACCCATAGTTAGCGGCCACGTTTCACTGCCGTAGGTCATCACTGGCAACACACACTGTTCATAGACTTTCGTCTTGAGACACTGAGGTAAGTCGGACGCGAAGATTTTTCGAAGCTTCCCGAATGCTGCCCACCCGAGTTGGATTCGACGAGAGATCTCTTTCTCGAAGTTGGACCTACCTAACTGGACTGCCTGTCCTAGGTATACGTAATGGTCAACAACTTCAAGTGTAGTGTTCCCAACATGAACTGGAGAGGGTACAACATGGGCATTTGACATAATTTTCGTCTTATCCATGTTCATCCTAAGACCCACTCTTTGGGAAGCACTACGGAGATCTTCGAGCATTGTGTTCAGGTCTTCCATGGTCTCAGCCATAAGGACTATATCATCGGCAAAACGAAGGTGTGTTAGGTACTGGCCATTAATGTTGATGCCGAGTCCTTTCCAGTCCAAGAGCTTAAAGATGTCCTCCAACGCAGCTGTGAACAGTTTCGGAGAAATAACGTCTCCCTGTCTCACACCACGCTGCAGTTGGATAGGATTTGTGTTCTGGTTCTGTACTCGGATCGTCATGGTGGCATTTTGGTATAAGTACCTCAACACCTCGATATACCTATAGTCCACTTGGCACCTTTGGAGAGACTGCAGCACCGCCCAGGTTTCAATCGAATCAAAGGCTTTCTCATAGTCCACGAACGCCAAGCAAAGTGGCTCATTATACTCCTCAGTCTTCTGTATAACCTGCCGCAGCGTATGGATGTGGTCTATGGTGCTAAAGCCTTTTCGGAACCCGGCTTGTTCGGGAGGTTGGAAGTCGTCGAACTTGCGAGCGAGACGATTCGTAAGGACTCTCGAAAACAGCTTATAGACATGACTCAGAAGCGAGATGGGTCTATAGTTCTTTAAGAGGGACTTGTCACCCTTTTTAAAGAACAAGATCACCTCACTTATGTTCCATGTCTTTGGCGTTCTGCCCTGGACGATGACGGAATTAAAGAGCTTCTGGAGGACTTTGAGTATCGGCTTACCGCCCGCTCTCAGAAGTTCTGTAGTGATTCCATCGTCACCCGCCGCCTTGTTGTTTTTCAGCTGTTTGAGAGCCATACTAATCTCGCACAGGCTGACGTCCGGGATATCTTCGGTATAGTGTCGGGTAAGCTTGGCTCTGGGGTCTTTAGCCTTGCTTTCAACAGGTGTCTGCGTGGAATATAACTGCCCATAGAAGCTCTCGATCTCCCTCAGGATTTCAGGCTTTGATGAAATGATGCGTCCGTCGTCAGTTTTCAGCTTCGTCATCTGGCTTTGCCCAATAGACAGATCTCTCGCGAACACTTTGGAGCCTTTATTCCGCTCGATGGCCTTGTAGCGGCATCTATAGTACCGCCGCACATACCTTCACATGGTTGCAACGAGACTCATCACCATGTGACTAGATGGCGCTAGTGTCGAATAAACACAAATATTAGTAAGGAACAGCAACTCGTAATATGGAGAATATATGGAGAAACCTACACCTCGCTATCGGAGTTTTCTCAGCCACCAAACTATATATACAACTTCCAACCATCATCGGTTGGACCGCGGTCCCCGGGCAAATACCACCTAGCCCGGAGGAAGATCTTCCACTTTGGCCTTCCTACTAGTGGCTACATCTCTCCATACCATACCATACTTCATTCCCACACTGGTGAACCCCGACGGAGCACATCAAGCACCTTCAGCAACGCAGCGCAGCCATCACACCCCATACCTCATCCAGCATCCGCAGCAGTCACACCGCAAGCAGAAGCACAGCAGCCAGCAGCCTTCAAGGTTCCATCGCAGCCTCATTGACGACGCTTCCTGGACCTTCGGCAACTCTCGACGGCATTATCCTGACCTGGTCTTCGCAGCCCACGACTGGAGCATCACTGGGCCCTTACTCCGGCGTGGCAGCTCTGCACACTACACCAGCAGCTCGGACCTACCGTCACCTTCCACTGTCCCGACTCACCGTGGACAGGTCCCGACTCACCGTGGACATGGATCTACCTGCAGCACTGGCGGACGCGCCTTCCTTCACCCCGCATCGTCTCGACTCACCGCAGACTGGGGCATCTCCTGCAGCACTCTACTCTGGCACTTGCATAGCTCTGACGCACTGACAGCTGAGCTTGGACTACCCTTGGACTATCGACCTCCGGTCTCAGGGGGGGAGTGATGTAGCGGCATCTATAGTACCGCCGCACATACCTTCACATGGTTGCAACGAGACTCATCACCATGTGACTAGATGGCGCTAGTGTCGAATAAACACAAATATTAGTAAGGAATAGCAACTCGTAATATGGAGAATATATGGAGAAACCTACACCTCGCTATCGGAGTTTTCTCAGCCACCAAACTATATATACAACTTCCAACCATCATCGGTTGGACCGCGGTCCCCGGGCAAATACCACCTAGCCCGGAGGAAGATCTTCCACTTTGGCCTTCCTACTAGTGGCTACATCTCTCCATACCATACCATACTTCATTCCCACAGCCTCTTTAATACGATTCGTATTAAATTGGCGAAGGTCGCTCGTCAAAGACTTAGATATCTGTCTATTAAGCTGCCGATAACGATTAGCATCTACTGAACTCTGGAGCCTCATTTCACGTCTCTGATCCATGAGTGTGTGGTCGGAGAGTTTCTTTATCTTGGGACGGCGGGTCTTAAAGAGCTTGGACCCTACCGTACGGACAGCATCCACCACCATGTTGTTTAGATCGTCCACATCTATGCTGTTCTCAAGGGCTTCGAAGCGGTTTTGGAGTTCGAGTTGAAAGCTCTCGGGGTTTTGAATATGGGCCGGCAATGGTCGAATTGTTGATTTTATCAGTCGAGATCTTTCCAGCTTTGGGTTGATATTCAATGTGCCACGTACCAATCGGTGATCGCTCCCCGTCTTAACAGCGTTGATCACAGTGACATCATTGAATATTTGCTTTTTCGTCGACATGATAAAATCTATCTCATTTCTGACTTTACCGTCCGGACTGACCCAGGTCCACTTCCGGCATTCCGGCTTTCTGAAGAAGGAGTTCATCATAAAGAGGTTCTCCTTCTCCATAAAGTCAGCCAGCATCTGGCCTCTGTCATTCCGTTGCCCAACTCCAAATTGCCCCACTCAGCTCATCACCGCATCGTTTCCCCAACTTAGCATTGAAGTCCCCCATCACAACAGTGTAGTGGGTTTTGAAGCTATGCATGGCTTTAGAGATCTCCTCATACATAGCCTCCACTTCGTCATCTTGGTGTGTCGAGGTCGGTGCGTAAACCTGTATAACATTCAGCGAACACCGTTTGGATATTCTGAGTATAAGGTACGCCACACTGGTCGACACACTTCCGATGGTAGTCACGTTGTTGACAAGGGACTTGTGGACGATGAATTCGATACCACCTTGGGACTGTTGGTCGCCCTCCCGGTAGTAAAGCAAGTTACCGGAGTTGAGGATTATCGAGTCCTCTCCCGCTCTTCGGACTTCAGATAAGCCGATAATGTCCCAGTGTACCTTGCTGATAACTTCTTCCAACTCGGTTAACTTCGCGTCGGTCCTTAGTGTGCGCGTATTATAGGTTGCCAGGTGCAGTAGTCGTCGTTTTTGGTAGCCGAGCCGCACCCGGGGATTCTTAGCACCCCCTGCCCCGCCGTTACCGTAGCCGCTACCGTAGCTAGGAATAGCGGGGCTGCCGGGGACTGGGGGCCAATTTTTTGATCCATTATGCATGAGGGGGGGGGTTTGCCATAATCGCCACGCTTGGCAGGCGGGTTGGCGATCGCAGTAGGCCAATGTTTTTTGGAGACGCTGCTGCCCGTCTCTTGAAGGCTATGCTCCCTTAGTCGCCTTTTACGACACCCACGGGATGATAGGGGGTAGTGCTATTCTAGGCCGGCACATACACGGCACAACGTCAGGGGATGCTATTGTAAATCTATTTGCGGAATTCTTCTCTTCTGTTTACGTGAGTGGCGGAACTACGTCTTATACCCCTGATTTCCCATGTCATAATTTCGCCACAAATCAGCTGCAAATCCGACACGACTCCGTGTTGAGTATTATAAAGAACATTGACATATCTAAAGGTGCAGGTCCGGATGGTATCCCACCTATACTAATACGTATGTGCGCTTCAGCTTTAGCTGAGCCGTTGACTCTGATATTCAACAAATCGCTCAGGGAGGGTACTTTTCCCGCTTTATGGAAAATAGCAAAAATTACACCTATCTATAAATCTGGCGATAAACACAATATAGCCAACTATCGTCCTATTAGTATTCTGAACTGGTTTGCTCGGATTTTTGAGTTGCTTGTCTATCAGCACTTTTACAACCACGTCCGTCCCTTACTTAGTCCAAAGCAGCATGGTTTTGTTGTAACGTTACAAAGAAGAGGGGAAGATAGAGAGCCTACCTAGAGTAGAAGGATTGAATCTAGCTAGTTAAGGAGCAAAGTAGAAAGATGGAAATATAGTACAATTAACATTTATTTACACTAAACCTAACAGACAGGAAGCTAAGGAACTTAAATGCTACGAGGGAGGATAGGGGAAGGGGCGATTCTTCAGAGGCTTGCAGAGGGACAGGGGAACGTAATCTAGCGCGCGGAGAGGGGACGCGGAAGGGACGTAGTGGTACCGTGGATGAGCAGCGTAGACAGGCCGGAGATGGAGCGCAGATGAACGGAGGCTGGCCGCAGATGGAGCGTTTCAGCAGTAGAATAGTAGGTGCTGCCCAGCAGGAGTTGGAGACTCGCAGCACCCGTAGAACTATTAGTTGACACTCGCGGCGCGGGCTTTCTTGTAAGGCCCGGGAACACTACTTGTTTACACCGTAGATCTCGAAGACTGACTGACCCACGTAATAGGTTTGACAATCCTTTTATACTTACAGTAAATTTTGAAAAACCGAAAGAAAAATGTAGAAGAAAAATAATACAGCATTTCAAAATGGGAATTCGTGTATTCGCTCGGCAGCAATACAAAAGAGCGGGATGGCCAATAAATTGATAGACAACCTACGCGAAGTGTGAGTAGAATTGAAAAAAGCAAATAAACTTAGCTGTCACTTGTAAACAAGCAGCTGTCAAAATAAATACAAAATTATAACCTCACTTTTCCACTAAGTATGAAATTTATGGATGAAATTCAATAAAATTGTATGAAAAAGGATGAAACTACAAACCTAATAAAAATCGCCGTAAAAAGACGAATAAATTGCTGCCAAGCAAATGCTTATTTTCAAAGAATTTGGAAAGTTATGGCCAAAAATACTTATTCCCTAAGAAACTTAAACTAATTAAAACTAGCTTAAAACTAAGAGCTCAGGAGCGACAGGCAGCACGCTACATTATTCCCCCCCCAAAGAGAAAATTTTCCCTTAGGAAAATTTTACAAGAGTAAAATAAAGCTAATAAAATATGTACAGTAATTACAAATTCACACCAATGTGCTATAGTTACACAAAAGGGCATTGTCCTGCAGAGCTTAGCTACTCTGCAGCAAAGAGAATAAAGAGAGAGATTATACTTGATTTCTGTCTGGAGAGCTTAGCTACTCTCCAACAGAGAGTAAACATAGAGACGATGTGCACTATGGCCGCCTGTATGCAGAATAAAAAATTAAAATCATGCTTAAATATACAGAATAGTGTGCCTGCCGTCCGCATATGTACTAGAATAAAATACAAACAGAAATAAACAAACCGAAACAAAATTACAACTTAAAATCTTTTATGTGCCATTTGCCTCTAGCTCCATTTTGGTCTTCTAAAATATAAACAAGAGGAGAAAGCTTACGTATAACTGTACACTTTATAAAACGTGGTGCCAATTTCGCAGAGAAATATGCACCTGCATCACTTTGAACATAATTTCGACGCCAAACAATATCGCCGACATTAAATTCCTTAAAAGAGCGCCTTAAATTATAAGGACCAGTGTTCTTAACATACGCATTATATAAAGCAACTTGAACCTGGTCAAAGTAGGATGCTAAATGCCCAAGATTATTAGCATAGATATCACGGGGCATAAAAATTATCCCGTCCAAGTCAGATGTTGGTGTATAAAGGGAGCCAGTGGAAACATACTCCCGACCATGAACAAGAAAGAAAGGAGAAAAACCCGTAGATAAATTTACACTAGAGTTCATAGCGCATTGAATCTTGCTGAGATGTTTGTTCCAAGAGCGATGATCATTGCCTACTAAGGCAGCTAACGCGGTTACGATGGTACGATTATATCGCTCGGTAAGATTAACCTGTGGACAGTAACGCGGAGTAAAGGATACGAACGGAATATTATAACGCGAAAGAAAATTTGAGAATTGATGAGATTGGAACTGTGAGCCATTGTCCATAATAATAGTTTGGGGAACGCCATGGATATAAAAGACAGAGTTCTCCAAATGAAAAATTACATTTTCGGTAGTTGCGCGTTTGAGAGGGAAAATAAGTGTATATTTGGAAAAGCAACAATTTACAACTAAAATATATTGATTCCTTTGCCTGGTCATTGGAAGAGGGCCCATTAAATCCAATGAGATGGACTGCCAAGGACGTGAACATATTTTTGGTTTTCCCATTGGCCCAAAAGGAGAATGGTTCAAATGTTTATACGCCAAACATGTTTCACAAGAAGAAATAATTTTTGAAATTTGTTTAAACATACCAGACCAATAATAAAGAATAGAGAGTTTTTTGTACGTTTTAAAAATGCCAAAATGAGGACTTGAAGCGTCACCATGAGCGGCTTTAATAAGGTCTTCTCTAGCAGAAGGTGGGGGCACTTCCTTCCAAAGGAAATCTTGGTTCAGCGGTTCAGATGAATTAAAGCGACGGTACAACTTACCATCCCGAACACTGAAATTAGGATATGAATCTGGGTTTTCGCGACAATTGTTAAATATATTATTAAAACGATCTGTTTCAGAGGTATCACTAGAAATAGCAATAGGTTCGATCATATTCGTTTTCGATCTAGAAAGTAAATCAGGGACAACATTTTCTTTACCCCTTTTATGTTTTAAAATAAAATTAAAGCACGACAGACGAAGAGCCCATCGGGCAAGTCTCCCGGTTGGATTGGACATATTCAAAAACCATTTCAGAGCTGCATGGTCAGTAAAAACAGTAAATTGTTTGCCATTATCTAAATAGCAACGCCAGTGTTCAATAGCTGTGAGCACTGCTAAAGTCTCTCATTCAGTTGTTGAGTAATTTTGTTCATTTTTATTTAGAGATTTGCTCATATAAGCAATAACTACCTCATTAGAGCCTTGAGTTTGTGTAAGCATAGCGCCTACGCCAACATTAGAAGCGTCACAATGGACAGAAAAAGGAAGATCAAAATCAGGACATGAAAGAATTGGAGCAGAAATAAGCGCTTCCTTTAGTTTGCGGAAAGCAGCCTCAGCATCAGGATTCCAAACAAATTTTGAAATTGAACCAGAAGTCAATTTATTAAGAGGAGAAGCTACAGAGCTAAAATTGGGAATGAAACGTCTAAACCAACTACATGTTCCCAAAAATTTCCTCATTTCCCTTTTATTCGTAGGAATTGGAAAATCTAAAATTGCCTGAACCTTGGCCGGATCAGCCCGTAAACCCTTATTATCAACAATATACCCGAGATACTTTAATTCGTTACGAAAGAATTGACTTTTACCAAAGTTGATTGTGAGACCAGCAAGAGAGAGTTTTTGATGAACTTTCATCAAAAGAGAAATATGCTCTTCAAAAGTATTACTAATGATAATTATGTCATCGAGATAGCAAAACACTTTATTCTCAAATTCTGGGGTAAATAATTGATCCATTAAACGTTGTTGAGTAGCAGGGGCATTCGTCAGACCAAACGGCATTACCGTAAAACGATACATTCCTCTGCCGGGTACATAAAAAGCGGTCTTATCCCTATCATTAGGGTCCAAAGGTATTTCCCAAAATGCTTTTGCAATGTCAATACTAGAAAGATATCGAGCATCCCTAAGGTTATCCAAAATTTCACTTATTAACGGAAGGCTATAAGCATCCTTTTTAGTAATTGAATTTAATTTGCGACTGTCGACGCAGAACCGCCAATCGCCATCCTTCTTTGGTGTTATTAAAACTGGGGAAAGCCAGGGGCTCTCACATTCCTCAATAACGTCAAGTTCCAACATTTTATCCACCTCATTCACGAGAGCTTTCTGTTTCTCTGGAGAGAGTCTATAACAACGCTGACGAATAGGTAGGGCATCGCCCGTATCAATTTTGTGACAAATTAAATTTGTACGACCAAGCTTGCCATTCTGTTCGAAAGAAATATTTTTAAATTGATCAATGACATCAGAAGCGATAGTTTTCTGAACGTCAGACAAATGGGAAAATGATAAAACCTGAGTATCAGTAGAACTATTTATAGTATTAATTTGGGAAGAAATATTTTGTAAGGGTATTTTGGGAAATAAGTCAAACTTCTTCCAAAAGTCAATACCAAGAATAAGGGAAGGATATATATCGGAAAAGACCAAAGCTTTAATTAAATGAGTAGAACCGTTAAAGGTCATGGGCAAAAGTATATACCCAGAAGACTTCACAGTATTTTTATTTGCAACCATTACTTTCGCAGACGACTTGAATAGAGTAAACCCAAGGTTTACAAATTGTTTATGAGAATCATTACCTAATACAGTAACACAACTTCCACTATCTAATAATCCGGAAAATGTTTTACCGGCTATGGAAACATTGGTAAAAGGACGCTGGTTATCAATTTCCTCGATAAAAATGGAAGTGCTAAAATAATTTAATAAATCTTGATTATCTTTAGAATTTAGGGAAGAACTACTATTCAAGTCGCTATCTATTTTTTTGGAGACGAAGGCCTATTGCATTTAGGACAATCAGTAGCCTTAGTACCTTTAAAGCCACATTTAAAACAAACGGGATCCCGGGGTTTGTCACAGTTATTAATTGAGTGCCCATTAGAGAGTGGGGTTCTTTCTCGTGGGCGCCAAAACTGTAACGTTACAAAGAAGAGGGGAAGATAGAGAGCCTACCTAGAGTAGAAGGATTGAATCTAGCTAGTTAAGGAGCAAAGTAGAAAGATGGAAATATAGTACAATTAACATTTATTTACACTAAACCTAACAGACAGGAAGCTAAGGAACTTAAATGCTACGAGGGAGGATAGGGGAAGGGGCGATTCTTCAGAGGCTTGCAGAGGGACAGGGGAACGTAATCTAGCGCGCGGAGAGGGGGCGCGGAAGGGACGTAGTGGTACCGTGGATGAGCAGCGTAGACAGGCCGGAGATGGAGCGCAGATGAACGGGGCTGGCCGCAGATGGAGCGTTTCAGCAGTAGAATAGTAGGTGCAGCCCAGCAGGAGTTGGAGACTCGCAGCACCCGTAGAACTATTAGTTGACACTCGCGGCGCGGGCTTTCTTGTAAGGCCCGGGAACACTACTGGTTTACACCGTAGATCTCGAAGACTGACTGAACCACGTAGATTTCGAAGACTGACTGACCACGTAGATTTCGAAGACTGACTGACCACGTAGATTTCGAAGACTGACTGACCACGTAATAGGTTTGACAATCCTTTTATACTCACAGTAAATTTTGAAAAACCGAAAGAAAAATGTAGAAGAAAAATAATACAGCATTTCAAAATGGGAATTCGTGTATTCGCTCGGCAGCAATACAAAAGAGCGGGATGGCCAATAAATTGATAGACAACCTACGCGAAGTGTGAGTAGAATTGAAAAAAGCAAATAAACTTAGCTGTCACTTGTAAACAAGCAGCTGTCAAAATAAATACAAAATTATAACCTCACTTTTCCACTAAGTATGAAATTTATGTATGAAATTCAATAAAATTGTATGAAAAAGGATGAAACTACAAACCTAATAAGAATCGCCGTAAAAAGACGAATAAATTGCTGCCAAGCAAATGCTTATTTACAAAGAATTTGGAAAGTTATGGCCAAAAATACTTATTCCCTAAGAAACTTAAACTAATTAAAACTAGCTTAAAACTAAGAGCTCAGGAGCGACAGGCAGCACGCTACATTATGTCAGGGAGATCGACCAATTCCAATCTTTTAACATATACCACCTTCCTATGTAACTCGTTTGACAGAAGAGGACAAGTTGATGCCATTTATACGGATTTTTCAAAGGCATTCGACCGTGTCAGTCATCCCATTCTAGTTGCTAAAGCAGAACATCTTGGTATCAATGGAAATCTATTGCGCTGGCTCACTTCATACCTTCTCAATCGTTCTCAGCTTGTTGCGTTAAGTGGCTATGATTCTTTTCCATTTGAGTCGACCTCGGGCGTCCCACAAGGATCAAATTTGGGCCCACTGTTATTTTTAATCTTCATCAACGATCTCTTGAACAATATTAAAAGTGAGTGTCTCGCTTTCGCAGATGACATAAAGATTTTTAATCGTATCACTAATATTACCGACTGCGAGGCTTTACAAGAATCATTAGACTTTATTGATTGCTGGTGTAAAACTAATCACATGTCATTAAATATTGACAAATGTCACGTGATCTCTTTCACTAAAAATAAAAATCAATTGACATATGATTATAACATAAGTGGCTCTATTCTTGTTCGTGTTACGACCATTCGTGATCTGGGAGTGTATTACGATTCAATTCTATCATTCCGACCACATTATGACTACATTTGCAACAAGGCTAACAAAATGTTGTTCTTTGTGCTTCGCAATGCTAAGCCTTTTAAGAACATCAATTCTTGGATAATTCCGTATGGGTCCTTAGTTAGGAGTATCCTCGAGTACTGTTCTGCGGTCTGGTCCCCTGTTTATCAATGTCACATTGATAGGATTGAGGCTATCCAACGTAAGTTTTTACGTGTTTTATGCACAAGGAGTGGTTTGCGTCGTAAATTAAGTAACTACAGTGAGCGTCTCAGCCACTTCAACATCGCTAGCTTAGAGAAGCGTAGGTGGATGAATGACCTGTGTACTCTTCATAAGATCACCAACGGATTTATAGATAGTGGTTTGATGGAGATGTTATTGTTCAGGGTGCCGACTCGGTCTGTGCGCATTCCGCGGTTATTCAACATACCCCCTTCAAATAATAATGTTTCTCGAAACAACCCTCTGTACAGAATGTGTGCCTGCTTTAATGATATATGTACTGATGTTGATCTTTTTAACTGTAGTGTCCCTGCATTCAAGAAGTCACTGATGCCGCTACTGTCATAAATTTTAATAACATTTTTTTTTGTTTAGACAATATTTGATTAAGTAATGTGTTTTTGGCATTTCTCTATTTTGTATATTTCAATTTCAATGTTTTATTTTCCTAATTGTGTTTTAATTATTATTTGGTAAAATTATTGTAAATGCTGTGCACTTTTATAATTGCGCTCAGATATAACCTTGATAATCTTAACTTATATTTTTGTATGTTTTTTCTATCTGTTGTCTGTAATTGTGCCTTGAGTAAATAAAATAAAAATAAAATAAAATGTGCCCTAAAAATTACACAAAAGTATTTTTTTTTTCTATTCGCAACTTATTGAATAAAAACCCATTTTCGGTGGTGTAGCCCTTGGCTCCGTTATGCGAAATCATTTGTTTCTGACTTTTTCTTTACGTGTAAAGAGTATGGAAAAAACCTCACTTCTGCACTTTTTCTATGTTTTTCGTTGTTTTTTCATCATTGTCTTTAGCACAATTATCTTTCTTGAAAAAAGTTATTGGAGCAACTGCACAGTACGTTAAAGTGTATTTTGATGTAGAATTTAATACGTTTCCGTTATTATTTACGCCGTTTTAGAAGAACGCTTGGCAGTCTATATAGAAAAATTCCAACCACCAGAGCAAGCAGGCTTCAGAAAGAACTATTCCACGATAGATCACATCCACACCTTAGAATTAGTTATAGAAAAATTTACCGAACATAACACCCCACTCTACCTAGCATTTATGGACTACGCAAAGGCTTTCGACTCTATATGTCATAACAGTATGTGGAAAGCTCTTTATGAGTGCGAAGTGCCATCCGAAGTCATAGAAATTATAAAAGATATATATAGTAATAGCGTAAGTCGTGTAAAATTAGAAAAACGAGGCTCTGATATAAACATATGTAGAGGCGTTAGACAGGGAGACCCGCTCTCACCAAAAATCTTCATCGCTGTTCTCCAAAGTATAATGCGTGGCCTAAACTGGGAAAGAAAAGGTATCAATATTAAAGGAAAATACCTTAGTCACTTACGATTTGCTGACGATATTGTGATTTTCTCTGAAACAGCAACCCAATTAGAAACTATGGTTAATGAACTGCACAAAGCGAGTAAAACAATCGGCCTAGAACTTAACACCACTAAGACCAAAGTCATGACCAACCACTTAACAAAACCAATCAAAGTCGAAAACACAGTATTAGATTATGTTCAAGAGTACGTGTACCTGGGCAAACAAGTTTCTTTTTCTTCAACTAGACATCAAGATGATCTAAACAGACGTACTAACATCACTTGGAATAAATTTTGGGCACACAAAGATATTTTGAAATCTAATCTTCCTATTAGACTCAAAAAGAAAGTTCTAGATTCATGTCTGCTGCCATGTCTCACCTATGGCAGCCAGACCTGGATATTCAATAACCAGACAATAAATAAAATACAAGTTTGTCAAAGGTCTATGGAACGTAGTATATTAAATATAAAAAGAAAGCACAGAAAAAGGAACACAGACATAAGAAAAATCACAAATGTAATCGATGCCTTAAAACATTGTAAAAAACTGAAGTGGAAGTGGGCTGGTCATATTGCACGAATGGACAAAGATAAATGGACAGACAGAGTAACCACATGGAATGGACCACCACACAAAAGAAAGAGAGGTAGACCAAAAAGGCGATGGTTGGATGAGATAATTGAAGTGGCCGGTAAGGACTGGGAAACGAAAGCGAAAGACAGGAAGACTTGGAGTGGAATGGAGGAGGCCTTTACCCGATGAGGGGTCCTTAATATTCTATTTTAATTTATTTATTTAATTCTAATTGATTTTTTTATTTAGACAATTTTAATTATTTAATTTTAATGAATTTTTTAATTATTTATTTTTTTTGAATTACAATCAATTAATATTATATAGTAAAGCATGCAATTTAATCACATAATAATTATTATCAAATTCTAATAGAAATAAAATGTATATTTTTTCTTAAGGAAAATAAAAGGCTATAATAATAATTATTTACGCCAAAAATATGACCCGCGACAAGCGCTTTTGATATTCTGATTTTTTTTACAATCATCTGTGAGGTTTATACGCAATTTAATACTTGTAGCTACTAGATAATCTCTTTAGCTTGTCGTATGTTTTTTTTGTGGCTACAACTTCACGTTTTCTATACACCGTCATTTTGTAGTCGTTTTAATTAACTTAAGGGTGTGTTGTACCAATGAAACTAAACATTTTTGCCCAAGAAACATGGGTCAAAAAACGACAAAAAATTTTGGTCCTCCCATACTAACTAGACAGCTAAAACATTGTATTTGTATGGGAAAGTCCAAAATTTTTGTCGTTTTTCGACCCATGTTTCTTTGGCAAAAATGATTATTTTCATTAGTAGAGCACTCCCTGAAGTTAATTAAAATGACTACAAAATGACGGTGTATAAAAATATGGCCCGCGCAAACCATGTTATCCTATTATGGCCCCTTAATAAGTTTTTTTACTCAAGTTAACTATACTTTTGTCAAATTTATTGTACTAAAAGATTTTTTTTATTCCAGATTATCCGATGACGACTATTTCCCCTCCAACACGTGGGCAGTGTCCCCCAAAATGGAGGACCCCCCATCTCCCAAAACAAGGGGGGCTAAGTCCACAGGCCCCCTAAAATGTACCGTTTGTGAGAAAACTTTGAGCACCGCATCTTATTTGAGGATTCATATGAGAACACATACTGGAGAGAAACCATTTAAATGTTATATTTGTGATAGAGGTTTTATAACTTCGAGTAAGATGCATAGACATGTTTTGACCCATGAAGAGAGCTGGGAAGGTAAGTTTTTTACGTTTTTTATTCTAACAATATTGATAAACAAAATATTTTAATACTAATTGGTTCATGCGTCATGCTCGTGAACGGGTGCTGTCAGTGGGAATGAGTCTACTTCTGGCTACCTATCTTGACACATATTAGATAATTATTAGTATGAATTTTAATTTTATTTTTAAATAAAGGTACCTTCCACAGACATATACACTGGCCTGCAAAACTTAGTACTACAGAGGTCTATTTTCATACAAACGAGGTAACTTTGAAGCATTGGTTCTCCGCCCAGGATTAAACGTGGTGTGATCTGATGATGGCCATCCAGGGAGTGAATGGAGAAGATTCAGATCCCCATACACACCCAATTGATCTGATCAGCATTCTAAGAGCTGTAAGGATAAGAGTTATCAGTTACAGCATTTCCATACATTTTAATGCTATTTTCGTGGTTTTTTAAAAAATATCCAAACAGCTCTTAGAATGCTGATCAGATCTATTGGGTGTCTATGGGGATCTGAATCTTCTCCATTCAGTCCCTGGATGGCCATCGCCAGATCACAGCTAGGTCAATCCCTGGCGGAGAACCAAGGCTTCAAAGTTACCTCTTTTGTATGAAAATTGACTGGTGTCTAATTCTTTGGCTACCACTATTATGTCTGTGGAAGGTAATGTTTTTTAAATCATTTATCATATAATTGACTTATTATCTATTAAGATATTCTATTACATATTTAAAAATAAAAAAAATATTTTGTGTAAGTACTCAATTTTCATCACCAGGTGACGACGGCGCGTTGAAAGTTGAAGACATCAAACAGGATCCTGATGATGAAGATGATGAAAAGACGAAGACCAAGTAAGTACAATTTGAAGACCTCCGTGGTCATGTGGTTTGTACGCCGGTTTTCAAGGAGTCACCATCTCTGAGGTGTCGGGTACAATCCCCGGCTCAATCAATTTAGAAAACGAACTTTTTTACAAGTTTAGAAAAAACCTCTAAAGCCGAATAGTGTAGATAGGTACCATCAAACTGAACAACTTTTATTATGGGCCCAACTCTGAAATAGTGAAAAAAAATCAGCTGATTCTTACATTTGATTATTCGTTATAAATTTTTGTATGAAACAGCAGATTTTTTTCGCGATTTCAGAGTTGGTCCCATAGTAAAATTTGGTCAGTTTGATGCTCCCTATCCACCATATTCGGCGTTAGGGGTATTTTTGTATTAATAAAACACGATATCGCGTGATATTTCAATTTATTAATTAACCCTTTGTTACATAACGCAACCTAAGTAAATCAACGTTTACAATATTTTTACATAATATTAAAGTAAGTTATTAAAAATTTCTCATTCTATGAAATCTAAAATCGCAATAATTATATAAAACAAAATTAAAATATCTAGGTAAAATTATTTAAATTTTCAGTTCATTCTATATGATATGTTGTGTTCAATCGACGCTCAACTGTCAAAATCCATTGTCTTTTGACAGTTAAACGTTGATAAATGGCTATATGATGTCGCGTTTCGGTGGGGGAGCAGGGGTGTTTGTGTTACCACCAGTTACCAGTAAAAAGTTATCACTAAGAAATAGGTTTTCCTTACAGATAACCATTTATTTTAACAGTTATTTGCGGGGAAAATTTGTTCCTAAGAGATAATCACATATGATTTTATTTTCCTTACAGATAATCTATACATATAATAAAGCTGTAGAAAAGTTGTGTCTGTACAAAGAAAATATTTTGAAAAAAAGTGGTTGGGGTGTTCGATAACAACCTATAAAACCCATTTCTATCATTTTTGGAATTTTTGTCTGTTTGTCTGTTTATCTGTATGTTTGTGCGCAAATAACTCAAAAACCACAGAATAGATTTTGATGGGATTTTCACAGTTTGGTAGCATAGGGTCCAACTTAAAACTTAGGTTATGTTTCATCTGATTCGGGTGGGTAGAACCTGGGAAATAGCTTGAACTCTCCGTAGTACTAGATTTCATACACTAAGGAGATCATTTTAAACTGGTCGCCTTATTGTTAAATCGCGGGCAAAAGGGATACCTACCTACCTGGGGATTTTTCTATTGTCTACGCCACGTTAAAGAAATTTCTCTACCGTGTCCACGACGCGGATGATTTCGCAAGCGGAGTATATCCAGAATAAAAGTACTGTTCTCGAGGGATAGCAAAAAAACTTTCCACGCAGACGAAGACGCGGGCGGCCGCTAGTTTTTAAAATAAATAGTTATCTTTAAGGAATGGTATGTACATTTACAGCCAAGAACGGGAAGTTATTTCGAGGCAATGTAAATTGATTCCCGTGCAAGCTCATATTGTGCTTTTCACAAAGAAATGCTCCTTTCATTTTGGAAAGAAATATTATTTACTTCGCATATAACGAATAAAATAAATAGTTATCTGTAATGAAAATTTATTCCTAAGACATAACTGGTCATACTACTGGAAAATAACCAGTTATCTGGCCTTAGTCATCTTCAAGGATCAATGTAGGTACTTTAGAATCGGAGCAGTACATTTGATGTTGTCTAAAATTAATTCATCATTTATTTGTTTTAGGAAATTGGTAAAGAAAGCAAAAGCCAAATTCAACAGCAAATCGAAAGGCGAAAAGGTGAAGAAATACAAGAGTCGGCCGCACTCTTGCGAGTTCTGCCAGAAGAAGTTCCTGCACCTGGAGACTCTGCAGGTGAGGAAATGGTTAAAATTGGTTATGACATATATTTATTTGAACGAGGTGAAGAAATACAAGAGTAGGCCGCACTCCTGCGAGTTCTGCCAGAAGAAATTCCTGCACCTGGAGACTCTGCAGGTGAGGAAATGGTTAAAATTTGTTACGACATTTATTTATTTGAACAAAATGAAGAAATATAAGAGTTGGCCGCACTCCTGCGAGTTCTTCCAAAAGAAATTCCTGCACCTTGAGACTCTGCATGTGAGGAAATGGAAATGAAAAATGGAAAATTAAATTTGGTTACGACATATGTATATTTACTTGAACGAGGTGAAGAAATACAAGAGGCAGCCGCACTCCTGCGAGTTCTGCCAGAAGAAGTTCCTGCGTCTGAAAACTCTGCAGGTGAGGAAATTGTTAAAATTAGTTACGTACGACACATATTTACTTGATCGAGATGAATAAATACAAGACACGGCCGCACTCCTGCGAATTCTGCCAGAAGAAGTTCCTGCATCTGGAAACTCTGCAGGTGAGGAAATTGCTAAAATTGGTTACGACATTGATTTATTTGAACAAGGTGAAGAAATCCAAGAGTCGGCTGCACTCCTGCGAGTTCTGCCAGAAGAAGTTCCTGCATCTGGAAACTCTGCAGGTGAGGAAATTGCTAAAATTGGTTTATTTGAGCCAAACGAAAGTTCTGCCAGAAGAAATTCGTGCATTTTGAGAATCTGCAGGTAAAAAAATTGCTAAAATTGGGTATATTAACTCGTATTTATTTATTTGATCCGAGTTCTCTGCCAGTATAAGTTCTTGCACCTGGAGACTGCGGGTGAGAAAATGGTTAAAATTGGTTATTTATTTGATTGCTGCGAAAAAAACTATAAGGGTTCCTTGTTGGCTTGACTACGGAACCCAAAAATGGCTAATGTTGATTTATTTGAGCCAAACGAAGGTTCTGCCAGAAGAAGTTCCTGCATCTGGAGACTGAAGATGAAAAAACTTCCTTGATGGCTTGATTACGGAACCCTAAAAATGGCGAAAAAAATGTAAATCTAGTCATAATCATAATTATTTATTTGCGTAAAATACGGTGAACATGTTCTTACAATAATAATGTGCACATGTTTTGCCCTTACTAAAGAAGCATGCAAATTTTTATAAGTACTTATGCATGTCAATTCTTGAAATCTAATAATTGCTTTATGTCATAAAAATTATGTTAATTCAACCACTGGTAAAATTTAAATTTAAATACATTTAATGTCAATTTTTTAAAGTCATTTGGAATTTTATTATAAATACTTACACACATACTCAGACAATTTTTATTATACTTTGCTGATTTCGGTACTTCATTTAATACTAGCCTATTTGAATTTCTGTGCAGTCGGGAACTTACGTCAGATAGTTTTTTAAACAGTCCTAAGTTTTTATGTTAAAGAGTTTATTTATTTGTTTTAGGTCCATAAGAAGTGCCATGAAGGCGAGGAACTAATCCTAAAGTGCGGGTTCTGCCTCGAGGTGATGTCGGACGAGGAAAAGCTGAAGGAACACGAAGCGACACACATCGGGCCCCGGCCCTACCTGTGCACGGTGTGCGGACGGACTTATAAGAAGAGGGAGACTATGGTAAGAATTTATTTTATATTATATATTAGTGCTGTCCCATATATGGGACGTCCCTAACATATGTCCTATATATGAGACATCCTTAACATGTCCCATATATGGGACATCCCTTACATGTCACATATATGGGATATCCCTAACATATGTCACATATATGGGACAGCACTTACCTGTGTACATATGTGGCCGAACTTATAAGAAGAGGGAGACTATAGTATGTATTATTGAAGTGCAGGACGAAAAGATCGCTATAGATTGGAGTAGAAAGTAGGTAACTTTGAAGCCTTCGTTCTCCGCCAGGGATTGACCTAGCTGTGATCTGATGATGGCCATCCACTGAGTGAATGGAGGAGATTCAGATCGCTATACACACCCAACCGATCTGATCAACATTCTAAGAGGTGAGGGCCTCTCTAAAAACCGCGAAAAAAGCATTGAAATGTATGGAAATCTTGAAACTGCGAACTCTGATCCTTACATCTCTTAGAATGCTGATCAGCAGTTCTATTTTGTAACTCAACTGACAGCTCAAAATGATCATCACTGGTCTAAGTTGTAAGTAAAGCGCATTCGCTTAGATAGTGTCGCCCTTTTATCGCGCCGCCTTTGCACGTGCCGCTTCTTGTCAAAGGATGCCGCCGCATAAACAAAGGATACCGCGTGCGGCGTACATCCGCAAGTGAATTTGGATTTTGGCAGTTTACTTCGAAGCGCCGCGCCGTAGTGAAAAGTTGTGTTTGTTGACTCTGCTACGTATACTAAAAATGTTTTATCGTCCTTGAGAGGACAGTGAAGTGCCTCAAGACGAAACTTTAAGTGAACCAACAAAAAAAAGACGGGTGTTTTACATGTAAACACAAAAGATGTGTAGATCACGCAAATAAAGAAGAAAATCGATATTTTGGTATGGATTCGGAACGTGATGATGTTGGATCTATTACTATAAATACAGGTGATAATGACTCCGACACTTCAAGTGATGAAGAAATAGTAGGCAGTCTAATTTTTTTTTATTTAATTTTTCATTAAAATTCTCTTTCCACCTCGCTTGTGTGTATTATTTGTATTATTTTGTATTCGTATTTTATTACAATAAACACAAGTAGTAGGGACGGACACCGTTATCTAAAAACACGACCCCCCCCTCCCCCTCCCGCACACTATGGTACAACTTAAATAATTATGGATACCGATAACGATATTGTTTACCGTTATCAGTAACATTACCAAAAACTTGCCGGTATGCCTGTCTCTGAACACATTTGCTTGCGGGTGTACCGACACTATCTAAGCGATGGCTGGTTCATGCGTCATGCTCGTGAACGGGTGCTGCCAGTGGAAATGGGTCTGCTTCTGTCTGCTTGTACTAAGGGCGTCGTATATTTATATATATTATTTTTCTGATTAATATTATCAATATGTATGGCACTTCTTACTCAAAATTTAAATTAATAACTAAACTTTGTTTTGATTTCTAATTTTTTTTTTCATTGCAATCATTTTGCTTTCTATATTCAGTAGTTTTGTAAGTAAAGGCCTATGAAAAGCTTTAGGATAATAGTTTTCAATTCGGTGCCTTAGGATGGGTAGCCTAAGTACGTCATGCTCTCTTTAATCATTTCTGCGGTGGTGTCGTGTGGGGCGGGTCGTTACGTTCCCTCAAATATGGTTGAGCGAAGCGATGGCTGGTCCATGCGTCATGCTCGTGAACGGGTGCTGCCAGTGGAAAGGGTCTGCTTCTGAGTACCTATCTTAACGCATATTGAATTGTAAGTTTTATTAAATTATTTTTTTATGTCTTGTAACATGTGGTTTTTTTTTGGTAAATTTTGCCTACTTAGGTGCACTTTCGAGTAACAGACACAGTGATTTCTCAACTAGTTGAAAGTTATTTACTCTCATTACTTAGTAGTATTTAGTTAGTAGTATTTAATTTCAACCTACCTACCCATTGTGTGCAAACTTTTGTTAATTATTGTGATGGAATTTGACCTCACTTTAAATGTGGAGCTCATTTTTCAATGTTGACGACTCTGTATGAAATATACAGGGAGAAAAAAGCAGCCCTTGACGAGTTTCTTGCCGGTTCTTCTCGTTACAAGGTCTCCCGCTTAGGGTTTGCGAACCGATGGCGTAGCTTCTATGACATTCACAAGTGCTTGTAACAGCCTAGACTGAATAAATAATTTTTGAATTTTTGAATTTTGAATGAGCTTTACATGCTGGGTTTTTGTAGAGTATGTAGAGAGTCATACATAAAATTGATTTTTACTGTAGCAGCAATATACTTAGGCAGCCATTACATGGTCATGCAAGCGTCAGTCAAATTCCATCAGTCATGAATTACGTTTGACTGATTGATGGAAAGAACAAATCGCATCATGCAACCATCAGTCACTACACTACATTACACGGTAGGCTAATCGTCAGTCACAGCCCGTGACTGTGGTTAAACTGACAGCAAAACCTACCGTGTAATGGCTTCCTTACAACTTAGCTCAGTGATGATCATTTTGAGCTGTCAGTTGAGTTACAAAATAGGCCTGCTGATCAGTCGATTGAATCTGAATCTCCTCCATTCACTCCCTGGATGGCCATCATCAAATCACAGCTAGGTCAATCCCTGGCGGAGAACCACGGCTTCAAAGTTACCTCGTGTGTATGAAAATCGACTGGAATCCTTAAGACTCCGTAGCGATTTTGCCGCAGTCTGCCGCTCTCTCGCTCGCACATTTCATGTTTTCTCAAGATTTCTTAAATCTGAGTGCGTAAATGAAAAATGTCTCGGCCACTTTTCGCAATATAAGATTACGGACATTTCAACATATATTTCAGTTCCGAGTTGCTGAAGTATAAAAAGTTATCGTATTTGCCAGTTCAAATAACTGTTAGAAACGATAAATTTTGTACTTTAGCAACAAAAAACTAAAATATATTTTATAATGTCTGTAATCTTATAAAGCGAAAAGTGGCCGAGACACATTTTTAAATTGCGCACTCAGATTTAAGAAATCTGGAGAAAACATGAAATGTGCGAGCGAGAGAGCTGCAGTCAGCGGCAAAATCGCTACGGCCTCTTAATAATTAAGTGGCTACAACATAATTATTATGTTGTAGCCTCCAATATACAACATGTTACAAATACGAATAATACCGAATATGGTGGATAGGGACCATCAAACTCAACAACTTTTACTATGGGACCAACTCGGAAACCGAGAAAAAAATCAGCTGTTTCATACAAAAATATAAAAATGTATGAAACAGCTGATTTTTTTCGATATTTATGATTTGGTCCCATAGTATAAGTTGTTCAGTTTGATGGTCCCACTCCCATCTACCATTATTCGACTTTTATGGTTTTTTGTAACACTTTATATTTATTTATTTATTTCCCCAACAGGTATACCACAGAAAACACCACAAACAGAACAAAGAATTCCAATGCAACGTTTGTTCAAAAAGTTTCAACGCCTCCTGCAAGTTACAGCGCCATCTAGTGAGCCACAGGACGGGCAAGTTCGTGCTTAGATACGAGTGTCCAGTCTGCGCGCATATGTTCCATACGAAATATCACGTGCAAATGCATCTGTCGACCCACCAGAAGGAAGGATTGTAAGTATTTCGTGTTTGTATGGATTTGTATGGGAGGGATTTAGCTGCATTTGAGGTTAAAAACAGTTTTGAATAGGTTTGTATTGGTTATTTTGAAGTTTTGGCGTTTGTATGAGAGGTTTATGGATTTGTATGAGAGGGATTAAGAGCTTTAACGCCTCCTGTAAGTCAGCGTCATCTAGTAAGCCACAGAACAGACAAGTTCGTGCTCAGATATGAATGTCCAGTCTGCGCGCATATTTATTTATTTATTTATTTATTTATTTATTTATTTAAGTAAGGCTTACCAACTAAACACATACATAACATTCATAACTTATAGGAATAAACAACAATAGTGTAGATATGCGTCTAAATTAAAGGTATGCACAACATTCAAAACTATATAGACCTATTAAAACAAATAACATAATTTAAACATAAGAAATGCAACACAATATCAATATTTTATAGAATACTTAATAAAAAAATAAATCAGATCAATTAAATTTAAAATGAATGAAATCAATAATAATTAGAATTTTTAGAATTTTTAAATCGAAAATTATAGCAAATTATTAATTATTTACAACATTATTTGTGTAAAAAGAAAGTATGTTTCTTTTTATTGCACCCAGACTGTCACAAAAAATATCAATATCACAGTTTACCCACAAATCATTGTAACACTTCATCATTGTAGAAAGAGGAGAATGGCTGCCATATTTCCTTTTATTAAAAATAGTGTTGAATGGTCTGAAATTACACAATCTAGCTGAGACTCTAGGCACTTTAATATTGATCTGTGATAGGAGGGAAGGACAATCCACTTTTCCATTTAGTAACTTATGTAAGAAGTATATTGCCAGTTGATTCCTTCGCTGCTCCAGTGTCAAAAGTCTGAAATGTGTCAGCCTATCAGCGTAGCTTCGTATTCTACGGTGAACCCCACTAACGTATGAGATGTTATTTAAAAACTTTTTCTGGATTTTTTCCATACGCTGAATATTGTTTTGGTAGGACGGATACCATACAATGCTACAATAGTCCACATGACTACGCACCAAGGCAAAATACAGAATTTTCGATGCTAGAATTGATTTAAAGTCTTTGGTGTTTCTTATAATAAAAGCTAACATTCTTAACGATTTATTCAAGGTATTATTCATATGTTTAATGAAACGCATTTCGGAGTCAATAGTGATTCCCAAATCTTTTACTTCTTCAACTGTTTTTAAAATAACTCCTTCAACTTTGTAGCAGCTATGAAATTTATTATGCTTGCGGGAGAATTTAATATGATAGCATTTATTTGTATTAAGGGACATTGCATTGCGTCGGCACCATTCCGCAACTCTGTCAATGTCTTCCTGAAGTTGAATTTGATCATGGTTGTTGTTTACAATTTTTGATACTTTTAGGTCATCTGCATATATTTCAAATTCTGAATTGCGAATACAGTGCTTGATATCATCAATAAACATGATAAAAAGCAGTGGACCAAGGTGCGAGCCCTGTGGAACTCCAGAAGTTGGTATGATTTCCCTAGATACAAAACCGTTAACTGCTACCTTTTGTGTGCGATCGACAAGGTACGAAGCAAACCAACCCAACAAACTTCCATGTATGCCAAATACCTTGTTTAGTTTTTTTAATAAAATTGAGTGATTTACTGTATCGAACGCTTTACTAAAATCATTATAAATGGTATCCACCTCGTTTCCTGCGCTCATTCTTGTTAATGTTCTATCAACAAATGTAACAAGATTGGATGAAGTAGAGCGTCTCTTAAAAAATCCGTGCTGTTGATCTGCTATGGTTTGTTTTATATGCCAGGTTAAATGAGGATAAATAAGCGACTCGAACACTTTACCCAAAACTGGTAGAATACTGATCGGTCTGTAATTACAAACATTACTTTTGTCGCCTGATTTATGTAACGGAATAATTATAGCATCTTTCCAAAGTTTAGGAAACACGCCTTCTGCTAAAGATCTATTAAAAAGAATATGTAACGGTTCCGTGAGTACTGACGCACATTCCTTCAAAAATACAGGATGAATACCATCACTCCCCGCTCCCTTATTAATGTCCAAAGCTTTTAACGACTTTTCAATACTGCCACTAGTTATATAAATATTTCCCATAGTAATTGCAGGAATAGACAAATCTTCATCTCCGAAAGGTAAACTGTTAATAGGGTTGTAGACGGATTCAAAGTTTTCAGCAAACAAATCTGAGATGCCATTACCGTTATTAGCCTCTTTATCACCCAATTTCATATTACATGGTATACATCCTTTATTGCTACGTTTATTGTTAATGTATGTCCAAAAGAATTTCGGATTTTTAATTACACTGCTAACAACATTTTCAATATATCTGTCATAGCATTTTTTTATCAGTGAATTAGTCCTATTTTTTAAAATGTTATATTCAAATTCATCTAACCCATTTTTAAACTTTTTGAATTTTTGGCGATGTTTTTCCTTTTCCTGCAATAGCTTTATTAGATTTGTTGTATACCATGGTGGATATGAATTTTTATTTATTTTATTACAAGGTACATAATCCGTAATTACTTGTTTCAAAATTGAATGGAATTTAGAAACAGCATCATCTACCGATAAACAATTTTTGAATTCTGAGGTCCAATTGAATTCAGATAAACGAGCCCTTATGGTATCGTAATTCGCTAAAAAGAATTTATGCTTCGGTGCATATTTAGGAGATAGCATTTTTGTTTTATTTAAAGCTACGTCAACTTCTATAGGGGGATGATAATTATCTACTCGAGAAACTATATTGTTTGACTTTCTAACGGAAATATCACACGTAGTCGTGTTGCTCAGAACAAGATCCAGAATTCGGTCTTGATGGTTCAACACTTGATTGTATTGCGTTAAATCATAGCTGGATAAAAAGTCAATAAGTTCACAACCATTGATATCATCATAGTTACTAGGCTTAAGGGAGGAATCTATGCCAGATGGCGTCCAGATAATATCTCCTTGGTTAAAATCACCAAGTATCAGAATGTCACCGTCGATATTACTCATTACTGTACCAGTGTTATCTGTAAAATGTTTAAGGTGAATATGTTTAAGAGGGGAACGCAAATATATGGAGCAAACTTGTAATTTATAACCACCCAAATCTAAAGTTACCCATAGATCTTCACAAAGAGATTCAAGACTGTTGTTTCTGTAAGCATTAAATGACTTTTTCACAGCGATAGCAACACCTCCACCATCAGAATCGTCATTAAAAGTGTTTGATGATCTGTCCCTCCTAAACACTTGATATCTGTTATCAAAAATTTCACTGTCGTTTATACTATTATTGAGCCAAGTTTCTGTGAACACTATCAAATCAAAATCATTAGAACAAATTTCAACAAAAATATCAGTTAACTTGGTCCGCATGCCGCGGACGTTTTGGTAGTAAATATTAAGAGTGAATTTTAAAACAAATTAATAATAATCATTACAGTACAAGAAATCAAGAAACTAAACTAAGGTTTTTAAAGTATCTTGATGAAGTATCACTCTAGCTGGATGCTCATCATCCTTTCTGACGAAAACTTTGCCACTTCTTACCCACACATATTTGAATTGTTTCTCTCTGGCCCAGATTCTTGTAGCAGCGTGAAGTGACTTGTTGGCTTGGGTGAGATGTTCGCTTATGTAGACAGGAGAAGGAGATCCACTGTCGCCAAACCCTAATAGCCTGGTGTTTAATTTTTCTTTGGGATGAGATTTATTGTACGTGTACACAGCTGCCAGGAAGTTGTCGCGTTTTATTCTATTAACAAATCTACAAACCACCGCCTTTGGAAATTTCGAAGCTTGATTTTGTTTTTGGACTCGATTACAGGCTACAATATCGTTTTCTGTGATTGAAGAGCTGACCACTTTACTTATCTGCATGAGTGTTTTAACAAGATTCTCTTGTCGATGCTCTGGTAGACAGTGAATTTCTATATTATTTTGTCTCGAATCCTGCTCTATAATCGAGATCCTCGATTCTAGTTCTTTGACTTTGAGCTGCAGAGAGTTGTTTTCTAACTGGACCTGTTTGTTTAATTTCACACAAGCTTCGACATTGCTTTTCATATCTTCAAACTGTGCATTCAAGAAATTCACAGTATCTTCAAAATTACGTAATTCGTTTCTTAAAGTAGTAAACTCAACTTTGATAGCCTCTCGCACAATGTCTCGAAGTTCCTCGCGCAATATAGTCTTAATAGTGGAGCGTAAACTTGCATTTTCCTCATCGTTAGCATTACAAATGTTATTTCCACGTGTAACAGTTACATTTCGACGTTCGTCTGGCGATTCTTCGTTAGTTGTGTTAGAAGTTTTACAGGGGGTATTTTCCTTGTTTTTATTAAGCTGAGTAGATGCAATATCCAAAGCGCATCCTGGACACTTCCAATTTGACTGTTTTTTAAAGTTAGTACTTGTCAGATTTACGCAAAGGTAATGAAACTGTTTGTTACAGTTAACTTTAGAACAGGAAATCTTCTCGCTAGCTTTCAGTGGCTTATTACACCCACTACTACAATAAGCATTCATTTTAAATACTGCGTTGAGATAAAAAAAAAATAAGAGAAAAAAAAATACTTAAAAATAATTGCTTTCCAACTCGACCGCTTGAATGAAGCACGGCGACGTTCCAGTAGCAACTCGCAGATTGAACGCGGCACGGCAACAAGGACGCGGGCTCGATGCAAGTTGTTGGGTCGCGTCGGTGTTCGTTAAATATTTTCGAATTGTTTCTGCTTATATCTTGCAATCCTCGTTGAGCTTCACTATTCTGATTTCACCATCAAAAAGGTCTTTTCAATGGCTAACTAAATATTATAATCACAAACTAAAACAACGACATTTTAACTAGGTTTTGGAATTAAATTCGTGGAGCAAAAATTAACAGGTCTGTCTCACTCGGGCGCTCGCGCGCATCTTTTATATATATCGCGCATATGTTCCATACGAAATATCACGTGCAAATGCATTTATCGACGCATCAGAAGAAAGGATTGTAAGTATTTCCTGTTTGTATGGATTTGTATGGGAGGGATTTAGCTGCATTTGAGGTTATAAACAGTTTGGATAAGGGTTGTATGGGTTGTTTTGAAGTTTTGGCGTTTGTATGGGAGGTGTATGGATTTGTATGAGAGGGATTAAGAGCATTAACGCTTCCTGCAAGTCAGCGTCATCTAGTAAGCCACAGAACAGACAAGTTTGTGCTTAGATAGGAGTGTCCAGTCTGCGCGCATATGTTCCATACGAAATATCACGTGCAAATGCATCTGTCGACCCACCAGAAGGAAGGATTGTATGTATTTCGTGTTTGTATGGATTTGTATGGGAGATATTTCGCTGTATTTGAGGTTAAAACAGTTTTGAGTAGGTTTGTGTTGGTTGTTTTGAAGTTTTGGCGTTTGTATGGAAGGTGTATGGATTTGTATGAGAGGGATTAAGAGCTTTAACGCCTCCTGCAAGTCAGCGTCATCTAGTAAGCAACAGAACAGTCAAGTTCGTGCTTAGATACGAGTGTCCAGTCTGCGCGCATATGTTCCATACGAAATATCACGTGCAAATGCATCTGTTGACCCACCAGAAGGAAGGATTGTAAGTATTTCGTGTTTGTATGGATTTGTATGGGACGGATTTAGCTGCATTTGAGGTTATAAACAGTTTGAATAAGGTTTGTACTGGTTGTTTTGAAGTATTGGCGTTTGTATGGAAGGTGTATGGATTTGTATGAGAAGGATTAAAAGCTTTAACGCCTCCTGCAAGTTACAGCGCCATCTAGTGAGCCACAGAACGGGCAAGTTCGTGCTTAGATACGATTGTCCAGTCTGCGCGCATATGTTCCATACGAAATATCACGCAATTTTTTTTTATTCACTACGAGATTGTGCTTGGCTTTTATCTCACCTAATGTTAAGTGATGATAAGGCCGAAGGTGGAAGCGCGCTACTCCCGGAATCCTATCACTGAGGAACTGGCTATATTAACTCTAACTGACAGAACACAACAAGTTTTGTGTGGATGAAAAGTAAAAATGGATAATATCCAGAAAACCATAAATCACAAAGTTTATTTATTTAGATTCAGTCGTATTACCATAGCAACTTGGTACCAAATTAAATAATACGTATATTTATAATGCTGCTACTCAGCCGCTAGATGGCGTAAGCTAATTTTAATAGTGCGATTTACCACCTTATTTATTAACCCATAAAGTACTTTAGAAAATTTAATGAGATAAGGGAAACCGGGTTGGTTAACATTCTTCTGATTCTTCACTTAGCTTATCCTAAATAGTTTCATATCAATAATTCGTGTAAACCCTATTTCATCATTCGGTGGAATCCTGACATTTCATAATTACTAGGCAAAAAATATCTGAATTTCAAAATTCAGAAACACAAATAAAATAAATATATCAGATATCGGATGTTTCGAAAAGCAACACTTACAATGGTGAATTCCACCACCATCCATTACAGTTAGCTACCTACCATAGGGAAATCTTTGTTTCGGAGAGTACGCTGGAATTATAAGTAATCACCCTATTTACAGCAAATAAAGTTATTTGTATTTATTTGTATTTGGGATCTGTGACCAACAAGACCTGACAGCTGAGCTTCAGCATGTCAAGCACGTTCTGCGAAGTAACAAATTGCCAGTACCACGCCTCCCCTCCAACCCAGAAACCGTGTCAAGCCAGCCATAGTAGAACGACGACCTGCCATTCTACCTTACATAAAAGGTGTCATTGACAAGATTGTAGGTATTCTGAAGAGTGTGTCTATCAAGACCTCAAGCCGACAAGGAAGATAAACCAACTCTTACGACCTGTCAAGTGCAACATCCCTTTTCAAGGTGCAGGCGCTAGGCGTCTACAAACTAGATTGCTACTGGGCTCTCTTACATCGGGCAAACAAAGAAAAGTATAGGCGTAGAAGTATATGCGCGTTAAAGAACTTGCCAAGTTATGTGCCGGCACCTATACCTATCGAGTAAATTTCAATAGTTACTTTCCGCCCCGCACAAGTTCAGGGGGTCAAGTCTGCTAATGTTAACGTCAAAAACGTGGATCAATGGTGTTGGAATGGTAGTGCTTTTTGACACAGTTCTTGTTTCTCATACCCAAAATCGAGATACAATGTGATTCCGTTTTGGGTTTAAGAATCACAATGTGTTTCGGTTTTGGGTTTAAAAAACAAGAACTGTGTCAAAAAGCATTACCATTCAAACACCACTGAACCACGATTTCGACGTAAACATTAGCAGAATTGACCCCCAGGAGTGTAGTATTCTAAATCTAAAAATAACTATAAACGTTATTTTTATAAAACTTTATGGCTACATAACCAATTTCAAAATTACATTTTTACTAAGTTTTTTTTCCTCTCATTTCTTGAGACTTCGCAGCCTTGTAGGGGAAACAATTTTCATTAAATTGCCTCGAATGATTAAAATCCTTGACAATAAAATGCTGGCTTCCTGGACTCGCCTATAACGTACTATTTAAGTTGACTAAAATTCCGTGCTGTTTTTGCGTGTTTTCAGTGGTGAGTGTATCAAATCAACTGTTATTTAGACGTTTATCATTTACTTATCAATCTTTTGCTATGGTGATAATACTTTTCAACTCTTCACAGTCACATCTTTTCTCGGTCTCCCCTATTGAATGACATTTCCGCCATTCTATATTTTAGTGTTTATGAAAGTTCAAGAATATGTCAAATTGTGCGTTGGAATATGGATCATAAGTGTATATAGCATAAAGGTGGATATTTATTGTTATGAATTTTTAAAGGAAAATATCAGTTGAATTTTTAATTAAAATCAAAATTAATTAAAAAAAGCTCGCCTCCGATATTTTATGCACCCGTTTGCTAAATGATATATGTGGATATCGATTTTGCTCTTTTATATAATGCACCTCGGCATTTTTATATTATTTTTGAAGATTTTTTTGTTTGGCGTTCGTTCATACGACTGACGGAGCAAAATTCAAAGATGTGCGGAGCTTCGCAGATATGATGTTACACGGGTGCCGCCCACATGCGACTTCTACTGGGGGAAAAAAAAATCTTTGTTCTGTGCATGGAAACATTGGAACCAGAGTCAAAATAAAAATACCTAAGACATTAAATCAAAAGTATTTTCTCCCTTCAGTTAGGTAGTTCTCATTTTTTTATTTTACTCTTTGCTGATCCGCCAGTTTGTTTCCATTGATTTTTAGTATTCTAATTACAAACATTCACATACATTCAATGTCCTTCAACCAGTTACCAGGCTCTACAGTGGTTTTACTGCCAGTTTTAGTGATTTCAACGTAGGTACATTTAGTTAGAAAATATTCGGGAACCGCTGCACTAGACCACAGAGGCGGTTAAAAATGCGTTTGTCGACGCACCAAAAGGAAGGATTGTATTTTGTGTTAATATGGATTTGTATGAGAGGTGTATGGGAGGGATTAGCTACATTTGAGGTTAAAAACAGTTTTGAGTAGGTTTGTATTGGTTGTTTTGAAGTTTTGAAAGAGGAATGACATTTTATACGAGAAAAAATTCAAAAACCGCAGGGCATGTATGAAAAGATTGATGGATGTGAATGAAGCGAAAGAAGTGTGCAAGGATCGTAGCAGGTGGCGATCCATAGTCTCTGCCTACCCCCATGGGAAACAGGCGTGAGTGTATGTATGTACGAGAAAATAATCAGGTTTTTAGGTACCTATATATTTTTTTTGTACAATTTGATGGTCACAATTCCAATTTACTTACATTATTTCATATGCTATACTAATAATGTTTTTGTATATTATTTCAATAGTCCTATCTTGTATTTTTTGTTAATGATTTTACACAGGGACCAACTCTGATACTTATCGCCTATAAAAATACTGTTCTATGCAAAGACGCAAAACCTACTCGATCTTAATGTTTTTTTTTGCGATATCAAAGTTGGCCCCATAGTAAAAGTTGCTTGTAATCATGAGTGGAACCTCACCACTGTTGGAACCAAATGTTTAAAATTTCACACTGTTACTATCAAAGCTGCTGTGAAATTATTTAAAAATCGTTTTTACAGGATCGTCGAAGAAAATCGAAACGAAATACTAGCTATGGTGTTGCAAAATGCAAGAAAATTCCCTATACAACCAGAAGGGGCGACAAACACCGATTTAACACCCAACGACGAAAGATCAAGAGTATGCAACATTTGCGGGGAAGTATTCCAACATTTTTACTACTTAGAAGAGCATTTAAAAAGCCACGGCTCAAAAATAGCTATAGAAGACTTAAATAAAGCCGAAGAAAAGAAACACGTTTGCCAAGTTTGTAATAAAAGTTTCAAATTACACTATTACTTGAAATTACACAGTTTTACACACACCAAAGAGAAACCTTACATTTGCCAGCAATGTGGTAAAGGTTTTATCACTAAAGGCAAGTTGAAAAGGCACTTGGAAACTCATACGGGTTTGAAGAAATACCAATGTCATATTTGCTATAAGTTTTTCACTAGGACTAGTTATTTGAGGATACATGTTAGAACTATTCATGGCACACAGGATTATAACTTTAGGTTGCAGAAAGGATATTCGCTGGATGTGCAGAGTTTATACCAAGATCAGGATGTACAAATTTAAAGTATTTTGTATTAAAAAAAACTGGTTTTCAACAACACAAAGTTATATCTACAACGTTTTATACAATAACCCCTATTGCTGAATATGGTATATAGGGACCATCAAAATGAACAACTTTTACTATGGGACGAAATCTGAAATCGAGGAAAAAAAATCAGACGTTTCATACAAAAATTAATAATGAAAATATTAAAATATATGAAGCTGTTTTTTTCGCGATTTCCGAGTTGGTCGAGAGAATTGGAAATTTCCTATAGAAAGTTGACAAAATCAACGTTTTGTAGTCCCCTATTTTATTTAAATACTTTTTTGGTCAAAAAGTAAAGAAATGTTTAGACTGTGTTCCTATGTTTTGCTTCTTTTATATAATCTCGTCAAATTTCATTGCTGGATGTCTAAACAATGCCAATTTTTTTAGATTTTTGAAGATTAATATCTCTTTTAATAATTAATTTATGAAAAAAGGGATAACATAGGAACACAGCCAAATCCTTTCTTTATAATTTATTAAAAAAAAGTATCTAAATCGGTCTAGTTTCGGAGGAAGAAACAGCGGAGTACGAAACATTGATTTTGTCTACTTTCTATAGGAATTTTTCAAACCTCTCGAAGTCCTCTCTAGTCTGAAATTGGCCACTTCTGTTGTACTTTGTTAATTGTTAAATTAATTGCAATGTATGAATTTTGCATTTTACGTTATGAAAGCTTTCATTGAATACTTTCTAATTCAAGTTTTTATTAAAAATATGCAATAAAAAATGGATTCGTTTTTCCTTACACAAAGTTTGAAAATAACGGTTGTCAGATAAAAAAAACCATAATCCATATTATAAATGCGAAAGTAACTATGTCTCTGTCTGTTAAGTTTTCACGCCTAGATCGCTGGACCGATTTTGACGAAATTTGGTACGGATATAGATGGGACCTTGTAGAAGGACATTGGCTACTTTTGATCCCACTGCTGGGCTCGGGTCTCCGCCCACACGATGTAGTCCACGCATAAAGTTAATATACCTGACGGAATAGAGGCACAAACATGAGCTGTCAAACGAATCCGAAAATCTCAGCGTGCAGATAAGAAAAAGGAAACTTATGGATTGTGACACAATCTGCAATAACAAAGGATTCGTGACGTCAGGCGCGTGCCGTGTCCGCCATATTGTATGTCAGGTCCATATTATTCCTTCGTCATTGAGGTAAGTGCAGACTAATTGTCAAACAGTTGCGAAAAAGAGTTCTGTTACGTCATATCACGCATCTCTTTTTATCACACATTGTTGCTGATTGGTGACATCTCGCTTACTCAGCCCTTTGTTCCTCTATTCCGTAGGTATACTTTATGAGTCCACGCGGCCGAAGCCGCGGGCGGAAAGCTACCTACAAATAGTTACGGGATTGCAACAAAAACACAATTGTTTAAAAAAAAAGCTAATTTTTTGTATTAAAAAAATAGGTGTTTCGACAATATTTAAGTTAAGTAAAAAAAATTAAGATTATTTAACATCTCAAAACACAAATTTAAATGCAAATTTTAACTTAAGTCACAGTTTTAAAGCACTGTTAAAATAATAATTTCTAAATGTGTAAGGAAAAAACATTTTTTCTTATTAAAAAATCTGCTTTGTAAAATGCGATTATAAATGTAATTGTATAAATAGTAAATTGTAAATATTAATTATGTAGTGATATTATAATATTACTTAGTAGCGACCAATTTCTGTCGCATTTTTGAGTCTGTAAGACTTAAACATATGTACTTTTAATTTTTTTATTAATAATACGATTTGTTGGAGATAAAACATTAACTCCAATAAACCCATGCATAGAATTTTCAGAAACTCGAGATAATAAATATTTGGTCACCTATCCCATGATCGACCCTTGCGAAAGTTGCTTAACCTCCGCAATCGCAGGGCCAGGAGCTAAAAGCTATGCTAAGCTCCTTCAAATGTATAACTTAATTTAAACATGATTAAAAGTGTTACAAAATAATTTCTACAAAAATTTTGTGTTTGTATAAAAAATTCGGGCCAAATGCTAATATGTATTTTTTTTATAATTTGGACGAATAGCGCCTATACAGGGTGTTTGGTAATAGCCTTATAAAGCCGAATATGGTGGATAGGGACTATCAAACTGAACTACTTTTATTATGGGACCAACTCTGAAATCGCGAAAAAAAAATCTGCTGTTTCATACATATATTTTGATATTTTCGTTATTAATTTTTGTATGAAACAGATTTTTTTTTGCGATTTCAGATTTGGAGATCCCTATTCGGCTTTACAAGGCTGTTACCAAACACCCTGTAGATTTTATTCCAGTATTGAAAATCCAAGTAATTAATTGTAAAAAAAGTATTGAATTTTTTCTCATACATTTAATACCAGCAAATGGTATTCTGTAGAAAAATAAATATTTTTAAACCTTTCAAAGTAGTGTTTATTTCCAAACTTGCCTTTTAATTTTTAAGTAATGTAAATATAAATATTATTTTTATGAGTATTATAATTTGTTGTTCCATTTTAGACAAATTATTAAGTTTAATTCTAGTTTTAAGTACCTGTATTCCGGAATTTAATGAAATTTTTTATGTAAAATCTATTTCTGTAATACCACAAAAATTATTCGACAAACTTCAATTTTGTCTGTCTATCCTTACTTGTCTTATTTGGTAAACAATCTTCACCCAACTCTTTATTGAAAAAAATAATTATAAAACACAGATTACAAAAGAAATTACTATTTGATTTAAAGCATATATTTAAATAAAAGATGGATGACAACTGTCAAAAGCTGTTTACTAAATATGAGAAGTAAGGATAAACAGACATACAACATGTTAATGAATAAACGCAAAACCTCTTAGGTGATGATTGTGCCCATGTATATGAACAACTTTTACTAAGGGACCAACTCTGCAACTCAACAAAAAATATCAGCTGTTTCATACATTCTGGTCGAGTAGGTATTGACAACTCGTATGAAACAGCTGATATTTTTTGTTGAGTTGCAGAGTTGGCCCCATAGCAAAAATTCATATGCATGAGCACAATCACCACCTAAGAGGTTTTGCGTTTATTCATTAACACGTTGTATAGATTATTGCGTTTAGGCGCATTTGGTCCACTTCTCATTTGGTCCACTTGCCGTAAAAACGTCCACTTCGCATTTGGTCCATTTCGCGGAACGTCCATTTCGCATGTGGTCCATTTCGCATTTGGTCTACTTTCTCAAATCGTATTATATCAAAAAGTGAAAATATATTAGTTAACATCCTCCATATTTATGTGTTCCTGGTACTTTTGTGACTTACTAAAAAGAAAAAAGAAGAAAAAATATATATCAAAAAGCAATATAAGTTATTATGTGAAAGTTGACCAAATGCGAAATGGACGTTCTGCGAAATGGACTAAATGCGAAATGGACCAAGTGGACCAATTGAGAAATGCACCAAATGCGCCTAAACGACTAGCTTTGTTCACTATTGAGTAATTTTGTGATAAAATTAAGTTCGGACAAAATTATCGGCTATTTTCCATGAAATTTTAAAATTGATTGAGTAAATGAATTATTTACTGCTTGAGTTATTGCTTTAAATAATATCTGGTACTTTATGTGATCTATAGGATGGGGTACATTACAAGGCAAACATCTTGACTCTTGCGACGGTGTGGGGATAAGTTCGCGCATGTGCACTTGCGAGCGACCAATAGCGCGCGCCCCTCTCCCGCCGCCCGCGCCCCTCACCGCGCACACAAAATACGCGTTCCGCGCAATCCCCACCCGATTTCAAGATTTTTGCCTCGTATAGTTCTTTATACAGGTGGTTTAGTTGATATTATACAACGTGTAAATGAATTAACCAAAAATGAGAAAACAGTTTCTTCGGACCATCAAACTGAACAACTTTTACTATGGGACCAACTCTGAAATCGCGAAAATAAAATCAGCTGTTTCATACAAAAATATCAGAATGTATGAAACAGCTGTTTTTTTTCGCGATTTCAAAGTTGGTCCCATAGCAGGCTAGGCGCACTCCGCGCTTTAGGTACAAACCTACAAGTAGGTAGCGGGTCCGTCCGGACGGACTAATTTCAGAGGGCTATCGCGTGCCGGCTGGGTCGCACGTTAGCAGTTCGATTTCGATAGTATGCCTTAATACGAATAAAAAGGATCCGAACCTCACGTTTTTCACTCTTCCAAAAGTTCCAAACGACATCAAAACGTAAAAAGTGCTTGTCTACTAGGTACCTAGTTAGTAACTAGTATCCGTTTTTCTTAGGTATTTACTTGTCTTATTTGCTAAACAATCTCCGCCCAACTATTTATTGAAATAATAATTTATAGATTAGGTAGGTACTTACTTACCTACCTACTTTCGAAATAAAATTAATTATAATTACAATTTCATTTCGTAATAAAGCCAATTGCTTTAAAGCCAGCATGTATAGTCTGATGTGGCGTTGACTGTACCTAGCCTATGTTTTTTTTAAACGTATTTAACTACACATTATTTCACAAACACATAACTTGTAATAAATTAACTACCAGTTATTTAATTATTATTTAAAAGAAGAAACCCTGAAGTCGTTAGAAGAGATAAGAGCTACGCGATAGAAAGAGAGGCAACTTCTAGGTGAATATAACTGTAGGCAAGAGAGCGGCGTGCAACCTGAATTGCACTTTATTGGGTATGGAGTAGAGTCGTTATTTATTTAAATGACTTTGCGGAGTGGATCTTCTGTACTTGTACTATTATGTATTCTGTGCCCATAGTAAAAGTTGTTCAGTTTGATGGTCTGAAGAAACGGTTTTCTCATTTTTGATTCAATCATTAACATCCTGTAGAATAGTTTGAATATTTTTGACCTCTTACTTAAGTATTTGATGTTTTAAACAAAACATGATTGTAAAATATTATTTTGTTAAATTCTAATTGCTTTAAGGTTTTTTTACACAAATGTTTGATTATTATTCTATTTCTTAATGTCTTGGTTAGTTATATATAGGTAAACATTTTTGAACATTTTTTCTCAAAAAAGAGATTTTTTGAACTATGACACTACTTAAAAATATTCTTAAAAAATAATGTACAGTCGACCGCGAGAAAACCAAACTAAAGATAAACATTATTTGACAAAATTTTGTCGGATGATTTGACAGCAAAACGGCCGAAATATTTAAAGACCGTTTATCCTTCTTGTCCTATTAGTAAACTGTTTTTAAGAGTTGTCATACGTCTTTTAAACTTGTCATTTTAAATTATGTTGTCATTTTAAATCAAATTGTCATTACTAATTTAACAATTCCTTCCGTATTGTAAGCATCAGCGAACTAAAATCTATGGAAGTGTAATTGCAAACAAATATTGCTTAAAAAATGCCACCACGGAGCCGAAAAAGTACAACCCGCTCGGCTTTAGTCGGCTCACGCACCCGGTGACTGACTTTAGCGTTCTTTACAATAATTGCAGTTTGTATTGTAGAGAAAAGAGAGAAAGAGAAAGTTTATTAAAAATAACGTCCTGTGTAATCAAATGGTGTAAAAGACGCAAAGAAGGCAGTAAAAATATGAAGAAATAACGTATCTTATTTTTTCGTTTAAGTGTATAAAATATCTATGAGTATACAAATAATAAGCAACCAGTGCTCAGACGCTTTGTGCTGCATAATTAAATGCCAGCATTTTTACCTCCATCCACTTAGTTGTACTTTTCATGTGGTGCGATTTTTCGAGCGCAATGCTTGTTCCATAGATTTTAGTTCGCTGGTAAGCATGGAAAATCATTTTGTTGTATTTTATAATTGTTTTTTTTTATAAATAATTGGGTGAAGATTTTTTACCAAATAGGACAAATGATAAACAGCCTATAAGCCAGTGTTGCCATGTAAATGAGTTAATTCGGTACTATTCATTTGGTCTTTTTTATTCCCCGTTTGTAATTAAATACTATTTCTTAAATCAGATGTATTACTTAATTGATTCTTATGTTATGTGCTTAGAAATAATTTGAAGGTGGATTTTGGTGTTGTATATTTTCAAAGGTTGTTGATTATTTGTAAAAAAATACAGTAAATATAAGAAGTTTTTTAAATTTTGTTTTATTTTTTGCTTTTATAAGATTTCTATCGTCAGTGTTAGTTGCAGAATTATAGGCCTCCCAATATACTGTAGCTATTAATTTATCTATCACTATATAACAATGTTTATTAAGATCGATATTTGGTAAGTACCTACTTAAATTCATATAAAAAAATTGAAAGTTAGAATTTCGTTAATATCGTCAATATTTATGTTGAATGTCAGAATCGCGGGACCAAGTTATAATCTTAGAATAATTACACCTAGAACGATAATTCACTACAAAGCGCGCTGTCAAAAGTGAGGCAACAAAAACAGCCAAAATGGCGCCGTTTTCAGATTTTTATTGTCCATCATTAAATAATCATGCCTAATAAGTACAAAACAGTTTCAATTTCTCTACCTTAAAGAGATTAATTATTATATTATTGGATTTTAGTTACGATTAGGTAACGTATGAAAGATATAAATCTGAAAGCTGAGCCATTTTGGCTCAGTATAAGTTGCCTCACTTTGCATACAAGGACACGGCTTCTAGGTGTAATTATTCTAAGGTTGTAATACTGTATTGGTTCTTAAGAAAAAAATCATAACAAGTTTATAGAATCCATCATTTTACATTTATTGTCTTTTTTCATGTAAACGCCTGTTACTTTATTCTGAGCAATAAATAATGAGTCCTATAAAAAGAAAATCTAAATAAATAGTCTTACTAGCGCCACTCCCACAAAAAAGACATACCTTGTTAAGGTGGCACCCTGAGCGAAAGTGGCGCCCCGCGGTGAATTTTATTTAACATTATAATTCTAATAATCTTTTACGTGGAATCTTTAGGGCCCACAGTCTAGTATTTTTAAACGGTATCGTTACATTCCCTCGTACTCACTGCTAGAAGAAGATAGCAAAACTGCTAAAAGTGGCCGTTTTTACTAGACCATGGGCCCAAAAATTCCATTTAAAGTTTTGTTAATATCATTTTTTATTAACAACTTATTAAATAAAAACCTCAGGGCGCCACTTACGGTGGTATTATGTTTGTGATATTTTTCCTACAGTCAATCAAAAAAAAGGTTTGACATAAGTCTCACTCATAGAGTAAGTGAAAACTTGCAGAAGAAGAAAATTGACAGATACCAAACAGACATCATAAAACGAAAATGTCTAAATTTTACTAAAGAAAAATTTTCGTGAATGAAATTCCACAATATTTTGGATATCTACTGATAATTATAAGATGTATTATAGATAGTGAACGTTAAAAAACGCAGCGTCAAAATGCAGAACGCTGCAGATTCTTGGGCCGTCAAGGTAATATTTTTTTTTACTCTTAAGTTCTAGATAGTTAAGGGAAAGTAATGACATAGTTCTACTTATGTTCTACTATGGTAATGTTAGCCTGGTCTGGGTCCGTATTATGACCTCTTATTTCCTGCCAGTTTTCTGACTGGCTATCAATCATCTCTTTTAATTGCTATACAGCGAGAAAGAGATGTAACTATAGCAATTCATAAACCTGGCAAGTTTTAAGCGGTTGTAATACCCCCCCTGGCCGCACATTATAGAGTAATTTTCAAAAAGTTGTCCTGTCACGAAATTGTCAGTAAATTGTATCGTCAAGAAAAATAATGGTTTATGCACGATGAACTAACGTAAGATGTACATAACCAAACAAAAATAACGTCAACTAAGTTCTAAAAGAAAAAGACGATGTTTGAGGGATAAACAAAAGCAAAGTAAACCCATTCAAATCAGGGTTACAATTTCTTGACGTCATGAAATGTCACGAAATTGTGTCAAGAAAACATCACGAAATAACATCAATTGTTAATTTATTATAAAATTATCGCAATTATTCATATTACAAACGCTGTGTAATGTTTATTTAACGAATTTAAAGTAATAATTAATACTAAATAAGAACAGTACTTAAGTTTCCAAAACGCAGTCAGGAAAGTATCAAGTCCTTGACACGTGCAGTTTATCCAAGGTAGTTTTTCTGTCTGACAGCAAATTTAAAATGACAGGACAAGTTTGGGCCTTGTCTATGGGCTACTACAGGGTTGCCATATTTAAAATTAAACGGTAGTATAAATAGGACACTATTATTAGTAGAAAATTTCGTCACGAAAATTTTGTTACGAAATCGAAAAATACTGCGGACATTTATAGATTATAATTTTTAAGTATTAATTAATGTATTTTACTATGAAAATGGTAATGAAACAATTAAAAGTGTTATTTTTTAATAGAAAAACACAAATAATTTCATAATTTACAGTACGGAGCAAAAAATACAGTGCATCAAACTCTACAAAACGCGGTGCGGACATAAAAAAAATTTATGAAACGAAATATTCACTCATTTAAGAATAAATATATTACACACATAGTATGTTGTTGGTCACATAATTTCTTATGTAACGATAGATACGTATGTTAGGTTTTAATTTTAATGCTTAAAACTCTAAAGAATAATGTCTTTGTAATTATTTTCACAGTTTAACCATCAGGACATAATTTTTCAGAGAAAATGGACAACTTTTTGAATTTGAGAAATTTGAATTACTCAATACTGTTTTCACATCTGCCCCCCGCTAGCATGACCACCGAAACACGATATGATAAAGCGATTTATTACGTTTACCTGTCAAAAGACAGTTGATTTTGACAATAAGTGTCGATAAAACGCTTTATCACGCGATCTGTAGGTATATAGCACTAGCGGATCCAGGGGGGGCTAAGGGGCTCAAGCCCCCCCCTCCTCCCCAAATCATTTGAGTCCACCCCAACAAATCTGTTGATTACCTTGGTAAAGCCTGCCCTCCCCTACGTTAAGCCCCTCCCAAACCAAAATCCTGGATCCGCCACTGGTATATAGCGTTTATCCCTTAGAATGCTGATCAGGGGGTCTATTGCCCAAGTGTCGTCGACTTCGCCGTCGGCTTCATTTGACAGATGGTTGAAATACATTGCTACTTTTCTTTGGTAAGTTTTTATTTGTACCAAAAAGAAGTAGCAATGTATTACAACCATCTGTCAAATGAAGCCGACGGCGAAGTCGACGACACTTGGGCAATAGACCCACAGATCAGTTGGGTGTGTATAGCGATCTGAATCTCCTCCATTCACTCCCTGGATGGCCATCACCAGATCACAGCTAGGTCAATCCGGAGATCCGGAGATCCAAGGTCAATCCGGAATCCGGATCTGGCGGAGAACCAAGGCTTCAAAGTTACCTAGTTTGTGTGAAAATCGACTGGTATTTTTATGTGACCACCGCCACTGTATATCGTGTCAAGTTTGAGAGCAGCCCCCAACCTGCCTAGCATGACCGATTTATATCGCGTGATATATCGTTTTATCACGTTTAACTGTCAAAAAGACAAAGGAATTTGACAGTTGAGTGTCGATAAAATGCTATTTCATGCGATATATAACATGCCATGCTAGGGGGGCTGGTTGAAATCTACAATTCTAGAATGAAATCGATTGACACCGCAGTTACATTGCTGCTTTGAGTAAGATACTTGTCACATTGGTTCTTACTAAAGCAGCAATGTTACTGCTGTTTCAATCGAGAATTGTTAACAACAGAGTTACGTAATCATCTAACCGGTAAACCTTCTGTTTGTCAAATATTTGACAGTGTTCCTTAAATGACTTTAAGGGAATTTTCCCCTAAATTAAGGTGAAAAAGTCGTCTCGCCCAGCACCTCAGACGGGTGGGACTCGAACCCGCACCATTGAGCTTTGTGACAGACCGAAGGACAAATGAGTGACAGCAAATCGGGCTTCGTTTGGTCCTATCGGGTACGGAACCAACCCTAAAAGCGTTTTCACACTATCCGATCCGATATTGGTCTCGGGCGCCGATCCGAAATCGGAGGAAGTAAAATGTATGAAATGTATCTGTCTTTCATGTTGTCCGGCCCGATATCGGATATTGGGTCCACATATTTCATACATTTTACTTCCTCCGATATCGGATCGGTGTCCGACACCGATATCGGATCGGATAATGTGAAAACGCTCTAAGGCTCTCCGCTGCGTTAAGCGGGACACGCGCGTGGGGCGACTTAGTTCAGAACTTACTCATGCACTACAAGCATGGTGTCTGTCAAAAAACCAGCAATTCCCGCACCGTGTACCCGCAGCGGGATCCCGCATAACGTAGCGGAGTGCCTGAAGGTTCGCGCACATTGTCAGGGGCCTTACTATGAGCTCTTATAGCAGGACTTATTTGAATTGCCTTACTTTTTCGTACTATGACCTCAAAGGTTAGTATGAAAGCAGATCCTAAGCAGTCCTGTTTTAGGCCTGCTTTTGAACTGAACGGTTTCTTATTTGCTGATGGTAAGCCCCCAGGTCGCAGCGGGGCGGGGCAGGCCGCAGCGCAGTGCAAAATGCAAATGAAATAAAACTTTCCTTTCTTAAAACAGGTCGAGAAAAAAGACGTGCCCCACCGCTGTTGCAGACCCAAATCCGCCACCGACTGCAAACCAATAAAAAAAAAGAAGGCCAAATGCCGCAGTCGGTGCAAATCGCCATCTGTCACCAGTCTAGGGAAAGATGTCACTGTGCAATGCTGTCGGTGTTGCTACATAATATCCCATTACATACGCGAATTAGGCAGAATTTGTTGCGTACTAATGGGGGACAGACGTAAAGTGAACATGTCTGATATATTAAAAGATATGACGGATGTGACGAAGCAATTGGCTACAGACGTTTGTCGTTTGCTGAGGAAAATCTTTAGGGTTTTAGTTGTATATAAGTAACGAGTCACTTTGTCATAGCATCTTTTTTGATTAATCTTTAGGGTTTATACAGCACATAACGCCCTCTTTGGAAATAAAATCATAGTGTTAAATAAAGACGAAATTGTGAATTGTGTTCTTAAAGTGCACTCCAAAGCGGCTTTGTTTTACTTTTTATCGTTTAGGCGCAGAATGTCCAATTCGCAAAATGTCCAGTTCGCAAAATGTCCAGTTCGCAAAAATTACCAATATTCCTGACTCGTTCTTATGAGAATAAAAATGTCTTCAAACCCTATATGGTAAAGAAAATGTGAAGTATTTTAATTCAAATAATATAAAATCAACATGACAATTCCTTAAAAAAATATTGCAGTCTTGTGATTATAATTTTATTTTAATCCCGATATTCCCACGGGAACTCATGCAAAGTCGGGGTGGGGCGCTAGTCAAGAATATTGGACATTTTTGCGAACTCGACATTTTGCGAATTGCACATTTTGCGAACTGGTCATTTTGCGTATTGGACGTTTTGCGACCGCTGGACATTTTGCGAATTGGACATTCTGCGCCTAAACGCTTTTTATCGCTTAAAACAATATTTTCTAGCCTGACGTTGTTTTGGAATTTTTTGCTAAAAGTGACCACTATTATCAAAAAAACTCCATTATTCTAAACGATAGGCTACAAAATATTATATAAGCTATAAAAAGTATCACTAAACTTCTTCGGAGTGCACTACAGAGAGATAATTCACAATTTCTTTATTTAAGCTCAATTTTTTTCCTTTGGCGGCGCTAGTGTGCTGTATAAACGCTCTTAAAATAGTCAGACTTCTATCAAAAAAGTTGCTATGACAAAGTAGAGTTAAACTACTTTCATGGATGACTGTACCTGTTTAATTGTATTTTTTGAGTGAATGTTGTTTTACAAAATGTGAAGTGTTGAGAAAATAAATGGATTGTAAAAAATATATTGTATTAATTTAATTATCGTATTTAGTTTCTTAATTAAAAACAAACAGTTTAGGGTAGTTTAGAAGAAACAAAATAATAATGGGATAAAAAAAGAAGAGCTAATCGAAAGGTAAACATGGCAATTTTGTATGACTTTTGACAGCTAAGCCAAATAAAGAGGTAAAGGCACAGAATATAATAATAGCACTCTTCTTGAATAGTACTAAGTAAAGGCTCGGTCTCAATTGCGCTATTTACTACTTTCGATTACTATCAGAGTATTATATTATCTATGCTATCAGCTATAAATCGCCGCTACCGTACATACATTTCGATCAACAATTTTTAGCTCGTGCACGCTCACACGAAAATATGTAGCTATAAACGTTGAGGCGCAGAATGACCAATTCGCAAAATGTCCAGTGGTTTCAAAACATCCAATTTGCAAAATGTCCAGTTCGCAAAAATGTCCAATATTCCTGACTTGTTCTTATGAGAATAAAAATGTCTTCAAACCCTATACGGTAAAGAAAATGTTAAGTATTTTAATTCATCATCATCATCATCATATCAGCCGTACGACACCCACTGCTGGGTAGTATATATTTTAATTCAAATAATATAAAATCAACATGACAAATCCTAAAAAAAATATTGCAGTCTTGTGATTATAATTTTAATCCCGATATTCCCACGGGAACTCGTGCAAAGTTGGGGCGGGTCGCTAGTCAAGAATATTGGACATTTTTGCGAACTGGACGTTCTGCGAACTGGGCATTTTGCGAATTGGACATTTTGCGAACTGGACATTTTGCGAATTGGACGTTTTGCGACCGCTGGACATTTTGCGAACTGGGAATTTTGCGAACTGGAAATTTTGCGAATTGGACGTTTTGCGACCGCTGGACATTTTGCGAATTGGACATTCTGCGCCTAAACGGCTATAAATCGCTACGTGAGACCGAGGCTTAAGATCGGTGAAATAAAACCTACCTAGTGTTGCTTTCGTTTGAGTATTCAGCTTCTTTGTATTAACTAACTTATTAAATAGATGGCGCTAGTTTTCAATAATTTAAAATTTAATCATATAAATTATAGGTGGTACGAAGTTTATAGGGTCCACTCTTAGATTATCTCTTAGATTATTGATTATTAAGGGTCCACTGTAAAAAGAGATGCATTGATAGCCATTCAGAAAACTGACAAGTTTCTAGAGCATGTCCCACGTCGCGGGCCCAATGCGGGTTGTTAGAAAGACGGCTAATAACAGTTCATACTTGATTTTAATACCTAACATTGATGTTTAACAGCACTGGTTTTTTATAAATATACTTAAATAAAAAACAATATTTAAAACTAATAAATTTATTCAATTACATATACATAAATAGCAAAAAATGCCGGTGTCATAATTTTAAAGATTACAAATAGAATCTTAAAAATAAAACATTGTTTTAAGGGGCGTTTACACTACGTAAAACTTCTGTATTTTATTGTAACCTGCTGAAAAACAGAATGTCTCAATTTAAGTAGTAGAAATTCATAAAAATTTTCATTTTAAAAATAATACTGTTTTAATTCATTGAAAAATCATAAGTTCTATAGGAAAGAAAACTAAATAATAACCATAAGATTTACACCTTAATATCATAACAATATATTTTATAAAACACTGCCTTAACGCCCCACAAAACAATAATAATAATAATAAACCAACTTGTCATTTTAACAACACTAGACTAAATTTCTAGGTAATGTCAAATTGATAATAGGGTCCAAATTACAAAAAATAAAATATATGTTTATTACAAAAAAAATGACCCTATATTCTAAACAATATGTATATAATGTACTGTTTTTTTTTTGCACGGCCGCTTAACCTGAACTTTTTTCTCCGAATGCTGCTTTTAATCTGTAAAATAGCACACGTATAAAAAAAGCTTTTAAAAATAACGTTGCCCGTTATTTACAAAAGTCCAGAAAAACAACCGTGTTTACAACCAAAATATAAAAAAAGGAGGAAATAAGTTAAAAATTCTACAAACGTAGGCTAGCCGAATAATCTTAAATTTACAGATAGTGCTAACATATATTATATTTTGTTTATCATTTAATAATTATAGTTACGGGCTGACCGCACGGCGACATCAAACTTAATAAAACTAAATATTTAGAAAAATTCATACATTTTACGAGTATAAAATCATAAGAACGCATACGTTAACGCTATTTAAAAATAGCGCGTTAAATAGCATGCTACCAATATTGCAACGCACGCTTTCGACATTCAATTCCGCCGTGATGTCAGCCATTTTTTTAATATTTCAAAGCACAAATGGCGGGGAGGGCCTTTAAATGGTCTCTGGCCCCGTTAGCATTACATGCCCGTAGAACTATAGAATGCACCGAACACCGCTCGTATGTCAAAAACTAGAAAATATTGACAAAGAAAACACTTAAGTAGATGATAATGGGCGATTTTCTGTAACAAATAAATGAGTTCAAAAAATCTCGGTAGATGGCGTTTTTTTATGAAAGACGACTGTCTTATAGTTGCTCTCCAAGGCGGAGGGATACCTACCTACACTGGGTGTTTGGTAATAGCCTTATAAAGCCGAATATGGTGGAAAGGGACCATCAGATTCAAACTGAACAATTTTCAATATGGGACCAACTCTGAAATCGGCTGTTTCATACCAAAATTAATAACGAAAATATCAAAATGTATGAAACAGCTGACTTTTTTTCGCGATTTCAGAGTTGGTTCCATAGTAAAAGTTGTTCAGTTTGATGGTCCCTATCCACCATATTCGGCTTTATAAGGCTATTACCAAACACCCTGTAGAATTCGCTATTAAAATATTCAAAAAATTGCATGCGGTAAATTGCTTAGTGTGAATGAGATTTAACTTTACGGCTCAGCTTCCAAAAACGCCATCTATAGAATTTTTTTGAACTACTTTTTGGCATAATATAAACATAAACATATTGATAGCTAAGTATGAAACCTAGTGAAAGAATTTTTGAAATCCGTTTAGAAATAGTTGAGTTAAAAGGGTCTGAAGGAAATGCCAAGCTCAATGCAATATGTGCTTTATCACGTACGACATAAGCTTCGCGTACGTCGCGATGACGTTATAAGGACCCCCAAAAAACCAGTATTTTAGCTCTTATAACTTCTCAGGTTTAAGAGGTATCGTAAAAAAAAATTCACAGATCACTACTTTTTTAATTTCAATATGAGTCGTCTGAAAATTGCCCATTGAAGTTGAATAAGGAGTTCAACTTTCTTATTTAAAAAATAGAAAAAAAAAATACATTTTTTATGTTAACTTCCTAGTAACAAAAATATGTTTTAATAATTTTCGTGTTTTATTAATGGTAATATTAAACAAATATTTTGTGATTGTGTCTACTCTATATTTTAAGTAGTTTTAATTAAAATAGCACCAAAATTAATTACAATAACAGAGAGAATTTTGTCTAAAAAAATAATTCACATTGTACTTTACTAAAAACTAATCAAATCCTGAATTTAATGAAAAAACTATGTAAATTGTACTTTATCTGTTAAAACAATATGCAATCAAGAATGGTCACCCATCTTTTCTAACACCATCGCTTAACATTATTGATTAATTTCAACATTTTCTAGTTGACATACACGGCGGTTAGTTAACTTAAATTAAAAATAATAAGTAATAAAAAAATAAGTTCCGACATAAGAAATGTGAAGTATTAAATGTTTTTTTAATTCTCCGCGCTGATAATATTTATTTGTGTATTTTTTTAAACATTAATTTTAAGGCAAAAACATGCTTAATTATTGTAAGAAAAAATAAAATGCAACTTTATTCGTACCTTACAAAAAGCAGTAAAAAATCACATATAACCGTTATTAACTGCTAAAAATAATGTTTAAAAAAATCACCGTTATTAACAACTTTCGCTCTACCTAAAAGGTGGGTAAAATGTATGAGCGTTGAAATGAAATGAACGAAATAAATATTAAAACACCATTTTTTTTACTTAAGAACAAAGTCTCTCTATTTTATTATTTTTTATAAAAAACTTGAAAAAAATGTCGTTAATAATTCATTTGTGACATTTTACCTCAAAAACTAATTTGTTTTGTCAAAAGTAATGAACTGATTTTGATAAAAAAAATAATAAAAAAATTAACAAGTAAGACTTTGTTCTAAAAGTAACGCGTTATTTAATTGCGAAAAGTTGTTACGTTTTATATTTCATGAAATTATATATTTTTTAGTTAATTTTTTCTCTGTCAAAAAAATTATAATTTCACAAGATATTATTCAAAACCAGAACGCGAAAGTGCAAGACAATGTAATATTTTTTTTTATATATGTTGTACCTCCATTAGTACAACACTAGACATTCTGAACTCTAGACATATTTACTTCTTTACGTCAATCGCATACTATCTCTTTCACTCGACAGTTTAAAACTAAACTTGACGCAACTATTTACAAACTTTATAAATGCAAGTTTGTCCGTCATTTTATTAAAAATGCTGAGCCGATTTTGATGTAAACTGCTCAAAAAGCTGCCTTTTGTGTCTTATGCATCGATTGAGGACTATTTTCAAGAATAAACTTATACATGGTTATTTTTAAACTGAACATATTTCTCCAAGAATCATGTGTCGAAATTCACCACAAAATGTTGGTCACCCATTACTAAACTGTCCACGTGATCACTGATAACTCTGTGATTTGTATGGATAGACATTTTTTTTTAATATTAGGCCCTATGTTTCTTAGAGAAAGTTGTTCAGATTCATGGTCTGAACACGTCCTTATTTGGTTGGTGACTTAAAGGTAACCCGATATCATGCCATTTTGAACGTTTTCGCTTTGTGACAAGGTCGTAAATGTGTATGGAGATAGTGTGCGATTGATTAGTGTGTGTGGAATGCCCACCAAAGCTTACGTAGCGGTTCTCGAGCGTTTAATCTTAAAAATACAAGTATTGAAAGCGAAATGGCAGTGATCCTTTGATTTTTTATCTGTGGACAAGTAAATTTATATTATATTATGATCTAATATTTAAAAAAAATAGTTTATGACATCTAAATAATTTACTAGAAAACAATCGACTTAAACCAGGATTGTCTCAGGCGGGAATCGAACCCATGACCTTTGGAAGTCCGGGTAATGCTCTTACCAACTGAGATACCGAGCCACTAGTGACTCAGTAGCTCAGTTGGTAAGAGCATTGGACTGGACTTAGACAATTTTAGGTTAATAGCAGGTAAGAAAAATTTTTTACCCAAAACAATGACATAACGAACTACACAGGTGGCCTGCGTCCCCTTGGAGTCTCTGCGCCCCTGGGGGCACGCCCCCCTCTTTGAAAACCCCTGACCTAGAAGTTGCCTCTCTTTCTATCGCGTACGCTCATCTCTTCTGACGACGTTAGGGTTGTTTTCTTTTGACCATGACTTGAATTTTAATGTGCCTCAGCAGTTCTTTATATGTGGATAAGGAGGATGGGCCATACCATAACCCACCACGCGGGCCCAATGCGGATTGGTGGGTGTTAACGACTGCAAATGCAGCCGGGACCAACAGGTTAACGTGCCTTCCGAAGCACGGAGGAGCTCGAGATAATACATTTTTGGTCATAGATCCCATGACCGACCCTTGCGAAAGTTGCTTAACCTCCGCAATCGCTGGGGCATGCGGTAAACCACTGCGCCACCGAGCTCCTCGTGCGCCACCAAGCTCCTTTTAAATGAACTGCGTAGTATATCATAAAAGAAAGGAAAAAATAAAAAAATATTAAAAACACGACTGCCCTGCCAAAAACGAACTAAAAAGTTAAATAACAAGTGTCACTGCAGTCGGGGGACCGTTTTTTTATTTATGGAACAATTTTTGATCAAAGAGATCCCCCGACTGCAATGACACTTGTTATTTAACTTTTTAGTTCGTTTTTGGCAGGGCAGTCGTGGTTTTAATATTTTTTTTAATTTATTCATTTTTATTTTATACATTTTAGTGACAAATTATATAGTTTCGGAATGTCCTCATCAAGGCCTTCCATTTGATGCCCACATTGTAATAATAGACGAAAAACATTTATTTTTACCCCATTTATCCAAATCAGTTCAGGCATTTAGAAGTTATGGTGGAATAAAGAAACTCACATACCCACAAACATACATGAACCCTAAACACATACACTCCTTATTGGGCAGTCGTGTAAAATTAACTAAGAAGTGTATACCTCTAGGCGGGCTGCGGCGTGCTGGACTTTTCCTTCTTCTTCTCCTTCTTCTTCTTGAGGAACGAGGGCGTCCGCAAGCCCTTCTTCTTCTTTTTGTCCTTCTTGGGGGAGTCTTCGGTCGAAATCTCCTTGGAGGGGGAGCCCTGCAAAACAATTTAGTAATGGGGAATGTCCGAAAAAAATCAAATTGGCTGAATATTTTTCTATAGGTAGGAATAAGGTCCCTTAGTAATAGAATAAATTTTCATATTTTTCGGTTTCGTGAAAAAATTTCAAAAAATCAAAGTCTCTTCGACTTCACAAATGTATGAAAGTAACAGCAGAATGGAGATTGTACCTTTGCCAACACCTGCCACAACCACAACATGGTATTAAAAAAAAAAGTTTCAAGACAAAATGTCAAAACTTTTTTTTTTTAATACGTGTTGTGTTTGTGGCAGTTAGCGGCAAAGGTATAATCTCCATTCTGCTGTTACTTTCATACATTTGTGAAGTCGAAGAGACTTTGATTTTTAAAAACTTTTTTACCCAACCCAAAATTCTGAAACTTTTTTCTATTACTAAGGGACCTTATTCCTACCTATAGAAAAATATTCAGCAAATTTGATTTTTTTCGGACATTCCCTATTAAATACTAAATAGTAATACTATAAAAACTACAATTCGCACCGGGAATCGAACCGGCGACCTTTGGATATCCGGTCCAATGCTCTGACCGCTGAGCTACCGAGTCACTAGTGACATCCTCGAGTTTCTTTTAATATTAAAAGAAACTCGAGCTTTAGCTCTTACGCTGTACCAGCGTTATTTCACCTATGTGAGGAACTACCTTGAGATTCAAATTGAAATATCTTTCCAGATATTTTGACAATTTATTAAGATGCAATAGCAACATATTTTTTAAATTTGAGTATTTGTCATTCACAATGCTAATTTTATACAATACTAAATAATATACTAGAAAAAATACGACTCGTGTTTTTTATACACCGTCATTTTGTAGTCATTTTAATTAACTTAAGGGAGTGCTCTACTAATGAAAATAATCATTTTTGCAAAAGAAACATGGGTCGAAAAACTACAAAAATTTTTGACTTTCCCATACAAATACAATGTTTTAGCTGTCTAGTTAGTATGGGAGGACCAAAATTTTTTGTTGTTTTTTGACCCATGTTTCTTGGGCAAAAATGTTTAGTTTCATTGGTACAACACACCCTTGAGTTAATTAAAACGACTACAAAATGACGGTGTATACAGTAGCCGAGCCGGCAATCATCTTGAAATCGGGTGGGGATTGCGCAGAACGCGTATTTTGGGTATGCGTAGCGGTGAGGGGCGCGGGCGGCGGGGGAGCGGCGCGCGCTATTGGTCGCTCACAAGTGCACATGCGCGAACTTATCCCCTCTCCGTTGAAAGAGCGTCAAGATGTCTCTAGAATCTGTACTTTTTCTACTTTTTTGGGGAACAAAAGTGGGGGGGGCACCGGAAATAGGCCGTTTTAACCAGGGATTGAAATATCGTTAAAAAAATATAACGATAAATAAAAAATAACGTTAAAAATACCGTTAAAACATTTTATCGGTAAATTTACCGGTAAAAATAACGTTAAAAATACCGTTAAAACATTTTATCGGTAAATTTACCGGTAAAAATAACGTTAAAAGTATTATACCGGTAAAATTAGCGTTAAATTTAGCGTTAAACTTTACCGATACATTATACCGGTAAAATTATTGCTAAAAAAATAACGTTATTAATTAGAATAACGTTAATTTTAAAGTTTAACGGTAAAAAAAGTAAGAAATAACGTTAAAGTTAACGTTATTTAATGAAATAACGTTAATTTCAATGTAACGTTATCTAAATTAACGTTATTTATTTACATAACGTTAATTTTAAAATTAACGCTAAAAAAAAGTAAAAAATAACGTTATACTTAAAAATAACGTTATCATTCCCTGGTTTTAACGTACCTCTTTACTGCTGTGAGAGAATGTGCTCTGGTGGGCGTCAGAATGGTCCCCATTCACCGTGTGCTCGCCTGCAGAAATCACATTATTAGAGACATGTTCAAACAGTTACAAATAATAATAATACTCGAAATTATTTCAATAAACATCTCGAATTTAAGGAGAATTAATGAACTGTTTATTAAAATCGTTAACAAAAGTAGACTTGTATAAAAAGATTCTAATAAAAATATAACTTATTTCTTTTACAATAATGAGTATAGTTATAAAAAAACAGTTGATAAATTATTTCACATACATATTTAAAGCAAATAAAGCCTGTGGTAGTTCAAACAATTGAACACTAAAAAAAAATTTTTTAAGTCTAAAAAAACCGATACCTATTAAGAAAAAAACATTGAAAGCTTTGGAAAACCCATGCCAGAGAAAAAATAAAAGTTAAGTGCGTTATTATTTTATTCAAACCAAACAGTCCGTCCGGCTATGGTGTCGTAGTGAGATATGGCACTAAAGCTAGAGTTTCCTAGGATAGGCGGTGCCGTCATATTACGGCCGTAATTTAGCGCAGTCATCCTAGGAAACCCGAGCTTAAGATAGTGTTGTAATTAGTAAGGAACAGTAAGCAGCTCACCTTTCCCAGTGCTGTGCCGACTAAAGCTGCGCCCTCGGATCCATTCGAAAGCTACATGCAAGCGGACGGTGCAAAAATGGGCCAAAACACGTTTTAAATCAGCAAACTAATTATTAACTGTCTTATTCAGAGATGTTTCACAAAACTGGGGTGCAAGACGGTTCTAACAAAACCTGGTTTAATGCTTGTAAACCAATCACAATGCACCTTTCAATCCTTAAACGGTGGGACTAAACGTTAAACTGTCACTCTGAATACGATTTGCGCTAAAATGGCGTTAGTCCGCAGTCTAACGCCATGTTAACTTTGGCCCTAGTTTAACGAACGCACTCTGAATAAGACAGTTAAAGTATTAAGCTCGTTTATGCGGAAACATTTGTCACTGTCTTTTTCTTTACGTAAGAGTAGAAAAGATTGTTTCACAAAATAGTTCCAAGATTGTACAGTACAAGACTTTTGACTAATTACTCAACAACGACGAGTCAAAAAGGGGGTTAATGATTTTTTTTAATTTATTTTAATTCTTTAGATTGCTGATTTAGTAATTATGAAGTATTATCAATAGGATGAATAAATAATGAAAAAATAGCATTGTGAATGCAAAAATCTAAAAGTTTAATATTCAATAGGTATCATATAATCAATAGGTTCATTTTTTTGACATGAACTGCTTTGTAAATTATTAATTACAAAAATACAATAATCATTTGAAGAATAAGAATTTGACAATACTTCAAACGTATGTTAGTTATAAAAAAAACATATTCAAGAAGTATGTGTAATCATAATTAGATTAAAGATTTAAAAGCAACTCCCTGCTTTATTTACATTTGTAATTTAATAGCACTAATTTATAATTACACAGACTTCTTCACCATTATTAATAAAATTACACCCGTATTCACAAACGTTACTATGAAGTCTCACAGTGACCACAGCGTTCCAACTCCAACTAAAGTCCGGCAATCTTGTGCGCGACCGTCCCGCGGGGTGACAGACGGCGGCGGGGACGAGGTATCCAAGATGTCAGCGGGTAGCGGGTGGTGTAGCGGGGAAGAGAAATTCCCCCGCCCCCCGTCCCCGTCACCGTCTGTCACCCCGCGGGACCGTCGCGCACGAGATTGCCAGACTATACCAAGCATACGTGACACGTAATACAAACGAACCAATCATAGAGCTCTATTTCGACGCAGTGCGTTCGCATAGGCAAGGGTCCTTTGAGTATCGTCCTTGAATACGGATGTTAAGGCGCTGTTACACAAGGAAAGTTTCTTGCACGCAAGTGGCAAAAAATTGAATGCAAAACTTGAAAGGCAAAATTGTAAGAAGCGAGGTTCGAAGCATCTGTTTACACTAGGCAACGCAATAGGGAACATGCATCAATTTTTTTTTGTATCAAAATCAAAAGTACAATGCGTGAGAAAATCAACTGTAATATTAAAACTTTTCTCTTGCGTTTTTTTCTCGTGATATAGTTACTTGAAGTTAGCACGCAGCAGCACCCGTCGAAAACGCTCTATACAAAAGGTCATCATTTGTGACGTCACTTACGCCACGTTTCGGGCGCATATTATGGAGTTTTAGCCAAGAATTTTCAAATATCTCCCTAAATATTGCGTTTAAGTACATATGTGTCATACAAAATATTGTTTCTTATTTGATATCCTATCCGACAGTTAAGTGCCGAAAAAAAATATCGTTATTTTCCCCTGTGTGATAAAACTAAAAAAATACATTTTTTTTTATTTTTCTGTTCCATCATGTTTTTATACGTGTCCGCAGCGATAAAGCTCAAATTTATCAAAATCGGTGACTTATGCATGTTCCCTATTAGTGCCATGAAAAAATTGCCACTTGCGTGCAAGAAACTTTCCTTGTGTAACAGCGTCTTTAGTCTTAAAAATAAAACGAGCAATGAAACGTCACTTACATTTTAATAACACAAAACACAGCAAGCATTGTACAACATTTTAAATACATTCCAAGCTATGTATGGACGACATCACAATGAAAATGATAAATAAATAGTTGTTGAAATATCTGGGACTATACAATGTTTTACAAAAATACCCCTAATGCCTAATATGGTAGATGGAGACCATCAAACTAAACAACTTTTACTATGGGACCAACTCTGAAAACGCGAAAAAAAAATCTGCCTTTTCATACAACTTTTGCTCCGACACAATAAAGTGCAATTCAGGTCGCGCAACGGCCTGCAGTACAGTTTATATTCACCTAGTAGTTGCCTCTCTTTCTATCGCGTGCTCTTACCTTTTCTAATGACGCAACGTTAGTAGGGTTGTCTTCTTATAAATGAACTGCGTAGCATGTATCATACTTTGAAAAACGACTTTTTGATTTTGACATCCGTACACGGCACAGTAATGTCGACTCGACATTGTTACTATTATAAAGAGGCAATATCTAAGCAGGAAGTAAGATGCCGCGCGACTACACAGGCGGGCGTGTGACGGCCCTTTGCTCATAGTCCTGCCGGCGGAACGGCTAGCGGTAGGTGCTTATCGCGCGACCTTGAGCGAGTGATGGAGGCCTGACTTGGTCCCATAGTGAGAGTAGTTCAGTTTGATGGTCCTATCTACCATATTCGGCGTTAGGGGTATTTTTGTAACACGTTGTATAGGGTTATTTGTAAAACACCAACAACATCGCAAGAGAACATTAATAACATCATAAATAGCGTTTGTTTTACGACTTTTCCAAAAACAGACAAAAAAATCGACTTTCCTTAAAGTCCGGTCGCTTAGAATTATATAAAAGGGTGACACTAGTCACCCTTTTATCGCCGCCTTTGCACGTGCCGCTTCTTGTCAAAGGATACCGCGTGCGACGTACCATGGGCAACAGCGTCGCTTAAATGCCGCCGCATAAACAAAGGATAGCGCGTGCTAAGGTTAAAATAGCTTGCACGCCGCGCCGTCACTACATACGTTTAGTTCGTGCAGGGGCGATACGCGCGCACACGTATTTTGTTGCAAGTAATAAATAAGATGAAAAAAGTATGTTTAATCTTTTTCTACTTGACTATACAGTTGATAATCACATCATAAATATGAACTCTTCTCAAAACTTGAGTTCAAATCAGTGGGCCTACCGCCCAAGTAGCGTCGACTTCGCCGTCGGCTTCGTTTGGCAGATGGTTGTAATACATTGGTTCGTTTCTTTGGTAAGTCTTTATTTGTACCAAAAAAAAAGTAGCAATGTATCACATCCATCTGTCAAATGAAGCCGACGGCGAAGTCGACGACACTTGGGCGGTAGGGCCCCCGGTATGAATTTCAACATTGCTTGTTATTTACGAATAGAGATGCTAAAATTGATTTAATTCAATTTCTATCCCTGTAGGGATGAGTTTTACTAACAATTTCCTCGTTTATGAAATGTCGCCCATACAACTCTTTAGGCGTTTTCATACATACAAAAACGAAATTCATAAAAATACCATACTTTTTATTCCCTACTTTAAAACCTTTTTTCATTTTAAAGTATGGAAACGCCTGTACATACTTATAAAAACATTAAAAAGCCCAAAAAATATACAAACACAAAACAATTAAAACAAACAATGGAATTGGAAAAAACCATGCAAACTTAAAATAAAATAAAAAATGACAATACCCGACCACCCACGCAACGCATTTTCATATATTTAATTATTTACTTAAATAGCATAACTTTTCAAAATTAATAATTAATTTTAAAAATTATTAAAATATACTCTACTGACCTTAGCCCCGTGTTTGTATTAAATAATACTTTTTCAATCACTTGCCTTAATAAGTTTAAAATCACACTTTCATAATAATTATTTTCTTTATTATAAATCTTTTGTTTGAATTAATTTTAATTTGGAATTGTAAATTTACGAGGAAAAATATGGAATCACCTTTTCTATTTACCTATTTTTAGGACAGAACCAATTTAAATGAATATTGGTATCATTGTAAGCGCTTTACTTAATAAAATATCGATTCGATGTTGAAAATAGGTTAAAATTATAGGGTGGTTCCATATTTTTGCTAATTAAAGTTATTTTTAAATACTGTTATCAAGTTTACTTGTTTCCAAATCGCTAGGATCAAAACTCTCTGACATTCTAAACTTAGAAATTATTCTATAAAACAAAGTATCGTCGAATGGGGGCCAACTCGAATATTTCCTTTGTAATTTCTTCGAATCGTACAACAATCGTTTGCGAGGTGAATCGAAAGATTTAGATTCGCATGTGGTATATTCTGTAGAGGCGCACGGCGACTGAAAACTGTCAGTGTTAAAGTTACTATCATCAAAATTTTCATGTAAAACACTATTCCTTTTAAAACCGTCGAATTCTTTATCATTTTTAAAATCGACGTTTACGAAACTAGGTAGTTTGTTTTCGTCAAATTTTCTATTCGTTTTCATAATAGGTTTATCTTCTGACAAACTATCGTCGAATGAGAGCCAATATTTGATACCTCCAGTATTTTCTGTTTGAGACATAGATATGACAGGCGCTTTTTTGACAAATGGCGAACCTAAAAGAGTGTCGTTTTTTTCGTACAAAACGCTCAAATCTTCACCTACAAAACTTGTGTTAGCGTTTTTTATTGGAGATTCTATACAGTTCTCAAAAGCACTGACATTGTTCGGCGAAGAGGATCTGCTGTTTACATCTTCTACAAAAGCTGTGTTCATATCTTTTTTGGTATCGAAAACAAAAGTTTCGTTTAGAAAATTGTCGATACTGGCTGCTCTTTCTATTTCATTACAAGAATAATCATTTAACTCGGAATTATTATTAGAATCGTCAACGTAAACTTTAGTTACATCTTCCTTTACAGATATCTCCTGATATTCGTTTACGTCACAGAAACTTATTTCTATTTCTTTATCATCATGAACTTCATGTGTTATATTAGCAGTAGTTTCTTCGCCATATTTAATATTATTATCATTATTTTCTATTTCATCATGTTCTATATAATGGCAATCGTTATTATTATGAGACATATCAATATTGTTATCATTAAAGGAAGCGTCATTTTCATAATATCCAGAAATAATGCTATCTTTTCCTATAAACTCATTACTAAGACAAGTCTCAGTAGCGTTCGGTTGTTCAAAAATTATTTCTTCGATAACAATATTGTTATTTTCATTGTCTTTAATAATTTCTATGTTTTCATCAACTTCATAATCAGTGTCACTGCCTACGCTCCACAATGGTATAGCAGTATAAAGAATATCTTCGCTATCAACAACTGTGATCACTTTACAATTCTTCTTAACTTTATTCTTTCTTAAACAAGTATAACACGCAGCATCGAAAATATAATAGACTATTGCTTCTGCTATCTTGTGCGTTCTTGAAGTCTCACATTCTGAAGATGCCTCAGTCGATACAGTTTCATTCAGATTTATATTTGTTTCGATATTTTCAATAATCTGCTTGATAGAAAAAAGTTCTGTATGTTCTTCGTTTATAGGTTTAAGGTTTTCTTTAAAGTCATAATTCGAATTATTTTCGCTACAAGTAACATTATTGTTTTCAACATCAAATTGTGTATTAATCGAGTTGAAGCGATTTTCAAGTACTTTAAAGAATTGTTTCTCTTTGACGCTGTAATCTATTTTATTCAGAATAGAAGCGATTAGTTCGGACACCGCTTCATATTTCTCAAACTCCACTGTAGAATCAAAGCTTACGATTTCACTGCCAGAACTTACACTATAAATGCTTGATCTAACGTCTCTACTGACACTAACATAAGGTTTAATATTGACTGTCGTTGCATCTTTAGACAGAATGTCAACTATACCATCGTAGACATAATCAACTACTTGTTCATCTGTTGAATCATTAACTTCTTCATAAACGTCAATAGCAGTTTGAACAGTCGTAGAAATACTTTCAGAGTCATTTGTAGTCATTTCTGATTCTTCGTCATTAATAAAATAAACGTCTTTACCACATTCTGACTCTAGAATTTCAGTCGTCATTTTATTGCCACTCAAAGACTCGATTTCACTTTTCAACTCTACTGCGGAAGTTGCTGTTTCGAATATATTTTGCAAAATATTGTTAACGCATTCTAAATTAGCACTAGTCTTGTCTCTATCACACGAATTGTTAGAATCATCATAAGAACTCTTCGATTCCTCTAATATAGGTTCTAAAACAATGGCTTTAGGTATTTCTTTACGTTTCAGTGGCGATTTTTTCGGACTATCTTTTTTATTGTAATCTTCACAATAACAATTTATGGGAACAGAATAATCTCTTATATCCTTTTCTACTAAATCCTTGACTGGACTTTCGTAAACAGCATCTTCAAAATCCATTTCATCTGTGAAGCTATGGTACTCTCCTTCAACAGATTCTGCAGTATTATTATTCTCGTCTTGTACTTCCGGTTCGACTTGAACACATTCAGCTCGGTACACTGTATTATCATCATCTTTATTATCATCGACTAAAGGTTCATTAGCCTTTTCAGTCAACGTAACATCTAAATCTTTAACCGGTGATGTCTTAACAACGATTGTTTGGTTTTCAGATGAAAAACTGTTACCTATATCGTCTAAATAATTATCTTCGTTAAATTCCTGACTGTCAACGAATTCGGTATCAACTTTAGCTATTTTTAAAGCGGGAAGTTCTTTCAATTGTACTTTAAAAGGGTTAGGTGCATCCTCAATGCATTTTTGAGCAAGATTATCAACTGATAAGTATATAGAATGGTTAACTTTGCGATCTTTTGCTAATTCCCAAGCGTAGGAATTGATTGAAGTACCACAAGAGTTGCATCTAGGCAAATGATAGTGAATTGGTTCTGGGTTTTTGACGTTATTATTAATAAAACCACTATGTGACCTAGTCCTGTACAACTTAACAGCGTTTTGTACTCTTTGCCTCGGTAAGGAACGCGTGCGTAAGTTATAATCGGATTTACATCTTCCGTCCCACTCTATAGAAGGGATTGAGTATAAGCTAGAGCGAGAGCTCAAAAGCCCTGCATTTTGGGTCTCTAAAGCTTCTATTTTAGAGTCTTCAGTGATTTTTAGACGCGTGTTAAGACTAGTTTTGCATTTGGGGTGTTTTTGTTCGGTATCATATTTTTGGATTATGTTTTCTAGTTTTGCGTTGCGTGAGTAATCGTGTATGTTACGTTTGTTTGAAGATAAAGCTTCGTGCAGACTTCCTGGACGATTACCTGGTGAGGTGTTAGCGTGGTTAGTGGTTAAATGATGGGGGTGGAATGTACAGTCAACAAAAAAAATCAACAAATGTCTAGTTTATTTTATATAATGCAAGTAAAGTTGCTAGTGAACGAAATAATACAAACCGTCTTTAATAAAAGCATGTGAAGAGAGATATTTTTATTAATTTTGTTAACTGTACTTTTAGTTATCACACAAGCCTTTTGAAATAAACAGAAACAGTTATCTGACAAAAAAAATCTATACGAATATGCAAAATCTAGATACAACTACAGCTCAATCTAAAGTGTATTTTACTTACTTAATATGATATAATAACAGTAATTACGTAAATAATTTTGAATCTAGCAAAAGCTACATTAAATACTTAGCTGAAACCGCCAAGCTTAACATAACATAGTCTTACATTAAATAAAAATCTACGTTATATCAACCTAGTGAACAAAAATCTTCGTATAGATAAAACTCTCTGACGTACCAAAAAAAGCAAACCTGAATATCTCATCACCTTATCAAACCATAAAAAAAATGCGATCCCAAAAAACAAAGCAATATAAAATAATAATCACCCTCTTGATACATAATAAAAATCTTTGGCAACGTCACAATCTTTTAAACTACCTACTAAAAAATTGTGTAATGACATTTCTGTACTTTACCATGATTCGCCGTATTAAATTATGTCTTATTTTATCCCTCAAAGCAACGAATATTGCTTAAAGAAGACAATTCAAAATAATGACCAGTATCGAAACACCACATTTAATTATCCTCTTGAAATTAATTGTCAAAACACGTCTCATATTATAGTTCAAAGCAAACATGTAAAGCATAACGGCACTTCAAAAAAACCCCTGCAAACATTTTCAGAGCAGGTGATAAAGCACTGCAAAGACGACACTCAAAACGGTGGGTACAGAACGAATCACCCTACTGAAACATTTTGTAAGTAGTAAATACTTTTCTAAATCTTTAAAATGATTGATAGATTTTGAAATTAGCCTCCTAAAGCACCTTTAAAACAACTTGGATGGTTTCGTACCCATGAAACTTATTATGTGACAAATCTATATTCCTAATCTTTGAATTTATGAAACAAATAACAACACACAAATAAACCCATCTGAAACATTGTCCATCACACTCGTGTAACTAATTTTATCCTGGTATCACAATGATTATGGCTGACTTAAAAACTGAGACCAGACAAAATTCTGGCCCAGATTGTATCACCCTGCTGAAACACATCACCCTTTAGCGCGAATCGTATCAGCCCCTTCCATCTCATTCTATCAGCATCAGACTTTTGACAATTGACTTATAAAGCAGACAAAATGTTGATTTTATCACCCCGCACACATATCACTCTTGAGCCTGATCGAATCACCCTCCCGAAACACATATCACCCTTTAGCGCAGATCACATCACCCCCTTCCATCTTATTCTATCAGCATCAGACTTTCTACAATGGACTTTAATGCAGACAAAATGTTGATTGTATCACCCTGCTGAAACACATATCACTCTTGAGCCTGATCGTATCACCCTCCTGAAACACCAATCACCCTTACCTTTAACAACCGACTGCGTTACGACTGTTTGCGAGGCGATCACGTGTTGCTGCCTAACGACAACTGGCTGTTGTAGAGTTGGAGAAGATGAGACGAATACCTCATCAGATAGGTTGGAATCGTCCGCTGTTTTTTGTACATAATTATATGAGTTTGGCTCTAACAATATTAGAATCAATCCAACATTTGTTTTTACTCACACATGTATAAGAATTGTGGCTAGCTAAATTGATCAATAGCAATTAACAAAGCATGGACAAATGAATACAGTTCTGTGAATTTTTGAATTTAATAAGTAATATGATAAAAAAGTTACTTGTACAATCATCAGCACGCTAGGCTTAGTTGCCGACAGGGTAATCAAATTCAAACAATTTTTCACTTAAATGCGAAGACATCAAGGTTCAAAAGAAATTGCAGATTTTTGAAAGTTTTGTATAACCAGACGTGCTGCTGAATGTACTTTCGAATCCTTAACTTCTGGTTAATGTTTTTTTATACTCATTAATCTAGAAAACACCTACTCTAGCCATAAGTAGGTATAGTAAATAAGACAACACATAACTACAATCTAAATGAATTCCTGCCTGGTCCAGGCACGAATCGAACCTGAGTCTTCGATGATGAAAACACTAAACCGTAACTTATATAATAAAAGAGAATAATTAATTCAAAGACGTTTCTATTTAGTCAATTTTGCATTTGATTAGAAATCTCTCTGATTTAACTTTCTTCTTCGTTTTGACAATCTTAAACCCACAACCGAAAAAAAAACAACTATAGTAAACTGACAATTAATATCGATGCAAAAGTGACCTTGAAAAATAGTAGCAATTTGGTTCGAACTTATCTTAACAAAATGGCTTAGTATTAGTTGCCTCACTTTGCAGACGAGGACACGGCTTCTAAGTATTATTATTCTAAGGTCTCGATAAAACAATGACCAAATTATTTGACTGCGATATTTGACTGAATTTTAACAAGTATTTTCTAGTTTTATTTACCTTCCAGATATTATGTTAAACTGTGGTGTAAAATATCGAACTGGAATATAAAATAAGGATGACTTTTGGTTGTTTACAAAATGCTGAGGTATTTTAATAATGATCTAAACCTAACTTGGCATCAAGATTTTTAGCACTTTTTGTCAATATCTGATTTCTTAACTTTTCTTTTTTTATCGACATTGCTACTACCCAAGGTCATTAATATTCATCGACACCCTATCGACACCACACAACACTATACAACGTGTAACAAAAAAATGCCAAATATGGTAGATAGGGACCATCAAATTGAACAACTTTTACAATGGGGACCAAATCTGAAATCGCGAAAAAAAACTGGGTTTCAACATTTTGTATGAAAAACAAAACATGATTTTTTGTATGAAACAGCTGATTGTTTTCGAGATCAGGCGCATTTGGTCCAATTCGCGATTGGTCCAATGTTAAAAAATATGTCCAATTCGCAGTTGGTCCAATTCGCAGTTAGTCCAATTCGCAGTTGGTCCAACTATAGTATATTAAGTTTTTGTATACTTATGTTTAAATACATATTTACTAACTTAAATATTCATATATTTTTGCAACTTATGAGTGCATTAATCAGTTGCAATACCTAATTAGTCACGATTACTATTAAATCTGTTATTTTGTTTAATTTTGGAAATACACTTTATTTGGACCAATCGCGAATTGGACCAACTGCGAATTGGACCAACTGCGATTTGGACTAACTGCGAATTGGACCAACTGCGAATTGGACCAACTGCGAATTGGACCAACCGCGAATAATATGAATTGGACCAATCGCGAATTGGACCAATTGCGCCTAAAGGTTTCAGAGTAGGTCCCATAATAAAAGTTGTTCAGTTTGATGGGCCCTATCTACCATATTCGCCATTACGGTTACACTCATCAACTTTGTCTAGGGATCACGGTATTTTTTTCATACAAACGAGGTAACTTTGAAGCCTTGGTTTCCTGCCAGGGATGTACCGTGCTGTGATCTGATGATGGATATCCAGGGAGTGAATGGAGGAGATTCAGATCGCTATACACACCCAAGTGATCTGATCAGCATTCTAAAAGATAGAAGGACATGTATAAAAAAAGCTGCGACACAGCATTACTTAAATGTATTGAAATCCTGGAACTGAGAACTCTGACCCTTCTATTAGGATGCTGATCAGATCAGATTGGTGCGTATAGCGATCTGAATCTCCTCCGTTTAGGGAACGTACCCATACTACATGACCCGTTAAGGGGGGGGGGGGGGGGGTCTTTAAAATACCATGCTTGGTCACGGGGGGGGGGCTATGTTTTGTCACGTAGTCAATATTCTTTTTTTTTCAAGCTGTATTCATATATGGCACGCCGCGAAATTTTTTTACATTTTTTTTAAATGGGTCACGTAGTATGGGTGTTCACCTACCTGGATAGCCATCATCATCACAGCCCGGTACATCCCTTGCAGGAAACCCAGACTTCAAAGTTACCTCGTTTGTATGAAAATAACACCTTGATCCCTACACAAAGTTGCTGAGTATACCGGGTGTAACAAGACCGTCAACGAAGCCGAGGTCTACGTATTCTGGCCATCATCAGGACCATTTCTGTTCAAAATTATTGCTGGGAAACGATATTAATTTTTGGTGTTAAGAAAGCATTGCATACATTACCACGCAATGTACCGCGTGCAACAGACCGCGCCTGCGAGTGTATGCTACACAGCTGCGTGCGGCCGAGTTGAAAGGAAACGTTTATGTGCGTGCTCATGAAATACATTGAGTGATGACGTTTTCAAGGCATCGTTTGTTACGAAATACATACAATTTTGATAATGTTTGAAGACAAAAATTTGGAAAAAAGTGATAAAATAAAATTTCATAATTTTGAAAAAATATGACTTTGACCTTTAATAACTTTGTAGCTATTGGTTTCCCAGGTATAGTCAAAAAGACAAAAATGATCCTGATTAGGGCTTGAAGTCCGGAACTCCGGTTTTGGTCTAGCTCCGGAGTTTCGAAGAATTTCAGCATCGTTTTGAAAACCGGAGTTTCACAACCAAAACCGGAGTTTCGATTTTCAAAAATAATGTTAGAAAGAATTTTTAATCGCCCGTGGTCATATACCCCTGGGCGGTGTTGCAGTCTCTTCAGAGGTGCCAAGTGGACTACAGGTGTAGCGAGGTGCTGACTGAAGTACTTATACGAAAAAGCCATCATGTCGATCCGATTACAGAACCAGAGCTCAAATCCCAATCCAACTGCAGCGATGTGTGAAAGAGGGAGACGTCATTTCTCCAAAACTGTTCACAGCTGCTATGGAGGATACCATAAGCTCTTGAACTGTAAAGGACTGGGCAGCAACATTAATGGCGAGTACCTGACACACCTTCATTTTGCAGATCAGTTCTCACGACTGAGACCTTGTAAAACCTGAACATACTCGTAATGCTCGAATATTTCCGTAGTGTTTTCCGAAAGAGTGGCTCTTAGGATGAACATGGATGGATGGATGGAACATGAACATAAGACAAAAATCATGTCGAATGTCCATGTTGTATTTACCCACTCCTTCATGTTGGGAACAAACACAATAGGTACTCGAAGTTTTAGACCACGTGTCACCAATTAGTTTCGTTCGGGGTCCGTTTTAAGAAATGAAATGACCATCGCGGTCTGCACAACATTTTATAGAAAAGAATATTTATTACAGAAACTTAATTATTAGATACTTAAAGTAGGTATTTTTGTAAGTTCCTGTGCTCTCGCGGTCCACACAAAATGGGTCGGCGGTCCGGATGCGGACCGCGGTCCGCCATTTGGTGACCCCTGTTCTAGACCATTACCTAGTAGGACGTAGGACAGACAGTCCAGTTAAGTAAGTACAACTTGGAGGAAGATATCTCTCGTTGAATTTAGCTCGAATGGGCAGCATTCAGGAAGCTTTAAAAAATCTTCACGTCAAACTTAATATAGTGTCTCTAGACGAAAGACCTTGATCAGCGTGTGTTGCCAGTGATGACTTAAGGCAGTGAAACGTGCTCGCTAACTATGGGTATCTTAAAAAGCCACAAGGTCACCTAGCGACCCAGCGTGCAATGGACAGAGCCATGCTCGGCGTTTCCCTGCGTGATCGAATCAGAAATCAGTAGGAGAACTTAAGTAACCGACATCTCTCGAAGGATTGATCAGCTGAAGTGGCAGTGGACGGGGCATTTAACAAGTAGAACTGATGACCATTGGGGAAGAAAGGTTCTGGAATGGCGACCGAACACAAAACGCTTCGTGGGCAGGCTCCTGACAAGGTGGATCAACGATCTGGTGACTAGTGAAGGTCGCAGGCTATCGGGGCGCCGTTGGATGCGAGCAGAGCAGGATCGAACGTTGTGGAGATCCTTGAGCGAGACCATAACCAGCAGTGGATGTCGTGTGACTGATATGATGATGAACCAACATTCGGCAAATTTGAGTGGCGTGAAATGTAAGTTAAATTAGTCGAATTATTTGCGCAATAAGCAAGTAAGTACCTAAGTGATTCAATTTATTAATTTTTCGATGATAAAAGTATATATTGATTTTTGGTTAGTTAATAACCTGTATTAAACACGCTAAAAATATCACTGCAATTTTATTTAAATAGAGACTGAAAACTCCGGAACTCCGGAGCTCCGGAGTTGAAACTCTGAACATCGAAACCCAACTCCGGAGCTGAAAAATACTCCGATTTTCAAGCCCTAATCCTGATGATGGGCGGAATGCGTGGACTTCGGCTTCGTTGAGTGTCTTGTTACACCCGTTATTTTTAACACCCTGTATACCCTATCGAAACACACAACACTACCTCACCTCTATAAGTGTGTACCCGGATAGAATCTGGAGCGGGGGAGGTAGCCGCCGACGAGAGAAATACCTCCTCGTCGGGTAGTAGGTTCGGATCCCGGGTATCTATGTTTGAGGGGGGGTATGAAATATCGACCTAACCACCTTGGTAATAAAGTTGAAGATTCTTAATGTTGATCCCTTTTTCATAAGAATATTATAAAGGTAAGTACATAGTAAAAATTAAAAAGTATAATCCTACAGTTTTAAATGTCTTGGTTTATGTCTTAGGGACTTTGTATAATTTACTTGAAAAGGCAGTTAAAAAACTATACAATTTCTAAACTACTTTTTCTACACTGGCCTGCAAAACTAAGTAATACAGAGGTCTATTTTCATACAAACGAGGTAACTTTGAAGCATTGGTTCTCCGCCCAGGATTAAACGTGGTGTGATCTGATGATGGCCATCCAGGGAGTGAATGGAGAAGATTCAGATCCCCATACACACCTAATAGATCTGATCAGCATTCTAAGAGCTGTTTGGATATGTTTAAAAAAAACCACGAGAATAGCATTAAAATGTATGGAAATGCTGTTACTGATAACTCTTATCCTTACAGCTCTTAGAATGCTGATCAGATCAATTGGGTGTGTATGGGGATCTGAATCTTCTCCATTCACTCCCTGGATGGCCATCATCAGATCACACCACGGTTAATCCTGGGCGGAGAACCAATGCTTCAAAGTTACCTCGTTTGTATGAAAATAGACCTCTGTAGTACTTAGTTTTGCAGGCCAGTGTATTATAATTTGTTTAAATAGGATAAAGTTTTATGCTACAATATTAATAAGCAAACTGTTAATTGCATGCAATTTAAGTGATATGTGCAAATAATATTCATGCATAATAAATTATATGCAAACCAATCTATCAATAAATTATCAGAATACAATTTCTATATTTTTTTGTAAAATTCATCTATTGCCAGGCTATTTTTTTATTCTTATATCCTTTTGTATACTTAATAATAATAGTTTTACCAATCACCTGAGTCCATTATTAATAAACGAAGATTAAGTTTTGATCTGGTTTAACCAAAAAGGATATCATCCACATTTCATACATTTTTGGTCCAAATATGAAAGTGCCGGCCAAAAGACAAAAGTGCTTTATTCTGATAGATTTTGTCCATCTAAGCATTTCTTATTATGGCACCGAAGCTGTAGCACCGCTTCACATTCGTGTCAAAATGTATGAAAAGACAGACTTTTTGAACTCAATTAAAATCAAGTGCAGCGGTGCTACAGCTTCGGTGCCATAATAAGAAATGCTTAGGTGGACAAAATCTATCAGAATAAAGCATTTTTGCTTTTTGGCCGGCACTTTCACATTTGGACCAAAATGGATGATGTCCTTTGGTTTAGCAATATTACTCCTTACGTTTGACTTCTCAAAGCATCATATTCATAAGCAAACTTTTTGGTTAAACTAGGCGTAAACTTACGACTAATTTCAATAACCTATCCTCATAGAGATAGGCTTACTAAAGATTTGTTGCCTAGATATTTCTGTTAAATGACAGGAAATAACAACAGTTGCCTAGTAACAGATCCATAGTAGGCCTTCTTTACTGAAGATAGATTATTGAAATCGGCCGTAAAATCTTCGTAATAAAAAAAAAATTATGACAAAATTACAACATGTCAATTTAGTTTTGCCTGATAATAGATGAATTTTTTACTTGCTATTATTATATCCCTAATTAACTACTACTATATTACTAACCTTTCGTTCTGTCAGCGTGCGCTCGCTCCATGTTCAAGAAATCAACAGAGTCTAGAAAACAAACGCATTCGAAAAGTCATGCAAATTTTTTTTTATGTATGCGCTATAGCATATTTTGTACACAAAAATCAACAACTAAGAAACATGTCGAAAATGTTTTTTTTTCTTGGGTTAATTGTCGATATAATTTGTCGATTTTTTTTTTACTTTTTTCACATCATTAGACATTAAGGCGACATAATATGCAAACTAACGCCACACCCGCAAAAAAATATTTCTGAAAATACACAATTTATTAAAATTCCAAGCTGACGGTAACCTCGCAAAATATTAATAGTTACCTATTTATAAACGCACAAACTCAGTGACAAATAATTGTTTACAGTTTTGGTGGCGAAGAAAGCTAAAAACGGCCGTCGATATGTTTTTCGTCGAGAAAAACCACAATGAATTATAGGTATGTCATTAAGTTTGTGTGTTTATAAATAACTATTGATATTTTACAAGGCCATAAGCTTGGATTTTCAATAAAATGTATATTTACTTACACGGTTTTTTTTGCGGAGTGGCGTTACAGTTGCGTTTAATTTCGCCTTAATTTTCCTAACAATTATAGGTTAAAAAATAAGAAGTATACTTCTATACTTATATAAATTGAGCCAGAAAAATACTTTTGTACAAATTGCTTGGTTGTTGACGTTTGTAAAAAAATCAAAACAAAATGCAAATATTTATTATAAAAAAACTAAGTTGATCTAAGGAAATTCGGAAAAAATCTTAACTAAATAAAATACCATGCGTATTTCAAAATCTTATCAATGAAAATACTTAAAAAGCATGCTTTAATAAAAAATCCTCATCATATCAGCCACACGACACCCACTGCTGGGTATAGGCCTCCCCTAAGGATCTCCACGACGATCGGTCCTGCGCTGCCTGCATCCACTGGCTTTCCGCGACCTTCACCAGATCGTCGGTCCACCTTGTCGGGGGCCTACCCACGGAGCGTCGTCCGGTGCGCGGTCGCCATTCCAGAACCTTTCTGCCCCAACGGCCATCGGTTCTTCTCGCTATGTGTCCCGCCCATTGCCACTTCAGCTGAGCAATCCTTCGAGCGATGTCGGTTACTTTAGTTCTCCTGCGGATCTCCTCGTTTCTGATTTGATCACGTAGGGAAACGCCGAGCATGGCTCTCTCCATTGCACGCTGAGCGACCTTGAGCCTCCTTATGAGACCCATAGTTAGCGGCCACGTTTCACTGCCGTAAGTCATCACTGGCAACACACACTGTTCATAGACTTTCGTCTTGAGACACTGAGGTAAGTCGGACGCGAAGATTTTTCGAAGCTTCCCGAATGCTGCCCACCCGAGTTGGATTCGGCGAGAGATCTCTTTCTCGAAGTTGGACCTACCTAACTGGACTGCCTGTCCTAGGTATACGTAATGGTCAACAACTTCAAGTGTAGTGTTCCCAACATGAACTGGAGAGGGTACAACATGGGCATTTGACATAATTTTCGTCTTTTCCATGTTCATCCTAAGACCCACTCTTTGGGAAGCACTACGGAGATCTTCGAGCATTGTGTTCAGGTCTTCCATGGTCTCAGCCATAAGGACTATATCATCGGCAAAACGAAATTAATGTTGATGCCGAGTCCTTTCCAGTCCAAGAGCTTAAAGATGTCCTCCAACGCAGCTGTGAACAGTTTCGGAGAAATAACGTCTCCCTGTCTCACACCACGCTGCAGTTGGATAGGATTTGTGTTCTGGTTCTGTACTCGGATTGTCATGGTGGCATTTTGGTATAAGTACCTCAACACCTCGATATACCTATAGTCCACTTGGCACCTTTGGAGAGACTGCAGCACCGCCCAGGTTTCAATCGAATCAAAGGCTTTCTCATAGTCCACGAACGCCAAGCAAAGTGGCTCATTATACTCCTCGGTCTTCTGTATAACCTGCCGCAGCGTATGGATGTGGTCTATGGTGCTAAAGCCTTTTCGGAACCCGGCTTGTTCGGGAGGTTGGAAGTCGTCGAACTTGCGAGCGAGACGATTCGTAAGGACTCTCGAAAACAACTTATAGACATGACTCAGAAGCGAGATGGGTCTATAGTTCTTTAAGAGGGACTTGTCACCCTTTTTAAAGAACAAGATCACCTCACTTATGTTCCATGTCTTTGGCGTTCTGCCCTGGACTATGACGGAATTAAAGAGCTTCTGGAGGACTTTGAGTATCGGCTTACCGCCCGCTCTCAGAAGTTCTGTAGTGATTCCATCGTCACCCGCCGCCTTGTTGTTTTTCAGCTGTTTGAGAGCCATACTAATCTCGTACAGGCTGACGTCCGGGATATCTTGGGTATAGTGTCGGGTAAGCTTGGCTCTGGGGTCTTTAGCCTTGCTTTCAACAGGTGTCTGCGTGGAATATAACTGCCCATAGAAGCTCTCGATCTCCCTCAGGATTTCAGGCTTTGATGAAATGATGCGTCCGTCGTCAGTTTTCAGCTTCGTCATCTGGCTTTGCCCAATAGACAGATCTCTCGCGAACACTTTGGAGCCTTTATTCCGCTCGATAGCCTCTTTAATACGATTCGTATTAAATTGGCGAAGGTCGCTCGTCAAAGACTTAGATATCTGTCTATTAAGCTGCCGATAACGATTAGCATCTACTGAACTCTGGAGCCTCATTTCACGTCTCTGATCCATGAGTAGGAGTGTGTGGTCGGAGAGTTTATTTATCTTGGGACGGCGGGTCTTAAAGAGCTTGGACCCTACCGTACGGACAGTATCCACCACCATGTTGTTTAGATCGTCCACATCTATGCTGTTCTCAAGGGCTTCGAAGCGGTTTTGGAGTTCGAGTTGAAAGCTCTCGGGGTTTTGAATATGGGCCGGCAATGGTCGAATTGTTGATTTTATCAGTCGAGATCTTTCCAGCTTTGGGTTGATATTCAATGTGCCACGTACCAATCGGTGATCGCTCCCCGTCTTAACAGCGTTGATCACAGTGACATCATTGAATATTTGCTTTTTCGTCGACATGATAAAATCTATCTCATTTCTGACTTTACCGTCCGGACTGACCCAGGTCCACTTCCGGCATTCCGGCTTTCTGAAGAAGGAGTTCATCATAAAGAGGTTCTCCTTCTCCATAAAGTCAGCCAGCATCTGGCCTCTGTCATTCCGTTGCCCAACTCCAAATTGCCCCACTCTCAGCTCATCACCGCATCGTTTCCCCAACTTTGCATTGAAGTCCCCCATCACAACAGTGTAGTGGGTTTTGTAGCTATGCATGGCTTTAGAGATCTCCTCATACATAGCCTCCACTTCGTCATCTTGGTGTGTCGAGGTCGGTGCGTAAACCTGTATAACATTCAGCGAACACCGTTTGGATATTCTGAGTATAAGGTACGCCACCCTGGTCGACACACTTCCGATGGTAATCACGTTGTTGACAAGGGACTTGTGGACGATGAACCCGACACCACCTTGGGACTGTTGGTCGCCCTCCCGGTAGTAAAGCAAGTTACCGGAGTTGAGGATTATCGAGTCCTCTCCCGCTCTTCGGACTTCAGATAACCCGATAATGTCCCAGTGTACCTTGCTGATAACTTCTTCCAACTCGGTTAACTTCGCGTCTTCCCTTAGTGTGCGCGTGTTATAGGTTGCCAGGTGCAGTTGTCGTCGTTTTTGGTAGCCGAGCCGCACCCGGGGATTCTTAGCACCCCCTGCCCCGCCGTTACCGTAGCCGCTACCGTAGCTAGGAATAGCGGGGCTGCCGGGGACTGGGGGCCAATTTTTTGATCCATTATGCATGAGGGGGGGGGTTTGCCATAATCGCCACGCTTGGCAGGCGGGTTGGCGATCGCAGTAGGCCAAGGTTTTTTGGAGACGCTGCTGCCCGTCTCTTGAAGGCTATGCTCCCTTAGTCGCCTTTTACGACACCCACGGGATGATAGGGGGTAGTGCTATTCTAGGCCGGCACATACACGGCACAAAAAATCCTAAAAAATAGAAATGCAATAACTAAAGTAAGTCTATTTAATTTATCCTTACTTGTCTATTTTTCGACAGTAATTGTCATACATCTTTTTATACTTAAATCTTCGATCAAGAATCTAGATGTCCGGTCAAAGTCTTAAAAATGGTACTTGAAAAAATCACGAAGTATCACAAGGAGACGGGGGGGTGTAGTGAGATATCACGTGTATTAATTTCTTTTCGTTGAATGCGTGATTTTTAACCGAAAACGGCGTCTGATTGTTGACTCACCGTTACCAGGACGATAACCCTGCCCACCGCGACATATTTGCATTGAAAAATGTTGAGATTATTTTGTACCAAAAAATACACGTGATTTTGAGGGGGGGGGCGGGGCGGGGTTAACGTAAAACCTTACCATGTATCACCAAGGGGGAGGGGGGGTTATAAATTGGCCAAAAAAAATATCACGTGATTAATGGACGCCCCCTTATTTACCATTTATTTTGTAGTCTATGTGTAGAAAGCTATATGTTGTATTTTATAAATGATTATTTCAATAAGTTGGGTGAAGATTTATTTACCAAATAAAACAAGTAAGGATAAACGCGGACTTTAAAGTAGATGGAAAAAATCTAAGGCTTCATGTAAAAAATAAGCTTTTTTATATCCTTCGGATACTATACAAAAATGATCGGATATTTTTTGGATACTCACCGTCGCTGAGGACTACTTCCGGTTGACTTCTTACTGGCACCTGTTTCGTCTCTATTCTTAACACTCGGTGTTCTGTAATTTAAAATAAAAAATATATATATTTTCCTGCATTTATGCCTAAGTGCCCGTTCAGCGGCACAAGCGGTTCATGGTCACTTTCGCAAATCGTCACATTCGCAAATGGTCACTTTCGCAGAATGTCATTCTCAATTTTTTTCTTTTTTTTCTCCTCTATGTGAACATTGTGAATGACATTCTGCGAAAGTAACGTTTTGCGAATTGCGACTATTTGCGAAAGTGGCCAAATTTTTCGCGATGACCGTTTGCGAAAGTGATGATCTGCGTCAAAACCTTTCGTTCGGCGACGGTGTATGTAGTTGTATGAGCGTGTTCACACACAACACAACACAGTATTCTTGGGGATCGATGAGGATCAGTAACAAGTTTGAATCCTATAGTTTTACTGATATAATATAAACACATATTGATAGCTATGAAACCTAGTGAAAGAATTTTTGAAATTTGATTAGAAATGGTTGAGTTAAAAGGGTTTGAAGGAAATACCAAGCTCAATGCAATATGTGCTTTATCGCGTAAGACATAAGGTTCGCGTACGTCACGATGACGTCATAAGGACCCCCAAAAACCCGTATTTTAGCTCTTATAACTTCTCAGATTTAAGAGATATCGTAAAAAAAATTCACAGTTAATCATGTGGTGGCATAAGCTTTCTAATAAGCCAGTAAACAAAAATCGTTACTGAAGGCCTAGCCAAAGTAACATTGGCAAATCTTCGTTATCGCTTCGCTTTCGAAACATGTATGGGATTGACATAAGGTTTCGTTAACTATCGAATTTTAAAACGTCAAATCCATACATGTTTCGAAGCGAAGCGATAGCGAAAATTTGCAAATGTTACTTTGGCTAGGGGGGCTGATCCTTATTCGTAAGTAGGTAGTTACAATTTTCTTGTTAGTAAGTAGGTAGTTACTATCCTCGTCAATTGGTAATGCGCCTGGCGGCCATGATTTTAACCTCAGAAACGAAAGACAATTGTATTTTTTTTATATACCTAGACCCTATCTTATTGAAAATAATAATTAATATATCAGATTACTTATTTTCTTGTTTCATGATATTTTTAGTTGCGAATCACGTCAACGTGGATGTTAATGTGACAAGGTTCCAGCGCATTACCAATTAACGGGGATAATACAAACTTCTTGTTTCTTAAACCCAAAACCGAAACACATTGTGTTTCTTAAACCCAAAACGGAAACATATTGTGTCTCGATTTTGGGTTTAAGAAACAAGAACTATGTCAAAAAGCATTTCAAACACCATAGAACCACGATTTTGACGTTAAAATTAGCAGATTTGACCCACTGGGGCCATACCGGCTAACGCATACAACTTCGAAAAGGCTGCCGGGTTTCAAATTAAAACAGATAAATCGAGCCCCAATGGGGAAGGCAACTGTCAAAATGGCGCTGCGTACGCTTGTTCCACGAGAACTATGAAAACAAAGGACTTTTACATAAAAAATAGTTTTTTTAAGCTTTAAAATCTGGATATAGAAAAAAATTATAAATTCAGTTAGAATAAAAACTTCTTAATTTGGCTTTAAATTCCGGCATTTGCATTGTAGAATAGTCTTTTATATCCATTTTGGGTCAATGGGTCTCTTTCGGTAAAAAAAACTACAAAATAAATATCTATTCTCCCATACATTTTGTTCTGAACGTCTACTGTCGTAGGAACAAGCGTACGAAGCGACATCTACAATAAGCTTTGCGTTGCCAACCCCATTGGGCCAAAATGGTGAATCCCAATTCATGATATCACACGAACATCGGTATCTTCCAATAACTTCAAAAAAGTTCAATACGATATTACTTTGATTTCTCTGTTTTAAGTTGAAGCTCGGCAGCCGAAATTCAAAAAGTTAGCCGGTACGGCTCCAAATCTAGCGAATATGAAATCTGATGCGATTTTGATTATTAAAAAGTATGAAACAGCAGATTTTTTCGCGATTTCATAGTTGGTCTCATAGTAAAAGTTGTTTTGTAACAGCCTTTTTAGGGTTCCGTAGCCAAAATGGCAAAAAACGGAACCCTTATAGATTCGTCATGTCTGTCTGTCTGTCTGTCTGTCCGTCCGTATGTCACAGCCATTTTATTCCGAAAGTATTAGGATTACACAGTTGAAACTTAGTAGGTAGATGTATTCTGTTAACCGCTTAACGATTTTAACACAAAAATAAAAAAAAATAAGATTAAGGGGGGGCTCCCCATACATTGAACTGAAACATTTTTTTCTTCATACAAACACATGCGGGGTGTCTATAGATAGGTCTTTAAAAATGACATTGAGGTTCCTAAGACAATTTTTTTTCAAAGTCAACAGTTTTAAAGATAAACACTGCCAAAGTGGTAAAATGTGTGTCCCCCCCCTCTAACTTTTGAAATAAAAGAGTGAAAAATCTATAAAAAATATATGCTATAGATCTTAATAAAAACTTTCCACGAAAATTGGTTTGAACGAGATAAAGTAGTTAGTTTTCGAGATATATCATATTTTCCAAAACCGCAAATTTACATACCATCTCTGGACTCCTCCTCAGTTTCGGAGGGCGCACTGGCGGGGGAAGTTATTTGGGCGGCACTGATCGCCTCCGATTCGGACAGGTCCGTGTCATCTAAGAACAATACATATCTTATTAAAGCAAGAGAATTAATTATTTGTGTGACTGGAAATAATTAAAGGCGACTGTTAATGGGACACTTAAATACTAAACCTGGCAGCGGTTTATTTTTTGGGCGACTAAATAACTAAACGGGCGACTAACTGTGGATTACAAAAAGAGGTAAAACGGGCGACTACATGTGGAAGATAAATAAATTAAGTGAGCAGTGAAAATTCTAAATGAGTGACAAAAATATTTGAGTGGGCTACTATTATACTAAGTAGTTTACTAAATAGACCCGTTTTCCCCCCGAAGGGTAGAAAACGGATATTTAGGTTTCAGCCGTAGCTTGAACCACTTGAGATTACGCTCCAATGAAATCGTCACTCACACACTTGCAAACTGTTCTACCGTGTATCTGTGCTCTGTTGCTATCTCTTTCTAACATGACGCAGCGCTCGGTGGGGCGGCGCTAGCGCCGCGCTCTTCAGTACCTGAAATTTAGCCGGCAAGGAACTTAAAGGCGTGGTTCAAGCTACGGCTGAAACCTAAATATCCGTTTTCTACCCTTCGGGGGGAAAACGGGTCTATTTAGGTGTTCGAGCCTTCGCTTGAACCACTTGAGATGTGTTTCTATTCTGCCGGCGCTGCTAATGCGTACTGTGATTTTTATTACCTAAGTGTTTGAAATGAGAAATAAAACATATTTAACTTCTTATTAAATTCTTTTAATGATTTGGATTAAATAATATAAATTCTTACAATCACATATAAATTCCTATTTATATAAATGACAAATGCCTTACTTGTTGATTATAATCAGATGAGATCACTTAATCTTCATTATTGATATAAGAGACATTAAAAAAGATGAAAAATTATCACTCAAGCTAGTAGCAGTGGGTTACGATCATTATTTAGACTGCTTGTGGGTACCTATTTCTTTAAAATAGTGGTAAAAGAAAGTATTTCTTTGTTTCCTCTCTTTAGAATCTCTTCAATATCGTATTTGTTAGATGTCCAGTTCTCGGATACTACAGCCCCTTTAAAGCTGCCTGCTGAAGGAAGCGGATATACCCGCTTCACGAAACAAAGTTCGAATCCATCCTGCAATCACGGAACGGGATGCGCTCTTTACTGTGCCTCTTGTTGATGTGAACAAATTTTTTAGATTCTCCTCCTTTCGTCTCTCATGAGACAGCCTTATGGATTTTCTGATCCACTATAGAAGATCAAGTCGAACCTCATCTGGGTTCTCTCTAAGGACCCATGCTCATTGTCTATATTTTTCAGAGTCCGTTTTAGAGCCGAACTGTGACCATAAAATTATTTCATTTCCGTTGTCTGTGACCGATTCTTTTTGAGTAGTAAGATCGTGTACTTTACTTCCCGAGGCTAGCAGGAGGAGGACGGCAGTATGTCTAAAAATGTGTAATAAGCTGTTGTCATTCATATTGTAGGACTTAAGGAACTCAAAGAGGTCCTTTATTTTCAGAGGCAATGGTTTTTTCACTGGAAGGTTGTTCGAGAAAATGGCTTTTAGGACATGTTTTACAAGTATTTGGGAGCTTAGAGCTGCAAACTTTCTAGGATTTGATACTGTTGTAATTACTGATTTGCGTAAGGCTATGTTACTGCGGGCCAGATTAATATCTTTATGTAGGTAGGTGACACAGATATTGCGCTACATCTCAAGACCGTGGGATGTCAGTGGCAACATTGATGGAGCAGGATCACTTCTGCCATGGGAGCCAAATGGGTGTGTAGGTTTTGATGATGGATTTCCTCCAGGACGCCTCTAAAAGGCTTACATCTGCTTCTGACCAGCTTCTTAGATATCTATTCCAGCCTGTACCTTCCAAACCAATAAATTTAAGTTTTCCATATTCTGTGGCGGACGATTCGTTCGGAGGTCGACAGGTTTCATTCTGAGGTCCGGAATTGGGACTGGAGGGCATGCAGCAATTCGCCTGAGATCGGGCTCCCAGAACGCTCTGTTCCAACTCGGGGCTACGATCAAGTAAATACCTTGGGAGGTTTTGAGGTGGCGAATCACCCGAGGAATCATCGAGGGTTAATATGATGTTCGGGATCTTCTATGAAAGTATGTGTTCCTGGTAGAATTTTCTCCTTGAGGGCATCGAGAGTCCGAAGAGATGCTTTGACGACTGGTTAGTTGGTTATTGCTTTTAATGTCATGAACTGCATCCATGAACGCGAAGTAGAACTTGCCTGAGCCGAATGTCTTAGATACAATATGTTGAGGTGAGCATAACAAGGCTCAACCAAGACACCAGCGTAGAATCTTTGATCTAGCACTTCGGTACTTTCTCTCTGATAGAACACTAGTTTTAGGACCGAAAGGCTGTTTAACAAGGCTAAATCGACCGGTAACTGGGATCGGTATCGGTATGCAAAAGCTTAGACAGACTACAACAAGGAAATACGAAAGGCAAGGCGACTTTCATGGAGAAAGTCCTGTGAGGGTATCATTGGTGCCCCCCAAGGAGCTAGAATCCACAAAGTCCTGGCCAAATCGCCTTCGAATCAACTGGGACTATTAAAGAAACCAGATGGAACTTTCACTGAAAACAGCGAAAGAAACCATAGATTTTCACTTTTTTGGATAAGTTCCAGACGCCAATGGAATGAATCAAAGCTGCCTCGCTAGGCCTAACAATGAGGACTGGAGAAAAGCAGCAAGGAACTTGATTGATTGATTCGTTCAAGCCGTTCAAATCAGCTAGGGAATATGATGATATCTTTCCTGCTCTCTTACAGCGAGGAAAGGAGACCCTCATCCCCATTTTGGTAAAGATCTTCAAAGCAAGCTATGCCTGGGGATATAAACCAAGCGAATGGACTTCAGTAAAAGTCCGTTTTGTTCCAAAGAAGGACTTTTCACAACCAAAATCCTTCAGACCCATTAACCTTACCTCGTTCCTACTCAAGAGTGTAAAAAAGGTTATTGGTGTGTATATAAGGGACGAGCCACTGCCAGGAAAATAAACAGATAGCCTTAAGCGTTTTCCTTGACAGAAGGTGCCTTTGCTAACGTCACTATCGAAACCCTTTCTAGGGGAACGCGTGACAAAAACATTGACAGCACAACCATCCGCTGGATTGAAAGCATGCTTCTTCACAGAAATGTAAACAAAGAAAGGTTTCGAGTAGTCATGTCATGCTTCCACTCTGTAACTAGTGGATGCCCACAGAGGGGCGTACTATCGCCTCTATTGTGGTCACTTGTTGTCGATCAATTATTGATTGAAGCCTCTAAAAAGACCTAGATATACAGGGCTATGCTGACGATGTGGTAGCCTGCGTGATAGGCCCCTGTCAGAGCACTGTATCATCCATACTTCAAAGGTCTCTCAATGTCATTAAATAAGTGGTGCACTGAGAACAGCTTGTCGCTAAAACCGAACAAATCAATAATAGTTCCTTTTACTAGGAGCCATAAGTTGGACAAACTTAAAACGCCCACTATAAAGGGGATTCCCATCCCATAACATTTTCTACGGACGCTAAATACCTGGGCGTTCAATCGACCAAAAGCTGACATGAAATACACACATAAATAATGTGATCCAAAAGGCTATAATTTAGGAATTTGCTGCCGTTTAGCGGGTGCAAGATGGGGCCTAAACCCCAAGATTGCCCTGTGGATGTATACCGCCATATTCAGGCCGGTGATAACATATGCCTGTGTAGTATGGTGTAAAAAGCAATCCAAACGACAGTTATAAACAAGCTAACCAGTTTGCAAAGGTTAGCGTGCCTTATGGCAACGGGGGCCATGCCTACAACACCGGGAGCAGCACTCAATGCCCTGCTAGCTAGACCTTTTGCAATGACATCTGATGTCATGCTTCCACTCTGTAACTTCACTAGAAATTACTCGGTGGAACTACCTAGCAGAGAGATGTGGTCTGATGACCAAGGCTCCTGTAAGGCTGGAAGCCTAGTCTGGTTCACGGACGGCTCCAAAATGGGTCCTGATGTAAGATGTGGTGTACAAGGTGTGAGACCAAGAATCAACCTTAGTGTTAATCTTGGTAAGTACGCCACAATATTCCAGGCAGAGGTCTATGCCGTTATAGAATGTGCATAAACCAACCGCCAACGAAACTACACAAATCAGACCATCTATCTATATCTTTTCAAATAGCCAACTACCTATATCTTTTCAAATAGCCAACTACCTATATCTTTTCAAATAGCCAAGCAGCACTTAACGCCGTAAACTCGATCGTAATACGATTGAAACTGGTGAAAGACTGCGTAGACAAACTGAATGAACTAGGACAAAAGAATAAAGTTATTCTAAAATGGGTACCAGGTCATTCAGGTATCATTGGTAATGAAAAAGCCGACGAGCTTGCTAGAACTGAGGCGCGAGGCCAACAGGTCGGCCCAGAACCTTTCTGCGGCATCTCAAAAAACCAGGCTATGCAACTCCTTAAAGACAATCTCTTGGACGAGACGAGAAAATTCTGGTTAACACAGCCAGGATTGAGACACGCCAAATCCGTAATGGAAGGTTACTCGCAAAGACGGACGAATGAGCTTATATAAATCAGTAGATCGAACGTCAGCGCGACTATTAGAGCCTTAACTGGACACTGCAAACTATACAGACACCTATTTCATATGAAATTGAGTGATACTGACATCTGCAGATATTGCAATGAGGAGCAGACAACGCCCAAGCACCTCTTATGTGATTGTGGACTCCTAATCCGCGATCGTAGTATCCGCCTGGGGCGACACGTAATCGACTCGGAGGAAATAAAAACTCTTAAATAAAACCAGGAAGATACACAAGACTTCCTTAAAGAGTAACTATAATTAGGTGGCGAGTCACAAAGTCACAATAGATCTTTTAGGTCGCAGTGACTACAGCTTTATCTGAGCTGCAGAGCCCCTAACATTCAAATAATAATAATAGGGTTATACTTTTGGGGAGATTTCTTCGCCAAAGAGCTCTTCATATGAGTATTCGTAGGCCTCCCATGTTCGCCGATCCGAGGGAAAGAATTCGTCGATTGCTCTTGTGATGATGGTATGAGCTTCCTCTTTCCCCGGTGGACAGGGACGAGACGCTAATTCTCAAAGAGTTGATAGTTTTGGTATGATCTAAATAAAGAAAAGAAAGGAATAATTGCTTATTTGTAGGAGTTGCGTTGTCGCAACGGTTGAAATGGCGCGTCGCATCAAATGATACGACGCGCCGCATCAGACGATACGACGTGTCGCATCAGACGATACGACGTGTCGCATCAGACGATACGACGTGTCGCATCAGACGATACGACGTGTCGCATCAGACGATACGACGTGTCGCATCAGACGATACGACGTGTCGCATCAGACGATACGACGTGTCGCATCAGACGATACGACTTGTCGCATAAGACGATACGACGTGTCGCATCAGACGATACGACGTGTCGCATCAGACGATACGACGTGTCGCATCAGACGATACGACGTGTCGCATCAGACGATACGACGTGTCGCATCAGACGATACGACGTGATCCATCAGATGATACGATGTGTCGCACTAGTTGATACGATGTGTTCCATCAGATGATGCGAAGCGTCGCATCATTTCATGCGACACTGGACGGAGTGAGAACTGTGTGTCGAGCGATACTAGACGTCGCGTCGCCTCAATTCATGCCACTAGTGTCGATGCGATGGATGCGATGCGACACTACGACCCAACGGAAAAGTGACTGGCACTTTGACGTCGCTGGACCATGGGTGCCGAGCGGAATTAGGGTCAATTGTAAGTTACAACAATTTGTGTACTTGTTTATCGAAATTGTATATCTGCACTCAAGTCTTTTACTTTGTGTAATTCGATCCGAAATTTCAAACGCACCGTGTGAGTCGTTCGATATTCAAAAGCGTACTGAAGAGCGCGGCGCTAGCGCCGCCCCACCGAGCGCTGCGTCATGTTAGAAAGAGATAGCAACAGAGCACAGATACACGGTAGAACAGTTTGCAAGTGTGTGAGTGACGATTTCATTGGAGCGTAATCTCAAGTGGTTCAAGCGAAGGCTCGAACACCTAAATAACTGATTTATGCTGCCCAATATGGTATTTTTGTCTTCTCGATTAGGATAATAGTCACCTTTTTTAAATAAAATATATGCCAAATTTTAAATGTTTTGTGTGTCTAAGGTTGTCGCCCAAATAGTAATTTGGTCGCCCATTCTGAATAACTAGTTACTCAATTTTTATTTTAAAGTCACCAATTTTCAATTTTTTTAGTCGCCCTCTTTCCGTCGCCCACTTAGTATTTCAGTACGCCATATTCAGTATTTTTGATACACAAAATGGAAATTTGTTGTTACCCGATTAAATACTATCCTTAAAGCAATAGAGCTATGTTTAGTAGCATGACCGATGAAAATGCGTTTTCTTGCAATGTATGTATGTATAAGTATGCTCGGGTGGAATCTTGCAACTCAATTTTGAAGCACATATCTTCAACCGATTGAGCTGAAAGGGGTATGTATGTTTGGGGCACAAATGTATGGACTCTGGTCGTGGACCCAATAGATATAAATAGTATATCGTTAGAAAGGTATATTCTCATAGAGCACGAATAGGTATGGCGCTTGTCCTGATATGTTGTCCGATCGGAGTACGCGTACCTTGAATATAAAGTGTTTTGTGACAAAGTACCAAAGCGTTATGGCGGGTTCATAGCGTGTGTTTTGCTCTACACCATGGGTCGCCAAATTTTTTACCCTAAGGGCCAGACTAACTCATCCATGAACTTCCAAGGGCCAGGACCTAGCTAGCTCATGGTACTAACATACTGCAAATTACAGTGTGTTGGTACGATTTGGTTCGCTTTCGCGGGCCGGATTGTTGGTGCTTGCGGGCTGGATTTGGGCTACTATTGTCTAATTGTAAAAATCTATCGCAATCGCTTTCATTTGACAGATGGATGTAACACATTGCTGCACTTCTTTGGTAAGTATTTATTTGTGCCAATAAGAAGCATCAATGTATCAAATCCTGAAAGCGATTGCGATAGATTTTGAAATTAGACAATTACCCCCCTGGCCCGCGGGCCGTAGTTTGGAGACCCCTGCTCTACACAATCAACAAAAAAAATTATGAGGATTTTGTTGAATGTTGAAATGTTTTGTTGATTGTGTAGAGCTAAACACGCGCTATGGACCCGCCGCCGTTAAACAACTTTCATTGCTGACTGTACTATCCAAAATACTGAAGACACATACTTTATAAGCCGATATCTCGAATCGGACAACAAATCCGAATCTAACCCCATAATAACTACTTTTCCTCTTGAAGAGACCTATCTATCTATGTACGATTCAAGTATATTGGTCATAAGGACCAAAGTGCCCAAACCCCTTTTGTGTACACGTTTAGTTTGGAAGACAATGCATGGTTAGCTGTGGGACGTCATTCTAAACCCAGCATGGAGGAACACCCAAAATGGCGGACAAGTTATTTTTAACGCAATATGAGTATCTAATGAAAGGGCTTGCTGAGAAAAACTCGAAAAATAAAGTGACGTCACTCTAAATCCAATATGGAGGACAAAAGTGCAATCAGCAATAAAAGCTTGTACTAAAAATTAAATTTTTGACAGAAACTTATCCAATTTCAACTGGATTCATTAACAATTAACATACTCAAAAACGATCACCCCTCTCAAACCCGACCGCCAATATCGATGCACAAATCGATCACTATTGTCTCGGTCACCCATTCTAAACCCGAACCAGAGGCTCTCACTCCGCGCTCAAAACTTTTATATTAGCCTAAGCTCGCGACTGACTCAGTCGAGCCACCGCAAGAGGGGTGTCATGTGTCGGTTGAGACAGAGCTACGCGACAGAAAGAGAAGCGCTTCGGAGGCGCTTATAATAATAGGCACGCAGCGCTGTACAATTTGAAATGGGGAGGAAAAGCGCAATTTTATCCCGATAGGTGGCGTCTTGTCGTTGGTACCGAGCCGCCTCAAAGAAACTGTCAAAACATATGGGAATCTCTTGGAGTATTGCACTTTTTAATTTTATACTGAGAAAATGCCGCATTGTTATGCATGTAACTTGTAAAATATTGGAGTTCATCGATTTCCCAGTAACAAAAAAAATAGTGGGCAAAAAAATTAAAAAAAAATGCTTTTTCCTCGATTTTCTCCTTTGCTGAGCCTGAGAAACATTATAAATCAAAAGGAATGTTTCATGAATTTGATGAAGCTTCGCCAAAATAAAACAACATTTGAATTATAACAGCTTTGTTCTTTAATATTTCAACCTCAGCAGTTTCTAACATATTTATAACTTGGATGAATTTGATAGGTATATCAAATATGGAATAAGCCCAATATTGGGGCCAAACAGAGAATTAATAGAATTTTATATGCCAGAGTCAGTCAAGAAACTTAGAATAATAAAATAAATATGATAAAACGGTTCGTGTAATTTTGGATGGTACAGAAATTCCAGTACAGAAACCTGAAATTACTATTGCACAGAAGGCATCATCAGGCAACTATAAACACGGAAATTCACACTCAGTTGCTTTGTTAAAATTTAAATCATATGCTTCTAATCTGAAATAAAAAGATTACTTGTAAATCTTACACGAAATTTAAAGAAATGTAATGCTTGTTAGCAATTTTTTGTAAGTTGCTATAAACTTTCTTGCCTGTTGTTTTGGCTTTTCTTTTCCGTAATTCTTCTTTTATATGAGCTAAAGTTAGCATAGAATACATTGTTTGTCCGCAAAACCGAAAAAAATACAATCTAAGAAAGTAAAATCACGTAATACACAGTCAAGACAATATAAGCTCAAACTGACAATTGTTCCAAAGACTAAACGCCATCTGTAATTCACTTTGCCTTCGCCTCCCCATTGTACTTTATTGACGTGCAGCGAGAGTAGCTTATTATTTGTCCTCGCGCGGATGGGCTCCCGTACGTTTAGTACTCCTATTATATTCTATGCCTGAACTTCAATAACATTGTTGCTCATTAATTATTTCATTCAATAACGGTCACCCATCTCAAATTTAGCCATACTCACAGTCGGATCTGGCCTTCCGCTCCACTATGCGCCGGTACTTGTCTATCTCGCGGTCACCCATCCCGACCCGACCACATCCAACATCGCTGCACATTGGCCATACTCACAGTCAGACCTCGCCTTGCGCTCCACTACGCGCCGGTACTCGTCTATCTCGCGGTCACCCAACCCGACCCGGCCACAGCCAACATCGCTGCACATTGGCCGCCATACTCACAGTCGGACCTCGCCTTGCGCTCCACTACGCGCCGGTACTCGTCTATCTCGCGGTCACCCAACCCGACCCGGCCACAGCCAACATCGCTGCACATTGGCCGCCATACTCACAGTCGGACCTCGCCTTGCGCTCCACTACGCGCCGGTACTCGTCTATCTCGCGGTCACCCAACCCGACCCGGCCACAGCCAACATCGCTGCACATTGGCCGCCATACTCACAGTCGGACCTCGCCTTGCGCTCCACCACGCGCCGGTACTCGTCTATCTCGCGGTCACCCATCCCGACCCGGCCACAGCCAACATCGCTGCACATTGGCCGCCATACTCACAGTCGGACCTCGCCTTGCGCTCCACCACGCGCCGGTACTCGTCTATCTCGCGGTCACCCATCCCGCCCCGGCCACAGCCAACATCGCTGCACATTGGCCGCCATACTCACAGTCGGACCTCGCCTTGCGCTCCACCACGCGCCGGTACTCGTCTATCTCGCGGTCACCCATCCCGCCCCGGCCACAGCCAACATCGCTGCACATTGGCCGCCATACTCACAGTCGGACCTCGCCTTGCGCTCCACCACGCGCCGGTACTCGTCTATCTCGCGGTCACCCATCCCGCCCCGGCCACAGCCAACATCGCTGCACATTGGCCGCCATACTCACAGTCGGACCTCGCCTTGCGCTCCACCACGCGCCGGTACTCGTCTATCTCGCGGTCACCCATCCCGCCCCGGCCACAGCCAACATCGCTGCACATTGGCCGCCATACTCACAGTCGGACCTCGCCTTGCGCTCCACCACGCGCCGGTACTCGTCTATCTCGCGGTCACCCATCCCGCCCCGGCCACAGCCAACATCGCTGCACATTGGCCGCCATACTCACAGTCGGACCTCGCCTTGCGCTCCACCACGCGCCGGTACTCGTCTATCTCGCGGTCACCCATCCCGCCCCGGCCACAGCCAACATCGCTGCACATTGGCCGCCATACTCACAGTCGGACCTCGCCTTGCGCTCCACCACGCGCCGGTACTCGTCTATCTCGCGGTCACCCATCCCGCCCCGGCCACAGCCAACATCGCTGCACATTGGCCGCCATACTCACAGTCGGACCTCGCCTTGCGCTCCACCACGCGCCGGTACTCGTCTATCTCGCGGTCACCCATCCCGCCCCGGCCACAGCCAACATCGCTGCACATTGGCCGCCATACTCACAGTCGGACCTCGCCTTGCGCTCCACTACGCGCCGGTACTCGTCTATCTCGCGGTCACCCATCCCGCCCCGGCCACAGCCAACATCGCTGCACATTGGCCGCCATACTCACAGTCGGACCTCGCCTTGCGCTCCACCACGCGCCGGTACTCGTCTATCTCGCGGTCACACAACCCGACCCGGCCACAGCCAACATCGCTGCACATTGGCCGCCATACTCACAGTCGGACCTCGCCTTGCGCTCCACCACGCGCCGGTACTCGTCTATCTCGCGGTCACCCATCCCGCCCCGGCCACAGCCAACATCGCTGCACATTGGCCGCCATACTCACAGTCGGACCTCGCCTTGCGCTCCACCACGCGCCGGTACTCGTCTATCTCGCGGTCACCCATCCCGCCCCGGCCACAGCCAACATCGCTGCACATTGGCCGCCATACTCACAGTCGGACCTCGCCTTGCGCTCCACCACGCGCCGGTACTCGTCTATCTCGCGGTCACCCATCCCGCCCCGGCCACAGCCAACATCGCTGCACATTGGCCGCCATACTCACAGTCGGACCTCGCCTTGCGCTCCACCACGCGCCGGTACTCGTCTATCTCGCGGTCGGTCACGTGGTCGAAGGGGTTGCGCGCGTACGGCGCGCTGTACATCGTCGCGTTGTGTTGGTAGCCGCGCTGGATGATGCCTTTGGACGCAGCGCCCATCAGCACCTGGGAGAATTAAGGGAATTTATCAAAAAAATACAAAAGACGAAATTGTGAATTGTGTTCTTATAGTGTACTCCGAAGAGGCTTTGTAGTACTTTTTATCGTTTAATAGTTATTTGTTATACAAGTGACCAAAATCAAATTGTGCTGCGAGTGGCGACTTTAAATCACGAACTAGCGAAGTAGTCTAGAATTGAATCACGAGCGTAGCGAGTGATTCTAATATAGACTACTGAGCACAGTGAGTGATTTAAAGGCACGAGGCAGAACAACATTTTGGTCTCATGTAAAACATACAACTTTTCACCTCGACCAGCAAGAAAATTTTCACGTGACTTTCCTGGTAAAAAAGCTTAATTCAGCATTAGAAACTTGTTCACTTAACTCGTTTGGAGTTAGACAACTATCTTCATCGTTGGACGCATTCATTTTTGTAATTTATCACAAAAATAATTCAATCAAACCTATGCTGAAAAATTTTATTCATAGAGTCAGTAAAGTAGATTCCCGTCGTTTTGATTACATTGCGTTGTGTTTTTCTCTTATTCATTAATATTCCGTCTTATTTATTTATTTATAATCATAAAACATATAATTTGTTAATAAATTTCATTAATTTTTCTTATTTCATATTTGTTTCATACATGTGACCTCATTACCTACATACTCTTTATTTCGAATTATCAACCTTCTTTTTTAACAATCCTTATTTAAAACTCCTTGGTATATCCGTGCATTTTATTTTTTTACTTTTTAATCCGTGTATGACACCATAAAGCACTCTATCTATCCTTTTCTCACATATCAATTTTACAAGTGTCATCCTTGTCACTTTATTTGTTTTTTCTTTATTATTTTAAATGTTGGTGTTAGAAATTAAAAAAGCACTTTGTCTCACGCTCGCAGCAAAAATCGATTTTGCTGCGAGTTTTTACGCGCCAAAAGCACCCTTTTCGTGCTGGAGAGGTGAAAACAATATTTTCTAGAGTCGTTTAGTTGTCGTTTACTTTATTGCTAAAAATGGCCACTTTTAGCAAAAAAAAGCCAACAATCTCGCCAAATCTCCCGCGCGCTTCATTTAATAATGTTTCTTTGGACATAAATGAGGAAATAACGTATAAAATTAGTTTTCATAAAAAACTAGAAAAAAATATTTTGATTTTGACCTTCAATGACTCCCTAGCTATTGATTTCCCATGTATACCTGGGAAATCAATAGCTAGCTAGACTATAGTCTAAATGACAGAAATTATCCTGATGATGGGCGGAATACGTGGACTTCGGCTTCGTTGAGGGTCTTTTTACACTTTTTAACACCCTTTATTCATGAATGTTTCACTAATTTCATGATTTTTGTCAGCTGTAATGCACTATTGCCGTCTCCCTCCTTACCACATGATCCCCCGTGTGTATGTTGGCCGCATCCTCTCCCACCAACTTGCTGGCCTCGTCCCAGGTCACTCCTAGGATGTGGGTTTGGGGTCCAGCGCTGATCTTGTCAGCTGTAATGCACAATTGCCGTCTCCCTCTTACCACATGATCCCCCGTGTGTGTGTTGGCCGCATCCTCTCCCACCAACTTGCTGGCCTCGTCCCAGGTCACTCCTAGGATGTGGGTTTGGGGTCCAGCGCTGATCTTGTCAGCTGTAATGCACAATTGCCGTCTCCCTCTTACCACATGATCCCCCGTGTGTGTGTTGGCCGCATCCTCTCCCACCAACTTGCTGGCCTCGTCCCAGGTCACTCCTAGGATGTGGGTTTGGGGTCCAGCGCTGATCTTGTCAGCTGTAATGCACAATTGCCGTCTCCCTCTTACCACATGATCGCCCGTGTGTGTGTTGGCCGCATCCTCTCCGACCAACTTGCTGGCTTCGTCCCAGGTCACTCCTTCTAGGATGTGGGATTGGGGTCCAGCACTGATCTTGTCAGCTCGGCGGTTGTCTTTGATCTGATTGATTGTTCATTAAAAAAATCGGTATTAAAAGAATTAAAATTATGCAAACATAATATCATAAATACTCTACAAGCAAACGAAATGGAAGTTAACATAAACGTTATATAAATTAGACGGAGATAAATAGATGCTCACTCATTTGCCACTTGCGGGATTCGAACCCTGTGAAGGTCTGCAATAAATAAATTATTACCGTCCATTGATAAATATAAGCTCTTTACTTATGAAATTGGCGTTTTGTATGGAGGATTTTAAAGAAGTTGCATTTTCCATTCTAACATTTTCTTAATTTATTTAACAAGTATGAATGTTTTAAAACTTTTATGGACATTGTGAATGCTAAAATGTCAAATTTTAAAAATAACAAAGTTGACACTATAATTCTAACCCTCATACAGATCACAAAACTGTAAAAAAATAGAGTTTTTAGGCTATTAAAGGACGCGAAAATTGACATACTGGGTAAATTTTCTCGTGATAAAGTTAACAAAATATAAAAAAATAAACATACCTGTTGTTGTAACGCCTTAAATTCCTTAGGGTTTGTGTTTTTAGGCACGAATTGGAGTGTATCAATCTTCACCGGTGTACCCGAATGTGCGGGCGACCCATCTTGTACCCACTGTCGTACGCGATACGGTCGACATTCGGCCGCAACGTGTAGCGAAAGGAAAGAGAAAATTCACCAAATTAGTAAAAATGTTGCCAGCATTTAAATTTGTCTACTACTTTAGTAGTAAAGGGTTAGTGAAAGAAGCGTGTGAGTAAAGAAAAGAAGAAAATCGTGCTTGTAAGTGGAAAAATGGGATAGAAATAAAAATAATACAAATTGTTTTATCCTGGCAGCATCGAGCGTGTACAGTATAATATTGTTTCTTTTTTGATTGAAGAAAAAATACATTCCTCATGCAAAGCGTGTTTTAAAAAATTCAAGCTATCATAACTTTTTTTCTATAAATTGCAGTGTTGCCAACGAGCGGAAATAAAATTTCCAAAATTTTTGTTGTGTAAAAGAAAAAGGTTCTAAATTTTTCAATTAATTGGCAACACTTAATTCGACATTTACAAAGAAATGAAACACGTAAAGGAATTAAAACTAGGACGAAACAAAAAGGGTGCAGGAGGAGGGCACTTTAATTTCGATGTGGCAACATTTTTAGTTTTCCTTTCGCTACACTGTACATACTCGATGTTAAAACAATGTTACTGTTTTAAGTAACATGTTTCTTAACCAGGGTTAGTTATGAAATGCTGTTGATATTATTATATTGAAAATAGGTTCACTTATCTACACTTGAGAGCAATCAAATCGACTCGGGTTAAGCACGTGACTCGCTTTGAACGTGAACGTGAACTTTTTCACGTTGTCGGAACACGTTTAAATATAGTGTGTATCCTTTTTCAGCACAGAATCAATGGGGAAGGCATGTCTCAGTGTTCTTGTGCCACAAAAACCGTCAAAACAAGGGCTTTTTCCTTAAATTCGTTTGATAGTTTTAATATTACCGAAATTATGAAAATGTTGGCACTTACAAATTTCCAAAAAACCTGGATATTAAGGAAAAATTAAGAATTCAGTAAGAATGGAAACACCTTAATCTGGCTTTCAATTCCAGCATTTGCATCGTAGAATAGTCTTTTTTATCCATTTTGGGTCAATGGGACCTTTTCGGTAAAAAAATACCACAAAATAAATACCTATTTTCCTATAGATTTGTTCTGAACGTCTACTGTCTTAGGAACAAGTGTACGCAGCGACATCCACAATTAGCTTTGCGGTGCCATCCCCATTGATGTGAATAATTAAAATTAGTACCATTTTAAAGCTCGTTAATTGATGTTTAAAAAGAAACGATTTGATTGAATTATCCCGACTGATTCTGTCGGAAAGTGCTTAAAAGAAGTCAATTTTTTTGCTCTGTATTAAGTGTTTCCATAGCGCAAGTGAATTTTAACAACAACAAGCAAAAATCTTTCATTAAATTGTCAAATTAAAGTTAATAATCAGATCCAGATATTTCAAAGCTTATAAAATACAGAATTAATCATCCTCGACTCCGTAAAAAGACTTTTTAACTTAAAAACCTGTTTTTGAGTATATAAACTACACTCAATTAAATATAATTGGATATTAACATATGAACAAACAAAAATACCATCAGACGAACAAGTAGATCTGAATTCCGTCAAAATATAAGTAAACTCTTAGATCCCAGAAATTAAAAAAACGACCTTAATTTTACAAATACATAATATTAAACCAATAATACCTTGATAGTGTTAAAACGAAAAAGGCTAGATTTAGAATGGTTATGGACACAACTCATCTTCTTGGCAAAACATATTATATTCTGTTCCAAAAATAGAAAGAAAAAATAAATTTAACAGAGCTAAAATTAAAATTTCATCTTAATAAATTATCAACATATCTAGAAAGATATATCAATTGAATGTCGAGGTAATTCCTCACATTGGTGAAACAACGCTGGCTTGCAGCGTAAGAGTGGGATATACTAAAATAAATTCAACGATGCCACTAGGGACTCTGTAGTTCAGCGGTCAGAGCATTGGACCGAACATCCAAAGGTCGCGGGTTCGATTCCCGTCTGAGAATATGATCTAGTGCGAGTCGAATTTTTTCTATGACATTATTTAGTAAGTCTACACATTCAAAATGTACATTAAACCCCTTTTTTATCAAGATATATAAATATGTGCTAATGCACATATTGTTTTAATTTTATCACAGAATAGATAATAATACTAGCGTACAGAATTTGCACTCCGCAGAATCGTTTAAATAAATAGCGACTCTAGACCCGACACAATAAAGTGCAATTCAGGTCGCACAGTGCTCCCTTCGCGCCAAAACATTCACTTAGTAGTTGCCTCTCTTTCTATCGCGTAGGTCTTATCCTTTCTGATGTATGAAATTTGTCCTCTCAGAGGACGCCGAGCGCTTCATAGTCGCGTGCGGAGTGACGGAGCCCTGATTTTATATTGAATCTAGATCTTTTAGGTATTCAGCCTAAACCAACATCACCACCTAACTACAAATCTTTAAACTTTGTATAATCTTTAAAATTCCTGATGCAATAAAACTAAAGATTCCTGCAAATGTATAAGTCCATTCTAAATCCAGCAAGAAGAAGAAATATAAAAGAAAAGAACAGAAGATATGAAAGAGAGAAATAGAAAAAAAAAATATGACGTCATTTAAAACGGTTATTACCTCATCGTTGTTAGCATCCACCCACTGCAAAACATTATTTTATTAGTCACGAGAAAAAAACACAAAAATTATGTAAAAAAAAACTTAAATACAAAAAATATCAAAAGTATTTCATTGTGAGAAGCTTTGATTAAAAGAGTATTTTTTTATGATTTTATTTTTATTGTAATTATTATCTTTTAAATACTCTATATAAGCATAAAATGTAGAAGCCAAATTGTATGACCTGATTTTTTTATTTCCTAGTAATTTCCAAAAAAAAGATCTTATACACAAGGAATTTCGGAAAATAATTTTATGATAACAGCATATTTCTTGGACATCATATTAAAAAACATAGTTTTGCGAAATTCGGTAGGTACTGATAAAATGGCACATGAAAAATACTGCTTTTCTGGCGTCTCTTTCGAATGTACTTAAAAAGAAAGAGAAATATACAGGGTGTTAATGAGTTAACCAAAAATTGGAAAACAGTTTCTTCGGACCATCAAACTGCACAACTTTTACTATGGGACCAACTCTGAAATCGCGAAAAACAATCAGCTGTTTCATTCGTTTTTATATTTTCGTTATTAATTTTTGTATGAACAAAAAACCCCTAATGCCGCATATTATAGGACGATCAAACTGAACTCTTAAATCGCGAAAAAACATCAGCTGTTTCATATAAAAATTAATAACAAAATATCAAAATGTATGAAACAGCTAGGGTTGCCAACTTTTTTTGGATCAAATATAGTAGTTTCAAGATTTTTAGTGTAAAAATATAGTAGTTGGCGAAAAAGTCCAAAAAAATATAGTAGGTTGCCGTTTTGTATGGAGGATTTTAAAGAAGTTGCATATTTCATAAATTTATTCAACAATCATAAAGACAAGTGTTTAATCACAAAAAATATTATGCAATTACTTATATGCATATAAGTAATATTTTTGTTGCTTTTGTTTAATTATTAATTTTTTCACATGAATAAATATAGTAGTTTTGCCTACTATATATTTTTTCAAAAAATATAGTAGGCGACCCCTGAATATAGTAGGATACTATATTATATAGTAGGGTTGGCAACCCTAGAAACAGCAGATATTTTTTTTCACGATTTCAGAATCGGTCCCATATACTACAGTAGCCCGTAATACATTTAAATTACCAAAAAGGTTACCGCTCGCCGTTGTGATATAGTTATTTATTACGAAATTATAGATCCTTTAACCCAAGTTTTACAGATCGCAACCCGCCGTAACCTATATTTGTATATCTCCAAAAATGATATTTTTTTAGTTTTCGAGGTTTACCACATGGTTTAGCTATTGTCGTGTTCTACAGCTTTGTTTGATTGCCACTATAGTAAGCCTATGGAAAGTGACCATACACAGATTTAAGACCAGATAAAGTCCATCCATTTTCATCTGGTCTTAAATCTGTCTATGGCTGCTTTTCATAGTCTTACTATTATCAGTGGCAATCAAACAAAGCTGTAGAACACGACAATAGCTAAACCATGTGGTAAACCTCGAAAACTAAAAAAAATATCATTTTTGGAGACATACAAATATAGGTTACGGCGGGTTGCGATCTGTAAAACTTGGGTTAAGGGATCTATAATTTCGTAATAAATAACTATATCACAACGGCGAGCGGTAACCTTTTTGGTAATTTAAATGTATTACGGGCTAAAGTACTAATAGTAAAAGTTGATCAGTTTGATGGTCCAAACAAACAATTTTCTCATTTTTGGTTAATCATTAATAACATCCTGTATAATCAGACGACTCATTACCACACATACATAATATCTTTAATCTTCAGACTTAAAAAAATCAGGTCATAATAAAACGTATTTTTATTACTACACACATAGCGAAGCGTTCCGTAGCATACAACAAACCGCAAAATCGACATTAATCTTATATCCGACGTAGTAGGGACTTCGGGAATTTCGGCTTTTTGCGTAACAGCCAGAAAAGTTTCTAATCACTGGATATTTTATACAAGGTGCATTTGTAACTCTTCAAATGTATCGAAATACGCCAAAAAATTTTGGTCATCCCATACTAACTGATCACGTGATCTCTTTGATTTGTATGAAAAGTTTTTTTTTTACATATATGACCCTATGTTTCTTAGAGAAAGTTTTTCAGTTTCATGGACTGAACACAGCCTTAAAATTTAGAGAGTGGTTAAAAATGCACCTTGTATAACTCTTCTTTTATTGTGCGTGTAAAAATAAAGATAGCACCAAATTTCTGTATGTAGGTACATCTGCTACTTGGAGGAATAAGCGAAATCGTTTTTAAAACAAATTTTCTTCTTTGCATCTTCGCTTTAAGGGGCGGTAATAGGAAAACATGGTTTGCGCGGGCCATTTTTTTATATAGAAAACGTAAACTTGTAGCCACCAAAAAAATCATATGACAAGCTAAAGAGTTTCTCTAGTTGCTACAATCATAAAATTGTATTTAAACCTAACAGATGATTGTAGAAAAAAATCAGAATATCACCAAAAGCGCTTGTCGCGGGCCATATCTTTGACGTAAATAATAGCGGAAACGTATTGAATTCTACATCAAAATACACTTTAACGTACTGTGCAGTTGCTCCAATAACTTTTTTTCAAAAAAGATAATTGTGCTAAAGATAATAATGAAAAAACAACGAAAAACATCGAAAAAGTGCAGAAGTGAGGTTATTTTCCATACTCTTTACATGTAAAGAAAAAGACAGAGACAAATGATTTCGCGTAAGGGAGCCTTAATATGCAGCGTGAATTTGGGCTGTGATTTTCTGTACCATAATTTTACGTAAAATATATAAATATTCTATACTTATTGTACAAGTGAAAAGACACGAATTCTCAATTTACCAATATTTCCCGAATTCCCTGCTACATAAATAAAAACTACAAACATGTTTGATAAACAGTAAAATTAATCTTATATTAGAAATTATGACGTTGAGCCATTTTGAGCGCTATTTCTTGTGGCTACGATGTTTATAGAAATATTTCTTTTGATAAAAAAAATAACACGTACTTGTAAACATACCAAATATTCAAAATAAACTTACAGCTAATAGATTAAATAAAAGTTTTTTTTAATAAAACTCGACTCGTTGATTACGTTAAATAATTTTTTTTTTTCCTTATTTTACCTATATAAACACACGAAAAGTTACACTTTGTGTGTTTATCATTTTTTATAATTTTACCAACCTTTTCTAAGGAAAGATGTCAATTTTAAAAAACAAAAAATAATATGTAAAAGTATAACTTTTCGTCTATTCGGTGATAAAATTTTACTTGATAGGAAAAAAAACTGTGAAAATCTTTTATACCCTTCCTTCTATTTGGAAATATATATTTTTTCCAACAAGGTGATTAACATTCCCTTTATTTAAACCTATGTATAATATAAGCAACAATAATATACGAAAAATTTTAAAATATCGATCATATAATGAAAAAAATATGAGTCTCCATATTTTTTTTTGATAAACCAATTAATTCTACTTTCATGCAAATAATAAACACCAATTTTTATTAACAAAAAATTGGGTATTAAGATACATTCTTAATTATAAAAAAACCCTTTAATTATAAAAAATATAAAAGAAAATAACTGGAATGCTCTTTTAAAAAATAGTGTTTCATAAATCACTCTTTGCAATTATAACATTAAAATATAAAATTATATGCAAGTATTATAACTTCTTATAATTATAAAGATTAAATAATATTTATGACTCATTTGTGATTCATAATTAGAATATTTTTTATGTATTTAGTTGTAAACATACAGAATATTTTGTTTTTTTTTGTGGTACAATACAAAACTGTATGGTTTTTAAAATGAGGGTATTTTTGTAAAGAAAATATTATGTCAAACCCTTAGAAAAGGTCAATTTGACCCTAACTCTCAAAAATTATATTTTTATACCATCAAAATGGTATACGCTTGAAAAAAAACACAACCCACTTAGCAGCCAACTCTTATTTTCTGGTCGTATCTATTACAGCTTCATGTAACCTACTCTTTATTTCTGATGTAATCCTACCCTATTTTGTTGATATCACGACCATTGTATCTATATGATTAGATAAATGTTGGGTCTATTTGACCCAAACCTTAAATTTTATTCTCTGATTTATAATATACATAATTTATATTTTGAATAAAGTGCAATATGTATGGATCTAAGTTCTCAATTTTATGATTGATTCAATAATATGATGCATATCATATATTCTTACTGTGTTATTCAGAGTGCGTTCGTTAAACTAGGACCAAAGTTAACATGGCGTTAGACTGCGGACTAACGCCATTTTAGCGCAAATCGTATTCAGAGTGACAGTTTAACGTTTAGTCCTACCGTTTAAGGATTAAAAGGTGCATTGTGATTGGTTTACGAGCATTAAACCAGGTTTTGTTAGAACAGTCTTGCACCCCAGTTTTGTGAAACCTGAATAAAACAGTTTGTGTTTAAAACGCTTAGCTTTCTTCTGATGTCTGTTTATTGACGATGTATATTTGACCCCAACCATTAAATCAGATTTTTTGGTTTGTTTTTCAAAGCATTAATGTTTAAAACGCTTTACTAACGAGTTTTTAGTTATATAATGGGTAAATTAGACCCCTGGGGCCGTACCGGCTAACGAATCGATTTTCATAAAAGTCTGCTGGGTTTCAACTTAAAACAGAGAAATCGAAGTAAGCAATTTCGTTTTGTACTTTTTGTTGACGTGATTCGGAAGATATCGATGTTCGTGTGACATAATGAATTTGAGTTCGTCATTTTGGCCCAATTGGGGCTCGATTTATCTGTTTTAATTTGAAACCCAGCAGACTTTTATGAAAATCGATTCGTTAGCCGGTACGGCCCCTGACTTTTGTAAAATAAACACATATGTTTACTTTCTATACTGTGTTACGTGTTAATGTCTTACAGACCCTAAAACTTTCTACAAAAATACAGATGTTGCTATCCAAAGCGCTACATGACATTAGTTTTAGTATGAAGTTTATAACGCTAGCTAGAATATTTTGATATTAGCACTATCGCTTTGTTCAACCCTTTACAATTCAAACAGATGTTATCAAAGCGATACATGAACATCGATTTGGTTTGAAATTTAAGCACTTTCTAAAATATTTTGGGTATAGTAAACCCCACAACAATTTATAAAGCAGATGGTAATAAAGTTAATCACGCTATCTAGAACATTAGGGGTCTATAAGAACCCAACTTCATATTGATGTTTATAAAACCCTTGTATACAAGGTTATTTTTAGTTAATACAAAACCTCTCGTGGGGTTGATCAGACCATCAAACTGAACAACTTTCATTATGGGACCAACCTTAAAACCGCGAAAAAAAATCTGCTGTTTCATACATTTCGATGGAGTAGGATCATAGACATCGAAAAATTTTCGCTGCGCTCAAGAAGACCAACAAAGCGTGGAAAAGAGAAGTTAACATCATACGGACACGGTCTATGTAAAAAAGAGACAAAGGATCAAGTGACATGTGCCAATATTTTTTACAGTAAGAGCCCCTAGCGTCCCGCCTAGCAAATGAGCAATCACAGTTTGTTTAAAATATTTGTTAATCTTAATTACAATTTAAAATAAAGGTATCGTGGAGCCATGGTGTCTTGTGCTCTAAGTAATTGTGATGTGACAAAAAGAAACAATCCAAGTAATCACACTTTTCACAGGTAAATAAGATATTGCCACAAATTTTTCTAAAACCAAATTTCGTTACATTTATTCGTTTATCGACGAAGAAAACAGTATGGAACATAGTTTATTAATTTCCCTTGCCATAATATAGTAATATTTTATGAATTAAAGACATTTTTTACGTATCTCATATAAAATGTATGCATTCGTTTTTGGATCACCTGTTTATTGACATTGTTGTTCTTTGACATAACAGCTGATATTTTTTTCGTGATTTCGAGGTTGGTCCCGTAATGAAAGTTGCTCAGTTTGATGGTCTGATCAACCCCACGAGAGGTTTTGTATTAACTAAAATAACCTTATAGATAATTTCGTTATAAGCGCTATTGACTTGCTGTTTTTGATGTAAACTTTTGGGTAAATTTGACCCTAACCCTTGAATTCAAATAGATGTTTTAGTTTAGACAAAGCGCTACAGTTAACCCCCTACTCAGCCTCAACCCTAAAGTATTCTACCTTGGTGATCTTCTTGGGGTCATTTGTGCCCGTCTCCAGTACTTCAACCTTCTGGTACACATTGGGAGAGTTGAGCCAGCGAGTGCGTTCGCCTGTCTTTCCTTGGCCTTTCTTCCATATACTGTAATAGGGGTAAATTGTTAGGGATAGTTCACGGTGTATACAATGTGTATCAAAATAACCCCTAATGCCGAATATGGTAGATAGGGAACATTAAACTGAACAACTTTTACTACGGGACCAACTCTAAAAACGAGAAAAAATTGGCTGTTTCATACTTTGATATAAGTATTCGTTATTAATTTTGTATGAAACAGCGGATTTTTGTCGCGATTTCAGAGTTGGTCCCATAGTAAGCCCCTTCTTACACGGCGCTACTGAAACCTGACGAAACCGGTTAGTAATTATAGTTACAAACTAGTTTGTGACAAAGATTCGTACACGGCACTACCAAATTTCTTTGAAACCTACACGAAACGCGGTGTGTGTGTTGTTTCGGGATATTATTGAAATGGCTAGCGATTCGAGCGATGAGGAGTTATTACTTCTATACTACATCAGACTGCATCCCACTTTACTCCAAGCTTTCTCGGTCACATCCCAACGCGAATACTCTTTTAATGTGTAATTATACAAACATGGATGCTTTTCCACTTCTTGGACAAATTGTATATTTACTAATTGGTCATTAATTTTCACGGAACCGCAGCAGAGTTTCCAGTTTCAATTAGTAATCAGTCGCGCGCGACCAGCATGACCAGTCGCCGGTGATTAGTTACTAACGCGTTACAAACCAGTTTGTGATTGGTAGCGTCGTGTACGGAGCGCCATTGGAATACTAGTGCTGTGACGTTTTAGAAACTCATTGGTGATTTGAGTTTGTAACTAGTTTAGTTTGAGTAGCGCCATGTAAGAAGGGCCTAAAAGTTTGAAGGAATCTACCATATTCGGCATTAGGGGTTATTTTGTATATTCTGTCAATAGGGAATATGCATAAGTCACCGATTTTCCTAAAATTGAGCTTGATCGCTGCGGACACTTGTAAAAACATGATGGAACAGAAAGAAAAATAAAAAAAAATGATTATTTTCGTTTTATCACACGATGAAATCAGGGGAAAATAACGATATTTTTTTTTCGTTTTCGGATATAATGCACTTTACAGTCAGATAGAATATCGAAAAAGAAATAATATTTTGTATGACACATATCTACTTAAACGCAAAATTTAGGGAGATAATTGAAGATTATTGGCTAACTCCATATTAAACGCGCCCGAAACACACCGAAACGTAATGTGTGACGTCACCGTTTTGTATAGAGCGTTTTCGGCGGGAGCTGATGCGTGCTAACTTCAAGTAACTATATTACGAGAAAAAAACGCAAGAGACAAGTTTCAATATTACAGTTGATTTTCTCACGCATTATACTATTGATTTTGATTAAAAAAAAATTTGATGCATATTCCCTATTCAGTTTTTCGGATTTTTTTCTAAATTATTAAAAATCTATACATATAAAACTCTAAATTGATTGATTCATTCATTCATTGTTGGGATACGCGTAGAGCCCTAACGGCTGAAGGTAGAGACACCATTTTTGGAGGGAAGATACCTTTCATGATGTAGATGAGCACTAAGAAAGGATTTTGGAATATTCCCGTTATACAGGGTGCTACAGGGTGTTCCAGTTTGTATGGGGATTTGTATAGGGCTGAACCATTTTTGCTGGTAGAGAAACCGTTTTTGGAGGGTAGATACCTTACATGGTGTAGGTGAGCACTAAGAAAGGGCTTTGGAAAATTCCCGTTATACAGGGTGCTACAGAGTGTTCCAGTTTGTACATGATTTTTTTTATGGGAAATTTTAAATGTGTGAAATGAGGTCTACTGATAAATACCTAGGTATATTGGTAATCCGTGACTTTCAAAATAAATGCACAACTATCTTAATCACGTGAACAAAGTCGCGGGCAAAAGCTAGTAATCATATAAAAATGTCATAAGTCGAGGTCACAGAGCCACTAGTAGGGGAGAGTAACCTATATTGGACCACTTTTGACATAACACTGAAAAATAGCTAAACCTTGTAAGTTAGAGAAAGCCAATCTGACTTAAGTGATACCTTGGTATTCCTGTTACAACATATTACGCACTTAAGATTCTTATCAAGTTAAAACTATTTAAAAATATTAATCTACTGATAGCTGTCCTTCGGTCCAATTTACGGAACTAGTATCCTAAATTGTACCACGGGATGCCTAAATTGTACCAAAGAAAACCCATTGTGTTAGTGGTGCAGATCTCATTCCAATTTTTTTCTTCAAATGCTCCTAAATTCTTTTAAATCTTCTTCACTCCATTTATAATACTTTTTCTGAGCAGTCTTTATCTAAAGCAATACAATAACTTCGATTATTTTTCTCATTTAATGTATCCAATGTTCCAATTTTGGGACCTCGAAGGGGTCCAATTTAGGGTACACGGTAGTTCGATAGCAAACTTAAAAAAAACAACAACAACATTAACCAACTGATTTGTACTCGCGATGTTTAAAAACAGTAGGAATCGTGCTTCCTTATAGAATACAGTGTTAAATGATTACTAACCTTTTCGTTGAACTACCTTCTAAGACAATAAAAAAAAAACATTTTTCACTCTCACTATCGTGTCATCTGTCATAAGATGAAACAAAATGGGCCAATGACAGTGGCGCTGTAGTCGCCTCGTTTTGTGTTGCAAGTGTAGAATAATGGCACCGTTTAGTGGGAAATTTGAAGGTGGTACAATTTAGGAGTCGGTACAATATAGGTTATTCTCCCCTATTATTTTATTTTGTGTACTTACCCTTGCCTATACAACTCCTCTTCCTCCAGCAGGTACCCCAGGGACGACACGGCGGGCGGCACTTCTACATCGTTCTTAGGCTTTGGCACGTCGTGCTGTTAACAAAAACGTTTATTTTCTTATATTACCATAAATTATTCATGACCTATGAGTAAAAATTGCTGTTAAATTGCTGTTTTGTATGGAGAATTTAGTGGCGTCCACTAGGGCTTGCATACAGCTCGGTACATACAAATACTTTTAACTGAGTAAAATTTACTAGTCTGCCCCCTTGATGAGTGGATGGTGGTAAATGTACCTTGTCCTGAAGACTGAGCTACAGTACGTCAAGATAAATAATAGGCACCGTGTTTTTGCTTTTCTTAGAAATGACGTTGAAATTGTAAATGACTTTTAGGGCCAAAATACTTTTTGTTAATTTAATTTAATAAAGCGATCTTTTCTATGGAGACCCCAACATTAAATCCTCAGTCGATGAAACTTTGCAGGGATGAGCTTTGTAGGTATCCCTAGAAACACTCGATCATGGGGCGGTAATTTCTTACCTTGCAGACATTCATAGAGATAGCTCGGTAGGTAGAAATATTTACGTTGTATTAGTACGAGTATAGATGCGTCTGTTATGACCTTTGTTTATTAACTTTATTATTAACTTTGAACTTATTAACTTTGAACTTATTAACTTTGACAATTAATATCTTACTTAAAGTAGCAATGTAATTGCGGTTTCAATCGATAATTGATAGCAACAGAGTTACGTAATCAGCACCCCAGTCATCGCCAAGCGACATTCTCGTTCTAACAAATGATGTTTCTTAGTGGCTGGTAAAGATACAATGTTACATGGAAAAATGCTGGAATACACAAGATTAAGGGGTCATTTTCCTACCTTGATCAGAGGATGACGGTAGATATATCCAGTCCTGAACCCTGCATTGTCCAGCATCCGCATGAGAGCTTCAAACTCCTCCCCGCCCACGCGCCACTTGACCGCGTCCGCGGGGGGCGCGCGGGAGGACTCGTAGATCTGTAGGGAGGAGTTTAAGGGTTAAACAAAGTGGAAAAACTAGTGGGGAGAGGAGAATCTCTTGTTCTGTTCAGAGACCTCAACCTTGGTTTCGCGCAGTAAGTCGTAACTTTCGCAAAAGGTTAATCATCATAGTGGTAAAGGTAGTGGGACCGCGTGGTGGGGTCAATCAAAATGGCGGAATAAACATACGTAATTATTGTACGAACGCAGCTAATCCATACAAATCTATGGACCTTGCACACACGTGCAGGATATTTCGATATGGAATTTTTATACATTATCGATATTCCGTTCGAAATTCCGAATCGGGATTCCGTCTGTATGTGGCCGGCTTTAGATTTCGATTACAATGATCCGCTGCAGCCTTTAATGTGATTAATTTTAACCATTTACAACAGAAGTGACTAACTTCAGAGCGCTTGCGGTACAAAACGATGTATTTCTGTACTCTTTGACATACATTCTCGAGTGAAGTCGCCGCGAATCACTGTCTATTGTCAATTTAATAGCATTGTACACTATTTCTAATAATTTCATCGAAATATAAGCACGATCATATTCTATAATTATAACTTTATGTTATTTTAAAATAAAAACTAAAAATATTCTACCAATATCGCGAATATCGCGATGTAAACGGATTAAAATTTCGAAATCTCACTTGTCTCCTGGTATTGTCGTCGATAAGTTGCAGACGGTCAAGTGGTATGGCCGCCAGTCGCAGTTGCACGTCGGCAGCGGCCGTCAGGTGTCTAGCTTGATGGAAGGCTTCTTCTAAAGTGGTTCGCTAACTCGCTACTACTAGTGCTATACTTACTAGAATATCTACTCTACTACTAATAATTACATCGAAATATAGGCACTATCGTATTCTTTACTTATGCCCTAGTGATATTTTCAAATAAAAACTTAGAAATATGCTATCAATATCGCGATGCAAACGGATAAAAATTTTAAAACCTCATCTGTCTCGTAGATAAACTTCAGACGGTCAAGTGGTATGACCGCCAGTCGTAGTTGCACGTCAGCAGCGGCCGTCTCAGGTGTCTAGCTTAGTGGAAAGCCTCAAAGTGGTTCGCTAACTCGCTACTACTAGTCCTATACTTACTAAAATATCTACTCTACTACTAATAATTACATCGAAATATAATCATAATCGTATTCTTTATTTATGCCCTAATGATATTTTGAAATAAAAACTTAGAAATATTCCACCAATACCTATCGCGATTCAAACGGATTAAAATTTCAAAATCTCACTTGTCTCCTGGTATTGTCGTCGATAAGTTGCAAACGGTCAAGTGGTATGGCCGCCAGTCGTAATTGCACGTCAGCAGCGGCCGTCAGGTGTCTAGCTTGGTGGAAGGCCTCTTCCAAAGTGGCTCCACAGCATAGGGCTCCGCCACAGCTGAGGATCAGGACTTTAGCTGAAGGACCGAGAGCTCGGACCAGTTTGTCTCGTTCCTCGTTGTCGAGGATGCCTGAAATTGAAATATCGCATAAATATGTTGTTTTGGTTAAAAAAGAGAAAGAACCTAGGACTTCAAGAATGGCATTTTTTTTTGTTAATATGATCCAAAGTTTATTTAGGGTCAAAGTAAGAAAAGAAGCGAATTAGGTACTTTATTTGAACCAATACAACTTGAAGAGTTCATTAGATTAGTATTGCGACGAAAAACGCGCGAGCTGAGCGAGCAGAGCGAGCATGATGCGGTAGTGGCCGGCGAAGCGCCAGAAACGATGTTTTTGTAAAATTTACTTTCAATATAGGTCTTTAACTAAAATTAATTTAAATTTAAATTACTTTGATTATAAATCTTACAAAATGCGCCCCACGTTTTTAGGTTTATAAAATCTGTATAAGGTTATAAATCTTTGCGGGAGATATTATTTCATTCTTTTTATAGTACATGTACATTTTACAGCTCGCAAACTTTAATGTGTTGTGTAATCTAGTGTCAAAAGGTGTGTATAGTTTTCAGGATCATTTTTTTGAGTATCCTAATGTACGCTTTAAACTAGTTACTATTATGCGATAATTTTGTGTGTTAACAAAGATTTATTTTGTCTGTAGAATATGAATGAAATAGTAGATTGTATTACAAGGGAGCAAAATAATATTTTTACGGCGAGGGCGCTCTCGCCAAAAATATTATGCGCCCGAGTCATACACTCTACTTTTCATCCCCTTTCTATGAGAAAATAAATAGGAGACTGTGTTTATGTAATTAATGAAAATGTTCTTTATTTAAAAAAGACACGTGAAAAGTAAAAATAATTACAAATTTATAGTTACATTTGATACACTAGCGCAATTTTCAAAAGTTATTGTACTAAGTACGTAAGTATGTACTAATTACAAGAACACAGACTTAATTCGCGCGCTTATGTTTTTTTTTAGTCTCCGCGCCGTTTATACAGCCAGTCAATACATACCAGCCGGCGGCGCGTTCGAATTCTTTGAGAGATACATGTTCTAAATTCAAATCTCTTTTCCTCCCACTAAAAAGTTCTTACCAGAAAAGAGCTATTTTGGTCCCACTTATATAGGAACAAATCATCATTTTTCGAATAGAAGGGATGAAATAGTAGATTGTATTACAAGGGAGCAAAATAATATTTTTACGGCGAGGGCGCTTTTTTGAATCCAGAGCGAAGTGAGGGATTCAAAGTATGTCGCCCTCGCCAAAAATATTTTGCGCCCGAGTCATATACTCTACTTTTCATCCCCTTTATATGAGAAATAGGAGACTGTGTTTATGTAATTAATGAAAATGTTCCTTAATTAAAAAAGACACGTGAAAAGTAAAAATAATTACAAATTTATAGTTACGTTTGATACACTAGCGCAATTTTCAAAAGTTATTGTACTAAGTACGTAAGTATGTACTAATTAGAAGAACACAGACTTAATTCGCGCGCTTATGTTTTTTTTTCAGTTTGCGCGTCGCCGCGCCGTCTATACAGCCAGTCAATACATACCAGCCGGCGGCGGCGTTCGAATTCTTTGAAAGATACATGTTCTAAATTCAAATCTCTTTTCCTCCCACTAAAAAGTTCTTACCAGAAAAGAGCTATTTTGGTTCCACTTATATAGGAACAATGCATCCTTTTTCGAATAGAAGGGATGAAATAGTTATTTGTTATACAAGTGACCAAAATCAAATTGTGCTGCGAGTGGCGACTTTAAATCACGAACTAGCGAAGTAGTCTAGAATTGAATCACGAGCGTAGCGAGTGATTCTAATATATACTACTGAGCACAGTGAGTGATTTAAAGGCACGAGGCAGAACAACATTTTGGTCTCGTGTAAAACATACAACTTTTCACCTCGACCAGCGAGAAAATTTTCACTTGACTTTCCTGGTAAAAAAGCTTAATTCAGCATTAGAAACTTGTTCACTTAACTCTTTTGGAGTTAGACAACTATCTTGATCGTTGGACACATTCATTTTTGTAATTTATCACAAAAATAATTCAATCAAACCTATGCTGAAAAATTTTATTCATAGAGTCAGTAATTCCCGTCGTTTTGATTACATTACGTTGTGTTTTTCTCTTATTCATTAATATTCCGTCTTATTTATTTATTTATAATCATAAAACATATAATTTGTTAGTAATTTTCATAAATTTTTCTTATTTCATATTTGTTTCATACATGTGACCTCATTACCTTCATACTCTTTATTTCGAATTATCAACCTTCTTTTTTAACAATCCTTATTTAAAACTCCTTGGTATATCCGTGTATTTTATTTTTTTACTTTTTAATCCGTGTATGACACCATAAAGCACTCTATCTATCCTTTTCTCACATTTCAATTTTACAAGTGTCATCCTTGTCACTTTATTTGTTTTTCCTTTATTATTTTAAAAGTGGTGTTAGAAATTAAAAAAGCACTTTGTCTCACGCTCGCAGCAAAAATCGATTTTGCTGCGAGTTTTTATGCGCCAAAAGCACCCTTTTCGTGCTGGAGAGGTGAAAAATATGTTTTTTTTGTTTCATGTAATTTCCTCACCAGGCGGCGCCCGATGGTAGGCGATATCTCCCAATAGTGCAGCTTCATGGCACAGCGGCAACAATCCTCCTTGAGTACTGGACACGGCCAGCGCGGCCAGCGAGCGCACGTGCACCACGCAGCGGATGTCCGGGCGCGACGAGTGCACGGCCGCGTGCAGGGAGAAACCTGGGGGGGGACATAGTTATATAAGGTCATCCAATCATCGTACAGTATGCGCAAAATAACTTGGCGGCTCGGAAGATAACTGCAAGTAATATTTCGCGCAGAGTTTATGTCGAGTTCCATAGTTCCGAGTGCTTCCGCCCGCGCCCCGTCCCCGCGCAAGCCTGTATTCATCTACTGCGCAGCGTTCCGCGCGAACTTCAAAACCGCCAAGTTATTTTGCGCATTAGTATGCGCAAAATATGCGAATATGAAGCCCGAAATAAGGTGCTCATTGCACAAAAAGCTTGCATCAAGGCCATATGTAATGTAGACAACTGGGTTGGTAAACTTTTTCAAAATTGTTGTGAATTATATATTTTCTGGTAGCTTTTGGATTTGGAGTCAGGAATAACCAATTGCGGAATTTTTGTAATACGTCATTTTAATTTAAATAATTATTTAAAATTTAAATTTACAGCATGGTACAATAAATCGCTATTACGGCTGTATGCGTAGGTAGTGCTTTTGCTCAAATAAAAAAAATGAAAATTTTGGCATTGGCAATGTCAACTATTTGTCATGTTAGTCACAGTCAGCTAAAATAAATAAAATAACTCTTTTGTAAGTTTGTAGATATACATATATTTACGTGATCATCACAAACGTATAAAGCTTTCTGAAGGCAATTCCTGTTTAATCCTCTGCACCCCACGTCTCTTTCAAAAGTATTGGAATTGTACAAAATTTGTTCTGCGGATGGTCACATCTATATTTCAAACTAAACGGAACAAAGCAGTGTAGGTACTTCATCGGCGTAATAAGCTGGATAATGGATTTCTTCAAGCTGATCCATTTCCCATAACTGAACAATAAAAACACTAGAAAATCACAACAAATAAGCTGAAAAACAAACAACAACATTACGTCGTTATTAATGATTACCAAAGAGTAAAATAATTGGATTACTCTTTGTCACTTTCTGTCAAATCTGTCCTGTCAATCAGTTTTTTATCAGTAAATGCAAGGGAACTTCGTGTTCAGCCGTACGTTTGATATTTTATCGCGATAATAATATAAAAAATTATATTTGATTAACAAGGTGAAATAAAAAAATCATAATATTATTTTCTTTATTCTTCAAACTTGTGCTATCAACAAAAAATATAAAACAATTATCTTCGAAAAAGTTTACCAACCCAATTAAATGTCATCCGAATTTATTTACAAGAAATGATGAAATAATTCGTAAATTTCCTACAGGGTATCCAAATAAACTAGTGGCTCCGTGAGCTGTAGACCTCGCGTTAAAAAGTAGCTCAAATTGTATGTTGTTAAAAAAATAATCTAAAAGATGTCGCCACCCCTTTTTCCTACACTGCTCACGAGATTTTCAAAGCACATGGCAGGTACGTGATGTTTGGTATATTATTTGGTAGGTATATTCGCAGCTAGATGGCATTTCTAATTTTAATAATTTTTCGAAATTAGTGATTTTTTGGTAAATTTCGAAAAACTGGCTGGAGTAAAAAAATCAATTATAATTATTGAACTAGCTCACAAAATTGAAAAATGCGACCTGTAGAGGAAAACAGACAGCTAGAAAGTCGGTCTCAAATATGTTTTTTTACATTTCTCCGCCATTTTGAAAAAATAAAAAAACTGGCGTGACAAAAAAAATCTATATAATTTTTGAACCTGCTCACAAAATTTCACGAGAATCGGTTGAGAAATGCGACCTGTAGAGGAGAACATCCAGCGCCAGAAAGCCGGACGGAAATAATTTTCTTTTAACATATCTCCACCATTTCGAAAAATTTAGAAAAACTGGCTCGACCTAAAAATCTAACTATATCATTTTCAAACATGCCCACAAAATTTCACGATAATCGGTTGAGAACGAAAAGAACTGTTTTCATACAATGACTGATTTTTTTAATTGTAATTTTTTATGATATTAATGTTGACATACTTTACACCGTTATTTATATTTTAAAGTATATCTAAAAATGAAAAGGGGTGTTCAGACCACGTTAATGAACAGCTTTTACTAATGGGCCAAACACGAAATCGCGAAAAAAAAACAGCTGTTCCATACATTATAGTCGAGTCGATGTTGTACTTTTCTATGGAACAGCTGATATTTTTTTTCGCGATTTCGTGGTTGGCCCCATAGTAAAAGTTGTTCATTAACGTGGTCTGAACACCCCTTTTCATTTTTAGATATACTTTAAAAATAACGGTGTATTTATTAATATTATATATATTTTGCATGCCAGCTCTTGGTGCAGCGGCGTACCGAACGGATACGGCGCCTAGGGCAAACACAAAAGTTGCGCCCCTTCATAAGTTACCTAAATGTCACATAAACAGATACTTAAATTAATAAAATAAATAAATCATGCAATCTAGTAGTCTTACTTACCTATTAGAAAAAAAAAAAAGAGCCGCGCAGCGCGATTTTTAGTTAGTTTCATCCACTAATCTAGTTATCTTGCCTGTCTAACAATAAGAAAACGGCAGTGCAGCGCGATTTTTAGTCAGATTCACCCAGTAATCTTGTAAACTTGCCTGTCTTTATTAAAAAAACGGCCGCGGAGCGCAAATTTTTTGGTTTCATCCACTAATCTTGCCTGTCTAGTCTATAGTAAAATAACGGCCGCGCAGCGTGATTTTTTGTCAGTTTCACTCACTACTAATCTTGTAATCTTATACAAGTATATTTATATATATTATTTTTCTGATTAATATTATCAATATGTATGGCACTTCTTACTCAAAATTTAAATTAATAACTAAACTTTGTTTTGATTTCTAATTTTTTTTTTCATTGCAATCATTTTGCTTTCTATATTCAGTAGTTTTGTAAGTTAAGGCCTATGAAAAGCTTTAGGATAATAGTTTTCAATTCGGTGCCTTAGGATGGGTAGCCTAAGTATGTCATGCTATCTTTAATCATTTCTGCGGTGGTGTCGTGTGGGGCGGGTCGTTACGTTCCCTCAAATATGGTTGAGCGAAGCGATGGCTGGTCCATGCGTCATGCTCGTGAACGGGTGCTGCCAGTGGAAAGGGTCTGCTTCTGAGTACCTATCTTAACGCATATTGAATTGTAAGTTTTTTTAAATTATTTTTTTATGTCTTGTAACATGTGTTTTTTTTTTTTTGGTAAATTTTGCCTACTTAGGTGCACTTTCGAGTAACAGACACAGTAATTTCTCAACTAGTTGAAAGTTATTTACTCTCATTACTTAGTAGTATTTAGTTAGTAGTATTTAATTTCAACCTACCTACCCATTGTGTGCAAACTTTTGTTAATTATTGTGATGGAAAATTACCTCACTTTAAATGTGGAGCTCATTTTTCAATGTTGACGACTCTGTATGAAATATACAGGCAGAAAAAAGCAGCCCTTGACGAGTTTCTTGCCGGTTCTTCTCGTTACAAGGTCTCCCGCTTAGGGTTTGCGAACCGATGGCGTAGCTTCTATGACATTCACAAGTGCTTGTAACAGCCTAGACTGAATAAATAATTTTTGAATTTTGAATTTTGAATCTGTGGTTTCATCCGGGCGGGCGGGTAGCTTGCTGCGAGCTTACAAACAGCTTACCCTGCGATATTAAAAAATGCCTGTCGCAGTTTACAGCCAGCCGCACGCCTGTTTAAGCCCAGATATTCGAGGTGGCAGCCCTATCTGTGCGTCGGCGCCGGCCGATAGTCGTCGCTTGATTATTTGCATATGATGTTTAGTTTGATTTTTAAATCTAATAATTTGCGAATTGTGCCCCCCTATGAATGGCGCCCAGGGGGGTGATTTTGTAATTTTGTTGCAATCAACTTTGACAGAAATCGCAGTTACATTGCTGCTTTAGTTAAGAACCAATGTGACAACTATCTTACTTAAAGCAGCAATGCAACCGCGCTTTCAATTGATTTCAATCGAGAATTGTTAGCAACAGCTATACGTAATCAAGGTACAGGGCACGTGCCCTACCTGCCACTCCCTAGATACGCCACTGTCTTGGTGAATGTGATGTGACAATATGAAATATATGGAGACCCTTATGTACCGCATTAACGGAACATGACAGACTGATCGTACTCAATCACGTTTATTACAATTACACATTATTTTTAAAACAATTTCGAATTGAATAACTAATGTTGTTTCTAAATAATTTAGATTTAAAAAAAAAATTGAAGAGATATTTTCGAAATTAAAATATCGAGTCAGAATCACTGATTCATGTTTCTGATTTTATAAGTGTGAGAAAGATATAAAGAAAGATCTTAATTTCAGATCTGTAGGATCTTTCTGCGACCTCAAAAAGTGGCAATTTTTTAGACGTATCCCCCTAAAACAGTTTAGCCTTCCTTGCAACGCGGGCCTGATGTTTAGTCTTAGTAGTAACCTCCAGATCCTGCTAAGTCCAAGAAAATTTTCTCTCACCTTCCACGTTCACGGGGAAGTTGGTAGTCCCCTGGTCTTGAACAACCCCTTGCATGTCCACCTTCACCAGCGAAGATGCCGTCACTTCATGGGGAAGTAGACCACGGGGGGTGGTCAGCACTTGTTCCACGGCAGTGTTCAGGCGGGCGGTGATCTGGCCTGGGAGTCCAGCTGTGGGGAAGAGTGAAAAAATGTTAGTGAAAAAGAAATAAATATAAATAAACTAGTTTCCATAAGGAACCATTCACAAGGATAAAAGTTCACTTCTTAAACTTAAGCGAGACGTGAAATAAATCACTTTTTTACACGTCTGCCCAAACAGGAGTATATAGTGTTCTGGGTTCATGTTTGTTTGTGGGTATGTGATTTTCTTTATCCTCCCATAACTTCTAAATGGCTCAACGGATTTGGAAGTATGTTGTATCGTTAGAATCCTTACATCATTCCGAGGGACACTATTTTTTAAAGTCAATATGGCGACTGAAGGCCGCCATTTTCAAATGTGAAAAAAATATTTTTTTCTTCAATTATTACAGTATGAATGAGCATCAAACGAAAGACCATAATGAGCACATTTCAAAACTATGTAATTTGTCACTAAAATGTGTGAAGGCAGCTCGTTTTTGGCAGGGTAGTAGTGTTTTTAATATTTTTTAAATTTATTTATTTTTTAACAGATACTAGCTCAGTTTTGTTAAAAGTACTTTGGTAATTAGTTGGTATTTGATTTGATTTTTGATGTGACCACGGTAGCTGCAATGGTGCCGAAACGTCAGGAAAATAAAGAATCAAACCAAATACCAACTAATTACCAAAGTACTTTCAATAAAACCGCGCACTAGCGCGGTTTTATTGAAAGTACTTTGGTAAGTACTTTGAAAGTACTTTATTACGGATACTAATCCGTCAAAAAGTGTTTTATTTCAGGATAAAAGTTATCCGATGTTTTGAACAGATTTTCGTGACATATCAGACAGTCGATCGCGAGAGACATTATAAAAACTGCTTTGCTTGTGGTAGCAAACAAGTAGCAACCGAACGGTGCGGGAGGCGGGTGCGGCGGTTTTGTAGTGAAAAATACCCCAAAAATGAAAATGCTTAAGTCGATCACAATGGGCCAGGAAATTTTAAGTAGATCGCAGCTCTAGACAAGTTGGCCACCCCTGACATATGGCACATACAGTGGTGGTCACATAATTAAAGACACCAGTCGATTTTCATACAAACGAGGTAACTTTGAAGCCTTGGTTCTCCGCCAAGGATTGACCTAGCAGTGATCTGGTGATGACCGTCCAGGGACTGAATAAAGGAGATTCAGATCGCTATACACACCCAATTGATCTGGTCAGAGACAGAAGGATTTTTTTAAGAAAACCACGAGATCAGCATAAAAATGTATGGATATCCTGAAACTGAAAACTCTTAGAATGCTGATCAGATCAGTTGGGTGTGTAAAGTGATCTGAATCTCCTCCAGTCACTCCCTGGATGGCCATCATCAGATCACAGATAGGTCAATCCTTAGCGAAAAACTAAGGCTTTGAAGTTACTTCAAAACCTATAGGCGTACTCCAGGGAACAGCATTGGGCCCTCAAGTCTTTACTTCCTATAGTAATACTCACTCTGCGTCCAACCGAACAGATCGACCAACCGGTACACAGCGGCCAGCTTGCAGCAGAGGATCTTCTCTCCCTTTTCGTAACCGACGTCATCTGTTTATAATGGCGCGGTTGTTTGAGTCCGGGGTGTGCCCAGGGATCAGCATTGGGCCCTCAAGTCTTTACTTCCTATAGCAATATTAGCAATACTTACTCTGAGTCCATCCGAACAGATCGACCAATCGGTACACAGCTGCCAGCTTGCAGCGGAGAATCTTCTCTCCTTTTTCGTAGCCAACGCCTTCGATTCCGCGGATGTCGTTGATTGGAAGCACGCAAGCGGGGCCCTGGAAGAAGATAAAGTAATGTTATCATAATCATATACGGATGAAGATTCCGGAATGAAACTCCGAAGATGAGAAACATCTTGACGCTCTTTCGACGGAGTGGAGTTAAGTTCATGCATGTGCACTTGCGAGCGACCAATAGCAGCACCCTTCGGACGATCCAACGACAGAACCAAGAGTCGTGGCGATCCTTTGGGGAACTCATGCCTTGCAGTGGTACCACCATATTATTATGTTGCCTGCTCGAGAGCTCTTACAGTTTCGTGTTTAAGGTCCGTACTTATATACCGCTTTCAACGTTGAGAGCTATCTTGAGATAATACTTGATATGCTCGTCTTATAAGAACAGCATCTCAGGCATGATCTTAAGATAGATCTCAACGTTTAGAGCGCTTTATAGCCTAAGAATTCTTACCCTGAAGCTGCCTCTATGCAGTCTCCCCCCACCATCTCCCGCTGGTCGAGCACTCGCTCCAACTCCTCGCGGAACTGCTTCGAGGACATTATTGTTACATCTTACAGCCCCTGGTATTATCTCCTTACCCTGAGGCTGCCAGTATGCAGTCTGCCCCCCACCATCTCCCGGATACGCTGCAGCAGCGGCGCGTCGTTGCCCTCGTGTATTTGCTGGTCCAGCACTCGCTCCAACTCCTCGCGGAACAGCTTCGAGGACATGAGTGCTTCCACGCGCTTGCGCCGCTCCATCTCGCGGACATCCTGGAAAGAAGCAGGGATAAATAAGAGAAGTTACGCTAAGAGCCAAATTCACCATTGATTTTAAACGCGATTAAGATCACGTTTTACGTAATGTAGTTTAACTGTCGAGTTTGATACCCCGTTCCCCGTTTATTCCAAAAATCAATTTCACTAGGTCATTAAAAAAATTGAATCAAGATTTAACAAGGCATTGTTTATAACATAATTGTACATTTTTGTAACAAATTTTACTTTGTTGTTATGACAGTGACAGTCTTAAACTTGTTTTTTGACAAAGCGCGTTTAAAATCAATAGTGAAATTGGCTCTAAGTCTGAAGATCTAGAAATAACATCCATGCGGTAGATAGGTATAAGAAAGATTGATATGTTATGCTGTATATCGAGATATTTCGAGAGAATGCCACTGCACTGCAACGCAAACAGACTGTAACAGAAAAAAGCTTGCGTTCAGATCTGGGTTTACTGGATTATATTCGCTTTTCGCGATATATATTATGATCCGGCCGCACACTCTCCAGACGCAAAAGAGACGGAATAGACGTCGAGTTGCGGTAACCACCTGCATTGATAAGAAGAAGAAGGCTTACAGCGTGGATATCCACCAGCTGCTGCTTCGTTCGTTCGTCCTTTTCTTCCGTAGAGAGGGCGCCGGTACGCGTGATCACGGAAAAACACTGGATGAAGGCAGCGCAGGACCGATCGTCGTTGAGATCCTTGGGGGAGGCCTATACCCAGCAGTGGGCTGATGTTATGAAGATGGCGATACTTACAGCGTCTCACGGACAATCCTCTATGCAGAGGATGCATGGAGGAAGCAGAAACAGACGCCAACGTACTGCTGGAATTCGGGGTGGCCCCTTACCGGGCGAGGTATCTCGGGTCACCGGGCAGCGTCCAGGAAGCGATCACGAATGTGAAAGCCCTTGGAGCACTCCTGGCTGAGCTGGGCTGGCTGGAGTGATCCGGCCGCACACCCTCCAGACGCAATATAGGCGCAATAGACGTCGAGTTGCGGTAACAACCTGCATTGATAAGAAGAAGAGGACTTACAGCGTCGATATCCGCAGGCCGCTGCTTCATTCGTTCGTCCTCCTCCTCCGTGGAGAGGGCGCCGGTGCCGTTTGGCAGCGTCTCTGTGTCTGTATCCGCCATCTTCTTCACGTCTATCTGGAAAGAGAGAGATAGGATCTTTAGTATTTGCTGTTCAACTTTTGAATAAAAAAGTCATCTTCATCATCATCAGTCATCATCAAAGAATCTAAAATGGCCGCAATATAGGGCACCAGCTATCGTGTTGTCTCATTCCTACAACCAGAAATCAATGATAAAACACGCGAGATGGCACGATAATAACCGCCATTTTAGATTCCTTTTTAATGGCTCGAGTTACACCTGTAAATGTTTTTATTGTCTTGAAAAACAACGGTGCAATAACCGCAAGGAAATACTGACTTTTCAGTTTAAGATGGTAAATCGTTGCCGTATATGAAAAGCTGTAGGGGGCCTAGAATACTGCCTTGAAGAACGCTTTAAACAACCTAAAAGATTGGTTTTGCATTTTCACAAGTTTCATAAAATAAATATACGCCAATTATAAAATAATGGACGATTTGTTCACAAACATTCTCTTCCTAAGGTATCTGCGTTAGGTATCTGGTTTACTTTGCATTGATTTGCTTGCAGACAATGTTTTTGCAATCAGCAGAATGAATAGCCAAAACCAATAATAAACTATAGAATTTAAACTCCATAGACAACGTTCGCAACAGCAAACCTGCGCAAACGCAGATTTTAGTACCACCAAACAAACAAATACTTCATCGTCTCATCTAAGTATGAAAGTGTATTGCCCCATAAAATGTGGGCCGACGCGTCCCCGCAGGGGCCCCATTTACATACACACAAAGTGTGTCTGTCCGTCCGTAGCGTTACGCAATACCGCGGGCTTAATGATCAGTTATGTTACGGCGCGTGGTGCAAGTCAAAAGCTGAGAGAGAATAAGTTAAACGTCAACTAGGTATTACTTACAAGTATTTTATTTACTTATAAAACATGTATGAATAGCCAGCCTGACCACAGAAGCACGAATTATGATAATAGCGATTTATCGACACTTAACTGTAAAAAGACAATGGATTTTGAAATCTATCGAAATGAAATCCGATAAATCTCAAACTTTTGTGTTGTTTATTGATAATACAAAATGTGATATCACGAATTAGATTGTGACCAAACTTTCTTTCAATGTATAGGTATTTATTTATATACCAAACCAATGCGTACCATCCATCCATACATAAACATGTACATAGTGAACGCGTGTATGTGTAAGGTGTAACAATGCACGGGTTTAGTTATTGAAGTTTCGTCTCCTTTCCAATCTACAAAAGAGTGAAGAAAATTCATCAAGTCAAAACAATCCCTCATCATCATCGTCATCATTATCAGACTATCATCGTCCACTGCTGGATAGGCCAATCCATGTTAACTTCAATGTTGACAAAAAACGTTTTTTTTTTCCTAATGCAGTGCCTTTTTTTAACGGATTGGATGATTGAATTCTAATCACAATTTGTTATTAACTTCACAGAACAAAGATTTTTTTTTCCCCCAGTAGAAGTCGCAAGTGGGCGGTGCCCGTGTAACCTCAAGTAAGCGCAGCTTCTCCTACTTCTACGTCAGTCGTGTGAGCGAACGCCAAACAAAAACATCTTCAAAAAACATATTAAAATGCCGAGTTGCATTATATAAAAGAGCAAAAACGATATTCACATATATCATTTAGCAAACGGGTCCATAAAATATCAGAGGGAAGCTTTATTTTATTTATTTTGATTTTAATAAAAAATTCAACTGATCCTTTCCTTTTAAATTTCAAAACAATAAATATCCACCTTTATGCGGTATACACTTATGATCCATATTCCAACGCACTATTTGTCATATTCTTGAAGTTTCATAAACATTAAAATATAGACTAGCGGAAATGTCACTCAATAGGGGAGACCGAGAAAAGTTGTGACTGTGAAGATTTGAAAAGTATTATCACCACAGCAAAAAATTAATAGTACTGGCAACTTTCATTTTAGGCAATCTGCTTCTTTTAGTCAATTGACTGAGTTAGGCATTGTGCCAGCGATGGCATGTTGCATTTTAGACGTCTCGCTCATAAAGGCATAAATGGTACCACAAAATAACTAATAGTACAAATAGTATGTTACAAGCGAGTGCGAGGAGCTAGCATTTATGTTGTGCATAATTCAGATTTTCAGAGAATTTCAGAGCATAAGTGAGAGGAGATAAGTTTCATTTCTTTTACTCGGAAAGTGATGTTTATTTAAATCAAACAGACACATTAGGCTAGACGGCCAGCCGCGGTGAGTTCCAAAAAAACAAAAACACTAAATAATATATTAGAAAAAATATTCTGCACCAGGATTGTCTAGGGTCCATCAAACTCGCTACCAGTCCAACTCGAGTAATTAGCAGTTATTAGAAATTAGGCTTCAAAAACAGAAATACTTCTGAACATGAAATTTTGGTAAAAACTTGAAAAATTGGCCTTGATAATCTGTGTCTCCGAAACTATCGCTCGTATCAAAACCGTTCTAATCTCAAATTATAATCGATAAGTAATACGCGGCGTCCGCCACCCGGGCGAAGCCGGGGCGGGGCAGCTAGTTAATTAAAATATAAGTATACGATTAAAAATTAAAATAACTGCATGTTAACTAATAAATCATCATAAATATGAGATTTTTTTTGAACATATAAATCGATATTCAATTCATTTATTTTATTTGGAATTCAGAATTTTGAATTTCAAACATTGATTGCCTAGTAACACTAAGAAATGACAGGATTTCACCGAATTATGAAATAGAGTTTAAACGAATTATTGATCTGAAACTATTTAGGATAAGCTAAGTAAAAACGTCAACCAACCCGGCCTCCCTTATCTCGTTAAATTTTTGTAAAGTACTTTATGTCTTAGTAAATAAGGTGGTAAATCGCATTATTAAAATTTGCTTGCGCCATCTAGCGGCTGAGTAGCAGCGTTATAAATATACGTATTATTTAATTTGGTACCAAGTTGCTATGGTAATACGAGTGAATCTAAATAAATAAACTTTGTGATTTATGGCCTTTTGGATATTATACATTTTTAAATTATATCCAATTACGTGTTAACAAAGTATGTGTGCGTAGCATGTAACTATTAGAAAGGGGGGCTTGGCTTCGATTTTTCATGTGTTAGTTTGGTTACACTGGTTTTCATACTAAATTGAGCCCATACTACTTCTAACTACTTCTATGTTCATTTGCTCAATAATGTCAATGTTGGATGTTATTGTTGTTTTTTTGATGTAATCTTTCAATGTGTCTATTGTTTTTTATTGTTGTATAATTTTGTGTTTGTGTCCAATCACGCCTTAGGCCCTGTCAGAATACCAGTGCTTGTGGGCCATTCTAACCATCAACGAATGACCCACAAGTAATTTTGCTGAGACAAGGCCTATTAGCAGTTTTATGTTTGTATTCTAGTGTATTTAACATACTATTATTTTTCTTATTTTTTCTTCTTTGTTACTCGTCTCATTGTTTATGTTTTACTTTGTGTATTGTTAATAAACGATTTCCATTCTATTCTAATGCGGTGCCGGTGATGCAAATCAAAAAGTAAAAGATTTGCTGCTAAAAAAAGTTTGTTGTTCAAGAATATTCAAAATCGCTCACCGCTCATGCCTCACGCGGTCACACAACGAAACAGCGCGAAAGCTGCGGATCATTTTGCATAATTCGTGTGAAGATGAGTCTAACGGCGCTCAGAAACAATGGGACGGACAGAACCTACGATTATCACCTACACGCTGTGGGGGTACTTCATGTGAGAACGAAACAGATAGAGCGTTTAAGAATAAGAATGATATTCATTGGCAACACATCTGTACATATAAAACTCTATATTGATTCATCCATTCATTCATCCTATATGTGGGAATTTGTAAATGGTATTGGAAAATCCATATGTTAATCTATTGTTTATATTTGGCTGTAAATGTTCCTACAAGTAAATAAATAAATTCATTGTTGGGATAGGCGTAGAGCCTTAACGCCTGAAGGTAGAGACACCATTTTTAGAGGGTATACCTTTGATGGAGTAGGTGAGCAATAAAAAAGTATTTTTAAAAATTCACCCCCTAAGGGGATGAAAGTTTGTATGGGAATTTGTATAGGAAAATTCAAATGTGCGATTAGAGCCCAACCGGCTGAAGGTAAGAACAAATTTTTGGAGGGTAGTCCTTTCATGGTGTAGGTGAGCACTAAGAAAGGGTTTTAGAAAGAAAGGGTTTGGGGATAGGGATAGGAATTCTGAACAGGGACGTGGAAGGGAACGCCTTCTACCAGCATTTTAAGGATACCTACCTTTTAAGGATACTTACCTAAGTACTAATGTTTTTTTTAATGTCCACGCAAACTAAACTCCAGGCCACAAGTCAAATTAAAAAATTTAAGGAGAAATCATTCTCCTAATGTTTTTAGCTTCTCACCGGTCAAAGACCTTCAAGAACAGTAGTGGCCTGTGTCCAAATTACACTCATAAACGGTGAAAGGTCTTATTGTGTGGTTTATAAGGACTACAATTGTGATGTTGATGTGCGTACCGGGTACATTAATTGTAGGGAATGCAATGCACGTTGATTACATATTTTATGGGTTGAGTAATTTTTATGAGTCGAGCTATTATTTGGACATGTCGCTGTGAAAGTTGGTAAATGTTAGCGCTTTTGAAAGTTCCGTGCTTTATTATCGAGTCGTTAGAAGATCGGTGGTAGGAGACCCGGCTTTTTATGATAAAGTTGTACTTTTTATTTTTTTTATCTGTGATTTGCTGTGTTCTTTCACTTATTAGTCTGTGGTATCTGTCAACCAAAATGATACCGACACTGATGAATGGAAGTGAATCTTGGGTATGGCAGAAGAAGAATGAAAGCAGAATAAATGCGGTAGAGATGCGATCGTTGAGGAAAATATGCGGAATGAAATTGAGTGATAGTGAGCAATGATGTGATTCGTGAAAGGTGTGGTCTGAAAGATGATATAGATAGTGACAAGAATGAGGGGTTTTCAAATTGACATTAAAAAAAAAGAAAAGTAACTATTTGCCTCACTAGATGGCGTCGATGGTAAGAGGGAAGTCAAAATTGGTAGTAAAAAATACTTTGAATCCCCTATTTTTTTCAACGCCATCTATCGAGCCTACAGCTTTTTGTCATTTTGAAAAGCCCTCATTGAGTAAGGCATGCTCCGGTGGTTTGGTCACTTAGAGAGGATGAATGACAGACGAATCACCAAAGAGATTTGAGCGAATGTTGAAGGAAGGAACGATTGCACAAGGGCGTCCCAGAAAAACCTACGCGGTCCAAATAGAGGTTATTATAATAAAAAAAGGTTGGTGTACGCAATGACAAAAACCGAAGGGCATGAATGAAAAGATTGATGGATGTGAATGAAGCGAAAGTGTGAAGGATCGTAGCAGGTTGCGATCCATAGATTATTTATTCTGTGTCCACAGTCTCTGCCTACCCCCATGGGAAACAGGCGTGAGTGTATGTATGTATGTATGCAAAATGACAGATCAATTGCCAAATCGTAAGTCAAATTGACATTTCGTTTTACGAATTTTGAAAAAAGGAAAATAATTTTGGTTCACTCAGCCACCCTTTTGCATTAAATTTTATAGTGACTTTTCTGCCCTTTGAAAATTGAAGGTGGATAATGGAACGTTTTTCAATGACTCGTTGTTACCGTAGTGTTTCTATACCAAAAAATTTTCATACCTAAATAACTTTTTTCTACATGCGCTAAAATAAGACAAAACTTGATCAATGTACCTAGCAAATATTAACTGGCTTTATTTTAAGACAAAATTCAATCGTATAAAAGTTAAGCGTTATTTCTATGGTGAGTGCCGCTTCTCCTTATATTTTGTACCTAGTACTTTTCAAATTTTCAATGTTGGTAACTCTCAGCTTGACATTTAGATTTTCATAAGCAAATTCTTAGAATAATAACACCTAGAACGATAGTTCTCTACAAAGCGCACTGTCAAAAGTGAGGCAAATAAAATAGCCAAAATGGCACCATTTTCTGATTTTTATTCTCCATTCCATTCTATCCTAATCATACCGAATAAGTACAAAACAGTTTTAATTTTCCTACATTTATTAGATTAGTTACTATAATATTGGATTTTAGTTACAATTAGGTAACGTATGAAGGATATAAATCTTAAAACCAAGCCATTTTAGCTTAGTATTAGTTGCCTCACTTTGCATACGAGGACACGGCTTCTAGGTGTTAATATTCTAAGAGCAAATTACACTGGAAAAACTAGATAAAATTAGTTGATTTTACCCTACTGGCTACGTTATGCCTCTTACCCGATCTATAGGTACCTAAAGCACAGAATATATAACGGGTGGCGCAAAAGTAAAGACCCTATTTGGTTCAGCTATAACATTTTTTCTAAATTAGAAAACTAGATTTAGGTTTTTTTAAATGTATATTTGTGCCATTAAATTTCGTACCATTAGGATTTAAAGATGATGTCTTTTAAATGGTGACCTCCAGAGTTGATACACATTTGAGCCCTATTTATGACATTTTGCATAACTTGCCGTAACACTTCCTGCGATATGTTCGTTATTTCTTGACGAATGTTTTCTTTTAGAGCTGCGAGAGTCTGTGGCTTGTTCACATACACCCGAGATTTCAAAAAACCCCAAAGAAAGAAGTCTGGACTGGTCAGATCGGGTGATCTTGCAGGCCAAGGCAAATCGCCAAAACGAGAGATAACTCGGCCTGGAAAAGCGTCCCTCACTAAATCCATATTTATTCCACGTTCTTGGGGAGTAAAACGGTCCATGTTTATTTTCAGTGTATTTTATATTTGTTCACTACACAATTTTCAACAACAGAATGACAGAAAATGTCATATAAAAAAAATAAAAGTATTTTCTTTAGTGCCAGTACTTTTGCGCCACCCGTTAGAACTAACCCTAAAGCCCCGCGCCCACGTGCCAGCTAAGGCTTCAGCCACGGCCGGTCGTTAGGTCGTCTCGTGTCAGGTTACCTAAAGCGGGGCTTACTGACCGCGACACACTAGTTCACTGTAATCCTAACACTGGATAAAGATACCTAGTATGGCAAAAATGGTCGGGTATAAAATAAAAGTAATGTAAGTAAATATAATGTGCACCAATCTCAAGTTTGTAAATTGTTATAGCTTTAAGAATAACTTTAAAAAACTTATTTTTACGTAATTACCTATTTGATTTTGTCCCACCCACCTTTATTTGATAAAAGGATCGACCGCACGCAGTACACTTGCCATATTAAAAATGCTAAACTTGTATATGTATACGATTGAATTTAGTCTTAAAATAATACTATAATTTTTGTTATCATTGGAGAAGTTGTGTCTTATTTTTATCACATGTAGAAAAAAAAATACTATAGAGCAGAAAATTATGAATATTTTTGATATGGAAACAGCAATTTTCAAAGGGCAGAAAAGTCATTATAAAATGTTAAAAAAACGTGGCTGCATATTATAATTCTTTTACTTTACTCCAGATTTGGCATTGATCTGTGATTTGGTTGACAGATACCTACCACAGACTAATAATAAGTGAAAAAGTATAGCAGATTATTGGCCGAATACTCAAACGCAAATTAACTTTGAGGGGCTCTCAAACGTCGTCCTGTCGCATTAAATGTCAAAGATATGACAAAGACAGCATGCTGTTTGAGAGCCGCTCAAAGTTAAGTAGCGTTTGAGTATTCGGCCATATGAATCACAGATTAAAAAATTAAAAAGTATAGGTACCTACAACTTTAGCATAAAATGCCGGGCTCCTTTCGGACAGCAGCCTCGAAAGACAAAATGCCTTGATATAATACTGTCCAATCTCCGACAGGAGTAGAACAATAAGAAAAAAATACTTGATGATTTATCCTTATCCTAACTCACAAGAATTTATTATCATATAATAGGTATGTTATGTATGAGTCCCGCGCTTCGATATCTTTGATCGTATGATTCGATAGCGGACCAAAATGGCGGCGCGGGTCAACGACCGTGGCGGCCATGACTTGTTGACACAAGCGACAGACGTCGTGGCCTACTTTGACTAAATTGATCATGTATGTGCAGCCACTAGCGCTATGGTCGGCGCGGGATGGGTGACCAAATTTAGTCAAAATAGTGGAGAGTCAGGCCATAACTTATTCGACAGACGTCTTAAACTCGTGGCTTACTTCGACTGTAGATTGTGATCGTGAATACGCAGCCACTGGTAGTTATGATCAGCGTGGGATGGGTGACCAAATGTCAAAACAGTAAGTCAACGAACGCGGCGGCCATGACTGGTTGGTACAAGCGACAGACATCCTGGTCTACTTCGACTGTTGATTGCGATCGTGAATGTGCAGCCACTATCGCTATGGTCGACGCGGGATGGGTGACCAAATTTAGTAAAAAAGGGACAGTTTACGCGACGGCTATGACTTGTTGATACAAGGGACAAACGACGTCGTGGGCTCGTTGCCTACCTACTTCGACTGTTGATTGTGATTTTGAATGTGCAGCCACCATCGCTATGGTCGGCGCGAGATGGGTGACCAAAAGTCAAAATAATGGAAAGTAAACGACCACAGTGGTCATGACTTGTTGCTACAAGCGAGACGTCAGTCGTGGCCTACTGACTGAATAGTTGATTGATCGATCATGACGTGTGTGCGTGCAGCCACTATCGCTATGGTCGGCGCGGGATGGGTGACCTATGAATGGATCTATCCCGTTACTACAAAGACATTTTTTTTGTATCAAGAAGGAGTATGCATTTAGGCATACCAAACGGCATTTTGGACTCGGTCACACTTGGAGCATGTCCCTCGCCGCACCCGGCCCTCCCACCAAGCCCGGTAGGCTTCACGTCAGGGCCGGGCGGTTCTCACCTCTATTCCGCCCCCTAACTATCTCGAAAGATCGAGAGGGGGCCGGACAGAGAGAGGGAGCCTCCTCCCCAGCCCCCCATAAGGCTACCCACTTATGTAGGCAGGCCAGACAGTTAAGGCTTATTTTGTCATTTAAAGACTCTATCTATCTATTATCGTTTTTGTCGCTGGTCGATTTCTGTTTAGCGACGACAACGCGACAAGTCAAGTCAAGCGTCGTTAAAAAACCGGCCAAGTGCGAGTCGGACTCGCGCACGAAGGGTTCCGTTTCCGTACCAAAAAAACGGCAAACAAAATACAGACCGACGGACAGTGAAGCCTTAGTCATAGGGTCTCGTTTTTCCCCTTTGGGTACGGAACTCTAAAAAACAAAGAAAAAGGTGCTTGAATTTCATATCCATAAAACTACTCGGTAGGGCCAAGGTCCCAGGTTCGATTCTCGGTAGTGGGTTAATTTCCCATCTGTGTAGTTAGAGACTTGTATAGTACCTAATATTTTTTTTTAAGCTTGTCCATCAGCCTTTTTTTTATGTCCCCACTGCTGGGGCACAAGCCCTCCTTATGGGTGGATAAGGAGGACGGGCCATAACCCACCACGCGGGCCCAATGCGGATTGGTGGGTGTTATCGACTGCAAATGCAGCCGGGACGTGCCTTAACGTGCCTTCCGAAGCACGGAGGAGCTCGAGATATTAAATTTTTGGTCACCCATCCCATGACCGACCCTTGCGAACGTTGCTTAACCTCCGCAATCGCTGCGCCAGGCGCTAAACCACTGCGCCACCGAGATTTCGAAATGTTCATAGAATCATAGACTATAGACCCATCAATTTATCCACCAATCAGCGGACATATTATGTAAATGTCTGCGCCCACGCAACAATTTGTTGTAATTCATATGACGGACAGCTTGTTGGGGCCCCTGTCTGTCCATCATAATTTGGAAGGGTTCTTAATAATACGAATAGCTCTTCTAAATTATAGTTTCATTATTTTTGAAGATACCTACATGTCAATAATTTCAAGCTTCATACGTGCGGCGACAAGTAAAACTCACTAAGTAAAAAAAAATGAAAACTGTTATTTATACACTAAGTGCATTAAAAATATTAAAATATCAACAACTTTCCTAGAAAAAAAATTATAATATCCATAGGTGCATTACTTTACGGAATTCCAAGAAGCAAAAGTCACTAAATCCAAAACTATTTGTTGAACTCGGCAGGCAATTCACTTAGCCTTACTAAATTGTATACTTAGTGAATTTTTCCTGCTAAAAATAACTTTTACTTGTCACCACACGATTATACAACCCTTTATGGTAGATAGGGCCCATCAATCTGAACAACTTTTATTATGGGACCAACTCTAAAATCGCAAATAAAATCTGCTGTTTAGTACATTTTTGTTATTATTTTCGTTATTATTTTTTGTATGAAAAAGCTGTATATTTTTTCGAGATTTCAAAGTTCGTCCCATAGTGATCAGTTTGATGGTCCCTATCTACACTGGCCTGCAAAACTAAGTACTACAGAGGTCTATTTTCATACAAACGAGGTAACTTTGGAGCATTGGTTCTCCGCCCAGGATTAAACGTGGTGTGATCTGATGATGGCCATCCAGGGAGTGAATGGAGAAGATTCAGATCCCCATAAACACCCAATAGATCTGATCAGCATTCTAAGAGCTGTTTGGATATGTTTAAAAAAACCACGAGAATAGCATTAAAATGTATAGAAATGCTGTAACTGATAATTCTTATCCTTACAGCTCTTAGAATGCTGATCAGATCTATTGGGTGTGTATGGGGATCTGAATCTTCTCCATTCACTCCCTGGATGGCCATCATCAGATCACACCACGTTTTATCCTGGGCGGAGAACCAATGCTTCAAAGTTACCTCGTTTGTATGAAAATAGACCTCTGTAGTACAGTCAGTGGCACGAATCATGAAATCGGGTGAGGATTGCGCGGAACGCGTATTTTGGGTATGCGTTGAGGTGAGGGGCGCGGGCAGCGGGAGAGGGGCGCGCGCTATTGGTCGCTCACAAGAGCACATGCGCGAACTTATCCCCACTCCGTCGAAAAATATTCATGATTCGTGCCACTGACTGTACTTAGTTTTGAAGGCCAGTGTATTATATTCTGGATTAGTCATTAATTCTGTTAGGTGCGTGTTGTATATTTGAGTTTAAATAACATTCAGGCCAAAGTTATCCTAGCCTAGGTTTATATAAAATACTTGATTGAGGTTAACTTGAGGTACTTATTGAATAATGCAAAAAAGTTGCAAAAACCTGCTCATTAGAAAACCAGTCTAAAGGTAGGCAACCTTTTAAGTTGTTTGACAGAGTTGCAACTTGCAACATAAGGAACAATAAAGGAGACTCGGCCTTTTATGCTAAAGTTGTATACTTTTTATTTTTTTAATCAGTGATTTATAATCTGCTGTACTTTAGAGTCTGTCTAAAAAGTCTGTTTACATGGGTAATTTCAAAGGTAATTTTATTAGCCACCTAAATCCCCAACCCAACCACCCCACCAATACGCTTCTAAATAAATAAATATGTTTACAATTAGAATTTTGACAGCACCAACAGTAATGTAAATTATATTTTAAAATATTGATTAAAATTCTCATGTAAATAGACTTTTTAGAGACTCTATCACTTATTAGTCGGTGGTATCTGTCAATGTCAACCAATTGACAGATCAATGCCAAATCAGAAGTCAAATTGACATTTCGTTTTCTCAATTTCGAAAAAAGGAAAAGAATTATAGTTTATGCAGCCACGTTTTTAAATTAATTTCATAGTGATTTTTCTGCCCTTTAAAAATTGAATGTGGATAACGGTACGTTTTTCAATGACACGTTGTTCCCGTAGTGTTTCCATATCAAAAAAATATTCATAATTAAATAACTTTTTTCTACATGCGCTAAAAATCAGACAAAACTTGATCAAAGTAGCAAATATTATTGGCTTTATTTTAAGACCAAATTCAATAATATTACAAGTTAAGCATTTTTTCTACGGCGTGTGCCGGTTCTCCTTTATAATACTAGTTCTAGCTAACGTGTTTTTAGGGTTCCGTACCCAAAGGGTAAAAACGGGACCTTATTACTAAGACTCCACTGTCCGTCTGTCTGTCTCATAAACCGTGATAGCTAAACAGTTAAAATTTTCACAGATGATGTATTTCTGTTGCCGCTATAACAACAAATACTAAAAACAGAATAAAATAAATATTTAAGTGCGCCTCCCATGCAACAATCGTGATTTGGTGCACGAGTCCGACTCGCACTTGGCCGGTTTTTTCCTTTAGTTCCCCGAGGAAAAGTATGTTTAGAAATACAAATGACCAAAACCCGACAAGGACATCACTCCATCATGGAACTCTTCAAAGTCAAAACAAATCCATTTCAATAATAGCAGGTACAAAAAACAACCTAATTAAAGTAGGGCCACATTTGACACTCCATCAAAATTCCTCAACGTAACCTCATAACGGCGGGCATCAAATATAATAAATTTTTTCGATGTTAGAACAGCACAATTGCTTTATTTTTTTCAATTACGAATATATATTTACGGTAAAGTGACCGAAAAAATTAACTTTACGATTTATTTTCACTGAAAAACCATCCTAAACATAAAAAACAATTTATGTTTTAATAAAACTTTACGTCGTTACAATGTTATATCAGTGAAAACTTTTTCTTTTTAAATACTAGGGATGTTACCCAAAAATCTAAAAATCACACCTCCTATGAATCTATAATTGACAAATGTCAAATGTGGCCTATTAAAATGGCCCTACTTTAAACATTATCAAATAACTACAAGCCACTCATTAGCGCCACATGCTTGACACAGTGACAGTTAGTGACAGTGAGTGACATTTAGTCGAACGATGCATCTGTGAAGCCGGATTAAGGTAGGTCAAGGTATATCCGGTGTCTGTGGATTCCAAGTTCCAAGCCACAGAAAACATAGCTACAAAATATAAAGTCTGTGTTTTATGGCGACATTATTATGCAACACTACGGCAAAAAATGAACCGTGTAAATACACAATTTATTAAAAATCCAAGCTTATGGTCCCCTCGCAAAATATCAATAGTTCGACAAGGACGTTCGTCACTCGATGATGGGTTTCTTCAAAGTCAAAACACATCCATTCCAAAAATAGCAGGTACAAAAAACAACCTAATTAAACATAATCAAATAACTACAAGCCACTCATTAGTGCCACATGCTTGACAAAGTGACAGTTAGTGACAGTGAGTGACATTCAGTCGACCGATCCATCCGTGAAGCCGGATTAAGGTAGGTCAAGGTATATCCGGTGTCTGTGGATTCCAAGTTCCAAGCCACAGAAAACATAGCTACAAAATTTAAAGTCTGTGCTTTATGGCGACATTGTTATGCAACACTGCCGCAAAAAATAAACCATGTAAATATACAATTTATTAAAAACCAAAATGATATGAAATAAAACACTTTTTAACGGATACTAGCGCGGTTTTAGAATTTTGGTAATTAGTTGGTATTTGGTTTAATTTTTGATTTTCCTGACGTTTCAAAAAGCAAACCAAATGCCAACTACACTGGCCTGCAAAACTAAGTACTACAGAGGTTATTTTCATACAAACGAGGTAACTTTGAAGCATTGGTTCTCCGCCCAGGATTAAACGTGGTGTGATCTGATGATGGCTATCCAGGGAGTGAATGGAGAAGATTCAGATCCCCATACACACCCAATTGATCTGATCAGCATTCTACGAGCTGTAAGGATAAGAGTTATCAGTTACATCATTTCCATACATTTTAATGCTATTTTCGTGGTTTTTTTAAACATATCCAAACAGCTCTTAGAATGCTGATCAGATCTATTGGGTGTGTATGGGGATCTGAATCTTCTCCATTCACTCCCTGGATGACCATCATCAGATCACACCACGTTTAATCCTGGGCGGAGAACCAATGCTTCAAAGTTACCTCGTTTGTATGAAAATAGACCTCTGTAGTACTTAGTTTTGCAGGCCAGTGAAATTACCAAAGTACTTTCAATAAAACCGCGCTAGTATCATTACAAACTGTTTTATTTCATGTCTAGTGAACGCGTAAGCTTGAGTAGTGAATGCCAAACTGATAACTCATCCCAAAATATCTTTTTCACCTCTCCAGCACGAAAAGGGTGCTTTTGGCGCGTAAAAACTCGCAGCAAAATCGATTTTTGCTGCGAGCGTGAGACAAAGTGCTTTTTTAATTTCTAACACCAACTTTTAAAATAATAAAGAAAAAACAAATAAAGTGACAAGGATGACACTTGTAAAATTGATATGTAAGAAAAGGATAGATAGAGTACTTTATGGTGTCATACACGGATTAAAAAGTAAAAAAATAAAATGCACGGATATACCAAGGAGTTTTAAATAAGGATTGTTAAAAAAGAAGGTTGATAATTCGAAATAAAGAGTATGGAGGTAATGAGGTCACATGTATGAAACAAATATGAAATAAGAAAAATTAATTAAGTTTATTAACAAATTATATGTTTTATGATTATAAATAAATAAATAAGACGGAATATTAATGAATAAGAGAAAAACACAACGCAATGTAATCAAAACGACGGGAATCTACTTTACTGACTCTATGAATAAAATTTTTCAGCATAGGTTTGATTGAATTATTTTTGTGATAAATTACAAAAATGAATGCGTCCAACGATGAAGATAGTTGTCTAACTCCAAAAGAGTTAAGTGAACAAGTTTCTAATGCTGAATTAAGCTTTTTTACCAGGAAAGTCACGTGAAAATTTTCTCGCTGGTCGAGGTGAAAAGTTGTATGTTTTACACGAGACCAAAATGTTGTACTGCCTCGTGCCTTTAAATCACTCACTGTGCTCAGTAGTCTATATTAGAATCACTCGCTACGCTCGTGATTCAATTCTAGGCTACTTCGCTAGTTCGTGATTTAAAGTCGCCACTCGCAGCACAATTTGATTTTGGTCACTTGTACAACAAATAACTATTGTTATTTATAAACACACAAACTCAGTGACAAATAATTGTTTTCAGTTTTGGTGGTGAAAAAAGCTAAAAACAGCCATCGTTTTGTTTTTCGTCGAGAAAAACCACAGTAGATTGTTGGACACTGAGTTTATGTTTGTTAATAACTATTGGTATTTTGCGGGGGGCCATAAGCTTGGATTTTAAATAAATTGTGTCCATCAGCCATTTTTAATGTCCCCACTGCTAGGGCACAGGCCTTCCTTATGGGTAAATAACGAGAACGGGCCATCCATAACCCACCACGCGGGCCCAATGCGGATTGGTGGGTGTTAACGACTGCAAATGCAGCCGGGACCAATGGCTTAACGTGCCTTCCGAAGCACGGAGGAACTCGAGATGATAAATTTTTGGTCACCCATCCCATGACCGACCCTTGCGAACGTTGCTTAACCTCCGCAATCGCTGGGCCAGGCGCTAAACAACTGTGCCACCGAGCTCCTCATAAAAAAAATTGTGTAAGTACATGGTATTTTTTTTTGCGGAAGTGGCGCCGGTCACCACGATCCCAAACCTATGATTCCCTATTCCGTCACTTTCACTAATCGTTTTGTTGCACTACTTAAAAAAGAAAATATACACTGCGCTACGCGAACTAATACGGCATAATAATGCTATTTCAGTTGAACAACTGCTAAATTGCTTGCAAATTGAACCGTCTGAATCGAATAACGATAAAATCGGAGCAACAGAAATCGGTTTAACAAAAGGTCACCTAATTGATCAACTAAAATCGCACCGTGAGAGGCGGCTTAAGGGTCATTGCTCATTTTATGTTTAAAAGTAATAAAAATATACAAATACGATAATCCACGATATTAAAAACGTTCACCAGTGACAGTTCACCATACAGAAACAGTAACATCAAAATGTCATTAATGAATAAATTAAAACTACATCCGGAAGTGATCCCGAATGTATGACGTCATCGAGTCAGAAATCTTTCGTAGTACAAAGGATGTCAAAACAAACGGCCATTTTGGATTTCAGTGGACTAATGTTCAGCATTTCTGCTTAATCCCAAGAGAATGTTAGAGAGGACTAAATTTAACAACTGGAGTTCCGTATACTTAATTCAGTCCTCAACTAAGTATGTATAGTTCAAAAATCATAATAATAATAAGATTCTGTAACGATTTTGTATAGTGGCTTATCAGAAAACTTAGGCCACCACATGATTAACTGAAGAAATTTTTACGATATCTCTTAAACCTGCGAAGTTATACGGGCTAGAACACGGTTATTTTGGGCGTCCTTATGACGTCATCCGCGAACCTTAAGTCGTACGTGATAAAGCTCATATTGCATTGAGCTTGGCATTTCCTTCAAACCCTTGTAACTCAACCATTTCTAAACGGATTTCAAAAAATCTTTCACTAGGTTCCATAGCTATGAATATGTTTTTATATTATATGAATAAAATTATAGGATTCAAACCTGTTACTGATGCTCATTGAGCCATGTCTTCATTGCTGAGACACAAGCCTTTTTTAGATGGAAAATAATGTAGTAACAATGTAAGCGACAGTTTTGGATAATCTCAGGTGTTGTAGTGTGTACATCGTGTACGTCTTTAAAACCCATGTCTGTCACTAACACCCTTAAAATTTTGTTTCCTAACGAATTATTTTTATCGACACCCTTTAAAGCAAGAGATCTTCAATTCCCTTACAGAACTCTAAAAAAAACATTAAGTCATGTTAAATAGAGCGCCGTACACGACCAAAATAGCCGAAGTGCCGGCGTGGAATGCGCTTCCGCCCGACGCGTTCCAATTTCAAAAAATTTCACCGACTTTTTAATTTTATTCGGGCATTGGCGCGCGCGCATTGTCATTTGTTTTTTTTTACGGCAAAGGCATGCATAACGTGATGCCCAATTTCGGAAGTGCTTTTGTCTGATATTGAATGTAATTTCGAGCGTATGTTGAAAGGTTTGTAGAGTGGTTTTTAAAGGTAAATATGTCAAAGGCCAATTACCGCACGAATTTGGAGCGAACGACTATGACTTTGGGGATGTTATCTTCAGTTTTTTAAAGGCTAGGGCCATTACTATAAGGTTAGGGTTGTATCTCTGATATCTCAAATCTAAGGCAAACCCATAGACTTAGAAAATTTTTCGCTATGCTCAAGTAGACGGACAATGGTGCGAGTGAGAAACCGTTTTTTACGGCTTATGCGATGTGCGAGAAAGAGTTGAAAAAAAATGACAGCAGAACCTAGTTTGACTTCATTTATCATCGTTTATCACCTTGGTGAAAATCGTCCACACGATTATTTTGTTATTTTGATCGCAATCGGGTTGATTTGGCTCTTATAACTACATAAATCAATAATGGTGTCGTGTTCTGTGTTGAATTGTAATGTTACTTACGACAATAACCCAAAGAAATACTTATTTCACAGGTAAATATGATTGTACAAGTACCATTTTCATATTTCATATTTTAGTTGAATATATTCCCAAGCACACTAAGTTATATACTAATATGATACTATTAAACGCCTATTTCCTAAATAAAGGCTGATTTCTAAACATTATGTGTTAGATAAAAAGATATTGTGTCCGTGAACTTGAGAAAATAAGGCGTAGATATTGATCAAAAATTATCGATATCGATACTCATGTCGATGATTTCCAATACAACTTTGTTTGTCTTTGTGAACACTGATAGTTTTATTTTAAGCTGCTTGTAACCGATAGTTTTCACATAGTAAATGTACTACTGTACTACAACTGTAAATGTACTACAACTTAAGTACTAATTTAACAATTATTTCCAGGTTTTCTGTAAATGTCATAAATGTCATAAATAAATAAGCAGGGAGCCTCAAAGGAGACTTTAAGAAATTATTAAACATAAAATAAAATTGTTCAAAATCTTGTTTGTGTTTTATTTATTAGAGCAATAATACATTATAATCGACAAACTAAAATGAACTTCAGTGCATGTCTAAATTCACGCACACGTTTACATATTTACAAACACTGGCTCATGTCACTTTTGGTTTCGCAGCCAAGCGAACTCTGTTCGTTGGGCAAACCTCGCAGACAAGCAACGAACTAAGATACTAAGGAAGTGTAATTCCGCTCAAAAAATAGCACCACGCAAACTATCACAGAGTGGGCGGGGCTAAAAAAGTACTAGTGAAGCACGATTTAGTAATGTCTGCCACGCGCTCGGCGACAGTCGTTAGCGTTACCACAAAAAAATAATTAGAAAAATGATTAAAATGACGTCATGTGTGGTCAAGTGGTGAAAAAGACCAAAAGAAGGCAGCAAAACTATACAGACATAACATAACATAGGAAAGTAACATATTTTTCGTTTTTTAGAAATATCTATGAGCGTATACATACAAAATATGGTCGTTATTATGCAACAAGTGTTCAGTCGCTTTGTGGGGCAGAGTCAAATCTTCACATTCACTGCTATCACACATTTTTAAACAAGAATAAAACTCTCTCATGGAATTCAGTACAACAAAAAAAAAGGAAAATTTAAATCAAAATTTTGTAATGCTAAAAATGGCGCGTCCTGCAATATGCAATACATAGAAAACGAGTAATCTGATGTAATCTCCTTGTTTTTTATTATTATACAGGGTGTAACAAAAACGCTGTCCAATCCGTGAAGGGATGATTAGGTAGGTACCTATAAAGATTCTATTCACGCAATCCTCTTTGATTAACGAGTAAAAATCCCTGGTTAAAATAGAATAAATAAAAAATGAAGAACTCACATTGCAACACCGAAGGCAGCAGAGTGGCACGACAAGTAGTGACGTCATGAGGTCAAGACCGTCAGATCAGAACACAAAGTAATGACAATTTCCAGAAACTATGATTTTATGCAGCTCTGAAAACAGCTTTTTAATATGGAGTTTGATCCGCGGATCATTCTGCTGGAACCCCAATGTATGAGATCTGCTGCGAAAATGCTACTTTATATTTCCACCACCAATAGAAATACATGCCTAGCAACGGTGCACTAGATTGTCCCGAACACTTTGCAGCACACCTGTATTCCACTTAATTAGTACAAATGTGGCTATTATTCGCAAACGCATTATGGATTCACTCTCACAAATGTTTTTAAACATCAACTGTAAACATGACCTCACAAATAAAAATCAAGGGGTGTCAAATCTGGAGATCGCGCTGGCTACGGAGTTGGTCCACCTCTTCCAATCCATCGTCACCCATCACCCATATTGCTAGTTTAGGTATTTGCGCACCGGTCAATAAGCATGTCAAAATAGTCTGCATTTGAAAAAGATCTTGACAAGAATAAACTTTGACTTGGTGGAATACGCTGCTATAAAAAATACATTACGAAAAACTGAGAACCTCCTCCTTTTTTGAAGTCGGTTAAAAAGGTGTCGCTATAAGAATTTTGTATTGCCAATTAAAAAATAAAAATAAAGCGACGTATTAATACTGTTGTTCTTTATCAGTCACACCTCTAAAAGACGTATTAAGGTGTTGCTCGCGCAAATGTGATAATTATCTACATAATATGTACTTACATGTTATGAAAAAAAAATCTTTACAGAATACATTGTCTTTTATCAAGCATACCTATTTTATTTCAATAGCTTGCCTAATTTTAGTCCTTCTTGAAATCATATGTCTTACCAATTCGTGACAAATAATATGATCATCATTCATTAACATCATCATTTTATAATTTTCATAAAATAAAATAACAATAAAATCATCACAGCCGAAAGACGTCCACTGCTGACATAGGTCTCCTTTAGTTTTTTAGAGCGACTAGTTACAGGCGACTTGCATCAAGCGTATTCGAGCGGTCTTTACCAAGTCGTCCGTCTACATAATAAAACAAACATTATATCTAACAAACAATAATGTACTAATTTCATAAAACAATTTTATGATGCCGCCCAGCGCGCCGTAGTAGGTTAGGTGTACTGACTGCATTCTACGTTACACCGTCCTCGCCTCAATGACAAAGGCACGACAACGGCCCAATGAGTGACACGAGGCGAGTCAAATATCCAATCATGTTTGATCTGCGTTCAAACCCCAGCCAATAAAAAACGTCATATGCGTTAGAATACAATGTAATGCCGATTATGCGTGCATTGTAATAAGGTATGTTTTTACTAGTTCATTGTTGAGTTTGCGACCTTTTGTGTTACAGAATATGTGAAGGTGCCATTTTTTATGCAATATTTGTTAGGAGTTAGGCTTCCTTAGATCTTAGTTCGTTGCAGACAAGTGACAACGTTGCAAACCCTGGCTCTGAATAAAGCTCTTATTTAGAACGATTAGATTGTTAACCATTTTTAGGGTTCCATACCCAAAGGGTAAAAATAGAACCCTATTACTAAGACTCCACTGTCCGTCTGTCTGTCTGTCTGTCACCAGGCTGTCTGTCTGTCACCAGGCTGTATCTCATGAACCGTGATAGCTAAACAGTTGAAATTTTCACAGATGTATTTCTGTTGAATCTGTTGCCGCTATAACAACTAATACTAACAACAGAATACAATAAATATTTCAGGGGGGGTCCCATACAACAAACGTGTTTTTTTTGCCGTTTTTTGGTACGGAACCCTTCGGAGTCCGACTCTTACTTGGCCGGTTTTTTTCTGTTAATAATGACTTATGTATGATGTAATAGAAGTTGACCTCTCTATATATTTGTAACAATAACTGACGTCACCTTCTAACTGACGACATCAAGGCTTTAAACAGAGCTTTTAGCCCCAAATTTAGGGCGGAATTATATGCTTATTGGGTTTTTTTTAAGATCCAAATTAATTTAGGGACAGAATATTTCACGCATCACAACGAGAAATCACTGTATGAAATAACAAATGGAGGAAATAATCAATCCCGATGGATCGACATTGGAATCACTACGTTTAGTAGGTACTCTTGATTTTAATCATATACTAGAAAAAATACGACTCACACCAAATCAATTCTCGGACGGGAATCGAACCCGCTACCTTTAGACATCCGGTCCAATACTCTGACCGATGAGCTACCGAGTCACTAGTGGTAGCGTCGAATTTCTTCCAGTATTTCCTACTCTTACGCTGCAAGCCAGCGTTATTTAACCAAATGTGAGGAATTTCCTCGACATCCAATTGCAATTTCTTTCCAGACAAATTCGACGATGCCACTCGGTAGCTGGCATCGTCGGTCAGAGCATATTACCGGATATCCAAAGGTAGCGGGTTCGATTCCCGTCCGAGAATTGATCTGAGTCAGCGAGTCGTATTTTTTCTAGTACATTATTTAGTGCCGATTTCACCGTTAACCGAGTTAAATTGAACTTGGCTTTACTTAAGCGAGTTCAGAAATTCGTTTTGATCGCGGTCTACGTTGCACCGGTTTCACCGTCTTCATTTTGATAACCGTAGTTCAGCTTTGACAAAGAATGAAGTTGCGTTCAAAGTATTGCAATTAAAGAAATTTTCCCTAGATAAATGGGAAAAAAAATACAGATCATGATATTCTTCGTGGCGCAAACCACATTCACTCGTGGTGTGAACCCTGTGAAACATACCTACTCAGTGAATTTAAAGAAATAGGCTACGCACTTATTCATTCATTACCTACGCAAAAAATAAATTTCAGGGTCAGTTGTCAAGAACGTCAAAAACAAAAGTAAGTAATGAAAAATTTGATGTCAAGTTTACGGCGGTCTTTTTAAATTTAGAACAATAAACAGCATGTAAAGAGTTGACAAAAAAAGGTCGCCACTTTATTTTTCAATAACTTACAATTTTTATTATTTTCCAATAATTTATAACAACTTTCTTTTGCATAGGTCAACACTTCAAAATCACATTGACTATCTTTTGTACTTAAAAATATTAGTTCCATTAAAATTATTTCTGGCCCAAGTATAATTTTTAATTTTGAAATGATCGAAATTATTTAGGGTAAAACTAAAACTTGGTGGTGGAAACACTGACTTATAATCTCTTTGATTTTTGTCAAATTTCTCTATGGAATTTGTTTTTGTCAGTTTGTCAATTTTAAAACAATGTTTATCTGATATTTTTGAGTTTTATGCAGTATTTTTATTTTCCGCAGTGATATTTTGCTCAATTGTTTATTTCGAACGGATTGTGGATATAATAATTTAAGTACCTAGGTACTGAATACATGTTATTTAAGTAAGTGTCGTGAAACTTGTGAATTATGATTTTTTTACATGGTAGGTAATAAATCAGTGAAATAAATTGTTGTCCGTTTTTTCTTTATTATTATTAGTTGTATGTAGAAGAACTAGGTACGTAGTTAACGGGATATCTACTAGCATAATAGTAAAAGGTAGGTCATAGGTAAGTAAGTGTACTTTACAATATTCTATTATGTTTTGATTTACGGTGCCTATAAAACATTATTAGGCATTGGATTCATAATGTTTTGAACGCTTATTATTATAATGGGTGTTTAATTACTGTTTTTAAAGGCGCCGCTCGTAATTCAAAACATAATAAACTCGAGAGCAGAAAAATCGCACCACACAGGCCTATTTTCATACAAACGAGGTAAATTTGAAGATCCTGGTTCTCCGCCCAGGATTAAACGGGCTCTGATCTGATGATGGCAAATTAAGAGAGGTGGTTGAGGAAAAAAGGTGAATAGAAAAAAGCTGAATAGAGCATTGGCACTAGCTAAGGCTCTATTCATCTTTTTTTTTTATTCAAATACGAAAAGAATATTTCTTTCCACTACTTATTTCTTTCTATGCAATAATCAATTCTCACATGTTCAACGTACGTACCTACTCCACAATCATGGCAATGAAACAATATTATCTACCACTGAACTATTCAACATTTGACACTGGCAAAAATTACTTCCAAGAGGAAAGTAGATTGCCAAAACAAAAAAGAAGAAGAAGAAGACATCATGGCAGACAGATGACAGACAGTTCTTGAACGTGTTCAAACCATAGATAAGTTCAAATACGCTAACCGTCGTAAATCGGCCGTTCAGAAACTGAAACCAAATTCAAAAGTTTAAGCGCGTGAGCTGAGGTTAACTCGAATTGAGCGCGTTCAATTTAAGCGGTGAAATCGGCTCTTAGTATTGTATAAAAATTTCATTGTGAATGCAAAAACCTTAAAATTTAAAAAGTAGGTACTCTTGATTTGTGTCACCAGCGCCAATTTTGTGCGGTTATCTAATGAACTCCTTCTTTCTATGGTGTCCATGGAAATTCACTTCTACACTTGAACCCCCATACCTTCGAGCAACAAAGGCTTCGTTTTTCACGAAGGGAGATGCCTTAGCGATTAAACTCTATTCAAATTATTCTGGCATTTTTTGCGGGGGGGGAAAATGCACACAAGTGCAGTTCCGCATACCCACATACAAAAACAACACTGTAATGACGACACTCACACATAAAAAATAAAACAAAACAGCAAAAATTTGTGTACGGATGAGTCACACATCAAAATATGACACGTTTTTGACATAAAGGGCTGGGCTCAACTGTCGATGCAGCAATATCGATAAATTTTGAAAAAGGAATAAAGGTAAAAAACTCAAATTTACGTACTTATTAATCTTTATTATTTTAATTATCTTTATTTATCGGTTAAATCATTATTTACATCATTATCTCATCATCTCATCTTATTAACAACATTAGATATCTTGTGAAGTATTTCATTAATTTTAATATGTAAAAGACAATCAGTTAGGCGATTGCGTAAAGTCAATCGTATTCATTTGACAGTTCATATTGTATCATAACATATGTCATCCCATATTAAAAAACAAATTACATCCGATGGAATACGATATGAACTGTCTGATCAAAAAAAATGTGTTCCGGCAGTTAGAGTTTTAAGTTTCATAGACGAAAAAAACATGTACCCCCTGTACCCGGGTTGATTTTTTTTTATATTATAGCTACGTTTATATAAATCAATTTTAAAGTGGTTTGAAGCAGCAACCTAAAGCAACATATTGACTTTTTTTTTAGAAAACCAAGTGTCCATGCCGAGAAGGGAGTTTTATGAAGAATGGTTGAAACACCATAAAAATGATAAAATTTTTGTTTATTCAATTATATTTCTGTAAAATTAGAGTTAAAAGAGGCAACAGAAGAATGCATAAGAAATATAAAATTAAACATATCTCGGGTTTCTTCGAAATTCTACTACTATTTCTCGACATTTATCTCGCGATATCTGTCGCGCTCACATGAATGCAGAGCAAATCATGCAAAAATCTTGCAATAAATTTGACGCAGAATCAGTGCCAGATTGACCAAAACTTTATCGACAAACATTATTATAACGGTAACATCACTAAGTTGCCCATCGCCGAGAACTCGGATTTATCTAGCGACAGATCTGAAATTTGTACGGACGAGCCATGGACTAGCAGATCCGATGTCACTGAACAAATTTGACAACTAATCAAGAAAAAAATATACGAATTTAATGTTTTAATGTAAACAAATAGCAATAATACGATAAAAAAATACTTTCATGTAAAATGTAACACCGTCTTTTTGTATACTTGATGTTCCAGACCTCTTTTAACAGCATAAAACTCATCAATTCGACATTTTAAACAGAGCAGCGTTCACATGCGCGACTGGACTCGGTCTAGAAAGAAATCCGGGCGCAACTGGTTTTACTAACGCGTATGCCCATTTGGGCTTGTACTTCGGCAGAGGGGAAACGCTTCGTATGGCTTCTCTTTCTGTAGAAGCCCGTCTTACTCTAAGCCCCATACTGCCGAAGTCACTCACGAATTCGAGAAAATGGTTTGGATTGGAGTTGCTATAGATTCTAAAGCAAAGGGGTCTCTTATACCATACATTTTCAAATCGGTTTCTGTATAAGGGACTTTTTACCAACATCATCATCATCATCATATCAGCCACGCGACACCAACTGCAGGGTATAGGCCTCCCCTAAGAATCTCCACGACGATCGGTCCTGCGCTGCCCGCATCCAGTGGCTTCCCGCGACCTTCACCCTCCCGTCGGTCCACCTTGTCAGGGGCCTACCCACGGAGCGTCGTCCGGTGCGCGGTCGCCATTCCAGAACCTTTCTGCCCTAACGGCCATCGGTTCTTCTCGCTATGTGTCCCGCCCATTGCCACTTCAGCTGAGCGATCCTTCGAGCGATGTCGGTTACTTTAGTTACTAATATTTTACGTGGTATTCATCACGTTTCTTATAAACTAATTCCCATGTCACTATAGTGAAGGAAAATCACGATCCCTATGGTATACATAATACAATACATACATATACCTAACTACATTCGTAACATATGGCACACGTCCAAATTCAAAAGACCCCTTACTTTATAGTAACACCATTCAAATCACTTAAGGACACAGACCAACGTAAATTGGTCTAGTATAACAATCGTAAACCTACTTGAGAGCACTTTTTGTGATTTGCCAGTTTAAACTTTAAGGTTTATGGATGATGGCATAAAATTGAATGAGGTTTATGTCTTTGGTTTGTATGTGATCTTGTAATGGATTTTATATGGCGGTAGTGATTTTAATGGAAAGGCCATTTGAAACACATTAAAGGTAAAATTTATATTCATTAATTGAGGCACAGATAACAGAATTTACTTTTCTTTGTAAAAAAAAAGAACAAGAGACGAAGATTTAAAAAAATGTGCTATATCTCAAAAACTACTTATTATACCTTGTTCAAACCAATTTTCGTTGAAAGTATTTATTAAGATCTACAGCATATATTTTTTTTAGATTTTTCACTTTCTTATTTCAAAAGTTAGAGGGGGGGGACACACATTTTACCACTTTGGCAGTGTTTATCTTTCAAACGGTTGACTTTGAGAAGAAATCGTCTTAAGAACCTCAATGCCATTTTTGAAGACCTATCTATAAACACCCCACACGTATTGGTTTGAAGAAAAATTTTTTTTTCAGATTCAGTTCCATGTATGGGAGGCCCCCCCTTAATCTTTTATTTTTTTTATTTTTGTGTTAAAACTGTTAAGCGGTTAACAGAATACATCTACCTACCAAGTTTCAACTGTGTAATCCTAATACTTTCGGAATAAAGTGGCTGTGACATACGGACGGACAGACAGACATGACGAATCTATAAGGGTTCCGTTTTTGCCATTTAGGCTACGGAACCCTAAAAACCTGGCCAAGTGCGAGTCTGACTCGCGCACGAAGGATTCCGCAAAAAAAAACACATTTTTTGTTTGGGTATCCCCATTAAATATTTATTTTTAAAGTGAATATACAACTAAATATTCTGTGAATATTTCAAGTGTCTATCTGTTGTTTAATATCGAGCAAAAAACGGCAGAAAAGCACGTTTGTTGTATGGGAGCCCCCTTTAATATTTAGTTGTATGTTTTTAGTATTTTTGTTGTTATAGCAACAACAGAAATAAATCATCTTTGAAATTTCAACTGTCTAGCTATCACGGTTCATGAGATACAGCCTGGTGACAGACAGACAGACAGTTGAGACAGTGGAGTCTTAGTAATAGGGTCCCCTTTTTACCCTTTGGGTACGGAACCCTAAAAAGTCCGTACTGTTAGGGCCCCTAGCAAAAGTTGTTTTTTGCATTTATCAATATTTTTTATACCATAATTATTACATTTTTTTATTGGTAGTACCAATACAGGCAAAGCGCCAACTAGGGCTTGCAATTCGAATATTCGAATATTCGAAAACTTCGAATATTCGGTTTATTTTGCTATTCGAATACTCAAGTCGGTGATATTCGAATATTCGAATATTTTCTACTTTGTTAGATTTAGGCGAAAGTCATTCATTAAATACCCGAATAGCGCTAGAATGAAGCGTTCGTTAACGGTCACTTTCACGTTTATTTATTTGTTGACCTAATGTTCTTTATTTGTCCAGATATTGTAAACCATTTTAATCTAGCTTCACGATGAGCAAAATACTTGAAACTTAAAACAGGTCAGAAGTCAAAACTGGAAGACGATGAAATAATATACTGTCATTGAGCTGATCTAATGGTGGAACCCAAAGATGACCACAGGAAATCTGTAATAAAACCATACAAATCCATCGAGTTTTTTAATAAATAATAAATAAAATAAATATTAATAAATATTTGACAACATCACATACATTGCTCCAATCCCAAAGTAAGTAGCTATAGCACTTGTGTTATGGAAATCAGAAACAACGGTGGTATGACACACACCCAGACCTGAGACAATATTGAAAAGTTCATTTTCTACATTGACCCAGCCGGGGATCGAACCCGGGACCTCAAGAGATGGTGACGCCTTGAAGACCGGCGTGCGAACCACTCGACCACGGAGGTCGGAGTTTGGGCTCGTTTGATTCGTCTTGACAAGTATTTTGTTGTGAAATAGTGTCCAGAGTTTGATGATGAAGCCGAAAGACGACCACAAGAACTCTGTAGTGAAACCATGCAACCCCATCTAGTTTAGGATCGTTTGATTCGTCTTGGCTAGTACTGTAATATGAGATGATTTCCAGGGTCTGATGATGGAGCCGGAAGAAAGCTACAGGAACTCTGTAATAAAACAATGCAACGCCATTTAGTTTGGGCTCGTTTGATACGTCTTGACTAGTACTTTGGTGGGAGACGATTTCCAGGGTCTGATGATGGAGTTGAAAGAAGGCCACAGGAACTCCGTAATAAAACTGTACAACTCCATAAAGTTTGGGCTTGTTTGATTTGTCTTGACAAGTACTCTGTTGGGATTGGGAAATAGTATCCAGGGTCTGATGATGGAGCCAGAAGAAAATCACAGGAACTCTGTAACGAAACCATACAAATCCATATTGAGCTCGTTTGATTCGTCTTGACGAGTACTCTGTTGGGAAAATAAATAGTGTTCAAGGTCTAATGATGAAGCCGAAAGAAGACCACAAGAACACTGTTATAAAACCATGCAACCCCATCTAGTTTGGACTCGTTTGATTCGTTTTGACTAATGCTCTAATAGGAGACGATTTCCAGGGTCTGATGATGGAGTTGAAAGAAGGCCACAGGAACTCTGTAATAAAACTGTACAACTCCATAAAGTTTGGGCTTGTTTGATTTGTCTTGACAAGTACTCTGTTGGGATTGGGAAATAGTATCCAGGGTCTGATGATGGAGCCAGAAGAAAATCACAGGAACTCTGTAACGAAACCATACAAATCCATATTGAGCTCGTTTGATTCGTCTTGACGAGTACTCTGTTGGGAAAATAAATAGTGTTCAAGGTCTAATGATGAAGCCGAAAGAAGACCACAGGAACACTGTTATAAAACCATGCAACCCCATCTAGTTTGGACTCGTTTGATTCGTTTTGACTAATGCTCTAATAGGAGACGGTTTCCAGGGTCTGATGATGGAGCCAGAAGAAGGCCACAGGAACTCTGTAATAAATCCATGCAACCCCATCGAGATTTTTGCTCATTTGATTTGTCTTAATGAGTACTTTGTTGGGAAATAGTGGCCAAGGCTAGATGATGGAGCCGGAAGAAGATCATAGGAACTCTGTAATAAAATCATACAAATCCATCGAGTTAAAGCTCGTTTGATTTGTCTCTTGACAAGTACTCTGTTGGGCAAATAAATAGTGTTCAAGGTCTGATGATGAAGCCGAAAGAAAGCAACAAGAACTCTGTAATAAAACCATGCAACCCCATCTAGTGGCTCGTTTGATTCATCTTGACTAGTACTCTAATATGAGACGGTTTCCAGGGTTTGATGATGGAGCCGCAAGAAGGCCACAGGAACTCTGTAATAAAACCATGCAACCCCAACGAGTTTTTGCTCGTTTGATTTGTCTTGATAAGTACTTTGTTGGAAAATAGTGGCCAAGGCTAGATGATGGAGCTGGAAGAAGATCACAGGAACTCTGTAATAAAATCATACAAATCCATTGAGTTAAAGCTCGTTTGATTTGTCTCTTGACAAGTACTCTGTTGGGAAAATAAATAGTGTTCAAGGTCTGATGATAAAAGCTGGAAGAAGGCCACAAAATCTCTGTAATAAAACCTCTAGACTAGTACTCTGATGGGAGATTAAATTGAAATTGAAATTGAGATAGTTTCCAGGGTGATGATGGAGTCGGAAAAAGGTCACAGGAACTCTGTAATAAAACTATACAACTCCATAGAATTTAGTGCTCGTTTGATTTTTCTTGACAAGTACTTTGTTGAGAAATAAAGTCCAGGGTTTGGTGATGGAGCGGAAGAAGGGCACAGAAACTCCATAATAATACCATACAACACAACCCCATCGAGTATGAGCTCGATTGATTCATTTTGACAAGTATTCGGATGGGTGTTAGACCTTGGTCTGATGTTGAAACCGGAAATACCACAGAAAAACATAGATAAGACTAAAAAGCAGAATGTATTGACAAAAAACTAAATAGAAACACGTTTTTAAAACGTACTATAAAGTTAAAAAATCGAACTGAAAACCCGTAACGATTTATGACCATATACAGAAGTTAAACCTAAAAACGTGGGGAAAATGCAAAAGTCAAAGATGATACATTAAACGAAGCATTAAACTTTGGTTTAACTTGAAAAATAAACAATATTTATTAATTACAACCATTTTTTTTAAATTAACAGAAATATTCGAATAATATTCGAATATATTCGAATACCTCCATAAAAAATTTCGAATATTCGAATAGTGAATTCCATCGAATATTTGCAAGCCCTAGCGCCAACCCTTACATCCTTGATTTAAAATTCTCATAGCAACCGATATAAAATCGTCCGTTTCAAGTTAATGTGACACGGTACTTAAAAGTTTATAGACGCACACCGATTTACAACCTTGTAACTTTAAGTGCGACGGAGTAAAACAAACAAATAAATCGCTAATCGCTTTGATGTTGCGCAACTAAGTACCGATTTAAGAATCTATAAAATCTATAAAAATTGGTGTGTATAAAACTAGACTTTTAAGCAAACAAACTGACTTTCACATATAAAATACTAGTTAGAATTAAGCAGATACATACAGTTACAATTTCTCTATACCAACGTATTTCTATGACAACTCTGTTAAGGCTGCTATAGCCGTAAAGTGAGCCATCATTTTAATTTTTATTGCTCAATAAGTACATAATGTACAGTCAGTGGCACGAATCATGAAATCGGGTGGGGATTGCGCGGAACGCGTATTTTGGGTATCCGTTGCGGTGAGGGGCGCGGGCGGCGGGAGAGGGGCGCGCGCTATTGGTCGCTCACAAGAGCACATGCGCGAACTTATCCCCACTCCGTCGAAAAATATTCATGATTCGTGCCACTGACTGTATCAGGTAGATGATTGAAGTAATGTATCGAAAACCTTAGGTTAAATTTGGGCACGTAAATTTTCGATATATTATATACCTAGAGCAATAAATTCAATTAAGATAGGCGCCACTTTGAGGTAAAAGGGGTATCCAGCTAGCGAAACAACAAGGATAAAAATAAATATACATAAAAGCTCGCGTGTTAGACACACAAACCGCACAACACCACAAAATGCGAAATATTTTATATAACACGTAAAATATATTTAAAAAAACGCTTTGCTTTGTACCTAAATGTAAAGTAGAATAAATGTGTTAAAAATTGAACTCTGTAATAGGATATCGATTTAATCTAAGATTAGACGCAACTCCGTTTTTTTATCGAAAATATATTGTTTTTATGTTTTCGGTTAATCTAGATTCTGGTACCCGAGCGACCATACAATGTAATTTTTTTTTTCTTTTGGGAAATTGCATATAAATTACTACTGTAAAAATGAAAATGATGGCGATTTGCTTTATACACCCCTTAAGCGGTGTCCTTTGTCGTGCAAAAGAGACAGTGCTACTGTAAGTAAGTAGGTCGATGGGTTGCGTATCCAGGGGTGGGAAATCAGGACATGTTTTTACGCAGTAGTCTTAATGATATCATCCCTTAGAAACAATGACGTTTTTAATGACGTCATCCTTTAGGGGTTGTGAAAACGAAAGATGTAAAGTATGTTTCAATCATAGACTTAGGATCACGCTACGCTTATTTTAATAGAATTTGAAAAGAATCATTTAAATCGGTTCATAATCAAAAAAGTAATGGTTGAATATCCTTCTAAATTCGTATAAAATGGTAACGAAAACGATAGGATTTCCTGAAAACTACTGAACTGATTTCCAAATTTCAAAAAATGGAACCAACTTGGGAACAAACCTGATGTTTGAATAACGTTTGAATCATTTTAATCGGTTTAGCCGTCTTTGGGGTAATCTTTGGGTAACATACATAGAAAAAAATATTTACGCGATGAATAGATAAATTCCTCCTTTTAAATTTTTGAAGTCGGTTAAAAACCATGAAGTGTATTTATTTTTGAATTACTCTCTTTTGGACATGAGAAGGTTGTTATATTTTTGAGTTTGACACATTTTATTTCAATGAAAATTAAAAAGAAATGGACTTATCTCATCAGCCGCTTACACTTATTTTTGTCGTTCTGGTTCAATGGAGTTTTTATAATAGTCAATTTAAATATAACAATGATATCGCTTTCTATTTTCGTAAACTTCTTACCGACTACAACTTATGTCATATTATATTTCATGATAACAACGCCATGCTTGTTTGTTCTTTTATTAGAAATAATATGCGCGTTCAATTTTAAAACTAAATTGGTGCAGATTTGGTAGCAATTTTGGGCGTTTGCTATTGCCATATTGGCAAATATGTCATCGCCTTCCGAAGCGAACAATGTTTTATTCACTTTTGACATTGTATTTTGTTAATAACTATCCTTCTAGAGGAGTTCTTTCGTTGCCAATGTTGCAATAGTGACAAATGTCATCGTTTTCCGAACGCGAATATTTTTCTATTTACTTTTTACATTGTATTTTTTTCATAACTATCCTTCTAGGAGATATTTCGTTCCTAATGTTGCTCTAGTAAAAAAGTCATCGTGTTTTTAACGCGAAAATTTTTCTATTCACTTTTTACATTGCATTTTGTTAACAACTATCCTTCTGAATTCTTTCATTGCCAATGTTGCCATATTGACAAATGACATCGTTTTCCGAACGCGAAAATTTTTCTATTTACTTTTTACATTGTATTTTGTTAATAACCTATCCTTCTAGGAGAGATTTCGTTCCTAATGTTGCTCTAGTGAAAAATGTCATCGTTTTTTTAACGCGAAAATTTTTCTATTCACTTTTTACATTGTATTTTGTTAACAACTATTCTTCTTTATTATTTAATGTAGTATTAATGGTAATTCCCCATTGTTATTATTCGCGACTGGACGGACCGTTAGTAATAAAACTATTATTACTAGTATTATAATCAAAACAGTTGTATGACTAATAAAGCAGAGTCGTTAACCCGAGATATAAAAGCGGTTAATTACTACAGAAATTATGGATAAAAGATTTTCATTTATACAAATAATATAACTTTTTTATTCGTTTCATAATCAAATATTCTGAATCCATTATTTTCAGGCACCAGAATTGTGGCTATGGGAAATAAAATGTCTCATACAAAGAACGATATTCCATCATCATCATCATCATATCAGCCGCACGACACCCATTGCAGGGTATAGGCACAGTACATATATAAGTTTTTCAAACAGTATAGGAGCTCCATAGAAACGTTCAAATTTGACGGCTGACGTCACTCTAAGAGCTCTAAGCAAAGTTCGCAGTACTTTGGTCAGGGTTGTGACATCGCGTCGCAGTTGTTTCCATAGCGTTCGCGCGTAGCATTCCACGAGACGGCCGGAAAATGCCAACCCTAGCGATCCGACGGAGTGCAATGACAAAAGGGCCTAAGTGACGTTAGCTCCTCTGCTGTTTGAAAAAACTTATATATGTAGGACGATCGGTCCTGCTTTGGACTAAGAGCTAGCCCCGGAAATAGGTGGACAATTTAAAGAGTGTCGAAATCCATCTAGTTAGTTAGCCATACTATCATTATTAACAGATCCGGGCACCACGCAGATTTTCAGTGGTGGGGGTGGGAGTGGTTGAGCAACAAATGGGCTGAAAAGCGAAGGTATACAATTTACAGAGCTCTGGATTAGGTGTGGTATAATAGCAAGCCAATCATGTATCTAAATCGAATATAACATTGCCAATTTTGACTGATGGAAAAGTAGTGCGAGGCGGCATCAACATACGCGAAAAAGTGGTAAGTTTGATGCCGCCTGGCACTCTTTCCCAAGTTAAATAAGGAAAATAATTAAGTTACTATATCCAAACAGAATTAAGTGATCCGAACTGTATTTGTTATTAGCTCTTGCCTGCGGCTTTGTCTGATATAATTGGATTACGCTTCCCTCTGGATTCCTTAAGGGATAAATAATATATATCCTTTTGTTAGCTTCAAGCCACTAGCTTCTGTGTGTTTTAGCATTATATGATTTAAATAAGCTACTAACTAAAGTAGGTATAAGCTCTTATGATTGACCATCAGCCATTTTGATGTCCCCACTGCTGGGGCAAGGTTTTCCTTAAATAAGTAGATATAGAGGATGGGCCATAATCCACGCAGGCACAATGCGGATTGATGAGTATTAACGACTGCAAATGCACCAGGGACCAACAGCTTAGCGTGCCTTCCGAATCACGGAGGAGCTCGAGATAATAAACTTTTGGTCACCCATCCCATGACCGATCCTTGCGGAAGTTGCTTAGCTCCGCAATCGCTGGGCCAGGCGCTAAACCACTGCGCCATCGAGCTCCTCGGCTCTCTTATGATTATGACAGTAATCTGCATTCATGCAGCATCGTAAAACCAGCGAACTAAATCTATTCAGTAAGCATTCCGCTCCAAAAATGGCACCACACGAAAATTACAACTAAGTGGATGGAGCTAAAAAATTTAAAATAATAATAAATATTTGACAACATCACATACAGTCAGTGGCACGAATCATGAAATCGGGTGGGGATTGCGCGGAACGCGTATTTTGGGTATGCGTTGCGGTGAGGGGCGCGGGCGGCGGGAGAGGGGCGCGCGCTATTGGTCGCTCACAAGACCACATGCGCGAACTTATCCCCACTCCGTCGAAAAATATTCAAGATACATGCCTCGCACTGTACATTGCTCCAATCCCAAAGTAAGTAGCCATAGCACTTGTGTTATGGAAATCAGAAACAACGGTGGTATGACACACACCCAGACCTGAGACAATACGGAAAAGTTCATTTTCTACATTGACCCAGCCGGGGATCGAACCCGGGACCTCAAGAGATGGTGAATTGGTGACGCCTTGAAAACCGGCGTGCAGCACAGCACAGAGCATCTGAACACTGGTTGCTTAATAGCGACCGTAATCTGTATACTCATATCTATTTTCTACACTTAAACAAAAATATAAGATATGTTATTTCTGCGTCTTTTTACTGCCTTCCTAGCGTTTTTTACACCTTTTGACAACACAGGACGTAATTTCTAACAAACTCTCTCTTTCTTTCTTTTCTTTACAATACAAACTGCAATTATTGTGAAGAACATTAACATCAGTCACAGAGCGCGTTGCTGGTCCGATTAAATCTGTGTTGTAATTTTTTTGCCCGGTGGTGCCATTTTTATGCAAGGTTTGTTTGCAATTAAACTTACATATATTTTAGTTCGCTGGTCTAAGCGTATAACTTGGGCAGTCCCACGTTGGGCGCCAGCGACACTGAAGTCAAGCAAATCAATAATTCACGCACGCACCTAACCAGAAGCGAAAACTTTGTTAATTTGTGTTATACATTATTGTTTTGTTTAAATTACTTACTATCTATGATAATTATGTGTAAGCTTATAACTTGCACAGTCCCACGTTGGGCGCCAGTTAGTCCGAGGTCGAGCGAATCAATACTCCACGCACGCACCTAGCGGGAAGTGAACACACCTACTGGGCTTTGTTCGGTTTTGGTATTTTGAGGTTAAAAAGAGGACAAAGACAGCGCTAAATACTATTTTCAAATTTCGAATAGTTTTTTTTAATTAGACAATCAAGACATTCTGCTTTCACCCGCGTAAAATTTCATTTACCGTGGAATTTCGATGATGACATAAACCTATCATCGCTGTCAGTTCAAAAGGACGTATGTATTTTTTTTATTTATCAGCATTATGCGTTGTTTTGAACGTAATCTTCATTGTGTTAAAATTCCACTGAGATTACTTCCTAAAACTACAATTACAAACTGTATTTCTTTATCTGTCTGTCTGTTTCTTTTTGAATAATAATTCTGGTTTTTTTTTTCAATGTGATTAAACAACAAAGTATTTATTAACTTTCTAGTTTTTTTCCTTAACCTTGGTCCCAGGCTTTAATTCTAGAATAATAAATTAATATAAATTATGTTTGCGTGATTGAGAAACAAAAATCAAAAACCCACAAACGTTCACAATTTATAATATTAGTAAGATTCTTCACAACAATAAATCAATTGTTGCCTTTGGTGCACTAACAAATTGCTTTTTCCTTACAAGTATAAAGAGAAACTAAAAAGAATTGCGTACTTAATAAAAAATACCATGTTGGGCGCCAATATTCGTCAAGTTTTCTTTCTCATAAAAACAAATCCGGGACCGGTCTGTTTTTTTAACTTCATCCAATATATTTGTCTGGGGAGAGGATGTGGGAGGGAAGGGTTACTTATTATAATAAGACTAAAAGGAATAAGATTGGTGATATAAATAAGAACGAATGCGAATACTTTGTGTTGAAAAAGTGTAAGTAATAAAGTATGGCATTATAATGGAATTATATGCAAGTATAAAAATACATTAGCACTTTTTTTGATGAAATTTTATCTATTTAAATAGACATAGAATATCGAAATAGTACAATCGACAGCACATTAACCAACCAAGATAAAACCTTTTATTATTCAGGGATATATGTATCGTAGAGACGGTTTCTAGGTCAACATGTAGATACCAATGTGCCATCGTCCTTATTTAAATCGTTCTTTTTTCACTATTTATCTATGAATAGAGACAGTAGGCAATAGGCTAGGCGTACATGAGTATTATTAAATAGGTTTTATCTAAATTAATTTATACTTATTTTGATTTGTTGGCCCAGAAGCGGTACGACCTCGCCATAGTAAACAGGCGTGGTTGCCATGGTTACTAGGCGAGTTTCTATGGCGAGGCCATGGCGTACTCGTATCGAAGCGAGAAAAGGCTGGGCTAGAGCCTAAAGGTGCGTCCAGATATGTTCTTTTGCCCGTACCGTACCTCCGTTCCGATCGGCGTCGCGATCAAAGAACGCTAGTCTGGACGTATGTTCGGAACGGTGCGGAGGTACGCCGTTCCGTTCGCCGAACAGGTACGCCCCGATCCACCTCGAATCTCTCGCTCTTTTGCCCGTACCTGTATCTCTCGCTCTTGAGCGTCGCGAACAAAGAACGCTAGTCTGGACGCATGTTCGGAACGGTGCGGAGGTACGCCGTCTCGATCGCCGACAGGTACGCTCCGATCCATCGCGAGTCGGTTTTTTCGCCCCGTTCAAAGGAAAAACGGAACGGAGGAACGGTACGGCGCTAGTCTGGACGTGATCGCGGCGACGCCGACGTTCGGAGGTTGTAGTACAGTAGCCCGTAGTACATTTAAATTACGAAAAAGGTTAGGTACCGTTTGCCGTTGTGATATAGTTATTTATTATGAAATTATAGATACTTTAACCCAAGTTTTACAGATCGCAACTCGCCGTAACCTATATTTGTATAACTCCAAAAATGATATTTTTTATTTTTCGAGGTTAATCACATGAATCCAATATGGCGGCCAACTATTTTGTTTGAGGGCCGATTTGGATGAAACTCGGTTTTTGGTACTATTTTGACAAGAAAACTGCTACGCAATTTTCAAAATATAAAAAAATCCAAGATGGCGGCCAACTTTTTTGTTTGTGGGCCGATTTCGATGAAACTCGGTTTTTAGTACTTTTTTGACAAGAAAACAGCAACGCAATTTAAAAAAATATAAAAAATCCAAAATGGCGGCCAACTTTTTTGTTTGAGGGCCGATTTGGATGAAACTCGGTTTTTGGTACTATTTTGACAAGAAAACAGCAACGCAATTTTAAAAGTATAAAAAATCCAAGATGGCGGCCAACTTTTTTGTTTGTGGACCGATTTCGATGAAACTCGGTTATTGGTACTATTTTGACATAAAAACAGCAACGCAATTTTAAAAGTATAAAAAATCCAAGATGGCGGCCAACTTTTTTGTTTGTGGGCCGATTTGGATGAAACTCGGTTTATGGTACTATTTTGACAAGAAAACAGCTACGCAATTTTCAAAATATATAAAAATCCAAGATGGCGGCCAACTTTTTTGTTTGTGGGCCGATTTGGATGAAACTCGGTTTTTAGTACTATTTTGACAAGGAAACAGCAACACTATGTGAAAAATATAAAAAATCCAAGATGGCGGCCAACTTTTTTGTTTGTGGACCGATTTCGATGAAACTCGGTTATTGGTACTATTTTGACATAAAAACAGCAACGCAATTTTAAAAGTATAAAAAATCCAAGATGGCGGCCAACTTTTTTGTTTGTGAGCCGATTTGGATGAAACTCGGTTTTTAGTACTATTTTGACAAGGAAACAGCAACACTTTGTAAAAAATATTAAAAAATTCAAGATGGCAGCCAACATTTTTGTTTGTGGGCCGATTTCGATGAAACTCGGTTTTTGGTACTATTTTGACAAGAAAACAGCTACGCAATTTTCAAAATATAAAAAATCCAAGATGGCGGCCAACTTTTTGTTTGTGGGCCGATTTCGCTGAAACTCGGTTTTTAGTACTATTTTGACAAGAAAACAGCAACGCAATTTTAAAAATACTAAAAAAAACGATCGAACGAAAAAGTTGGCCTCCATCTTGGATTTTTTATATTTTGAAAATTGCGTAGCTGTTTTCTTGTCAAAATAGTACCAAAAACCGAGTTTCATCGAAATCGGCCCACAAACAAAAATGTTGGCTGCCATCTTGAATTTTTTAATATTTTTTACAAAGTGTTGCTGTTTCCTTGTCAAAATAGTACTAAAAACCGAGTTTCATCCAAATCGGCTCACAAACAAAAAAGTTGGCCGCCATCTTGGATTTTTTATACTTTTAAAATTGCGTAGCTGTTTTCTTGTCAAAATAGTACCAAAAACCGAGTTTCATCCAAATCGGACCTCAAACAAAAAAGTTGGCCGCCATCTTGGATTTTTTATATTTTTCACATATTGTTGCTGTTTTCTTGTCGAAATAGCACTAAAAACCGAGTTTCATCGAAATCGGCCCACAAACAAAAAAGTTTGCCGCAATATCGGATTTTTTTATCTTTTGAAAATTGCGTAGCTGTTTTCTTGTCAAAATAGTACCAAAAACCGAGTTTCATCCAAATCGGACCTCAAACAAAAAACGGAGGTACGGAACGGAGGTACGGAACGGAGGTACGGAACGGAGGTACGGAACGGAGGTACGGAACGGAGGTACGGAACGGAGGTACGGAACGGGCAAAATAGCGTCCAGACTTATTTGATCGGAACGCTGGTACGGAACGGAGGTACGGTGCGATCAAAAGAACATATCTGGACGCACCTTAAGGCCCTGTCCTAATTGGCCATCGGTCGTACGATGGTGCGTCCGTCCGATGAAACTGGTCGTGCGACTGTGCGATCAAACCTAGTGATATCTATTGAATGTCCTAATTGACGGTCGCGCGATCATGCGATGCGTCTATTGTTCAGTTTCATCGCACGATGAAATCGCAACGCATGATCGCACGACCGATGCCAATCAGGACAGGGCCTTAGAGTGATGAGAATTCGCACTTATTCAGTAAATAAACGAATAAACCAACCCTTAAAAAACACCTCTCAAATAAAATAGTCGCTTATTTGTGGAGGCTGGTTCAATTCAATTATTAATAAGGGTAGGACTAGAAAAACTAACCCACTACGACTTACCAGAAACTTTCTCAATTGACTTTGGTCCCTATCAGTTCGACTTAAAGTTGAAAATAGTTTGTATTTTTTTCCTGTTAGTTTTTATCTTACTTCGAGACTCGAGAGTACATTTCTTCAAAGGCATTGGATTAATTATTAACCAAAGGGCGCGCTACGTACGACTCGGAATGCCTTTTTGATGGAATATTTGATTGACACACACCGAGTTGAAAAAAGGCGTTTGAAAGAGTAAACAGGCTTAAAGGAACATACATTGTTCTGTACACCTATGTGTGTAGGGTTACCAGATATCATTATGATATTTCCTGACCTTTTCCCTGACTTTATTTCCTAACATTTTGTCTACATCCTAATTCTTCATTTAGATCACATTTGATATTTTTTTCTCACCAAAATGATTAACTAATCCCACACTTTTTGGGATATCAAAAATTCGTGACAACTACAGTTTTTCCCTGTTCCCCACAAATTCCGATCTGCAAGTCTACCGCGTAAGGATATTGATATAGTTATTTTTTATGCACAGCACAACGGGATATTGCTTGGCTTATCACCTCACCTGATGTTAAGTGACGATAAGGCCGAAGGTGGAAGCGCACTACACCCGGAATCCTCACCACTAAGGAACTGGCTATCTTACCTCTAACTGCCGGAACAAAACTATTATTAAATTGTTGTTATGGCCTCTGACTTAGGTAAGATGGTGGTAGCTTGCCCTAAGACTTGAAATAAGCCCTACCACCAACCAAGGTTACACCTAGGTTTAACCAACAGCTATCGGCTACACCTTGTTTTAGCCGGCTAGTACTAGGTGTAACCGCACTTCGGGTATTAGCAGTAACACTATAAACATTTTAAGGGTTATTATAAAAAGTTGTCATGTAGTCAAATCACTAAAATACATAACATAAAATGTTCTGATTCATACATGCATTCCCCTAACAGCCAAAAAGTTAGTTCATCGCTCTATTGATCAACGAGAATTGCCTCAATTTGGCGTCTAGCGTAATATTTTTGGACTAATGGCGCAAGGGGCGTATGATATATTGGTGGGGACACCATGGTTATAATTTAGATTTATTATTGAGAATAAGAAGCTCGATGAAGTTACAGTTTATGATGTGTATGGTCTGCTATTTTAGAAGTTAAGCAACTTTCGCGACGGCTAATCATAGGATGGATTTTTTTTGCATAATTGTCCACAGTCACACCTCGTGTTGAGTGACGATGCGGACTACGATGGAGCCTTGAAAAGGCTCAAGTTGTGACTATTTCCCCTATCCTCTTTCTTTTCTATCCCCCTATCTTTTTCCCCCGTTCTACTTCTTTTTCTTCCCCGGTCCGGCACCGGAGGGCAACAAGCCTCACCAAGGGATGATCACAATGGTCCGGATCATCTTATCTTTTCACATCATATCCACACCTCCTTCGCACAGCTTTCCTTAGGGAACCTAACTGTACCCATAAGATTAAAAAAAAAGTTGTAACTATTAGAAAACACATCGAAAGGCAGCCTTATCCACTCCTTAGCTGTTCGCATTATAAAAGTAAGCGAAATGATTTTTGCGGATGGTTGGAATATGAACAAAGTGGCCACTTTGAGCTAAAATGGATTTTAAAACTTACAGAAAGAATGAAAACTGTTGAACAGTTATTCAAAAAACATTAGAGACAATTTAAGAGGGCATGATCTTAGCTTTTTTTAAATATTGACTTGGGTTAGTATAAAAATAAATGTTTTGGCAGCGCTAGTTATGGGTACTAGAGCGCCTAAACATCTACACGTAAAAAAACAGCTGTTTATTTTATGAATTTCATTTCGGTTTTTTTTAATAAATAATCTAATAGTTACATTCTTACAAAACACATAATTTAAGGTTGTTTCAAATACTCCTTCGAGTGTAATATTTCTAGTGTATGTATTAAAAACGTGTTTCTATGTACGGCATCGACAATGGTGTCTAACGGCTATGATTATCACAATTAGCGAGGTCAGTCAACTTGGGAACCTAAGGTTGGAGCAATGTCAGAGTCTATGAGGGTAAGGTTATCTATCTATGGGTTGAGCTATTTTGGGGCAATGTCGAGGTCTTATGAAGGTATACTGACTATCTATCGATGGGTTAAGACTTTACTAACACATTGGATTGTCCAATATTTACTTAACTGTTGAGTATGTGTGTTTTTCATAGCTCTTAAGGTAAAAGTTGGTAGCGGACTACAGACAGCAGCAGAAAACGACATGTCGCGGCGACATACGCCGTCTACTGTCTACTGCTCTGATTTCTGGGTTATTTCATAGCTACAGAGGGTATTTCATAGAAATACATAGAAACGAGGAGATCCGCAGGAGAACTAAAGTAACCGACATCGCTCGAAGGATTGCTCAGCTGAAGTGGCAATGGGCGGGACACATAGCGAGAAGAACCGATGGCCGTTGGGGCGGAAAGGTTCTGGAATGGCGACCGCGCACCGGACGACGCTCCGTGGGTAGGCCCCCGACAAGGTGGACCGACGATCTGGTGAGGGTCGCGGGAAGCCAGTGGATGCAGGCAGCGCAGGACCGAACGTCGTGGAGATCCTTAGGGGAGTCGTGCGGCTGATATGATGACATAGAAACCAGGGGCCGTACCGGCTAACTTTTCAAACTTCAGCGGGTATCAACCAAGCCGGGCTTCAACTTAAAACAGATAAATCGAAGTAAGGAATCTTTGGAAGATATCCATGTTCGTGTGACATCATGAATTGGGGTTCGCTATTTTGGTTCGATTGGGGCTCGATTTAGGTACCTATCTGTACTAATTTGAAGCCCGGCAGACTAGCCGAGGTTCACAGTAGTGTCACTGCGACACGTCGTCTGCTGCTGCTGTCTGCAGTCGGCTTCGAACTCGTACCCTATTACTCTTTAAGAGTATTTGGCTATTTGGCCGTGAATATCACAGAATAGCTGGACGTGTGTGTGATGTCTAGCTACGTACGACAATAGAAAAATGGTTTCTGACATCTATTATGGCAATTAGCGAGTTCAGTCAACTCGTGACGTGACCTAAGGGCGAACGTCGAGGTGAAGGAGACCACCATATCACAGATTAGTTATAACTACGTAACCATACTGTCTATCGAAGTTAAGTAAGCTATATTGTATTGGACATCCCCGCACTGCATTTATAAATTAGTTCTTTCTTTCTCTTTCTGCCACACAGACAGACTATGAGGACGAAAAGTAGCCATACACAGATTTAAGACCAGATGAAAATGGATGGACTTTATCTGGTCTTAAATCTGTGTTTCCATAGTCTTACTATTATCAGTGGCAATCAAACAAAGCTGTAGAACACGACAATAGCTAAACCATGTGGTAAACCTTGAAAACTAAAAAAAAATCATTTTTGGAGATATACAAATATAGGTTACGGCGAGTTGCGATCTGTAAAACTTGGGTTAAAATATCTATAATTTCGTAATAAATAACTATATCACAACGGCAAACGGTAACCTTTTTCGTAATTTAAATGTACTACGGGCTACTGTACTATTACTTATACAAGTTATACTTATCAATCCATGTAAATATTCTACAGTGGATTGGATGTGAGAGATCCTTATTTGGATAAGAACAATATACGTATGTATGTCTGCATATGACACACCGCATCAATTCTTACATCGCATGACTGCGCACGGAAAAAAATACTTTAACACATAAATAGCATGACCGATATTTGCATGCTTCATCGCACAATGTGCTGTTATGATGGTATTACCATATGAGCTTCTTATTAAAGAAATGGTGTGAGAGGGATGGTGCTATAACACAAAAGTCGGGACAAGGACGAAAAATTTTTTGGTCTATTTTCTAAATGTATACGTTGAAATCATTAAAACTGGCAGTAAAACTACTGTAGAGACTGTTAACTGGTTAACAAGTTGAATGTATGTGAATGTTGATTCTTTTTATTTTGACTATGTTTCCATGCATATTTTGTATTGCTACGGGCCTCTCTCATTAATTCCGCGTCATTTTTATATTTGCTCACGAATTCCGAACAATTTTTGCATTCTGCTTTCATTTAATCTACAGAGCAACGATTTCTGACATTAGATCATTTAAGCGTCATATGGGCATCAGCATCATGCATTCGTCTTAAGCGGGACATTTTTGCTTTTACTGGGGACAGCGGGACAGACAGTCTGAATGCGGGACGTATGGTCACAGAAGGAGTCTCACTTCATAATATGGACATAGGATAGGACAATTTTTGTCCCAGTTCTATGCTCTAATAGTTCACAAGGGCCAAGGCAAAAGACAGCGCAGTAAGAGCGCTTTTTAGGGTTCCGTAGCCTAAATGGCAAAAAACGGAACCCTTATAGATTCGTCATGTCTGTCTGTCTGTCCGTCCGTATGTCACAGCCACTTTATTCCGAAAGTATTAGGATTACACAGTTGAAACTTGGTAGGTAGATGTATTCTATTAACCGCTTAACGAATTTAATACAAAAATAAAAATAAAAAAAAGATTAAGGGGGGCCCCCATACATGGAACTGAAAGTGAAATTTTTTTTTCTTCAATCCTATACGTGCGGGGTGTCTTTAATGGCATTGAGGTTCCAAAGACGAATTTTTTTCAAAGTCAACCGTTTGAAAGATAAACACTGCCAAAGTGATAAAATGTGTATCCCCCCGTCTAATTTTTTAAATAAGAGAGTGAAAAATCTAAAAAAAATATATGCTGTAGATCTTAATAAACACTTTCAACGAAAATTGGTTTGAACGAGATATAATAATCAGTTTTTGAGATATAGCACATTTACCAAAACCGCAAATATAACTTTGTCATTCATACCAACACTGGGAAAAACAAAGTTATTTTTGCAGACGAAAAATAATAGTGGTATTAAATATCGTATGGCATAAGGTAACTACGGAACCCTACGGCGCGCGTGGTCCGACACGCACTTGGCCGGTTTTTTTTATGTAGAACGGGATAGTGCTTGGCATGCTTGGCCTTCACCGCACCTGATGTTAGGTGACGATAAGGCCGAAGGTGGAAGCGCACTACACCCGGAATTCTCATCACTGAGGAACTGGCTATCTTTCCTCTAACTGCCGGAACACAACCATTTTTAAATTGTTGTTATGGCGTCAGACTTAGGTAAGACGGTGGTAGCTAGCCAGGCGGACTTGAAATAAGCCCTACCACCAACCAAACCGAGTACAAACGTACTCCTCTGATGGGAATCGAACCCGAGACCTCTGCGTCTCACACGGGTGGGCGAACCACTAGACCACAGAGGCGGTTAAATTTCATATTAAAAAAAAGTATTTCAGGAAACCAATGTTCCCAAACTGCAGTTACATTAACTACAAGACTCCATTACTGTCCATTAACTACAAAATATTTTTAGAATCCATGACGCAACGTCTAGTCTCTATTCCTGTACTTATGTGACGTCAGTCGTCCTTAGGGTTACCAATCAAATGACGAAAGTCCTGACAAAAAGCCGGACATGTCAATAAAAGTCCGGACTTTTTTTCAAAAAGAACTGGCTTACAGTGTCAGACGTATAGCGTCAAAATGACATCTTCCACCATGTTGTATTTTTGTTGTCTGCTTACATTTTAAAGCAAAGCAAAAGATGTACGGTGTAATTACAAAAGATTGTTCAACACATGTTTAACTAAACACTGCTTAAAAGTGATGCTGTCTCTGTCAAACAATATTGTCAAAAAAGTGACAGCATCACATTTAAACATATGTTTAGTTAAACAGTGTTTAAAAATCTTTTGTAATAACACGGAAAATGTTCCTTCCAAAAAGCTATGCGTTTTTAGAGAAATTGTATGATTAGAAACTTTTTATCGAGTCCACCAATTTTTTTGGTATACTGTCTGTACATGGATGTGACGCAGGATGTGATTCCATGCATTTTGGTTCAGTACATGTTTTATAACTAGTATTAGTATTACACCGCCCAATCTAAAAAGCCAGACAAATTACAAAGCCGGACAAAGTCCGGAGAAAAGTCTATAAGTCCGGCCAAATCCAGACGGATGGTAACCCTAGTCGTCCTGCAAGTTTGTACAGTTATCTTGCTGTCAATAAGTTAATTTCGTCCTTGTGGTGTAAGTTTGAAGGTTTATTTTAGGTTTTGGTAAGGGATTTTATGGTTCAGTGGTTCTGTGATCGAGTGTAGCTGCTGTGCAGTATTACCACTGCATTGATATTTCGCTAAATTGCCTGTTACATTTTTTTTTAATTTATGTGCAAAGCTCGAGATAATACATTATTGGTCATGGTCACCCATCCCATAACCGACCCTTGCGAAAGTTGCTTAACCTCCGCTATCGCAGGCGCTAAACCACTGCGCCACCGAGCTCCTACACCTACTTTTCCTAATTTCACCCGTGTACACTGTGTCTGATCGAAGGCCAGCTGCCCACGCGCAGGTGAACGGCCCGTGAGTCAGCGCGCCCTTGCGCTTATGAATCCTCCGTGTGGGGTTAGCCTTTTTATCGATGAATCTGTGAGTTGCAGACTGGATAGTCTTTATAGTATGAGGAATAGTGGCCACCTCTGGTGTTAGTTTACCAAACCGCCTGTAAGGCCTTAACGACTGTTATCAGATGACGACAGCCGGGACGTGCCTTCCGAAGCACGGAAGCGCTCAGTTGCAATGCCATTTAACGGTCACCTATCTGACACCTGGCCGGACCGAGCATTGCTTAACAAACGTAATCGAGTACGATCACACGTCTATCAAGCTCGGCCATGAGTGGACACAACAGTAATTCCAAAAATATGCGTACTCCAAAGATTTAATTCTATGGCATCTTTAGACACTATATTTATAATTCACGAGCTTGTACCACTCAACAGATCTAGAATAAGCGAAAATTTATATCATACTATGCAAAATACATCCACCGTTTTGAGAACCCAATGCAATTGCCCCTCGATTCCTTCTAATAATTGAAGCCAGGGGCCGTACCGGCTAACGAATCGATTTTCATAAAAGTCTGCTGGGTTTCAAATTAAAACAGATAAATCGAGCCCCAATTAGGCCAAAATGACAAACCCAAATTCATGATGTCACACGAACATCGATATCTTCCGAATCACGTCAACAAAAAGTACAAAACGAAATTGCTTACTTTGATTTCTCTGTTTTAAGTTGAAACCCAGCAGACTTTTATGAAAATCGATTCGTTAGCCGGTACGGCCCCTGGACCTCTAATATTAGGTCTCTGTTCCTCTGATTTTGACACCTGTACACCAATCCATATGATTGCGGTCAGCATTTTTTTAACCACAACGGGATAGTGATGTTAAATGACGATAAGGCGGAAGGTGGTAGCGCACTACACCCGGAATCCTCACCACTGAGGAACTGGCTATCTTACCTCTAACTGCCGGAACACAACAATTTTTAAATTGTTGTTATGGCTTCATTCAGGCTTAGGTAAGATGGTGATAGCTAGCTAGGCGGACTTGAAATCTGTGGTTTTATCCGCGAAAATTATTGCTTTCTAGAGAACTTTCGGAACAGCTGATTTTCCGGGAGATTTTTAGATTTTTCGGGAGTCGGAAGATCACTTGAAATTCCGGAAGAATCCAGGCGAATCCCGACCATCTGGCAACCCTACCGCCATCAAAATACTATTCACAACTCTTGTAACATTGTTGGAACTGATTACAAAGTAAAAAAGCGTGACATTGCCGGCTAATTAAGTTTCTATTGACACTAATTAGCATTACCTTATGGTTGCAAAATATGCTGGTTACAGACCAAAAGCATAGCTAGCTTGGTTTTTTTTTCAACTGTTGGTATTTGGAAGAAAATGTTAAAAGGAGAGGCTGTGGGTACATTGTGGGTTATGGAGTTGGTAAAGGAGATCCGGCATCTTTAAGCTCATCCCATGGTGAGGCTTGTTGCCCTCCGATGCCATACCAAGAAAGAGGTTTTTTTTTTTATTAATCGAGGTTAGAAAGGAAGAGACAAATACAAGGATAGAAAAGTTAAGAGTATAGATGAAGGAGGGATTTGAGTCATCAGCTAGCTTGGTGTAGCTTGGCTTGCATAGCTTTGCACACAAGTATTTTAGTAAAGGAAAGCAACGATGACGCGAATTGTCTAAAATCGACTGCATTATCTTAATGACAAACTCCATAGTAGTTGGGGAATTAGTGGCAGAAGGTCAAAATTTGTCATTAGATGAATTCACTTGGCACATATGTACCTTAGGTAAAACTGAGCTGATTCAGCCCGGTAGCCATCAGCCCCCCCTTGGCAGGTAGGGGGGGGTGGCATTTAAAGTTTCACACCGCCGCACTTCAGAAAAAAAGTCATATCTCCTTCAATATACCTACCACCTCGAGTGTGATATCATTTTATGATGAATCAAGGATGAGGAATTCATTTTTAAAACTTTAAATGTACAATGTCATAGAAAAAAGGTAAAATATTGACGATAGTTTAAAAATAAGTTTGCTATTTTTTTATTCAACAGTCAGTATCTATTAAAAATAATAATTTTGTGCAATGAAAGAAAATATTATCCTAAACTACATTTATTCAGCTTTTTAAAAATATATACTTTATATATAGTTATCTTTGAATGTCTATCTGAAAAAAAATCGAACATGGTATGCGACGCTGTTTCCAAACATCCGCGATTGAAAGTTAAGTTGGTTTTTTCATACAAAATGTATAGAGTACAAACTTAACTTTGCGTTCGGCTGCCGCTTATGGTCTTACGATCTTATAGTCTCTTTTAACAATTTTATGTTTTGATGCATATTTAGTTCTTTTTGTAGCAGGCATGAAGAATTTATTTTTGGGACATTTAATGTATAGTTTCATTGAAAAAAAAAATATGTTGACCAAAGTGTCAAAAATCGGATTACAATTGTTTTTGTTCAACAGTCGGATCTTTTAAAATGCTAATTTTATGCAAAGGAAAAAATACCACCTTAAAGAACATTTATTCAGCTTTAAACTAATACAAACTTTATATATAGTTATCATACAATTTCCATCTGAAAAAAAATCTAACATGGTATGCGACGGTGTTTCCAGATGTCTGCGATTGCAAGTTAAGTTGGTTTTTTCATACAACATGTATGGAATACAAACTTAACTTTGCGTTCGACTGCCGCTTATGTTCTTACGGTCATAAAGTCTCTCTCAACTATCTTACGGTCTGATACATACTTAGATCTTATTGTGAGAGTCATAAAGACTATATAAAAAATAGACAGACTTGATCTATGTATAAGAAAGTCATAAAACGACGAAGCGTCGTGACGTCAAAAAATTTGATCTGAGAACGGTCAGGGAGGAAAATGTCTTACCACATTAAAACTAAAGTGCAAAAATTTTTAAAGTTTTAATAGGTAGGTTCCTTAAGGACCTAGGCATATAAATATACCGTAGAAATTAAAATATTTTCCATTGAGTATTTTTTGTACACTCGTGAGCAGAAAAATTAAATCACAGACCAATTTTCGAACAAACGGGGTAAACCTACAGCTTTGGTTCTCTGCCCAGGATTGAACGAGGTGTGTGCTGATGATGGCAAATTAAAGAATGAATGACGGAGGCTCATTATGCTAAAAAACCTAACAGATTAGATGAGCGGTTTAGCTCAGGGTTGAACTTAAAAAAATAACAAATGAAAATTAAGAAGTATGGAAAATGTAACACTAAAAGCTCCAGACGGTCTCTAGTGTAAACGACTCTTCTGATCCGTTAAGTTTCTTAAGCGATCTTGACCTCCTCCATTTACTCTTTGGATAACCATCATCAGACCACACCTTGTTCAATCCCTGACGAAGAACAAAAGCTTCAAAGTTACCTCGTTTATATGAAAATTGGACTGTGATTAGGGTTGCGTTCCTGGGTTCCCATTTCTGGGAATTACCGGGATGTTTTTTAAACCCGATCCCGAAAAATATGCGCCAGGATACCCGGAACGACGGGAGTTTATATTGCGGTTAAAAAGTTTAATAACTAATATTATTTAAGCGTTTCGTTTTACATTTAAACAAGAAAATATCAATGACATTGTGACCGTAAATTGTAGCAGAGGGAAAAAACAAAAGCTTTTAGAGACAACTAATACGACAAGTATTAAAAGACCCTTGACTAAGCCAGGACCTCCATATTCTGCCCACCATCAGGATAGTTTTTGCATACCAGGGAAATCAAAAGCAATGAAGATATTGAAGGTAAAAGTAAAAGAAAATTAAATATTTTTATTTAAATACCTAGTTGGTTACTAAGTTCTGTAACTATGGAAAACATGAATAATACTAAATTTACAAATAATGCTACAATGAATTATATACCAAATGAAAGCACAAATATTTAAGATTATCATGTATTAAAATTATTCGAAATGACCGCCTCTGGCATGAATACACGCCTTTAGACGACGAGGCCAGTCATCGATGGCAGCACGAACTACCACCATATCCAATTCTGCGACTGCCTTGAGAATAGCGCGCTTAAGAGAGTCGAGATTCATGTGGGGCTTAGCACATGCTTTCTCCTCAATAAGTTGCCATATGGCATAATCCAGAGGATTTAAGTCTGGGCTGGAGGATGGCCATTCTTCCTGCGCGATAAAATCAATTTTGTTAGCCCGAAACCATGCTTGTGTAGATTTTGCTTTGTGCGCAGGGGCAGAGTCCTGCTGGAAGACCCATGGCTGGTTTTGAAATAAAGTGTGGCTTAAGGGTTTGACAACAGGTTCCAGAACGGTATCTTGATAAACTCTAGCGCCAGTTTTCACACCTTTTTCACAGAAATGAACCTTACTTAGCCCTGAATAGGACACCCCCAGCCAAATCATCACTGATGAGGGGTGGTGACCTCGTTGGACCCTCGGAGCAATCATGCTGGCTTCTTTACTATTCTTAGCGTATACTCTATCATTTTGACGGTTAAAATTTTCTTCGACTGTGAAGATTTTTTCATCAGTAAACAAGATTTTTCGATGGCCGTTTTGTGCGTACTGCTTTAGTAGAGCGCGACTTCGTGCTAACCTCATAGCCTTCAATCGTGCGTTTAGCAGATGGCCCTTTCGTCTACGGTAAGCGTGAAGCCCAAGGTCATCATTGATAATTTTTTTAAGGGAACTTCTCTTCACAGTCATCTGTATTGCCAATAACTTTTGCTTCCGGACGGGATTTCTCGTGATTCTCGCCTTCACTGCCTTGATCACAGCTGGTGTCCGAACGGTGCGTGGTCTTCCTGATCTTTTTCGGTCATCGACGGTCAAGGTATTACTGTACCTATGGATAGTGCGATAAATAAATTGCTTGTTGATTTTCAACTTTTGTAGCAACTTGAAAATCATATTCGGTGGCTGCCCACATTTGTGCAGAGCAATTACAGCGACACGATTCTCCTTCAACCCCCATTCCATGGTGAAATAAACAAAATATGATATACGTGTGGTATGGAATTATAGCTTATAAAACTGTCAATAATATGTCATTTTTATTTTTTCTTTTCATTTGTTTTAATGGCCAGTAATCGATAAAGAAACTCAGTAACAGAACTTTTGACCAACCTGTGTATATAAACGTTCTTTTGAATTTTTGTCCATAAATCATTATCAATATTTTAAGTATTTCGTAACAAACGAATGCTTGCAGTGTTTTATTTAACACCACAAAAGAAAATCATTAACAAAATTATTTTTTAATTCTCTTATTTTGATATACAGGGTGTTACAAAAAAAACTCATAATTCCGAATACGGTAGAAGGGACCATCAAACTAAACAACTTCTTCTATGGTACCAAAATGTCGAAAATACCCGATTCCTGGGAATTCCCGGGAATTGCAAAATGTATATGAAAATGAAAGGGTGTCATTATTGTACCAAAAATAAAAAACACATCTTAGATTTATCATATTTTAATTGAAAAAAACAACTTATACCTAGGTACTTAACTTATTAATTGTAGACGCTTCGCTTGGAAACAGCGTCGCATACCATGTTCGATTTTTTTTCAGATATACATTGAACGATAACTATACATAAAGTATATATTTTTCAAAAGCTGAATAAATGTACTTATAGATAAAAAAAAAACTTCACTGCAATAAATTTGTATTTTTACAGATACTGACTGTTGAATAAAAAAATAGCAATTTTTTTTTTAAACTATCGTCAATATTTTACCTTTTTTCTATGACACTGTACATTAAAAGTTTTAAACATGAATTCATCATCTCTAATCTATATATATAAAATTCAAAGTCCTGACTGACTGAGTGAGATATCAACGCACAGCCCAAACCGCTGAACCTAGAGACTTGAAATTTTGCACACAGATACCTTATACAGTGTAGGCATCCACTAAGGAAGGATTTTTGAAAATTCTATCCCTAAGGGGATGAAATAAGGGATGAAAGTTTGTATGAAAGTCCCTCAGTTTTGAAGCTAGGATCTTCAAATTTTGTGTTTAGGCTGATGATTGAAAATAAATAAATAAATGTCTCAGCGTTTTTCAAAATTCTACCCCCGAAGGGGTGAAAAGGGGGATGAAGTTGTGTTTAGAAGATAATCCTTTATTTTTGAAGTACAAATAGCTCAATTTGTAATTTAGGCTTATGGATAGAAATCTAACGCAACGCATATTGTATTGGTATAATTTCAACCCCCATGGTGATGAAATGGGGGTGCAATGGGGTGAATAAACGTAAAAATCGATATGGACATGGATGTCGTTATTGGGGTTTTCTGAGTTGACGATTGCGAAAATAACATTTATTTTGAAGTCCAACACGGTGGACATGATTTAACCCCTAAAGGGGTGAAAATGGGGTTCAAATTTTGTATGGAAAAACAATATTAAATAGACAGTACAACTTTAAACTTCGTAGGAGCACGTCTAAAAATAAATTGAGAAACATATATTTTGTGATTTCGAAAAACAACCCTTAGTGGCTAAATGGGGTGAGTAAACATAAAGATCGATATGGATGTCGTTCTTGAGGTTTTATGAGAAGGTGATTGCGAAAATGACATTTATTTTGAAGTCCAACGCGGTGGACATGATTTAACCCCTAAAAGGTTAAAAATGGGGTTAAAATTTTGTACATTTTGTAAAATTTTGTGATAAAAGAATATAAAATAGACATTACAACTTTAAAATTCGTAGGAGTACGTCTAAAAATAAAAAGGCAAACACATATTTTGAAAATCATCCCTTAGGGGGTAAATGGGATAAGTAAACATGAAAATCGATGTGGATGTCGTTTTTGAGGTTTTGTGGGATGGTGATTGCGATAATGACATTTATTTTGAAGTCCAACACGCTGGACATGATTCAGCCCCAGGGGACGGGAACGGGAATGGGAACGGGAACGTGAACAGGAACGGGAACGCGAGCGCGAACGGAAACGGGAAAGTGTAAAGAAACGGGAACGGGATACCTACTAATATCTCTGGACCTAATTCTGATTATTGTAATAAACTAGCTTCCGCCCGCGACTTCGTCCGCGTGGATATTAGAGAAAATCCTTAGGGAACCTTCAACCAGGATCCGACCAGCCGTTTTTACGCGATTAGGTGGGTCCCCACCAAGCAAGCAGCCTCGTGCGAGGCCCGTCACACTCGGCAAACGTCTTGCCTCGCGAGGCAGCGCGCTTGGTGGGGACCCGCCTAATCGCGTAAAAACGGCTGGTCGGATCCTGGTTGAAGGTTCCCTAAGGATTTTCTCTAATATCCACGCGGACGAAGTCGCGGGCGGAAGCTAGTTCATTATAAAATGATATCACACTCGAGGTGGTAGGTATATTGAAGGAGATATGATTTTGTTTCTGAAGTGCGGCGGCGTGAAACTTTAAATGCCACCCCTCCCTACCTGCCAAGGGGTGGCTGATGGCTACCGGGCTAAATCAGCTCAGTTTTACCTAAGCTACATATGTTCCAAGTGAATTCATCTAATGACAAATTTTGACCTCGCCATACATGAGTGCCAGTACTGACTGGACTATAGTACAAAACTGTACTCTTTTCGTTTCGAAAAAATAAAAATTGTGTGCTAATTTTGGGGATAATTTCTAAATATCTCAGCTGAAGTGGCAATGGGCGGGACACATAGCGAGAAGAACCGATGGCCGTTGGGGCGGAAAGGTTCTGGAATGGCGACCGCGCACCGGACGACGCTCCGTGGGTAGGCCCCCGACAAGGGGGACCGACGTGAGGGTGAAGGTCGCGGGAAGCCAGTGGATGCGGGCAGCGCAGGACCGATCGTCGTGGAGATCCTTAGGGGAGGCCTATACCCAGCAGTGGGTGTCGTGCGGCTGATATGATGATCTAAATATTTAGTAAAAACGTTAGTGACGAGCTCAGACTATTTTAGTAAACAATCCAATGATAAAAGCAATTCATCTATGCACTTTCATCAGTGGAATAATTGAGCTTATTAATGTATTGTTTTTATCACAAAGTAAATAAATAAACCACATATTTGTCCAATTAATTAATTACAATCAATGATTTATCATAACTGATAATTTATGCACAAACTGTCGCATATTTTATTTATTTGCGATAAGTAAACGACATAAGTATTGCAGTATATTTTATCTTTAATTAGCTTTCCACTTAGCTTTTACATATTAATATTAAACAGTTTTGACAGTATGTTTGTCCTTACTTGTCCTATTTGGCAAAAGTCATACGTAGGCTTGTCATAAAATTTTTGAGCGAAATCCGGACGTAATAAGCTTATTTTTTCTTCTTCAATTCAATTGGAAAATCTGGCAGTAAAATTACTGTAGAGAGAGACTCAAAACAGCTCAAAATCATCTTAAAATTAAGCTCCTTAGCATGACCAAAGAAACACGATATGATTATAGCGATTCATCACGTTTAGCTGACGAAAGACATAGGATTTTGACAGTTGAGTGTCTTTAAAATGCTTTATCACGCGGTATATTGTGATTCGGTGGTGATCTTGCTAGGGGGGAAGGAGTACCTAGTGAAATATAATCGGTGTGCGAGCAAATATTTCAAATCCGGACGTAATGGGGAGGCAAAGGCAAAGTGAATTACAGATGGCGCTTCAGTCTTTGGACCCATTGTCAGTTTGAGCTTATATTGTCTTGACTGTGTATTACGTGATTTTACTTTCTTAGATTATATTTTTTCGGTTTTGCGGACAAACAATGTATTCTATGCTAACTTTAGCTCAGACAAAAGAAGAATTACGGAAAAGAAAAGCCAAAACAACAGGCAAGAAAGTTTATAGCAACTTACAAAAAATTGCTAACAAGCATTACATTTCTTTAAATTTCGTGTAAGATTTACAAGTAATCTTTTTATTTCAGATTACAAGCATATGAATTAAATTTTAACATAGCAACTAGTGTGAATTTCTGTGTTTATAGTTGCCTTATGATGCCTTCTGTGTAATAGTAATTTCAGGTTTCTGTACTGGAATTTCCGTACCATCCAAAATTACACGAACCGTTTTATCATATTTATTTTATTATTCTAAGTTTCTTGAATGACTCTGGCATATAAAATTCTATTAATTCTCTGTTTGGTCCCAATATTGGGCTTATTCCATATTTGATATACCTATCAAATTCATCCAAGTTATAAATATGTTAGAAACTGCTGAGGTTGAAATATTAAAGAACAAAGCTGCTATAATTCAAATGTTGTTTTATTTTGGCGAAGCTTCATTAAATTCATGAAACATTCCTTTTGATTTATAATGTTTCTCAGGCTCAGTAAAGGAGAAAATCGAGGGAAAAGCATCTTTTTATTATATATTTATGCCCAATATTTTTTTTGTTACTGGGAAATTGATGAACTCCAATATTTTACAAGTTACATGCACAACAATGCGGCATTTTCTCAGTATAAAATTAAAAAGTGCAATACTCCAAGAGATTCCCATATGTTTTGACACTTTCTTTGAGGCGGCCGGGTACCAAAGACAAGTCGCCACCTATCGGGATAAAATTGCGCTTTTCCTCCCCATTACGAGCTAATAACCAACGAACTAAGATACTAAGGAAGTGTAATTCCGCTCAAAAAATAGCACCACGCAAACTAACACAGAGTGGGCGGGGCTAAAAAAGTACTAGCGAAGCACGATTAGTCATGTCTGCCACGCGCTCGGCGACAGTCGTTAGCGTTACCACAAAAAAATAATTAGAAAAATGATTAAAATGACGTCATGTGTGGTCAAGTGGCGAAAAAGACCAAAATAAGGCAGCAAAACTATACAGACATAACATAACATAGAAAAGTAACATATTTTTCGTTTTTTAGAAATATCTATGAGCGTATACATACAAAGTATGGTCGTTATTATGCAACAAGTGTTCAGTCGATTTGTGGGGCAGAGTCAAATCTTCACATTCACTGCTATCACACATTTTTAAACAAGAATAAAACTCTCTCATGGAATTCAGTACAACAAAAAAAAGGAAAATTTAAATCAAAATTTTGAAATGCTAAAAATGGCGCGTCCTGCAATATGCAATACATAGAAAGCGAGTAATCTGATGTAATCTTCTTGTTTTTTATTATTATACAGGGTGTAACAAAAACGCTGTCCAATCCGTGAAGGGATGATTAGGTAGGTACCTATAAAGATTCTATTCACGCAATCCTCTTTGATTAATGTGTAAAAATCCCTGGTTAAAATAGAATAAATAAAAAATGGAGAACTCACATTGCAACACCGAAGGCAGCAGAGTGGCACGACAAGTAGTGACGTCATGAGGTCAAGACCGTCAGATCAGAACACAAAGTAATGACAATTTCCAGAAACTATGATTTTTATGCAGCTCTGAAAACAGCTTTTTAATATGGAGTTTGATCCGCGGATCATTCTGCTGGAACCCCAATGTGAGATCTGCTGCGAAAATGCTACTTTATATTTCCACCACCAATAGAAATACATGCCTAGCAACGGTGCACTAGATTGTCCCGAACACTTTGCAGCACACCTGTATTCCACTTAATTAGTACAAATGTGGCTATTATTCGCAAACGCACTACGGATTCACTCTCACAAATGTTTTTAAACATCAACTGTAAACATGACCTCACAAATAAAAATCAAGGGGTGTCAAATCTGGAGATCGCGCTGGCTACGGAGTTGGTCCACCTCTTCCAATCCACCGTCACCCATATTGCTAGTTTAGGTATTTGCGCACCGGTCAATAAGCATGTTAAAATAGTCTGCATTTGAAAAAGATCTTGACAAGAATAAACTTTGACTTGGTGGAATACGCTGCTATAAAAAAATACATTACGACAAACTGAGAACCTCCTCCTTTTTTGAAGTCGGTTAAAAAGGTGTCGCTATAAGAATTTTGTATTGCCAATTAAGGCATGCTTTTTTAAGTAAAAAATAAAAATAAAGCGACGTATTAATACTGTTGTTCTTTATCAGTCACACCTCTAAAAGACGTATTAAGGTGTTGCTCGCGCAAATGTGATAATTATCTACATAATATGTACTTACATGTTATGAAAAAAAAATCTTTACAGAATACATTGTCTTTTATCAAGCATACCTATTTTATTTCAATAGCTTGCCTAATTTTAGTCCTTCTTGAAATCATATGTCTTACCAATTCGTGACAAATAATATGATCATCATTCATCAACATCATCATTTTATAATTTTCATAAAATAAAATAACAATAAAATCATCACAGCCGAAAGACGTCCACTGCTGACATAGGTCGCTTTTAGTTTTTTAGAGCGACTAGTTACAGGCGACTTGCATCAAGCGTATTCGAGCGGTCTTTACCAAGTCGTCCGTCTACATAATAAAACAAACATTATAATTATCTAACAAACAAAATGTACTAATTTCATTAAACAATTTTATGATGCCGCCCAGCGCGCCGTAGTAGGTTAGGTGTACTGACTGCATTCTACGTTACACCGTCCTCGCCTCAATGACAAAGGCACGACAACGGCCCAATGAGTGACACGAGGCGAGTCAAAAATCCAATCATGTTTGATCTGCGTTCAAACCCCAGCCAATAGAAAACGTCATATGCGTTAGAATACAATCTAATGCCGATTATGCGTGCATTGTAATAAGGTATGTTTTTACTAGTTCATTGTTGAGTTTGCGACCTTTTGTGTTACAGAATATGTGAAGGTGCCATTTTTTATGCAATATTTGTTAGGAGTTAGGCTTCCTTAGATCTTAGTTCGTTGCTAATAACTATGTCCGTTGTGAACTAACACCTATTGTGCGTCGGGGGTTAAAAAGCAATATCATTGAGACACGATAATAATAATTATGATACCGAAAATCGAGACCGAAAAAGGACGGGATTATACTACAGACAACGACACACTAGCTCAAACCATCTACGTATCACACTTGTTTATAATGGCCCATAATGCGCGACTATTTCTGAACGTGACACACATTACAATGCACTGTATGTATATGGCACGTCGAGCGTAGCGTCGTTATATGACGACCTCGGACCGTGGGCAGGTCCCTGATAAATGGGACCGACGTTCTGGTGAAGGTCGCGGGAAGCCGCTGGATGCGGGCAGCGCAGGACCGATCATTGTGGAGATCTTTGGGAGAGGCCTATAGCTAGTAATGGTATAGGTGCAGCTCGTTATGGCGACCTTGGACCGTGGGCAGGTCCCTGACAAATGGGACCGACGTTCTGGTGAAGGTTGCGGGAAGCCACTGGATGCGGGCAGCGCAGGACCGATCGTCGTGGAGATCCTTGGGGGAGGCCTATACCCAGCAGTGGTATAGGTGCAGCTCGTAATGGCGACCTCGGTCCGTGGGCATGTCCCCGACAATGTGGACCGATGATCTGATGGAGGTCGCGGGAAGCCTCTGGATGCAGGCAGCGAAGGACCGATCGTCGTGGAGATCCTTGGGGGAGGCCTATAGCTAGTAGTGGTATAGGTGCTGCTCGTTATGACGATCTTGGACCGAGAGCATATCCCCGACACGGTGGACCGACCGACGATCTGGTGAAGGTCGCTGGAAGCCACTAGATGCGGGCAGCGCAGGACCGATCATTGTGGAGATCTTTGGGAAAGGCCTATAGCTAGTAGTGGTATAGGTGCAGCTCGTTGTGACAATCTTGGACCGTGAGCATATATCCCCGAATTGGTGGACCGACCGACGATCTGGTGAAAGTCGCGGGAAGCCGCTGGATGCAGGCAGCGAAGGACCGATCGTCGTGGAGATCTTTAGGGGAGGCCTACAGCTAGTAGTGGTATAGGTGCAGCTCGTTGTGACAATCTTGGATCGTGAGCATATCCCCGACACGGTGGACCGACCGACGATCTGGTGAAAGTCGCGGGAAGCCGCTGGATGAGGGCAGTGCAGGACCGATCATTGTAGAGATCTTTAGGGGAGGCCTATACCCAGCAGTGGTATAGGTGCAGCTCGTTATGGCGACCTCGGACCGTGGGCAGATCCCTGACAAGGTGGACTGACGATCTGGTGAAGGTCGCTGTGCGCCGCTGGATGCGGCATTTGTACATGGTTTGGTTGGTGGTAGGGCTTATTAGGGCCTGGCTAGCTATCACCATCTTACCTAAGTCTGACGCCATAACAAAAATTTAAAAATTGTTGTGTTTCGGCCTTTAGGGGTAAGATAGCCAGTTCCTCAGTGATGAGGATTCCGGGTGTAGTGCGCCTCCACCTTCGGCCTTATCGTCACTTAACATCAGGTGAGGTGAAGGCCAAGCACTATCCCGCAGGCTGATTATCTAATTAAAAACCACCTAGCGACAGGATTCAGTTCACAGATGAATGTGATACATTGCTACTTTTCTATGGTATGTTTTTAACCCCAAAAAACGAGTAGCACTAGCAATGTATCACATTCATTTGTCAATGAGACCGGTCACTAGGTGGTTTCTAATTAGATAATCAGCCTGCCGTTGTGCATATAAAAAGTTACAAGCATTTGTATATATCAGAGACGGTTCGCAATCTTTAAGCGGGAGACCTTGCAACGAGAAGCACCACCGGCAAGAAACTCGTCAAGGGCTGCCTGTTTTGTCTATTTTCTGGCCTACAAACTTCAAAAGAAGATGATACTGACATATATGTTAATTAAATTAGTTTTGAATGCTAATCTAGCTAATATCATACCATAAATACTCGCATTCGACAACATGTTTCGATTCGCGCGCAATTCTCCTCCAATGTCGGATGAATCATACACTAATTCAATACAAGGGCAGTCTGATTCAAAGTGCACATTCTCTTTAAGCCGGGTGCATATGTGCGGGTTTATTTTTATTCATAAAAACACTAAAAAGTATAACGGCAAAGTCGTATTTTCAAAGTAGGTACAGTATGCGCAAAATAAATAGGCGTCTCGGAAGCTAACTCGACATGTTGCCGAGTTCCATAGTTCCGATTCGAGTGCTTCCGAGCACGTACCGTCCTGTCCGCACCTGTATTCGTTTACTGAGCACCGTTCTGCGCTCTGCTGCGTGCAAGTTCAGAGCCACCAAGTTATTTGCGCATACTGTGATGATGTTGATGATTATAGTCTGTTAATCTTTACTTGTCTTATTTAAATCTTAACCCAACTCTTTATAGAAAAAATCAATTATAAAACACAATAAATGGTTTTTCACAAAGATTACGAAAGAAATTACTAATTAATAAGAGATTAAATCAAAAACGATTTAAATGTATGACAACTGTCAAAAGCTGTTTACTAAATAGGACAAGTAAGACTAAGGATAGACAGACTTAGAGAATTTAATTCAGGAAATACTTGTTAATTATAACTCGGACCTACTTTTGCGCGGTCGCCATTTCAGACTTCATATCCGCCGCCATAGGCTTCCCCCAAGGATCTCCAACACTTTTACAATAAAAGGACTAAGATTTTTATGTTACACCTATCCGCTAATGTGCACCTAACCTTACTTTATCATCCGTATTCATATTTGGTTTGCAAGTTACAACAGATTCGTTGTTTACGATGATCTCACGTTTACGTAATCTGCCGGCCATTGGTTATCAACATTGTATGAATGTGTATGGGCTCATTCAATATTGATTGTGTAGAACTTTAGCGTCTGTCTTTCTGTTGCGAAAGGAAAGGACGGGACGAATAGAAAATAACAAATCGTAAAGGTCTAAAATACCTACAGTCCATTATAGTTTATTGGGAAGTTTTGGAACAGCCTGTACTATTTCTTACCAGTCCTGCCTCGTCTTTACTAACTTCCCCCTCCTTAACAAAATATCAGCTGTTTCATACATTTTGATATTTTCGTTAAGTATTAAATTTTGAATGAAACAGCAAATTTTTTTTTGCGATTTCAGAGTTGGTCCCATAGTAAAAGTTGTTCAGTTTGATGGTCGCTATCTACCATATTCAGCTTTATAAGGCTATTACCAAACACTCTATATTATTATTATGGAGTTGGTACTTCTCTGTTGGACGCCACACGGTAGGCAAACAACAACTGCTTATAATCGCATAGAAATGTTGGTCACCCATCCGATGACCGGCCTTGGCAAAGGTTGCTTAACATACATAATCACAGTTAAATGAAACCCCATAGACAAACAAAACTAGAGTACCTCCCGGTACCACATCATAGTTCCGGAAGCGCGTTCCGTTCCGCAGGACGCGTCCAATTGGGGCCGCGCCGGAAGTTGCGGCGGCGCGGGAAGATGGCGGACGCGATTCGCCATTTTCAATTCACGACGTTCGAATTTCGAATGTTTAGTTATTTGGTGATGAACGCTCGCGGTGAGCGGACGTGTTATAATTACATGTTTTATTGTTATGAGTTGTTAATGACGGAAATGTGCGTCGCCGTTACATGATTTTTTAACCACACATTAAATGAGGCTCGACAGCGGTAATCATGAATGAATTATTTACCATAATGGATATATTTGAGTGTGCGTGTATGTGTTATTATTAGACAAGGGCAAACTCCACTATGAAATTAACTGACTGTTAAATTTATAGCGCGTTCTTAAATGGCAATACAGGGTTATTTGTAAAAAACCGGCCAAGTGCGAGTCGGACTCGCGCACGAAGGGTTCCGTACCAAAAAACGAAAAAAAAAAACGTTTGTTGTATGGGAGCCCCCCTTAAATATTTATTTTATTCAGTTTTTAGTAATTGTTGTTATAGCGGCAACAGAAATACATCATCTGTGAAAATTTCAACTGTCTACCTGTTGTCGTTATTAATATAAAGCAAAAAACGGCAAAAAAAATACGTTTGTTGTATGGGAGCCCCCCTTAAATATTTACTTTATTATATTTTTTGTATTTGTTGTTATAGCGGCAACAGAAATACATCATCTGTGAAAATTTCAACTGTAGAGCTATCACGGTTCATGAGATACAGCCTGGTGACAGACAGACAGACGGACAGCGGAGGCTTAGTAATAGGGTCCCGTTTTTATCCTTTGGGTACGGAACCCTAAAAACCAACAACCTCGCAGGAATAGATGAGATTATTTATTTATTTTATTTTATTTTATAGTAACATAATCCCAACAAAGTTTGTTCTTCGACTTTTCCGAAAAAACTCAAGAAAAACAACTTTTCATACAAATGTCCGAACAGCTAATCGAGTTTTACTAAGTCCTTCTTCTTTCTTTCTTTCTAAAAGTAGATTTTTTGTCTTTTTCGTAGTAAGTCGTAAAACAAACATTGTTGTTTAAGATGTTAGTATTGTTTCTGCAAGGTTGTTGCTGTTTTTAAATAACCCTGTTATTTTTTTTTATCAATGTTATTTTCAATTAAAATTTAAGAACGCTATCTATCATAATCACTACACTACAACTTAAACCACAACCACAGAATAACTAATAGTACAAGGTAAAGGTACAGAAGCAGCACGCCACATAGTAATTTAAATAAATAGCGACTTTTGCTCCGACACAATAAAGTGCAATTCAGGTCGCGCAACGGCCTGCAGTACAGTTTATATTCAAATAGTAGTTGCCTCTCTTTCTATCGCGTGCTCTTACCTTGAACTAATGACGCAACGTTAAGGTTGTGCACCCAAAGGGTAAAAACGGGACCCTATTACTAAGACTCCGCTGTCCGTCTGTCTGTCACCAGGCTGTATCTCATGAACCGTGATAGCTAGGAAGTTGAAATTTTCACAGATGATGTATTTCTGTTGCCGCTATAACAACAAATACAAAAAACAGAATAAAATAAATATTGAAGGGGGGCTCCCAAACAACAAATGTGATTTTTTGCTGTTTTTTGCTGTTTTTTTGCTCGATATCAATAACGACAACAGGTAAACAGTTGAAATTTTCACAGATGATGTATTTCTGTTGCTGCTATAACAAAAAACACTAAAAACAGAATTAAATAAATATTGAAAGGGGGCTCCCATACAACAAACGTGATTTTTTTTGCTGTTTTTTGGTACGGAACACTTCATGCGCGAGGCAGACTAGCACTTGGGCGGTTTTTTTTTTAAACTACAACGTCGTTATTTGTAAAATCCACTTGCCAAGCACTCGATACTTAAAAAAAACCCAAATGCAATTAATTATGCGACGGGTTTGAGGTGCAGTGAGCGTTCCGAGAAACGTCATAGATTATAAACACATCGCAGACACGACGAGTCGTTCAATTTACATAACATGCCATCATCGTGCAAATGGATGAATTGTGTGTAGGATGAGGTCATAATATGAGCTTGATTTGAGGGTTGTAGTTTTTAATAGCGCCAATTTTAATTAAAAGGTTTAATTTAATTGAGATATTTCTCGAAGCGCACCTAAACTAATCCTCGAAACGCACCATAAAGGTAATTTGTTTTGATAACGCACCTATTTAAGTGCATTTCAAGGAACACCTCGTTGAATTATGCAACTAATTAAAAAATTGCTAGTCCAAAAGACTTAAAAAAAAACATTAAATGTTTTTCGATTTCGGTAAAATGCTTTTGAAAACATTCTGATACTGAAAGCAATGACAATCTGATCGAAAGTCTAGACTAGAATTAAATAAAAAAAAACATATTTTTTAAGATTTATTCTGTCCAGCTAGGAAAAGACTAGACTGGATTACAATAAGTGTTGTAAATGCCGAGATTGCCGCGGAGCGTGGACAATATTTTCTTACTCTTTCTATCTTTTCCTACAACTTAAAATAAAGTTAACTGCCTCGTTAACCCTAATTTAATTATTGACTAGCTTCCTACATTCCGTTTGATGAAGCAAAAAAGTCTTAGTTCAAAGTATTCTCGGTATCGGGATTTTCTGGTTAGTAATGAGGGTAGTTTTTGGCTATGGTTCTCTTACGTCATTATCCAAGGTGACAATTAGAAAATTTCGTCATTTTACTATCGTTAGTTTTTTCACAATCGTGCTTCGAGTGAAACAAAATGTCTGAACGCGAAATGTTGACCAAAATCGACCACGGTGGTGCTCGATTCACTCGGCGCGCGTTGCCAAGGCTGCTATTGGATTATACAGGAGTGTGGTTTCAAAGAGATCCATCAACCACCTTACAGCCAAGATCTGGCACCGATAGTGACTATTTTTTGTTCCTGAAGCTGAAAAAAGAGCTTCGTGGAAAGCGATTTTCCGACGATCATTTTTCAGAGATGGAAATTTATTTTTCAGAGGGTACTGAAAAGTTGATTTTGCGTTGTAAGAAGTGTATTGAGGTTCCAGAGGACTAAATAAAAAAATAAAATTATTTCAGATTTTTCTGCATTTTCCTTCATATCCATGCCGAGAATACTTTAAACTCCCCTCGAACGTAGTGTATCGCATCTGCGTAGGCATTAAAACGCACCAACTAACGCCTGTCGCGTCTGTAGCATACGTGATCTAATACTAAAGTACAGACAGACGCCGACGTGCCGCAATTGACATGCAGTTTTTTTTCATTTAACCCCGTGACGAGAGGGTGTAGACTGTAGGGTTAACGAATGCACTTTATAATAGTTTGTGATTAAAACAATTATCAGAAGTGAGAAGTACCTTTGAATGAGGGTTTTTAAAGGGGTTAAAAACTATAAAAAAAAAATGAGGGATTTTTGTTCATATATCCGACTCCATTTGACTTAAATTTGTATTTTCTGGCTTGAAACAATTCAAGACTATACGTTTTCTAAATCAATTAAATTGGAGCCCTTTTCCCTTGTTTATACGGGGTCAGTGACTGAACCCAGTGACCAATTTCGGACCCAGTAAGGAGGTACATTTAGGGCGTCGGCAGTAAGTCGTACTGTGCCCGAAAATTTATCGGGTGGCTAGTCAGCTGGACTGACTTGCGAGCGAGAAGTCAGCACATTACAACCTCTTAAAACTTGCCAGGTTTATAAATTGCTACAGTTGCATCTCGTTCTCGCTGTATAGCAAAAAGAGACGCATTGCTAGCCATTCAGAAAAATGGCAAGTTTTAAGAGGTTGTAATGTAATACGGGGTCTGGACTCTGGACTGGGTTGAAATTAGTGCTACACGAGCCCAGTAGCAAGTCAGTGCTGGACTGTATTACTGTACTGCCATGATACTGACCCTATATAAACCAGGCCTTAAAGCCGCAAAGAAAAAAAATACATTTGGTTTAATATTTCACCATCAAGATTAAAAAAGGTGTACTCACTTACTCAATCAGTCGTGGTGAGTTTCACAGCAGGCGACTTCCGGGAGTCATGCACAACCCTGGAAAGATGGAAAACATACAATTAATACATATTTTTCATACAGAAATTGTGACAATCAAGCAAATGAATTGGCTTAAACTGGCCACAGATAGAGGAATTTCGATTCGAAATTCCCAAAACGGAATCATTCTGAACACAGCTAATCCATACAAATCTTTTTAACCGCCTTTGGGATCTAGTGGTTCGCCCATTCGTGTAAGACGCAGGGGTCCCGGGTTCGATTCCCAGGGGGGGGGTACAATTTGTACTCGGTTTGGTTGGTGGTAGGGCTTATTTCAAGTCCGCCTGGCTATACGCCGACCGGTTAAATGAGTCCTCACCCGCGGGGCACAGAGGTGCGAGGGGAGACGAGAACGGGGGTCGTGAGAGTCGACCTATAGCTACCACCATCTTACCTAAGTCTGACGCCTCAACAACAATTAGAAATTGTTGTGTTCCGGCAGTTAGAGGTAAAATAGCCAGTTCCTCAGTGATGAGGATTCCGGGTGTAGTGCGCTTCCACCTTCGGCCTTATCGTCACTTAACATCAGGTGAGGTTAAGGCTAAGATCTATCACGTTGTGCATAAAAAAAATCTATGGACCTCCACTTCCGTTTGAATTTTTTCCGTTTCTGAATTCCGAATCAAATTCTGTCTGTATGTGGCGAGCTTTACTATAGAAATGTACTGATGTGGTCTCTTTCAAACGCTGACGTCGGCGTATGAAATGTATAGGAATGTTTACGCTGACGTCAGACGTCGTTTATAGCGTAAAATAGGAGACCAAGGCCTTATGATGCTGATGAAGTGATACCTTCGGTTCGAGAAACGTTTCTGTGTTATGTAGAGAAACTGTCGATATCGCAGTAGTTTAGCACCTGGCCCAGCGGCTGCGGAGGTTAAGCAGCTTTCGCAAGGGTCGGTTATAGGATGGATGACCAAACATTTATTATCTCAAGCTCCCCGTGCTTCGGAAAGCACGTTAAGCCGTCGGTCCCGGGTGCATTTGCCGTCGTTAACACCCACCAATCTGCATTGGGCGTGGTGGGTTATGTATAACCCATCCTCCTTATTAGGCCACAAGGAAGGCCTGTGCCCCAGCAGTGGGGACATTAATATGGCTGATGGTCAATGTAGAGATTATTGGCAGCCCTAATTCGAACGCCCACATAACAATACCGAGAAATCTTGGCCGAGAGATAGCTGATTGAGATATTCTCGAAATCAAGACTCCATTAAACGAACACTGTTAACTGCCCGATTGAGAGATACGGCTCAAATAGTAATTGGTTACGGTTCAAAAGCTAACAAAGACGTTGTCCATTAACCATTTTTAATGTCCCCACTGCTGGGGCACAGGCCTTCCTTATGGGTGCATAAGGAGGACAGGCCATAACCTACCACGCGGGCGCAATACGGATTGGTGGGTGTTAACGACTGCAAATGTAGCCGGGACCAACGGCTTAACGTGCCTTCCGAAGCACGGAGGAGCTCGAGATAATAAATTTTTGGTCACCCATCCCATGACCGACTCTTGCGAAAGTTGCTTAACCTCCGCAATCGCTGGGCCAGGCGCTACACCACTGCGCCACCGAGCTCCTAAAGACATTAGCTAAATATATCTTGGCGATAGTTAGTAAATAATGAAAGGTCTTTAAATAGTTAGGGTTCCGTACCCAAAGGGTAAAAACGGGACCCTATTACTAAGAGTCCACTATCTATCTGTCTGTCACCAGGCATCTCATGAATTGTAAAAACAGAATAAAATAAATATTCAAGTGGGGCTCCCGTACAACAAACGTGATGATGCCGTGTTTTGGTACGGAAGCCTTCGTGCGCGAGTCCGACTAGCACTTGGCCGGTTTTTAACATTTATACCAGTCGAACTTTTAAATCCTCAATTAATATATTAATTATTGAATGAATAAAATTATTTTCTTTCTTTCTAATTTACAGGTACAATCTGGGGGCCTTCAAGTCGCGAGTGAATCGGTTACTTCTAGGCAAGCTCGTTCCATTCCATCGTAGGTCGCATCTTCGTTTACCATCAGGCTTGATAGCGGGCAAGTGCTTGCCTATCTATCATAAAAAAAGGAATTAATCTTTAAAAGCGGTCTATTTTACACCTACACTGCTTGCAGTCTTTAGAATTGAATCACACAATAGGCTACTGATTGGGCGTACTACCTCATGCCCAGCGATGAGCGGTGACCGCGCGTATCAGAGCGTGTCTGGACAATGGACACAATTGCTGACCTCAGTCATAAAGCCCTAGACACACCGATGAGTCGGAAAGAGATCCGCGTCCGCTGCGTTAAACAGGATCCCGGCGCGAGTACACGGCGCGGGGTGTATCATCATCATCATATCACCCGCACAACACCCACTGCTGGGTATAGGCCTCCCCTAAGGATCTCCACGACGATCGGTCCTGCGCTGCCCGCATCCAATGGCTTCCCCCAACCTTCACCAGATCGTCAGTTCACCTTGTTGGGGGCCTACCCACGGAGAGTCGCCCGGAGCGCGGTGGCCATTCCAGAAGCTTTCCGCCCCAATGGCTATGGGTTGTTCTCGCTGTGTCCCGCCCATTGCCACTTCAACTGAGCAATCCTTTGAGCGATATCGGTTACTTTAGTTCTCCTGCGGATCTCCTCGTTTCTGATTCGATCACGCAGGGAAACCCCAAGCATAGCTCTCTCCATTGCACGCTGGGTAACCTTGAGCCTCCTTATGAGACCCATAGTTAGCGACCACGTTTTACTGCCGTAAGTCATCACTGGCAACACACATTGTTCATAGACTTTCGTCTTAAGACACTGAGGTAAGTCGGACGCGAAGATTTTTCGAAGCTTCCCGAATGCTGCCCACCTGAGTTGGATTCGACGAGAGATCTCTTTCTCGAAGTTGGACTTACCTAACTAGACTGCCTGTCCTAGGTATACGTAATGGTCAACAACTTCAAGTGTTCCAACATGAACTGGAGAGGGTACAACATGGGCATTTGACATAATTTTCGTCTTATCCATGTTCATTTGGTGTGTATTTAGGTAGATTGCTGGTTTTCTGACGGACAGATGCTTGCAGTGCATGAGTAAGCTCTAATCTATGTCGACCCGCGCGTGTGTCCCGCTCAACGTAGCGGACGGCCTTAAAGGGTGTGATTTAAATGGCTAGCATAATATTCGTGATTTGGTGAGCAGAAGTGTATGTTCGGACAGCCAAAATGGTCAGCAACTTTTGGCTAGCAGATATTTTTAAATCAATCACCAATTAAATTAATGTCATACTAGGGAGCACTATTTCAGCTCTAAATGTTTTGCTGCATTCAGTGACCTACGTCTACATTTTGGTGAAGAAATTCAGTGATCCACGTTAATGAAAATTAAAAACGTCGTTTTTGGCGCTTTGCCACACGCTCGCGCGTTTTTTTTGTCGCAGTTCTAATCTAACTTAATGAACTCTTTGAGACTTTTTCGTGGTGTGGGGGCTTTGCCCTCGAGCCCCCCTGCTTGTGTCTATCCCCTTTTATTACCAAATATATTGTAGAAGAGGGGTTGGAGTTTATCTGTGCAGGGGGGTCACCATCCCCCTTACCTTTCCTCCTCTCCATCCCCTCTTTTTTGCTAACCATTTAGATTAAGACGACGCCTCGTGAAAAAATTTTTTTACAGGCTCCGCCCACTCACCCCTCGTATCCCATAGTGACATTCTGCCTTCAATCGTAAAGTTTGATTTTCGCGCCAAATGCCTGTGAGGTTTCATCGAAAGTTTAAAGAAGAAGAATAGAGAAACGATGGAGTCGCAATACATTGTATTTAGAACATTTTCTTTGATAATTTAGGTATCTTCAAATTGAATGAAAAATGAAAATGAATACAAATACCTAACAATAGTTTATTAATTGTAAAAAAATACTATTATTATTAATAAAGTTGTACCATTCGGCGTTTTTCAATACATTTGCGAAAAACAGATTTGTAACTTTTGCGACAGAGGTCCATTTGGGGCCATCCATAAATTACGTCACACGTTAAGGGGGTCGATGACGTGTGGAGGGGTCCTAAATTCGTCAGTTCCAATTCAATAATTATTACTAGATATAAATCGTAAAATATGTGACGCCATCGTTTCTAGTTTTGCCCTTCAGAAGTGCGAGAAAAATAGTTTTAGAATTTTTAAAGCAATATTTATGGAGAAATGGAGAATGTGACGTCACAGCTCGGCACGGCGAAACACACACCTTTGCTCACATTTTTTTATCTGGCCTACCCACATAAAAGAAATAGGCCATTCAAAATGTCACATAAAGAAAAATGGGCAAAAGACGCGTTTAAGCCCGACCATTGGGTTTAAACACATAATTCCCCCCTCCCCTCCCCCCCGTAGGAGCTAAATTTAATTAAACAGATTTTATGCAATATGTTGTGTTTAAAATGAAGATTATTGAATTTACTCAAAAAAGCTTGTAATATGGTAATTATTTTGACAACCTTCTTTGAACAAAGTCGAGGTTGCCGTGCTCCTCCGATGGTGACGCAGCAAAGTTGTATGGGATATCATTATTGTCGAGTTTTAGCCACCAGCAATTTCCTTTGAGAATCCATTATTGTCGAGTTTTGTTTCAAACATAGTTGGCTGAAAATACAACATTGTACAACGCACTTGACGTCGTTCATAAACACATCCCGCTCGCACACTATACGCCACACCTATCGCTCTCTCATTCACACTTGTTGTGGTAAGCGTGGTGAGCCGCCATTTTCAATCCCATTCTTTTTCTGCGCGTGTGTTGTATTATTGTATGTAGATGCATTATCGCTTCGCCAGGTATTCAGTGAAAAGGGAAGTACTTCCACCGAGCTAGGTGACTGTGCTCGGGGACCGCGGTCCAACCGTTGATGGTTGGTAGTTGTATATGTTACAGTCAAAACTCATATCCGGTCAAAACCACTTTTGACTGCAAAAATCAGGCAAAAGAGGTTTTGACTAAGGACGTTGGTCAAAACCACTTTTAACTGATTTTTGCAGTCAAAATTGGTTTTAACTAATGACGTTGGTCAAAACCACTTTTAACTGCAAAAATAATGGGTAGTATCGATTTTGACCAAATTATGTCGGTTAAAAGTGGTTTTGACCACGAATTTTAGTCAAAACTGCTATTAAGGGGGACTAGGAGCCTATTTAATAATTAAACAAGTGAAAGCTTTAGAAATGATGAGATATAAGTAATTACAATTTAAGCTTCACACAATTCAGTTTATGATCACCGCTCTATCCCGCCCAGCTTCACATCAGTGAAACAGTGAACGTAACCTAAGCAATGCTAACGCATTTAAAAAATAATAAAAATAAAAACTACCTGTTAATTATTTTTATTTTTAAAAGTAATTTATAAGTTAGCATGGCATAAGTTGCGTTTCCACTGACGTGGAACTGGGCGGAAAAGAGCGGTGATCATACACTGAAATGTGTGAAAAGCCCGTTTCTTTCCACCTAGCTCCACTGCACAGTTGCTGTTCATTTAGCTCTACGCAGACTAGACAGGTGTAGGTATCTAAAGTAAAAGCCCATGAACGCAAACAGCTATATCCTCCAAAAACTATCAAAATGACATAGTTTCAATATTATATTTAGATTAAAAAGTAAAATAAATATTTTGAGATCGAATTTCTGTATATTTGCAGTTTACAAGGTCTCGGTACAATGTCGAATGAATTTTGTATAGACAAAACACTTAAACGTTATACCTTATAAATAGTTTTATGAAACTTTTTTGATAATTTTTCTGGTAATTTTCACTAACCTCCATAACTTTTTATGAGTTTTGACCGATAGTAATCGGGCAAAACCACTTTTGACTGAGAATGTTGGTCAAAACCACTTTTGACTAAGAACGTTAGTCAAAACCACTCTTAACTGCGAAAATCAGTCAAAACCACTTTTAACTGAGAGCATCGGTCAAAACCACTTTTGACTGTTTTTTTCAGTCAAAAGTGGTTTTGACCGGATATGAGTTTTGACTGTAACATATATATGCAAAGTCGCTAAGAAAACTCCGATAGCGAGATAACTTATACTATGGTACTGGCTTCAAAAGCATACTTTTTCGAGCAACAGTATTGAAAATATGATTTGATTTTTGAAAATCTACAACTACTACCACTTTGTGGACCGTTTAATTAGGGATGGAAGAGGGGAGGAGGAGGAGAAGCCCCCTTCGAAGGAAGAGTTGCAGAGCCTAATGATCTTTGAGAAAAATGAAAATGTAATTTTGAGGCTAGGTATTCTAAAATGACATAATTTCAAAAGATTAGGTCATTTAACGGGGGGCGAACGAGAGAAAAAGAGGAGAGTAGAGAAGGTGCCCATATACCCCATATCCACCACGTTTTCTGTTAAAAAAATTATGGTGTGTAATTTTTTTCTGTTGTCTGTTAAAAAAATAACCTCCTTTGCGCTCTCCTTAAACTTCTAAGCTATACTCGGGACCTACAGGGGTAAAGCAGGTTCGATTCCTAACTAAATTGGGGTCAAAACAAAATGGCGTCGCAATTTTCTTTTAGTTTCATCTTTTTTTTTCTTAAACTCCAATTTTACTGCTGTAACACTGTGTACAACAGCCTTTCTAATCTGTGGATAGCAATGAAACAAAACGTAACTGACAGCTATATTAAAAAAGGCAATTAGTCAATACAAAATAAAAAAAACTGGATTTCAGATTCTTTTTCTCAAAAACTACAAGATTCTGCAAGATGAAACTTTGGGAAGACTTGTTATAATAAAACATTTCTGCTGAAAATTTGTCATTATCAAAAGCAACGGTCCAGGGTTTGAGAAAAACTGATTTTGCTGGGGTCACGTTTTAAACATTACCCTGGCAAAAAAAGTTGTTTCAGCCTGGAACCAAATACATTAATAGATAGCTTTTGTTGCATAGTAAATGTTAGCAAATAGCAAAAATTGTGTGTGTTATTTAAGTTTTTGCTGTGGTAACGTTTTGGGATTTCCCAGATCTCGAAAACGGTTCAACGCAGAAGTTTGAAAAAAATGCCACTAAGAGACCTTAATTTGTTTAAATTTGTTTAAACGTTAATTTTTTATTTGGTTGTCGCAAACCAACGTAATTAAATGGTTTCGAAAAACAGAAAAAAACGAATTTGCAAGTAAACTAGTGCACTTATAATTAAATAAACAGCTGTAAAAAATAGCCGTGGTAGACACTTACTACGTCAAGAAGAAGGTTTAGATTATTATTTACATTTATTTATGGTTGAGTGCCTTCAAAGTTTTAACTTTCGTGAATCATTCATTACATTCTTTAAAACTACTATTAATCGCGTAAATGTATTCTTTGATATTAATAAACACGATATTAATTTATAAAATAGAAAACTAGTAAAATCTTTGCAATATGAATTACACTTTTCTTCATAACTGTACAAAACATCGGATGCTAAGCTGCTAATTTGCAAAGATAACCCGTACGTATGGTGCGGTCGCTTTTTAGTGACCTTTACAATTTGGTCGGCTTATTCAAGAATTGCTGTCTCAATCTTGTTTTTGTTAAAACTTTCATGATAGGCGTAATTGAAAGCTGAAATTAACAGGAAGGAATGTTAATGAATTACTTAAATTTGTTTAATGTATGCCATGTGTCTTAATGTTATGGAAACTGTGTATTCGATCGCTAAAGCACGACCGGTCTAAAAGGACATGTCCTAATTTGGGCCACGTCTATGTACACCACCCTCAAAGATGGAGAAAAATATGCTGATTCTGAGAAAAATACAAATAATTTTATAGAATGCATGGTTAAATGGTTATTAATAAAAACAGATCAATATTTTTTACTTGAAATAAAGCGTCAAATATGGCAACTCTCCGTTAAAAAGCCGTCAGTGGGCGCATTCTGCCAGACAAATCGTGGAGTCATCGATTGCCATTTTTAACCATGGAAAGTATAGCGGTAGTGAGTGTTTCTACACGGTGCAAGTAGCCCGCGCAAGTTGAGCACTTGCGCAAGTTACATGCCCCGCGTGGAAACACGTAAAGCGGGTCTAGCTCCATAGCATTGTACACCCGCGCAAGTAACCCGTGCCTCAACGTGCGCAAGATACATGCACCGTGCAGCACTCTTATCGCGCGACCGACGAGCGAGTGTAGGAGGCCTGCGGCTTGATTGCTTTGTCTATTTTTTGGTTTATGACGTCAGTGCACTGTCCATCCTTGTCATCGTGTTATGATATGACAAGGACGGATAGAGCATTGCTTTCGCTTTGAGATAGGCGGTCTAGCTGCCGGTATTGTTCAATATTTTACTTTGCATGGTTAAAATGTACTCTCTATGGCGATCGATGACTCAAAGATTTAACTGGCAGAATGCGCCCATTGTCATTGAGTTCTACCTACTCTCCTAACACAGACGTATAAGAAGTTGTTAACATCTTCCGCCATGATGCTTTTTTTATGCGTTTTTGCATTTTGTTTTATGTTCCTTCCAGAAAACAAAGCGATTTTAAAGAAATTGAATGATTAGAAACTGTTTATCGTGTCTTTATCTATTTTTTGGTATACTGTACAAAGACGTGGCCCAGACCTCATACATTTTTGGACATCACCTTTATCACATTTGTTTATATCTTTATATCCTGTAAAGTTACAAAACCTAAAATTCTTGACGTAATAAGTGTCTACCACGGCTATTTTTTATAGCTGTTTATTTAATTATAAGTATACTAGTTTACTTGCAAATTCGTTTTTTCTGTTTTTAGAAACTATTTAATTACGTTGGTTTGCGACAACCAAATCAAAAACTAACGTTTAAACAAATTTAAACAAATTAAGGTCTCTTAGTGGTATTTTTTTCAAACTTCTGCGTTGAACCGTTTTCGAGATCTGGGAAATCCCAAAACGTTACCCCAGCAAAAACTTAAATAACTCAAGAACCATAACACACACAATTTTTGCTATTTGCTAACATTTACCATGCAACAAAAGCTATCTATTCATGTATTTGGTTCCAGGCTGAAACAGCTTTTTTTGCCAGGGTAATGTTTAGAACGTGACCCCAGCAAAATCTGTTTTTCTTAAATATCTTAAAAACTACAATTCACACAAATTTTGCTATTAGTAAACAAATTTCTCCTCATGACACACTAATTATCTGATAAGGTCTCATCTCTCTAAAGCACAACTTTTTGCTGGGGTAACGCACTCCATTTAACCGGTCGGCCTATAGTACCAATACGAACAAGAATTGTTAACGACATAATCGCCTAAAACGTCACGTTTTCAAGTTGTAAGCTATTAAAGTTGAACTGGTGGCGACACCACTGGGTAGATTTGAAGCTAAAATAAAACGTAGGTATGGGCTCTAGAATATTGTTTTATGGTCATCTAGGTCCCGTCTAAGTTGCTACGGGTGAGCCGATTTTTTCTAATATTTTTCATTATTTATTCATCTATAAAACAGCTTATGTCACTTTGTTAGATACCTACTTATTATAGCGTGCGCATGATGCGTGCCTAAATAAATAACGTAATAATGCGAGACGTAAGTATTCGTTTTGAGATTATTTATTATTATTGCTATTCTTTTTGCTTTGCCGTTGTCGCGTAAAGAGACTAATGATTCTGCAAAATAATAATATTTGTTCACGATCGAAACTTGTAAAAGTTAAAAGTTGTACCACGGGTCGGGAAAGAAATTTTATTTTACAATATTTATTAGTTTATTGTTTTGTTACGCAATGGCGACTCTTGGAAGGTTTGTTCTGTTGATAATTTTCATCTCCTAAAAATAGGTTGGATAAGTATTAGAGACTCTTTGTCTTTGAAATGTGGGAGAAATTAAAACTGTCATTGTCAGTATACTGTCATTTTACGTGTTTTGGCTGGTAAATTTTTGGAGCGCTCAAGCACAGGTCTGTCCTCAAGGAAGGCTCGCGGCCGTCTGAAATTTCGGTGCAAAGAGGTAAAGTAATATAGCTTCCCAGCGCAAAGAAAGGGACAACAATAGCGCACGCATTCCAAAATAAAATAACGTAAGCGACATTATGAAAATAGTTGATTTATTAAAAAACTAAATTATTTTTGAAAAAATTGGTTTTATCAAAAGTTGGAACTATTTATTACTTATCTTATTAACCTAATTTCAGTTCAAACTATGAGTCCGTTTGCTTACAGTACTGCAAAAATGATATGAGAGGCATCAACTTTGGATTTTTTTTCTATCGAGAAAATTGTTTCCATTCATGTTTTGAGCTTAATCAAAAAATTTAGTTATTAGTCTATTTTAACATATTCCAAAATTAGAACAATAGTAGTAGGATCAATAGGACTAAATCTAAATTGAAAACCATGAAAATCCACGAGGTATCCTCTTAATGGCAAATCAAAAATACTGCCCATATCTAAAAAGATATGCCTTTAACAGATTAAGTCTGATGCTGGGAAAAGTGGGAAACTGACGCCCGTACGTTTGAGTCCACCTTTAAGAAAGTACTTCAAACTTATCCATGTGACCAAAAAGTTGCAAGTAAAATGAGTAAGATTCCATATAGTAAAGGTATTGATGAAGTTTATATTAGTCCGTTACGTCCAGCCACAAATAGACGCAAGGTCGCGCGTAGGCGAGTCTGTTACTAAGTTGTTGCCGGTAGTAAAATATGCCCGAAACTACATTGGACTGATGGGTATATGCCGCGGCAACTTTTGATGGAGTGTATGAAATCCTATGCGTGATACGGAAAGGCGCCATGGCACCATCATTATCATATAATGCTGCGATCAGACTATAACACACGACCCGAGCTCAACCCGAACTCAACACAACTGCAGCCTACTCCTTGAAATGCATCACTGAAAGAGTTCAAAAGAAGTTTGTACGATCTGTCAATTATACATGCTTTCATAACAAATCGTCATACGTTGAACTTCTCAATAAATTTTCTCTGCTTTCTCTAAAATCGCGTAGAATGCTTATAAGTCAAACATTTCTATACAAAGTCATAAAGAATCAGTTTGATTTGTGGTTTTAAGCTTCTTGAAATGAGTGCAATCAAACCAAGAAGCTTAAAACCACAATGGAGTTTGCACGCCAAGTATCATACTGAAGATTGAAAAAGACTCTTTAGTGACGTCACGGCGTATTGCTATCTCTTTCTTTTCGTTTTACAATACGTTTTCGTTTCTCACGAACGAACGACGAACAACGAACACGTATTGTAACACTAAAGAAACAGGTTGCAATAAGCCGTCACGTCACTAAAGGAGCTTTTTTCAATCTTCACAATGACATATGGCCGTGCAATCTCCATTGGAGGGAGGTATAAGCTTCTTGACTCATTTAATAAATAATGTTTCCTTAAGCATACCAAGTAGATCTCAACGTATACGCAACTCCAGAGCACATAAACTCTTTGCTTTGAAAATGTGTAAAACTAATGCTGGTAAACGTGCGCCCTTGCGTCACGTTATGCAAAATTACAATGATCATTTTGTTGACATCGATTTGATTAAGCTTTCTCCTGGGCAGTTCAGGACGGAAGTCCTGCTGCATCTTCAAAATTTAGATACGATGACGTAAGATCTGAAATTAAATTAAATTATAACTATTCAATTCTATAATGTAGGTAATATTGTGGATAACGTGGTGGTTTACAAAATCAGTATGTTTTTTTATGTAAGTGTATAAGTATAACTTCATTTTGTAAATATTTGTCGTTCCTAATAAAATAAAATAAAATAAAAATAAAATCACTTACAATTTTGAGTCTGCCAAATTTGAGTTTTGCTTTAAGACAGAAATTGTACAGTAGTTTAACATGATATGATAGGGCGAAGTGAAGTAAAGTGAATCCATTGAAGGAGGCAGTGCATATGTCGTAGGATAGTCGAATAAAATTATTAGTTGAGGAGATTCAGATCGCTATTACACACCCAACTGATCTGACCAGCATTCCAAAAGATTAAAGGACACGTTTAAAAAATCCGCGAAAATAGCATGAAAATGTATTGAAAGCCTGAACTCTGACCCATTAATCTTTTAGAATGCTGATCAGATCAATTGGGTGTGTATAGCGATCTGAATCTCCTCCATTCACTCCCTGGATGGCCATCATTAGATAACAGCACTGTACCTACATCTCTGGCAAAAAACCAAGGCTTCAAAGTTACCTCGTTTGTATGAAAATAACACCTGTATCCCCAGACAAAGTTGATGAGTATATTTAAAAAAAATTTTCTATAAAAACGATGATGATGATGATGGCCTCTTATCCCGTATTAGGGACATAGGGCTCTCAGAAGGGACCTCCACTTCTTCCGGTCTTGTGCGGCCACCTCAAGATCTGTCCAGCCTTGACTGATGCAGCCTCTTTTTCAACTGAGCACCTCCAGGTGGTACGAGGTGGTATAAAAACATAGATACTTATAATAAAAAGTTGCCTCCGGTTATTGGGCTAGGATGGGAAGACTCAAGTTCGTTGACCCGATTACGGCGCGCGGTGAAAGTTATAGGTAATTGCGCACGCGCCGTTTCTGGGAAACATTTCCCTATTCATAGGTTTTTATTTGCATTTTCGGTTGGTTTTCATTTGACAAGTTTTCTAACTCCGGCATAAAAATCTGTAACTAGCTGTTGCAGAGATTTGTAATCCTTACTAATATTATAAATGAGAAAGTCCGTTTGTTTGTTTGTTACGCCTTCACGACAACTACTGGAGTGATCATCATGAAATTGTACGTACACGTTGTCAAGGATACAGAGAAAGACATAGGGTACCTTTCATACAGAAAAATGTATTGTTCCCGAAGAATAGCAAAAAACTATTAAAACTAGCGGCTCTTAAATTTTATTAAATCTGCGTGGACAGTTATTTCTCTATACCTCAGGAACAGTAGTTTTTTTCTGGATGAAAGGTACCTAAGTCCTTCTCTGTTCCCCTGACAACGTGTATGCAAAATTTTGTAATGTTCGGTTTAGTATGGACTAAGAGCTAGTCCCGGAAATAGGTTGACAGTTACAGAGCGACGAAATCCCTCTTATACGCCATACTATCATTATTAACAGATCCGGGCACCTCGCAGATTTTCAGTGGTGGGGGTGGGAGTGGTTGAGCAACAAAGGGGCTGAAAAGCGATAAGGTATACAATAATAGAGCTCTGGATTTGGTGTGCGTGCACAGAGCCAATAGCTTTAAGTTTGGCGGTAGAGCCCCTGACCTAACCGAGTTTTGTAAGCAAGTCGATTTTTCTTTTTCTAAAGTTGTAGAACAAATGTTGTTGTTTAGTCCATCAGCCTTTTACCATTGAAAATGGTTATCAAATGCAAATCGCCTGAGACGTATTTTTGGCCATATCTCCGAGGATTTTGAGAGGATCGAGATGAAAATAGTACCAAAAGTTGAGAAATTTATCAACACATATGTGAACGTTTGAATTTTGAAAATATACTGGTAACTTTTTTTGGAATTTTGTAAAATTTCAAAAATTCCGGGTTTTTTGGGGGGTGTTTATTTACTAAATTGTAAATATTTCGGAAAAAAAACAGACTTAAGAAAAAATGAAAAAAAGGATCCTAGGGTATTAGTTTAGCTACCAAATGGAAAAATAATTTTGAAAATCGGTTAATAATTGTGACCTGTGGGTGGTCCCTTTAGATTTGGATTTGTAGAAAAACGGCTGTTTCCGTACATAAAAAGTGATGTAGCTTCTATGATTATTGAGCGATCGTCATGGTAATAGTGTTAAAAGATGCAGAAGCAGACGAGAAGTGCATTCGTTGAAATTTTGGAAATCGCTTAATAATATTTCGGCTGCGTCGAGGCAGTCAGCGGGCGCTTTTGTGGCACGAGGCGGAGCCGAGTGTCACAATCGTAAAGATAAATAGCTAGGTAACTTTAAAAATATAATAGGACTTTGCATTTGATTTGATTTTGGTTTTTCGTAAATTTTTGTGTTCATTTTCAATGCTCCGATTCTTACGAGGACTGTAAAATCTGCGAATTTTTTGTTGTCCCCACTGCTGGGGCACAGGCCTTCCTTATGGGTGGTAAGGAGGATGGGCCATAACCCACCACGCGGGCCCAGTGCGGATTGGTGGGTGTTAACGACTGCAAATGCAGCCGGGACCAACGGCTTAACGTGCCTTCCGAAGCACGAAGGAGCTCGAGATAATAAATTTTTGGTCACCCATCCCATGACCGACCCTTGCGAACGTTGCTTAACTTCCGCAATCGCTGCGGGCCAGGCGCTAAACCAATGCGCCACCGAGCTCCCAATGTTGTTGTTTATGATGTCAGTAATTTACCCCTGCGGGGTTGTTCCGTTGTTGGTGTTTTACAAATAACCCTGTATGTACTTATACTTAGAATAACCTGCCCCCTAGCCAAAGTAACATTTGCTAATTTTCGCTATCGCTTCGCTTCGAAACATGTATGGATTTGACGTTTTAAAATTCGATTGTTAACGAAACCTTATGTCAATCCCATACATGTTTCGAAAGCGAAGCGATAACGAAGATTTGCGAATGTTACTTTGGCTAGGCCCTCTGTACAGTTGACGCCCAAGCCCGACCCACAAGTTATGAGCTAAATTAGTAGCACAGTACATATTTAAGTTTTTCAAACAGTATGAGAGCTCCATGGAAACGTTCGAATTTGACGGCTGACGTCACTCTAAGAGCTCTAAGCAAAGTTCGCAGTACTTTGGTCAGGGTTGTGACATCGCGTCGCAGTTGTTTCCATAGCGTTCGCGCGTAGCATTCCACGAGACGGCCGGAAAATGTCAACCCTAGCGATCCGACGGAGTGCAATGACAAAAGGGCCTAAGTGATGTTAGCTCCTCTACTGTTTGAAAAAACTTATATATGTACTGTGTTAGTAGTTAGGAACTTTTAGGTCATATTTATAGCAACAATAGCTATTGTACACCCAATAAAAAGTGTCGAGACCGCTGTAGCGCAACCTTCAGGTCACAAATGGCACAATGGAGTCATCACCGATCAGACAGCTGACATCACGCGTGGCCGCGCATCTTCAATTGTGTGCAAGGTTACATGATGACAATAGGGAACAGAGAAAAATTTATACTGTTTAGACACTAAATTAAATGGAATATTTTGTGGTTTAGGCACAAAACAGAGAGAGAACAGAAATCAATTCGCGCTCTAGAAACGCACACATAGACACCTCTCACCGACACGCAAACATGTAATTGTGGAAATAAAAAAAATAAAAAAAAATCGGCCAAGTGAGTGTCGGGCCACGCGCCGTAGGGTTCCGTAGTTATCTTATACCATACGATATTTAATACCAGTATTATTTTTCGTCTGCAAAAATAACTTTGTTTTTCACAGTGTTGGTATGAATGACAAAGTTATATTTGCGGTTTTGGAAAATGTGCTATATCTCAAAAACTAATTATTATATCTCGTTCAAACCAATTTTCGTTTAAAGTGTTTATTAAGATCTACAGATTCTACAGCATATATTTTTTTAGATTTTTCACTCTCTTATTTCAAAAGTTAGAAGGGGGGGACACACATTTTACCACTTTGGCAGTGTTTATCTTTCAAACGGTTGACTTTGAAAAAAAATCGTCTTAGGAACCTCAATGTCATTTTAAAAGACCTATCTATAAATACCCCACACGTATTGGTAAGAACAAAAAAAAAATTTCAGTTTCAGTTCCATGTATGGGGGCCCCCCCTTAATCTTTTTATTTTTTTATTTTTGTGTTAAATTCGTTAAGCGGTTAACAGAATACATCTGCTTATTAAGTTTCAACTGTGTAATCCTAATACTATCGGAATAAAGTGGCTGTGACATACGGACGGACGGACAGACAGACAGACGGACATGACGAATCTATAAGGCTGGCCCCAGACCTACCGGTTCCGTTTCTTTGCTTTGCTGTGCTACCTTGCTTGAAAGACCGCCGGCCAACCAGGGTTATTTTCAATCTATCGCATTTTGGGACTAGACCAAATTGGCAAGATAGCCATTAGCTTGGTTTTATCAAATATCATCGCCTGGATTGCGAAGTAGGAAGCTTTTAGGCGATATGCCACCCTGAACATGGACTCCGATCGTTAAAAATAACTCGATCGCTTATTTATACAAGATGTTTGGTAAAGCCCTATAAAACTGAATATGGTAGATAGGGACCATAATAAAACTGAACAACTTTTACTATGGGACCAAATCTGAACTCGCGAAAAAAATGAGTTGTTTCATACATTTTGATAATTTCGTTATTAATTTTTGTATAAAACAGCAGTTTTTTTTTAAAACGAAAACTAAAACTTCTCATCGCACCCCAGACGACGATATTTGATAACACCAAACTAATGGCTATCGTGCCAATGTGGTCTGGTCAAAATATGCGATAGATTGAAAATGAGCCTCTTGGCCGGCGGTCCATGGTAGAACAGCAAAGCAAAGAAATGGAACCGGTAGGTCTGGGGCCAGCCTAAGGGTTCCGTTTTTTGCCATTTAGGCTACGGAACCCTAAAAATATGGGCCGACTGTACATTCCTAATTTAGTTGTCATTTGAATTATTTTTTCTATCAATTTTTATTATTGAGATTTCTAAAATGTCTGAGAACTACAGTTTTTCCCTGTTTTCCTGACAGATGGGTATATTCCTGACATTTTTTATGCACAACGGGAGTTGTGCTTAGCCTTCACCTCAAAGTGACGATAAGGCCGAAGGTGGAAGCGCACTACACCCGGAATCCTCATCACTGAGGAACTGGCTATCTCACCTCTAACTGCCGGAACGCAACCATTTTTAAATTGTTGTTATGGCGTCAGACTTAGGCAAGATGGTAGTAGCTAGCCAGGCGGACTTGAGCCCTACCACCAACTAAACCAAGTACAAATTTGTGACTCCCTTGGGAATCGAACCCGGGACCCCTGCGTCTTACACGAATGGGCGAACCACTAGACCACAGAGGCGGTTACATTTCAGGAAAATTCCCATCATCTGGTAACGCCCACTTTGAATGGTTATCAGCTCTAAGTATATAGCTCTAAGTATTAAATTGCGTATAAACCTCGCAGATGATTATAAAAAAATACATGTATACCTAGTTGGTTACTAAGTTCTGTAACTATGGAAAACATGAATAATACTAAATTTACAAATAATGCTACAATGAATTATATACCAAATGAAAGCACAAATATTTAAGATTATCATGTATTAAAATTATTCGAAATGACCGCCTCTGGCATGAATACACGCCTTTAGACGACGAGGCCAGTCATCGATGGCAGCACGAACTACCACCATATCCAATTCTGCGACTGCCTTGAGAATAGCGCGCTTAAGAGAGTCGAGATTCATGTGGGGCTTAGCACATGCTTTCTCCTCAATAAGTTGCCATATGGCATAATCCAGAGGATTTAAGTCTGGGCTGGAGGATGGCCATTCTTCCTGCGCGATAAAATCAATTTTGTTAGCCCGAAACCATGCTTGTGTAGATTTTGCTTTGTGCGCAGGGGCAGAGTCCTGCTGGAAGACCCATGGCTGGTTTTGAAATAAAGTGTGGCTTAAGGGTTTGACAACAGGTTCCAGAACGGTATCTTGATAGACTCTAGCGCCAGTTTTCACACCTTTTTCACAGAAATGAACCTTACTTAGCCCTGAATAGGACACCCCCAGCCAAATCATCACTGATGAGGGGTGGTGACCTCGTTGGACCCTCGGAGCAATCATGCTGGCTTCTTTACTATTCTTAGCGTATACTCTATCATTTTGACGGTTAAAATTTTCTTCGACTGTGAAGATTTTTTCATCAGTAAACAAGATTTTTCGATGGCCGTTTTGTGCGTACCGCTTTAGTAGAGCGAAACTTCGTGCTAACCTCATAGCCTTCAATCGTGCGTTTAGCAGATGGCCCTTTTGTCTACGGTAAGCGTGAAGCCCAAGGTCATCATTGATAATTTTTTTAAGGGAACTTCTCTTCACAGTCGTCTGTATTGCCAATAACTTTGCTTCCGGACGGGATTTCTCGTGATTCTCGCCTTCACTGCCTTGATCACAGCTGGTGTCCGAACGGTGCGTGGTCTTCCTGATCTTTTTCGGTCATCGACGGTCAAGGTATTACTGTACCTATGGATAGTGCGATAAATAAATTGCTTGTTGATTTTCAACTTTTGTAGCAACTTGAAAATCATATTCGGTGGCTGCCCACATTTGTGCAGAGCAATTACAGCGACACGATTCTCCTTCAACCCCCATTCCATGGTGAAATAAACAAAATATGATATACGTGTGGTATGGAATTATAGCTTATAAAACTGTCAATAATATGTCATTTTTATTTTTTCTTTTCATTTGTTTTAATGGCCAGTAATCGATAAAGAAACTCAGTAACAGAACTTTTGACCAACCTGTGTACATACACTCACGCCTGTTTCCCAATTTCCCATGGGCGTAGGCAGAGACTATGGATCGCCACCTGCTACGATCCTTGCACACTTCTTTCGCTTCATTCACATCAATCAATCTTTTCATACATGCCTTGCGGTTTTTGTCACTGCGTACAACAGCCTTTTTATAATAACCCCTATTTGGTCTGCGTAGGTTTTTCTGGGACGCCCTTGTGCAATCGTTCATTTCATCATCAAAAAATCAGAATATCATCAAAAGCGCTTGCGTAGGGTCATATTTTTAGTATAAATAAAATAATAGCGGAAACGTATAGAATTACACATCAAAATACACTTTAACATACTGTGTAGTAGCTCCGATAACTTTTTTTCAAGAAAGATAATTGTGCTAAAGATTATCATGAAAAAACAACAAAAAAAACGAAAAGGTTATTTTCGTAAAGAAAAAGACCGAGAAAATGTTTTCGCATAACCGAGCCTTAACCCAAAAATACGGTATCTAAATAAAAAGAACAAATAAGAACAGATGAAAGTAACTCACTGTATAATTTGAAGTAGCTGATAACACTGCTATTCTGGGTCACTGGAAGATAACACGGTGATAACTGATAACGGTGCAATGGAATTATTGTAGCCTTGAGATTTCTTATTATTTTTTTAACCAAGATGTTACTGAAACTATTTTTCAGTATCGATATTTGTTTTTGGGAATAATTATACAACCTGCCCTATAACGAAAAATCTTCGTGTCCGATTTACCTCAGTGTCTCAAGACGAAAGTCTATGACCAGTATGTGTTGCCAGTGATGACTTACGGCAGTGAAACGTGGTCGCTAACTATGGGTCTCATAAGGAGGCTCAATGTCACCCAGCGTGCAATGGAGAGAGCCATGCTTGCCGTTTCCCTGCGTGATCGAATCAGAAATGAAGAGATCCGTAGGAGAACTAAAGTAACCGACATCGCTAGAAGGATTGTTCAGCTGAAGTGGCAGTGGGCACATAGCGAGAAGAACCGATGGCCGTTGGGGCGGAAAGGTTCTTGAATGGCGACCGCGCACCGGACGACGCTCCGTGGCGTAGGCCCCCCACAAGGTGGACCGACGTTAGGGTGAAGGTCGCGCGGGAAGCCACTGGATGCAGGCAGCGCAGGACCGATCGTCGTGGAGATCCTTGGGGGAGGCCTATACCCAGCAGTGGGTGTCGTGCGGCTTATATGATGATGATGATGTCCTATAACTTTGATATTCTTTACGTCAAAATAGTGAAAGGAAACTCCTAGAACATGTGGTCCAAAATTGCATAGTTTTGGAGATATCATCAATAATAATTTAATTACTTCAAAAGTTTTTACCCTAACTAAACTACTAAGATTACTTTACTACTAAGATTTTTCTTGATGAGTTTATTCATATTTAGAGGTACGGAAACGCTACGTTGCCATATTTCACATAAAATGTTTGTTTCATTGACTTTGTATTAGGTATTAATTTCTGTGAAAAAAAAAATTGAAAAATATTTCCTATACCATTCGATTATATTTCATGGTCTCATTAATACCCTAGCTGCTAGCTAGTTATAGGATATAATTTGAAAAACAAGAGTGGAATTTTAGGGCGGTTTAAAAGTCTCTACGCAGTAGTATACCTATTTGGGTTAAAAGAAACAAAATGACTTCGATTCTAAAATTGAAATACAAGATTCATTCGTTAAATGGCGTTTTCTCCCGACTTTATTGAATAAACATTGACTTTGAATCTTCGATCAGAGCTTTGAATATGCAAAGCTGTCCTCATGAATTAAATAAATTTTAACTTATTTACTACGGAAAAACGAGTCATCGAAAAATGTTCAGCTATCCACATTTTTTCAAATGGCAGAAAAGTCAAAAACGTGGGTGCATAAACTATAGTTCTTTTCATTCGAAATTAAGAAAACGAAATGTCAATTGACTTCCAATTTGGTTAAGCTTCTTGCAAGAAGCTTATACCTCCCTCCAATACCTTGGGAGTATAAGCTTCTTGGCTTCTTGCAATTTGGCATTGATCTGTCATTTGGATACCTCAGACTAATAAGTGAAAAAGTACAGTAGATTATGAATCACAGATTAAAAAACAATTTAAGTACTTATACAACTTCAGCTTCTGTTCTTCTTGTTAGTTAAAAAAAGTCTGGAACAGGTGGTAGGAAAATATAGACGACTAGCGGCCGCCCGCGACTTCGTCTGCGTGGAAAGATTTTTCGTTATCCCTCGGGAATTATACTTTTTTTCGGGATAAATAATAAATAAATAAATAAAATAAATAAAAATATTTTTATTGATTAGTTTCTAAGCTAAAAACATTTTACAGTGCAGGTGTTACAAACAACAGATTTTGTCTAATCACACGATCAGTCGCCCACCCAATCCAACGAACTAGGCACAAAAGACCTGTATCTCGTGGATCAGGAAGCGAAGACAGTCTGATAGAGATTCAGTGTGTAAACTATTTTATAATTAAGCATAAGAGAAACATAAAAAGGTACACAAAAATAGTTTATAAGAATTCCCAAACTAGAATTATTATTCTGTTTATTCGGGAATTCATGCTTCAAACGCCGCTATGCGTGTGTGTGTATTAGTTTGTATTTGAGTGTGTGTGTGTGTGTGTGTGTGTGTGTGTGTGTGTGTGTGTGTGTGTGTGTGTGTGAGTGGGTGTGTTGTATGTGCTTTTTTCTTTTATTAACACATGTGCGAGTGTATTGTCATGAGAGTGTGTGTATTTAGTTGTGTATGAGTTAATGCGTGAGAGTGTGAATGTACTGCACAAGTTACTTATTAATGCAAAAACAATTTAGAAATGCCAAATTTAAAACAATTTATTTTTAATTTGTTTGTCATAAATTATCATTTAGGTTTGAGTTATCAGTAGATCCTCTGTTTCCGCGTACGTTAGGGTCCCTAGCCAATTTTGGATCTTGCATTTAGCTACCCGTTTCGTACAAGAGTATATTTTCAGTACTTTGTTGGTTTTGTTGTAAATTTTACAACTAAGGACCCTATAATGCCTTTTAGCAAGCTTAGTCCTATGTCGAGGGGTGCAGCAGACAAGATCAGGGCCCTATTCAATAAAACTTACAATTTACAAGTTACAATTACAGGTGACAGGTGACAATTTTACAAGTTTCTGTTCAATAAAAAATACAAGTTACAAATTTGTGATGGTGGAAAATTTACATATTTGTCGAATTGTACTTACAATTTTACATATTTCTGTTCAATAAACATTTTCCTGTTACAGGTGACAATTTACAAATTTGTAGGAAAAACTGCTTTATTGAACGCATAATTGTATTTACAAGTTTACTTATTTGTAGAATTGTAATACATTTCTGACAGGTGACCTCACCCTCGGTAAAATTTTATAACTCGGCATTTTTTTTTTGTTTTAGCTGCTTTTTTTACCATAATCCAGTATGTAAAGGAGTAATAACGATGAAATCGTGTTAATCGAACGACAAAGAAGAAAAACGTGTTAATATTTAAAAACATAATATTTTTTTCTTTTGATGTGACTGATTTCACATTTAATGAGAAGTTTAGGGTAAGTTAGGCAACTATCAATTATTTTGAAATTCTAAGATTTTTGAAATCTATCCTCGTTAATTAAGAATCTTCAACAAAAATTTCGAGGAGCTTGGTGGCGCCGTGGTTTAGCGCTTGGCCCACCGATTGCGGAGGTTAAGCAACGTTCGCAAGGGTCGCTCATGGGATGGGTGACCATAATTTATTATCTCGAGCTCCTCCGTGCTTCGGATGGCTCGTTAAGCCGTTGGTCCCGGCTGCATTAGCAGTCATTAACACCCACCAATCCGCATTGAGCCCGCGTGGTGGGTTATGGCCCGTCCTTTTTATCCACCCATAAGGAAGGCCTGTGCCCCAGCAGTGGGGACATAAAAATGTCTGATGGACAACAACAATTTACAAATTTATGTAATTTGTAAATTACAATTACAAATTTGTAGATACAATATTGTCCTCGAAATCTACAGGCGTTTTCTACATATGCAAACCTTTATTGAACAGCATTTACAATTGTAATATTTGTAAGATTTTTACTTGTAAAATTCTTACATAATTGTAAGGTTTATTGAACAGCACTTGTCATACAACTTGACAAATATGTCACTTATTGACAAATTTGTAGGATTGTAAGTTTTATTGAATAGGGCCCAGACTCCATCCCCCCTCCCCCTTCCTACGCCAATGAGTATATTGACAGACGAACTTGGGACATTCCAAATTCGGAGTTGTGCACATAAGGTTACCTACCAGAGTCAGGATTTGTCCTGTTAATCTAACCCGGGACCCCTGCATCTTACACGGGTAGGCGAACCACTAGACCAGAGAGGCGTTGGCTTAAAGCGACATCCAAATAAGTGGTTACGTTTTGGCCTCCTAAATCAATGCACAAATTGTTATCTAACTTTACTGGCTGATCTGGCCAGTCTCAAAAGCTACCACCGGTTCTTTTTTTATCGCCAAACTCGAAACTGGTTCGAGACCGGTCCAAAAATCCTGGAGAGTGGGACGGGTTGAGGATGAAAGAGATGGGTGATGCAAGCTTCGAATATCCGCGTGACGAGTTTTAAGCTCGAAATTGAACTTGGAAAAAGTTGTTTGGTACCTATTGAAAGAGATTTCAGTCACATTGCTAGACAACGTGTTACATAATAACCCCTTATGCCAAATATGGCAGATAATAGGTACCATCAAACTCAACAACTTTTACTATGGAACCAACTCTGAAAAAAAAACAGCTGTTTCATACAAAAATTAATAACGAAAATGTCAAAATGTGTGAAACAGCTGAATTTCTTTCGCGATTTCATAGTTGGTCCCATAGTAAAAGTTGTTGAGTTTGATGGTACCTATTATCTGCCATATTTGGCATTAGGGGTTATTTTGTAACACGTTTTAAACGTCTATTAAACCTTACTTGTCATATTTGCTATTACATTGCCTCGCAGTCGAAGTAGCAATGTAATGATACCTTCAAAAAATACTAGAGCCTGGGTCTTAAAAATTCGACGTTTATTTTTATTAAAATCTTTTCCTATTAACAACTTGTTAAATAATAACGTCAGAGGGCGACACTTTCGGTATGGGATGCACTTTAAGACGAAAAATAGCGAATGCTAAAACCTTAAATTTAAACATTAAGGCGACTCTATATGCAAGACTAGCGCCACTCCCGAAAAAAACAATGGAGATGCCAACGCAAAGCTAATTGTAGATGTCGCTGAGTACGCTTGTTCCTAAGACAGGACATGACAGGACGTTCAGAACAAAATGTATGGTAAAATAGGTATTTATTTAGTGGGTTTTTTTTACCGAAAAAGACCCATTGACCCAAAATGCATATAAAAGACTATTCTACAATGCAAATGCCGGAATTTAAAGTCAAATTAAGACGTTTTTATTCTTACAGAATTTATAATTTTTTTCTATATCCAGATTTTTCAGAAATTTGTAAGTGCCAACATTTTAAAGCCTATAACACAGAATTTAATCATTTAAGAACTTAAAAAACGTTTTTTTTTAAGTAAAAGTCCTTTGTTTTCATAGTTCTCGTGGAACAAGCGTACGCAGCGCCATTTTGACAGTTGCCTTACCCATTCCCGTGTATACACAACTTATTGAAAATCCAAGCTTATGATCACCTTGCAAAATAAATATCAATAGATTTATAAACTCACAAACATTTAATGACGACAGAATTACTGTGGTTTTTCTCAACGAAAAACAAAACGACGATCGTTTTTAACTTTTTTCCCCACTAAAACTGCAAACAATTATACTGATATTTTACACGGTAATTATTTTTTGCGGCAGTAGCGCTAGTGTCGCATATAAAGTCGCCTTAACTGTGTGCTATGTGTCTGGTTCACGCAAATGTTAATTTCCAAGTGTCTCATTCATAGACATAGAAACATTTTCGCTGCGCTCAAGAAGACCAACAAAGCGTGGAAAAGAGAAGTTAACATCATACGGACACGGTCTATGTAAAAAAGAGACAAAGGATCAAGTGACATGTGCCAACATTTTTTACAGTAAGAGCCCCTAGCGACTCGCCTAGCAAATGAGCAATCACAGTCTGTTTAAAATATTTGTTAATCTTAATTAGAATTTAAAATAAAGGTATTGTGGAGCCATGGTGTCTTGTGCTCTAAGTAATTGTGATGTGACAAAAAGAAATAATCCAAGTAATCACACTTTTCACAGGTAAATACGATATTGCCACACATTTCTCTAAAACCAAATTTCTCTACATTTATTCGTTTATCGACGAAAAAAACAGTATGGAACATAGTTTATTAATTTCCATTGCCATATATAGTCATATTTTATGAATCTAAGTCATATTTTACGTAAATCATATAAAATGTATGCATTAGTTTTCGGATCACCTGTTTATCGACATTGTTGTTCTTTGACATTCTATTTCTATGGTCTCATTTCATCTACAGGTCAGTTAACTAAAGCTGGCGCGTTCACAGTACTCACACTTATGCAATTTCACTATACAGGATGTTTAAAAATAAATGATTTTCAACTATTTGATTCATAAGTGTAGACTAGAGTTAGTTTTTAGTAAAATGGGTGCGTTGTAGATAAATAAATACAAATATATGTGTTACTTGTTTTTATTATGATTATTACATTATTGCTTTTAATCAGAATCGTAAATTAAATCTTCTATCCCACTAAAACTTTCATCGCTCGAAGAACTTGATGTTTCGCTGTCGGAATTTCCTACTGTTATTATAAATGAGTCAGTGAAATTATCCACTTTTGGTTCCAGTTGAATATATCTTTCCTCATGTTCTCGCGTCTTTCTCCAAACGCCACTAAACATATCCAGAGTAATAGAATCTGCTTCTTTTCTAAATAATTCTTCCACAGTTGTCAAGTTAAACTTAACATTTTGTGATGCAACTTTCCCTTTAATTATACCCCACAGTAACTCTATTGGGTTGAGTTCTGGATGGTAGGGTGGTAGGCGCAATACACTATCTCCGTGATCTTCGAGGATTTTATCAAGCACAAATTGTGTATGGTTTGGCTTGTTTTTTTTTATTATATCATATAGTACAGGTTTTGTGTTTCTTTCTGGATATGATATATTATATTTGTCCAACCAAGCTAACATGTCACCTTTTCTTGAATTCGATGTGGGCGCTGGATCCGATACGACGTTGTGGTACGATGCATTATCGACTACTAAAACTGACTGAGGCGGTAAATTTGGAAGAAGTTTTTCTGTAATCCATTTCTGATAATTACCAGCATTCATATTACTGTGATAATCTCCCGTTTGCTTTTTTGCTGGATAGATAAGCAAAGCTTCTGGAACGAATCCTTGTTCCGAGCAGGCATGAACTATCACTAGCATATCGCCCTTGGAAATAGGTACTTTACAACCTTTGTTCGTTTCGTCGGCCCATGATGATGGCAACGTATGCGAGCTGTGTATATAAGTTTCATCAGTATATATTATAGGGCGGCCTTGTGATCTATATTCTTGCAATTTCGAAAGATATAATGTTCTTTTGAGTCTGATGTGACTTTTTTCAATTAGTAGTTTTTTATTATTTTGTGTCTTTCTCCATCTGAAACCTAGCCTCCGAACGATCTTCCTTAGTGAAGAAATACCACCCTCAAAGTTGATACTTTCTTTCAACACTTCTAATAACTTTTTCAATGTCGGAAATGTATGCTTAACCAGATGGAAGTTGTAGATAGTTCGCCTTATGACTTCTTGGTTAAAACTATCTACTGTACATTTTTTTGCTAACCTTGGTCGCTTTTTACCCGGTGTTCTGAAAGAAACTTCATACCCCAATCTTTTGGATGCTTGCGGCTCTCCTTCTTTTGAAGTAGATGGTTGTGATGTTGCATCAGCCTTAACAGCCGTTTTTACTTGATTGCGTACTTCACAAACAATTCGTTGAATACTTCTCTGAGAAACACCAGTCGCCTGCGATGTCAAACCGTACAAATCTTTCATTGGAAGATATCCACCATCACTGTTTTTATTATCATGCATGAAATAGTTAAAAACATTCTACACTATTTCACGAGATTGTCCCTTTTAAGTTTTTCCGGAACCAATTCTTTCCGAAGACATTTTATTCTAACCTCCAAATACAACACTCGCGCCGCGCGTTGATCACACGTGACTGACTGACGCTAACATTTAACATCACGCTGTATTTATAAACAGAAGCAAAAGAAAAACAATAACTGTCCCCTTCACGCTCATAAGATAGACCGCGCGCGAGAGAGACGGACAGACTTTTCATGATGCGTATGCAGTACGACGTCACGCCGCGCGCTTATTCACAGACACTACACAAGCGCAATGTGTAAATGTGTTGAACGCGCCAGCTTTAGTTAACTGACCTGTAATAACAATAAAAAGTCAATAACAACTAGCTTACTCCATTAGTAAGGTCCAAAGAATTCAATATAGTTCGCCAAACACTCACCGATATAACTTAAAATTCTTGAGAATCGCTTCAAAGTTATCGATAAGCTGACTCGCGAGTTATCTACCAGATAAGATACCAACCATTCGAATGTTTGTTTTGTGACAAAATACATTTCGATTGCTAATATTTACGCCAGTCATATCTTACAAATAAAAGACTTAAAACGCAAAACGTGAAGGACCATGGAATGATATAAGCAGCGAAATAAAATCTATGGAAGTGTAACAGACGTTAGAGAATTCTTTACAGTAAATGTAGTTTGTATTTTAAAGAAAAGAGACAGATTTTTTGACAGATGGATGTGACCCATTGCTACATTTCTTTTCATCATCATCATCATCATCATCGCCGCACGACACCCACTGCTGGGTATAGGCTTCCCCCAAGCATTTCCACGACGATCGGTCCTGCGATTCCCACATCCAGTGGCTTCCGGCAACCTTCACCATCGTCGGTCCACCTTGTCGGGGGCCTACCTACGGAGCGCCGTCCGGTGCGCGGTCGCCATTCAATAACCTTTCCGCCCCAACGGCCATCGGTTCTTCTCGCTATGTGTCCAGCCCACTGCCACTTTAGCTGATTATCATTTGACACTCTTTTATAAGTTTTTATTTGCACCAAAAAGAAGTGTCAATGTGTCACATCCTCTTTCAAATGAAAGCAATACCTATAGATTTTGAAATTATACAATAAGTACCCTGTTTAGTTTAGTCAAATGGTGTAAAAGACGCAAAGAAGGCAAAAAGATGCAAAGATAACGTATCATAAGTACAGATTATGGTCGCAGTGTTTAGTGGCTTTGTGCTGCATTATCATAACTAAATGCCAGCATTTTTAGCCCCGCCCGGGGCGGCCACTTCGTTGTAATTTTTGTGTGGTGATATTTTTTGAGCGGAATGCTTGTTCCATAGATTCAAGTTCGATGGATACCCGTGAGTTTCATAAAAGACCCAGCTCCTCATACCCTCCTGAAATTCATATATTGCAAGTGCTGCAAAGGGTGCAATGGTCGAGGTTACACCTGCAATTCCTCAAAAGATATTAGACATAAGGTGTATTGACATAGTCGCTTTCCCGTCCCTCTTGCGCTCTCAACAGAGGCATGCCTCATAGAATATTGAATTCTATTCTAGGGCACATGCCCTCTTGTCAAAAACGTCAAATTACTATCGCAAAGTCGAAACGGCACGGTTTGGAGGTATTGCATGCGTCTGATCTGATGTAAATTTAATTAAAAGTTAAAATGACTCGGTGAAGACAGACCAAAACGAAACTGTAGCTGCTCATTCTATTCTGCAAGTTCTACATCTACAACTTAATAATGTAAATATTGACATCATTAAACCAGACGTGTTAAAATATGTAAATAACTACCATTTGAATCAATTATAAACGAAACAGTTTATATTAAGTAACATTAACATAAAGTTATGGTTTAAATTAACAGTTAGTTTTATAATTAACTTAATTGTTAAAACATAAACTCTTGGCACCTGTTTTGGACTTTAGCAAAACTTGCAGTTTTAATGAGCTATCGAGTTTTTCAATAGACCTTTTATGTATAGGAATCTAACGCAAAGCCTTTGATTATTTATATGTCTAGAATCTAGATAGACAGCCGAAGCTACGAATGCGTCAAAAAATATTTAGAGACGATGATGCTAAAAACGCACACCAACCTAAAATGTTGGCCTGTTACTGTTTGGTTATTTCGTCAAAAGCGCAACACTCTATCTCAGGGGTTCCCAACCTTTTTTTGTCTACTGCCCACTTTAAGAATAAATTATTTTTTAACGCCCCCCTTTTTAAACATACTTAAAAACCGCTAAGTACTTATAACTGATTATTGAAACGCCAGAGTATCTTTCATTGAAAATAAAACAAACATAATCAATTCTTATATAAAAACTAATGTGAAGGTTGAATCTGATGCTGTTCAATAATGCCCCCTTTTTTCTGGGTCTCTTACCGCCCCCCTTTAGGCCTGCAGCGCCCACAAGGGGGCGTTATCGCCCACGTTAGAATGCTGATCAGATCAGTTGGGTGTGTATAGTGATCTGAATCTCCTCCATTCACTCTCTGGATGGCCATCATCAGATCACAGCTAGGTCAATCCTCGGCGGAGAACCAAGGCTTCAAATTTACCTCGTTTGTATGAAAATCGTCTGGTGTCTTTTATTATGTGACCGCCAAATAATCGCTGTAAATAATCTAAGTGAAGAGCCTACTGTGGGTCACATCACACGGGATGGGTGGTCAAACCAAGGAGATAAGATAAGTAATTAACTCTGTGCCTCATAGCCTTGAGTCATGAGACGATTCGATAGGTAACTCTATCAGTTTTTTTTTTATATCAGACAGTAAGAAGCTAAAGGGATAAGCTTGCCTCATAATCCGGTGTACCGTTACATAAGACAGACTCACGATTATGATGCGGCTTTACGAGACTGGTTTGGTAATGCTGGCGTTGTATCACAAGCTATATGCTATAAAAAAGTATAGAAATACGCAACATCGGAGCTTAGGTTACGCACTGAGATGTACCGCAGTCCTTCACAAAATTTTAGTGTCCAAGTTACAGTCAGTGGCACGAATCACCCCCGTGAAGATAGCCACCCCAATTCGAGTGCCCAGGTTTTGAGGGTGCAGGACGTTAGTTTAGCGTTAGTTTTGATTTGTTTTGGAAAAAAAATCGTTTGTTTCGATTTCCTTCATACTTTTTTTTTAAAAACAAAAGTGGGGTGGCTATCTTCACGCTAGCCACCCCATTCCACCAAATGGTTTTATTTAAATTTTATTCGATAGATATTTGTTAGTTTCGTTTGTTTTGATTGAAATTTTCGTTTGTTTAGACTCCGTATTCTCTAGAAAAAAATGCAAAGTGGGGTGGCTATCTTCACAGGAAGATAGCCACCCCATATGGCAAAACAAAATAAAAATTACGCATTATGATTGCTTTCCGTTAGTTTTGATTTGTTTTGATAAAATTTTGTTTGTTTTGACAAACCAAAAAAAGTTATGGGATTTTTAAATTTTTTTTGGGAAATCTTGCCTGCACGCAATAACAACCTTAACAACTCGTTATATGGATTAATTTATGTGAGGAATCATTGAAAAATGCTAAATCTATGTAAGCACATCAAAATGTACCGTTACTCATTGAAAAAATTAGGCTATAAATAGGTAGATACACATAGGCAAAATACTCAAATCGTAGAATTCAGTTAGTACGCCTAGAAACGCTATTATAATAATAGGCTAAAGAAGCGCCCGCAAATGACTAGGTTCAAATGAAAGATGCAAGTCTTAGCTACGGCCTAACATAAGTCGTTTCGTTTGTTTCGAAATAGACAACTGTGTAGACCAGGAGCAAACATACGGAACTTTATAATTACCTACTCAATTCAAACCGCTAAAAGTATTTGTTTTGAAGGAGCGCCCGCAAATAACTAGGCTCAAATGAAAGATGCAAGTCTTAGCTATGGCCCTACATAAAACTTTTCGTTTGTTTCGAAATAGACAACTGTGTAGACCAGGCGCAAACATTCGGTTCGTTATAATTACCTGCTCACTTCAAATCGCTAAAACTATTTGTTTTGAAGGAGCGCCCGCAAATGATTAGTTTATAATGAAAGATGCAAGTCTTAGCTATGGCCCTACATAAGTCATTTCGTTTGTTTCGAAATAGACAACTGTGTAGACCAGGAGTAAACATACGGTTCGTTAAAATAACCTGCTCACTTCAAACCGCTAAAAGTATTTGTTTTGAAGGAGCGCCCGCAAATGACTAGGTTCAAATGAAAGATGTAAGTCTTAGCTATGGCCCTACATAAAACTTTTCGTTTGTTTCGAAATAGACAACTGTGTAGACCAGGAGTAAACATACGGTTCGTTAAAATAACCTGCTCATTCCAAACCGCTAAAAGTATTTGTTTTGAAGGAGCGCCCGCAAATGACTAGGTTCAAATGAAAGATGCAAGTCTTAGCTATGGCCCTACATAAGTCTTTTCGTTTGTTTCGAAATAGACAACTGTGTAGACCAGAAGTAAACATACGGAACTTTATAATTACCTACTCAATTAAAAATGCTAAAAGTATTTGTTTTGAAGGAGCGCCCGCAAATGACTAGGTTCAAATAAAAGATGCAAGTCTTAGCTATGACTCTACATAAAACTTTTCGTTTGTTTTGAAATAGACAACTGTGTAGACCAGGAGTAAACATTCGGTTCGTTATAATTACCTGCTCACTTCAAACCGCTAAAAGTATTTGTTTTGAAGGAGCGCCCGCAAATGAATAGGTTCAAATGAAAGATGCAAGTCTTAGCTATGACCATACATAAGTCTTGTCGTTTGTTTCGAAATAGACAACTGTGTAGACCAGGAGCAAACATACGGTTCGTTAAAATAACCTGCTCACTTCAAACCGCTAAAAGTATTTGTTTTGAAGGAGCGCCCGCAAATGATTAGTTTATAATGAAAGATGCAAGTCTTAGCTATGACCCTACATAAAACTTTTCGTTTGTTTCGAAATAGACAACTGTGTAGACCAGGAGTAAACATTCGGTTCGTTATAATTACCTGCTCACTTCAAACCGCTAAAAGTATTTGTTTTGAAGGAGCGCCCGCAAATGAATAGGTTCAAATGAAAGATGCAAGTCTTAGCTATGACCATACATAAGTCTTGTCGTTTGTTTCGAAATAGACAACTGTGTAGACCAGGAGCAAACATACGGTTCGTTAAAATAACCTGCTACCTTCAAACCGCTAAAAGTATTTGTTTTGAAGAAGCGCCCGCAAATGACTAGGTTCAAATGAAAGATGCAAGTCTTAGCTATGGCCCTACATAAAACTTTTCGTTTGTTTCGAAATAGACAACTGTGTAGACCAGGAGCAAACATACGGTTCGTTAAAATAACCTGCTCACTTCAAACCGCTAAAAGTATTTGTTTTGAAGGAGCGCCCGCAAATGATTAGTTTATAATGAAAGATGCAAGTCTTAGCTATAACCCTAAATAAAACTTTTCGTTTGTTTCGAAATAGACAACCGTGTAGACCAGGAGTAAACATTCGGTTCGTTATAATTACCTGCTCACTTCAAACCGCTAAAACTATTTGTTTTGAAGGAGCGCCCGCAAATGAATAGGTTCAAATGAAAGATGCAAGTCTTAGCCATGACCATACATAAGTCTTGTCGTTTGTTTCGAAATAGACAACTGTGTAGACCAGGAGCAAACATACGGTTCGTTAAAATAACCTGCTCACTTCAAACCGCTGAAAGTATTTTTTTTGAAGGAGCGCCCGCAAATGACTAGGTTCAAATGAAAGATGCAAGTCTTAGCTATGGCCCTACATAAGTCTTTTCGTTTGTTTCGAAATAGACAACTGTGTAGACCAGAAGTAAACATACGGAACTTTATAATTACCTACTCAATTAAAACCGCTAAAAGTATTTGTTTTGAGGGAGCGCCCGCAAATGACTAGGTTCAAATGAAAGATGCAAGTCTTAGCTATGACCATACATTAGTCTTGTCGTTTGTTTCGAAATAGACAACTGTGTAGACCAGGAGCAAACATACGGAACTTTATAATTACCTACTCAATTCAAACCGCTAAAAGTATTTGTTTCGAAGGAGCGCCCGCAAATGACTAGGTTCAAATGAAAGATGCAAGTCTTAGCTATGACCCTACATAAAACTTTTCGTTTGTTTCGAAATAGACAACTGTGTAGACCAGGAGCAAACATACGGTTCGTTAAAATAACCTGCGGGGCTACTCAAATGGCCACTTTTCTATTCGTTCGCTAACTTAAAAATTGAAAATAAGCCATAAACACCAAAATAACGTGTCGTAGGCTTGTCAATTCCATACAATACGACAATGTCTGTGATTTACATAAACTTGCGACGTCTGACTTGATCATTAATTGCTTATTTTTAAGATTTAAGTTAGCGAACGAATAGAAAAGTGGCCCTTTGAGTAGCCCCCCTGTTCACTTCAAACCGCTAAAAGTATTTGTTTTGAAGGAGCGCCTGCAAATAACTATAGATAGGCTCAAATGAAAGATGCAAGTCTTAGCTATGACCCTACATAAAACTTTTCGTTTGTTTCGAAATAGACAACTGTGTAGACCAGGAGCAAACATGCGGTTCGTTAAAATAACCTGTTCACTTCAAACCGCTAAAAGTATTTGTTTTGAAGGAGCGCCCGCAAATATTTAGGCTCAAATGAAAGATGCAAGTCTTAGCTATGACCCTACATAAAACTTTTCGTTTGTTTCGAAATAGACAACTGTGTAGACCAGGAGCAAACATACGGTTCGTTAAAATAACCTGTTCACTTCAAACCGCTAAAAGTATTTGTTTCGAAGGAGCGCCCACAAATAACTAGGCTCAAATAAAAGATGCAAGTCTTAGCTATGACCCTACATAAAACTTTTCGTTTGTTTCGAAATAGACAACTGTGTAGACCAGGAGCAAACATACGGTTCGTTAAAATAACCTGTTCACTTCAAACCGCTAAAAGTATTTGTTTTGAAGGAGCGCCCGCAAATAACTAGGCTCAAATGAAAGATGCAAGTCTTAGCTATGACCCTACATAAAATTTTTCGTTTGTTTCGAAATAGACAACTGTGTAGACCAGGAGCAAACATACGGTTCGTTAAAATAACCTGTTCACTTCAAACCGCTAAAAGTATTTGTTTTGAAGGAGCGCCCGCAAATAACTAGGCTCAAATGAAAGATGCAAGTCTTAGCTATGGCCCTACATAAAACTTTTCGTTTGTTTCGAAATAGACAACTGTGTAGACCAGGAGCAAACATACGAAACTTTATAATTACCTACTCAATTCAAACTGCTAAAAGTATTTGTTTTGAAGAAGCGCCCGCAAATAAAAGATGTTTCTGAGATAAAGATGGTTCTTTGTATTAAGTCCTGTTCGCATTTGTTATGTTTGTTTTGTTACATGTACTTCTGTGTTCTTCTTGTTTTTTGCATGCCACGTTGCATCATTGTTATTTCTCTATGGCGGCTGATGACGTGTCCACCACGTGTCCACCCACAACGTGTCCATTTGTCCATGTTTTTAAAATAATAAGTGTGTGGAGGTAAAATTGTTTTTTTTGCCGAAAAAACGAAAAAGCAGTTACTGAACTGTCAGTGCAGCTGTCACCTGTCAGTTTTGCGTTTTGTGTGCGCTTGACCACAGACTAGCTAGACTATGTACTGCACAGATTAAATTAATTGTTGTGTATTCTCCCATAAATGAAAGGCAAATCTCTGTGCTACCTATTTTTATAATTTGTTTCTTTTGTATACCTATTTTGTAAAACTATTTAATGTGTAAATGTCTGTGTTTTTCGATCCTGATGTCATTACTGTGCTCGGCAGAATATCAGTGCAGCAGGCCTAGCCTGCTGCTTATACTGAGTCGAGTACAGTTTTGGCATCACGCGACGATGCGCAACGTTATCGTTTATTGGCCTTGTATGTGTGTAGTTCTTTGTACTGTCTTTGTGATGTTGTGTATCGTTGTGTGTTTTCAAAATAAATGTCTTTTCTTTCTTTCTTTCTTTCTTTCTTTCTTCTTTCAAATGACTAGGTTCAAATAAAAGGTGCAAGTCTTAGCTATCGCCTTACATAAGTCGTTCCGTTTGTTTCGAAATAGACAACTGTGTAAACCAGGAGCAAACATACGAAACTTTATAATTACCTACTCAATTCAAACTGCTAAGGGTATTTGTTTTCAAGGAGCGCCCGCAAATGACTAGGTTCAAATGAAAGATGCAAGTCTAAGCTATGGCCCTACATAAAACTTTTCGTTTGTTTCGAAATAGACAACTGTGTAGACCAGAAGCAAACATACGGAACTTTATAATTACCTACTCAATTCAAACCGCTAAAAGTATTTGTTTTGAAGGAGCGCCCGCAAATGATTAGTTTATAATGAAAGATGCAAGTCTTAGCTATGACCCTACATAAAACTTTTCGTTTGTTTCGAAATAGACAACTGTGTAGACCAGAAGTAAACAAACGGAACTTTATAATTACCTACTCAATTCAAACCGCTAAAAGTATTTGTTTTGAAGGAGCGCCCGCAAATGATTAGTTTATAATGAAAGATGCAAGTCTTAGCTATGGCCCTACATAAGTCATTTCGTTTGTTTCGAAATAGACAACTGTGTAGACCAGGAGTAAACATACGGTTCGTTAAAATAACCTGCTCACTTCAAACCGCTAAAAGTATTTGTTTTGAAGGAGCGCCCGCAAATGACTAGGTTCAAATGAAAGATGCAAGTCTTAGCTATGGCCCTACATAAAACTTTTCGTTTGTTTCGAAATAGACAACTGTGTAGACCAGGAGTAAACATACGGTTCGTTAAAATAACCTGTTCACTTCAAACCGCTAAAAGTATTTGTTTTGAAGGAGCGCTCGCAAATAACTAGGCTCAAATGAAAGATGCAAGTCTTAGCTATGACCCTACATAAAACTTTTCGTTTGTTTCGAAATAGACAACTGTGTAGACCAGGAGCAAACATACGGTTCGTTAAAATAACCTGTTCACTTCAAACCGCTAAAAGTATTTGTTTTGAAGGAGCGCCCGCAAATAACTAGGCTCAAATGAAAGATGCAAGTCTTAGCTATGGCCCTACATAAAACTTTTCGTTTGTTTCGAAATAGACAACTGTGTAAACCAGGAGCAAACATACGAAACTTTATAATTACCTACTCAATTTAAACTGCTAAAAGTATTTGTTTTGAAGAAGCGCCCGCAAATGACTAGGTTCAAATAAAAGGTGCAAGTCTTAGCTATCGCCTTACATAAGTCGTTCCGTTTGTTTCGAAATAGACAACTGTGTAAACCAGGAGCAAACATACGAAACTTTATAATTACCTACTCAATTCAAACTGGTAAGGGTATTTGTTTTGAAGGAGCGCCCGCAAATGAATAGGTTCAAATGAAAGATGCTAGTCTAAGCTATGGCCCTACAATAAGTCTTTTCGTTTGTTTCGAAATAGACAAGTATGTAGACCAGGAGCAAACTTACGGTTCGTTAAAATAACCTGCTCACTTCAAACCGCTAAAAGTATTTGTTTTGAAGGAGCGCCCGCAAATAACTAGGCTCAAATGAAAGATGCAAGTCTTAGCTATGGCCCTACATAAAACTTTTCGTTTGTTTCGAAATAGACAACTGTGTAAACCAGGAGCAAACATACGAAACTTTATAATTACCTACTCAATTCAAACTGCTAAAAGTATTTGTTTTGAAGAAGCGCCCGCAAATGACTAGGTTCAAATAAAAGGTGCAAGTCTTAGCTATCGCCTTACATAAGTCGTTCCGTTTGTTTCGAAATAGACAACTGTGTAAACCAGGAGCAAACATACGAAACTTTATAATTACCTACTCAATTCAAACTGGTAAGGGTATTTGTTTTGAAGGAGCGCCCGCAAATGAATAGGTTCAAATGAAAGATGCTAGTCTAAGCTATGGCCCTACAATAAGTCTTTTCGTTTGTTTCGAAATAGACAAGTATGTAGACCAGGAGCAAACATACGGTTCGTTAAAATAACCTGCTCACTTCAAACCGCTAAAAGTATTTGTTTTGAAGGAGCGCCCGCAAATAACTAGGCTCAAATGAAAGATGCAAGTTTTAGCTATGGCCCTACATAAAACTTTTCGTTTGTTTCGAAATAGACAACTGTGTAGACCAGGAGCAAACATACGGAACTTTATAATTACCTACTCAATTCAAACCGCTAAAAGTATTTGTTTCGAAGGAGCGCCCGCAAATATTTAGGCTCAAATGAAAGATGCAAGTCTTAGCTATGACCCTACATAAAACTTTTCGTTTGTTTCGAAATAGACAAGTATGTAGACCAGGAGCAAACATACGGTTCGTTAAAATAACCTGCTCACTTCAAACCGCTAAAAGTATTTGTTTTGAAGGAGCGCCCGCAAATAACTAGGCTCAAATGAAAGATGCAAGTCTTAGCTATGGCCCTACATAAAACTTTTCGTTTGTTTCGAAATAGACAACTGTGTAGACCAGGAGCAAACATACGAAACTTTATAATTACCTACTCAATTCAAACTGCTAAAAGTATTTGTTTTGAAGGAGCGCCCGCAAATGACTAGGTTCAAATGGAAGATGCAAGTCTTAGCTATCGCCTTACATAAGTCGTTTCGTTTGTTTCGAAATAGACAACTGTGTAGGCCAGGAGCAAACATTCGGTTCGTTATAATTACCTGCTCACTTCAAATTGCTAAAACTATTTGTTTTGAAGAAGCGCCCGCAAATGACTTGGTTCAAATGAAAGATGCAAGTCTAAGCTATGGCCCTACTTAAGTTTTTTCGTTTGTTTCGAAATAGACAACTATGTAGACCAGGAGCAAACATACGGTTCGTTAAAATAACCTGCTCACTTCAAACCGCTAAAAGTATTTGTTTTGAAGGAGCGCCCGCAAATAACTAGGCTCAAATGAAAGATGCAAGTCTTAGCTATGGCCCTACATAAAACTTTTCGTTTGTTTCGAAATAGACAACTGTGTAGACCAGCCCCCCTAGCCAAAGTAACATTTGCAAATTTTCGCTATCGCTTCGCTTCGAAACATGTATGGATTTGACGTTTTAAAATTCGATTGTTAACGAAACCTAATGTCAATCCCATACATGTTTCGAAAGCGAAGCGATAACGAAGATTAGCGAATGTTACTTTGGCTAGACCCTCAGGAGCAAACATACGGTTCGTTAAAATAACCTGCTCAATTCAAACCGCTAAAACTATTTGTTTTGAAGAAGAGCCCGCAAATGACTAGGTTCAAATGAAAGATGCAAGTCTTAGCTATGGCCCTACATAAGTCATTTCTTTTGTTTCGAAATTGACAACTGTGTAGACCAGGATCAAACATACGAAACTTTATAATTACCTACTCAAGTTAATTGGTAAAAAAATATACTCGTAGATATGTCGCCCTTTCGCCATGAGGTTTTCAAGCATAAGGGTTCGCGCTGTTTGGTATATTAAGTATTTGCTTATATATTCGCTGCTAGATGGCGGTTCTAATTTTGAATTTTTTTCGAAATGTGGGAATAATTTAATTTTTTAAGGCTTTTTTTTTTCAATATTATCCAATATTTCGAAAAACTAGCCCGACTGAAATTTTTTATATAATTTTCGAACCTGCTCACAAAATTTCACGAGAATCAGTTGAGAAATGTATGCGACCTGTAGAGGAGAACAAACGGCGCCGGAACGGAAAGCCGGGCTGAAATACGTTTTTACTACATATCTCCGCCATTTTGAAAAATTTCTAAAAGTTGGCTTAACGATAAAATAAAATATATTTTTCAAACCTGCTCACAAAATGTCACGCGAATCGGTTGAGAAAATTAAAAAAAAACGAACGACAAAAAAAACTGTATAATTTTCGAACCTGCTCACAAAATTTCACGATTATCATTTGGGAAAGCCGGGCTGAAATATGTTTTTTCTACACTTCAAGCAACAAAGGCTTGGTCCCGAGTAGCTCTCAGTTTCTACATATCTCCGCCATTTTAAAAAAAAACAAAAAACTGACTTCACGATAAAATTATTTTCAAACCTACTCACTAAATTTCACGAGAATCGGTTGAGAAATGCGACCCGTAGAGGAGAACAAACAGCGCCGGAAAGTCGGACTAAAACTACGAACAAAGAGTCCAAGGTAGGGAGGCATTGTACTTAAAAATTAATCTCAACCTTAGTTAATACATCTGTAGGTAGGTATGATACATATCTCTGTCATTTTGCAAAAATTTCAAAAAAACTCGATCGACAAAAACATTCTAGGTAAGTATATAATTTTCAAACCTGCTCACAAAATTTCACGAGAATCGGTTAAGAAATGCGACCTGTAGTGGAGAACAAACGGACAGCCGCCGGACAGACCATACGAAAGAATTTTTGCCCAAGCTGAAGCAGAGACGCTTCGCTCGCACTTCGTGCTCGCTCGGTCAATAAAATATTTTTTAGTTTTTTACTTTCCATTATTTACACAAAATACATACTGCTTGACACAACTGTTGTGTTTGTGGGCCGATTTCGATGAAACTGGGTTTTTGGAACTATTTTGGCAAGAAAATAACAACGCAATGTTGGAAATATTGGAAAATCTAAGATGGCGGCCAACTTTCTTGTTTGTGGGCCGATTTCGGGTAAACTCTGTTTTTGGTTCTTTTTTGACAAAAAAATAACAACGCAATGTTGAAAGTATTGAAAAATCCAAGATTTTATTTTATTTTTTTTATTTTTTTTTTTTTATTAAGGGATAACAAACAGTTACAATATTTGTATTAACTAGATAAAAGTAATCATATAGTACAAAGTACCACAATAACTTAGGCAATACTGTAACCCACAACATTATCCACAGATTAGCAACAGAACAATAAAAAATATACTAGAGTGCTACACTGTATCCAGTTAGAAAAATTAAAGAATCTACTTTTTCAAATCATTTTTAAAATACTAAAAATCCAAGATGGCGGCTAACTTTTTGTTAGTGGGCCGATTTCGATGAAACTCAGTTTTTGGTACTATTTCGGCCTACAAAAAAAAAAGTTGGCCGCCATCTTGGATTTTTCAATATTTTAAACATTGCCTTTTTATTTTCTCATCAAAAAAGTACTAAAAATCGAGTTTCATCGAAATCGGCCCACAAACAAAAAAGTTGGCCGCCATCTTGGATTTTTAGTATTTTAAAAATTGAGTTGTTATTTTCTCGTCAAAATAGTACTAAAAATCGAGTTTCGTCGAAATCGGCCCAAAAACGAAAAAGTTCGCCGCCATCTTGGATTTTTAGTATTTAAAAAATTGCGTTGTTATTTTCTTGTCAAAATAGTACCAAAAACTGAGTTTCATCGAAATCGGCCCACTAACAAAAAGTTAGCCGCCATCTTGGATTTTTCAATACTTTCAACATTGCGTTGTTATTTTTTTTGTCAAAAAAGAACCAAAAACAGAGTTTACCCGAAATCGGCCCACAAACAAGAAAGTTGGCCGCCATCTTAGATTTTCCAATATTTCCAACATTGCGTTGTTATTTTCTTGTCAAAATAGTTCCAAAAACCCAGTTTCATCGAAATCGGCCCACAAACACAACAGTTGTGTCAAGCAGTATGTATTTTGTGTAAATAATGGAAAGTAAAAAACTAAAAAATATTTTATTGACCGAGCGAGCACGAAGTGCGAGCGAAGCGTCTCTGCTTCAGCTTGGGCAAAAATTCTTTCGTATGGTCTGTCCGGCGGCTGTCCGTTTGTTCTCCACTACAGGTCGCATTTCTTAACCGATTCTCGTGAAATTTTGTGAGCAGGTTTGAAAAATATATTTTATTTTATCGTTAAGCCAACTTTTAGAAATTTTTCAAAATGGCGGAGATATGTAGTAAAAACGTATTTCAGCCCGGCTTTCCGTTCCGGCGCCGTTTGTTCTCCTCTACAGGTCGCATACATTTCTCAACTGATTCTCGTGAAATTTTGTGAGCAGGTTCGAAAATTATATAAAAATTTTCAGTCGGGCTAGTTTTTCGAAATATTGGATAAATTTGAAAAAAAAAAGCCTTAAAAAATTAAATTATTCCCACATTTCGAAAAAATTTCAAAATTAGAACCGCCATCTAGCAGCGAATATACCAAATACTTAATATACCAAACAGCGCGAACCCTTATGCTTGAAAACCTCATGGCGAAAGGGCGACATATCTACGAGTATATTTTTTTACCAATTTACTTGAGTAGGTAATTATAAAGTTTCGTATGTTTGCTCCTGGTCTACACAGTTGTCAATTTCGAAACAAAAGAAATGACTTATGTAGGGCCATAGCTAAGACTTGCATCTTTCATTTGAACCTAGTCATTTGCGGGCTCTTCTTCAAAACAAATAGTTTTAGCGGTTTGAATTGAGCAGGTTATTTTAACGAACCGTATGTTTGCTCCTGGTCTACACAGTTGTCTATTTCGAAACAAACGAAAAGTTTTATGTAGGGCCATAGCTAAGACTTGCATCTTTCATTTGAGCCTAGTTATTTGCGGGCGCTCCTTCAAAACAAATACTTTTAGCGGTTTGAAGTGAGCAGGTTATTTTAACGAACCGTATGTTTGCTCCTGGTCTACACAGTTGTCTATTTCGAAACAAACGAAAAGTTTTATGTAGAGTCATAGCTAAGACTTGCATCTTTCATTTGAACCTAGTCATTTGCGGGCGCTCCTTCAAAACAAATACTTTTAGCATTTTTAATTGAGTAGGTAATTATAAAGTTCCGTATGTTTACTTCTGGTCTACACAGTTGTCTATTTCGAAACAAACGAAAAGACTTATGTAGGGCCATAGCTAAGACTTGCATCTTTCATTTGAACCTAGTCATTTGCGGGCGCTCCTTCAAAACAAATACTTTTAGCGGTTTGAAATGAGCAGGTTATTTTAACGAACCGTATGTTTACTCCTGGTCTACACAGTTGTCTATTTCGAAACAAACGAAATGACTTATGTAGGGCCATAGCTAAGACTTGCAACTTTCATTTGAACTTAGTCATTTGCGGGCTCTTCTTCAAAACAAATAGTTTTAGCGGTTTGAATTGAGCAGGTTATTTTAACGAACCGTATGTTTGCTCCTGGTCTACACAGTTGTCTATTTCGAAACAAACGAAAAGTTTTATGTAGAGTCATAGCTAAGACTTGCATCTTTCATTTGAACCTACTCATTTGCGGGCGCTCCTTCAAAACAAATACTTTTAGCATTTTTAATTGAGTAGGTAATTATAAAGTTCCGTATGTTTACTTCTGGTCTACACAGTTGTCTATTTCGAAACAAACAAAAAGACTTATGTAGGGCCATAGCTAAGACTTGCATCTTTCATTTGAACTTAGTCATTTGCGGGCGCTCCTTCAAAACAAATACTTTTAGCGGTTTGAAATGAGCAGGTTATTTTAACGAACCGTATGTTTACTCCTGGTCTACACAGTTGTCTATTTCGAAACAAACGAAAAGTTTTATGTAGGGCCATAGCTAAGACTTGCATCTTTCATTTGAACCTAGTCATTTGCGGGCGCTCCTTCAAAACAAATACTTTTAGCGGTTTGAAGTGAGCAGGTTATTTTAACGAACCGTATGTTTACTCCTGGTCTACACAGTTGTCTATTTCGAAACAAACGAAATGACTTATGTAGGGCCATAGCTAAGACTTGCATCTTTCATTACAAACTAATCATTTGCGGGCGCTCCTTCAAAACAAATAGTTTTAGCGATTTGAAGTGAGCAGGTAATTATAACGAACCGAATGTTTGCGCCTGGTCTACACAGTTGTCTATTTCGAAACAAACGAAAAGTTTTATGTAGGGCCATAGCTAAGACTTGCATCTTTCATTTGAGCCTAGTTATTTGCGGGCGCTCCTTCAAAACAAATACTTTTAGCGGTTTGAATTGAGTAGGTAATTATAAAGTTCCGTATGTTTGCTCCTGGTCTACACAGTTGTCTATTTCGAAACAAACGAAAAGACTTATGTAGGGCCATAACTAAGACTTGCAACTTTCATTATAAACTAATCATTTGCGGGCGCTCCTTCAAAACAAATACTTTTAGCGGTTTGAAGTGAACAGGTTATTTTAACGAACCGTATGTTTGCTCCTGGTCTACACAGTTGTCTATTTCGAAACAAACGAAAAGTTTTATTTAGGGCCATAGCTAAGACTTGCATCTTTCATTTGAACTTAGTCATTTTCGGGCGCTCCTTCAAAACAAATACTTTTAGCGGTTTGAAGTGAGCAGGTTATTTTAACCAACCGTATGTTTACTCCTGGTCTACACAGTTGTCTATTTCGAAACAAACGAAATGACTTATGTAGGGCCATAGCTAAGACTTGCATCTTTCATTATAAACTAATCATTTGCGGGCGCTCCTTCAAAACAAATAGTTTTAGCGATTTGAAGTGAGCAGGTAATTATAACGAACCGAATGTTTGCGCCTGGTCTACACAGTTGTCTATTTCGAAACAAACGAAAAGTTTTATGTAGGGCCATAGCTAAGACTTGCATCTTTCATTTGAGCCTAGTTATTTGCGGGCGCTCCTTCAAAACAAATACTTTTAGCGGTTTGAATTGAGTAGGTAATTATAAAGTTCCGTATGTTTGCTCCTGGTCTACACAGTTGTCTATTTCGAAACAAACGAAAAGACTTATGTAGGGCCATAACTAAGACTTGCAACTTTCATTATAAACTAATCATTTGCGGGCGCTCCTTCAAAACAAATACTTTTAGCGGTTTGAAGTGAACAGGTTATTTTAACGAACCGTATGTTTGCTCCTGGTCTACACAGTTGTCTATTTCGAAACAAACGAAAAATTTTATTAAGGGCCATAGCTAAGACTTGCATCTTTCATTTGAACTTAGTCATTTTCGGGCGCTCCTTCAAAACAAATACTTTTAGCGGTTTGAAGTGAGCAGGTTATTTTAACCAACCGTATGTTTGCTCCTGGTCTACACAGTTGTCTATTTTGAAACAAACGACAAGACTTATGTATGGTCATAGCTAAGACTTGCATCTTTTATTTGAACCTATTCATTTGCGGGCGCTCCTTCAAAACAAATACTTTTAGCGGTTTAAAGTGAGCAGGTAATTATAACAAACCGACTGTTTACTCCTGGTCTACACAGTTGTCTATTTCGAAACAAACGAAAAGTTTTATGTAGGGTCATAGCTAAGACTTGCATCTTTCATTATAAACTAATCATTTGCGGGCGCTCTTTCAAAACAAATACTTTTAGCGGTTTGAAGTGAGCAGGTTATTTTAACGAACCGTATGTTTGCTCCTGGTCTACACAGTTGTCTATTTCGAAACAAACGAAAAGTTTTATGTAGGGCCATAGCTAAGACTTGCATCTTTCATTTGAACCTAGTCATTTGCGGGCGCTCCTTCAAAACAAATACTTTTAGCGGTTTGAAGTGAGCAGGTTATTTTAACGAACCGTATGTTTACTCCTGGTCTACACAGTTGTCTATTTCGAAACAAACGAAATGACTTATGTAGGGCCATAGCTAAGACTTGCAACTTTCATTTGAACTTAGTCATTTGCGGGCTCTTCTTCAAAACAAATAGTTTTAGCGGTTTGAATTGAGCAGGTTATTTTAACGAACCGTATGTTTGCTCCTGGTCTACACAGTTGTCTATTTCGAAACAAACGAAAAGTTTTATGTAGAGTCATAGCTAAGACTTGCATCTTTCATTTGAACCTACTCATTTGCGGGCGCTCCTTCAAAACAAATACTTTTAGCATTTTTAATTGAGTAGGTAATTATAAAGTTCCGTATGTTTACTTCTGGTCTACACAGTTGTCTATTTCGAAACAAACAAAAAGACTTATGTAGGGCCATAGCTAAGACTTGCATCTTTCATTTGAACTTAGTCATTTGCGGGCGCTCCTTCAAAACAAATACTTTTAGCGGTTTGAAATGAGCAGGTTATTTTAACGAACCGTATGTTTACTCCTGGTCTACACAGTTGTCTATTTCGAAACAAACGAAAAGTTTTATGTAGGGCCATAGCTAAGACTTGCATCTTTCATTTGAACCTAGTCATTTGCGGGCGCTCCTTCAAAACAAATACTTTTAGCGGTTTGAAGTGAGCAGGTTATTTTAACGAACCGTATGTTTACTCCTGGTCTACACAGTTGTCTATTTCGAAACAAACGAAATGACTTATGTAGGGCCATAGCTAAGACTTGCATCTTTCATTACAAACTAATCATTTGCGGGCGCTCCTTCAAAACAAATAGTTTTAGCGATTTGAAGTGAGCAGGTAATTATAACGAACCGAATGTTTGCGCCTGGTCTACACAGTTGTCTATTTCGAAACAAACGAAAAGTTTTATGTAGGGCCATAGCTAAGACTTGCATCTTTCATTTGAGCCTAGTTATTTGCGGGCGCTCCTTCAAAACAAATACTTTTAGCGGTTTGAATTGAGTAGGTAATTATAAAGTTCCGTATGTTTGCTCCTGGTCTACACAGTTGTCTATTTCGAAACAAACGAAAAGACTTATGTAGGGCCATAACTAAGACTTGCAACTTTCATTATAAACTAATCATTTGCGGGCGCTCCTTCAAAACAAATACTTTTAGCGGTTTGAAGTGAACAGGTTATTTTAACGAACCGTATGTTTGCTCCTGGTCTACACAGTTGTCTATTTCGAAACAAACGAAAAGTTTTATTTAGGGCCATAGCTAAGACTTGCATCTTTCATTTGAACTTAGTCATTTTCGGGCGCTCCTTCAAAACAAATACTTTTAGCGGTTTGAAGTGAGCAGGTTATTTTAACCAACCGTATGTTTACTCCTGGTCTACACAGTTGTCTATTTCGAAACAAACGAAATGACTTATGTAGGGCCATAGCTAAGACTTGCATCTTTCATTATAAACTAATCATTTGCGGGCGCTCCTTCAAAACAAATAGTTTTAGCGATTTGAAGTGAGCAGGTAATTATAACGAACCGAATGTTTGCGCCTGGTCTACACAGTTGTCTATTTCGAAACAAACGAAAAGTTTTATGTAGGGCCATAGCTAAGACTTGCATCTTTCATTTGAGCCTAGTTATTTGCGGGCGCTCCTTCAAAACAAATACTTTTAGCGGTTTGAATTGAGTAGGTAATTATAAAGTTCCGTATGTTTGCTCCTGGTCTACACAGTTGTCTATTTCGAAACAAACGAAAAGACTTATGTAGGGCCATAACTAAGACTTGCAACTTTCATTATAAACTAATCATTTGCGGGCGCTCCTTCAAAACAAATACTTTTAGCGGTTTGAAGTGAACAGGTTATTTTAACGAACCGTATGTTTGCTCCTGGTCTACACAGTTGTCTATTTCGAAACAAACGAAAAATTTTATTAAGGGCCATAGCTAAGACTTGCATCTTTCATTTGAACTTAGTCATTTTCGGGCGCTCCTTCAAAACAAATACTTTTAGCGGTTTGAAGTGAGCAGGTTATTTTAACCAACCGTATGTTTGCTCCTGGTCTACACAGTTGTCTATTTTGAAACAAACGACAAGACTTATGTATGGTCATAGCTAAGACTTGCATCTTTTATTTGAACCTATTCATTTGCGGGCGCTCCTTCAAAACAAATACTTTTAGCGGTTTAAAGTGAGCAGGTAATTATAACAAACCGAATGTTTACTCCTGGTCTACACAGTTGTCTATTTCGAAACAAACGAAAAGTTTTATGTAGGGTCATAGCTAAGACTTGCATCTTTCATTATAAACTAATCATTTGCGGGCGCTCTTTCAAAACAAATACTTTTAGCGGTTTGAAGTGAGCAGGTTATTTTAACGAACCGTATGTTTGCTCCTGGTCTACACAGTTGTCTATTTCGAAACAAACGAAAAGTTTTATGTAGGGCCATAGCTAAGACTTGCATCTTTCATTTGAACCTAGTCATTTGCGGGCGCTCCTTCAAAACAAATACTTTTAGCGGTTTGAAGTGAGCAGGTTATTTTAACCAACCGTATGTTTGCTCCTGGTCTACACAGTTGTCTATTTCGAAACAAACGACAAGACTTATGTATGGTCATAGCTAAGACTTGCATCTTTTATTTGAACCTATTCATTTGCGGGCGCTCCTTCAAAACAAATACTTTTAGCGGTTTGAAGTGAGCAGGTAATTATAACAAACCGAATGTTTACTCCTGGTCTACACAGTTGTCTATTTCGAAACAAACGAAAAGTTTTATGTAGGGTCATAGCTAAGACTTGCATCTTTCATTATAAACTAATCATTTGCGGGCGCTCTTTCAAAACAAATACTTTTAGCGGTTTGAAGTGAGCAGGTTATTTTAACGAACCGTATGTTTGCTCCTGGTCTACACAGTTGTCTATTTCGAAACAAACGAAAAGTTTTATGTAGGGCCATAGCTAAGACTTGCATCTTTCATTTGAACCTAGTCATTTGCGGGCGCTCCTTCAAAACAAATACTTTTAGCGGTTTGAAGTGAGCAGGTTATTTTAACGAACCGTATGTTTGCTCCTGGTCTACACAGTTGTCTATTTCGAAACAAACGACAAGACTTATGTATGGTCATAGCTAAGACTTGCATCTTTCATTTGAACCTATTCATTTGCGGGCGCTCTTTCAAAACAAATACTTTTAGCGGTTTGAAGTGAGCAGATAATTATAACGAACCGAATGTTTACTCCTGGTCTACACAGTTTTCTATTCCGAAACAAACGAAAAGTTTTATGTAGAGTCATAGCTAAGACTTGCATCTTTCATTTGAACCTAGTCATTTGCGGGCGCTCCTTCAAAACAAATACTTTTAGCATTTTTAATTGAGTAGCTAATTATAAAGTTCCGTATGTTTACTTCTGGTCTACACAGTTGTCTATTTCGAAACAAACGAAAAGACTTATGTAGGGCCATAGCTAAGACTTGCATCTTTCATTTGAACCTAGTCATTTGCGGGCGCTCCTTCAAAACAAATACTTTTAGCGGTTTGAAATGAGCAGGTTATTTTAACGAACCGTATGTTTACTCCTGGTCTACACAGTTGTCTATTTCGAAACCAACGAAAAGTTTTATGTAGGGCCATAGCTAAGACTTGCATCTTTCATTTGAACCTAGTCATTTGCGGGCGCTCCTTCAAAACAAATACTTTTAGCGGTTTGAAGTGAGCAGGTTATTTTAACGAACCGTATGTTTACTCCTGGTCTACACAGTTGTCTATTTCGAAACAAACGAAATGACTTATGTAGGGCCATAGCTAAGACTTGCATCTTTCATTATAAACTAATCATTTGCGGGCGCTCCTTCAAAACAAATAGTTTTAGCGATTTGAAGTGAGCAGGTAATTATAACGAACCGAATGTTTGCGCCTGGTCTACACAGTTGTCTATTTCGAAACAAACGAAAAGTTTTATGTAGGGCCATAGCTAAGACTTGCATCTTTCATTTGAGCCTAGTTATTTGCGGGCGCTCCTTCAAAACAAATACTTTTAGCGGTTTGAATTGAGTAGGTAATTATAAAGTTCCGTATGTTTGCTCCTGGTCTACACAGTTGTCTATTTCGAAACAAACGAAACGACTTATGTTAGGCCGTAGCTAAGACTTGCATCTTTCATTTGAACCTAGTCATTTGCGGGCGCTTCTTTAGCCTATTATTATAATAGCGTTTCTAGGCGTACTAACTGAATTCTACGATTTGAGTATTTTGCCTATGTGTATCTACCTATTTATAGCCTAATTTTTTCAATGAGTAACGGTACATTTTGATGTGCTTACATAGATTTAGCATTTTTCAATGATTCCTCACATAAATTAATCCATATAACGAGTTGTTAAGGTTGTTATTGCGTGCAGGCAAGATTTCCCTAAAAAAAATTTAAAAATCCCATAACTTTTTTTGGTTTGTCAAAACAAACAAAATTTTATCAAAACAAATCAAAACTAACGGAAAGCAATCATAATGCGTAATTTTTATTTTGTTTTGCCATATGGGGTGGCTATCTTCCTGTGAAGATAGCCACCCCACTTTGCATTTTTTTCTAGAGAATACGGAGTCTAAACAAACGAAAATTTCAATCAAAACAAACGAAACTAACAAATATCTATCGAATAAAATTTAAATAAAACCATTTGGTGGAATGGGGTGGCTAGCGTGAAGATAGCCACCCCACTTTTGTTTTTAAAAAAAAAGTATGAAGGAAATCGAAACAAACGATTTTTTTTCCAAAACAAATCAAAACTAACGCTAAACTAACGTCCTGCACCCTCAAAACCTGGGCACTCGAATTGGGGTGGCTATCTTCACGGGGGTGCACGAATCATGAAAATTTTTCGACGGAGTGGGATAAGTTCGCGCATGTGCTCTTGTGAGCGACCAATAGCGCGCGCACCTCTCCCGCCGCCCGCACCCCTCACCGCAACGCATTACGCATACCCAAAATACGCGTTCCGCGCAATCCCCACCCGATTTCATGATTCGTGCCACTGACTGTACTAACTAGAGCCATAAAGATTCGCGTCTACAAAACAGTAATTAGGCCAATCTTGATGTATGGGTGCGAAACTTGGACACTAACATTGAAGAAAGAAAACCGGCTCTTGTTGTAGAACGGAAGAAATTTCGAAAGATCCTGGACTAACTAAAGGAGAAGATGGAAACTGGAAGCCGAGGTTTAATCGTGAAATAGAAGAACTAGTGCCCGAGCCAATTGGAGAGATAAAAGCCGCCCGACTTCGCTGGCTAGGACATGTAGAGAGAATGGGAAAGGATCGAGCAGCCAAAAGAGCGTATCTGGGGCAACCGACTGGACGCCGTCCGGTGGGGCGTCCGAGATATCGCTGGAGAGATGAAGTCGCCGTGGATCTAAAACGCCTAAATACACCCGTATGGTCTGAACGGATACAAGATCGGGTGAAATGGCGAACTCTGATGTCGGAGGCCAAGATCCACTTCGGGTCGCTGAGCCAGCGAAGTAAGGAGATAAGGTTATAGACTTTTTTCTAGGTATGGGTAACCAAAGTGCGCCCCTGGCAGGCACTGCCCAGCAAGCCCTTAGCAACGACGCTAGAAATAAGTAAATCCTTTGCAGGGTGAGAGAATCCTTACAAATATTATAAATGCGAAAGTAAGTTTGTTTGTCTGTAACGCGTTCACGTCTTAACTCAACCGATCATCATGAAATTTTGCATACACGTTGTCAGGGGTACAGAAAAGGACATTAGGTACTCTTTCATCGGAAAAAAAATACTATTCCAGAGGGATAGGAAAATAACTGTCCACGCAGACGAAGTCGCGGGCGGCTGCTAGTATTGCTATAATCTCCACGCGTAAGTGTTTTAGCATATTTTAGGTTTGTCTACGGTCGGGGGAATGTTTTTGACATTTCGACATAGAGAAAACCACTCTTCACTACAGGGGTTGGTTATTACAAGTTGCATTGAAGATTAGATTGAAGATTAATTATTGTGATGGAAAATGACCTCACTTTAAATGTGGAGCTCATTTTTCAATGTTGACGACTCTGTATAAAATATACAGGGAGAAAAAAGCAGCCCTTGACGAGTTTCTTGCCGGTTCTTCTCGTTACAAGGTCTCCCGCTTAGGGTTTGCGAACCGATGGCGTAGCTTCTATGACATTCACAAGTGCTTGTAACAGCCTAGACTGAATAAATTATTTTTGAATTTTGAATTTTTGCAGAAATAATTGCTAATAATTTAATAGCTTTAAAATAGCATAGCTGAAGTATTAACCCTCTGGTCAGCATGCTTTAAGCCGACACAGCCACTCACTGTCTGCGAAATGGCAACATCGTAATGAACTTTACGCAATTCTATCCTGGGAGCGTTGCAAAATGACATCAAAGTTAAATCCTTATTAATGTTTAACTAGAGGATGAGGATGAGGATGAAGCGAAAGAAGTGTGCAAGGATCGTAGCAGGTGGCGATCTATAGTCTCTGCCTACCCCCATGGGAAACAGGCGTGAGCGTATTTATGTAACTAGAGGACTATTATATATTCTGTGCTAGTGGTATAGTTTGTTCGCCTAGAGTTGATAAATATTATGAAAACGTCTAGGAATAGAGACGGTCGATTATCAGAATCGGTATGACGGTGACGGACGTCACCTTATCGCCATACGAGTCTCGCAGTTGTATGTAAGTGATAAGTTTGCATGGTAATCACGAATGTAGTGGTTGGCGTACGAGCTCATAACGAAAGGAAAACCGCAAATCGATGTAAGCTACAGGAAAGCTGTTTGACACATGTAAACTTGAGGACAAAAAAGTTTTTGAGCTTACAGTTCTTAAAAAAATTGTCCTATATGAGCGGAGTTATGACGTCATCTTTTTTGTATGGGAAATAAAATAGATAGAATATAAATTTATTATTGAATGAGTGGGGTATAACAGGATCTTACTTAATATTAAAGAAAAACTATCTAAAACCGATGGCGTATGATACCAAATGAAAAGGTTTTCTGAGACGAATCTACAAATATACCACATCATTACATTTCAGCCACTTGTTTTAAATACCAACATCATTTTCTTGGTATGGGCACAGATTACTAAATTACTAATGGTTTCCTTTTAGTTCCTGGTGATGAATGAATCGATTTGATTCCGATTAAAATTTCTCCGAAATCGTTTCATTTAGAAAATAATTTTCGATGTTATACGAATGTTTGAAAGGAATATTTGGCCGATATTATTTACAAAACATTGCACACATTTGAGCGCTGGCGAGTAGCCAAAACTGTAATTTAGTCAATCTTGTACTGGAGTTTCAATAATAAATCATAAGTTTGAAGGGCACTGCCAATACTAAGAAATTTAAAATATTAGATTCTCTTTTAGACGGCGCAGTGTAGAAGCAGTTTCGCTAGAAAGCAAACCAAGCCCTTTGGCTTGTATTTTAATATCAAACTTTTCTGCTCAAATACGGTTAGAAAGGGATGGTGCTATATGCGATGAATAGCACCATCCTTTTCTAACTGTACTCAAGCAGAGATTTGAGTTTGAGTTTGATTCTATAATACGACCTTAGATAAAGGTGTCGTAAAGGCTACTCTTATCTATAGAACTAGTCTAAGTAAAAAACTGACTGTATGGGGACCAGTAGTGCTGCGGCAACACTGCTGCTTGCTGCCGACATTGGAATCATACTTTGAGAGACTGGTGTCTCATGTCTATAGTAGCCTTTACGACACCTATATCTATGTCTGAAGGGCATGGTCAGATCCTCACCTCTAGGGAATAGATCGGTTTTCTACCGGAAATATTTCGGCGAGTTGCGCAGATCACAACTAATCCCGCAATCTCCCTTCCTCCATCAGACAACCTGACGTACGAATCAGTGGAACTCCTCGCCTGAGTCTGTGTTTCCCGATAGGGTCTGGGAGCCTTCAAATCGTGAGTGAATAGGTATCTTCTAAGCAAGCACATTTCATTGTAGATTCAATCATTGCTTACCATGGCATGATAGCGGGCAAGCGATTGCATTCTATCATAAAAAAATATTCATCTTTTATTTTCTAATATCAAAGTTCACCAAAACTCTCAGGTGAAAATTAACTAAAAATAAAAACACCACTTTTGACGACAATAACGTTACTATCCAACACCTATTTCTGGTTGGATGACTACGATGAACTCTGTAATCACTGATGAAGCGATGACTCCTTGGATGCTAGCCAAGTGGCGTGTGGTCTATCGAGAATCTAGATTTCTCAATGAATGACGGTAAAACTTATTGTTCATCAAATCTAGTCTGTTTATACTTGTCTTTATTTTCTTCATCCTACTCTTTATAGAAAAAATCAATTAAGTATAAAATACAACAAATGGTTTTCCACAATACGAGGGTGGATTGATAAATCCTTTGTAATGAAGAAACCCTTTTTTCGGAATATTTTATTTTATTTCTTTACATAATCTTATTGTAGCTTTGCGTATTCAGTCCAACGAAGTCCCTACCTCGTTAACCCATTATTTTTTTCTTTTATCGCCTGAAAACTGGTAACTGAAACGAGGGCCCATTTCAGACCACCTTTTGGCTTGATGAAAACCTTTGCCCGCCAAGACATTTATTCATGTTTGGTAGGACCGGTAGGAGAAAAAATCTCAGTGGGTTGAATCTAGAGAATATGAAGGATTCGCATCTTTATTCGATGAGTTTTGATGTCATGAGTGCCGCCGAGAGGGTCGACAGGGTCATTAAGAAAAGTTAGAAGTCGCTTGAGAATTTTGTTACCAAAATAATCATTTGCCGTATTTGAAAAAAAAAATGTTTTTCTTTTTAAGATACAAAAATAAATTATGAAAAAAAGTACTTATTTTTTCAAAGTCATGGAATTATCAATCCACCCTCGTATACTTGGATAACGAAAGAAATTATAAGTCACAATTTTAATTTAATAAGACAACATATTACTTTAATAACGAATTAAATTAAAAAGACGTAACTATGACAACTGTCAGAAACTGTTTACTAAATAGGACAAGTAGGGATAAATAGACATAATATTTTATATTATGAATGTGAAATTTTCTTTGTGTGTAACTTTTGAACCAATATTGATACAAACTACTGTATCTGAAACGCTGAAATGCGTGGAAATGATGTAATATGTCACACATAACTTGCTTAGTATATAATATTTTGTTGTTAATTATCCTGTTGTACTGATAAAGATGTCTTTAAGTTTGTAAATATCGTTCGTTACTTATTTCTGTTAAAGCTGATAAGTTTTTTGCGCCCGTTCTTCTTGTCAGTTAAAAAGTCTGGAACGGGTGGTAGGAAAATATAGACGATTCAAAAGTGCTTAATTGTTAAGTTTATTTGAATAAAGTTATTTTGACTTTGACTGTAGACGTGGTACATCTATTCTGTGCCATAGACAGACACAGTTTGGATTTTTGGATCATTGGAAAGGACATTTTTGTGTGGATGTAAAATAGGGGATGAAACATTGTATTGAGATCTAATTCTAGAATAAAGTTCACGAGAACGAAGTCATAAATACACACAAATAGAGAATATTTGATGGGTTCCGTACCCAAAGGGTAAAAACGGGACCCTATTACTAAGCCTCCGCTGTCCGTCTGGCTTTCTGTCACCAGGCTGTATCTCATGAACCATGATAGCTAGACAAATGAAATTTTCACAGATGATGTATTTCTGTTGCCGCTATAACAACAAATACTAAAAACAGAATAAAATAAATATTTAAGGGGGGCTCCCATACAACAAACGTGATTTTTGTGCCGTTTTTTGCTCGATATTAATAACGGCTGCAGGTAGACAGTTGAAATTTTCACAGATGATGTATTTTTATTGCTGCAATAACAACAAATACAAAAACAGAATAAAATCAATATTTAAGGGGGGCTCCCATACAACAAACGTGTTTTTTTTGCCGTTTTTTGGTACGGAACCCTTCGTGCGCGAGTCCGACTCGCACTTGGCCGGTTTTTTTAGATATTTTCGCAGTTTACTTTGTAGTAGCTAATAGCTTTTGACCTTCAGTTAAGTGCTTATAACAGCTTTTTAATAATTCAATAGTTAATTTTCATGAAATCATGAGTTCATTCATTAGATACCTATAGGTACTGAATGAAATTGGTGATTCATTAAAATCATACACAAACATGTTTAGTCATTGCATTGCAATAACACAAAAACATCGGCTAACCGTTTATTATTGACGAGTTGTTTTTATTAAGCTGACAATATAACATATTATAGGAGAACTAATATGTAAAACTATAAATAACGAACGAACTAAAAATACAGGCAAATCTAGGGATACCATCTGACAAGCATTTGCCGCATTTGACAGGCATTTTACGGTTTAGACAGTGCAGCCGTGGCTAAGCTGAGACATGCATTTTTTTATTTCGCGGATGAAACCACAGATTACAAGATAAGTGGATGAAATTGACAAAAAATTGCGCTGCGTGGCCATTTTTTGGGTTCCGTACCCAAAGAGTAAAAACGGGACCCTATTACTAAGACTTCGCTGTCCGTCTGTCTGTCTGTCTGTCTGTCTACGACTGCAGGTAGACAGTTGAAAATTTCACAGATGATGTATTTCTTTCTATTGCCGCTACAACAACAAATACTAAAAACAGAATAAAATAAATATTTAAGGTGAGCTCCCATACAACAAACATGATTTTTTGCCGTTTTTTGGTACGGAACCCTTCGTGCGCGAGTCCGACTCGCACTTAGCCGGTTTTTTTACAAATAGAGAGGCAAGATTACGAGATTAGTGGATGAAACTGACTACAAATCCCGCTGCGCGACCGTTATTTTTGCTTTGACAGGCATTTGTCTGAGAAATCAGGTATTTTGCGCATCCTAGACAGGCATCCTCCCTTACATATATAGTAACCCTAGGCAACTCGAGTGTAGGTAGATTCTATTGTCTCACATGTCCAGATCTAGACAATCTAAACACGTCTCCATGTTTTGGAACGCCGCCAGCTCGCAACATATCCAGGATTTGTGTCAATACAACGTCAAGGTATACCAAACTTTGCGCTAAATAAGTTTTTTGTAGTGTTCATTTACTTCGATATTTGACTGCCTCTGTGGTCTAGTGTTTCACCCACCCGTGCAAGACGCAGGGGTCCCGGGTTCAATTCCAAGAAGGGGGTACATTTGTAATCAGTTTGGTTAGTTGGTGGCAGGGCCCGTTAAAAGCTCACAACATGATGGTGGTACTAGCTACCAATCTACTACTACGTCATAACAACAATTTAAACATCGTTGTGTTCTGGCAGAGAGGTAAGATAGCCAGTTCCTCAATGGTTGAGGATTTCAAGTGTAGTGCGCTTCCACCTGCCTTGTCGTCACTTAACATCATGTGAGATGAAGGCCAAGTCTTGGATAAAAGAAATATGATTAACATCATATCAGCCGCATGACACTTACTGCTAGGTATAGGCCTTCCCCAAGGATCTCCACGAAACGATCGGTCCGGCGCTGCCTGCATCCAGAGGCTTCCCGCGACCTTCACCAGATTGTCGGTCCACCTTGTCGGGGGCCTACCCACGGAGCTTCGTCCGGTGGCAACATCAAATTAAGCGGTGGCAACATCCAATTAAGCAATAGGGTATGATGGCGTGATAAGAGAAAAATGTGGTTTGTGGTTGTGGTGACAAAAATAACATTGTGATAGGGATGCTTAGATGTTTGATCATGTAGAAAAGATAATCACTGCGCGGTCGTGACGACGAACTGAGGCCGCCATCGAGATAGCGTACATGTGGCCAGGCCGTAAGGAGATGATGAAATGGATTAATGAGTCGGAAGCCAGTGGACGGGCACGGGACGGGAAAGCCCTTAAATTCTGTTTGTCCTAAACGGGCCAATGGGCCACCGACCACAGCCACGGGTGGTGTCCAGCGACAAGAAATTCACACGCTTTTTCATACATTTTTTTCCGCAGCTGAGAGTGGGTTCTAAATGTGGCGGCTTCCGAACACCGGTGGCTGTAGCTCGCTTTCGACACTGACAAATGTGGCGGCGACAGCCACCGCTGGCTGTGGTCGGTCGCCCGTTTGCGCTGAGCCTTAGAAATAATATCATACCCATAACGTTTTGAAAAAATATAGCTTATTACGTTAGGATATGATTTCTACTTTCAAAGTTTCAATAACGCAGTGAACATAATTAAAATCTATAGACGAATTCTATAACAAACTTCATCACAACAATATTTGAGAACCTTTGACTAGGTACCAAACAATACCTGTCTAACCACATAATAAATCGTATCAAAGAAAAAAGGCAAAAAAACTGACATGACGGCCATGATGTCGGTACACCTTATAAGGGCGACTGATAACATGAGCTATGCTATGCTGTGCTATGTTTTATATAGACTCAGCGGTACCCGAATGTTCCCAGGGTTCCACGAAACACCCGCGGAACCCTAGGGTTCCGTAAGAGGCTCTCGGGGGTTTCTTCTTTTAAAGTCAAACTATACTATACTTACAAGATGCGAACATTAAGCCAAAAAGCCTCAGTATAGTATGATTTCACGTAAAAAAATCAATGTTATAGTTAGTTTACTTCTTACTAGAGCTAGGGTTTCGCTCAAAAACGGTGACCCAAAAAGGGTTCCGTAGCCAAAAGCATTCGGGAACCTCTGATATAGATGACTCGAGAACTCTTCTGTCCGCTATTTCATCCATGAGGAAATAAGTTTTCCGAAGGAGTTTCAGGAATCATTGTAGCTTTGTCCTTCATTAAAGTCCAACAATTAAAAATGGTTAAGTGTTTAAGTCGCGAATCCTCAAATATTACCAGATACCATTAAATGTGCAGAGTGTTGCAGTTTGTGTATCTATGTTTAAAACATACCATGCCTCATGTTTTACGTTCAGACCACAAAACGAAACCAGGGTACAAATTTTCTAATTTTCAAAATCTATTGCAATCTCTTTCATTTAACAGATAGATGTGACACATTGCTGCATTTCTTTGGTAAGTTTTTATTTGTGCCAAAAACAAGCATCAATGTATCACATCCTGAAAGCGATTGCGATAGATTTTGAAATAAGATAAATAAGTACCCTGAGCCTGTAGTGTAGCCAATGCCACATTCGCAAATTTTCGCTATCGCTTCGCTTCGAAACATGTATGGATTTGACGTTTTAAAATTCGATTGTTAGCGAAACCTTATGTTAATTCCATACATGTTTAGAAAGCGAAGCGATAAAGAAGATTTGCAAATGTTACTTTGGCTAGGGGGCATAATATATTAGGGTACTTATTATATTATTTCAAAATTAGACTACTATTCAGAAAAAATAATACGCAATTTAATTAATTTTAGATCTATTTCTGAACGTTGTAGCTCTAGTATGCATTAAAATGGCGGTCTTAGGGGCACAGCTTTGGATAGCTCAGCGTAGCTTAGCGTGACGTTGAGGCGTCACCCTAATAAGTACACAGTTCGTCACACGCGATGATAATTCAATGTATTACACCTTTAATGGTTTAAAACATGGGATGGTGACCACGCCCATGTTTAGTTACGTGTAAAACTTGTAGGAAGTGCCCAATGATTTGCGAAAATATTTTTAATAATTAATAAAGTAATAATAATTTCTAAAGTCAGTCTTATTTTGACAAATGGATGTTGTTTGGTTTGATCAACAAATCAAGGAACATTGGGACTATTTTAATACTAGCTAAGGGCGGATACAGGTTTTTTTCTGGGAGGGGCAGAAGGGCAAAAATCCTATAAGTATCTACAGTCAGCAAAGTTATGAGCTGAACACCTTAAGGTTCATTTGGAGTAGATTCTATTGTCTTGCATTTACCCAAAAGCCAAAAAAATTACATAACAAAATCTCCACAGTACACAAAAAGCAGGGGGTCTGCCCCCCCCCTAAATCTGCTTTTAAATTTTTATTATTATTTAGTAAAAAACTTTTGACAGCTGTCATCTTATAAATTTATATCAATATTTAAAAATAAGTTGTCTTATTAAAATCAAATTGTCACTAATAAGTTAGTAATTTCTTTAGTGATCTATGTGTGGAAAATCATTTGTTGTATTTATCAGGGTTGCAAAAAATCATGATTTTTTTATTTTAATCAAAAAATCAGATTTTTTTTTAAAAATCGTGATTTTTTTGATTTATTTGATTATTTTGATTTTTATTAGGTTTTGCGACCATTACCCTAGTTTTTATTGTGGGCAACATTTTTATTTAGGTAGAATTGATGTATAGTGCTGGCAACACCGCCAAAAAGAGTAAAATGTCACATTGACCAGAAAAAAATACTTTAGTAAATTTGAGTTTCGATTGTTTATTTGTTGATATATCCGAAAATTTAATATCTGTATCTGTCTGTCTATGCTCCTTGCATTGCATGTAATGAATGAAAGTTCCTAATCATTATTGTTATATTTTTACTGACACAAAAAATCTAATATTTGATTGTTGGTTTTTATTGCAGTAAATAACTTAGCTTACACCTATCGTACTTTGTATTAATATTGTTTTCAAACATAACTGATGCACTCCCAGAGGTTAATTAATTCCTTTCTCGGATTTTGATTTAAATCAGTGATTTTTATTAAAAAAAACATGCAGTAAAAATCGTGATTTAAATCATGATTTAAATCATGCAACCCTGGTATTTATGATTGATATCCTACTAATAATATAAATGTGAAAGTTTGTGGGTTTGGATGTTTGTTCCTCAATCACGCAAAAACTACTGAACGGATTTAGTTGAAATTTGGCACACAGATAGTAGAAAGTCTAGATTAAAGCATAGAATACTTTATATCTTGATATTCCCACGGGAACGGGAACCTCGCGGGTGAAACCGCGGGCGGCCGCTAGTCTTCAATAAAGAGACACACACTCTACTACCATGCGCTTTTAACTTTCTCAATCAAAATTTCAAATCAAGCTCTAACTTCAAATCTGACAAAAAATGAATAAATTTATTTTCATAGTCCATTCTATCATTCAACATTATGTAGCTATCTTTAGGTAAACGGCTTCAAAGTGGTTTTTACGTCTGTTCGTAAAGTTTTTTGCCGCCTTCGACTTAAACTATTGTATGGGTGTATGTAATGACACTTTTTTGCCACGAACAATGTAATGTTATAACTGTAACTGTTGACTAAATGGTGGTCATGTTGCTTATCATAGTTATTTCATAGTCTTTGCATGGGAATAGAATGTGAATATCAAAATCACTATGCACCTTAAAAATAAACGAAGATTACCGGCTGATTTCAATAATCTATCTTCAGTAAGAGAGAGGCCTACTATGGATCTGTTACTAGGCAACTGTTGTTATTTCCTGTCATTTAACAGAAATATCTAGGCAACAAATCTTTAGTAAGCCTATCTCTATGAGGATAGGTTATTGAAATTGGCCATAAGTTAACACCTAGTTTAACCAAAAATTTGCTGAGGAATATAACACTTTGAAACGTCAAATGCAACAAGTATTGCAAGAAGCTTATACCTCCCTCCAATGGAGATTGCACGGCCATATGTCATAGTGAAGATTGAAAAAAGCTCCTTTAGTGACGTGACGGCTTATTGCAACCTCTTTCTTTAGTGTTACAATACGTGTTTGTTGTTCGTTCGTTCATGAGAAACGAAAACGTATTGTAAAACGAAAAGAAAGAGATAGCAATACACCGTGACGTCACTAAAGAGTCTTTTTTCAATCTTCACTATGATACTAGGCGTGCAATCTCCATTGTGGATTTAAGCTTCTTGAAGTATTGCAAAGCTAAATTTTTGGTTAAACCAGGTGAAAACTTACTTTTCTTTTATTATGATTGGAAGTAAAATACAGTAAATGTAAGTAAATAAATGAAGGGTAGATATTTTAGAATGGCTTTTGCAGACCAGTTCTGGTGCTTTCAGGGAGCACCAGTGGTCCGTGGACCACCGGTTAAGAACCACTGTTTTAAGAACAGATTTCAATTATCTATATATCATTTATTTCAATTATAATTATAAATATTATTATCAGATATAATTTGTAGGAATTCAATTATCATTATCAGACAATAGAGTATAAAATACAGATTTTCTCCTGTTTTCTACTTTATATGAATTGATTGATTGATTAAATGATTTAAATAATAAAAATATGGTATCAAGAGTAGGGTTACCAGATGGTAACCCTACTCCTACCTATAATATCCTGACAAAAAGCATCATATTAACTAAAAAGTCCTGACAAAATAATAATTTTAAGGAGACAAAAAGAAAGTTTTAGTTTTTCATTTTTCAAGTTTTATTTGTGTTGATTATTTACTGCAAATGTGTACCTAGGTACCTAGTTGATTGTTAGCAAAGAAAAGTAAATTAAAAATGACAGCCAAGTGCGAGTCGACTTGCGAATGATGGGTTCCGTATTTTTTTTTTAATGTTTTTAGTATTTGATGTTATAGCGGCAATAGAAAAACATCATCCGTGAAAATTTCAACTATTTAGCTATCACGGTTCATGAGATACAGTCTGGTGTCAGACAGACAGTGGAATCTTAGTACTAGGGACCTGTTTTTACCCTTTGGGTATGGAACCCTAAAAAGCTGTCTTAGGTTTGTTTTACTCTAATGTTAATAATCCAAAAAATATTGTAATTTTCCAATCTCTGGCCAGAATCCTGACAGGGAGCAAAAAATCCTGACATTTCAGGATAAATCCTGATATCTGGTAACCCTATTCAGCAGTACTTTGTTAAGTTAAGCCAAATAATGTCGTTCAAAGATATCTATCTGAACTAAATGCTCGAATCAAATCACTACAGAGCCATCATCAGCCAATGATAAAGCGACCGCGACAAAACACACACAATCAAATACTTTCCTGCGACCATTGGGTACATTCAATTCTGGTCGGATTATACGAATTGACCGGTGGGTATGACATCACCTTTTTATTGGGTGTACCTACTTAGATAACACGCTAGATACCTACGTTTGTAATTGACTATTCGAGCTACGCCCAATTGCAACCTTCAAAACCATTTCAACGATAATTTGTATTAAATTTTTTGGCAACAAAGGGCGATATTTCTTCCTATGCGCATTGGGTGCGCAGGATGAGTTTATAGCAAAAATTAATCTCTACATAGGAGTTATGCGGCTAACGCCCTCAATCTTGATTTTCGACGCTCAAGTCATACAAAAACAACTATGCCTAAAAAACCGACCTCATTCGTGAAGACACACCCTTACAGAAGATGGCATGAAAAACCCTTTAGCGCGCGTTTGGACCAACTCTTATTGGGAATGTAAACATATTTATGATGTAGAAAGCCCATTGCGGTACTTACCGGTGCAGCGATGTAATGCAAGACGATTTTTATTCAATCACTACCACACACTCCACTAAAAGCTATCGGACGCACTAAGCACATAAATGACATAACACCATAGAAATTAACACTCACAGAACGTTTCTCGTTATATTTTAATGCACTAGCACCGACGACATTACGCGCAAACGCGTTTATTTCTTTGATTCGTTCGTAAAAAAAGATTACAATCCTCACGCCACCCGAGTAGATCGATGTCCGCGCGAGCTTCACTTTTTTGCCGCGGCGTCGCTGTTGTCTTCCTATCGCATTCGTGAGTATCGTGACGCAGATGGCGCTGCAAGCTTTTTTGATACCATACCTTGGAATTAAATGTCCCAGCTTCATGTTTTTTTCCAAATCGTCGCGTTTCTGCGTTATGGCGGTTTAAAATAGGTGTCGATTAATAATTATTTTGCTTTTTCATAAAATTAAGCCGGAAATATATTATTCTGTCGTGTTGTATTGTGTCGTCGCCCTGTGTCGCGTCGCGACGGTGCACAACAGTGTGTTTCTACTTTCTAGCATTGTGTTGGTATCTGCACTGGCGGCGGATGCTCGCCTTGCAGTAGGTACGCGCAACGCAGTGTAATTTTGATTTGACTCAAAATGTCTTCAGATCAGCTGCTGCTTGGGAATATTAAATGAACCTGCGCCCGCGGCATGGGTTCGTATATCATATCGACCTCGATATGACTAAAATATGTATTAAACGGCGTCGAAACATATTTGACAGGACGATAAAGTTCGTCCTTCGATAAAGAATTTGATCACGTCACGTCGACAGAAATCATTCATTCAGTGTGTTTTAAATTTTAACGAATAAAGAACTGATTGAGAAAGTTATTACGAGTTTAATTTGTGAGTACGATTTATAGACAAATCAATGACAGCTAGACAGGATATAAACACAAAGAGAGTACAGAGACATAGCATAACATTCAATGTCACAGTGTACAATCATAGAGTCGACTAATACAAGAAGGTGCGTAGCCTTACTTCTTTACATCCCGTCTTGTTTTTCTAGCTCTATGCTAGGCCTATAAGAGCGCTGAGCTCTTTGATCCGTGGCTTGAATAGCGGCTTGGTTAGGAAGTCGGCTAGCTGCTTCGCTGCTTCCACTTTCAAGACACTGAGGTTTCCTGAAGTCACACATTCGCGCACAAAGAAATGTCGTATCTGAATATGTTTCGTCCTTTGGTGTCTCTCGTACGGTGGGTCATGGGCCAAACGTATCGCAGACTCACTGTCGAGATCAAGTTCTGTATGGACGTCTCCAGTTACCATAAACTCCAGAATTTTCTTTAGCCATATGGCTTCTCTGGCCGTTTCGCTGGCAGCCACAATCTCGGCCTCTGTGGAGGAAATCGCAACTGTCCTCTGCCTTTTGCTTTGCCAGGCGATTGCTCCTCTTGAATATAGGCAGACCATTCCGGAAGTAGATTTCCCTGTAGTAGGATCTCCCCCATGATCTGCGTCACTATAGCTTTGAAGGCATTTCGTCGCAGTGGAATATTGCTATGTAACCTTTCTTCAGTTTCATTGCCTTCATCATTGACAACTTCTTCGTCACTGACTACTTCCTCTTCGCCATTGACTACTGGTTCATTATCATTGACTAAAACTGCTCTTTCTCCTTCAACAACAGCATCTTTGCTAGATCCATACTGGAATCCTAAAAACTCCAGATTGAATTTGTTGTTTTCTGACTGGCTACAACTTTTTTTGCTCTGTTATGTTCTCAGACTCAGTCGATTTTGTCTCTCCCAAACCTTCTGCTTCCCTAAGCAAGGGGTATTCTTGGAAGGTGACGTCACGCGACCGGATTAATTTGTGATTTGGATTTCGTTTCCATTTGCCCCTCGTACGATGATTTCCCATCAGGTCCTGGTCCCGTTCTATTCAGGATATACACCGACGTCAAAATCAATTCAGCCCATAGGCCCGCTGGCATCTCTCCATGGGCGTACATTATGGCTCTTGCAGCCTCCATAAAGTCTGTGTAGTTCATCCCACATGTCCTTGGAGTAAGTAAAACGCATCATTTTTTCGAGTATGTCATCTGGTAAGTTTGACGTTAACAGGACGGAAATTATGCTGTCGAGTTTGTCGTACTCACAAACATCTGTTTCGTATTTCTTCGTGGCTTCTGCTGTAGCACCAGGCAGTAATGTTGGCCTAGGTTTTCTTTCTTCCAACACATCTCTTGCCCCAGGCAGCCCCTTAAGTACCATGAAAACTCTAAACTTCCACGTGTTGAACTTTTTGGCATCTAAATCCCCGAGTTGAATCTTTGAAACGTCTGCAATGGATCTATCCATTTTGACTGCAGGTCTCGTTCCGTCGAATTTTCAATGTTAGATTTTTGTTGTTTTGGTTTTGCCACCGAAACGAAATTTGCCAATCTACACCCGCAATTCAATTCGAAAATTGATTCTCTGCTACCATTTTAACGAATAAAGAACTGATTGAGAAAGTTATTACGAGTTTAATTTGTGAGTACGATTTATAGACAAATCAATGACAGCTAGACAGGATATAAACACAAAGAGAGTACAGAGACATAGCATAACATTCAATGTAAAGGTCCGAACAAATTATCGGACGCGGCTTATGGACGCGGCTTACTGCCGCGGCTGATAAGTGTGCACGCTCTCATAACATCCTGCGTGCCAGATAGCTATCGGACGTCCGATGACGTCATATTAGTCTATGGTTACGTCCGCGACCTACTACATCCGATAGTTTGCACACCTCAGATCAGCCGCGGCAGTAAGCCGCGTCCGATAATTTGTTCGGACCTTCACAGTGTACAATCATAGAGTCGACTAATACAAGAAGGTGCGTAGCCTTACTTCTTTACATTAAATTCGTTCTTTTGGCGTTGATAAGTTTTAGAAAAGGATCGCACTACACGCACGCATACTGTACTGCGCGCGTGTCGCGCTATTTTGTCGACCACCTTTGAGTAGTAGACTATTAATCGACTTCAACCTGTCAACATGCACTAATTAAACTGTGCAAGATGGCGGCTCATTGTGATCATTTGGTGATCATGCACGCAGTGCGCGATAATTAATCGCATTTGACATTTCAACGTGACATAGATAATATAATTTATCGAATGATCCATTCATTATGAAAAAACTCGATAAACAGTTTATCGATTGTGCCATGCAACGGGCGCTGGTATGGTGTACCTAACCTACGTTAACAAATAGGTATTGAAGTTTTAGATTTTAGGCATTCACAATGCTTAGAAAAAAAAATATAGAAAAAATCGACTCACCAGGAACAGACTGAGTTGCTACGGGTGGCATATAAGCAAAATCTAACTCTTGACTTTCGATAGTGATCTCTGGTTGGTCAAAAAACTCGGTAGTTAGATTTTGCGCACAAAATACCTATATGTATTATCTACAAACAAATAGGTATTTATTTTACGTCAGTAAGAATTTTTCATTTGTTAATGTTAGGTACAATTCAGTACTTTTTTTTATTCTTCTGAATCTCTCAGAATCTGACAAAACATAAACGTGCAAGCGTTGCAAAACTTTGATTGATGCTGTGGAGAAAAAACGACTAAACGCACCTAGGCACGACACACTTGTATGCACACCCACGCGGGCCACGACACGACAGACAGATGCCTCAAAAACATAACACACTGTAATAATGTGTTTCTAGTCATACTAAATGTATGAAATCAACCGATACGATTTTGTCACGACACAATAGTATGTTTCCGGCTTTAGAAATGGGGAGAAGGAAAGTAACGATACTTTTAGAAAGTATCGATAGGTACTTCAAAAGTATCGGAAGATAAAGTCTGTCCATCCTTACTTGTCTTATTTAGTAAACAGATTTTGACAGTTGTCATACGTCTTTTAAACTTAAATCATTATTTAAAAATATGTTAGTAACTTTATGAAATTGTTGTAAGTTAATTAACAATTTATTTTGTAATCTATGTGTGGAAAACCTTTTGTTGTATTTTATAAATGATTATTTCAATAAAGAGTTGGGTGAAGATTGTTTACCATATAAGACAAGTAAGGATGAACAGACTTTAAGTATAGATTCCAAAAGTAAGTACTTGGTATCGAAACAAAACTAAAGTTTTTGTTTATTAATAAGGCCGTCAATGTATGAGTAGAATGTAGAATATCTAACAGCGAAAGCAGACATCTGCAATTTTTGCCAGAATAAAAGGTAAATTAATTTACTTGTAACACTGTTGTAGGAACTGTCAATCTTCTGACAATACTTTATTTTACTCTTTGGTCAGTCAGGACAATACGATTATGCAAAATAATTCTGTTAAATCTTATAAATTGTTTGAAATGACGGATAATTAACTTAAAACAAACAATTTTATAGATGAGATAATTTAACTTTATCCTTATTATTTGTTTAAAATAAAAACTGCAATAATTAAAAGATCCCATTGCGTGAAATGGAAAACCTAACGTTCCGTTTCTCACACAAGAAACAAGATAATGTCATACAATTTTATATCTGTCGTTTGTTTCTGTTAAATTTCTCTAAAATGGCATATTTATTGTAATAAAATAATCCTAATAAACATAATAACATCAAACTAAGTAGTTTTAAGGAACAAAAATTTGTGTTTTTCATGAACGATGTTGTGTTCTTTAAAGCGCCTTGGCAAAACGGAGCAGAATTGACGCAACGAGATTTTTAAAAAACAAACCAGTCGTAACCAACATGGCGGTCGTTTAGGTTGTTTCTTGTTTTCGTTTTTCCAAAATTTAAAAAATAATTGACTCGAATCCAAGGTGAGAATATTGTTGAATAAGTGATAAACGTGTGTAGTTTATTTTTTTCTCTTTAAAATGCACATAAACTGTGTTTTCAGGCCAAAATGGGGCGGTCGCCAAGCCCGCCGCGGCGACGCGACGACAGGCGACGAGATGAAAGAAGAGACCGGGATAGGGATCGCGAGAGGAGAAGGCCGCGTACCCGCTCCCGTTCCCGGTCCCTGGAGCGACGGCGGCGCTCCCCCGACCGCCGCAGGTCGCCCTCGCCGCGTCGACGCCGCTCAAGATCCACATCACCAATTCCTAGTACATCCTTCGTTCCAAAGGCCAAAAAGACGTTTGTCGAGCGTCCTATAGTAACTCCAGCCGAATTGGAGGGAAAGTCGCCTGAAGAGCAGGAGATGTTAAAGGTTATGGGCTTCTGCGGCTTCGACACCACAAAAGGTAAGAAAGTCGAGGATAATGTTGAAGGGGATGTGCATGTGGTCTTAAAAAGGAAGTACAGACAGTATATGAACAGGAAAGGCGGGTTCAACCGGCCCTTGGACTTCGTTGCGTAGCGGCCGCTCATCACATGTAGACCTGCAGGGTTTTCTAAATGTTTATTGACATGTGATATCGGACTAGGTTTGAGATTGTGGCATTGGGGCTTGCTAGGCCTTACATTGTTGCACATTTCACTTTTTTTGACTCTCACTTTGATTTCGAAAGAATTTGAATATTTAGAGTGTCGATTCAGTTACAATTATAATTGAAGCGTCTAAATGACCTTGCAATTTGATTTCAATCATAGTCAAGCTAAAGGAAGTGATGTGTTTCTATAAAGGTCTTAAAATTAGCCTCAAAACAGAATAACCTCTGACAACAAATTTGAGAAATGTGCTTTTATGCTTGTATTATAGAATCAAACTCGCATCTCTGCTTGAGTACAGTTAAAAAGGGATGGTGTTATTCATTGCTTAGAGCCGCATACCTTTCGAAAACTGTACTTATGCAGAGATTCGGGTTAATGTTTGATTCTATAATACGAGCGTAAAATAACTAAGATATACCGCTCACTCAAGCCTAGTCAGTTTTTATACATAGTTATAAGTGTTACAGACATTGTTTTACATTTTTTTTTGAGATTTTACTGATGTATTTATAGCACAATAACAACTAAAAACAGACCGGTTAAAACACATTGAATAGATGTTTTGGTTAAAACAAATCTGTCTTAAATTGCTCATGGAAAACTACCAAAATGTAGCTATTATCTTGCAAAGTTAATTTGGAAACATCTCAGTGTTGTTCTTGATACGGCAATTGTTGTATTCTATGGCAATTGCGATGGAATGCGACTCGAGCTACAGCATCATGCAACAATGCTGTCGTTACAAATATGGCAATTTTCATCACTATACATGGCAATTAATTTCGATTTTTGGCTTTTCATGGAAATTTTTGATTTTGAATACGGCAATCCTAAAGCCAGGAACAATACAGAAACATCTGTCCCTCAGATTTTAGTTTGCCCTTGAAATAAGAACAGGTTTTGCTACGTGTCCCTCCCTTTGTCAAAACATTGGGTTCATAAGATAAAACCCATGTTTTTGAATGGCCAAAAAGCTTCATCTCAAAATTTCAATTGTAACAAGTAATGAAATGAAAAATCTTTACATTAACTGAAAAGAAACCGATATAGCCTTTTTTTTTTCAATTTTTGTCTGTTGTATGTAACCGTTAAACAAATTACCTACATCTGAATACTTTAAAAATAAGATAGCTCTGAAATAGTGCAAAATCTTCCTTTCTGTATTTTAATTGTATATTTTAGGTTATTGTCTGAAGGAAGATTAAAATCAAACTATAAATGCATCAGTTTAATCCCAAGATATGGTGCTTGGTTGACAGGATTTCAAACATACTCACACATTCCTTACAATAACTGAACTTGAAAAGTAGTATTATCCGCGTCAATTGGTAATGCGCCTGGCGGCCATGATTTTAACCTCAAAAACGAAAAACAATTGTATTTTTTTCATATACCTAGACCCTTTCTTATTGAAAATAAAAATTAAATAATTAATATATTATATTATCTATTAGAATTTTACTGTTTTTTGTCATTTTAAGTTGCGGATGATGTTGATGTGTATGTTAATTTGACAAGGTTCCAGCGCATTACCAATTGACGGGGATAGTACTTATTTTATTCATCAATGCCCGAGCCGCCGAATGCGGTCAGACAATAATAGAAAATCTATTGTGTCTCATTTTCCAGGACTTGGGTTAATTCACTTATCCACAAAGCAGGAAAAGAGTTTATTTATTTTCTGTTAAGGGCCCTATCACATTTTTTTGTCGAAATTTCGATTTTGACGGATTTTAGCGATACAACCTAGAGAAACCTTTGGGTCTACTAAATACATTTATATGTGTCCGCGACAAAAAGTAATATGATGACTCACTGCAAAGTTAAAGAGTTAGAAAGGAAAATTAAAGTTGGTGAACGTTTTTTTAGAGTCAACTTTGAACATACACAGAAAGCCACACAAGTACAAACAACAAATAAAAGTATGCAATTTGATTTTCTTATGAACTAAAGATTATTATGATATATTTTTTACGTAATAATAATAATGTATCTAGGAGAAATCCACAGTTAATTCTGAGCTTTTTTAGTAGTTTTATGGTTTTTGATTGGGATTTTTTTTCTCATATTCTATACATAATTTCAAAATTCCGAGGCCGCTATGAACTATTCGACTATATAAGAGATAGCATTCATTTTTTTTTATTTCAATTGTTTAACACAGTTGTTCAATCCATGAGCTCAAAAAAGTGCCTTCGCGCATTTTATGAAAATCTTTCTCTGCAATATCGGGTTTAATTATAAAGTTAAGCAAATTTTAAAAAAAGCGAGGCCACTATGAACTATTCCAATAGCTATTCTGCACTATTCAATAAGTCAAAAGTGTTAATGTATTTTTGTTTCTGAGATCGATAACGCCAAAATTGGCCATTTTACGCAAAAATCACAGTCGAAATGTAATATGCCTCTTAAAATATCACTCTCAGCAGAAAACTATATTCTGTTTTTTTATTTTTCGATTACTAAGCCACATAGAATTAAATCAAGACAGAACCCTTTTTCATAACACAACAGTCTTTTTTTTGACAAGTTTGCTAACTATATGATGTTTAGACCACAATAAAAACTTTAAGACGTACGCTATGCAATGTTAAGACCACAGAATAAACAAATTAAGACGTATGCTATGTGATGAGTTGGATAATTCAAGTAACATGAAAGAACACCGAAAAACGTTAAATAACCATTGTATTTGATTTGAGCGTTTGTGAAATCTTGCATAGCATACTTTGAGACACACCAATATATCTAGATTTACATATTTCTGAGCTAATCTTCAGATACCGGCACATAACTTGGCATGACAAAGCAAGCAAGAATACAGCAGCTACAAACACTAAATTCTGCATTTTTTTGTCTCATCTTTGTATTGTGAAGTTATATGCCGGCACCTATACTATAGTACACGTATCACCAATTAGTTTCGTTCGGAGTCCGTTTTAAGAAATGTAATGACCATTGCGGTTGGCACATTTTATAGGAAATAATTACAAACACTAAATTCTGCATTTTTTTGTCTCATCTTTGTATTGTGAAGTTATATGCCGGCACCTATACTATAGTACACGTATCACCAATTAGTTTCGTTCGGAGTCCGTTTTAAGAAATGTAATGACCATTGCGGTTGGCACATTTTATAGGAAATAATATTTATTACAGAAATGTAGTTATTTGGTACTTAAAGTAGGTATTTTTGTAAGTTCCTGTGTTCTCGCAGTCCGCACAAAATGGGTCAGCGGTCCGGATGCTATAGTAGAACTATCCCCTGTCAACCAAGCACGCTAGCTGTAAGTTATCATAAGTCCGTTACTGCAGTACCCGCGCGCTGCTTCCGCCCGCGCGGGCCCGGTCTGCGCCCCGCGCACCAAGAAACGCTATGGAGTCTCACCGAGCTGCCTGCGGTTCGTGTGCCTTGTATACCTCTGTTATCTCAAAGCTTCGAACAAGAATACTCTAGATGTCTGGTAGAGTCTCAAAAATGGCACCTCAAATAGCCTACCACTTACAAACTGGGCGCTTATTTTGTACAAAGTAAGTGATAAAGGATGTGATTTTGTACAAAAAAGATGTAATTAGGTACAAAATAAGCGCCGAGTTTGTAAGTGGGATGCTACGCCGAGTTTGTAAGTGGGATGCTATTTCGAAGTGCCGTTTTTGCGTGCTGTTTTAGTTCTTGAAGCATTAAATAGAATATTCTTGATCAAAGTCTCAAAGATATAATTTATAGGTATAATCTAGTCGAATTACCCCCGGTTTCAGAGGTCTTTTATCAGAGTGGTCCACATTATCTGGTAAGGGTCTGATCTTTCAATGCTCAGATAAAATTTATTCATTTGATAACTAATTATACCGTCAAATTGAAAATGTTTTTCTTTTTATCTGAGGATTGAAAAATTAACATTAAACCAGATGTCCGATAAAGTTAAACCTCTGATAAGTACCTCAGAAACCGGGCATTAAGGAAATAAGTCACCGATTGACCAATCAGGAATTTACCTCTCTACAAGTTTTTTGCAACAGTACCTGATTGGTCAGTGTGAAAATTTGCACAGACTTTGACGAATCTGGAACTTAAATATTTTCCAACCTAATTGGTTATTTTTTTTTCATGAAAGAAACATTTTTCTCGAAATAAGTTTTCTATCTCAACTTCCTGTGAAAAGAGTGACAGAGACAAGGCACAGAACTGTTTACTAAGACTGACGTCACCGTGTTCCGTTCGCGTTCCTCGCCCGGCGTGCCACATAGCAATAGTGTCGATACAGAGTTATTTACTATACACACCCCCCCTCAACCCCCTATCCTCCACAATTTACAATAGTCAAAGACTCGTGTGTCAGACTGTACTGTTTTCAATTAAACTCCTTCAAATGAGTTAAACTACTGTAATAGTAGTATTTATTTCTAATGGCAACACTTAACTGTCTTTTTTAAGCTTCGTTTGATTGAGTGGCAATTGAAAACAGTGCATTCTGCCACAACAGTCTCCATAGCCCATATACAATAATATACACAAGTTGCTTAAAATGTGATATTTTTTTAAGTGATAATTATACGCACACACGTTTCGGCGAGGGCACGGTGGCCATTATTTCCCGCACTCGGGATGACTCTGTAGCGTTTGTCACAACATCCACATTTTCGAATGAATCCGAACACTGAATTTCCCGCCTAAAACAGTAATTAATACGAAAAATCGTATCTGCACTTCACATTATGTAAACATTATTGATTTGTAACAATATGTATTATAAAATGTTTAAGTTTTAACATGGCTTTTTTTGTACGAAGCCATAAACTTTTGTGAAAAAAAATTACATGTTAAAATGGGCGCCATTTTGAGTTTGTACGCGCCAAAAAAAAGTTGTAACAAATAAATGCAAGTTGAAAAAATCAACTGACTTTTTTAAAATAATGCAGTGATTTTTTAGACAAAAGTAACAGAAATTGAAAACAATATGTAAAATGTTTAAGTTTCAACATGGCTTTTTTTTGTACGAAGCCATAAATTTTTGTGAAAAAAAATTACATGTTAAAATGGGCGCCATTTTGAGTGTTTACGCGCCAAAAAAGTTGTAACAAACAAATGCATTTGCTTTAAATATTAAAAAACATTATAACTATTTGGTTGTGAAATGTAACAGCAATTTATTGTAATTTGTCTAAAAAGTTGAAATCACCAACTGACTTTTTTTTTTAAACAATACAGTGACTTTTTAGACAAAAGTAACAAATTGATTCATTCCCACTGTATATACCACGAATTTATTTACTAATGATTTTGAATAGTAAAAATAATAAAAATAATTTAAAAAATACTTGCTTCCTTGTATAATTTTGGTTTTGAGAGAAAAGTAAACAATATTTCGTTATTATTATTTAATAAGCATCCTTGGTTTTTTTATTTTCTGCCAAATAAGACTTGCTATAGTCTAAATAATATTTGAGTCTTAATTATTTTTGTCATTAATTTATTAAGAAAATTTAATAATTAAGAAATACTTTCTAAGATTTTTTGTGATACATTTTGTATATTTCTTACCGAGGATGGTGGAAAAATAAAACAATTTGAGTCTATTTATATGGCTTTTACTTAATGAATACTTACCTACCCCCCCAACCACTAAGTTGTATTGCAACCAATAGATTTACTTTGGTAGGTAGTTACTTATTTGACTATACTAAGTTAATATACTACCTACTTAATAGAAAGTAGGTAAGTTTGTTACGCTACGCCCCTTCACGTCAAAACTACTTAACCTATCATCATGAAATTTTGCATACATGTTGTCTGGAGTACAGAAGGACATAGAGTCTACTTGTTCGTAGCATAGAGTAGGTACTTTTTTACTTTTCGATTTCATCCCGAAAAAAGTCTGTTCCCGAGGGATAGAAAAACTGACTACGCAGACGAGGTCGCGGGCGGCCGCTTATATTATGTAATAATTTCAAAAGCGATAACGTACTTCGCGATAGAAAAGTTCATGGGCTTTTGCTAAATTTTCAAGATGTCAAAACTGTGTATTGTCTAAAGGGAACCACACCACTTGGGTGTCGTTTAGAATTTTTTTTAGGTAGCCACACCACACCACGCACCGTAGTGAAGTTCTAATACTAAGCTTTTATTTATCGATATCAATTATTTATCATTCGTAAGCTATCACGACATAACATTTATATAGTATGCACAAAATAACTTGGAGGTTCTGAACTTCGCGAGCAACGCTGCTCAGTAGACGAATACAGGGCTTGCGCGGGGACGGGGCGCGGGCGGAAGCACTCGGAACTATGGACCCTGCGTGAAATATCACTTTTAGCTAACTTTTCGAGCCGCCAAGTTATTTTGCGCATACAGTACATCACTAGTCGGCAGTGGTGTGGCTACCTAAAAAAAATGTAAACTACACCCCAGTGGTGTGGTTGACAATACTTGGTCCAATCCACTGTCCATCTTTCTATTGCAAAGTTCTCTTTCAAAAATATGTCTTTGTTTAGGACGTAACTAAAAAAACCACAGATTTCATTCACTTTTTATTTCCCATAAAAATAACACATGCTTACATAATTTACATAGAGATTTCAAGTACAATATAAACAGTCGAACTGGTTCATTCACCCCTCACGAACATCGAGAAAAAAAACGCGTGTAAAAGTACTCTATAGAGTAATTATCTATGGAAAAAATAATTTCTCTTTTCAGCGGTCACTGACCTGAATTTTTTTTTCTATTTAACTGGACTGGCTGTCTGTATGATTTGACAGCAAAGTTCTTGTGCCTATTTGATTTTGACGTACAATGAAAACGGTGAATCTCCTGACTCCAGACTTTAGTACCATGGGATCTAGGACACTTTCGTCAGATTCCTTTTTCGTCAGAAAAAAATCTGGGCTGTTTTTTTTCTGACGAAAACGGAATTCCTTTTTGGTCAGAAAAAACTTAGTTTTTTTCGTTACACTTTCGTCAGATTCCTTTTTCGTCAGAAAAAAATATAGGCTGTTTTTTTTCTGACCAAAACGGAATTCCTCTTTGGTCAGAAAAAACTTAGTTTTTTCGTTACAATTTAGTCAATTCCGCTTTCGTCAAGATTAAAATATGTGCTGTTTTTTTGACGAAAACGTAATTCCTCTTTGGGTAGAAAAAACTTTATTTTTAAATATTTTTTTATTAAACTTTGTTTTTTTTTTTCTCTGTTGACTTTGGAGAAAAAACCACGGTCATCTTCCTAATATTGTCTTCTTCCCAAAAGTCGTCACTTTCCTAAGTGGTCACTATATATTCACTTCTCAAGCTTACGCGCTCACTACACATGAAATAAAACAATTTTAACGGATACTAGCGCGGTTTTTTAACGTCGGGAAAACCAAAAATCAAACCAAATACCAACTAATTACAAAGTACTTTCAATAAAACCGCGCCAGTATCCGTTGAAATTGTTTTATTGGACTATTGAACTATTCACCTTAAATTCAAAGCTCTACATTTTATGGTTCACCTTCTTTTATTTCCGTCAGTTTCCTTACTTAAAAACGTAACAGACCTCCTTATTAAAAGAACAAAAATCTTTTAAAATCAATACATGTAACAAACCTCCTTATTACAAAAACAAAAATCTTTTAAAATCAATACATGTATGTAACAAACCTCCTTATTACAAAAACAAAAATCTTTTAAAATCAATACATGTATGTAACAAACCTCCTTATTACAAAAACAAAAATCTCTTACAATAATCCGGTGTGCTCAATAAAAAATACGGCGTTTGGTGATCGAGGGATATCCTTTGGCAGGTTGCACCTTCTGAACCATCAGATCATTTTAAGAAGGGGAGCCATCTTGGATTTTTGTATGGGAGGGAGATAAAATACAATCTTTTTTTGTATGGAATTTGATTTTTTTTTTCAAAACCCATCGTGTGGGATATCGGATGAAAGGGATTTTTGAGCCGATTCCAAAAATATATAATATTTTAACATTGCAGCTACTGGTTTAAAAAAAAATCGGAAAATAATTTTCCAAAGAAATTTGTCTCGTTAAAGAAGAAGGCAGATAATATCTATCTTTTGTCAAATAAAAATTGGTAAATAATTTATTAATGTCAATTAAGTGCAGCTGTTGGCTATTATAAAAAGCCACTGTATTTACAGATAAATTCAAATTAAATCTTACATTATTTTCCACCTTTTACTGTATGGGAATGTAAACAATATTACTTTACTGACATTCAGAGAACAAAGGGAATTACAATATATCATCAATTGGTTTTTGGTGACATTAGCCCTATTTCCAATTAAAATTATCAAGTTTGTGTTATCGCTGAATGTTTTTTTTTACAATTATATTCATAATGTCATTTATATTAAAACTCATCACACACGTGTAATTCAGAAATGGAGCGAACTTTTCAATAAAACTCCAATATGGGGATCAAATGAAAGGCTTTGAAGTGCACATTACATAACAGAAAAAAAACGTAAAAACATTTTTTTTACAATTTGGGTATCAAATGAAAGGCCTTGATGTGCACATTCCAAAAAAATAAGAAAGCGGAATCTGACCAAAAGTCCGTTTTCGTCAGAAAAAAAACAGCCTTAATTTTTTTCTGACGAAAGTGGAATCTGACTAAAACTCCGTTTTCGTCAGAAAAAAAATTCTGACGAAAGTGGAATCTGACTGAAACTCCGTTTTCGTCAGAAAAAAAACAGCCTTAATTTTTTTCTGACGAAAGCGGAATCTGACTAAAACTCCGGTTTCGTCAGAAAAAAAACAGCCTATATTTTGATCTGACGAAAAAGGAATCTGACGAAAGTGTCCTAGATCCCCTCACGCTATGCTCACGCTTAGGGCTGCCATCCGTCCGGGTTTCCCCGGATTTGTCCTAGTTTGGTCTGGGGAGCGAAACTGACTAAAAATCGCGCTGCGCGACCATTTTTTTTACGGGTCACCCCTGGCTATTTGGGCATTTATTTTGGTCCGCTACGGTTGCAAAACTACTTAACCTTAACCCTGGCTCTCTACAAAATTGCGTTGGACTGGACACCCCGGCTCTATCATAACTAGTAAAACACACTAATTTAATGGGAAAAAAGGCTTACAATTCATTTTTTTTCAGTCAAGTATTGGGTAAAATGTATTTTTTAACCAAGCTAAAAATTAATATAAAAAAATCAAATGTCCGGGGTCAAGGCTCCAAAGTCCGGGGTTTTTACGCTTCCGGTCCTGGGCGGCAGGTTTTAGAGATGGCAGCCCTACTCACGCTACGTCCTACAGCGCCAAAATGGCGGAAATCAAATAGGCACAAAAACAGTTTGACAGCTGCCAGTTCAGTGGAATATATAGAGGTCAATGTCAGCGGTAGATGTAGGGTTGCCAGATCGGAAGTCCAAAATATCTGGAGAAAATTTGAAAATGTCGGGATTTCGCGGTTGTTGTCGTGAGAAATTAATATTTAAAATATATTTGAAACTTAAACGCCCGTATATAGTAAGAAAACGGCCGCGCAGCGCGATTTTTAGTCAGTTTCGTCTACTAATCTTATACTATTGCCTGTCTACTGTAGAAAAACGGTCGGGCAGCGTGATTTTTAGTTAGTTTCATCCACTAAACTTGTACTCTTGCTTGTCTATAGCAAAAGAAAACAGCCGCGCAGCGCGATTTTAAGTCAGTTTCATCTACTAACATTTTTTTAATCTAGATGAAAAGTACCGGAGTTTTTATCTTTTAGACATGCCAACCCCATCGTGACCTTATACTATTCTGTTCAAAGGAGAGGCAGCTATTGCAAAACAGTAACCAAGCGACAAAGGCTTTTCGCAACATCTGATCGTGGTTCTGACAAAATACTTTGGAGTTTGGACAAGGCCAATATCAAAGGTGTTTAAATTGTATTTGTTTATTAATAGCTGCCTCTCATTGCTGTTTCTGACACACTCCATCAGCAAATGTTGCACGTCCTCCACTTTATGGCACATTGAACATTTGTCAGATTGCACTTTTTTCATTAGAAATGCAAATTTTATCTACTAACATTGTAATCTGTGATTTCATACGCGAAAATAATTGTTTTCTAGAGAACGTTTGGAACAGCTGTTTTTCCGGGAGATTTTTAGATTTGTCGGGAGATCAGTTGAAATTCCGGGAGAATCCAGGCGAATCCCGACCATCTGGCAACCCTAAAAATTACTCTTTAATGTTTTTACACCCGTAATTTTTTTGGATAACTGTTCGTGCTATGAGTACTGAACAAAAAATAATACATAGGAACTTTACATAATATGTACAGGAAAAGGAATGTCATGGCTCAGCATTTAGTTACATACAAGCTGTTTGGTAACGTGTATGGAAATAAAACATTTAAGTCCCAAAATAACACCGGAACAACCACACATTATTTTAAATAGGTATACTATGTGTTACAAAAATCCCCTCAAGCTAAATATAGTAGACTAGCGGCCGCCCGCGGTTTCACCCGCGTGGTTCCCGTTCCCGTGGGAATATCGGGATAAAAAGTATCCTATGTTTTAATCTAGGCTATCTTCTATCTGTGTGCCAAATTACAACCAAATCCGTTCAGTAGTTTTTGCGTGATTGAGGAACAAACATCCAAACACACAAACTTTCACATCCTACTAATATTATAAACGTGAAAGTTTGTGGGTTTGGATGTTTGTTCCTCAATCACGCAAAAACTACTGAACGGATTTGGCTGAAATTTGGCACACAGGTAGTAGATAGCCTAGATTAAAACATAGGTTACTTTTTATCCCGATATTCCCACGGGAACGGGAACCACGCGGGTGAAACCGCGGGCGGCCGCTAGTTTATATATATATATTTTTTTTAAATGACAACATCACATACATTGCTCCAATCCCAAAGTAAGTAAGAACCCGGGACCTCAAGAGATGGTGACGCCTTGAAAACCGGCGTGCAAACCACTCGACCACGGAGGTCGTCGAATATAGGTCGTATAATATTAGTAGGATAGAGGGGGACCATCAAACTGAATTACTTTTACTATTACCAACTCTGAAATCGCGAAAAAAAATCTGCTGTTTCATACAAAAAATTAATAACGATAATATCGAAATGTATGAAAGAGCTTTTAGCGATTTCAGAGTTGGTCCCATAGTAAAAGTTGTTCAGTTTGATGGTCCCTATCTACCATATTTGGAATTGCGGGTTGTTTTGTAACAACCTGTATGTATTAAAACATGTCACCAAACAGATTGTAGTACATACAAATATAGCGGGTTTTATTTTATAAGTAGGTATAATTACTTATTTTTTAGCCTACTAGAGTCTGGTCAACGAAAGATGAACCGGAAATGGCGGCGCCACTTTCCCTGTTTAATTAACGTTAAATGGTTAAGTTATTGGAAACTGAATCTTAAAATAAGGCGCAAAATTAGTTCAATTTCCAACCGAGTCTCATCTTTCGTTGACCAAACTCTAAGGGGACGATTTGTACAATTTTTTTCTGTTTTTTTTTTTAAACCATACAATTCAAAATTTAAGAACCTACAGGAGTTAACTTCAGCCCAAAATAGGAACCAAATACCTAAAATATAAAAAAAAAACAAAATAATTTCACAGAAATGCATTTTTAAATCACAGATTATAGTAATTTGAAATTAAAAGATTAATTTCATCAACCAATTTTCTATTACTTTTATAGAGATTCCATTTGTTAATTTTATTTCTATTTTAAGTTAAGTATACAGGGTGTTACAAATCAACCCTCGTTGCCGTATATGGTAAATAGGGAGCATCAAACTGAACAAATTTTACTATGGGACCAACTCTGGAATCGCGAAAAAAACAGCTGTTTCATACATTATATTTTCGTTATTAATTTTTGTATGAAACAGCTGATGTATGGAAGTGAATCTTGGGTATGGCAGAAGAAGAATGAAAGCAGAATAAATGCGATCGTTGAGGAAAATATGCGGAGTAAAACTGAGTGATAGAGTGAGCAATGAGGTGATTCGTAAAAGGTGTGGTCTGAAAGATGATATAATGACAAGAATTGAGAAAGGAATGATCCGGTGGTTTGGTCACTCAGAGAGGATGAATGAAAGGCGAATCACGAAAGATATATTTTGTGCGAATGTGGAAGGAACGATTGCACAAGGGCGTCCCAGAAAAACCTACGCGGACCAAATAGGGGTTATTATAAAAAAGGCTGGTGTACGCAGTGACAAAAACCGCAGTATGAAGAGATTGATGGATGTGAACGAAGCGAAAGAAGTGTGCAAGGATCGTAGCAGGTGGCGATCCATAGTCTCTGCCTACCCCCATGGGAAACAGGCGTGAGTGTATGTATGTATGTAGCTGATTTTATTTTGCAACTTCAAAGTTGGTCCAATAGTAAAAGTTGTTCAGTTTGATGGTCCCTATCTACCATATTCGGTTGTTTTGTAGCACCCTGTATAATGTTGAAGGAGGAAATTTTTGGTCCTCGGTCAAAACAGCATTTTATTACACATTGTACAGTAAGCAACACGTCAGGTTAAACAAAACTGACAAAATTTTCGTGATAACCCAACGTGCTGTTGACTGTACTTACTAGGACTAGTGTAGGTATAATATTTACTTAATTTAATATACATAACAGAGTTTGTCAATAGGGTATGTCTCATATCATAATAAATATAAAAAAAACTTTGAAAAACGGTCCTAAAAAGGCATTAAATCAATAGGCGATTTTCTGACAGATCAAATAAAAAAAATAAAAAAAAACAATCGAAAGAAAAGTCACTATAAAATGTAAAAAACTTGGCTGCACAAACCATAACGAATTCATTTGCCTTTTTCGAAATTAGGAAATCGAAATGTCAACTTGACTTCAATATCGTTTTGACAGCTGACATTTGGTTGACATATACCACAGATTTATAAGTGAAAAAGTTGATTTTGAATCACAGATTTAAAAATAAAAAAAGTATACAACTTAGCATAAAATTACGGGTCTCCATTGGGTCAAGTTATTTTGCATCTAGTGTAAATCTGACTAATGATATTCTATATACAGATTTGACAGTTAACTTGTGTAAGCAAAAATATACGTTATTTCATAGCAGATACAGTGTATTTTTCATTGACGCTGATTTTGCCTGACATTTAATATTAGTAAATTATTTTTAAATTCTTAACAATACTTATTTTAAAACAAGTTGACTGTCAAAATATAATTATATCTTGAATTATGATCGATAACTTTATGGCAAATAGTTACACTTTGGTTGTTAGAAATTAAAAAAAAGTGTAAACAAAATGTTTTTTTAATATCAAGCATTTTCAGGAAGAACATCATAACCGCCATTTTGCATATTTTACAGGAGAAGATTTTTTTAAATAATTTTCAAAATTAATAGTTATAGTAAGTGGCTTACGGTGTATAATTTATTATCGTAAGCACCAAGTACTATGCTTGCTATACTATCCCCGTCAATTGGTAATGCGCTGGAACCTTGTCAAATTAACATACACATCAACGTCATCCGCCACTAAAAATTACAAAAAACAGTAAAATACTAATAGGTAATAGAATATAATAATTATTGAATTCTTATTTTCAATAAGAAAGGGTCTAGGTATATAAAAAAATTACAATTGTTTTTCGTTTTTGAGGTTAAAATCATGGCCACCAGGCGCATTACCAATTGACGGGGATAGTATAACCTAAACCCAAGTATTTTATCGTAAGTGACCTACTTCGGTCAATAATATCCTAAATAACGCTTCATGAACTAAAATAGTACGCAAAAATGGCACCTCAAATAGCGTCCCACTTACAAACTTGGCGCTTATTTTGTACATAATATCCCCTTATTTTGTACAAACTCACATTTTATATCACTTATTTTGTACAATATAAGCTTATTTTGAACAAAAACACATCCTTACTAATATTATAAATGCGAAAGTCCGTTTGTTTGTTTGTTTGTTACGCCTTAACGTCCTAACTACTGAACCGATCATCATAAAATTTTGCATACACGTTGTCAGGGGTATAGAGAAGGACATAGGGTACCTTTCATCCCGAAAAAAGTATAGTTCCCGAGGGATAGCAAAAAACCTTTCCACGCAGACGAAGTCGCGGGCGGCCGCTAGTCTTGTATAACTTCATCATCATTTTGTGCAAAATAAGCGCCCAGTTTGTAAGTGAGAAGCTATTTGAGGTGCCATTTTTGAGACTCTGACAGGACAATTGACATATTCTTGATTGAAAGTGACCTATTATTTCGTCGTAAGCGACAGGTACTATACTTATTATCAGTCGATGGATGTTACGACAAAAACTTAATGGTTTGTAACTTACGATAAAAACTTAAAATTGAATTATATTCTACTATGCATTCTAAAGTCAGTGGCATAAGGTTCAAAATCAGCTGATAAGGCGGTTACTATATTTTTCCAGAAAGGACTCGATATTTTTCGAACTTTTTCAAAACTACCTATCTAGCATAACATTAAAGTTTAGGATCAAAAAATTCATTATTATTATTTATTAAATAAAGTTAATAATTTTATATAATTTAAAGACACAACATAATTACACAACACAAACATACCAATAACTTAGTATAATTATATTAAAATCAATTTATTTTATTTACTAGAATGATTTAGGAACATAATATATTATAAATAATACAATTCTAGAGAACTCATACTAAATATTTAGTCCCAAACTAAACAATGTCCCATGTTTGATCAAGTAAAAGTTTTTTTAGGGTAGAATTCAATCGGGTAACAATAAATTCCCATTTCGGGTATTAAAAATACTAAATGTAGCGTACTGAAATACTAAGTGGGCGACGGACTGAGGGCGACTACAAATATTGAAAATAGGTGACTTTAAAATACACATTGAGTAACTAGTAATTCAGAACGGGCGACCAAATTACTATTTGGGCGACTACCTTAGGACACACAAAACATTTGAAATTTGACATATATTTTATCAAAAAAAGGTGATTATTAACCTAATCGAGGTGACAAAATACCATGTTGGGCAGCTTAAATCAGTTATAGTTACCTACTTGGTATAATAGTCGCCCATTCAGTATTTTTGTCACTCATTTAAATTATTTATCTCCCACATGTAGTCGCCCGTTTTACGTATTTTGTTATCCACAGTTTGTCACCCGTTTAGTAATTTTGTCACCCAAAAAATGAACCGCTGCTAGGTTTAGTATTTAAGTATCCCATTAACAGTCGCCTTCAATTAATTCCAGTCACCCAATTAATTAATTCCCTTTTTTATCCACAACGGGATAATGCTGGGTCTTCACCTCACCTGATGTTAAGTGACGATAAGGCCGAAGGTGGAAGCGCACTACACCCGGAATCCTCACCACTGAGGAACTGGCTATCTTACCTCTAACTACCGGAACACAACAGTTTTTAAATTGTTGTTATGGCGTCAGACTTAGGTAAGATGGTGGTAGCTAGCCAGGCGGACTTGAAATAAGCCCTACCACCAACCAAACCGAGTACAAATTGTACTTCCCCTGGGAATCGAACCCGGGACCCCTGAGTCTTACACAGATGGGCGAACCACTAGTCAACCACATCATGTATTCCAAAACTGACAGTTTCGGATAAAAAACTTTTTTCCTTCCTTCTCCTATTTGGTAAACATTTTTCACCCAACATAGGTATTTAAGAAATAATCATTTATAAAATAATAGTAGTTTATGAAACTGACACATAAAGAGGGGTATTAAAACACGAGTGTGTGTTTAAAAACCGAGCCGTAGGCGAGGTTTTTAATAGTATCACACGAGTGTTTTAATACCTAGTTATGTGCAGTTTCATACACTACTTTATCTACACTCATACATTTGGGATTGAACCTACTAAATAAGAGATCAACGTTAGAAAAGAGAGAGAGACTTTGTTTGTATTAGCAAGGTTACCTACCTTGTAATAAGTCAATTCCTTAGCTGCATCTGAACTAAAATATCGGGCAGAGTAAATTTTATTTCACATTTTAAAGCAAGAATAAAAAAAACCTACAAAATTCAGTAAGTATAACAAAATGTAAAAATTGAAATCAAAACTTTATCGGAAATGCTAGGCGCGCATTCCATTAGAAAAAAAAATTTGATCAGTGCATTTCAACAAACTAATCGCACTAAAGTCATCGATTACCATAGAGTACATTTTAATCATGAAAAATATGTGGGAAAATATCGTTGTTTTTTTTAATGTTACGGCACTGCCTTCTTTTTGGATTTGCCCTGTATCGTAATGAGAAAAAAAGTTATTTTATGATGCAGTTGACTGCATCGTAATGAGTTTATTTTTTAATTTTACCTATCCACGAAAATAAAGTACGTATTTATATTACCTTTTTTGAATTCATATTTGGAACATTACGTTGTGAGTGTAGATAAAACCCTTTTATTTACTCTCATATCGTATAATTCGATTTTTTTGTCATTACGATACAGGGCAAATCCAAGAAGAAGGCAGTGCCGCGATATTTAAAAAAAAAACAATGATATTGCCATAACGGGTGTAACAAGACCTTCAACGAAGCCGAAGTCCACTTATTCCGCCCATCATCAGGACCATTTTTGTCTTTTAGACTATACCTGGGAAACCAATAGCTACGAAGTTATTGAAGGTCAAAGTAGAATTTTTTTTTTCAATATTTTTATGTAATCTTATTTTATTCGTTATTGCCTACTTTTTGTCCAATGAAACATTATCAAAATTTTAAGTGTTTCGTAACAAACAATGGCTTCAAAACGTCGTCACTCAATGTATCTCATGAGCACGCACATAAACGCTGCCTCCACCTCGGCCGCACGCAGCTGTGTAGCATACACTCGCAGGCGCGGTCTGTTGTACGCGTTACATTGCGTGGTAATGTATGCAATGATTTTTTAACATCAAAAATCAAAATCGTTTCCCAGCAATAATTTTGAACAAAAATGGTCCTGATGATGGGCAGCATACGTAGACCTCGGCTTCGTTGAAGGTCTTGTTACACCCGGTATAGGTACTTTCCATGATTAAATCGTACTCTATGGTGATCGATGACTTAGCGTAACGATTAGTCTGCTGGAATGCACTTATTTAATTATATTTTTTTCTAATAGAATACGCGCCGTTTTTAGTTTTTACTTTTGCTTAAAAATGTCATAGTAATAGTAGTGAGTGAAAATTTGACTCCATCGGATATTTTAGATGCGGCGACGGAAAAACGTCTTACTGAACCTAGGTAAGTACTGCCGACCTATCGAGAAACTACTTAGTCTTTTTATCATTGATATTTTATTTTGTAGGTTCAATCGGTTCAATCACTAATTGTATGAGAGTAGATAAAGTAGTGTATGAAACTGTACATAACTAGGTATTAAAACACTCGTGTGATACTATTAATAACCTCCCATACGGCTCGGTTTTTAAACACACGCTCATGTTTTAATACCCCTCATTATGCATCAGTTTCATAAACTACTATTTTACATGTAGAATACGTAAAAAGTGATAAATTATTGTAACAAATAATGTAATTAAAAGTATTAAAACTCGTGTTTGTATTTAAAAACCATTAGAAAATTAAATGATAAAATTTGTTTACTTAAATATTACTTGCTTAGTTTGGTACTAAAATAATAGTTTTATCATTATTATATTAAGAACACTGCAATAACAATTACCTTAAAATTTGCTTTATCTTCTAAGTCCTTCTGTCATCTTCTTAGTCCTTCTGTCTCCTTCTTTTTTGTTCTAGAACATTCTAGAAGGGTGCTGCTTCGTCTAGCGTGTGTAGCCAGTTGAATATCATCATGTTTCTCTCGTACTTCGATAGGGGGCGCCCTCTCTCTCTTTCTAAATCCGCAGCCGTTAACGCTAGATGTGCTGCCTCTGTAAATGTTTATTTAGTTATTTTTTTATTTGTTCAAAATAATTTAGCTATCCTAGCATGACTATCGAAACGCGATATAGCGATTAATCGAAGTAAAGTCTGTCCATCCTTACTTGTCTTATATGGTAAACAATCTTCACCTAACTCTTTATTGAAATAATCATTTATAAAATACAACAAACGGTTTTCCACACATAGATTACGAAATAAATTGTTAATAAATTAACAACAATTTCATTAAGTTACTAACATATTTTTAAATAATGATTTAAGTTTAAAAGACGTATGACAACTGTCAAAAACTGTTTACTAAATAAGACAAGTAAGGATGGACAGACTGTGTACCATGTATTCACACACACTTTCTCCTTCTAGTACTATCCGCGTCAATTGGTAATGCGCCTGGCGGCCATGATTTTAACCTCAAAAACGAAAACAATTGTAATTTTCTCATATACCTAGAAAGTGAAAGTGAAAGTGAAAGTGAAAGTGAAAGTGAAATATATTTTATTTAAATAAGCTCACATAATAAGCATTTTTAAATCGTCAATTCTTTTACCCTACCACCCATTATGACGTCTTTTAACTGACAAGAAAAATGGGCGCAAAAAACTTGTCAGCTTTATCAATCAGATGGAACGATATTTACAAATATGTATATCGTTTCCAGACTTTATATTAACAAAGATTAACAAATAAATAACATTATTGAATTAGCTCATTTCTTAATGAGTTTCAAATTTCTTAATCAATTTACAGATTTAAGCTAAATTCAAAGTTTGAACTTGTTATTCAGTCTAGGCTGTTACAATAAATAAAAATAAAAGAAAAACATACAATTCAATATGCATTAAGATAGGTAGTCAGAAGCAGACCCATTCCCACTGGCAGCACCAGTTCCCGAACATGACGCATGAACCAGCCATCTCTTCGCTCAACCATATTTGAGGGAACGTAACGACCCGCCTCATACGACACCACCGCAGAAATGATTAAAGATAGCATGACATACTAAGACTACCTATGTTAAGGCATCGAATTGAAAATTTATATCCAAAAGCTTTTCATAGGTCTTTCACTAAACTACTGACTATAGAAAGTAAAAATATTGCAATTAAATAAATCAAAACAAGGTAACCTATTAAGAATTATATTTTTTGAGTAAGAAGTGCCATACATACAGACAATATAAAACAGATCTTTTATATACGAGTTATACGACGCCCTTAATACAAGCAGACAGAAGCAGACCCATTCCCACTGGCAGCACCCGTTCACGAGCATGACGCATGAACCAGCCATCGCTTCGCTCAACCATATTTGAGGGAACGTAACGACCCGCCTCACACGACACCACCGCAGAAATGTTTGAAGTGAGCATGACATACTAAAGCTACCCATATTAAGTCGTCGAGTCAGGAAGCCAGAAGTACGTTTTTAAGTAGGTAGGATACTTCTCACAATTTTATACTTAGAAAAGAAAATCACGATTCGAGTTTAATTAAAGGACTTTTATCTAGACCTATGAAAGAACCCCGGACTTTTTCTAATCAATACTGAGGTATTAGAGTAATAATTAACAATACAAAAGCTATGCCCATGCCTTTTTATCCTTCAAATAATCGTCAACAGTGTAATAACCTTTACTCATTAAATTGGATTTAACAGTATTTTTAAATTTTTCCAAGGGCAGTTCTGTGACTTGTTCTGGTATCTTATTATAAAAGGTAATACATCTACACAAAAAAGAGCTTCCGGTTTTATGCAGTCTGCGCCTTGGAACAGCAAGTTTGTTCTTGTTTCTTGTATTGAGTTTATGAACATTACTATTTTTTACAAAGCTATCTAAATTTTTCTTTACATACATTATATTTTCATAGATGTATTGGGAAGCTACCGTTAATATTTTAATTTCTTTAAATAGGTCACGAAGAGTATCTCTAGACCGTAAGTTGTATATAGCGCGCACTGCCCTTTTTTGTAAGATGAATATGTTATTAATATTAGCAGCTGAGCCCCACAACAACAAACCGTAGGTCATAATACTATGAAAATAACTGAAGTAAACCAATCTTGCTGTTTCAATGTCGGTCAGAAGCCTTATTTTCTTAACTGCAAAGGCAGCAGAGCTAAGTCTGCTTGACAGGATATCGATATGAGGGTCCCATTGCAACCGCGAGTCTATAGTAATACCTAAAAATTTTGTTGAGTCAACAAATTCGACTGCTTCGCCATTTACATGTATAGTCATATGAACCTGCCTCACATTAGGAAGTGAAAATTTGACACATTTAGTTTTACTAGAGTTAAGCTTCAGATTATTAATAGTAAACCAATGCATCACCTTGGAAAGAGTGCTGTTTACATTGTCACTGCAGTTACATCCTCTATCAACTTTAAAAATTAAAGAAGTATCATCAGCAAACAGTACTATTTCACATAAGTTTTTAGTATAGTAAGGAAGGTCATTAATATAAATAAGAAAAAGCAATGGACCCAATATCGATCCCTGCGGCACGCCCATGGTAATAGGTGCTTCATAGGATTCTGTTTTATTTACAACAACTTTTTGGGTTCTCGCCGACAGATACGATTGCATAAGGCTTACTGCATTTTTTGATACACCATAATGTTCCAATTTATCTAATAAAGTACTGTGACTGACACAATCAAATGCTTTAGAGAGATCACAAAATATACCAATTGCATCCTGTTTACTCTCCCATGCTTCAAAGACGTGTTTGAGAAGTGCAATTCCAGCATCAGTTGTGCATCTACCACGAGTAAAACCAAATTGTTTCTCGTGAAGTAGTTTGTTGATAAGAAAATGTGCTAATAATTGATCATAAATGATCTTTTCAAAAATTTTGCTTAGTGCTGGCAAAATGGAAATGGGTCTAAAGTTAGCGGGATCGCTTTTGTCCCCAGATTTAAAAAGAGGGATGATTTTACTATATTTCATTAAGTCTGGAAATATCCCTTCATCAACACACTTATTGAAAATAAAAGCAAGATGGGGAGCAATGGTAGTTATTATAGACTTAATTATGTGAGTTGAAATGCCCCAGAGATCTTCAGTCTTTTTTATATTTATTGAATTAAATGTTTTAAGAATGGTATCACTATTGATATGTCTAAATTTAAATACATTATTGCACTTATCAACACATGATTCCAAGAGGGAGACAGCAATTTTTGGAGATGAATTTAAATTACTGGTAGTTGCAATAGGTATTTTAGAAAAGAAATCTTGAAAAATTGTTGCCACTCCTTCATCTGACTCAATAATTTTATTGTCTGATACTATTGAGTATTCACGGTCATTATTTTTAGTTTTCCCAGTCTCTTTATTTATAATATTCCAAGTGGCTCTTATTTTATTATCTGACTGATGAATTATTGTAGATATACATTTTGCTTTTGCTAAAGTACATACTTTATTAAACATTTTTGAATAGTTTCTTACATATTCATGAAATTCGGGATCATTTGAAATTGTTTTCTGACCATATAATTCAAACAACTTATTTCTGCTAACATATATGCCTGGTGTTGCCCAATCACTAAATTTCTTTTTAAAGTCTTTGGATTTAATAGATCTTTGCTTAAATGTTTTATCAAATTCTACTTTAATTAAATTAAATAAATCATCATAATGAGTATTGGGATTATCATTACTAGGTAAGCAAAGAGTTTTGGCAGTGACATTATTATGAAAATTTTCCAATTTATTTTTAGTTAGAGGTCTGCAAATTATATTACACTGATGAGGAACATGATGGTGCTCAAGGGAAGCTATTTGTCCGCTATGGTCAGAACGAATACAATTTATTATTTCTTTATCAAGTACATTACAGTTGCTAAAAATATTGTCTAGGCAAGTTTTAGATGTAGCAGTGATTCTTGTAGGTTCACAAAAGGTGTTTGCTAAATTGAAGGACTTAAACAAATTCAGAAACCTACTTGCAATTGAGGACGGCTTTAAGATGTCTACGTTAAAATCACCGCACACCACAATTTTTTTATTCTTTTTGATGACTAATTTTAGAGCGTCCTCCATAGCGGACTCAAATTGAGGGTAGTTACCAGTTGGTGGGCGATACACACAAATCATTATCAACTGATCTAATTCCACACATGACAGTTCAACGTGTTGTTCAATAGAGAGGGATATCACATCTTTTCGTTCCTTAAAATTCATATTGTTTTGCAAAATTATCAAAGATCCCCCTCTAGTGGTGGATTTCCTACTGAATGAACTAGCAATTTTATAACATTGAAATCCTGTAATTAATTCATATTCCTTAAGCCAGTGCTCAGTGACACATAAAATATTAGCATTTTTTTCAGTTAAAAAAAGTTCTAATTCTAATTCTTTGCCAGAATCTAGACCCTTTCTTATTGAAAATAAGAATTCAATAATTAATATATTATATTACCTATTAGAATTTTACTGTTTTTTGTCATTTTTAGTTGCGGATGACGATGATGTGTATGTTAATTTGACAAGGTTCCAGCGCATTACCAATAGACGGGGATAGTATACAGAGTGAAGAAAAAAGACGGTAGTTGCGGGGGAGAAGTACATTAAATTAAATATTGTTGATTTTTTAAAAATAAGTAAAACAGCATTCAAAGTTTTTTTTAATAAATCGCTTGTTTCAGCTGGGAATTGAATGGGAAGTACATTAGTTAAACAAATACCTCATTATTCCTAAAAAAAATATAAAAAATGACTTTAAGAATATTTTAATACTAGTAAAAAATCTCAAAGTGTACCGATTTGAGCATTTTTTATATTTTATTTTTTGTGATGAAAATCATTTTTTTATCTTTTCTCTCTAAGGCACTCCCTGACAATAAGTGAAAAAATAAATATGAGTCGTATTATTTTTTGTTACAGCTGAAACGTGTGTGAAAAATACCTCTGACAAGCAAATTAGAAATTCAGATTGTCTTCGTTTTAAAATACCTGATAATTTATTATGTTTTTCTCTCTATAATACAGCACTAATTTAAAAATTTTGCTACCTAAAATTAATTAAAGTAATGCTTTCATTCTTTGGATAACTTCTTTGGAAAAACGCTAATTTCTTTGAAATGCGAATATACAACCTTAATGCAAAAAACCGACTTCAAAAAACCTACCTCTAAAAAGCAAGAAATAATATTCTTAATAATAAAAACACGTCTATTGAAGTCGGGTGGGGCTGGAGTACAGATTCCTTTTTTTATTCTAAAATCCCCACGAAGAATATTATTTCTTGCTTTTTAGAGGTAGGTTTTTTGAAGTCGGTTTTTTGTTTTTTTTAATCAATTTTTATTTTTAGTGTAGGTACCTTGTAGATATATTATTTAGATAGTTAAATCGAGATACGTCCAAACGTGAGATAATTGCGAAGAAACATACATACATACGGGTCAAACTGAGAACCCCGTTTTTTAAGCCGGTTAAAGAACTACACAGATATCCCTCTTCCAACAAAAAATAATTATCTTATTCAGTTCATAAACAAAGAAGTAATACGACCATTATCATCGAGGTAATTCACACAAAATCATACTATTTTCGTGCTTTTTTCAAGATTACTTGAAAAGTACTGAACGGATTTCCAAATTTTAAAAAATGGGACCAACTTTGGAGTTTACCTAATGTAACAACGTTCGGATCATTTTCGATCCAGCCGTTTTCGAGTAATCGGTGGACATACACAAAAACAAATATACAGACGAACAGAGAACCTCCTGCTTTTTGGAAGTCGGTTAAAATGTAGTACTTAATGAATATTAACATACCAGGATGTACGGCGCGCGTCCGCGGTGGTACAGTGAGTGTAGCACCCGACGCCGCGGATACTGCCGCGGCCTGGTTTACACAAAACAATATTGTCAGATCTAGCTTAGGGACCCATACTACGTGACCCATTTTTTTACAATTTTTGACCCCCCTCCCCCCCTCGGTGACCACCCGTAGTATATGCCGAGACCCCCTTCCCCCCTGGTTTTCAAGTAGTATTTAATAGATAATGGTTTTATATAATTTTTAACAGAAATCTAAAAAAAATTTGCTCATTTTCATCTTTTTATTAGTAAAGCGCTTGCCACGTAATGCCAAGAGTGTGTTCTATAATTTTACATACAATTACATGTGAAAAAATTCCTTTAGGCGCATAATATCAGAAAAGCAAAATAGCCGATTCGCAAAATATGAGATTCTTATAATGACAGATTCTTAAAATAGCCAAAGTACAGTTATCGATACTTTTAAAAAACTTTATGATACATTGTACAAATTCATGAAAAACTTTAAACTCGTCTTGATGAGTACTCTAATGGGAAATAGTTTCCAAGGATCTGATGATGGAGCCGGAAGAAGGCCATAGGATTTCAATAATAAAACCATGCAACCCCATCGAGTTTGGGCTCGTTTGAATCGTCTTGAAGAGTACTTTGTTGGGAAATATTTTCCAGGGTCTGATGATGGAGCTGGAAGAAGGCCACTGGATCTCTGTAATAAAACCATGCAACCCCATCGTGTTTGAGCTTGTTTAAATCGTCTTGACGAGTGTTCCGATAAGAGATGGTATATTTTTATATATAAAGTTAATTAATTTAATAGAAAAAATACTAGAAAAAATCGACTCACCCGCAGCAGCAATCCCGTCTGAGCTGCTACGGGTGAGTCTATTTTTTCTATTAAATTAAATATCTTAATACTTATCAGCCTTAAGTTATTTTGGTAACACATATTATTTTGAATAGCTACCTAAGTAAAGGATTGGTTTCCAATTATTTTTAAAAAGTACCAGGGTCACATAAATCTAGAGAAGGTTAACTATCATAAAATATTTTATTTAAAAGAAGATGTCAAGTACCTCATTTGTAACTATGTAGTCCTGGTACTTCTAGTTAGACTTTATTTTGTTATTGTCAATATATTATTTCAACATCAGCCATACATATGGTATCGCAAATTTCTATGGAACTAAAAAAAATATTTAGTTAATTTTGCGTTTTTGATTTCCTGACATTTTTGCCCGTATCTGTACAATTTTGGCTATTTTGAGAATCTGTTATTATAAGAATCTCATATTTTGCGAATCGGCTATTTTGCGTTTCTGATATTATGCGCCTAAAGGAAAAAATTTATCAAGGAGAAAAAAATTTTCGCTGCTTGCCATATTTGAACACAGCTTGAAAAAAAATTGAACAGATTTCCATTGAGAATATTGACTACGTGACAAAACATAAGCCCCCCTCCGCCCCCGTGCCAAGCGTGGTATTTTAAAGACCCCCCTCCCCCCCTTAACGGGTCACGTAGTATGGGTATGTTCCCTTAATACATCCTAATCCTATTAATATTATAAGTGTGAAAGTTTGGATGTTTGTCACTGAATCACGAAGAAACGGTTGAACTGATTTGGATGAAAGGACATGCCCGACGTGGGCCATGTCTAAGCTAGTGATGCCGATCGATAGGTCACTATCGATAGACAATCTATAGTCCTAACTATCGATACTATTGATAGTAAACTCGTTAGGGATGAAATTGTTTTGTTGTAGAATAAATAAATATAAGATTTGAGCAGGTAAGGGGGCGTCCATTAATCACGTGATGTTTTTTTGGCCAATTTTTAACCTCCCCCCCCTCCCCCTGGTGATGCACGGTGAGGTTTTACGTTTACTCCCCTCCACATTTTTCAGTACAAATATGTCGCGGCCTGGTAATGGTGAGTCCACAATCACACGCAGTTTTCGGTTAAAAATCACACGTTCAACGAAAAAAATTAATTCACGTGATATCTCGCTACACCCCCCCGTCCCCCCTTGTGATACTTAGTGATTTTTTCAACTACCCCCCCCCCCCCCCCCCTTTCGAGGCTCACGTGATTAATGGACGACCCCTACCATCAGTGTTTTGATAAGAATTTGGTAACCAAAACCAAGTACAAGTATAAACAGCTGTCTAAGATGACATAGAACCATTAGAATGTAGATTGAACTTTGTAACTAACCAGTATAACAACAAGTATCGATACTATCGATATCCTAAGTTTCACGGTTAACTATCGATAATTCGGCATCACTAGTCTAAGTACACCATCTCAAAAAATAGAGGAAAATATACTGATTCTGAGAAAAATGCAATTAATTTTATATAATGCACTCAACAGTGCCGGATTAAGACTACTTGGTGCCCTAAGCAATCCACGCCTGTGGGCCTCCTATTATAGGGTTACCATCTACTTAAGGGAGGATGCCTGTCTAGGATATGCACAAAATTCCAGATTTTTCAGAAAAATACCAGTGTCTAGTCAAAAAACGGCCGCGCAGCGCTATTTTTGTCAGTTTCATCCACTGTCTACAGCAAAAAAACGGCCGCGCAGTGCGTTTTTTTGTCAGTTTTATCCACTAATCTTGTAGTAAGTCATTTTACACACACAAATAAATTTGAATTAAATATATTTATTTTTTATCTCTTACACAAAAAAAACTCTTTTTTTTTGTGCCGATTATGGTGCCCCAGACGTGATACCCTAAGCAATTTCTTAATTTGTTTAAGGGTTAATCCAGCACTGTTAGTCAAAAACAAACCAATAATTTTTACTCGAAATATAAGTAAGATGTCAAAAGTAAAAGACATCTGTGTTTGGTAAGAAGTAAAATGCAGATAGAAGATATTTATCTTTACAAAAAAATAATGGTAAAAATTACAAGGCATCTTTATGCCCCGTATGCATTTAAGCAAAATCTAACTCTCGAGTTTTGATGGTGATCTCTAATTGGTCTAGAAACTCAGTAGTTAGATTTTGCTCGCAAACTCTAAGTGTCCGGACACGAAAGTGGCGGCGGCCGAGCGGTGGCGGGGCGGCGCGGCAGCGGAGCGGCGGCGGGGCGGGGCGATGAGAACGTGGGCACGAAACTTAGCGGCCGGTCAGCCGCGCTAGTAGTGTTGTGACAGATGGGCTAAATACCATTAAGGGCCCGTGGACCTACCGATTTGACCTACTGGTAGGACCACGGTATACCACTATGTGCTCGTGGTCCTACTGGACTAGGGCTCTTTAGAATATCGTAGTGACAAACCTAAATTGTATGTTAAAGAAACTTCTTATTTTTTTTATTTCTATTGATGTTTTAAATGTGATGTTGCTATGGAAACAATTTCTTGTTAAATTAATACCGAAAAATATAAAATTTTATTTGATAATATCACAGTGCTGAATTCTATAGGTTATTATGTCCCGTAGAATAACTGACCCTATTAGATATATTTATTGTAAAATATTTTTAAATAAATAAATAATTATAAATAAGTACCCAGTAATCAAACAGACACTATTATATGTTTCAACACAACACTACTGTCATCGCGGGCGACCAAATCAAACTACTTTGTTCATTTGTTTTCGCCGCTCTCCTCCCGCCCGTGCATCGCTCGTCGCCCCGCTCCGCCACCGCCCGTTTCGTGCGCGTCTCCATACTGTGCCATACTGTTGAATGCATCGCCGCCGCTCCGCTGTCGCGCCGCCCCGCTGCCGCCCCGCCGCCGCCATTTTCGTGCCCGGACACTAACTCCCCAGTTTCGCGCTAGTTTTGGTAGTGATCTCTGATTGGTCAAAAAACTCAGTAGTTAGGTTTTGCGCGCAAACTCTAACTACTGAGTGCGCATCCACCAATGAGCGCGCTTCAAAATTCAGTTGTCAATTGTCTTTGAACACGACTGTGGTAGCGTATTTTATTTTTGAAAAATGACTTCTAATCTTTCAAGTTTTTGCGAATATAATCCAGTAAACCCAGATCAGAGAAAAAAAATTTCTCTGCTAAACTAAATATTCCTTACCTATTCATAGAGTTTAAATGGAGATTATTATTAACGTTTTGTACACAGGTTGGTCAAAAGTTCTGTTACTGAGTTTCTTTATCGATTACTGGCCATTAAAACAAATGAAAAGAAAAAATAAAAATGACATATTATTGACAGTTTTATAAGCTATAATTCCATACCACACGTATATCATATTTTGTTTATTTCACCATGGAATGGGGGTTGAAGGAGAATCGTGTCGCTGTAATTGCTCTGCACAAATGTGGGCAGCCACCGAATATGATTTTCAAGTTGCTACAAAAGTTGAAAATCAACAAGCAATTTATTTATCGCACTATCCATAGGTACAGTAATACCTTGACCGTCGATGACCGAAAAAGATCAGGAAGACCACGCACCGTTCGGACACCAGCTGTGATCAAGGCAGTGAAGGCGAGAATCACGAGAAATCCCGTCCGGAAGCAAAAGTTATTGGCAATACAGATGACTGTGAAGAGAAGTTCCCTTAAAAAAATTATCAATGATGACCTTGGGCTTCACGCTTACCGTAGACGAAAGGGCCATCTGCTAAACGCACGATTGAAGGCTATGAGGTTAGCACGAAGTCGCGCTCTACTAAAGCAGTACGCACAAAACGGCCATCGAAAAATCTTGTTTACTGATGAAAAAATCTTCACAGTCGAAGAAAATTTTAACCGTCAAAATGATAGAGTATACGCTAAGAATAGTAAAGAAGCCAGCATGATTGCTCCGAGGGTCCAACGAGGTCACCACCCCTCATCAGTGATGATTTGGCTGGGGGTGTCCTATTCAGGGCTAAGTAAGGTTCATTTCTGTGAAAAAGGTGTGAAAACTGGCGCTAGAGTCTATCAAGATACCGTTCTGGAACCTGTTGTCAAACCCTTAAGCCACACTTTATTTCAAAACCAGCCATGGGTCTTCCAGCAGGACTCTGCCCCTGCGCACAAAGCAAAATCTACACAAGCATGGTTTCGGGCTAACAAAATTGATTTTATCGCGCAGGAAGAATGGCCATCCTCCAGCCCAGACTTAAATCCTCTGGATTATGCCATATGGCAACTTATTGAGGAGAAAGCATGTGCTAAGCCCCACATGAATCTCGACTCTCTTAAGCGCGCTATTCTCAAGGCAGTCGCAGAATTGGATATGGTGGTAGTTCGTGCTGCCATCGATGACTGGCCTCGTCGTCTAAAGGCGTGTATTCATGCCAGAGGCGGTCATTTCGAATAATTTTAATACATGATAATCTTAAATATTTGTGCTTTCATTTGGTATATAATTCATTGTAGCATTATTTGTAAATTTAGTATTATTCATGTTTTCCATAGTTACAGAACTTAGTAACCAACGAGGTATGGTTGCATTTTCCATTTCTAAAATTTTTCACAATTTATTTAAGTAACAACCGTGAACGCTATTGTAACAAAACTTTTATGTAAGTACAAATGTTTAGGCTGTTGTCTGGTGCAATAAATATTTATTTTCTGTTTAATTGTTTTATTCTCAAAAGTTTTAAACCTTACACTAAGCTCGAAACTGGGGAGTTAGAGTTTGCGAGCAAAATCTAACTACTGAGTTTCTTGACCAATCAGAGATCGCCATCAAAACTAAAGAGTTAGATTTTGCTTATATGCGCCCCGTACTCTGTACCTGTTTTGACAATCATTTCACTAGATTAGTCAAATAAAATAGAAAATAAACTTTCCACGCAGACAAAGTCATGAGAGGCAGCCACTAGTTTTCTAAATCTTACCTCTAATCTGTCCAAATTGAAGTCAGACTGCGACATTCTTTCTAGAGCTCGGTATGTGGTCAGGAGACGACGTTTTATGTAGTTCTGACGGACCTGACAAACAAAATAATAGAAGATTATTGCATCGAGCACAAAGTAATTTAATCTAAAGGGCACGAGGGTAATATAAATTACTTAAGGCGAGGTGCATAATCTGCTTTTCTTTCAACTATTACCTATAGGAATAGTATCACACTTTATCGTTTCCAAAAATATTGTCAAGCAAAATTAACAAAGTTCCCGCCAAATCACTTTTTTTAAATATCTTTCATTTTTAAATCACAGTTAACAGCAATCATTTATTAAATTGGGAACAAGTAGGATAGAAACGAATAATACGTACGTAAAAAAAGTATTGATATCGGCTGGCTGAATAGAGTTAATCCATTGAGATTGGCACCTTTTGGTGCGATTAAAAAAAACTGTGCAATAATGAAATTTCATACATTTTTATTGCTCTAGAGCATTAAAGACTCGCTTTGTACTGAGTTTTTAGTGTGATTGTGATGAAATTAAAGCATAGTTGGAAGAAAAAATAATTAGTGACTCGGTAGCTCAGCGGTCAGAGCATTGGACCGGATACAAAGGTCGCGGGTTCGATTCCCGTCCGAGAATTGATCTGGTGCGTGTCGTATTTTTTCTAGTATATTATTTAGTACTAGCGACCCGCCCTCGCTTCGCTTCGGTAAAGGGAATTTGACACCATGTATTATACATATAAACCTTCCTCTTGAATCACTCTATCTATTAAAAAACTGCATCAAAATCCGTTGCGTAGTTTTAAAGATTTAAGCATATATAGGGATATAGGGACAGAGAAAGCGACTTTGTTTTATACTATGTAGTGATTGTATAAAAATAGCATTGTGAATGCAAAAATCTCAAAAATTTATTGAGAATATATTTTTAATTTTGAGATTTTAGCATTCACAATGCTATTTTTATGCAACTTGTTAAAAAAACCCCTAATGCCGAATATGGTAGATAGGGAATATCAAACTGGACCACTTTTACTATGGGACCAAATCTGAAATCAGGAAAAAAAACAATTGTTTCATACAAAAAAAAATAACGAAAATATCAAATGTATGAAATAGCTGATTTTTCTTTGCGATATCAGAGTTCGTCCCGACGTAAAAGTTGTTAAGTTTGATGGCCTATTTTCATACAAACTAGGTAACTTTGAAGCTATGGTTCTCCGCCCAGGATTAAACAGGGTGTGTGATCTGATGATGGCCATTCAAAGAGTGAATAGAGGAGGCTTAGATCGCTGAAGAAAACTGATCAGAAGAGTCGTTTACACTAGAGACCGTATGGAGTTTTAATTGTTATATTTTCCATACTTTTAATTGTAATTTTAGCTTGTTGTTATTTTTTTTATTCAACCCTGAGTGACTCATCTAATCCGTTAAGTTTCTTTAGCATTATGGGCATCTGCCATTAATTATTTGAATGAGGATCAGTAACGATTTTTGTTTAGTGGCTAATTAAAAAGCTGATGCCACCACATGATTAACTGTGTTTTTTTTTTTACGATATCTCTTAGACCTGAAAAGTTAAAATACTGGTTTTTTGGGGGCCTTATGTCGTACGTGATAAAGCACATATTGCATTGAGCTTGGCATTTCCTTCAAATCCTTTTAACTCAACCATTTCTAAACGGATTCCAAAAATTATTTCGCTAGGTTTTATAGCTATCAATATGTGTTTATATTATATCAATAAAACTATAGGATTCAAACTTGTTACTGATCCTCATGGCCAACATCAGAACGTTTGTATGAAAATAAGCCTGTGATTTCATATTTTTGCTCGCGAGTGTATATTTAGGATGTAAAGATCTCAATGTAACATATTTTATGCAAATAAATTATCTTTATCTTATCTAAAGATAAAATAAATGTGTTTAGTTACCGTTTTTAAATTTGAGGTTTTTTTCATTCACAATGCTATTTTCATACCATATTAAATAATATACTAGAAAAATACGACTCCAGATCAATTCTCGGACGGGAATCGAACCGGCGACCTTTGGATATCTGGTTGAATGCTCTGATCGCTAAGCTACCTAGCATTACTGAGCTATTTATTATTGTATAAAAATAGCATTGTGAATGCAAAAATCTCAAGTTTAAAAATTATATAGCCATTTCATTTTTATCAATTGTCAAAATATCTGGAAAGATATTTCAATTGAATGTCGAGGTAATTCCTCACATTGGTGAAATAACGCTGGCTTGCAGCGTAAGAGTAGGATATACTAGAAGAAATTCGACGATGTCACTAGTGACTCAGAGCTCAGCGCATTGGACCGGATATCCAAAGGTCCCGGTTCGATTCCCGTCCGAGAATTGATGTAGTGCGAGTCGTATTTTTTTACACGACTGCCCAAAGCAAAAAGAGTGTATATGTCTTCAGGGTTCATGTATGTTTCTGGGTATGTGAGTTTCTTTATTCCACCATAACTTCTAAATGCCTGAACTGATTTGGATAAATGTATCGTTAGAATCCTTACAGCATCCCGAGTGACACTGGCTATATTTTTTTAGTAATAATCAATATGGCGACTGTACGACGCCATTTACAAGTGTGAAAAAAAAAATCTTCTATTATTACAATATGGGCATCAAATGAAAGGCCTTAATGAGCACATTTCAAAACTATATCATTTGTCACTAAAATGTGTGAAATAAAAATAAATAATCTTAAAAAATATTAAAAACACGACTGCCCTGCCAAAAACGAACTAAAAAGTTAACTAACAAGTGTCATTGCAGTCGGGGGACCTCTTTGATCAAAAATTGTTCCATGATAAGGTCCCCCGACTGGAATGACACTTGTCATTTAACTTTTTAGTTCGTTTTTGGCAGGGCAGTCGTGTTTTTAATATTTTTTCAATTTTATTATTTATAAATTTTTTAGGATTTAGGCGCAGAACGTCAAATGCGCAAAATGTCAAGCCATCGCAAAACGTCAAAAGAGCAGAATGTCAAAAGAGCAGAACGTCCAAAGCGCGTAATGTCCAAGGAGCAAAACGTCAAAATTCATCAAATTAAGTTTTAAATCATGGTGGTTTGGTAAAACTCATAATTGAAATGTTTTGACATTTTGCGCCTTTGACGTTTTGCTCCTTGGACCAGGGATTGAAATACCGTTAAAAAAATATAACGATAAATAAAAAATTACGTTAAAAATACCGTTAAAACATTTTATCGGTAAATTTACCGGTAAAAATAACGTTAAAAGTATTTTACCGGTAAAATTAGCGTTATACTTTACCGGTACATTATACCGGTAAAATTATCGCTAAAAAATAACGTTATTAATTAGAATAACGTTAATTTTAAAGTTTAACGGTAAAAAAAAGTAAGAAATAACGTTAAAAATAACGTTATTTACTGAAATAACGTTAATTTCAATGTAACGTTATCTAAATTAACGTTATTTATTGACATAACGTTAATTTTAAAATTAACGCTAAAAAAAGTAAAAAATAACGTTATACTTAAAAATAACGTTATCATTCCCTGCCTTGGACATTACGCGCTTTGGACGTTTTGCTCTTTTGACATTCTGCTCTTTTGACGTTTTGCGATGGCTTGACATTTTGCGCTTTTGACCTTCTGCGCCTAAACGATTTTTTAGTTACCTTTTTGTTGTCACTCGGTAAGGGCCTGTGCGCCGGTTGAGCTGGATTGGCGCGTTGCGGCGACGGCAGTTGAGAACCGCCCACTGTTCAAATAACACCAAAAGTAATACGAAACGACGATCAAATGGGAACCAACCACTGTCAAAAATCCTATATGCCATCGAGCCTTTTCAGGAAGAACATCGTAACCGCCATTTTGTATATTTTACAGGAGAAGGTTTTCTTTAAAAAGTTTAAAATTATCGCAAATTCGCAAGCGACAAGTATTTAACCTACGTTGCATAATTTATTATCGTAAGCACCAACCATCAAGTAGGATGCTTGCTTTGCTATGTAACCTAGTATTTTGTCGTAAGCGACAAAACACTGAATGGTTTGTTACTTACGATAAAAACTTTAAAATGTAATAAAATTTAATTATATTCTATTGTGAACTCTAAAATCAGTGGCATAAGGTGCAAAATCAGCTGATATGGCGGGTGATACTATAAAACCCATGTTTGCGCATTTTGGCGCTTACGGTGTTCTTCCCGAAAAGGCTCGATGCCCATATACAACGTGTTCCAAAAATACCCCTAATGCCAAATATGGTAGATAGGGACCATCAAACTGAACAACTTTTAAGCTCCGGCTAAACTGAGGCGAATTCCGCGCGAAATTCGCGGCGCGATTCGCTCGCGCCGATTGCGTCAGCTAACTTGTATGGGCGTGTTCACATTGGCGCGACTAGTCGCACGAGTTGCAGCGAATCCGCGAATCGCTCGTAGGGTTGCGTTCAGAACCTATACGCTTCAAGTGCAACCAAAGATCTAACGGCGCGTTCCAAACATTAGAGCGTGACATTCGGCGGACTGATTATCTTATAAACCACCTAGCGACCGGTTTGATTTGACAGGTAAATGTGATACATTGCTAGTTCTTTTAGGGTTAAAAAAATCATACCAAAATAAAGTAGCAATGTGTGTCAAATGAAAACGGTCAGTAAATAGTTTCTATTTAGATAATCAGCCTGCCGTTTACACAACTTTCTAGTTTCTCGTTCCAAACGTCACAGGCAACGGCTACCTACACGCATGGTAACTATTGTGGTCCAACTGAGTGATTATTTTACTCTTTGTGTGTGGTATAGTGATGGATCACATACCGTCTAGAGCAAGGCGACGGCTAGACGCGTGGTATTTACCGTGATCCATCTCTAAATATTAAACATTCCATACAAATTACTTTCCATGGTTAAAATAAAAATTACTTTGTGGTGATGGCCATCGATGACTCAAAGATTTGTCTGACAGAATGCGCCCAATTTTTGACGCGTGCGATTCGCCTCAGTTTGAACGGCTAAGCGAGCGAGCGAATCGCGTAGTATTCGCGTCCCTGCCGCGCGAGCGAATCGCGTCAGTTTGGCCGGAGCTTTACTACGGGACCAACTCTGAAATCGTGAAAAAATATCGGCTATTTCATCAAATAGCAATTTTTTTTTCACGATTTCAATTGGTCCCGTAGTAAAAGTTGTTCAGTTTGATGTCCCTATTTACCATATTCGGTATAAGGGGTATTTTTGTAGCACGTTGTATATCATATGCACAATGCCATATGGCAGGTGGGCATATCTAGAGATATCTCCCAGGGGGGCCTGGCCTACAGTTTCAGCGGGACAAAGCTGGGGGGGGGGGGGCTAAATCTGCGTTGGAGTTTAGAAAGGCAATAAAAAAAATTATCAGGTTTTTTTTCTGGGGTGCACCAGACTATTCTGGGGGTGGGCACCAGATTATTCTGGGGTGGGCATAGACCACCCACCCCCTCCCCTTCCTAAGCCAATGGATGGAAACCACCCACTGTGCAAATAATACCAAAAGTAATAAAATGTGAACTGCCCACCATTAAATAATACCAAAACTAATAAAATGTGAACCATCTACTATCAAGTAATACCAAAAGAAATCAAATGTGGACCACCCACTGTCAAATAATACCAAAAGAAATCAAATGTGGACCACCCACTGTCAAATAATACCAAAAGTAATCAAATGTGAACCACCCACTGTCAAATAATACCAAAAATAATCAAATTTGAACCACCCAGTGCCAAATAATACAAAAAGTAATCAAATGCGAACCACCCACTGTCAAATAATACCAAAAGTAATCAAATATGAACCACACAGTGTCAAATAATACCCAAAGTAATAAAATGTGAACCACCCACTATTAAATAATACCAAAAGTAATAAAATGAAACCACACAATCCTGCTAATATTATAAATGCGAAAGTTAATGTTTAGATGTTTGTTACTCAAACACGCAAACAGCTACGCAACAGCTGAACGGCTTTGGATGAAATTTGGCACACCGATAGTTTATAGCCTGGATTAAACATAGGGTACTTTGTTATCTCGATCGAAGGTTCTTTAGGGATTTCCCGCGGACGAAGTTGCGGGCAGGAATTAGTATTATATAGCTACCTGCGACCCAGGTGCTGCAAGATCTGGATGCAGCGTTGAGTGTGAGAGCTTCGAGCGCTGCGCAGAGACCCACCTCCGATGTAGCGCTGTAACAATACAAATAGAATGTATCATCATTACTCCGTCAAAAAAAGAAAAGGGGATGTATTTAATAGCACTTTAAATTTGATGAAAACAGCTATTAAATTGTATATCAGCACTTTAAAATAATAATAGACCTATAATTTAATATTATCACTACAAAAATAATGGTTGCACTTTAACTGTGTCGCAACCATTGGTCCCAACTCCGAAACCATTTAGTTTCTGTCCAACCATGTCAGACTGACCACCATCTGACCACTGTTAAAATGAGATGGAAAATGAAAACAACTTGTGGCATAATGCATAATTATACGCCATCAGGTCGGTTCTGGCGTTGTTGGTCACAATGGAACCTAACCTCTTCTCCAGCTCCTCTCTCGCTGCGCCCGCTCGTCGTCGCACCTAGACGTCTGTTTACCAGTGCTAAAGTTATAAAATTAATTTGTAAGGTGCAAAGCATTAATTTTAAAGATAATCAATTAAATTGTATAGTGCAAAGTATTAATTTTAAAGCTTAGCATATTTATAGTGGAAACCATTATTTTTATAGTTCATTCAATAAATTTTGAAGCTAAACATTTTAAAGTGTGTTACATTATTTTTATAGTGCATTTATATATGAAGAAAAGTTGGATATCTTGGCCATGTCCTGCGACATGAGAGATACCAGCTTCTCCAGTTAATAATGATGGGCAAGATTGAAGGCAAAAGACGCGCTGAAAGAAGGAAAACATCGTAGTTGCGCAACGTCAGGGAATGGACTAGTATAGCAAGCATCGAACGACTGTTTCGCTTGGCGCAGGACAGAGAGAAATTCTTTAAGCTGACGGCCAACCGCCAGTAATAGAGGGATTTAAAGAAGAAGAATCATTACTAGAGATCGGATTATATGCAATTATGCACTAACAAAGTGCAAAAATATGCATGCAAATATGCATTAAAAAGGCCGATATAATTGCACTAAAACTGTTAATACTGGGTATACACTGTCCTGCAAAACTAAGTACTACATAGGCCTATTTTCATACAAACGAGGTAACTTTGAAGCTTTGGTTCTCCGACCAAGATTAAACGGGGTGTGATTTGATGATGGCCATTCAAAGATTCAATGGAGGAGGCCCAGATCGCTAAAGAAACCCAATGAATTAGAAGAGTCGTTTACACCAGAGACCGTACGGACTTTTTAGTATTAAATTTTCCATACTTTTGATGTAATTTTAGCTAGTTATTTTTTTAACTTCAACCCTGACCAAAACAACTGTTCTAATCCATTGGGTTTCTTTAGCGATCTGGGCCTCCTCCATTGAATCTTTGAATGGCCATCATCAAATCACACCCCGTTTAATCCTGGTCGGAGAACCAAAGCTTCAAAGTTACCTCGTTTGTTTGAAAATAGGCCTATGTAGTACTTAGTTTTGCAGGCCAGTGTAACTATGACAGTATTGACATTGTGTGGTATTTTGACTGTATATTGTGTGTACTACGAGTTACCATAAGTGCTACGACACTATACAGTGCTACGTACCTCCGTAGCGCGTGCGGGTGTGTAGCCGGCGGCGCGGTCACGTCGCCCGCGCTAAAGGACCGGCGAAGTCCTAACTGGGCGCATAGCTATGACAGTATACAGTGCTACGACACTATACAGTGCTACGTACCTCCGTAGCGCGTGCGGGTGTGTAGCCGGCGGCGCGGTCACGTCGCCCGCGCTAAAGGACCGGCGAAGTCCTAACTGGGCGCATAGCTATGACAGTATACAGTGCTACGACACTATACAGTGCTACGTACCTCCGTAGCGCGTGCGGGTGTGTAGCCGGCGGCGCGGTCACGTCGCCCGCGCTAAAGGACCGGCGAAGTCCTAACTGGGCGCATAGCTATGACAGTATACAGTGCTACGACACTATACAGTGCTACGTACCTCCGTAGCGCGTGCGGGTGTGTAGCCGGCGGCGCGGTCACGTCGCCCGCGCTAAAGGACCGGCGAAGTCCTAACTGGGCGCACAGAGCGGCGCAGCCCGCTAGCAGCTCGCGGCATTGATCTGAGTGGAGTGGTAGCCCTATTGATGGCCTACGGACAAACAGAGCATTGGGGAGTGTCGCAAAAAAACAAATTGGCTAAATTTTTTATAGGAATAAGCTTCTCTAATAATAGGAAAAAATTTCGAAACTTTAGGTAGCGTGGAAAAATCTAAAAGAATAAAATAACTGTAAAAGTTCAGGAGTAATATTAATTAAGATGGCCTTTATCTCATCAACCCATCATTTGTGCGGTAGTTCCCATTTGTTCTATAGAACTGACGTCACCGGGACAAAAGAAGACAATTCTGTTTTTTCATAAAACTGCAAACTTGCGTTTCCACCCTGAATTTACTCATTAGTATAAATTGGTAAGACACCAAAAAACCAAAGAACTGGCCTTGAACAGAAACAAGTGGAGGAAGCTACACCGACAAGAGCGCGGCTCTTAAGTTATGAAAGAAAAAGATGAAAGATAAATTGGTAATAGTTTTTTCCAAAACAGTTCCATGTTTGTCACGAATTTGTGACAATCATCATAAACATCAATAAGTCCTGTTGTCTTGTTCAATAGAACGATTTGAGAAAACTAGATACTAAATGTTTTATAGAACAATTAGGAATATTTTTTCTTTTCTTGTCCTGGTGACATCAATTCTATAGAACAACATGGGAACTACCCCATTTGTGTGGTCTTTCTCATTTCCTTATGGCGTTTCTTACTTATCTAGGCATAAATTACCCCTTTTTCTCACCGAGAACACCTAGAACTAGATAAAGCATGGAAAGTCCACCTTATATCTTATGTAAGACTACCGACGCGCCCCCGCTTCGCTTCGTGGAATTTGACACCATGTATTATACATATAAACCTTCCTATTGAATCACTCTATTAATTAAAAGAACTGCATCAAAATCCGTTGCGTAGTTTTAAAGATCTAAGCATATAGGGACAGACAGCGGGAAGCGACTTTGTTTTATACTATGTACTACTCTGTGTAAAAAGTATCGGGAATAGGTCAATAAAAAGACCCGCGTAAAAGAGGTAGTTCTAATTTTTTTACTGCATGTTGGTAGCACTGTACTGATTAAGCGCGCAAAATTTGAGCGGGATCTGTCATTTAATTTGTTTTAAACTACACTTTTTGTTGGTGATAGTTTTGAGTCCTCGGCGATTTTGATGATAATGCACCATCACACACAGCCATTATAGTGAAAGAGTTTTTAGCGAAAAATTCAACAAAAGTTCTCGACCAAGCACCGTATTCACCTGATATGGCTCCGTCTGACTTTTTTTTATTTCCCAAGTTAAAATTAACTTCGAGGAAAACGTTTTGAGTCGATAGAAGCCATAAAAGAAAATTCGCTGAATGAGCTAAAGGCCATACCGCAAATAGCCTATGAAAAATGTATGGCAGACTGGGTGAAGCGGTGGAGATGTTGTATTGCAAGCGATGGGGCCTACTTTGAAGGCGATAAAATAAATTTAGATGAATAATTTGTATTTTTTGTTTTATTGACAAATTCCCGATACTTAGTACACAGGATGTAGTGATAGTGAAGTGAAAATATCAAACTTACTTCAATCCCTTGCTGTCCGGATTAGGACTGGCTACCCTCAGCGAGGGATCTGGGCCCTGACCAGCCTGAAAAAAATAACATAACTTTTATTACTATTCGCAATGTAAATTAAGTATTACTAAAAATTGTAGCAATATTCTAAAACATATTAAATGAGGAAGTTAAGGCAATAGGGAATATGCATCAATTTTTTTTAATCTTATTCAAAAGTATAATGCGTGAGAAAATTAACTGTAATATTAAAACTTTTCTCTTGCGTTTTTTTCTAGTGACGTCACATATCACGTTTCAGGTGTGTTTCGGCGCGTTCAAAGTGGAGTTAGACAATAATCTTCAATTATCTCCCTAAATTTTGCGTACATATGTGTCATACAAAATATTGTTTCTTATTCGATATTCTATCTTACTGTAAAGTGCATTATATCCGAAAATGAAAAAAAAATATCGTTATTTTCCCCTGATTTCATCGTGTGATAAAACTAAAATAATACATTTTTTTTCCTGTTCCATCATGTTTTTATAAGTGCCCACAGTGATCAAGCTCAAATTCATCAAAATCGGTGACTTATGCATATTCCCTATTAGTACCTTCACAGTGGCGCCCCCATTATATTAAATTTATTACTCGCTAATTACATAATGTATCCAAAATTCACACATAAAGAATTGAAGCTAAGGTTCCATAGTTTATTAACAAACAATAACCTATGTAAAATATAGTTCATTGTAGGTACATACATACATACACTCACGCCTGTTTCCCATGGGGGTAGGCAGAGACTATGGATCGTCACCTGCTACGATCCTGCACACTTCTTTCGCTTCATTTACATGCATCAATCTCTTGCCCTGCGGTTTTTGTCACTGCGTACACCAGCCTTTTTTATAATAACCCTATTTGGTCTGCGTAGGTTTTTCTGGGACGCCCTTGTGCAATCGTTCCTTCCACATTCGCACAATATATCTCTTTTGTGATTCGCCTTTCATTCATCCTCTCTAAGTGACCAAACCACCGGAGCATTCCTTTCTCAATTCTTGTCACTATATCATCTTTCAGACCACAACTTTTACGAATCACATAATTGCTCACTCTATCACTCAATTTTACTCTGCATATTTTCCTCAACGATCGCATCTCTACCGCATTTATTTGGCTTTCATTCTTCTTCTGCCATACCCAAGATTCACTTCCATACATCAGTGTCGGTACCAGCACTCCGTTATGAATAGCCATTCGCGCCTTTGCAGGAACAGTTTGGCTACTCATAACTGAGTGTATGTATAGCACCACTCACCGAATTTCTTTTCTTCACTCGTCTTTCTATGTCTTCCTCACTCTTTCCGTCCCTTGTGAACAAACTCCCCAAGTATATAGTTCATTGTAGTAATAGTATAGGCAAATGTACCAAAAGTGGCCACTTTATCTATAGTACCTTGCAAGCGAGTAGCCTCAGGATCCTCGCATCGGAAGCGGCAGATGAGACACTGAACAGCGACAGGTCGGTTGTGACGGACTCGTGGGAAGGCGAGCGGGCCACGCCACTCCCGCGCCAGCCCTCCCCACACATCTCCACTACGAGAAAATACAACAGACAAATATAGTAATAGAATTCAGACAACACACGACATATCTTATATCTGTTTATCCAGTGACCGATAAGACACTGAACAGCGTCTGATAGACTCGTGGGAGGGCGAGCGGGCCACGCCTCTCCCGCGCCAGCCCTCCCCACACATCTCCACTGCGAGAAAACACAACGGACAAATATAGTGATACAATTCAGACAACACACGACATATCTTATAGTCTGTTTATCCAGTGACCGATAAGACACTGAACAGCGTCTGATAGACTCGTGGGAGGGCGAGCGGGCCACGCCTCTCCCGCGCCAGCCCTCCCCACACATCTCCACTGCGAGAAAACACAACGGACAAATATAGTGATACAATTCAGACAACACACGACATATCTTATAGTCTGTTTATCCAGTGACCGATAAGACACTGAACAGCGTCTGATAGACTCGTGGCAGGGCGAGCGGGCCACGCCTCTCCCGCGCCATCCCTCCCCACACTGCGAGAGAACACAACGGACAAATATAGTGATACAATTCAGACAACACACGACATATCTTATGGTCTGTTTATCCAGTGGCCGTTAAGACACTGAACAGCGTCTGATAGACTCGTGGGAGGGCGAGCGGGCCACGCCACTCCCGCGCCATCCCTCCCCACACTGCGAGAGAACACAACGGACAAATATAGTGATACAATTCAGACAACACACGACATATCTTATGGTCTGTTTATCCAGTGGCTGATAAGACACTGAACAGCGTCTGATAGACTCGTGGGAGGGCGAGCGGGCCACGCCACCCCCGCGCCATCCCTCCCCACACTGCGAGAGAACACAACGGACAAATATAGTGATACAATTCAGACAACACACGACATATCTTATGGTCTGTTTATCCAGTGGCTGATAAGACACTGAACAGCGTCTGATAGACTCGTGGGAGGGCGAGCGGGCCACGCCACCCCCGCGCCATCCCTCCCCACACTGCGAGAGAACACAACGGACAAATATAGTGATACAATTCAGACAACACACGACATATCTTATGGTCTGTTTATCCAGTGGCTGATAAGACACTGAACAGCGTCTGATAGACTCGTGGGAGGGCGAGCGGGCCACGTCACCCCCGCGCCATCCCTCCCCACACTGCGAGAGAACACAACGGACAAATATAGTGATACAATTCAGACAACACACGACATATCTTATGGTCTGTTTATCCAGTGGCCGATAAGACACTGAACAGCGTCTGATAGACTCGTGGGAGGGCGAGCGGGCCACGCCACCCCCGCGCCATCCGTCCCCACACTGCGAGAGAACACAACGGACAAATATAGTGATACAATTCAGACAACACACGACATATCTTATGGTCTGTTTATCCAGTGGCCATTAAGACACTGAACAGCGTCTGATAGACTCGTGGGAGGGCGAGCGGGCCACGCCACTCCCGCGCCAGCCCTCCCCACACATCTCCACTGCGAGAGAACACAATGGAAACATGGAGTGATCCATTCTAGACAACACGAGACAAATATCCTATAGTCTGTTCATCTAGAGACAGAAGAGACACTGAACAGTGACAGGTCTGTTGTGAAAAACTCGTGGGAGGGCGAGCAGGCCACGCCACTTCCGCGCCAGCCCTCCCCACACATCTCCACTACAAGAGAACCCAACGGACAAATATAGTGATACAATTCAGACAACACACGACATATCTTATAGTCTGTTTATCCAGGGGCAGACGAAACTTGGCTCTGCTCAGCTAATAACTTTGCCGACCACAGCACTTTTGCCGACCACAGCACTGACCTAATTATAGGAGCTGAGAAAAGGGCGACTGGTACTACTCAGCTTAAGGCGGCCAAGACTTCAAATCCTACTTAATATCCTTTTTTTAAAGCTACTGCAAAAGTTTGTGTTTGTTACCTCTTCATGCCTAAATGGCTGGACTGATTTGGATGAAATTAGGCTAGTAGACAGATCAGATTGGATTAACATATAAATAGGCTACTTTTTATCCTAGCCAAAGGTTCCCTTGGGTCCATGCAGATGAAGTCGATGGCGGCCGCAATTAATATTATAAATGCAAAAGTTATATCTGATATATGATATTTAGGATATCCAAAGGTCGCGGGTTCGATTCCCGTCTGAGTATTGATCTGGTGCGAATCGTGTTTTTTCTAGTATATTATTTAGAATTGCAAAAGTTATATCTCTCTTAGAATGTTGATCAGATCAATTGATTGGGTGTGTACAGCAATCTGAATTTCCTCCATTCACTCCCTGGATGGCCATCATCAGATCACAGCTAGGTCAATCCTTGGCGGAGAACCTAGGCTTCAAAGTTACCTCATTTGTATTAAAATCAACTGGTCTCTTTAATCATGTGACCATTACTGTACCTATTGTTTTTTTCACCAAAGTATAGTATGCACAAAATAACTTCGCAGTTCTGAACTTGGCGCGGAACGCTGCGCAGTAGACGAATACAGGCATGCGCGGGGACGGGGCGCAGGCGGAAGCACTCGGAACTATGGACCCTTCCGAGCCACTAAGTTATTTTGCGCATATTTTACAAGCTTTACTTATTGGGGAACTAAATTATTAGTACGAGTAGTACGTGTTTTTATTTATTTTTTATTTGGAAAACATTTTGATGTTGTACACATCACAATTTTTATTGAGAGAAATATCATTTACCTCTGGACAATATAGTATAAAGGTTGCATTGGGTATTTTTTACTAGCCAGCTTTTGGCTGACGCATAATAATAAGGTTTATATAATTATAAATTGGTAATAATTATAAAATAATCTATACATGTACCACCCACACATTTTGTGTGAATTCTAAAACTGGGTCACTGGTTTAATTTGTATTAATCAAAATGAAAGCGATTTAAGTATGTAGTGAAGACTTTAGCAATAAACATACCTGAAAAAGTACTCAGATAATCGATGTTTTGATAAATTTCGCAGTTACATGCCGGAGAAAAAATTGCAAACAAAAAAATTACATACCGCTTATGTTGGGATCCACGGCGAATTATTATATGATAACACTTGGGAATAAAACTACAACTATTGTAGTATGTCTAAGAATATAAATCAATAATTATAGTTACATAAATATGTAAAAATCGCAGAGGAAAATACAACCGCACGTCTTTTCCAGTCAATATGAGGTATTATTATACGGAAAAATTAAAATTCGCATTTGACAGAACTACTTGACATTGACAGTCAAAGTAGGGTGCGTTCAAAATCCTTGACTACATGTTAATCAAAGAATATAGCTGATATAGCTGATGTTTATATTTTGGAAGTTAATTTCTACTACTTAAAGCTTTAAAGCCATATAATTGTAGTGTAATTAAAAAAATAACTGTAAATATTAATAATTTCATTAATTTATAATTACTTGATCATGGTAGAAACTGAAAATCAAAAATTTTATATATATTATACGATTTATTGAGGGTTTTGAACGATGCTGTGGTTTATTTTAATTTAGTCGTATAATACTCAAAGCGACATCTATCGCTTTTTCATATGAAATTATAACAACATCTTACTATTGACGATGACAATACTAGATGGCGCAACAATCGAATTAAAGCAAATTATTTTGAAAAACCTGTTTTCTACGAATATGATTTCTAGAACTTTAATGCTTGTAAATAAAAAACTAATTGAAATATTAAAACATTTATAAAACTTATTACTGGAAAAATTAGAGAGAATCAATATTTAAATAAAAACCAGCTTTTTTTTGTTTTGAGAGTCTGTGTAAAGAAGCGACATCTACAACTTTTTCATGAAAACTATAACAATATCTTAGTACTATTAAACACTAGATGGCGCAACAATCGAATTAAGGAGAAAATAATTTGAAAAATTCTGTTTGTTTACAATTTGCGGCTTTTCATTTTTCACGTGACTAGTGGGGACTGGGGGCAGGCTTCACGTTAATAATCACACAGTTAACAATAATTTGACAATAATTAATTAATCTAATGGAGCCGAAGACTAATTTATAGCATTCGAAAGTTATAGAAATGTTATTAAATATCATTTGAAGAAAATATATTTCGGTGTGTTGTTGTCATGTGCAATTATATCTTGAATGCTGTTGTTAGTATTTCGCAACGCAATGGAGGTGAGTTTACTAGTTTATTTACGTAATTATGTCAGTAGGTAAAACATAGATCATCGAAATATTAAAATTTCTATGACATATAGATAGAATTTGCCTACTTTAAGGCTGAAAGTTCCAGGGCTAAAATATAGCCTCATTTCTTCGTGTGGGCATGTTAGCCCACTGTTGGGAACTTGGGAATTTGGATGTTAATAATGTTAATCATACCACAATGTTTCATAAACAAATTCACTTGCTAAGCGAGCATTTTAAAATTAAAAAACTTGCCTATGTGTGAGTGTTCATGTGTTTGGCATATTACGTGCGCGATGATTGTGTGCGGAAGTAGGCGTAGTATGGATAAGACAAATTTTAATTTATTTAACTACTATAGTTAGGGTTGCCAGGCGTCCGGCTAAAGCCGGACATAGGTAGGCTTTTTAATTGAGCGTCCGGCCAAATTATACGGTGTCCGGCCTGTCCGGCTTTAGTTAGGCTTTTTACATTTACCACTCACTCACGCACGTGATTGTTCGCGAGCGGTGTGAGGCATTCATCAATATTATTATTTCCCAAGTGAAAACACAAAATTAAAATTAAGAAAACAAAATTGAACAAAACAAAACTTCCTCACTAATGAATAAAAATAACATTTCTAAAATCTTCTTAGTCTAATGAGATGAAATTGTTGTCCCGTCTAAGTTGCTACGGGTGAGCCGATTTTTTCTAATATTTTTCATTATTTATTCATCTTAATATAAAAATAGCATTGTGAATGCAAAAATCTAAAAGTTTGAGATGAAATTGAATAACGCAATGGTCAAAAGAACGCCACAGATTACAATGTAGACACTGTAGCTAAAATGGTGGTTGTAGATAGGGCTGCCATCTCTAAAACCTGCCGCCCAGGACCGGAAGCGTAAAAACCCCGGACTTTGGAGCCTTGACCCCGGACATTTGATTTTTTTATATTCATTTTTAGCTTGGTTAAAAAATACATTTTACCCAATACTTGACTGAAAAAAAAAGAATTTTAAGGCTTTTTTCCCATTAAATTAGTGTGTTTTACTAGTTATGATAGAGCCGGGGTGTCCAGTCCAACGCAATTTTGTAGAGAGCCAGGGTTTAGGTTAAGTAGTTTTGCAACCGTAGCGGACCAAACTAAATGCCCAAATAGCCAGAGGTGGCCCGTAAAAAAAATGGCCGCGCAGCGCGATTTTTAGTCAGTTTCATTCACTAACCTTGTAATCTTGCTTGTTCATAGTAAAAAAATAGGCCGCGCAGCGCGATTTCTTGCGGGGTGCACGATGTTTGTTTATAGAAAAAAAAATAGGCCGCGCAGCACGTTTTTTTGTGGGGTGCGCGATGTTTGTATATAGAATTTAAAAATGGGCCGCGCAGCGTGATTTTTTGCGGGGTGCGATGCGCGATGCGCCATGCGTAGTGAAGTGAGGCGCCTGGTAGCGCGTGCGCTGAATGAACTTAGTACTTTTTTTGAGCGGAGTTTGATCCAAAACCCGGGCTTTAATTATAGTCCGGGTTTTACCCGGACTACAATCAGAACCCCGCCCGGACGCTCCCCGGACGCCCTCCAAACTAGGACAAATCCGGGGAAACCCGGACGGTTGGCAGCCCTAGTTGTAGAGAACACTGTTTAGAACACGTGCGGGTTTCTCCTAACACATTTTTTTTTATTTGATTTACCTTCAAATTAACAAGTTTTGATTTGTGGTATTTTTGTTTTAAGAAGATTTTAAAAATGACAATTTTATTAATTAGTGAAGAAGTTTTGATTTGTTTAATTTTGTTTTCTTAATTTTAATGGGAAATTGGGAAATAATATGATTAGAATAGAAGTAACAAAGAAGATTGATTCGTTATTCAATTATATTTTATTTCATTAGAATTTAAAAGTTTATAAATACTTAAATTATCAGAAAAGCCTAGTTTTACGAAAAAAATATCGTATTATTACTGAGACTCAAAGTCCTTAATAATTTAGGGTGTCCGGCTTTTTTACACAAATGTCCGGCCAAACTAGCTGGTCTGTCGGTTAATGTCCGGCTATTACGTAAGACGACCTGGCAACCCTAACTATAATGTAAACGAACCTGACTCTCCGACCCGTTTTTTGGGTTATTTTACTTATACATTCGATATTTTGTGATGTTTTAATGTAGATAGGAAAAATAAAGGACTATTTTTTTTTTTTACAAATAAACACTCAAACCCCCGTAGAACAATATTGAATAAAAAATTGTATAAGAATTTTTAATTAAATACATATTTGGTGTCATATTTGTTTTACATGCTTTCATGTAGGTACCAGAAACAAATTGGTTTACTTAATAAAAAAAAAAACATTTAAGTATTTATTTGAAATAAAACAATGTTTAACGGTTACTAGCGCGGTTTTATTAATAAGTACTTTGGTAATTAGTTGGTATTAACTATTATTTTATATTTATTATAACTTATAACGGTTATAATAATTTATTTTTTCTCTTATTAAGTCTAAGTAGCTTTTGCAGTAATGTTTTTGACGGCTGGCCAATTGGCGGCGCTAGTGGACGACTGTAGGTTCAATAAGTGTTAATAATCTAATACTAATTAATTAATATAGGTACTAGAAAAAAATCATATTCGTAGGCAGGAATCGAACCTTTAGAAGTCCGGTCGAATGCCCTTTTCCAACTGAGCTACCGAGTCATTGTTAATAATCTATTACTATCCCCGCAAATTGTCAATGAACCTGGCGGCCATGTTTTTAGCCTCAAAAACGAAAATCAATTATATTTTTATACACATACCTACATAGACCCTATCTTATTTAAAATAATAATTCAATAGGTAATATATTAAATAACCTATTAGAATTTTATTGTTACATATCATTTTGAGTTGCGGATGACGTCAACGTGTATGTTAATGTGTCAACTGACAAGGCTCCATCCTATCACCAATTTGCGGGGATAGTACTGCCGTTCTTATGAAGAGTGCAATAACTTGGTTTTGACTACTTTCGAGATAATCGCAATTAAATATTTAAAATTTTGTTTTGTGTATATCTTCGTAACTATTATAAATAATAACTTGAAACTTTTAATATACGACAGAAAAAATGATACAGAATTTTATGTAATACATTATATTTGTTTATATAGTTATATAGTCATTAAAAATACAATAATGTGTTTATCTTTAGGACTAATTATTGTGTTGATAAAGCGTGACTAATCATAACCGCAATAAGTAGATTACTTATTGCAGTTATCATTAGTTAACCGACTTATTGCACTTTTGAGTTGCAAAAACTGTATGTTCTGTAGTTTTCTTCCAACCATAAGTGCAATAAATGTCTTAGTTATTGCGGTTTTCATTAGCAAAATAGTTTAATGAACTCTTACTTGTTGCGCTAATGACTAGTAAATTGGCCCTAAATTGAATAAATGCGCTAATCATAAGTACAATAATTAGACTTATTGTGGTTATCTTTAGTAATATTGAAAAATATTACAGCTAACCATGCCTTAACTCAAGTTATTTCGTTTATGATATGCAACTTACAAATGGTAATATTAGATATTGCATTTATGCTTAACAAAATAACCGAATTTACTAACAATACAAAAAAAACATCTAAGGAGAAAAAATAGAGCTCATTTTCCTGATTACGGATATGTACTTAAGTCAGTTAGCTTAAAAACCCGAGTTATTGCACTTATCGTAAGGACGGCAGAGTAGATTAAATTAAATGCACGTCTTATCCACGTCATGCTTTCTCTAGCGGGTATTGTACTTGATTGTGGCGCTGGCGGCGGCGAACGGAATGCAAACTAAACTGCGTAGGGTTATCAACAGCTTGATTATTATTATTACAATGTTTTCAATTTTTATCTATTTTAATTGTTGGGGTTGAGTATGACCATGCTAGTTTTTGACCGAGCATGACAAATGTTGAAGTTAGTTATGATTTTTATGAAATTGTTAGTATTTAGCCGTTTGATATATTGTCTTTGAAAATAATGACTGATAATAGATAGGTAATTCAATTAAGTAATTACACTGATAATGTATTATTCTTAAGAAAAGAATCAGTTTAACAATAGATTGGACAAATAGTCAAAAACTTAACTTAAAGAAAAATAAACTTAACCCATTATGTAACTGGATAGAGGCTGCTATTAGTTGCTTGTCTGTCAATTAATAATAATAAATATTGTATACCTACTCTGCTGACATTAAAAAAGGATGTAAATATATAAATAAGGGGCCATCCATAAATTACGTCACACTTTAAGGGGGAGAGTGGGGGTCGATGAAGTGTGACAGGGGGTGGGTGGGGTCCTAAATTTCGTGACGTCACATTTCAAAACCATTTAAATTGAAATAAAACAAATTTCTGAATTGCTGTTTTAATTCAATAATTATATCTAGGTAAAATTGTAAAATATGTGACGTCACACTAGGGAGGAGGAGGTCTCACAAATGTGACCAACTGTGACAAAGAGGGGAGAGGGGGTCAAAAGTCATGAAATACGTGTGACGTAATTTATGGATGGCCCCTAAGTAAGACTAATTTATAAACATTCATGACTCGACAAAAATGCTTTTGGCCATCAAAATGTATCACACCACACCCCTAGATGAAAAGTCACGTAAAACAAAAAACCTCAACTTTAAAAAATTGCTTTTTTTTCGAATATTTCTAGACAATAACCAGGGTTGCATGATTTAAATCAACTTGATTTAAATCATGATTTAAATCACGATTTTTACTGCATGATTTTTTTAATAAAAATCACGGATTTAAATCAAAATCCGAGAAAGGAATTAATTAACCTCTGGGAGTGCATCAGTTATGTTTTGAAAACAATATTAATACAAAGTACGATAGGTGTAAGCTAAGTTATTTACTGCAATAAAAACCAACAATCAAATATTAGATTTTTTGTGTCAGTAAAAATATAACAATAATGATTAGGAACTTTCATTCATTACATGCAATGCAAGGAGCATAGACAGACAGATACAGATATTAAATTTTCGGATATATCAACAAATAAACAATCGAAACTCAAATTTACTAAAGTATTTTTTTCTGGTCAATGTGACATTTTAAGAGCTTATTAGATCATCCTGAATTAAGGATCCGGAATGAAGTCACTCCTTAATTCAGAGAAGTGTAATTGCATTCAGGAAGGTAGGATCCTAGTTAGGATCCTAGTTAGGATAGGAAATGGTCTCCGGCGTTAAGGATGCTAAATCGGAAGCACTTAGGACAGTGTAATCGCATTCAGGATGCTCTGCTCCGACACAGTAGTACCACAGCTTAAAGAGTATACAGTCAGTCAACGCTTTTTATGTTGGTGAAAAAAAAGCCGCCGTTCGTCTAGATAGACAGTTGGCGTAACGACAAAACTAAGTGTATAAGGGCATAGGCAATCACTCTGTGATTTGCTTTTCTGAATTAAAAAAAACCGGCCAAGTGCGTGTCAGGCCACGCGCAGTAGGGTTCCGTAGTTACCATACATATACCATAACTAACTATTTTAAAACCATACATTATTTAATACCATTATCATTTTCATCTGCAAAAATAACTTTGTTTTTCATAGTGTTTGTATAAACGACAATGTTATATTTGCGGTTTTGGAAAATGTGCTATATCTACCTAGTTGGTTACTAAGTTCTGTAACTATGGAAAACATGAATAATACTAAATTTACAAATAATGCTACAATGAATTATATACCAAATGAAAGCACAAATATTTAAGATTATCATGTATTAAAATTATTCGAAATGACCGCCTCTGGCATGAATACACGCCTTTAGACGACGAGGCCAGTCATCGATGGCAGCACGAACTACCACCATATCCAATTCTGCGACTGCCTTGAGAATAGCGCGCTTAAAAGAGTCGAGATTCATGTGGGGCTTAGCACATGCTTTCTCCTCAATAAGTTGACATATGGCATAATCCAGAGGATTTAAGTCTGGGCTGGAGGATGGCCATTCTTCCTGCGTGATAAAATCAATTTTGTTAGCCCGAAACCATGCTTGTGTAGATTTTGCTTTGTGCGCAGGGGCAGAGTCCTGCTGGAAGACCCATGGCTGGTTTTGAAATAAAGTGTGGCTTAAGGGTTTGACAACAGGTTCCAGAACGGTATCTTGATAGACTCTAGCGCCAGTTTTCACACCTTTTTCACAGAAATGAACCTTACTTAGCCCTGAATAGGACACCCCCAGCCAAATCATCACTGATGAGGGGTGGTGACCTCGTTGGACCCTCGGAGCAATCATGCTGGCTTCTTTACTATTCTTAGCGTATACTCTATCATTTTGACGGTTAAAATTTTCTTCGACTGTGAAGATTTTTTCATCAGTAAACAAGATTTTTCGATGGCCGTTTTGTGCGTACCGCTTTAGTAGAGCGCGACTTCGTGCTAACCTCATAGCCTTCAATCGTGCGTTTAGCAGATGGCCCTTTCGTCTACGGTAAGCGTGAAGCCCAAGGTCATCATTGATAATTTTTTTAAGGGAACTTCTCTTCACAGTCATCTGTATTGCCAATAACTTTTGCTTCCGGACGGGATTTCTCGTGATTCTCGCCTTCACTGCCTTGATCACAGCTGGTGTCCGAACGGTGCGTGGTCTTCCTGATATTTTTCGGTCATCGACGGTCAAGGTATTACTGTACCTATGGATAGTGCGATAAATAAATTGCTTGTTGATTTTCAACTTTTGTAGCAACTTGAAAATCATATTCGGTGGCTGCCCACATTTGTGCAGAGCAATTACAGCGATACGATTCTCCTTCAACCCCCATTCCATGGTGAAATAAACAAAATATTATATACGTGTGGTATGGAATTATAGCTTATAAAACTGTCAATAATATGTCATTTTTATTTTTTCTTTTCATTTGTTTTAATGGCCAGTAATCGATAAAGAAACTCATGGCCGATTGCACTAAACTTAAGAATCGCCTAAGTCTTTTCTTATCTACAACTCGACCAAGTTAACTAGGCAAATGACAGCTACATGACGGCTAAATTTATGACACTGTTTTAATTTGGTCGTGTTGTAGTTAGGAAAAGACTTAGGCGATTCTTAAGTTTAGTGCAATCGGCCATCAGTAACAGAACTTTTGACCAACCTGTGTATAAAACTACTAAATATGTCTCATTCAAACAAGATCTACAACATATTTTATTTTTTCATTTTTCACTCTCTTAGTTTAAAAGTTAGAGGGGGGGACTCACACATTTTACCACTTTGAAAGTGTATATTTTCCAAACGGTTGACTTTGAGAAAAAATACTTTTAGAAACCTCAATGTCATTTTTAAAGACCTATCCATAGGCACCCCACACGTATAGGTTAGATGATTTTTTTTCCGTTTCAGTTCCATGTATTTCATTTCCATCCCCCCTTAATCTTTTATACTTTTTATATTTTGTGTAAAAATCGTTTAAAAGTCGTTAAAATTGCTGTTTTAAGTTTGACAGTGTTGTCATCTGTTGGTATTTGCTTTTAAACTTGATTTTAGGTATGTTATTAGATGAGTTATTCGCAAATTACATACTAGTACCTACATTAATAAACCTAGTTCAGATTAGCATTGAAAATGACACGTACCTACTACCTACCTATACCTCCTACCTACATGTATTTTTACGGTCACTGTATTTTCCCCTCCGTTGCTCTGCGCAAGTACATTCGTGTAACTACTTTATGATCGTTAAGCTGTGATGATATCGGATCCGTTATTCAGGACGGTCTAATTGGCGACTGAATTTCTCGTCCTAAATCGGACTCTGAATTCCGGATTCTTAATTCAGGATGATCTAATAAGCTCTTAAAGAGCTTATTAGATCATCCTGAATTAAGGATACGGAATTCAGAGTCCGATTTAGGACGAGAAATTCAGTCGCCAATTAGACCGTCCTGAATAACGGATCCGATATCATCACAGCTTAACGATCATAAAGTAGTTACACGAATGTACTTGCGCAGAGCAACGGAGGCGAAAATACAGTGACCGTAAAAATACATGTAGGTAGGAGGTATAGGTAGGTAGTAGGTACGTGTCATTTTCAATGCTAATCTGAACTAGGTTTATTGATGTAGGTACAGCTAGTATGTAATTTACGAATAACTCATCTAATAACATACCTACTTAAATCAATTTTAAAAACAAATACCAACAGATGACAGGTGTCAAACTTAAAACAGCAATTTTTACGACTTTTAAACGATTATTACACAAAATAAAAAAATATAAAAGATTAAGAGGGGATGGAAATGAAATACAATGGAACTGAAACGGAAAAAAAAATAATCTAACCTATACGTGTGGGGTGTCTATAGATAGGTCTTTAAAAATGACATTGAGGTTTCTAGAAGTAGTAAAAATATGTTTTAGACCTTTATAAACACTATCTACGAAAATTGGTTTGAATGAGATGTAATTAGTAGTTTTAGGAGATATAGCACATTTTCCAAAACCGCAAATATAACTTTGTCGTTTATACAAACACTATAAAAAACAAAGTTATTTTTGCAGATTAAAATGATAGTGGTATTAAATAAGGTATGGTATTAAATAAGGTATTGTATATGGTAACTACGGAACCCTACTGCGCGTGGCCCGACACGCACTTGGCCGGTTTTTTTTAATTCAAAAAAGCAAACCACAGAGTTATTATGCCCTTATACACTTAGTTTTTTCGTTGCGCCAACTGTCTATCTAGACGAACGGCGGCTTTTTTTTCACCAACATAAAAAGCGTTGACTGACTGTATACTCTTTAGGCTGTGGTACTACTGTGTCGGAGCAGAGCGTCCTGAATGCGATTACACTGTCCTAAGTGCTTCCGATTTAGCATCCTTAACGCCGGAGACCATTTCCTATCCTAACTAGGATTCTAACTAGGATCCTACCTTCCTGAATGCAATTACACTTCTCTGAATTAAGGAGCGACTTCATTCCGGATCCTTAATTCAGGATGATCTAATAAGCTCTTTACTCTTTTTGGCGGAGTTGCCAGCACTATACATCAATTCTACCTAAATAAAAATGTTGCCCACAATAAAAACTAGGGTAATGGTCGCAAAACCTAATAAAAATCAAAATAATCAAATAAATCAAAAAAAATCACGATTTTTTTTAAAAAATCTGATTATTTTGATTAAAATAAAAAAATCATGATTTTTGGCAACCCTGACAATAACCAAGTCTCTTCACGAATACCTGTCTCCTTTTGAAGTTGGTAAAAATAAGTACTAATTGAGGACGAGAAGCAATATTTTTAAATATACTATTGACATCAGCCATTTTTGATGTCCCCACTCGCCACTGCAGGGGCGCAGACCTTGCGGGTGGGGGCGGGGACACACGGGTGGAGACCTGCCTCATGGGTGGATAAGGAGGATGGGCCATTATCCACCACCCGGGCCCAATGCCGATTGTTGATTGGCACGGAGGAGCTCAAGATAATACTTTTTTGGTCACCCATTCAATGAACGACCCTTGCGAAAGATGCTTAACCTCCGCAATAGCAGGGCCAGGCGCTATTATAAAAAATAAGAATAGGAATTGACACACATAAACTTACTGTCAATTTTATTATCTTTTAATTTAATAGTAAGTAGGTAAATAAGCAATTCAAATTAGAGCACACTTAAAAATAGATCTATTGTAGCTGCCAACCCTGGTTTATCAATAACCAACACATACAGCCGGTGTACACACGGACGCACACACGCGTATCTAACGAATTAGGGTCGCATGTACTGGTAGCCGTGTTTATATACGACGTAAGTAGAGATTTCGATATTTTGAGATCACGAATTAAAAAAAAGTATGTACTTATAGATAGAGTCTGAGCGGAAAGAGAACCTTCATGGGATTTTTGCTTGATTACCGTTTTTGTCATGTTGACGGCACTGTTACGTCCTTCATTAATAATTAAAAAAAATGCTTGGACAATTTCACACAGCGTCATCTAGCCCCAAACTAAACAAAGCTTGTAACATAGGTGCTAGACAACTGATATACTACTGATATACTTTTTAAATAAATAAATGTATACTTACAATAGTAATATATATTACAATAGTTATATATTACTTACAATACTTATGCTATACATAGTAACACCCAGAGCCGTCATAGAAATTAAAATTAATCATTTAAATTTCTGCCCGGCTGGGAATCGAACCCGGGACCTCTTAAGTAGTAGCCCGGCATGTTGACCACTGCACCACTCAGGTCGTTAAAATCGTCAAAGTCATTATATTGCGGGCTATTTTGACTTGATAGATATGAAGATTGTCCGTTTAAACAATAATACTCTGTGATCAAGATATTACAGTCGCACTATTCTAGTGACGTAACAGTGCCGTCAACATCACAAAAACGGTAATCGAGCACAAATCCCATGAAGGTTCTCTTACCGCAAAAACTCTATCAAAAAATGTCGAGAGGCTTTATTGTAGCGCCTAAATTAGGCGCTACAATAAAGCCTCTCTACATTAGGCGGCCTAATTCTAAAATAATAATGATTAGATTAGAAAAAGTAATTTTAATTTTCTTATTTACTTGTGAGTATTTTAAACCGTCTTCAAAAATTTAAAAGGAGGAGATTGTCTATTCGTCGCGTTTATTTTTTATATTTTCTTTATCTATATTTATTATCACATTTAAAGTATTTATAAGTAGGTTATGTATGCTCAATATTTAATTATCTTCTACAGATACCGGCATATAAATTGGCAAGAGAAAGTTGAGACAGAAGATGCGCAGAGTTTAGTGTTTGTAGCTACTGCGCATCTTTTGTCTCACCCTTCTCTTGCCAATTTATATGCCGGTATCTGTACCTTTACTGACTGTCTGGTACCTAACCTATATACCTAGTTGGTTACTAAGTTCTGTAACTATGGAAAACATGAATAATACTAAATTTACAAATAATGCTACAATGAATTATATACCAAATGAAAGCACAAATATTTAAGATTATCATGTATTAAAATTATTCGAAATGACCGCCTCTGGCATGAATACACGCCTTTAGACGACGAGGCCAGTCGTCGATGGCAGCACGAACTACCACCATATCCAATTCTGCGACTGCCTTGAGAATAGCGCGCTTAAGAGAGTCGAGATTCATGTGGGGCTTAGCACATGCTTTCTCCTCAATAAGTTGCCATATGGCATAATCCAGAGGATTTAAGTCTGGGCTGGAGGATGGCCATTCTTCCTGCGCGATAAAATCAATTTTGTTAGCCCGAAACCATGCTTGTGTAGATTTTGCTTTGTGCGCAGGGGCAGAGTCCTGCTGGAAGACCCATGGCTGGTTTTGAAATAAAGTGTGGCTTAAGGGTTTGACAACAGGTTCCAGAATGGTATCTTGATAGACTCTAGCGCCAGTTTTCACACCTTTTTCACAGAAATGAACCTTACTTAGCCCTGAATAGGACACCCCCAGCCAAATCATCACTGATGAGGGGTGGTGACCTCGTTGGACCCTCGGAGCAATCATGCTGGCTTCTTTACTATTCTTAGCGTATACTCTATCATTTTGACGGTTAAAATTTTCTTCGACTGTGAAGATTTTTTCATCAGTAAACAAGATTTTTCGATGGCCGTTTTGTGCGTACTGCTTTAGTAGAGCGCGACTTCGTGCTAACCTCATAGCCTTCAATCGTGCGTTTAGCAGATGGCCCTTTCGTCTACGGTAAGCGTGAAGCCCAAGGTCATCATTGATAATTTTTTTAAGGGAACTTCTCTTCACAGTCATCTGTATTGCCAATAACTTTTGCTTCCGGACGGGATTTCTCGTGATTCTCGCCTTCACTGCCTTGATCACAGCTGGTGTCCGAACGGTGCGTGGTCTTCCTGATATTTTTCGGTCATCGACGGTCAAGGTATTACTGTACCTATGGATAGTGCGATAAATAAATTGCTTGTTGATTTTCAACTTTTGTAGCAACTTGAAAATCATATTCGGTGGCTGCCCACATTTGTGCAGAGCAATTACAGCGACACGATTCTCCTTCAACCCCCATTCCATGGTGAAATAAACAAAATATGATATACGTGTGGTATGGAATTATAGCTTATAAAACTGTCAATAATATGTCATTTTTATTTTTTATTTTCATTTGTTTTAATGGCCAGTAATCGATAAAGAAACTCAGTAACAGAACTTTTGACCAACCTGTGTACATATTGCTTAAGATCATCTCTAACTTAAGATATAAATTGCAATAAGCAAAATTAATTAAATGTTTTTTTATATTTTTTTTTACTTAAGCCACTTTAGATGACGGGTTCATTTTTTCTTTCTCAGTAGGAGCCGTCTCCTCGTGTCGCAACGTTTTAGTTCATAGTTGTTTTTTGTATTTATACACCAAAGTGTTCGACTTGAACTCTATGCGAAAGTTATTTTAATTTTTTTAAACATTCAGTGAGCTTATTTTTTTTTATATTGCAATCGTAGAACAAGATATCGAATACCTGCGACATATCTAAATAATTATTTAAAAAAAACCGGCCAAGTGCGAGTTGGGCTCGCGCACGAAGGGTTCCGTACCAAAAACGGCAAAACATCACATTTGTTGTAACTTGTATGGGAGCCCCCCTTAAATATTTATTTTATTCTGTTTTCAGTATTTGTTGTTATAGCGGCAACAGAAATACATCATCTGTGAAAATTTCAACTGTCTAGCTATTACGGTTCATGAGAGCCTGGTGACAGACAGACAGACGGACAGCAGAGTCTTAGTAATAGGGTCCCGTTTTTACCCTTTGGGTACGGAACCCTAAAAAAGATTGAGTTATTCCCAACCGATCCCCTTATTTATAGTTTTCCATTCCCAACGGATCCCCTCATTGTATTTCTAACCGAGAAAAGGTAGGTCAGAAGAAAAAGAAGTATGAAAATCAAATATGTATTCATTTATTGAGCAATTATTATTAATGTAATAATAAATAAATATCACAGAATCAGATTTAAACATCAGTATCACTACTGTACCTACAAAAAATAAGCCAATAAGTACTGGGGGATCAGATGGGAATAAAAAATAATTAAAAATAAAACCGATCCACCAGTGGATCGGTTGCAGGGGATCGGATGGGAATAACTCAAAAGATTAGAAGAGAGATTTAAGTATGCTAATTAGGGCTAAGTAGTAAAAAACAAAAAATAAAATAATTCAATAGGTACAACATACTTAGGGCGTGGCGTGGAGGGCTTAACAATTTCGTCAAATTAATTTAAAAAATGTAATAGTAGGTACATAAGTAAAACAAAAAGAAAAGAAACATGACTTATAAATAACTTTGTATGGAGGAAGCCATCTTGAATATGAGAATTTGTATACTGCGAACTTGAATAAATTCGTTTAGAGGTCATACATAGTTATCTAATACATATATAACTTAGTAGGTATATTATAACAAGGAAAATATATATGCTTACTATGAATTTATATCAGTATTGATCGAAACATATAATACAACCTACATATATAGGTGTAATAGATTTGTTTAAATAAACTATTTTGAAGATAGTATTTAACTTAAATATTCCCAAATTATGTTTTTTATTTATTTACCTAAGTAAGTAGGTACCTACTATGTTTTCCGTGTTTTAGTTTAGTTGCTACTAGCGGCCGCCCGCGACTTCGCCTGCGTGGACAGTTGATTTGCTATCCCTCGGGAACTGTACATTTTTCTGGATGAATTGTACCCTATGTCCTTTTCTGCACCCCTGACAACATGTATGCAAAATTTCATGATGATCGGTTCAGTAGTTACGACGTGAAGGCGTAACGTAACAAACAAACGGACTTTCGCATTTATAATATTAGTAAGGATAGTACAAGTACTGGAAAATTTGGAATCTAACTAAAAGAATTTAAAAAACACGAAAAAGTTATTTTTAATAACATTTAATTCTATTTTTTTGTGAATTAGTACTTAATCACAACAATAATAAATAATGATAATGTTAGTCATAATATTTCTTTTAACGTTTATTTAGTTAAACGTACATTACCTCGACATTATAACTATAGGTGAAATTAAAAAATATATCTTGGTTGTAAAAATTATCATAGCTTATCAACTTGGCGTAGCAATTTACACTTTAATACTAAAGAAATAAAGTTGATATTTGAGTGTATGGATTTTGATACACAGTTTTGCGTGTGTGCGTGTTACTTACAGTACTTAAACACACAGGATGGTTGTTTATCTGACATTGTGTAGGGTTGTCAACGCATAGTGGAATATTAAATTACTTTTTTTATTATTTAGTTAGTGTCTTAAAAATATTTGTACTTTTTTGTTTTCTTTTTTGCCATTTAGCTCAAAAAAGATTTTATTAAAGTTTAATATCAAAATATTCTAATCGAATGCGAAAAATAATGCATTAAAGTCGAATGATTCGATTGGCACTAAGTTAGAACTTTACATTTTGAAATTGAAAAGTTATTGTTTTTAATACTTTTATTTTACTGTTTTTGATTTTAATTTTAATTGTATCAGTTTTGGTTGTAGATATTTACTATAACATGACATACATTCATACATTAACTCCGGAAACAAGAATAATATTAATGAAATTGAGAAACAAAACAAATTCACACCAATAGAAAAATGATTTTTGGTGATAACATGAGTTAGTTTAATAAAATAGTAGACAACTTATAACAGCAAAGCACACATCTTTAACAAACAACTTCCATTCTAAGTATAGATTATTGATTAAAAAAACGTTTTTGTCGCAGCCCTGAATCCGCACACACCCACACACGTACACGGACGCACACATCCGCGCGACGGATATATGAAACCGAATGCTTGTCAAACTAAATGGATACGGTGACTAGGGATGTGACAATCGCCATTTGCAATTCCTGTCGATAGTTTCGACATTTCCTTTGTTCTTTTTTTCAAATAAATTTTACTACAAAAAACAAGAGCGTCTAAATTATTTTTTATGAAAGGCGTCATCTTGGCATCTTGTGCGAAAACCTTTCCGCGAAAAGGATTTTATGTGAACATACATTTACGCAAGCAAATAGATCCTGCATTATGTCCTGAAAGACATATGCGCAAACAACATTCGCACAACAGAACATACATACATACACTCACGCTTGTTTTCCATGGGGGGTAGGTAGAGACTATGGATCGCCACCTTGCACACTTCAACAGTAAGCCTATGATTTTAAGTATCTAACAAACTTTGTTTTGCTTTTGTACTCTTTTATTTTTTCTAAATAAAAAAAACAAATTGAAGTTCTCATTATGAACAGTAGAACCGAAGTTCTTGATACTTTTTTGTTCAGTTATTTTTTTCATAGATTTTTCAGCTCTTCTTTCAGTAAGATTTTTTGTCGTTGTTTTTTTTTACTATTTAAAGTTTATTATACTTACTATGAACCAAAATAGTTAAAACTATAAATTGTTTGTTCGGTTTCTTTTTATTTATTTATTGACACAAACACAATATCATGACAGGACATATCCCAATTCGATAAAGTGGTCCCAACTGCTTATAACATATAATATACAATGACACTTTGGCGAATTGACTCAAAGAACAGGAAAAAATATCAATACTTTGGAAAATTTCGTTGAGTGTGTGCAGAGCGCGTGTGATTGGAGCTTTATTTAGCAAATTAGTTACAGTTTATAGTTAAAGTGGAAACCTGTTAATGGCCTTAATTTTAAAATAATTTAATATAAATATTTTATGTAACGCTGTTGGTATCAAGAAATAAATAAAATAATATAAAACTAAATTGATCGACATATCGACATAATCGACACTGTCCCCGCACAGAGTTCAGCAGGAGAGTCGCGCTCAAGCAAGGTATGTTCGTATTATTATTAGCTGCCGTAAGCGATGTGCACAACAACAGATAAGCTATACTAGGCTAGACGGCTGCTATAATTTTTTTTCATTTTATATTAATAATAGCGCCCACCGCCCATGACTGAGGCGTTAACAAACAAACGGACTTTCGCATTTATAATATTAGTAAGGATAGTACAAGTACTGGATAATTTGGAACCTAACTAAATGATAATAAGTACGAAAATTTAAAAAACATGAAAAAGTCCTAAAAGTTATTTGAATTGTGAGTTTTTCCTCTAGAACAGTGCTTTTTTCTGAATGAAAGGTACTGTATGTCCTTTTTTTATATCCCTGACAAGTTATGCAAAATTTAATTATGACCGGCTAAAAACCACATGATAACAAACAAACAATAATTGCATAGACAAGGTGTTACAAAAAACCCCTAATGCCGAATATGGCAGATAAGGACCATCAAAGTGAACAACTTTTACTATGGGACCAACTCTGAAATCGCGAAAAATAATCAGTTGTTCTGTTTCATACATTTCGATATTTTCGTTATTAATTTTTGTATGAAATAGCAACTATTTATATTTTCGAGATTTCAGCGTTGGTCCAATAGTAACAGTTGTTCAGTTTGAACTTTGATGGTCCCTATCCTTAGTATCCTTACTATAATGTTTTGTTTTTGTTGTTTGTTTGTTTGTTACGCCTTCATGTTTTTACTACTCAACCGATTATCATGAAATTTTACATACATGATCTCAGTGGTACAGAAAAGGACATAGGGTACCTTTTATCTGGAAAAAACATACTGTTCCCGAGGGATAGAGTAATAACTGTCCACTCAGACGAAGTCGCGAGCGGCCGCTAGGCTACCATATTCGGCTATAGGGGTTTTTTGTAACAAGATCTATAAATAATAATATCACTTATTTGACCCTTTTATTTGTATTTATTTATTTGTACAGTTTTTTAGGAAAATACATAATTTCCTCAGAAAATAGTTTACTTAATTAGTACCTACCTTAACGTTTAACTAATTTTGAATCCATTTTATGATACTGTGGTTGAAGTACACAAAACGATTTTTTAACATAATATAGTCCAATATAATGACGCCTTCCGTATTCTGATGAAGCTGCCGAGACATTGCAGCGCCAAGGAAATGTTTACCGAGGCTGGTGTTGCCGACTTCTTTACCATTCTCCGATCGCGATCAGCATCGTTTTGGGAAAGAGTCCGTAAAAGCGACAATTCTGTTCTTAAGAATATCAATAGTGATATCGATAATGTGTTTTTTAGACACTGGTCTAAAATTCACAGAGTCGCGAATGACAGCTTGACGTAAAGCAAATTATTTTAGTGTAGGTAGTTTAGTTTTGTACCTATTTGGGTAAAATTTAATTTAATGTATGGGTTTATTGCATAAAATAAAGATAAGTATATTATTATTATTATTAAGATTGAAACTTATCTCAAAAATCCAGCACAAGAGAAGCTATAAAATAAGCATAGCTTTAGATTAAAATTCTACGCATGCATGTTAACAGCCAAACAAAGATACCTATGTAGCTAAGCTAGCTACTTTTTAGCAATTTGAGTCTGTTTTTAAGCAAAAGTCATTTATATTTGAAATACTAGCGGCCGCCCGCGACTTCGTCTGCGTGGAAAGTTTTTTTGCTATCCCTCGGGAACAGTACCTTTTTTCGGGATCAAAGATACCCTATGTCCTTTTCTGCACCCCTGAAAACGTGTATGCAAAATTTCATGATGATCGGTTCAGTAGTTAAAAGACGTGAAGGCGTAACAAACAAACAAACGGACTTTCGCATTTATAATATTAGTAAGGATAATTTGTTGAAGCGATTTTTATGTCATTATACTATGTACGTTTTCTATCAGGAAATGTATTTTATTTATTTTTATTCACGTCTGTTGAAGCTGTTGTTTATTTACTTATTTATTTATAAATCTTTGTTTGTTATAATATTATACATACATACTACATTATGAAATGCAAATGGCGGACTTTATGCTAAAAACATTCTCTCTCTCCCAGACCTCCCAGTCAACCAACAGCAAATGTTTAATGGTAGGTATTGATTTTCTGATTTATCTTTAATCTTATTAGCTTGGGTTGATATATCAGTTATGTATTATCATTTATTCATTTATAATTACATTTAAAAACAAAATTTGCTTTACCTACAATAGCAGAAGACATAACTGGTTTTTATTCACACATAACACATTCAAAATTACTCACACAACCATAATATGTATTTTATTACACAACTGAGAACTTTGCTATTCAATTTGAATACTTATGTCATGCACATAAGGTTTGAAAACCCATGTAAAGACTATACAATTGATTTTACAAAAACCTACATGCAGTTATTTTTGTACGAATCATTGCATTTTAAATCTTAAGACATAACGTGGTAAATGTGTTAACTATTTTAGAAATGAATAGGTGATTATGTTGTTTTCGCTTTACGCATTAGTAAAGCAGTTTTTCTCGCAAACAAAAATGATTCTGTTTCTTTTAGGGTTCCGTACCTTAAACAAAGATATTTTAAACTTTTAGATTTTTGCATTCACAATGCTATTTTTATATTAAGATGAATAAATAATGAAAAATATTAGAAAAAATCGGCTCACCCGTAGCCGTCCCGTCTAAGTTGCTACGGGTGAGCCGATTTTTTCTAATATTTTTCATTATTTATTCATCTTAAACAAAGATATATTAAATCATTGACCTTAAAACTAAAAACGGGTCCCTACTAAGACTCCACTGTCCGTCTGGATGTCACCAGGCTGTATCTCATGAATCATGGTAGCTAGACAGTTGAAATTTTCACAGATGATGTATTTCTGTTGACGCTATAACTAAATACTAAAAACAGAATAAATAAATATTTAAGTGGGGTTCTCATACAATAAACGTGTTTTTTTTGCCGTTTTTTGGTACGGAACCCTTCGTGCGCGAGTCCCACTCGCACTTGGCGTGTTTTTTTTTATTTTGATTATTTATAATAGTTAATGCAGTTCATAGTCTACGGTTTACTTAACTCGGCGTGGGCTTCAAAATAGGTACACGGACTTCTGGCTCGGGGATGTGTCATTATTACCCGAATACTTTTCTTAAAATGTTAATAGAATTATTTCAAAAAATAATTTGATTTGTCTATCGCTTAACGTTCTATTAAATTACGAATTAAAAAATTACTGAACAGAAAATGCCTAGATGTTTAAAAGGCTCTTATATCACCCAAATTGATTTCTCTCCCATAATCTTACAAGTTTTACTATTTTTTAACTAATATCCAAGTAAACTAAAAAAAAAATTACATAATTTTTTGAGTCGTACTCACCAATTTATTCAAAAAAACCAAAGACTTAAAGATATTTAAAAAAATGTGCTAGGTAAGTTGGTTTGATTCCCTCGCATTATGCCAGTACAGCGCATTATTCAATTACTCTATATTCGCTATGACTCACACGAAGTTACGTTTAAATATAGAACGCGTGAAAAGACACGAGTAGCAAAACAGAGGAACAATTATTATTTGACCAAACACAACTTTACTACTTATCTAAACTCGGTATTTGGTTTATTATATTATGTAAATACATATATTATATTTATATATATTAATATTATATAATTTCGTAGCTATGTATTTGTACAACGTGTAACAGAATGAATGGCTAAACCAGAATATGGTAGATAGGGACCATCAAACTAAACAACTTTTACTATGGGACCAACTGACCGACAGCTGTTTCATACATTTTGATATTTTTGTTGTTAATTTATGTATGAAACAGTTTTTTTTCGTAATTTCAAAGTTGGTCCCAACTTTTTCTTAGGTAGTAGAGGTAGAGGATGTTGCGCACCTCCTTGCTGTGCTAGGTTAAGTTTATTTTTCAGAAACCTTTTTAAATCAAAATTCTTTGTCAGTGTTTTACTTGTCATATATATCTGTTCTGTCATCGTTGCTGCTACCTATTTATAAGCTTGTTCAAGGTAATTAATTTAGTTCTTTCATTATAAATACATCAATTTACAGTCCTCTCAGCTTTCATTCCATTCCCTGTCGCTATCATCTAAATAACTGCTTGCCGTTGTTTTGTTTTTTAATTACACCGCTTTTATTTAGCTTTAAATAATACCTAATTTCGATTTGTCTGCCGACCGTGCGACACAGTGTGACACAGTGTCGGTAGCTGGAAGAAGAGCACCACACGCGGTGTTCGTTCACGAAACATGCAACGTTGGCAAGACACAATATTGACCTGGCGTGCACGCCGACTGCATGATTTTGATATTTTGAAAAAGCAAGAAAGCAATATATCGACAAAACTAGCGACCGCTCCTGACTTCTTCTGCTTAGATAGTATTTTGTCTATCCCTCGGGAACAGTTCCTTTTTTCAGGTTGAAAGATGCCCTTTGTCCTTTTCTGCACCCCTGACAATGTGTATGCAAAATTTCACGATGATCGGTTGAGTAGTTAAGACGTTAAGGCATACATAACAAACAAATAAACAAACAAACTTTCGCATTTATCATATTAGCTAACAAATAATACAGGAATAAGTTCTCAAAAATAAAAAAAATATACTTCGGTATTAAAACATCACTTAAAATTGTGTGTGATGTTGTATTAAAGTGAGTGTTCTTACAAGATTAAAAAAATCAGTTTTAAGATTTTTTTCTATTTTATTAACACATTATCTGCCAATTAGGCAAGACAACAGAATAATATCTCTTGCATGTCATCCATGCATGACAGATCTGCTTAAATTCTAAAGACAATCAACAAAGTATCAACTCTATTATGTCGCTGTATACCGTACTCCGATTTAGCACTAAACCGGGTAGTTCCACATGAATTATATATTTTTTGTGCTTCGAATTATAAATCGGTGATGCTTTCAACGTTTGTTACGTTTATTTATATATTATTATGTATATGTGATGTGTGCCTACATATTATAAGTATGTGATGTATGTTTGTTATGTTTGGTATTTGAGACTTCTGGTATTTTTATATTAAGGATCCCTGATAGGAAAACATGGTTTGCGGGGGGTCATATTTTTATATGGAAAACGTAAAGTTATAGCCACAAAAAAAACATACGACAAGCTTAGGATATTCTCTTGTAGCTACTATTAAATTGCATTGCACAGATGATTGTAAAAAGAAATCAGAATATCATCAAAAGCGCTTGCGTATGGTCATATTTTTGGCTCAAATAATAGCGGAAGCGTATTGAATTCTACATCAAATTACACTTTAACGTACTGTGAAGTTGCTGCAATTTTTTTTTTCAATTGAGATAATTTTGTGCTAAAGATAGAGATGAAAAAACATCGAAAAGTGCAGAAGTGAGGTTATTTTCCATACTATTTACACGTAAAGAAAAAGAGACAAATGTTTCCGTATAACCGATCCTTAATAAATAAAATAAAATACTATATAAAGTCGACTCGACCGTACGTAGCATCTCTAGTAGATATTTATCTATGGTTTGTATGAAAATAGACTGATGTCCTTAGTTATCTGGCTACCAATATAATATTTAGCATGTATTATAGTTTCTCGTATTTTCCTTATGTATATGATTGATTACTAAATAATACATAATTTTCAAGGTTTCAGTGATATTTCAGCGAATGCTAAATTGTTCGATATTATTATAATAATCAATATTATTTATCGATATCGATAAAATTATTTGAAAAAAAAAAATGTTTTATTAATATTTGAAAAACAAGTAGGTATTTACCTACCTTTGCGTTATTATTTTTGTGGGTGTGCAGTTTTTGTGTTATTTTAAGGTATATGCTTAATCCCTTTTACTATGATTGTTTAGTGTTAGTTATTTAGATAGATAATAAGCTAGGTAAAAACCTCTAAATAAAAATTGTCAGAAAACGTGTTAAGATAAATAAATACGTACTAGAAAAAATCGACTCACCCGTAGCACCTCAGACGTGACGCGAACCCTAAATTTTGCATTTCACTAATATAAAAATAGGGTTGTGAAATACAAATAATCTAAAATTTAATAGAAAAATTGGTATGTATGCTAACAAAAGTCATTACATTAGTATACCTACTACAATTCTATAAAGGTTAAAAACAATTCATAGACTTTTATGTTGTTTTTTCCCTAAATCCATTGAAGGCACTCCAAATAGAGGTTTATGCAAAAAAAAAGAGTGCGAAAGAGATGGATAGCTAATCGTTAGACAGAAACGCCATTGAGTTGCGTCCAATTGTTTATTAAAGTAAATTAATAAATAATATTAGTACGGATATTCAAGCGCGAAAGTCACTCTGCCTGTTCTCTTTCTTTTTTTGTTTGCACGCCAGAACCAATTTTGATTAGTTTTGGCATAGTATAGGTAATTTAATTGCCATAATTACATTCAATCTCTTTCAATCTAGTTTCAATAGGTAAAAATAAATCAATCATCCTTACTATACTAATATTATAAATGCGAAAGTCCGTTTGTTTGTTTGTTACGCCTTCACGTCTCAAATACTGAACCGATCATCATGAAATTTTACATACACGTTGTCAGTGGTACACAGAAGGACATAGGGTACCTTTCATCCAGAAAAAAGTCAAACTGTTCCAGAGGGATATCAAAAAAACTTTCCACGCAAACGAAGTCGCGGGCGGTCGCTAGTAAGATATAAATCTTAATCATTATGAATCAAATAAAAAATGCATGATTAGTTATTTTATGGTAAAAAACAACCCATGTTTTACTTTAAAAAATAAAACTATCCAAAATCGCATCTCTATCACCCTATTTACCACATTTCAAAGTAGAAAGAGACAACAGATGTTCCATGTGAGGTGCTCGAGTGAAACGGCAATATAATTAAAACTTTTGTCGCGCAAGCTTGCCGAGGGAAAGGATGGGTGGGACAGAGGACAGTGGAGTGGCCAAGTGAATGTTAGGGTAAAAATATTTTAAAATATAATTAGATAAGGGCGTCCGCTGCTTTATGCGGGATCCTGCCACGGGTACGTGGGAATATAGATTGCTGGTTTTCTGACAAAAATCAGCCCTAAGACTGCTATTTAAGGTAAACAAATATCATACTAGACGTATATTATTTACTCATTTGGTAGTTAAAATGACAAATATTTGTTTATTATGTAGTAGAAAGAAGGAGAATAAAGTATTTTCTTATTTTTTATTATGACTTTTTCGACTCTACATTAAAAAAATACAATATGTACAGTCAGTGGCACGAATCATGAAATCGGGTGGGGATTGCGCGGAACGCGTATTTTGGGTATACGTTGCAGTAAGGGGCGCGGGCGGCGGGAGAGGGACGCGCGCTATTGGTCGCTCACAAGAGCACATGCGCGAACTTATCCCCACTCCGTCGAAAAATATTCAAGATACATGCCTCGCACTGTATTATATTAGTCTCTATGTCAAATAGGGTGGGCCGCTTTTGATATTTTTTACAATTTTGCATAACAAGAACCCTCAAAAGTTGCGTAATGCGATATGAGTTATAAGAAAAATTATTAAAATATAGATTGAATATTGATAAAATACCTGTTTTTCGTGTATTTCAGACTTAAGAATTATGAATCAAAAGACCCCTCAAAACTTAATGCGTGAAATAAGCGTAATGCGACGTAGGTTGTGGGAAAAATAATTTAAAAATTAAGCATATCACTTTTAAACAGGAATTTCTTCATCATTTCCTTTTTCAAATCGAAAAAATGCCGAAATTTTGTTTAATTATTTCATAAAAATTAGATTGATATCTACTATTTTTAATTATTTTTCCTACAACCTAACACATTTAATTATTTTTTTCGAGTTCCAATACTTTTATATCCTTCTAAGCGTCTTTGTAGGTGCTTTCTTACCAATTAAAATATTCATGAATAAAAAAATTATGCATATTCTACTCCAATGCTTTCCTAGTTCCTTTTCCACTGGAATATATCCCAATGAATTCCTACTGTTGCCTACCAACAGCACAAAGAAGTTGTGATTCGTCTAAAAATTATTAGATACGTTAAAATGATAGAGTATTTTATAATGATGGCAAAGTGGTTTAGCGCCGGCCCAGCGATTGCGGAAGTTAAACAACTTTCGCAAGGGTCGATCATGAGATGGGTAACCAAAATTTTATGATTTCGAGCTCCTCCGTGCTTCGGAAGGCACGTTAAGCCGTTGGTCCCATCCCAACTGCATTTGCAGTCATTAACACCCACCAATCCGCATTGGGCCCGCGTGGTGAGTTATATAGCTCATCCTCCTTTAATTATAATTATAATTAAAAAATTATAATCTTTTCTTTTTTTATTCATTCAAAAATGAAATACTTGCCTATACATAAATGTTATAATTTTTACTATTTGAGTTTCTCATACAAATATCACTCCGTGTGTTTTAAATTATATATAGTTTATCATTAATTAGTGTTTATTGCGCAGTTAAGTGACCGGTTTAAATATAAACTATAGCTTCCGCTAATCGGTTCAAATAAAGGTTAACCCACACTCGCTATATTTTAGTGAATATTTCGTTTAGTTTTTAAAAATATGTAATTACAAAAAAAAATATGCAGTAAGATACCTCTATAAAGGTTTAAAATAATTATTTTATTCTAATATAATAATATGTACAGAATAGTAGTATAATCAGCGAATTAGTACTTTGAACACCACGCACACGCTTAGTATGTGTTTAGTTTAGTTAGTTACTAACTAAATACCTAGTTAGTTAATTTCAGAAATGAATGTATTCACTCCACGATAGTTATGTATATGTCACCGTTAATGTGCGGAAATCCGTTAATCTGCAGATCAACTAGTGAATCTGCAGATTAACTGGTCGAGTCAGTTAAAGTGCGGAATTTTCTTAAAATTGACGATTTCCGCACTTTAACTACCAAGGATCAGTTAAAGTACGGAAACAGTTTTTGTTATTTAAACGGGGGGACGAGGGGGGGGGGGGCGCAACTGCAACTTTATAATCGTATTTGACCTGACGTGTCGACGATCGATCGTATCGAACTGCTTTATTCCTGTAGGTCCCGGGTTAGGTTAGAAATTTAAGGCGAGCGCGAAGCGCAGCGTAGCGTGAGCTTTAAATTTCGAGGTTATTTTTTTATAACAGACAACAGAAATATTTTCTTTTATTATAATAACTGACGCGGTACGTTTGCTGTTTACAAAGCAATTCTGGCTCATGTAAACAGCAGACGCGTTAGTCGGACACGTCTGCTATTTAACACGCAGCCGAAACTTCCCGAGTGGATAACGCGTCGGGTATTTACGAATATGCCCGGCGAAGCGTCAGAAACGAAGTTTTTTTAAAATAAACTTTCAATGTAGGTCTTTTACTTCAATTTCCTAAAGCCTTGGCTATTTCACTCACTGTATTCCGCACTTTAACGGTGTAGCATCCGTTAATCTGCAGATTAACTAGTTAAAGTGCGGAAATCGTCTATTTTAAGAAAAATTCCGCACTTTAACTGGCTCGGCCAGTTAATCTGCAGATTCACTAGTTAATCTACAGATTAACGGATTCCGTACTCTAACGGTAACATATACATATGTATAAACTATTTTTAATAAAATTAAATGAAACTTTAATTAAAAAATTTAAACAGGTTTATTCGTTTAACGATTTCATTTAAAAATATAAAATAGTTATATTGTAATCTTTATGTTATACTTATACCAGTTATGTGTAATTTTAAATATATTATTTTGCTGTGATGTTTTATATGAAAAAAGTTGTACAATTCAAAAGTTTATTTTTATGATAATTTAAAAAGAACCATTTCATTAAATAAAGAAGCGTGTTTACTTTAGATAATGTGGAAAGAGTGCTATTGAAAAAAGAACTCTCAAAACTGTACCACTGTACTGCCTATTTATATGTTTAGATATATAGATAGACTAGTAGTATATCTATGCCCAGTTTATACATACATATTATATAGATAGAGGTACTAATAAACTTGTGCAGTTCATACTCATACCCTATGTGAAACCAGTACCTAAATAACTTTACTGCCTTATTTTTAATATAATTATTTCTTTTAACTTGAATAAGATTCAAACAAAAGTCACATGTCATTTAACCCTGCAACGCGTCGACGCGGTATAAAGTAAATTCTCACCCCGTGTGTATCGTTCCTGTGCACATTCATTTGGTCGGAGCGAGTGGCGCTCGGGTCAGCGTTGTCACACGGGTGGAGTTTACTCGGCAGGACCCGAGATTTGATTTCTTTGTTTGTTTTTTTTTATTAATTGAAAAAGAGTAGGTTATCTTATCATTGCGTATATGTACAACGTGTTACAAAAAACTCGTAACGTAATATGGTAGATAGGGACCATCAAACTGAACAACTTTTACTATGGGAATGGGACCATACCAACTCTGAAATTGCGAAAAAAAATCAGCTGTTTCTTCCAAAAACAATAATGAAAATATCAAAATGTATAAATAAACAGCTAACCGTATTTCTAAGGGATTCAGTTTGATGGTCCGAAGAAACGGTTTTCCCATTTTGTTTATTCATTTGTAGGTATATATAAATATATATACCGGGTGTCCCAAAACTTTGCCACACGGGGGGAAAGTACCTTAAATATTGAAGATAGGAAATTTTACTGAAAGGAGACTTCACTTTGATTTTTAAAATAATTGGAACTGTATTCAAAGATTTTCGAAAAATCGCATACCTTAACCAGGAATCGAACCCACCAAATTAGAAAAAAAAACAAATCTTTTATTTCTACGATACCGATCGAAAGTGTTACTTGTTAGGATTATTTTTTGTTAAGTAACACAGTATCTTAAACAAAAGAAAGACCATGAAATTTTACATTTAAATTTTATTGATTACGTATTGTATCAGTTTGTATAGGAAATAATGCGATATTTAAAAAAATCTTCGAATGCAGTTCGCATAAATTTTTAAAATAAAATGGAAGTCTTCTTTCAGTAAAATTACCTATCTTCAATATTTAAGGTACTTTCCCTCCATGTGGCAAAGTTTTGGGACACCCTGTATATATTTTTAGGTGAGTATTTTTAACAAATTTTCAGTATTTGGCACATAATTTAGAATTCAGATATAATAGGTATTCTGAATACCACCGGTGGCTAAATGTGTTTTTTCATTATATTTTAAATATTAATCTTCCCAACAACTAATTTTTTGTCAATATTGCTTCGTTGGAATGCTAAAACACATTTCAACGTTATTTTCTAAACTGATTTACAAGAGTTATAAGTATGCAAATTCAACGAAACATATTTTTTGGCTTTCATATTAAAAAGATTAAATTATTGAAGTTAAAATTATTGAAACGTATTTTATGTATGAAAATGCCAAGAACAAAAACAGCATATTAAATTCAAATGCTCAATAAATATATTTTAGTTAAAAAGTGTTTTTCTTTTGTAACTAAGTAAAGTAAGCGTTTGTTTTTTTATGAATTACACTGAATGTTAATAAATTTCATAATAATATTAATTAGATTCCACGTGTAACCCGTAAATAAAGAAACCCCCCGTGTGTCGCCGCCGCATGTCGTATCCATTTGCTTGAAATTGCTGCTTAGCGCCCGTACAGACTGGGACACTTCTATTTTATTAAAAGATGTTGTAATTTTGATTAAATTTTTATTTTACGTAATATTTTTTACATTTGAGTCTGTAAAAACATGACACATTTGGAAAAGCGATAAAGAACTTCTCTATCTATAGATCGATATCGGTAGCTAACTAACAAGCACCTAGCTTGAGTTATCTTTACTTTTTTTCTGTATTTGGATTAGAAATACTATTACGATAAAAAATATAAACATAATATACTTAGGTATATCTGGAGATTTCGATATGTTCTCTTTACGTAGGTATACTCAATAATGATTAACTTACCACTTTTGCAAAAAAATTCGCTACTTTTGATCTAAAAAAATTCAACCCTGAAGTTTTAAAATTTTAATATATTTCCAAAAAGTTTTTATTAATATTTTCAGAATGGCGTGGCTTGTATTAAAGAACTATGCAGTTTGCACTATACAATATGATATAAGTAAATTAAAAAAACAACAACATTCTAAATTCGAATTTATTAAAAATCAAAATCGCCTTGTACGCGCTTTAATGTTATATTGAACATGGACTGTTTGCAGGCAAGTAATAATAAGTTTTCAAAATATACAATAATCGACTTTATCCCCGTTATATAAAGCTCAATTTGAACACACTGCGAGTTTGGGATTATTCGAAAAACGAACAAGTTTTCTATGTGTGAGTGAGTTAGTTCACACGGAGTGATTTTATTCAATAACAATAATCAAATTAGAAAATATGTTTTTCTCTTATTTTGTATTTTTCTCCTTTCAATATTATTAAGTATTTTGTGATTTTACTAATCGATTTATATTGTTTTTCATAAAATCGTATGTAAGTATTGAAAGTATCGTAAATATTATATTGTAAGCTAGGAACTTATATATTTTTTATATTTTTAATGTAATTTAAGTGGAGTACATTCCATGACACATTTATAAAACATTTTTGTCAATAAAATATTTTTTAGGTAGACACTAAATTAACCATTGTTAGTGTGTATTTTTATGATTTTACATTTACAACGCGAATCTTCAGCTTAAGTCTGCTAAAGTCTATGGTTTGCCAGTTTATCTTAAATACGGTTTATCATTGAGATATCTCGTCTTTCGAGATAGTTAGCAATTTAACAACGATAACGTAATAATATGTGTCCATATACTTAGTAAATAAAATGTATATGTACTATATTGTGTCCAATTGATTGCAATTTTTTTGTTTTCTTTGTGTGAACTTAAATGAGACGAAACTCGATAGGAATTGATTTAACAACAACAAAAATACATTAATTTAACTTATGTTTTAACATTACATTATTTATGATCATCCCTGGTCAATTTTTTATTAAAAATATATTTTTGAATATTGTGTAATAAAACATTTGAAATACCTACCTTCTTAGATAGTTCCTTTTTTAGATTAAAAATAGACTATATTCTTTGAAATTGGAACAGCTTTTTTTCGATCGTCATTTATTTCAGCCAGTCTGTCTATGCGAACAATTTTTGAATTTCGAACGGGTAACCGATTTTCTTCATACCCTGTGTTCGAAATTGCTTCGCGTTTTGTTGTATTTGATACTAGGGATGGTGGCACTTTGATCAAAAACTTTTTTTTTAAATTTCTCTATTTTTTATCAACTCAAAAGTATTTACCTATTTCCTTATCTGTATTGCGTTTCAATTTAAAATAAGCTTTTGAGGCAACAAAGCAAAAGTATTAATCTGTATAAACAAATGTCGATAAATACGTCATCTTTATAGCATTCGTCGCCAACATGATTCATACGTAATTCAATCACGATTACTGCACAAAAACATCTTCCTGCAAAAAGGTCTCAACTTAACGCGCATTAGAAATCGCTGCCTTATTAACGTTCGTGTTGCTTCTTGTGAAAATTGTGACGCTCCGCTGAAAATAAACTAAAAATTGGTTTAAAAAAAGTTTTTAAATTTCCTATTTTTGATACGTTTTAAGACTATGAAACGAATTATATTAAGTACTTACACAAAAAAAAATAAACAAAGAAGTTAATTTTTATGTAAGGTCATTAATTTTAATTGCTTTACTAGCTCAACGTTTTATTAAAACGATAATCAATTTGAGCGCTTTATGCACCATAAAATTACGTGTGAGAAAAAGGTCAAATAAAATCAATACAGAATTATAAAATTTGTCTAAGTCAGTAATTAACAAAGTAGGTACCTACCTATTGCGACAGAAAATACTGGTTAACTGATTGATACCCATATCTCGGCTGTGATATTTCCGCCGCCATTTTTGTGTCATTTCCTCAGCAAATTTGACACTTTTCTCAAAGAGGTAATTAAGGTGGTAATTAAATCGGAAGTGTACAATTTGATGCTATGTCGACTGCACTATGCCGATGATTATTTACGTAAAAAATTCTGTTCGGACTTAACTTCGGATGTGTAGGTTATTGTGATTGTGTGCGTGCAGGGCCGGCAGCGGTTGGCAGGATAAAGGTTTTTTTTTTTTAGATTTAACCTTTTCGATTTTGTTAGGTTGGTGTTTTGAAGCTTTTTATTAGGTTTTTTGCTATGATACCTTTTGATGGCAAACTGTTTAATTTTAGCTAAATATAATTACTAAAACTATCAATATTTATTCAGAAAAAAAACATTTAATTTAATACAAGTAATTTATTTTAATATTAATTAGGTATTGTGATTTAAATTTTAAAACACGAATAATTAATAACGAATTTGACTATTTATCATATTTTTGTGAATCTTACTTAATTAAAAATACAAATTATATTGTCTATAGTCTATCTATATCATACCTCATGTCATGATAGATATTATTCTTAATTACTATCATTTTATAGTACAATTGAAAAGACGATTTTTAATTGATACCTAATTATTTTACTCTATCTTAAACGTTCTTTTAAATTAATTTTTACTAAAATAAATGTCTATTTAGTTCAATTAGTTGGATAATAAACATTTTCTTCTTTGTGTTTTACTATCGACTAACTATATTAATTAAAAACATATTAAATTATAAAAGCATCATTTTATCTTAAAAATACCACACCAATGGTACACATAAAATTTTAATTACAATGTCTAATTAAATATTCAAGGATTTAGGACAGCCCTAACAAGCTTAGCGTGTGAGCGCGCAAGAAAATACAGAGCAAAGCAACACAGACACGGGCGGATCGCGCTTGGAAATGGCCGTGTGCCGTGTATTCTTCCCGCGCTCACTTATTTTTGTCAAATGTACGCCATATTGTTTTATTGTGCCCGATTATTTCACCATAAAAATCTGAGCTATTTACAAACTTCGTATTTTCGGCACTATTAGCAACGGACTTGGTCAAAAGTGTTGTTTAAAAACATTCTGCCACGTTTTAATGAGAGTGGGGAAATTAATTCGTGGTTATTATTATTACTACAAATGTTATCTGCATAGATAATTGTTTGATTACATTTTGAAGTTTTTTTTTTCTATCGTTTGTTGCCTTTGGTTAGTTCGAAAAGATTTTGGAGTTTGCGCGAAAAAGTGTTATTGTTTTTTTTTCTTGGTGTGTAATTTACTTTTGTGTTATCTGTGCGTTGTGTGCCTGAAATAGCCTCGTTAAAAAAACCGTTTGAGAACAGTCAGAGTGGTTAAAATTAGTGCAATGTCTACGCTGAAAGTTAAAAATAAGTTTGCATTCCGTTACATTGTTTATTGAAGAACATAATATCATTTTAATGTAAAAAGTGTAATGGACTGCTGTGTGTTTGTTATGTTGAAGTGATCGCAAGATTTGGATTGCCTTTACCAGATTTGGATTTTTTTAAACATGGAAAAACCTACTTACAAGGTAATTGATTAGTGTTTATTAATAACTTCTTATATTAAGAGGAATCCACTTGAAAATAATACGTATAAAATTTGTTTATAGTTAAAACTTACATGCAAAACGTACTTTTATTCCAAAAACTTCTTTTTTATATTTTTGACTAAATGAGTCTTTACGAATTGAATTGAAATTATTAAACTTGGTACAAATTCTTTAAGCGAGGTGACGTAATTCATTGTTAGGGATCATTACGAATAGGTACTTGCTTACACTACTTACCTACCTATTTAGTAGGTACTTGTAATTACCAACTTAAATAGAAGCCGAATCTGTTTAGGCTGAAAGACGTGTTGTTTTTTGCCTATCTATAAAAAATATCGTACTTTTTTAAACTTGTTTTACGAAGCAAAGGTGCTTACAAAATAATTATTTATAAATATTAATAAACAGTAGTTTTAATTAAACATCGCTTTATGAATAATAATTGTCTGCAGATAATAATAAATTCAGTAGATTTACGTAACACAAGTGTTATCGATTTATTAATAACAGTTCGGAAGTTAAAATATAATTGTTTCTCCCAACCCTACCACTTTGGCCGCCATATCAGCAACTGTAGTGATGGGGCGTGTGACGAAATTTATCGATATCAATATTTTTTTATTTTTTAGTTATGAATTTGATAAACTGACTGATTTTATTAAACAAAAATATACATAATGAAAAATAATAATGTGACAATGTACTTATGTGTTTTGATTGAATTATGTGAATAATGAATTACATATTATCGAACCATAATATAGTTGCATAATGCACATTATATCTTCTTACTAGTTAAGAGATGAAATAAGTCGGTATCTTTTTACACGACTGTCCAAAAAAAGTGTATTGTACTCAGGGTTCACGTATGTATTTGTATGTAGGTATGCACTTATTTTACATTTAAAAGTAAAATTATAATAGGTGTTATAATTCATCTCACCTATTCAGGACGCCTTTTTTTCAAGCACCTCTATAATATTGACTTTGGTCACTTCTTGGATCATAATTAAATACTCAATCCACATGTCTAATTGAAACTAATTAAAATTACGTCACACTTTAAATACGGAACAGCTAGGTATTATAATTATTTTTATTACTCCTGCAATACATCTGTCACTATTATAGCTATTTGTGGACTTACCGCTGCCAACTCTACACGTTTGTGTCATTTCGTAAGTAGGGTTGTCAACTGTAGCTCATTAAATATTTTTAGTATCTATTCTTTGTTTTTATGTGAGTTTCTGCGCCGATTTTTTAGAAAATTATAATCCGAAAAGATTGATGGCTTTACATAGTTTAATGATAAGCTTAAATTAAATTGATTTAATCTGAGTCATATTGATTATGTTTGCAAAACTGAGTCGCTCGCAGATTCTAAATCTGCATTCGAGAAATGATTCAACTGTAAACATTTTTTTTTTGTCTTTTGTTTTTATTATTTCTGATTGAGACCAAATAATTTCTGTAGGAAACATGTTTTTAGGTCCCTTATAATAATATGATTCAGACTACAATATGATACCTTAAAAAATACTATTTTGACATGCACAACCTCATACACAAAACTTTTATCAATGTTTTTTTTATTGAGTTATTTTTTTTTCGCTGTAAAGGTGCGTACGATACGTCGGGAAATAGTAAAAAAAATATAAACAATAGGTATGGTACATAAGTAAAAAGTGTTTTATTTTAATGATAGCTAGGTTAGGTACGTTACGTGCGTGCTAAAATTAGTTATCTACCCAAAGTACTTAAATTAGGTGTAGATAAGTAGGTTTCCTATAAAAGCTTTACCTAAACCACGGGTTATACGTAGTACTTATATCTATTCTGTGCCTAAATTGCTATTTCTGTCCCAACACTAGGTATTTGACAGACGAATCCGCGGGCGAAGCTTGTCAAATCTATAAATATCTCGCCAAGGTCTCATGTCATTACCACTAGAATGAGTAAGCGGATTTTTAATAAAGAAATTGTTTGTTTTTTAAATAAACTTCAATTAAAAAATATAAAAACACGAAAGAAAAAACAGCTTTTTCTTGCTGTTTGATAAGACACGATAAGGCAAATAAAATAGAATTGGTTTTAGTAATGTACAGTCGACAGCACGTCAGACGATACACACATATTAAATAAATAAAACTAGCCTCCGCCCGCGACTTTATCAATAGAAAAATCCCCAGGTAGGTAAGTATCCCTTTTGCCCGTGATTTAACAATGAAGCGACCAGGGGGCTGATTACGTAACTTTGTTGCAATCAACTCTGACAGAAATCGCAGTTACATCGCTGCTTTAGTAAGGACCAATGTGACAACTATCTTTACTAAAGCAGCAATGCAAATGCGCTTTCAATCGATTTCAATCGAGAATTGTTAGCAACAGACTTACGTGATCAAGGTACAGTTCAAATTGTTGAATTTCTAATTTTCAAAATCTATCGCAATCTCTTTCATTTGACAGATGGATGTGACATATTGCTGCATTTTCTTTGGTATGTTTTTATTTGTGCCAAAAAGAAGCATCAATATATCACATCCTGAATTAGATGCAACATAGCTTAGATTTTAAGTTGGACCCCAAGCTACCATTCAGCGGTTTTTGAGTGATTCGCGCACAAACACTTAGAATTTACTGTTTTATTATATTCAGAAAATAATACATCCATATTTACTTTGTTAGATGTTATATTGACCTTGACCGTCTTTATGTCGTATGTAATAAAAGCTGATTTCGTAATTCAACTGCTTAACTTACCGTGCTGTCGTGTGTGCCTAGGCTTATCAGATCTAATAATGAGATTTTCTGACTTTTCCCTGACTTTTCAGTAAATTTCCTGACATTTTGTACATGTACCTACATTCTTAATTTAGTTGACGTTTGATATTTTTTTTTCACCAAAATGATTAACAATTTATGTGTTTTCATTAGGTAAGTAGTTAAGTACGTACTTACACTTTTTGGCATTTCAAAAATCCCTGAAAACTACAGTTGTTCCCTGATTTCCTGACAGATGCCTTGAATTCCTGACATGTCAGGAAACCTATGTGTACCTCTGCCTGCCTATACTTAGGTATATAGATGACTAGTTTCTGACCGCGACTTCGTTTGCGTTCGCGTGGAAATTCTACTTCCTCCGGAAATTTTAAATAATCTTGGCGGCATCGAAATATTTCGATGCTTGCCGGATGTCTACGTCATAATATGCCAATGCCATATTACGGGGAGACCTCTTAGATTCATAAAAATTGATCCATAAAATGGTCCCCCGACTTTATTTAACAGTTTATTCGTTTTTAGAGCACTGGAACTCGGATGGATGTAAATTCTAACGATACCCCAAAACATCCAAATCTGAATAGGCATTTAAAAGTTATGGTGGAATAATGAAAGTAACATTATTTACATACATACATACAGACATGCATGAAATGAAACCTGATCACAATACCTAAATTTTTTTTTAAATTTTGTATCAACTTTGGCACAGCGCTGCTCTGGCGGTAATTACACTAAACTAAAGTTTTCATACAGTTAATGTTAAATAAAGTCGCTATCGAGTATTGTCAATGTCAACTCATAATATGTTTACAGTTGAGAGATTACCCCCACCATTTAAGGCCTACTATCCACGTAAGCCGCACATCAAACGCACGCTTCTATCATTTCATTTGTCGCTTCCTTGCATCTTGCGTAGAAAGAAACAAACAGAACTGTGTCCACACCACAGAGCGGGAGCGTTGCATGATGTTGGCTCCATACGATAGTCCAAACCTAGACAAATTCGTCATACATCGTCGGTTTTGTAACAAATGTGTCAAAGAGGTTCTTTCAAAAGCATCAATGAACGATGGCAGGTATTCCTCGAAGCGCACCCATTTTCAAACGCGCCTAATAAAGCGCACCAAACTATTCCTCGAAACGCACCTAAATAGGTAATTCGTTTTATTAGAGATCGGTCAACGAAAAATGAGTCTCGGTTAGAAATGGAACTAATTTTGCGTCTTATTTTAAGGTTCAGTTTCCAATAACTTAACCTCTAAACGTTAATTTAACAGGGAAAGTGGCGCCTCCATTTCCGGTTCATCTTTCGTTAACCAGACTCTAGCTTACCTATATAGGTGCGTTTCGAGGAATAGTTTATGTGCGCTTCATTTGGTGCGTTTCAAAATGGGTGCGCTTCGAGGAATATCTCAACGATGGATTTGCCGAGGTTTGTGCCATTGTGTGGAGCCGACATGACAAATGCAGCAGGTTTCGTTTGTTTCTACGCAAGATGCAAGGAAGCGACAAATGAAATGGCAAAAGCGTGTGTTTGACGTGCGGCTTACGTGGACAGTAGGCCTTAAACTTACGAACTCTGGCTCAATAGTTGCCAAACAGTATTATTTATTTATTTGGTAACGCACTATAGCACACTATAGTGTAGATTGCCAATATTTTTTATCAACACGTACTTTGTATATCTACAAAAGTATTTCGTCATTTTTTATAGGTGCAATCAGTACCTTTCTTCGTAATCAATAACATAAGTAACATAAAAAATACCGGGAAAACATAGGTACAGTCAGCTGCACGTCAGTTTAAGTCAGTTATACTAAATATATACCTAGACCAGGGAATGATAACGTTATTTTTAAATGTAACGTTATTTTTTACTTTTTTTAGCGTCAATTTTAAAATTAACGTTATGTCAATAAATAACGTTAATTCAGATAACGTTACATTGAAATTAACGTTATTTCAGTAAATAACGTTAATTTTAACGTTATTTCTTACTTTTTTTACCGTTTAACTTTAAAATTATCGTTATTCCAATTAATAACGTTATTTTTTTAGCGATAATTTTACCGGTATATTGTACCGGTAAAGTTAAACGCTATATTTAACGCTAATTTTACCGGTAAAATATTTTTAACATTATTTTTACCGGTAAATTTACCGATAAAATGTTTTAACGGTATTTTTAACGTATTTTTTTATCGTTATTGTTTTTAACGGTATTTCAATCCCTGACCTAGACCCTATCTTATCGAAAAAAATAATTAATAGGTATATTAAATTGCCTATTAGAGTTTTATTGTTAGGTACATGTAATTTTTTGTTGAGGATGACGTCAATGTGGTTGTTAATGTGACGAGGTTCCATCGTATTACCTATTTGCGGGGATAGTAGGTATCTACAACCTACAATCAAATGAAAATTTAGTAAAAGCGATACGATTACGAACTTCACCATAAAAAATTAGATTGACATAAGTTTTCGCCATGGACGAATGTTTTCGGTAACCATCGATTTTTAAACGTCAAATCCATTCACACATCTTTTGAAAACTCATAAACAAATGATTGCCTAATAAAACTTGATAATTTAATACATAGTAATAATAAAATAAAGACTTTATTGCACGTGACAGAAAAAAAACGATACAATCAGAAAAAACATATTACAATAAAATTACTATCAGAAATCAGAAAATACATGGTATTATTAATTTTAATTTTGAAATTGTCCAATCTATTTTTTCCAACACGATATATTTCCCTTTTCTCTTCTACTCAAGGTTGCTTGGATTGGCAGAGATTTCTATTTAACAATAAGGCCGCCTTTTGTGTGCTTTCTTTCCATAATTCGTTTCTCAGAAATGTATTTTTTCACAATGTGCAATAAAGTGTCTATTATTATTATTAAAGACTAATTAATGAAAGTTCGAGTTCCTATACAGAATAGGCCTGCAGGTGAAGAACGGTTAAGGCGTATAGCTATCTCGCTCGTCAGTATGCCGTCTCGCTCACAGCCTGTATCAATTTTATACTTATCGATTCAGAGGTCGTGTTGTGTACCGACAGCAGAAAAATTCTTACATTTTTCTATCAATTTAGAAATAAATAAGGAAATGTTGTGTTTTACACAATCACCGTTATTTTTCTTGTTAAAAATGCAATGCATTAAATTGATACTAGGCACATTGAAAGTATTAATTACCCATTACTTCTACGGACAAGGGTTTAATTTATATTTCGAGATGGATACTGTATCTATATACAATAATCAGTGCTTTTAATTTATAAAATGATCACACGAAATCAAATCCGCATCCCTATTTCACTTCCTTCGATATTCATATCTGCAGCGACAAATCTATACATATACTATATGTATGGAATATACATATATGTATGGAATATAATATACATATATGTCATATAGTATGTTTATCCTTACTTGTCCTATTAAGTTGTCATATTCTTCCGTCTTTTAAATTTAAATCGTTATTTAAAAATATGTTGTCTTATTTAATCAAATTGACACTAATTATTAGCAATTTGTTTCGTATTCTATGTCTTGAAAACCAAGTGTCGTATTTTATAATTGGTTATTTCAATAAAGAGGAATTGTATTATTTGGTAAACAATCTTGAATCTGAGTGAAGATTGTTTACCAAATAAGACAAGTAAGGATAAACAGACATACACCTATTGTACTTATTATTAAGTATTGATTTCCTTATAATCGATTGATTAACAGAACAATAACCGGTAAGCAAGTCACGGACATCGTTTTTGTTTAGTAATTTTTATTTGCGATTTAAATGAAAATAATTAATCATTTTGCAAGATGATAAGTAGGTAAAGCGTGATTGGGAAAATAAATAAAAAAACGAGGAGCTCGGTAGCCTAGTGGTTTAGCGCGTGGCCCTGCAATTGCTGAGGTTAAGCAACTTTCGCAAGGGTCGGTCATGGGATGCGTGTTGAGTGATCAAAAAATTATTATCTCGAGTTTCTCCGTGTTTTGGAAGGCATGTTAAGCTGTTGGTCCCGGCTGGTTGTTTACACCTACCAATCCACATTGGGCCCGCATGGTGGGTTATGGTCCATCCTCCTCATCCACCCATAAGAAAGGCCTGTGATGTTTTCATAATCAAAATATATCGACTTACATAATATTATTTAAGTATTAATTACCTTTCATGCTAACCGTACGAAGTCTTCCATCAAGTTAAGGACATAGGATAAAATTAATTTGATTTGTTTTGCTGTCGGTGGGTTTTTAAAATGGCCACATCCGGTCCGTGCATTGTTGGTTTACCCATGCATGGTTCGTAATCGCATGTTTTTTATTTAAGATTTGAAAATAAAAAAAAAACTTTCGGATAATTTTTAAGCAATTAGTAACTAAACGTAATATTTAAGTACTAAAACGGCCCAATTCAAAAACAAATTTACAGACAGAATAAACAGATAGGGATAGGCTTGCAGATATAAATTGCCAGGCAACATCAAAGCAAAAACATTAGAAATTTAAAATGTCGTTTATTACACGACTAAAAAAACCAGTATATTGTGGTCAGCGTTTATATGCCTGTTTGTATGTATTATGTATGTATGTGAGTTTCTTTATTCCACCATAACTTCTAAATGCCTAACAGTTTGGATGTGTGAGGCAACGATTGTATTGTGAAGAAACTCAATACTTATGTCGGCTGAAACCGCCATTTTGTATTGTGAAAAACAAAAACTTTAATTATTACTATATGGACACCTATCAAATGAAAGGCCTTGATAATGTGTTATTTAAATGTATGAATCAATAAAATATGATTTTATTAATTCATTCATATTAAAAAAAATATTAAAAACACGACTGCCTTACCAAAAAAACAAAAAATTTAAATAAAAAAAACAAGTGTTATTGCAGTCGGGGGTCCTCTGGCATTATGTTATTTATGGGATAACTTTTGTAACTTCCGAAATCGCGAGACAAAACAGCTGTTTTCATACAAAAATTAATAACGAAAATATCAAAATGTATGAAACAGCTGATTTTTTTTCGCGATTTCGGAGTTGGTCCCATAGTAAATTTTGTCCAGTTTGATGCAGGGATTAAAATAACGTTAAAAAATAACGATAGAAAAATAATGTTAAAAATACCGTTAAAACATTTTATCGGTAAATTTACCGATAAAATAACTTTAAAATCATTGTACCGGTAAAATTACCGTTAAATATAGCGTTAAACTTTACCGGTACAAAGGAGCCGGTAAAATTATCGGTAAAAAAGTTATGTTATTAATTAGAATAACGTTAATTTTAAAATGACGGTAAAAAAAGTAAGAAATAACGTTAAAATTAACGTTATTTGCTGAAATAACGTTAATTTCAATGTAACATTATCCAAATTAACGTTATTTATTGACAAAACGTTAATGTTAAAATTAACGGTAAAAAAGTAAGAAATAACGTTATATTTAAAAATAACGTTATCATTCCCTGGTTTGATGATCCCAATCTACCTACCATATTCGGCAATACTTGTATTTTATAACATGTTGTATAGTTGATGTTAGCACAGATTATTAAATACATAGTTAAGGTGTTAGTGTTTAAAAAAAACTAAGTTATTAACTAATCTTTCTCTCCCCAGCTGGTGGGCTCTCCCTGCGGTCAGCACGGCCAGTACACCTTCTACAAGGCCATCAGACTCGCCATAGGAGAGAAGGAGAGAATCGTGGCCATCGGCGATTTCTTCTTCGTCAGGATATGGCAAGACTCCGAGCTGGTCTCCGTGGGTAAGTTGATTTACTAGACTTTTTCTTAAGTAGAAATTTCTTTTTTGTGAAAATTTCTGTAAGGGATGGTTACCTGTTTACCTACTAGATATCAGTAACGAAAGGGTTACCAACCAGCTATCAGCTTTATCTAACATGTCAGGAATTTATGCTATCTGTCAGAAAAACGCATATAAATCGTATTAATTATTTTGGTGAAAAAAAAAGCGTTTTGGCGCATTTCTCAAAATGTCCTTTCGATGAGATCTGGACATTATGAGAAAGGACATTTTGTGAAAAGGACTTTTTGAGGAAGGACATTCTGAGAAAGGACATTTCGAGAAAAGGACATTATGCGCCAAGACGAAAAAAAAAAATTAAACGTCCCACCCATAGCCCATAGTAAAAGTTGCTCAGTTTGATGGTCCCTAATCCTATCTACCATATTCCGCTTTAGGGTTTTTTATGTAAACACATGTATCCATTTTGTATTACAGCCATACTATTATTTAATTGTATTATTTTTGTAAACTGTTTGCATATGTATTTTAAAAACATAATAAATTATGTAAAAAAATATTAAAATATTTAGGTATATTAAGACAATCAACATATGTAGGGAGGTATTTAAAAAATATAAAAAATCAAGAAAAAAAACGTGGAGGATGTGGAGATAATGAAATTGGTTTAAAAATAATTTTCAGATAGAAAAATAATATCCATTAATTTCAGTATCGAATACGTCTCAAAAACGATATTTTTTCTAAGATTTTCATTAATTTTGAATAATATTATGATAATTTCAATATTTGAATAACATTATTAGTAAATACCGATGTTTTTGATTAAGATTTGAAATTACGTCCTTGATTTTATGTAGACAGTGAATATTAAGCTAAAAAAACATTAGAAAGCGTAAGTTTTCTCTCAAAAATGTCACCGATATATCGATATTTTCCCCCCGATTTATCGGAATGGGTTACGATTACGATATTTTAAAAATTTATATCGATATTTTTTTTCAATTTCGACATCCCTATTACTCATCACCAATGGCATAGGAATAAATACCTATTTTGTTTATTCTTATGCCAATGGCACCAATATACGCAACACACTCGTCGCATCACTCACACAGTAATATACTCACTCATATTATCATCATATTTTTGGTACTTTTAAGCGCGAAATTCAAGTCACAACTAACACGGGAAAACAAAGCAATAGCGCGATTTGCCCATAATGTTAATATACCTATTTTTTTTCTGGGGTGGGCACCAGACTGTTATGGAGTGGGTACGGCCCCCTCCCCCCCCTTCTTACACCAATGAATACGCCAATTGGTCGATGGTAAAATCTAGTTCTAAATAATAAAGCACAAACCTAAAATCCATAGCAAAGCTCCCCAAAGTATTTTACTTCCTCCCTGATGATGTTCCCCTTACCCAGGTGAGCTGCAGCTCCTGTGGACGGACCGGGCGTCAGACCAGACCCTCGTCAGTCTCCGGCTGTACTTCCTGCCAGAAAACACGCCTGACGGACGCAACCAGCATGGAGAGGTACGGGCACAATATATTTATCTAAACTTACAGAACGTACAGCCAGCCATGCTCGGCGTTTCCCTGCGTGATCGAATCACCAGGGAATGTATAGAAAAAATTACAAAGAAAGTATGAAATACCTTTCCTAAATTATACCAAGTATGATGTGTATGACAGTATGACATGTTTATGATAAAAATTGAACATAAACGTGTTAAAAATTGATTGAAATTTATCAATCTGTTGTGGTAGTCCTGATCTGAGATTTTAAGGTTCAAAATTAATTGGAGATCTTTGACAGTTTTGCATACATGATGTGCTGCTGATGTACCAAACTCTATGGTGATAGTCCGAAAATTTACTCTTTATATTAAAAAAAAAACAAGCTTCCATTAGTTAGCTGCTAATAAGAGAACTAACAAGTTTTGAAACGAGACAAGATAATTAGCATTTCAAAATGTGTATTAATGTATTTTCTGTTACTAACTAGCTAGACAATAGCGAACTATTATTAAATAGGAACTGACGAGGTAAAAAAACCGGCCAAGTGCGAGTCGGACTCACGCACGAAGGGTTCCGTACCAATTATATGGAAAAAAACAGTTTTTTGTATGGGAGCCCCCTTAAATATTTATTTTATTCTGTTTTTAGTATTTGGTGTTATAGCGGCAACAGAAATACATTATCTGTGAAAATTTCAACTGTCTAGCTATCACGGTTCATGAGATACAGCCTGGTGACAGACAGACAAATGGACAGCGGAGTCTTAGTAATAGGGTCCCGTTTTTACCCTTTGGGTACGGAACCCTAAAAAAAATTGGTTAAGTTTGATTGCTATGAATAATGTGTGCGTTCTGTATAATAATAATTGACAATAATAATAAAAGAATATTTGCCATAAGTCTCTTCAATTCATATTCTATTCTAAAATTACATTTTTTTTACTTTTAAAAGTATAATTTCGTAAAATTAACACTAAACATGTCTCTCATGATAAAGGACAATGACCACTAATGGACCATCTTTTTGGGCCATACTAAGTATGTGCCTCAACCAAAAAAAACAATAATATTATATTATTTTTTCATTACTAACGATATATTTAAAACTATCTTACTCATGATAAAGGACATTGACCACTATTGGTACCACCTTTTTAGGCCATGCAATGTGCCTCAACAAAAAAAAAACAATAATATAATATTATTTTTTCATTACCAAATATATTTTTAAAACTATCTTTCGTTTCCCGAGATTGAAGACAGTTTTATAAGTAGCTAATTGATTGAACTATGACTTAGTCAATCAACGCCCCCCATTATTGTCCACAGATCTTTTTTTAATGCTTTTTACGGCACTGTGTTTTCTTCAGCCCTAAAATACAATAATTTTGTATTTTTTTTTTTCTAAAGATATATTTGTCACTATCTTTCATATCTGTTAATGAATGAACCCAAAATAGGAATACCGATTACTTGGACTTTCAAACTGAACAACTTTTGGGACCAACTCTGAAATAGCGAAAAAAATCAACTGTTTCTTACAAAAAATATTAACGAAATTATCAACAGCTGATTTTTGTTTTCGCGATTTCAGAGTTGGTCCCGTAGCAAAAGTTTTTCAGTTTGATGGTCCGAAGAAACAGTGTAAAAATTGAAAATCTTTGAAAATAAAAAACTTAGGATTGACCATCAGCTATTTTTAATGTCCCCACTGCTGGGGCAAAGACATTCCTCACGTGGGCCCAATGCGGATTGGTGGGTGTTAACGACTGCAAATGCACCCGAGACCAACGGTTTAACCTGCCTTCCGAAGCACGGAGGAGCTCAAGATTGTAAATTTTTGGTCACCCATCTCTTGACCGACCCTTGCGAAAACAGCTTAAGTTCGATAAGCTCAATGGTGCAGGCAACTTAGGATAAGGTGATAATAATTATTCGGACATTGCAAATGGATGAAACACTTTAAAGTATGAAAAAACAACACGTCTATTCATTTCTAGATCATATTTAAACAAGTGTTATATTGGCAATACGGAAAATACTAGTAGATAATATCAAGTAGGTAACTATTTCATTTAAGAAACGATAATAATTAAAAGATTGCATATAGAAAACCCATTACCGTAAAAAATATGTTAAATCAACATTTCCAATGAGGGCTTTTCAAAATGACAAAAAGCGTTGGCTCGATAGATGGCGTTTATAAAAATCTATGTCTCAATGTATTTTTTTATACTAATATTCGAAGAGTGGGAGGCAGGCAGATGTAACCCTAAAATGTTTCTCTTTGGGCAGATGTCCGCCAGCGAGCGCTCACTTTCCTCTTTGGTACAGGCACAGAATACATAATAGTACAAGTACAGAAGATCCACTCCGCAAAGTCATTTAAATAAATAACGACTCTATTCCATACCCAATAAAGTGCAATTCAGGTTGCACGCCGCTCTCTTGCCTACAGTTATATTCACCTAGAAGTTGCCTCTCTTTCTATCGCGTAGCTCTTATCTCTTCTAACGACTTCAGGGTTTCTTCTTTTAAGTAATAATTAAATAACTGGTAGTTAATTTATTACAAGTTATGTGTTTGTGAAATAATGTGTACCTAGTTAAATACGTTTAAAAACATAGGCTAGGTACAGTCAACGCCACATCAGACTATACATGCTGGCTTTAAGGCAATTGGCTTAATTACGAAATGAAATTGTAATTATAATTAATTTTATTTCGAAAGTAGGTAGGTAAGTAAGTAACTACCTACCTAATCTATAAATTATTATTTCAATAAATAGTTGGGCGAAGATTGTTTAGCAAATAAGACAAGTAAATACCTAAGAATAAACGGATACTAGTTACTAACTAGGTACCTAGTAGACAAGCACTTCTTACGTTTTGATGTCGTTTGGAACTTTTCAAGTTTGTAAATATCGTTACTTATGGCTGTTACAGCTGATAAGTTTCTTGCGCCCGTTCTTCTTGTCAGCTAAAAAAGTCTGGAACGGGTGGTAGGAAAATATAGACGATTCAAAAGTACTTAATAATTAAGTTTATTTGAATAAAGCTTATTTGACTTTGACTTTGGAAAAGTAGAAAACGTGAGGATCGGATCCTTTTTATTCGTATTAAGGCATACTATCGAAATCAAACTGCTAATGTGCGACCCAGCCGGCACGCGGTTGCCCTCTGAAATTAGTCCGTCCGGACGGACCCGCTACCTACTTGTAGCTTTGTACCTAAAGCGCGGAGTGCGCCTAGCCTGGTACAGGCCGTTTATTTTCAAAAGCCAATTTTGACACTTCTCTTTCCATCAACGCCATCTATTGAGGCAAATGGTTACTATTTTTATTTTTTAAATGTCACTTTGAAATGCCCTCATTACATAAATTTAAATTCTTATACGGAACACTAAAAAGGCGCTTACAAACGGAAACCTCAAAAATTGAGAACGGTGCGAAGTGCGTATTGCTGTCCCGCTTTCACGCGAGCGTTCTGTCAGCCGTCTCTTTCTAATCCTTATTTGGTAACGCCAACTATTTTCATGGATGAAATTACTGGAGGGGGTTGGTCTAAGTTAAAAAAGAAAGCGATTTCTTTTTGTTTTTTTTTCTTTATAGGTTTTTTTTTTATAAAAATGGAACCTGCAATATTTTAAGTTCCTAGTCTCACCAATTATAAGTCAGTTTCTCCGTTTGACTCACACATCCAAATCTGTTCAGGCATTAAAAAGTTTTGGTGGATAAAGAAACTCTCAAACATGTAAATGAACCATGAATACAATGCACTCTTTTGGGCAGTCGTGTAAAAAGTAGGTACTTTATAAAAGTTGTGTATAGGTAAGGTACCTAGTCGTTCGTAGCATATTTACTATGTATTCTGTGAGCATATTTCACAAACAAAATGTATAAAGTATAAACATCTCAAAAATCTATGATATTATCAATTATTTATCGACGACTCAGAACATCATTGTGATGTGAGCAGGACAGGCAACACAGAAGTGATGACAAAAGAAAGATTCCCATTTCTGACCTACTAAACTAAAATGTTGATTTCATCAAATATCGTGTATAGAGAAATAATATAGCTCATAGTATTGCATTTTTATTGTTATTTTATTTATCATTGCTCACTAAAATAAAAATCGACAGTGAAGAAATAGAAATTAACAATCAAAATTAGCAATAATCACAACTGTAACATTTATTTTAGCATTAAGTACATATTTTTCTGATTGCCAAATTAAAATGCAATAAATACTACGATCTCTAGTTCTACGGTCATAGCAACTATTCAAATATAATTTTATTTTCATTATGTACATCCACTTTAAAAAAAGTTGTTTGACAGTGATCAATGATCATTGTTTTTTTGTCGATACGCATGTTGATGTGCTATTAATAGTACGTGAAAATTAATTGGCGAAGTACTTATAATCTGTTTATTGTTTATCCTTACTTGCCCTATTTAGTAAACAGCTTTTGACAGTTGTCATTCGTCTTTTAAAAAACCGTCACGTTTTTAAAAATAAATATTTTGTTTTATTGCATCAAACCGACACTAATAATTAGTAATTTATTTTGAACCTATGTGTATATTTGAACCACATCAATTTAGTCTGAGGAAACAAAGATTTTTTTTCATATAAACGAGGTGACTTAAAGCCTTGGTTCTCCGCCAAAGATTGACCTAGTTGTGATCTGATGATGGCCATCCAGAGAGTGAATGGAGGAGATTCAGATCGCTATACACACCCAACTGATCTGATCAGCATTCTAAGAGATATAAGGACATTTTTTAAAAATCTGCGAAAATAGCATCTTGAAACTGAAAACACTGATCCTTATATCTCTTAGGATGTTGATCAGCGGGGCTACTCAAACGGCCACTTTTCTATCCGTTCGCTAACTTAAAAATTAAAAATAAGCCATAAACACCAAAATAACGTGTCGTAGGCTTGTCGATTCCATACAATACGACAATGTCTGTGATTTACATAAACTTGCGACGTCTGACTTGATCATTAATTGCTTATTTTTAAGATTAAAGTTAGCGAACGAATGGAAAAGTGGCCATTTGAGTAGCCCCCCAGATCAGTTAGGTGTGTATAGCGATGTGAGTCGCCACCTATGCTTACCATATCTCAGGATTTTTGGATTTTTTTCAGGATTGCGGTCGGATATTGCAAATTTCAGAAAATCTCAGGATTTTTTGAATTTCCAATAAAATACAGTGCATTTTAAAGATCTTTTTAATAAAAAAAAGTTAAACTAAAAATATTATTTTTAACATTGGTAATAAATTGCAGAAAAAGAATTAATATCAACAAACAACTGATTAAGTACTAATAGAAGGATTAAAAGGTTTCCATTAGTACTTATTGGACGGCCGCTGGTCGTCAAATCTCAGGATTTTTAATGGGAAATCGGGCCTTTTCTCCGGACTTCTGATATTTTCATTCACTCCCTGGATGGCCATCATCAGATCACAGCTAGGTCCATCCTTGGCGGAGAACCAAGGCTTCAAAGTTACCTCGTTTGTATGAAAAAAAAATAACTTAATCCTTAAAAAAAGTTGAGTAACATTTTTTATAATTGATTTATTCAAGAGTTAGGTAAAGATTGTTTACTCGTAAGTGTAAAAGAAGAAACTTTTCAGGAGGAAGAAAAAACTGCGTGCTGTAATTTTTTTGTACGGAGGCTTTAATGTTTTTTTATTAAACGATGTTGTTACGAGTTTCGAAAGAACAAATTAGTGAGATCAGGATTATGCTTTGCGAGGTTTTCTTCCTAAAAAGCAATAAAAAAATTAATACCAAAAATGCATTTCCGAGGATTTTACTCTTAAGGCGTCGATTTGCTTGCATCAACTTCTTACTACTAAAACGGAAAACTTAAACTGATTTATATGAAAATCAATAATTTTCAGCTCATAACGCAACCTATAAATTAGTATTAAAGTATTTATGACAAAGAACAAATTGTTTTTGCGCCACACACCAATACCTATGCAGAAGTGCAATCGAATATAGACTTTAAGTAGGAAGCATAACGGCGACAGTCGCTTGCGAGACGCGAAGTGTAATTTTGTAGTACGCTATGGGATTTTTATAGTCCAGCCGAATGATCTTGAGCTTTGTATTCGTAATTATTATTATTACATTTTTAGATTTTAATTTTCAAATATTTAATTTTTTTTATCCTTACTAATATTATAAATGCGAAAGTCCGTTTGTTTGTTACGCCTTCACGTCTTAACTACTAAACCGATCATCATGAGATTTTGTATACACGTTGTCAGGGGTACAGAGAAGGACATAGGGTACATTAGGGACAGCAAAAAACTTTCCACACAGACGAAGTCGCGGGCGGAAGCTAGTACAAAATAAATTTAAATAAATTAAACTATAAAAATGCTATGTTCATTGTCTTATCATTTAAATCTTTGTAAGACATGAACCATTATTAATAATTGATTGCTGATAAAATATATTAATGAGTATGATATGACGATATCGCGATTAATATCAAAGTATGAGTGTCAGTTCTTGGATTTGTTATCCATATGATTATTTTATTATGCAAACCTTAATAATATATTTTTTTTTCAATTTTTGTGCCTTAAAGGTTCTTATGTTTTCCGTTAAAACATGTTTTATAAGATTAGATGACAATATTGAACTCAAATAAAATAAAATAATTTACATTTTAATTCGATAAAAATAATGTTTGGTATAAAAATTCACAAAAACAAAAAACATAATAAAAGTAATTAAAGTATGTCATAACCTCTTAGCTTAGCATGTGTATTGTTAATATAAACTTTCAAAATATTTTTACGTCAAAAATACAATTTTAATTAGAATAATACAAAAGTAATAATAATAGTAATAACAACAAAAGTATCAATTCCTCTAGGCGTAGTACACAATACATTCGCTCTGCGACGCCATGTGACGACTTTAGAACATAGAGAGCCATGGAGCGGCTGTTGGCCAGAATATTTTATTAATTTTATTAAACAGATTTTGAGTTTGGTGTGAAATTGTAATTTGCCAAATAAAATATTAAAGTAAATTCTAATTCTAGTTAAGTATCATGATTGAGTTGGTATAACGTGTTTTTTACACACTAAGTTATCTGATAATAAAATTACCTATTTACATGTTATTTTAATAAATACTTACATAAATAATCATTTTAATTTTAATCTAAGCTTTGATGTTTTGATTGTTTTGACACACTATAAAGACATTTCAACCATAGTCAAGAAAAGATGAAGTTTTAATTCTTTTTAATAAAGCGTAGATTCATTAAAACTCATAACGATACAAAAATCTATGATTGGTATTTGTACAATACAAATTTTTCGTTTTGCATCAACTTTATGTAAGTATGAGGAGTTTTTGAATGCCGAATTATTTTGCATAAACAAAAATAATAGTGACAAGTAATTTTTTTTTGTCACACGCACACCTATTATTTAAACCATAGATAATATAATACTATACTAGTTTTATACGTAAAGTTTGAGCACCACACCCGCTTTAGGTATTTGAACGTCTTATCGTGGGTTCAGGCCCCGTGTAAATAACAGATAACAGCCGGACCGTTGGTACAGTTGAACTATTAAATGTGTCACTAGTTTCTATGCTTTTTTTTAAATATTCGAGTACAATTAGGTACATGATAATTTTTTTTATTACTTGAATTAAATAAGTGTATCGTAAAATATAGTGAATAAAAAAATATTTGCTGTCCTTTTGCTCTATTATACCTTAAAATTAGAATCTTTTTTCAAGGCAAATACCCCCAATTAAGTAAAAAATATAATTAGGTGTACTTGTTTGAAATTTTCTTTTTGATATAACTCAAGTTATTCAACTTTTCTTAGGAACAGTACCATGTATCAAACCTATACATATTTAAGTATTTTGATTTATTCCACAATTTTCCCGTAAGCTCCTCCACTAAATTAATATCTATGACCTTATTTACTATGCCATAAAGCAGTAAATATCTCACACTTCTCTTCAAACTGATTGCGCTGTCTGAACACACGACAGCACATCAAGTTAACCAGTTGAACTGCGAAAACAGCTTTTATTACGTAGGGCATAAAGATGGTATAAACGTCATAATGTATAATGTGATGTGCCGTCGCCGTCGCCGTCGTCTGTACGCAAAATAATAATCGTACATTGTTAACCTAGTGGAGGCGAACAGTTTTTAAATGTCCCGACCGATAAGCGGTTATTACTGTGCTGATTCTCAAACTGTTGAAAATGCTTTAATGTGTGATTGAGAAAGTAACTCACGCGTCTTTTTAGTACATAAAACAGATTATCGTAGTTTATCAACGAGATGCGCCGAATGATTCGGCCGAATATTCGGTTCGGTAGATTTTGGACCGACTATTCGGCCGAACATTCGGATTCGGTTGAACCTACATTCAGTGTATCTCTACAAATTATAATATTTTTGAGTAATTTATTATTAGACAACATCACAAACATTGCTATGATTCCAAAGTAGCTAAAAAACTTGTGTTGTGGAGATCAGAGACAAAACTACAAACACCCAGACCTGAGCCAATATAGAAAAAATCGTTTTCTAAATTGACGCAGCCGGGGATCGAACCCGGGACCTCAGAGATGGCGACACCTTGAAAACCAGTGTACAAACCACTCGACCACAGAGGTCGTCATAAAAAAAAGAATGATTTTCATTGGTCTCATTTGGCTAATCTTCACTTAACTTCTTTAGTATAAAAAAATAGAGTTAGTATACAAGGTGTTTGGTAAAAGCCTTATAAAGCCGAATAGGGTAAATAGGGACCATCAAACTGAACAACTTTTACTATGGGACCAACACTGAAATCGCGAAAAGAAAATCAGCTGTTTCATACATTTTGAAATTTTCGTTATAAATTTTTGTATGAAACAGCTGATTTTTTTTTCGCGATTTCAGAGTTGGTTCCATAGTAAAAGTTGTTCAGTTGGAGGGTCCCTATCTACCCTATTCGGCTTTATAAGGCTTTTACCAAACACCTTGTATAAAAAAATACTGATATTTTATTTAATATTTTTTTGTAAGAAGAACAATTTACAGAATATAGCAGTAGTTAGTTAATTTTTTTATCGTTAATTACCTGTCAATCTCTCTGCTGTTCCATAGAAAGATAATGTAAAATATTTTATCAATGTTATGCTGAATATTTATTTATAGACCTATTATTGAGATAAGTCGATAAGCATTTTATTTGACTTATCTCGTAACACTGATTCAGTTTAACATTCTTTAGAGTTTAAAGTAATAATAATCATTTATTATTATTAATAGTAGTAAAGTATTAATAACATTTTATTTTATCAATATAAAATCAATATAATACAATAAAAAATCATTTATTTTTGTTATTAATAATTTATAATAACTTACATATAATCATAGTTTCACAGCACAATCTATATTTTAAATCTATAATAATAACTAGCGGCTACCCGCGTCTTCGTCCGTGTGGTGGACCCTAGCTAGGGAAACTTTGATCAGGATAAAAAATAACCAATATGTTAATCCAGGTCCTAATGTGACTACCATCTACCAGCCAAATTTCATCCAAATTGGTCCAGCTGTTATTGAGTTAGACATAGTGTAAATAATAACTTTGTTTTATTTATTTAGATTACGATGTTTACAAAAAAAATTAAATAAATTAAAAAAATATTAAAAACACGACTGCCCTGCCAAAAACGAACTAAAAAGTTAAACAACAAGTGTCATTGCAGTCGGGGGACCTTATTATGGAACAATTTTTGATCAAAGAGGTCCCCCGACTGCAATGACACTTGTTGTTTAACTTTTTAGTTCGTTTTTGGCAGGGCAGTCGTGTTTTTAATATTTTTTTAATTTATTTAATTTTATTTCACACATTTTAGTGACATATTATATAGTTTTGGAATGTGCTCATCAAGGCCTTTCATTTGATGCCCATATTGTAATAATAGAAGAAAAAAAATTTTTTTTCACATTTGAAAATGGTACAGTCGCCATATTGATTTTTTCTAAAAAAAAAAAAAAAGCCCAGTGTCACTCGGAATGCTGTAAGAATTCTAACGATACCCTATTTATCCAAATCAGTTCAGGCATTTAGAAGTTATGGTGGAATAAAGAAACTCACATACCCACAAACATACATGAACCCTGAACACATAACACTCTTTTTGCTTTGGGCAGTCGTGTAAAAAAACATCCTAATGCTAACTTATCCTTGTATCCTGTATCCGTGGCGGTAACGATATCCCGATGGGTATGCGGTAACGCGCTGTTCAAAGGTCTCCGCAACAGCTGCGGTAATACCATACAAAACACCGGTCGGGATATCGGTCGGGTATACCGTTACCACCACCCGTAGTACCAGTACAGGATACCGGTCAGGTTTGAGTAGGCCTTTAATACTTATCCTTACTAATATTATAAATGCGAAAGTCCGTTTGTTTCTTTGTTACGCCTTCACGTAACCGATCATCATGTTTTGCATACACATTGTCAGGGATACAGAAAAGGACATAGTACCTTAGTGTACCTTTCATCCAGAAAAAAGTTCTGTTTCCAAGAGATAGCAAAAAAAAATTTCCCCGCAGAGGATGTCGCGGCCGGCCGCTAGTAAAAAAATAATAAAAACGACAGGCGCGACTCCACAGATTCTCGGTTAAGCAATTATTTACCAGTGATGCGGCTTCGCCAGGGTTACCAACGCGACTTATATTTTTTAATGATGCCAACATTTGAATATCTACTGAACGTTCGATCGGCCAGTTTTAAGGAGTTTCATTGTTCTTTTTGGTAGTTTACTTGAGGAGGTTACATTACAATACAAATAATTATAATCCTCTGTCGAGTTCAAATTAGAAAAAGAAAAAGTGCGTGTTATTGAATTTAAAATAAGAACATCTATTAATTATGATTTTAATGAAGCCAAAATTTGAATGTCGATGTTAGATCGGCCAGTTTTAACTAAAGAGGTTTCATGTGATTTTGAATATCTCTTTTGTATCGATATATTTGTTTTTTTTATTACACAACACAGTGAATCTGATTTTTGAGAATAGATTATAATAAAAACAATATAATATTTTATTTTTGCTTTTTTGTAATATAAGATTTTCTTTTATTCGCTTATATTGACCGGCGCGCTATTCGTCCTTTGGCAGGTGCGCGGATACAATAAGGTCGCAGTTTCGATTCCTGTGCGAAATTTACAACAATTAAAATGATTCTTAATACTACCTATTTAATATATTTGTAGACTTTAAATTGAGGAAGTTTTCTCAAGTCGAATTTTAAAAACAATATCATAATTTTATTATAGATTAATTTTATTACCTATACTTTAGAAAACTGTTTTTTATGCAAAAAAAAATTAAAAAGAAAACTTTGAACTGCTATATCTTCGTCATTTTTTGTAATATCAAAAAATTTTTTACTTGTAGGCAGGACTTATAGAATATAAGTACATTATTTCTGTTAGACTTTATTTAAACTGATGATGTCACTTTTATTTGCTTGAAGAAAGACAGAGACTCCATCAGATTTAAATAAAGTCTAAATTAAAAAATATTTTTACTATGTAAATAAAAAAAACTTACAAATACTTATTATTTATATTACAAAAAAATAAATATAACATTAAGGGTCCCATACCATAATACTTCTACTCTGATTTAATTAAAAAAAATCATTTTTATTACATATTCTGTTAAACAAAGGAAGTTTCCAAATATTTTTTATGATTCTAAAGTTTAATTGTATACTATCCCCGTCAATTGGTAATGCGCTGGAACCTTGTCAAATTAACATACACATCAACGTCATCCGCAACTAAAAATGACAAAAAACAGTAAAATTCTAATAGTTTATATAATATATTAATTATTGAATTCTTATTTTCAATAAGAAAGGGTCTAGGTATATGAAAAAATTACAATTGTTTTTCGTTTTTGAGGTTAAAATTATGGCCGCCAGGCGCATTACCAATTGACGGGGATTTATAATATTTGTATTTAAACTGATTTTGTTTGCTGGAAGAAAGAGACACCATTATATTTAAATAAAGTTTTACACGCGTTATTATTCTAAGGTTTTATATTAATGTATGTTATCGTGTTCTATATATTATGTCAATATGTAACTATATATTAAATTATGTAAGTATAACCAGTTGGGTTATTCACCAACTGGACACACAAGACCGGACACACGTGTGTCCAGTTGGTGAAACTCAAAATTATTATAACTTATTATTTCGTCATCTGGGCACGCTAAGATTTCGACGCGTGTCCTGATAGTGAAACTTAGATTAAATCAGGGTTCGAGGATATATATCAATGGATATATATCATGATATATATCCAACGAATTTTTGTGATATATATCAATATAAAAATGGTTTAAAAATTTAACAATATTATGTAGATTTTTGCTATTGTATTACTACTTAGATGGCGTTGATGTAGAGTTAAAACATGCTATTGTTTTGTTTTGCTGTAATAGTCATTGTAACATGAATTTCGTGCGTAAAAATAGCAAAAAAAATTGATGATATTGATGTGTGACGTGTGTGCTGACTAGGGTTGCCAACTTTTTTTGGATCAAATATAGTAGTTTCAAGATTTTTTGTGTAAAAATTTAGAAGGTGATATGAAAAAGTCTAAAAAAATATAGTAGGTTGCCGTTTTGTATGGAGGATTTTAAAGAAGTTGCATTTTTCATAAGTTAAAAGTACTTACATTTTCATAATTTATTCAACAACCATAAAGGCAAGTGTTTAATCACAAAAAATATTATGCAATTAGGTACTTATGTCCATATAAGTAATATTTTTTGTTGCTTTTGTGTAATTCTTTCACTTGAAAAAATATAGTAGTTTTGCCTACTATATATTTTCTCAAAAAATATAATAGGCGAGCCTTCAATATAGTAGGATACTATATTATATAGTAGGGTTGGCAACCCTAGTGCTGACTAATGTATAGCACTATCCTATTGGTGGTGAGGTAATAAATATAAATATCATAGTAAATGAAAAAAAATATAAAAAACGTAGTGTATGTTTTTTTTTATTCAAATAATTTTCCACCACACATATGGTGATGGTGGTACTAATGTTTTTTTTTTCTTGATTTTCAACTAATTTGTCAAATAAGTACCTAAATAAAACAAAGATATTCTAGTTTTCTTAAATTAATTGATTATGTTTATAAAACACATAGGCAAACAGTATACATCAATAATACATTAAAATAATAATGTGTCTGTCATACATAATGTATAAATATCCGATATATATCAAATTTTTGATATATATCGGATATATATCATAAATATCCGATATTTTGATATTTATAATAAATATCGGATATTTTCGAACCCTGGATTAAATCACTTTTAGTTTTCGCCAACTGGACACACGTTCACATTTTACACAAATTCATGACAAAGTACAATCAGCGAATAAATGTTTTGCGTCATATTTATATTTGCAAAAAAGGTACAGTTAAGTTAATAAGTGATTTTATAAAGAAGCTGCCTGACTTTTATACTTGAAAAGCTTAATTAGCTTAAAATTTTTGGAAATAGAATATCAGTTATAATTAAGTATCATAATCATTTTACTAAGACTAAGATAATATAGAGATCAATAAAATCAACATACAGTTTGGTAGTAGCAGCCTTATAAAGCCGAATATGGTAGATAGGGACCATTAAACTGTACAACTTTTTCTTTCTAACTTCTGTAGTCTCTCTATTTTGTGGTGTCAAAAGTATATACTTTATAAATTCAATAGTAAATATTTTTTATAGTGACATACAAAAATACCCGTGTCTAGCAGTAGGACGTTTAGTGGCCGATGATGATTGTGACACAAAAAATTATCTGCTGACTGTACTTTGTCATAAATTTGGGTAAAATGTGAACATGTGTCCAGTTGGCGAAAACATAAAAGTGATTTAATCGAAATTTCACTATCTGGACACGTCGTCGAAATCTTAGCGTGTCCAGATGACGAAATAATAAGTGATAATAATTTAGAGTTTCACCAACTGGACACACGTGTGTCCAGTCTTGTGTGTCCAGTTGATGAATAACCCAACCAGTTAGACCACTATGCTATGACTCAAGTTCAACATAAGTATTTATGAATTTATTGCGATGTATAAGTACGTAAATGAACTACCTCCATTTTTTTATGCACAACAACGGATTGTGCTTGGCCTTCACCGCACCTGATGTTAAGTGACGATAAGGCCGAAGGTGGAAGCGCACTACACCCGGAATACTCATCACTGAGGAACTGGCTATCTTGCCTCTAACTGCCGGAACAAAACCATATTTAAACTGTTGTTATGGCGTCAGACTTAGGTAAGATGGTGGTAGCCAGATGGACTTGAAATACGCCCTACCACCAACCAAACCGAGTACAAATTGAGTTGTTGTAACTTATGCATTAATTACGATGTACTTCCATGGTCTAGTGGCGCTGAATCGTATTTTAAGTCGTAGTTCAGGGTTCGATTTCCGGCTATTATCTTATCAGGCACTTAAATATCCCCATTATTGAGGCACAGGCCTTTCTCATGGATGGTTTGGGAGGATGAGCCACGCGGGCCCATTGCGGATTGGGTGGTCTTCAAAGACTGCAAATGTAAGACCAGCGGCTTAACGTGCCAAAGCTAGTATTTAAAAAATATAAATAAAATGGCGGAGATATGGGGAAAATCATATTTCTACCATTTTCAAATAATCTTCAAAAATGGTTACAAAAAACGCGAGGTACCTATAAGTTTTAATTTTTATTTTTTCTTGCAACTCTTTCGTGCGCGACTGTACCGCGGGTGACATCATGTGTTTGTCATTACAAGTGGAGTGTTTAAAAAAACTCGGACAAGGCTGCGTACATACACACCGAATTGATATTGTTTTATGTTTGTAGTTATTAGGTCCATTTGTTTTTTTATGGTAAGTAAACAAAACAACGGCATTTTTTTTAGTAAAATGCGATATCAAAGTGGTTACTTACAACTTTTAATTTTGAGTAAAAGTATGTTATTTATTCCTGAGACTATTAAGTAATACTTGAGACAAAAATTACAGATTTATAATAATGTCAGAAAATTTTAGATCCTTTGTTATGAATAATGTTATTTTTATTATGATTCTGGTTCAGATTAAATTTAACGTAGGTAATACAAAAAAATACTTTCAAACAAATCAAACGTGCAAATGCAAAACGTCATTTGTCTCAGAGATTAAAAAACAGACTAATAAATAACCTTTTCATCAAAAATACTAATAATATGCTACAATTTAGGTACCTGTACCTATGTACCTAAATTGTAGCCTGTAAAAAAAATTAGACATCACATTTTGTTTTTATTTTTTATTTCAATATAAGTAAAGTATCAAGATCTTTAATGGAAAAAAATATAAGCTATTAAATAAAAAAAAATATACTTAGGTAAGTAAAAATGGAAACGCCCGTCATTATCATTATCTCCCTGCCTTTATCCCAATTTTTAGCTAAGTGAAAAAAAAATGCATATTGCAGATTGCATTTTGTCCTATTAAAAGTACATTAGATATAATGTACTTTTACGCCATCAGTTCGGAAAAATCCTTAGACGGTAGACCTTGTAACGAGAAAAACCGACAAGAACTATTTTTCACAGTTTAAGTAGGTAAACTTTGCTTTCATTGAAAAAAAAAACACTGATACAGTACGAGGCATATATCTTGAAATCGGGTGGGGATTGCGCGGAACGCGTTTTTTGTGTAAGCGTAGCGGTGAGGGGCGCGGGCGGCGGGAGAGGGGCGCGCGCTATTGGTCGCTCACAAGTGCACATGCGCTAACTTATTATCCCCACTCCGGCGAATAAATTTATATACTTCGTACTGTACATTATTAGTTAGTTAAGGCAACTTTTTTTTTCTTCTTTTATGAGATTTGTGTGATTTATTTCCTTTTTACCCGACTGCAAGGAAAGGGTTACGTTTTCGCGCTTATCTTGTATGTGTGTAATATTCTTTTTAAATTAATACATTATTTTGTGAGTAAAAATTTTGTGGCTGACTGTACACCGTGACGTCACACACATGTTGAGAATTAAGTTCATTGTTCTCGGCTGTACGAAAACATCGGTAGTTGTTTGTAATAATTATTATGGCTTGTAATATTTAACCTGGAGAGGTTAAATCTGACATTTCTTTAATATAAATATTAGCATTGTTTATTTAATTTTAAACAAAAAAAAGTAGGTACTTAAAGGATAATTAATTTCCTTCCTCCAGAAAAAAACCAATGTCAACTGACTTAGGCAGTTCTTTCAAAAACGTTTTGACATAGTTGTTTTTCCTTACACCATTGACTTTGTTTCCTTGAATATGTATCTCTGGACATATCTTGTTTTTCTGAAAAACAAGATATGTCCAGAGATATATTTTGGGTTTTGTAAGGAATCTATCAAGCTAGCCACATCAAAATCTCATTTTCGTTTTTTTTTACTATGGTTGTTTTTCCAAACATCCCCTCAAATCTAGAATAGAAGAATAGAAGAGAATCTGACATTTGTTTAATATTTAGTATTGATTCTTTAATTTAAAATAAGTAATAAAATAAAGGGACATGTAAATTTTTTTTAATTAAAACATTAACAAAAGTTTTTACACGACTGCCCAAAAAAGTGTAGGTATTATGTGCAGGGTTCATGTATGTTTGTTTGTATGTATGTGAGTTTCTTTATTCCACAAATGCCTGAACAGATTTGGATGTGCAAGGTGTAGTTAGAATCTTTACAACACCTCGAGTGTCACTGGCTATATATTTTTGAAAAAAAAAATCTTAATTTATTATACTTACAATATGGGTACCTATTAAATAAAAGGCCTTGATGAGCACATTCCGAAACTATTAAATTTGTCACTAAAATGTAGGAAATATAAATAAATAATTAAAAAAATTAAAAAACTTGACTGCTCAGCTAAAAACGAACTGAAAAGTTAAATAACAAGTGTCATTGCAGTCGGGTCCGTTCCGTTCTGTGGAACAATTTTTAATTAAAGAGATTCCCTGACTGCAGTGACACTTATTATCCTACTTTTAAGTTCGTTTTTGGCAGTGCAGTCTTTTAATATTTTTTAAATTATTTTTACTATACCGTCTGATGTTTAAATTACAATTAATATTTGTTCCTACTATACTAGCTAACAAAAAGGCACTTTACCCTGTGAAAAAGGTGTAAATGTGGACCATAATTTTCCCGCTTCCGCTCCCCGCTGTCACAGACGCCCCGCCCGGCTAGAAAGTAGCTAGCGTGACCCGTGACGCCTGTCACAATAACTGGTTTCTTTTGACAGCTACTTAACTTAAAGAGCGGAATTTATAATTAAAGAAAAACTACCTTTCGCTCGCAATTCAGTCCGCGTTCCAAAAATCCTTAGGAAACCTTTGTCCAGCCCCCTAGCAGGATCGAAATGAAAGGGTATGAAGGGGTCTGGGGAAGAACAGATTTTTCAACACACTTGCTCGTAAAGTGAGCCTTATTACATCACTTTTTTGGCCATAAACCGAGCTATAACACACACAGTGCGTAACAATATTATACACTAGTGCGTAATAGAATTATCCCTACAAAGTTAAATTAGTACCTTACTGCAAGTTCTATGCGAGTAAACAGAGCAATTTAACCGGGTAATACAGTTATTTGTTTTAGTAATAACAAAGAGGTTTTATGCCCTTAAAAATTCATATACATTTTTGGAATAAATAAATATCTAACATACGTCCTTAATTAAGTCAAACAAATATTTATTATTATCAAATTATTCACAATTCACCATATTTTGTTATAAAATATTAAAATATTTTCAATTTATTTATCACTTAAAATTATAATTTTGAAGTAGTTTGTATGCTCACTCACCCCTTTGTTCGCAAAATTCTTGCATTTGGCGTGTGAAAAATACGGCTCGGGCTGCTACTGTCTCATAATATACTATTGTCACTAATTAACAGAGATATTACGAATTGAAACTTAAGATCATAATAAATAGTGTTATTTTACATAAATAAGTAAGCAAAGCCTTTTTGTTGAAAATATATACCTTTATTTATTTTTCGTTAATTTTTATGGGACAGTTGTTGTTTTTGGTCCGACATTGTTTTCACCTAATACAGGGGTCGAAACAGGTCAGTAAAGTCAGTATAAGCACAGTACATATACATATAAGTTAAAACTTATATATGTACTGTGGTATAAGTCAGTTTTTTTGGCTTCGATCAGTAAAAGTTAGTTTTTCCAAAAAATGGTCAGTAAAGTCAGTTTTTTAAGCTGCATACGATCATTTTTATACACTTTTTTATTATCACCGTTTGTTTTTACTGTAAACATGCAAGAGTGCAAGATTATTGGATGAAACTAACTAAAAATCGCGCTGCGCGGCCGTTTGTTTTAACTATAGACAGGCAAGTGTATAAAATAAGTGGATGACACTAGCTAAAAAACTTAAATTTATTTTTACCATAGATAGGCAAGAGTACAATATTATTAGTGAATAAATCTGACTAAAAATCGCGCTGCGCGGCCGTTTGTTCTAACTATAGACAGGCAAGAGTATAAAATAAGTGGATGACACTAGCTAAAAAACTTAAATTTATTTTTACCATAAATAGGCATGAGTACAATATTATTAGTGAATGAATCTGACTAAAAATCGCGCTGCGCGGCCGTTTTTTTACTATAGACACTATAGACAGGCAAGACTACAGGATTACTTGATGAAACTGACTAAAATCGCGCTGCGTGGCCGTTACTTTAGAAAAGGCAGGCAAGATTACAAGATTAATGGATGAAACTGACAAAAATATTTATTGTATTTATCATAAAGAAAAAATTTTTTTTTTACAAAAACAGTGGTGATTTTCACGGTTTATAATAGTTTTCCGGGGCTGTGTGTTAGGTGCATTGGTACTTCATCTAACATATTCGGCTTTATAAGACTATTTATTGCCTGTTTAAGAAAACCATTTAACATTAGAATTAAATATAAAAATAACATTGTGAATGCAAAAAATCTCAATATTTTTTTTAACTCTGTGAAACTCGTGTCTTATACCCCTCTTTTGTAAACTAATACACACTTAACCATAGAAATTAAGTCAGTAATAGGTCAGTATTTTTGAGTCTTACAATCAGTAAAATCAGTATTTTTGACACTGCAATCAGTTTCGACCCCTGCTAATATTTTAAAAGCATGGTAGCTCAGTAACTATGAATGAATGATAATAATCTTTAATTTGACAGAAATGTAATACATTGCTATTTTATATTTTTCTTTGGTAAGTTTTTATTTGTGCCAAAAAGAAGTGGCAATGTGTCACATCCAGGGGCCTATTGCATAACAAAATACAAGCTAATATTATTAGTGATTTTCCATAGAAATTCACTAATAATATTAGCTTGTAATTTGTTATGCAATAGCCCCCAGGTGTCAAATGAAAGCTTTTTAAACGGTAGAAAGAAAAGAAATCCAGATTATAAACTATATGTGCGCCAATCCAAGTCCGTTCAGTTCAGTATTCTCATAAAACCTGCTCGGAAAACCTCGCGCAGTTTTTTCAGGTTTTTGGTTAGGTATTTAGGGGCCGTACGTCAAATACACTTTTTTGATCAACGATTTCACACAGCATTACTTGATTTATTGCTCCTAAAAAAATAATGTAGAAAATAGATTATACCTAGTACTCATGTGATTAACAGAAACATAATAGCTAAAACTTTCCTCAATGGAAAAAAATCGTAAAGTGACCTCCAATTCTGTAGTTTTTTAAAGCTGTGCCATGCCATCCAACCAAAAACAAACCTATGACCTTGAAACTATAATATATATAAAAAACCTTTAGTTTTGTGATTGTATGGCTTCTTGAGATTAATAATTAGTATTGCATTATAGTAGTTTCGAAGATGTTTATTTGTTTGTTATTTGTTTTGAATTATTAATTTCGTTGTAAATGTGTTATTATTTTATTTTAAGTTTAGTTATAATGTGTATCTATGGATTTTTACACAAATCTTGGAATGAAAAGCTCTTAATCGTTTCGGAGATCAATATTATCTTAAAAGTTGTTTATTCCTTTTGTACTTTCTTTAGTACATATAAAATGTCACGTCCGAATTGGAATAGATTTAAATGGGAAAAAATACGTCGATCCGAAAAGTAGAAAAAAACTTATAATCGAGTTGGTTGCGTCACTACTTCCGAATTCTACAGGCAAATAACGACTTCATTTCAACTGTAAATAAAGTTGAAATAGGTCTGAAAAGAGTTTTCCGTTTAAAACACATGCGATTTTGATTCTTATGTTAAAGATGTATAGCTGATATTCGTTTGTAGGATTTCATAGATTTGACTCAAGACCCGTGTGCTTATATCATTAATGGTTGTTCCAAATTCAAATAGACTCCTGTAGCACAAACATGTAAAGAATTTTCAACCTTAAATCTTTATCAGTAAATTTGATCTTTGAATGTGTTTATAAACTGTGATTTTGTGTGTGTGCTCGTAAAATTAGCTTTACTTGTGTGTGTATATTAGGACCGCTGAATGTCCCAGTGTAGTAACTCGGATTTCCTTATTTATTGTTTTGTAAAGTGCCGTTTGGTTAATTTCATGTGCGGAAAAGGTTGAATTTTAATTAAATTTGGGATATCGTAAATAATGAGCCGTAGGTTGCTCCTTTCACTAAATTTCGATAATACCATCTTTGTTGATTTTTGTCTGCTCTCGGTAGAAAATAATTTCGTTAAAAAAAACATATTCTAAAAGATGTTTTTCGTATTCTACCTCCTACTAGCTTATAATAATAAAAATGTTTCCTTTTTCAACCTAAACTCTAAAATAATTCCGTTTTCAACCCACAAAACTATAATAATTTGTTGTATCGAAGGTAGAAAACAACGGAATAGATTTTGGGTAGAAAGCGGAATTAAATATTCGTGGGTAGAATTTTACACGGAATACAATGACGAATGTTTATCAAGAATATTATTTTATTTGCATGTAAATTATTTGTACAATTCTTAATTAAGTATAAACTTTATTTAATGACTGTATTGAAAGTGACTTTGGTTGACTTTGCCATGTCATTGAAAAAACAATATATTAAAAATATCAGCGCATCTATATCTCCGGACGGTACTACTTACCAATTCTTGACGATAGATGAGTTAGGAATAGAAAGATGAATAAAGAAAAAATAATGAGTGGGAGGGATGTGACTTCATGGGATGAATACGGAATAACTCAACATACCTAATCTAATAATACTTATTATTTAAGTTAATTATAGGGCTCATAATTACAAACAACTGTTTGTATGGAAGCGATTCTGAAATCAGCTGTTTCACACATCACAAACAATGCTCTAATTCGAAACCTATGTAGCTAAAGCACTTGTGTTATGGAAATCAGAGACAATGGTGGAACTACAAACACCCAGACCTGAGCCAACATAGAAAAGCTAATTTTCTAAATGACCCAGCTTGGAATCGAACCCGGGACCTATTGACCGACCTGAAATGGCGACATTTTGAAAACCGTTGTACAATACAAACCGCTCAATGGAAAAAAAGTTATAGCTCGTACAGTAACAGAGTTTCTGCTCTGGGGTAGGCAAAGCAGTCGATAAGCTTCTTTTGTCGCATACAGTGCGCTGCACCCGACGTTGTCTGCGATTTACAGATTTAATTGCACGTAAATATCATTAATATACCTTTTCTATCTGTTCATAACGATAACAATGTTTAGTTTGACATTTGAATGTGATTTTTAAAATTTCAGAGTTATAATTGACTAAAAAAACTTATGGAATTTAATTTAACATACTACCCTACTACATAGCTAATATTTCCGAGAAACGAAATTATTAAACATAGACTAAGGCATTTTACTCACTTGGCGGTGCGACAGCGGTACGAGGTACGATATCGCCTCGCCATAGTAACTCGCCTCGATAACCATGGCAACCACACCTGTTTACTATGTCGAGGACTTTGTACTATTATGTATTCTGTGGTCGAGGCGATGTCGTGCCGCTTCCGCGCCGACCAATGAGAAAAAGGCCTTAAGTCGTGAAAAAACTAGGAAGTAATTTTTAAATTTGAGTTTTTAGTATTCATAATGCAAATTTTATACAATACTAAATAATATACTAGAAAAAATTCGACTCTTACCAGATCATATTCTCAGGCGGATCGAACCCGCGACCTTTGGAAGCCGGTCCAATGCTCTTCCAACTGAGCTACCGAGTCTTTTTATCTAACGTATATTATTTAGCACTAGCGGCCGCCCGCGACTTCGTCTGCATGGAAAGGTTTTTTTCCATACCTCGGGAACAATACTTTTTTCGGGATGAAAAGTACCCTATGACCTTTTCTGCACCCCTTATAACGTGTATGAAAAATTTCTTGATGATCGGTTCAGTAGTTACGACGTGAAGGCGTAACAAACAAACAAACAAACGGACTTTCGCATTTATAATATTAGTTAGGGATTAGTAAGGATTAAAACTAGTAAATAAGACTTAGTTGCTAACCTTAATTCAACCAAATACTTAAGACCGCTTCATATTTTAACAGTTTTAACTGTGTTCAACATATTCGTGCTAATGTAACTGTGACCTAATTGATAAGATTTTATGCGCTCCGACTGACCGATAACTGGTATGTGTCGAGATTATAACTTGCAGTTATTTTAACTTCGAGTTTTCTGCGTTAATTCTAAGCAACCTTCGCGGATGATTGACCGAAATTTTTCGAGTAAAAAATCAACGTTTAGTTCCTAGTTAGCAAATGAAGTAATTTTTTTTAATAATAATTTTAAAAGTTAAGCGCTTTCGAATCGTCTATACTTACTATAGATACTATAATATACGCTTTTTTAATATTCGACGTCTTATTACAGTAGTTGTAGAAAAATATAGTAAAATAAACTTTCAATATAGGCCTTTTACTTTTTCCCGAAGCCTATTTCACGCACTGTATTCTGCACTTTAACCGTGTAATTAACTAGTTAAAGTGCGGAAATCGTCTATTTTAAGAAAATTTTCGCACTTAAACTGACTCGACCAGTTAATCTGCAGATTCACTAGTTAATCTGCAGAATAACGAATGTCGTACTCTAACGGTAACATATGAATATTTTCCTACCACTGTAATAAAACCACAAAACGTCAAATACTTAAAAAAAGGCGTTCATTAAAGTTTATTAATTTAACACTTATTAAGAGGGAAAAATGGTCCCCCATCCCGCAACCGTCCAATACGAAGTCGGCTTATCCTCCGTGATCGCTCAACAATCACACTATTTATTCATCAAATAAAGCAATGTCGACCTTAATGCTGTCGAGTCAGGTAATAAGCGATTTAAATAAAAAAATATATACTTATGCCATAAAAAATATTGCGTTTTGTAGTCACATGGTGCGGCCATGACTATGGTATGTAGCTGACTGTACTTTTAATAGGACATTTTATTAACAATATTATTAATTTATTTTATAAAAAAATACTGTCCTTTTAGTAGGCCATTTTATTCATAATAATTTATATATTTTACGAATATAATATAAAATACTATAATATCATCGAAACATTATGTAGGTGTTAGAAACATCGTTTAATTTGATATTATACTAAAAAATATGAATAGAAATTGTTTGTAAATCGCTTAATATATGTAAAGTATCTAAGTAATTATAAAGGACAATGCGCAATGTTGTCACGAACCGTTAAGTTACAGAAATAATTTACGAAAGTTCCTAAAAATACGAATCAATTTTAAATAATATAAATTACTAGCAGCCGCCCGCGACTTCGTCTGCGCGGAAAGTTTTTTGCTATCCCTCGGGAACAATACTTTTTTTTCGGGATGAAAGGTATGTCCTTTTCTGTACCCCTGACAACGTGTTTGCAAAATTTCATGATGATCGGTTCAGTAGTTAAGACGTGAAGGCGTAACAAACAAACAAACAGACTTTCGCAAATAATATTAGTAAGGATAATAATAAATAAATGCTTGGACAGTTTCATCTAGCCCCAAACTAAGCAAAGCTTGTAATATGGGTGCTACACAACTGATATACTACTTGTATACTTTATAAATATAAAGTAACATCCAGCCAGACCCGTCACAGAAATTAAAATTCATCATTTTAATTTCTGCCCGGCCGGGAATCAAACCCAGGATAAAGATAATCTCTGGCAGACCCACATGTTGACCACTGCACCACTCACCTCACGTCATCAATAAGAAAAATATTGTTTATCATTTCTTTATATGTAAATTAAATACCTACTTTTTATGTATAAAAACTATTATTATATTGATAAAAGGAAATAATAACAAACAGCTACTTACATAAACACAACACGCTGAACCCTCGTATAGAAAGAGAGGCATCGTGGGAGCGAGACAGAGATATTGTGGTGGACTATCATTAGTGGAGTCGACTGTGATTATTTAATTTTGTTGAACAAAGAGATTTTTTTGAAGAGGATAAACGGCCTATTATCGTAATAATAGGACTAACAACGTAATTATTATTATTAAACTTTCTGTTCTATAATATTACAGTTCATATTACATAGTAAGTTAGGTACTACTAGTTGTACTCAACCTATACATATTTTATAACTTGCAAATTAATTTTTAATTAAAATTATATCAATATTGCTTTAGATAATTCTAATCAAATTGAAGTGTTACGTTGAATTTTTATTTATTTGATATCTGAAACTGATTAAAACAACTTATTGTTTAATTCGACCTATAAATAGAACCAATTCAGTAGGCGTATTATGTATGAGTTTACGCTTGCTATTCTTACTAATATTATAAATGCGAAAGTCCGTTTGTTTGTTTGTTACGCCTTCACGTCTTAACTACTGAACCGATCATCTTGAAATTTTGCATACCTACACGTTCTCAGGGATTCAGAAAAGGACATAGGGTACCTTTCATCCGATTTCAGAGAAAAGTACTGACCCCGAGGGATAGCACAAAAATCTTTTCGGTCGCTAGTTCTGCATATTTTTGACATTTGTATGAAAACTTTTAGTTCAGTGTATTTACCGCCAGAGGCGTTGCACTGTCCGAAATTGCATACAAAATTGCTTACTTTACTACAGTCGCTCGCTATCGAGTATACTAAACGTACCTGTGCAAACTCATAATATTGGTACTAAAATAAATAAATGCTTGATGGATAATTACACACAGCGCCATCTAGATGGCTAGCCCCAAACTAAGCTAAGCTTGTAATATGGGTGCTAGATAACTGTACTACCTACATGTATACTACATAATTATATACTTTTTGCCTTTACTTATATGTATAACGAGTGATTGATTAGTTATACAGTGTTTTGTCCCTTTCTTTTTAATATCAAATTTAATTCGTTTGACAGAAAGTAACTATACTTACATCAGCTATACAATATTTATTAGTCAGAGCCTTTAAATATATACTTATTATATACATAGTAATAATAATATAAATATCCTAGTTCAGCAGCAGATGCTATAATTTGTTGATTATTATTTTTATATAAGCTTTTACTTGTAAATAATCCTTATGTAACAAAATTTAAAATGAGTGTAGTAATAAATAAAAAATATTATTATTATATTATATTAATATTATTATAGTAACATGTCTAAAAACGTCTAAAACGAAAGTTTATAATAACTAAAATATTTAGTAGCAGTGTCGTCTCCACGCATCTCTGTGCGGTAGTGAAAAAATATCGGCCGAGCGCATACTTGCTGCTGAGCGCGCAGGGCTGTCACCAGCTTGATTATTATTATTATTTTTGTTGTTTTTTGATAAACTGTAGCGTTTTCAGTCTGCTAGTTATTATCAGATTAAAAAATATCTATATTCGTTTAAAATTTTATGATTAAAAGTTTTTTCATTCAAAGATCTATTGTACTGTAACCCCTTCTATTGATTCTTTATATTAAATACTAGCGGCCACCCGCGACTTCGTCTGCGTTGACAGTTTTTTTTGCTATCCCTCGGGAACTGTACGTTTTTTCTGGATGAAAGGTACCCTATGTCCTTTTCTGCACCCCTGACAACGTAAATGGAAAATTTCATGATTTTTTTGTTGCCATATTAAAGAATTTAGCCAATTTAATCAATAATAATCAATTTATAAAATGTAAATTAAAAAAACTAAAAAAACCTGTCTGCATCAAAAGACAAACTGAAAAAATAAATTCTGATCAAAATATTTTTTTTTCGCTTCAAATAATAGCACCGCACGGCCGCCCCGACGGCCGCCGTGTTGGTTTTTTAACGTTACTTACCTAAGAACACTTGGGATGTTTAGACAAATCTAGCGATATTAAAGATACAAATCCATTCAGCCGAAAGATATCAGGTAATAAAGAATATTAAATATAAACATACTCGTACATACATACATAAACTATAAAATACGCGAAAAACTTTGCAGTCGGATAAAAAGTAGATCCTTCTAAATCTATATTTATTTTGTGATAAACAAAGAACATAGTACTAGTTTAAAAAATATATGGCTGTGGTTACCATACATAAATTATGTAGACTTTGACTTTATTTTCTCCTTGTTTTGAAACACTTGTACAAACAAACATTACAGATGTTATATCACTATGCGACAGTCGATGACATTCACAAATCGTTTCTTAATTGTCCAAAATATCAGCACCATATTTTATATTTGCTCATCAATCTCAATCAGTCGCATCAACGCTGATCACATTTTTACACCGAATTAAAATCGTAAAAAAAATACGTTTATTATATTCTTTTCCGTTTGTGATAGCCCTGTGCCCTCCAGTTTGCTTCGTTTGCTTGCTATAGGTACTTAGCGCAGTTTGCCCGCAGCACGACGCAAATGAGAATTCACAGTTTTAGTATTTTACTATTTTTAATTCTTAAAAGTAATAATTTATTAATTTTAAAACTACAATATGTTTGATTACTATTACATTTACATTATACAAATAGGATTTATTTTGTACTAGCTGCCCGCCCCGGTTTGCAGGGGTGGCGCCATCTGTAAGTTATATAGCGAATTAAAATGACGGAAAAGAGAAAACAATTTTTTATGACATACCGTAGATTTTTTGAAAATTTTCTTTTATACAAACCTTTTCCTTATAATAACAAACACAATAAAAGAGTTATCTAATTTGGTGCTGTCGTTCTGAAGTTATGCGCTTACACTACATACATTTCGGTTATTCAGTTTTATTTATATAGATAGAAGATTAAGCCGATTTGTATGCCGCATTTTTTACATTTATATGTACATATAGTATTAAATTAACATTATCTTCTTTATGAAAAACACACTGTATATTATAATAGTAAACTGTTATTATAAGCAGTTTGTAAGCATTATGTAGCTTTTATTATATTGTAATTCAAATATTTATATAATTTTTGTATTGGTATAAATATATGTATAATGTAAGTAGGCACAAGGCAGGTAGGTATAAATAAATAAATAAATATTTGACAACATCACATACATTGCTCCAACCCCAAAGTAAGTAGCTATTATAGCACTTGTGTTATGGAAATCGTGGTATGACACACACCCAGACCTGAGACAATATTGAAAAGTTCATTTTCTACATTGACCCAGCCGGGGATCGAACCCGGGACCTCAAGAGATGGTGACGCCTTGAAAACCGGCGTGCAAACCACTCGACCACGGAGGTCGTCTAATGTATCTAATAATGTCTAATAATCTAGGTATGATGTACTTGTTAATATGTATATTCACAGAATATATTATATACCACAGAATAGATAGGTATAATGATTATACAGTTGTTTTGTATCTCCTAAATCAGCATAAGTATTAAATTATAAATTTTAATTATACAAATTATGAGGCCATTATAATTATTTACTTACCATTTTTTAGAGTGGAAAGTAAAAATAGGTATAATGATTATACAGTTGTTTTGTATCTCCTAGATCAGCATAAGTATTAAATTATACATTTTAATTATACAAATTATGAGGCCATTATAATTATTCACTTACAATTTTTTAGAGTGGAAAGTAATAGGATACATCCTTTTGCTGAATTCTGTATTTTAATACAGTTTAATCTAAAAACAAGAACATCACAACAAAATTGTCATTTACGTCCATATGTCGGTGTGCCGTCGGGACATTTCGTAAGCGTCGCGCGTTGTCGGATTCCGAGCCGGTGTACGCCGGTCGAGAGGTTTTGATACTTGAATTAGTTGTTGTTACGAATAGATTAGATTAGTGTTTTTTTGTAATTGATTTACTTTGAATATTGACAGTTCAGATATAATGATAGATACGGTTTATATTCGCACATATATTTTGAGATTATGTATTTCAACTGTTTTACCTGTAGTAAATAATTGAGCATTTGATACGGAAAAGGTGGATGTTAATTATGATTATGATACGTGCTATGTGTTTAAAATAAGAATTTGTACAAAATATGACGTCATCCTGTCAAACTAAACTAACTTGTGCTTATTTTGATATGTCTTAAGTGTTCAAACCACTTATCCCGGGTACGAACCTAATGCCGAATATTATAGAATAGGGACCATCAAACTGAACAACATATGGGACCGACTCTGATACCGCGAAAAAATGTTTCATACAAAAATTAATAACGAAAATATCAAAATTAATGAAACAGCCGATTTTTTTTCACTATTTCAGAGTTGGTCCCATAGCAAAAGTTGTGATATGAGAAACATGTCAAATCCTCTGTCAAATAAGCTGCTCAAAACAGATTTTTTTTTAAAGTGAAACAGGCCCTTAAACATATATGACTCGGGAACTGCCTATGCCCATCCCATCAGACAAGCATTTGCCACTACCACGATTTGAATCAACGCCTTTAGTGCAGTGCGTTAGATTGAATCACTGCGCTACCGATACATATGGTATCAAAACAAGCGTGATACCTACAACCAAAAAGATTTTATTAAAACTTTATACAGTCAAGGAAAATAATTTTACCCCAACTTATTATTACATAATCATTAGTGACTAACTTAAAGAACAATGACCACTTCCCACACAAGCGTTGACCTGTCAAATACCTTTTTTTTAAAGTTGATGTATAATGATAATAAAATTATATTTAAACTAGCGGTCGCCCGCAACTTCGTCTGCGTGGAATGTTTTTTTTGCTATCCCTCGGGAATAATCCTTTTTTTCGGGATGAATGGTACCCTATAGCCTTCTCTGTAACCCTAACAACGTGCATGCAAAATTCTATGACGATCGGTTTAGTAGATAAGACGTGAGGGCTTAACAAACAAACAAACAAGCAAACGGACTTTCGCATTTATAATATTTAGTAAAGATAGTTGCTATGACCGTAAAACACTAGCATTTATTGAATTTTAATTTGGCAATCAGAAAAATATTAGGTCTTTACCTATGAGATTGCCGATATTTTGTCAAATACAGAGAAAATAATAATTTCTATGTTTTAATAAAATTATTTAACAATAACTTGATAATACTACTTCTCTATACCCGGTAATTGATAAAATCAACATTTTGACAGGTCAGAAATGGGCATCTTTTTTACTGATTCAATAGTCAAATACATAAAATATATTAAATAGTAATAAACAGTTAAAACTTTCTCATTAACTTCTTAAAAAGGATATTACCGAGCACCAGTTGAATTTAACAAAAATCGATTTTAACGCTGCGCTATTTATTTTACTGTTGGCTTGTATACGGCGAATCATTGTTCTTGATACTTGCAATAAAACATTTTGTTGTTTAACAGTGTGAGTGCGAGGATATTTGTTCAAGTGTAAGTCAACCTTGGAGAGGTCAAAGTATAAATTGATAATATTAAAACTATTTTCTACGTTTAGATGAGTATGATATTCGTAATATAAAGTGTTTATGACAAAACTGGCGGCTGACTTTGTCTGCGTGGACATTGACTTTTTTATCCCTCTCTGGAACAGTACTTTTTTCTGGATTTAAGTTTAAACTTTATGTCCCTTGTTTGTACACCTGACTGATGAAAATTTCATGATAATCGGCTGAGTAGCTAAGACGTGAAAGTGTAACAAACAAAGTTACTAAATAATATACTAGAAAAATATCTACTCGCGCCAGATCATATTCTCGGACGGGAATTGAACCCGCGACCTTTGGAAGTCCAATCCAATGCTCTTGCCACTAAGCTGCCGAGCTACCGAGTGGCAGGAGCATTGTACCGGTTTTTTCAAAGGTCGCGGGTTTGATTTCCGTCCGAGAATATGACCTGGTGCGAATTTTTTTCTAGTATTATTGTATAAAAATAGCATTGTGAATGCTAAAATCTCAAATTTAAAAACAAACTTACAGTCGCATATGAAATATTAGTAAGCATAAGGAAGGATATTGAGAAATTGTCAAAGTATATGTTTTTCGAATTTCGAGAGTTGCAATCACTAAGCGTTTTTAGAATGACCTTTTGTTTCGGGACGATCGGGAATCGAACCCAACTATCTAGGTCGCTGGCCAATCCGGAAATAGATACACATAGAATATAAATACATTGGGCTACCTACCATATGACAGATATTATCAAAGGCCAGTACAATTGTTTTTCCTAAAATCGCAAAATGCGATGTAAAGCTGCATTTTTGGTACATCCAAACATCCAAACCCACAAACTTTCACATTTATAATATTAGTAGGAAGTAGGATTAATAAAGTATCAAAAGACTAAATAGTAATTATTAAAAATATTTCAGAAAATATTTATAAAATATTCAATATACTAAAAAAATACTGTGTACATTTAACTGCACAATATAACAGCAAAATTTTGCTGTTATATTGTGCAGTTAAAGGTACATACATAATATTATAAATGTGAAAGTTTGTGGGTTTGGATGTTTGGATGTTTAGATGTTTGTTCCTCAATCACGCAAAAACTACTGAACGGATTCGGTTGAAATTTGGCACACAGTAGATAGCCCAGATTAAAACATAGAACACTTTTTATCCCGATATTCCCACGGGAACGGGAACCACGCGGGTGAAACCGCGGGCGGCCGCTAGTAATAAACAAAGACATTAGTTTTTCCGTATTGAAAAATATTATACTGTATATATATTCGAATTACAGACAGAATTAATGTTTACTAATATTCCATTGTAGAATATCTGTAAGAAAATATAGATTTTAATTTATGCATTTATAATATACACAAGTGTTATTCTTGAAATGTGCATTGTATGTGTAAAATGTATTTTGTGTAAAGTATAATAATTTATATTTATTTAAAAGATAGATAGAAAGAGTTTAATAAAAACTTTTATTAATTTTACATTTTGGTAAAAGAATATTATAAGGATGCCATACTGTTTTAAAAAAGATTTATGTTTACGGAAATCATAATAAATTACCAAATGTGCTAAGCATTTAGCAATTCCGGTGTTTATGTTAATTTGTGATTTTTTCTGTTTAATAATACGTTAATAATAAGAGAAATAAATAAATTGAACTTTATTTATCGACCAAACATTTTGTGTGTGTAAAGATGTGGAAAAGGTTTTACTTTCCAATACCTCTTATAATATATTTTTTTTATCTTTAATTATGCCTTTTTCTTCTAAGTGTATTATATTATAATATTATAACGATGTGTGTGTGACGGATGATGTCCAAGGTTTAAAATCTTCATCTATCTATAGTAGTTTGCATGAGATTTCCATAGAGTATTGCTATCTCCCTCACACTCGTGAGCCCTTGACTCAAATAGGCAACGACAAGGCAAACCAAATGCCAAGCTAATTTTAACCTTATCTCATTATTTTAAGAGTCTTCTCGCATTGCAAGTAAGGGATACCGATTTATGTTTACAATGAACTTGATACTTTTAATGGAATTATAATTAATTATTAATAGAACATTTTGAAAACATATATTGTTGGAATACAAAATTGTTGAAGTATATTTTATCTTTATTACGTTTAGTGTAAGTGTTAAAGCTTTTCACGCCATAGCAACAGTTAACGATTTACTTGTTTGATGAATTTGATACTATTATCGAAATACTTTTTTTATTGAAGAATATTTTAATGATAATTACGTCTGTTATTGTTAATTATTTGATAAGTAATTATTTTAATGGTTTCCATTTTGTTAATATAGGTAGTTTATCTTCACTCGCAGTCTAAATAAATAATAAGCTCCTAACCTTGTAGGTGTTCGAAAACTAGTCTAGACTAAAAAAAGCCTAGAGACCTTTTTTGTACGATGATCATGCAAGTTTCCGAGTTATGTATGTTTATATACTTATGTATAACACCATTGACCATAGGAAACGCTCTGCTTTGTGACTAAATACGTGGTTGATGTGTATGTGTGATTTCCGTATTTATTTATTTATGTATACTATTATAATCTTTTGGGACGCTGTTCTCGTGGAATCTACACTTCTTTTCTAAAAGGTTTATCTATTTTTGTCGGTTGCGTTGCGTATAACTGTAGCGATTGTCTACCTATTGGGTAAAAGGTTCCTTTGAATCTTGCAGGAGGCATATGTGTGTGTAGCATAAAGTATTGTTCCCGTATTATAGATGTTAATTCTTCATTATATACTTAGTCGTTAAAGTACAAGCTTTGTTTAGTTTGATTCTTATTATTCATAGTTATCTTATCTTCCTTTATCTATCTTTATATCTTGTATATCTTACCTGAAGTGACGTTTCTAGCTAGACGCACCGGTTCAGTGTTTAGCGGTGAAATCATCGAATAACACGAGCAATGCCGAGTGCACTCCGCTCGAATCCCTGTTAAAATTTACCCAATCTGAGCTCAAGTCTGGTGTGAAGCTGCTGGTTTAGTGAGGAACGGAGCGATTTATGTAACACCTGAGGCATTAAATTGCTTAATGCCGTGAAATTGAAACTCTAATTATGCTTGCATTTCTGTAAATAAATAGTTACTGCGCGTCATGGTTAAATAAAATGACGAGTGTTTTTGCCTGAAATAAAAGAAATACGGATAAAACAACTAAGTAAAGCTATAAGTAATTAATGATAATGTTGCATTAATACCTATAATAAAACAACAGTTGACTAAAATCTTTATGTTAATGTGTTTATGTTCATTATAATAACATTGATTATTGCTTCTTAGATCATACCATACATAGGTCAGTTACTGTGACCATTGCCCCTGAAATCGAGCCTAAAAATAGGATTACTAAAAACTACTGATTACTTTTTATAGGTGAATATTTAATTTTCTTGGTACACGCTCCGCTCATGAATAAGAACGCACCATTATCTATTCTATTGTTAGTAGCCAATCGATAAACTGAGTTTAATATGACAGTACGTAGGAACGCGTGCACGTCCTGTTTAACCGACCGCGGGAAAGACTGTTATGGTTTTAAAATATTACTTAAGAACATTAGGGTGGATATTATTGTGTTATTTGTTATTAAAAGTTCTGAGAAAAATATAAGATACATAAGAAATAATATGGATATACATAATATATTCAAAACGGTTTTAAAGGTCCTTCCTGATGTTTAATTATAATATTAATATGCTTAAATCTTTCATATTAAAAACTGATTTCATAAAAAATATTATGTCGTCCATAATTGTCGTTATTATTATTAGAAAATACAATTGGGAAGATAATCTCTTTATTATTTTTTACAAATAACAGAATCACTCGTTAATATTATCATAATGTAATATGTAATAAAATGATTTAAACAAAAAATCTTTCCTAATTCCCGACATCGGTAATTTTAGTAAATGTTGAATGGTTCTCTTACTGTTTTACTTGGAGAAACGTATTAATAACTTCTGTTCATACTATTACAATTTTATCGATAATAACTTTCGGGTCAAGGTCATATTTTGTTGTTTTTACCAATAAACTGGCTATCGTCAATATGCTTGTTTTAACCAATATTTTTATTTAATTTTACGCTGGCTAAAAAGGCCAACAATATAATTTACGCTTACAAGATTTTAAGAAGTATTCAATGATTACTATGCATATTAAACTGCTGTTAATTTTTAAGTACTACTAGTGGCATTAAAATAAGCACACAATATTTTTGTATAATAATAAATGCTTAAACAATTTCACACAGTGCCATCTAGCCCCAAACTAAGCAAAGCTTGTAATATGGTTGCCAGACAACTGATATACTACTTAATACTTTTTAATATATACTTATTATACATAGTAACACCCAGACCCGTCACAGAAATCAAAATTCATCATATCAATTCTGCCCGGCCAGGAATCGAACCCGGGACCTCTTGCGTGGTAGTCCGGCATGTTGACCACTGCACTCAGGTCGTCAAGGTCAATTTTTATAACAACATTGTTATAAGTAAAAAAAAATATTTGTCTGTTTAAAAATGAGAGGGAAAAATCTCAATCATGAAAAAATATTATGAGGTTAAATACTTATTATAAAAATACACTATTAAGTACGTACAATGTTTAGTACCTACATACATACATACATAATTAGTTGATTGTATTATAGTTCAATACTTAATACAAACAGTGTACTAAGTTAGACTAATCCAATTAGACCTAGCTCCAATCTCTAAGGATAGGGTTAGGGCAAAATGCAATATAAATAGCCAAATAAAAACTGGACGATAAAAAACTGAGAAAAAAAACCCGGTTTCCTAATCTCCAAATTGTGTATAAGCTAGGTATATTAATAAGTTAAACAAACTGTTTCGACAATTTCAACCTTAATGTAAGGAGATAAGGTAAATTTTATATGCGGGTTTGGAGTTACACCCTTTTGGTTTTGCCAGCTTTGAAAACTTTGTGAACAGTCGTGTGGTGGGATCGTGATACGTTGATACTTGCATATTTTTTGCGTTTTTGGTTGGTGATTGCGGAAATATTTAACTTTAAGCGTTCATCTTTTAAGTAATTATCTAAATAAATAAATATGTAAATAAATAAGTATAATTTTAAATAATCTTAAATAATAAGAAAATTACTAAAATATAAAGAAGAAATAAGGGACGCTATGGGACTCTTCTCATTTTAAGCAAAAACAGAATAATTTAAATGAAGAAACATACATTAAAAAAATAACTTTTGTTAGATTGACAACTGCCAGAATAAACGAGAAACAATTTCATGTCATTTTCAAATATTGACTTGCCTTATATAACTTTAATGTACAAAAATGTGTTAATACAAAAGTTTACATTTGCTAGGGAGCTAATTCCAACTAAAATATAAAATATACTTAGATACGTTTATAACATAACCTACTCTAGAAATAACTTAAAAACATAATCATTGACCGAGCGAGCGCGAAGCTTTTCCGTTTCAGCTTGGGAAAAAGTGCTTTTGTATAGACATAATTTTGACTTTAGACTTTGTATAGAGCAACAGACGGACCGGGCTGTCCGTCTGTTAGTTGCATTTCTCAACAGATTCTCGTTTTTTGAGCAGGTTTGATAAATAAATAGGTTATTTTTTTCAAAATGGCGGAAAAATCATATTTCAGCCATTTCAATGAAATGACACAAACGCAAGGTCTACATCTCCCAGAGCCACTAGTTTAAATAAATAATGCATTAGTTTGGTTACTTACAAAAACTATTGATAACATTGTTTGTTTGCGCTGATTATGTAAGCCAAGTATCAACCTTCCTCGCGCGGCGTCGCCGACCCAACTCTCATCTTTCACTGTTTTCGGTCAGGGACGCATCCAGGATTTGCGATACATCGTTATTTTAATTTTTAATGCAATAAGGTTGTATTGACATTAAATTTCATTATTTTTATTCTTTATTCCCACATTTAAGCTGCTGTAACTTAAAGTGAATAATAAAAGTACTATGATTTAAGCTATATTTACACCAAAAACATATAAACAGAAATTGTCACAGTGTTAATTCAATCAGTTTTTTTTAAATATAATATAAACAAGTTTATATCATCCAAACGAGTGTTATAAATAATGTTGTACTAAATTTCATAATGAAACTCCTTCGAAATTATGGTTACTATGGCACTGGTTGTTTAAATTTTGGCAATAAGCTAGCACACCATTCATATCATGGGTGTAGATAAAGTCTTGTATGCTACTATATATAATTAGATATAATACAACAGTTGCATAAATAACTATTAAAAAGTGAATTTCTGTTCTAACATACCAACATAACAACCCAATACTAATTATGTCTGTCTATCCTTAACTTGTCCTATTTACTAAACAGCTTTTGAAACTTATCACTCGTCTTTAAAATTAAAAAAAATATGTTGTCTTATGAAATCAAATTGTCAATAATTATTAGTTTTTTTTGTAATCTATCTGTGGACAACCATTTGTTGTATTTTATAATTGATTTTAACAATAAGGAGTTGGGTGAAGATTGTTTACCAAAATAAGCGCTCATACAAAATCATAAATCAAAATCAAAAAATATTTATTCATTATATACATACGCGCACTGTGTGGTTATCCGCAAACGGGGTAGCCGGCTGTCCGCAGGATGCGGTTGCAAATGCGACCAAGCGGGCTTAACAGACATAATAGTTAGATTTTCCAACCCTCTATGAATTGTAAAATGTTAAAATAAACAAATTTCATATCAATGACAGTGAAACACTTAAGTGTATTAAAGATAACATCGAACAATTTCAATTTCAATGATTGGTTGTACGAAGTGGCATTAAATTCTTTCATTCTTAATTGGTAATGTGCTGTATTATTGGTTTTGAACTAATTAATAAAATATATAATACTTTCTATATGCACAAACCATTGCAGTGTATAGTTAAAATTATGATAATATAAATAAAGTAGTAACTTACATAATGATTACCTTCTTAACTATGCGTTTTCTTAATAATAATCTCATATATTAACATAAACTAACTAACACTATTCATAATACAATTTAAGGCCAGTTATTTTAACCGCATCAACAGCTCATAAAAATAAGAAAAACATCTTATTAAACTTTATATAATCTTTTTTAAGTCATAAAAACAATTAAAATTAATAAAGTAATAATAATAATAATCACGTCCCTTAGTTCGGTACTGCAGCCCTCCCCGCACGCCCCGCGCCGCCATTTCGTGTTATTGAGAATTTATGCCGGTTAGGCTGGGAATACACTGCGCGCATGTGATTATATTTAAAAAAATACATTTTATATAAGTACTTACTTATATGCCATATTTTTCATAATTTGCTTTTTTATAATAATTCAAATGATGCTACTTAACAGGTAATATATACAAAATATCTTAAATTTATATTATACAGGGTGTTAATGAATGAACCAAAAATGGGAAAACCGTTTCTTCGGACCATCAAACTGAACAACTTTTACTATGGGACCAACTCTGAAATCGCGAAATAAAATCAGCTGTTTTATACATTTTGATATATTCGTTATTAATTTTTGTATGAAACAGTTTATTTTTTTGTGGTTTCAGAGTTGGTCCCACAGTACAAGTTGTTCAGTTTGATGGTCCCTATCTACCATATTCGGCATTAGGGGTTATTTTAATAACACGTTGTATAAGATATTTATTCGTGTTTGGTTCGTATAACGCCTTCTATTCTATTTTGATTTGAACTTAGTTTTGAATCGACCCTCAAGTTATTGCTGACATCCATTTGTACAGCTGCTGGTTTTCCATGAAATACATAAAATTAAATAAAAAAAAAAAGCTTTGTCTAGAGGGCAGTACTTCTTGTCCACAATAGTTGCAAATGTCCGATTTGGCCCCACCGTATGCAGTGTGCGCCTCGCCTTACCTCAGGGGCGTTGCACCGAATAGATCCGACTCGCTATCAATTCGTTGCGTCTGTGTGCGTGTCACATGTCACTGTACAGGATGATGCAAAAATTATTATAAAATATTAAACAGGAAGTAATATTTTATATACGATATTGTTAAACAAAATATCATGAATGCAAATAATTTTAAAATACCATCGAAGTCAAATATTTTGGTCAATGTAAGAAAGAATTTTGAAATAGCTCTATTTTATTCAAAAAGTACTTATATAGATTAATGTTCTTTAACTTTACAAATATTTTTAAGTTTAGTCAGTTAAACTATATGAGCAATTTCGGCTGCTCTAATCAAAAAGAAAGTAAAGGACTTTAACTGTGAAATTAAGCTTTATAGATGATTGAATCAGAAATACAGTGACGAATCTAAAGTTATTTTTTTTTATTCATTTGGTTTTAAAGTTAAGAGAGGTAATGAAAACAGTAACTACACAAATTTTCCAACAACACAAAGCAAAATTACAGTAACTAACTGCTACAATTCAAAAAGAAAGTATAAGATTGTGGTTTGCTTTGTTTTTGCCTGGTTACTCGGTAACCACGCAAAAACAAAGCAAACCACAGTCATAGAAGTTACTCAGTTACTTTCTTTATTAGTCTATCAATGTGTTGTGTGATAAGCGTTAGTCTGTTGGAATGCGCCCACTGTCATTAGGTGCATTCCAGCACACCAATCGCTAAGCCATCGATCACCGCACAGTATATACTTTAATCATGGAAAGTTATTTGTTTTCAATGTAAAAAATATTGTCATTTACTTTGTTATTGCTGTGTGAATAAATTTATTTGTAATTTACTAATTATTTTACTAGTAATTACTGACACTTTTCTGAAATTTAAACAGAAACTGAAATTCTCTTATTGTTACAAAATGCCTAATTAATTTCTTAAAACATTGCTTGCATAGAATTTATTAAAAATATGCATCAATTATTGATACATTTATCTAGAACGAATGATTTTGGTAATATGGTCTTCCTGTAAAATTACTTTGTGGTTAATTACTTTCTTTTTGGTTAGAGTAGCCGAATTGGGTGACCAGACGCTAACCCTCGGTTTCTGAGGTACTTCATCGGATTGGAGAGGACCACATTATCTGGATTAAAGTAATAAAATTAACTGTAAACCAGATAATATAGACCCCTCAGATATAGTTAATTCTCCGACAAACCACTGATACCTAAGTACCTTAGAAACGAAGCATAAGTGATGATCCGAAAACTGTAATTTATTATGATTATTACGTAATACTTATTTTATTTAAAAAGTTTGCGCTTGGTATGTCTTTAACGTAGCTTAAGTACTTCATCTTTAAATGTAGGTTAATTTGGATATCTTGAGTTGCCATTAGAAGAAATATTACTTTTCTGCTGATATTTTGAGAGCTATTAAATTTTTTTTTTTAAATTGAACTTAATTTTTAGCTGTTTGATAATCAAATATGTTGTTAAAAATGACCAAGACATTGATATATGATATGCCACGTGAAAAGTGTAAAAAAATACAAAGTTAAATAATATACTTACTAGAAGAAATCTGACTCGCACCAGATCATATGTTCTCAGGCGGGAATCGAATCCGCAACCTTTGGAAGTCCGGTCACTCCGGTCCATAATAATCTTCTAAAATTTCAATTAAAAAAAATACAAATATCTTAGGTAAATATAAAAAAAATAAGAAATTAAATGAAATTCATAATTGAAATAAAATATTCAATTGGTTTATAAAAAACCCTTACTAATAATTACTGACGACTGAACCGATCGTCACGAAATTTTTCATACACGTTGTCAGGGGTAAAGGATATACCCCTGACAGGAGGACAGGAGGTATAAGGACATTGAGTACCTTTCACCCAGAAAAACGTACAGTTCCCGAGGGATAGCAAAAAAGCTGTCCACGCAGACGAAGTCGCGGGTGGTTGGTAGTAGGTACTTTATAAATTCACAAAACGAAGCTTTCTTAGTTTATACAAAAAATAATTTTATTTTTTATTTTTTGGTAACATCCTTTATACGTTCACCTTGTTTTGTACACTGACTGACGCACACACGCAAACTAAACGCACACACACGCGTTTATGTTAAATTTAATTGTTAAATATAAATGTGCACGCAACATACTACTTGTGATTTTTTGGTTTTACTTTAAACTTAACTATATGAATAGAATATAATAAAAATTAATGTTTATACAGATTGTCAGGGCTATTATCTTTTGAATATACCTACATAGTTACATTACATAGATTACATATACTATACAATACATACAGTTAAATTTAAAATTAAATTGTTGCCTATGATATTGGTTTTATAAAAATTAACATACCTACTATAGATGCTTCATCTTCAGTTGTTTAGTAAAATCATAGTGTAATAAAACTATAATAATATATAAAAAAACTAGCTTGTAGGTAAGTTTTAATCCAGGCTATAAACTATCTGTGTTCCAAATTTCATCCAAACCCGTTCAGCCGTTTTTACGTGATTGTGTAATCCAAACATCGTTTATAATATTGGTAGGATAATCGATAATACTGAAAAGATTTTATTGTTTGTTTCAAGGGCGGATTGTTGCGCGTTTTAACATTGACGACCTCCGTGGTCGAGTGGGTTGCTTGCTGGTTTTCAAGGCGTCACCATCTCTTGAGGTCCCGGGTTCGATCCCCGGCTGGGTCAATGTAGAAAATGAACTTTTCAATATTGTCTCAGGTCTGGGTGTTTGTCATACCACCGTTGTTTCTGATTTCCATAACACAACACAACACACTACTTACTTTGGAATTGGAGCAATGTATGTGAATTGTGATGTTGTCAAATATTTATTTATTTATTTATATTCAAAAAAGGAGGAGGCTATTTATTCGTCGTGTATATGTTTTTATGTATGTATACCGATAACTCAAACACGGCTTGACCGATTGAAATGATTCAAACATTGTAACATCAGGTTTGTTCCCAAGTTGGTTATATTTTTTGAATTTTCGAAATCGGTTCAGTAGTTTTGAGGAAATTCTGAAAATACTGTCTTTTTCGTTACCATTTTATGAATTTAGACGGACGTTCGACCATAACTTTTTTAATATAAGTAATTAATATATTTTTAATTTTTTTTTATGATATTAATGGTTAGTTTATATGATGAAATTAAAATACTTATATTATTTCATCAACGCCTGAGCGGTCTCCGGCGACCGGACAACAATAGAAAATCTATTGGGTCTTGTTACCGTGTTTTCCAAGTTAAGCTTTGTTTTTCACTTTAATTTGACTTTAATTGGATAAAATGAATTTAATTATCAAAACGATAAAGATTTTAATTGGTTATCCTGGGCAAATTATGAACTATCCAATACTACCGGCAGACTGCGACATGGATAGGATAGGGTTACCATACGTACGTTCTTATCCGGAATATGGAATATGCATAAGTCACAGATTTTGATAAATTTGAGCTTGATCGCTGCGGATACGTATTAAAACATGATGGAACAGAATTGTAAAACATGTATTATTTTAGTTTTTATCACACGATGAAATCAGGGGGAAAATAACAATTTATTTTTCATTTCATTTTCGGATATAATGCACGTAACAGCCAGATAAAATATCGATTAAGAAATAATATTTTGTATAACACAAATGTACTTAAACGAAAAATTTAGGGAGATAATTGACAATTGTTGGCTAACTTCATAATAAACGCGCCTATAACTTGACCGGTGACGTCACTAATCATGACAGTTTTTTATAGAGCGTTTTCGGCGGTTGCTGCTGCGTGCTAACTTCAAGTAACTATATCAAGAGAAAAAAACGCAAGAGAAAAGTTTTAATATTACATTTTTCTTGTTGTAGTTTATTTTCTAACGCATTATACTTTTGATACAAAAAAAATTTATGCATATTCCCTATTGTCCGGATATGATCAATGTTTTCATATTTTCCTTTTACAGGCTTTTATTTGAAAACTAGTGTTACACCCTTTTTTCACTTGTGTTTAAAATATAAAATAAATATTAATAAAAATGTTGGTTTGTCTTTCAATTTGAATATGTATACAAAACTTCAGCTCAATCGAAAACCGGAAAGTGGGTCAAAAACTTGTAAGATTCTTTTACAAACAAACAAACGACTTACAAAATTATTTTTAACTTTTTAGTCTTTGTATTAGCAAATACAGTACTTAATCAAAGCTTGTTTCTAAAAAGTTTTAAACAATGCTCATTTCATAATATTAAATAATATACTAGGAAAAATTTCGTCACAATATAATTTTCTCACCGGGAATCGAACCCACGGCCTCTCGAAGTGCGGACTTAGGTAGCTCAGTTGGAAGAGCATTGGATTGGACTTCCAAAGATCGCGGTTCGATTCCCGCCTGAGAAAATGATCTGGTGGCTGGAGTCAATTTTTTCAAGTAAGGGGGCGTCCATTAATCACGTGATGTTTTTTTGGCAAATTTTTAACCCCCTGGTGATACATGGTGAGGTTTTACGTTAACCCCCCCCCCCTCTCTAAATCACATGTATTTTTTTGGTACAAAATAACCTCAACATTTTTCAGTACAAATATGTCGCGCTGAGCGGTGAAATCGTCCTGGGGGCGTATTATGTGACCTCTTAGTTCCAGCCTGACAATGAACTGCCTTGCATTACCGTATTATGATCTCTTATTGCCAGTCAGTCAGGAGTCACGTGACACCTTACTGACTTCTGCATGGACATTGGCAGGAATTTCCGTATTATGGACGTATCAACTGACAAGCAACTGACATTTTTTGCCGTGTTTTTCTGTCAAAATAAGCCATTCAGTTTACGCCAGATAATTGTAGCTTTTATTGAATTGTTTTGATTTATTTTACAAATTTATGATAAATAAACAACTGGTAACTGTGAGTCAACAATGACACGCAGTTTTCGGTTAGCGTTCGATGAAAAAAATTACGTAATATCTCACTACACCCCCCGGCCCCCCTTGTGATACTTCGTGATTTTTTCAACTACCCCCCCCCCCCCCCCCCCCTTTCGAGGCTCACGTGATTAATGGACGACCCCTAAGTATATTTTTATGCGTAACGGGATAGTGCTTGGCCTTCGCCTCACCTGATCTTAAGTGACAAATGACGATAAGGCCGAAGGTGGAAGCGCACTACACCCGGAATACTCACCACTGAGGAACTGGCTATCTAACCTCTAACTGCCGGAACACAACAATTTTTAAATTGTTGTTATGGCGTCAGACTTAGGTAAGATGGTGGTAGCTACTAGCTAGCCAGGCGGACTTGAAATAAGCCCTACCACCAACCAAACTGAGTACAAATTGTAATGGGGAATCGAACCCGGGACACCTTACATGGGTGGGCCTACCACTAGACAACAGATGCAGTTAATTTTTTTTTGTAGTTCAACTGACAAGACTCTTGTCCTTAGTTTTCCAATGTTAACATGGTAACCCCAGTAGGGGGGTTCGAGCGACTACACAAAATGCCGACCGTAAATTGGGCGGTATTCTGGAGGGCCTAGTGATTATCGTGTGCGATTAAAATTTCTCGCATCGAGATCGATTCGAGATCAGCCTATCTATTGTCTTATTTCAAAATATATCGCAATCGCGAGGTATTCCTCGAAGCGCACCCATTTTGAAACGCACCTAACGAAGCGCACCTAAACTATTCCTCGAAACGCACCTAAATAAGTGAGCTAACATAACCAATTACCTATTTAGGATCGTTGCGAGGATAGTTTAGGTGCGCTTCATTAGGTGCGTTTCAAAATGAGTGCGCTTTTCGATCAAGGATACCTCAGTTATCCGCCCAGAGTCTCAAAAACGGCAACTCTAAATAACGCCCATTTTCAAACTGGGCGCTTTATAGTTCAGGAAAACAAAAGCTCAAAAAAAGGTTAGAGGGAAATGCTTGGAACACAATTTTAGACTTTAAGACTTTGTTTGGACCTTAGGAGGTGAACTTATTAAAAGTGACAGACATTCAGGAGCGGATATCTCGAAAACTATAAAAGATATCGAAAAACCTGATTGAATAAAACTTGTAGCAAATTTAATAAGCTGTTATTTTGTAAAAAGTTTTATGTCCGAGATTATGTGAAAAACCGAAAAATGGGTGTGTATATGTGAAAAGTCGGTGCTACATTTGCATTATGTATTCTGTGGTGCTGGTTTAGTTTGTCAAGCGTTTTTCTTGTTCTTATAGAAGTAGAATTCAAGAGTTAGAGTTTAATAGAATCCCTCAGAATAAGCCTCCAGTTGGTTACTTATTTGAAAGCAATTTTACTTTCCCACCCCCACCCTTGGAGGGGGCGGACTTAGGGCTGAGTACGTTTATTTATTGGTTAATAAAATATCATTTTATACGCGTTGGGCTTGTGGAGTTTTAAAAATGATAATTAAGTTCAGGAAAAAGAACTTATTGGATACTACTTATATATTTTTTAATTTTTTTTATTTCGTTAGGAAAACTTACAGCTCTGAGACACGATATAAGTAATTGGAAGAGCCATTTACAAGTTTTCACTTAAATAGGTAGGTAATTAAAAAAACTATGCAGTAAACAACAAAGTGTAGGTAAATACAGGTAAAACTTATAATCTAGGTATAAAGAATTACTTAATATTATACTTATTATAATATTATACTTAAGGGGCGGTAATAGGAAAACATGGTTTGCGCGGGCCATTTTTTTATAAAGAAAACGTAAACTTGTAGCCACCAAAAAAATCATACGACAAGCTAAAGAGTTTATCTAGTTGCTATGTATAACCCTAACAGATGGTTGTAGAAAAAAATCAGAATATCACCAAAAGCGCTTGTCGCGGGCCATATCTTTGGCGTAAATAATAACGGAAACGTATTGAATTCTACATCAAAATACACTTTAACGTACTGTGCAGTTGCTCCAATAACTTTTTTCAAGAAAGATAATTGTGCTAAAGACAATGATGAAAAAACAACGAAAAACATCGAAAAAGTGCAGAAGTGAGGTTATTTTCCATACTCTTTACACGTTAAGAAAAAGACAGAGACAAATGATTTCGCGTAAGGGAGCCTTAATGAAGCGAAAGAAGTGTGCAAGGATCGTAGTTGGTGGCGATCCATAGTGTCTGCCTATCCCCATGGGAAACAGGCGTGAGTGTATGTATTATACTTATAGATAATTTATAGATATTTAGATCATATTATAGGTCAAATTATACTGTATAAGTTATTAGACAACTCTGGATATTTCTCTTCATTTAATATGATTATACATATAGGCAGCAAACTATCTTTGGAAATAAAGTACATATTGGGGCTTTTCAGAAAAATATCCTAAGCGCCAGAATTAGCTAAAAAGTGTTTTTATAGTAACCGCCATATCAGCTTATTATACGCTGACTTTAAAGTTCACAGTACAATTTAATTCAATTTTATTAAATTTTGATATTTTTATCGTAAAACTAGCGGCCGCCCGCGGTTTTATCCGCGTGGTTCCCGTTCCCGTGGGAATATCGGGATAAAAAGTATTCCATTTTTTAATCTAGGCTATCTACTATCTGTGTGCCAAATTTCAACCAAATCCGTTCTGTAGTTTTTGCATCCGTTCTGTGATTGAGGAACAAACATCCAAACATCTAAACATCCAAACCCACAATCTTTCACATTTATAATATTAGTAGGATACAACCCCTTCAGTTTTTTGTCGTGATCTCCATCAACAGTACCTGTCGTTTACGACAAAAAATAGGTCGCCTTCGATAAAGTAGGTACTAGGTTTTAGGTCATATAGCAAGCATGTTACTTAGCGCTTACGATAATAATAACGTATAGTTTGACCATAAAGAGTTGAAATTAGATAAAATGGAACTAAATTTTTTCAGTACAAAATATAGTCAGTGTTGCCAAATTATTCGTGATTTTGACGTGTTTACATACAAAGTGGCGCCCTCAATTTTTGTCAACTCTTTATGGTCAAGCTGTAAGTTAAATACCTACTTGTCGCTTGCAAAAAAATATTAAAATAAATAAACCTTCTCCTGTAAAATATGCCAAATGCCGGTTACGATGTTCTTTCTGAAAAGGTTCGATATAACTTAAATAATACATTCCTGAAAAAAAATGTTATGACAGACGAACGGAAAACAAAGTGATCCTATGGGTTCCTTATCCCCCTTTCACTGATATCAATTAAAATACCTAATCTTAAAGACTCCAATTTGTCATAGGTTACCGTGTTGTCCCCTGTACTTTACCGGTGGCTAGAAATTGGCCCGTATTAACAACGCAGTACGGACCATTGGGCCGGAAAATTAAATGTACTTTGACTGTGCGAAGCGTCTTGCCGGAGTTAATACAATTAAAGTCATTCGTTTTTTTATATGAGTTTTGAAAAAAACAGACTACGTTCGGAGTTTTTTTTTTAAATATCTTTTCCTGTTCATGAAATAAGCTGTAACAGAAGAAAAGTACAAGTGTGTACTTTTCTTCTGTCCACTACTTTTTTTTTATATTGTGTGTACAAAATGTATATATAAATTTATTTTTTGGTAATTGACATAATTTTGAATTATTGACATATCCGGGGTAAATCCAGAAGTATGGTTGCCCTAATCGTAACCTAATAGAGTGGTTTACACCACGTATACCTAACCTACTCTACAATAGAACCGTCCTTAATAGATCCTTAATAGAAGCGATTATTTAGACGTACTTTCAAATTTCATAAAAAGTACAGAAAATACTTACTTACTAGGACCCACCAATCCGCATTGGGCCCGCGTGGTGAGTTATGGCCCGTCCTCCTTATCCACGCATTAGGAAGGCCTGTGCCCCAGCAGTGGGGACATTAAAAATGGCTGATGGACTTGCTAGGATGGCGCAGCGACCAAAAGCACAGAAAATAGTCACTGAAAAAGTTATTAAGGCTCGGTTATGCTGAAACATTTGTCTCTGTCTTTTTGTTTAGGTGTAAGCTTAGAATAATTAAACCTAGAACGATAATTCCCTACAAAGCGCGCTGTCAAAAGTGAGGCAATAAAAACAGCCAAAATGGCGCCGTTTTCAGATTATTATTGTCCATTATTAAATAATCATACCTAATAAGTACAAAACAGTTTCAATTTCTCTACCTTAAAGAGATTAATTATTATATTATTGGATTTTAGTTACGATTAGGTAACGTATGAAGGATATAAATCTGAGAACTGAGCCATTTTGGCTCAGTATAAGTTGCCTCACTTTGCATACAAGGACACGGCTTCTAGGTGTAATTATTCTAAGGGTGTAAGTAAAGAGTATGGAAAATAAACTCACTTCTGCACTTTTTCCTCACAAAGAAATAACCTCACTTCTTGTTTTTCGTTGTTTTTTCATCATAATCATCACAATTATCTTTCTTGAAAAAAGTTATTGGAGCAACTGCACAGTACGTTAAAGTATATTTTGATGTAGAATTCAATACGTTTCCGCTATTATTTACGCCGAAAATATGAACCTACGCAAGCCCTTTTGGTGATATTCTCATTTTTTTTTTACAATAGGGAATATGCATAAGTCACCGATTTTCATAAAATTGAGCTTGATCGCTGCGGACACTTGTAAAAACATGATGGAACAGAAAGAAAAATAAAAAAATGAATTATTTTAGTTTTATCACACGATGAAATCGGGGGAAAATAACGATATTTTTTTTTCATTTTCGGATTTATGCACTTAACAGTCAGATAGTAGAATATCCAATAAGAAATAATATTTTGTATGACACAATTGTACTAAAACGCAAAATTTAAGGAGATAATTGAAGATTCTTGGCTAACTCCATATTTTAAACGCGCTCAAACACACCTGAAACGTGATATAAGTGACGTCACATATTTGTATAGAGCGTTTTCGGCGGGAGCTGAATCTGATGCGTGCTAACTTCAAGTAACTATATTACGAGAAAAAAACGCAAGAGAAAAGTTTCAATATTACAGTTGATTTTCTCACGCATTATACTAGGTATTGATTTTGATTAAAAAAAATTTTGATGCATATTCCCTATTATCTGTGAGGTTTATACGCAATAATACTTGTAGCTACTAGATGATCTCTTTAGCTTGTCGTTGGTTTTTTTGTGGCTACAACTTTACGTTTTCTATATAGAAATATGACCCCCCGTAAACCATGTTTTCATATCATGGATCCTTTTTTTTTTAAGTTTATTTTCAAAACAAAAGAAAATTACAAAAAAAAAATGTTTTTTAAGTTAAATTAACAAAAAAATATCTTCTCTTTCCAGGATGAAGTCTTAGCTATCAACGACAAGGTAGTGGTACGGGCAGAAGACCTTCTCAGCTGGGTGTGCGACGGTACGGGATGGCGGTGGGGCCTGCGAGCCGTGTGGAGGGGGGCCTGCGCCCCACCGCAGGACTCTCGCGACACGCAGGCTTTGCATCAAGCGAAGTTAGACTTCAGCGATGTGGACCGAGAAAAAAGTGCCATAGGTATGTAGACATGGAGATAGATCTAGGTGTGTGGTATAATGGGATGGCGGTGGGGCATGCGCCCCACCGCAGGACTCGCGACACGCAGGCTTTGCATCAAGCGAAGATAGACTTTAGCGATGTGGAGCGAGAAAACGGTGCATATTTTTGTAGACATGGAGATAGATCTAGGTGTGTGGTATCACGGGATGGCGGTGGGGCCTGCTACCCACTACAAGACTTGCGCCCCACCCAGGCCCTGTATCAAGTGAAGTTAGACTTCAGCGATGTGGAGCGAGAAAAAAGTGCCAATGGTATTTAGAAATATAGAGATGGATCTAGGTGTGTGGTATCACGAGATGGGCCTACCACATTATCTGTGCCCCACGTGCGCGCACACGAATTTTGTTGCTAACCTCTTAAAATCATATTCAATTCATTTATTTATTCCTTTTTCAGTGGATACGGAAAGTCCAGGTGTTGTCGTCTTCTCGTATCCGCGGTACTGCCGCTACCGAGCATTGCTGTCCCGCCTGGAGGGGATCCAGGGGGACTGGTTGCGGGACTCGCTGGTGGCAGCCCTGGGGGGGTACGCTGCTCCTACTACTAACACAAGGATACTGTATTGCAAGGTAATATCATCATAAGTCTTCTCTTTTCCACGTTTCTGTCGCTACCGAGTGTTGCTGTCCCGCCTGGAGGGGATCCAGGGGGACTGGTTGCGGGGACTCGCTGGTGGCAGCCCTGGGGGGGTACGCTCCTACTACTAACACAAGGATACTGTATTGCAAGGTAATAATATCATCATAAGTCTTCTCGTACCCACGGTACTGTCGCACCGAGCATTGCTGTACCGTCTGAAGTGGATCCAGCAGGGGGACAGATTACGGGACTCGCTGGTGAGTCCTATAAGACTTCGTTCGCGTGTAGAAAATCTTTAGAATTTTTTAAATGCTGTAGAAGGTGTTCCCGTCCCCGTCCCCGTTCAGGATTGGGTCCAGAGATATTAGTATCCCGTTCCCATTCCTGTTCCACTTCAATTTCCACTTCAACTTTCACTTACACTTTAACTTACAACTTACTATTACGCTACACTTTCTTTTAGATTTACCGTCACTCTCCGCCTCCCCCTCGCCCCCTTCCCCTTATAATTTTTAATCGTCAGCTTGTTCAGGTTGTGTTTACAAAAGCTTGAAACTAAAGGGGCTTCCATACAAATTTTCATCTCTTATTTCATCCCCTTAAGGGGTGAATTTTCCAAAATCCTTTCTTAGTGATAGATAGATCAATTACAGCACACACATTCAGGCTTACAATAGAACACAAAATCACAAGAAATCAAAGAAAAAAGTAAAAAAAAATTGATTAAAAAGGAAAAAAAACTCAGTGATACCTTTGCCTCACAGCAAAGTACTGATTTTCAGTTTTTGCCCTAATGCGCGTAGCCACGTGTCACGGCACAGCTACGTGTGCGATAATCATTATGGAAAACATTTATATTAAAGTAAATAGAAATCCATTATTAAAGATTGAAATTGAAATATAATCAATAAAAACATTAAAATTGCAAAAAATTAAACATTGAAAATACCAGATTAGAGAAAATGACGTAGTCATCCGGAAGGTAGGTTAAATAAAATAAAATAAATTAAATTAGTGCTCACCTACACAATGAAAGGTATCTACTCTCCAAAAATGGCGTCTCTACTTTCAGCTTTTAGGGCTCTACGCATATCTTAACAATCAATCAATTTAGGGTTTTATATGCATACATTTAACATGCAAATCCTCCCTTTAGGACACGTTCGAGTACCCCGAGCTAGAAGGCCACGAGTTCGTGTGCAACGAGTTGGCGCCCAAACTAAAGGGCCGGCCTCGAGGCCGCCGCCGCCGCGCCTCGCCCGACGCCTCCGCCTCGCCCGACTCCGAGCGGGAGTCCGACAACGAGGTGACCGTGCCACAGGTATGTAAATAAAAAAAACCGACCAAGTGCGAGTCGGTCTTTCTTGCGTACGGAGGCAGGCTAGACGCACTCCGCGCTTTAGGTACAAAGCTACAAGTAGGTAGCGGGTCCGTCCGGACGGACTAATTTCAGAGGGCAACCGCGTGCCGGCTGGGTCGCACATTAGCAGTTCGATTTCGATAGTATGCCTTAATACGAATAAAAAGGATCCGAACCTCACGTTTTTCACTCTTCCAAAAGTTCCAAACGACATCAAAACGTAAGAAGTGCTTGTCTACTAGGTACCTAGTTAGTAACTAGTATCCGTTTATTCTTAGGTATTTACTTGTCTTATTTGCTAAACAATCTTCGCCCAACTATTTATTGAATTAATAATTTATAGATTAGGTAATAGGTAGGTACTTACTTACCTACCTACTTACGAAATAAAACTAATTATAATTACAATTTCATTTCGTAATAAATCCAATTGCTTTAAAGCCAGCATGTATAGTCTGATGTGGCGTTGACTGTACGTGTGTATTTAACTACACATTATTTCCCAAACACATAACTTGTAATAAATTAACTACCAGTTATTTAATTATTATTTAAAAGAAGAAACCCTAAAGTCGTTAGAAGAGATAAGAGCTACGCGTTAGAAAGAGAGGCACCTTCTAGGTGAATATAACTGTAGGCAAGAGAGCGGCGTGCAACCTGAATTGCACTTTATTGGGTATGGAATAGAGTCGTTATTTATTTAAATGACTTTGCGGAGTGGATCTTCTGTACTTGTACTATTATGTATTCTGTGACGGAGGCCCAAAAACAGCAATAAAATCATGTATGACCTTTTTAAGACTTTTCCATGGCGGGAGGTTTCGCCAAAATGCACTTTAACGTACTGTGCAGTTGCTCCAATAACTTTTTTCAAGAAAGATAATTGTGCTAAAGATAATGATGAAAAAACATCGAAAAAGTGCAGAAGTGAGGTTATTTTCCATACTCTTTACACGTAAAGAAAAAGAGAGACACAAATGATTTCGCATAACGGAGCCTTAAGGTAGGAGAACTGTGTGAGTAGACACTAAACCGTGACCTTTCTTCCAGGTGCAAATCCCCCGCCGTCGTCGCCTGTCCCTTCGCAACGGCGCCGAGAAGCACTCGGAAGACGAGGAACAACACCAGGACACGGCCGAAGATCGCGCGTTCCTGTCCCGCGTGAGGCACTTCCACAAGGAGAGGGCGGAGCCGGCGCCTTTGAAGGACTGTGAGTACATTAGGATTGAAATACTAATAAAAATCGTAAACATATTAAACTTTTAGAGTAGCTTGTATACCTCTATGGGTCCATATTATGGGCATGTTATGAGAAGGTATGAAAGGCATGTTACTAGAACTACAAGAGTAATGGATATGGATGTTGATGACTGAAAAGTAAGAGAAAGACCGCAGAAAAGATGGATGGATTATGTGCGAAATAATATGAATGTGAAGGGAGTGGATGAGGAGATGACGATTGACAGGAAGGAATGGAAGAGAAGGACGCACTTCACGACCCAAACAAATTGGGATAAGGGTAGGGGGATGACGAGGTGTAATTTGGATAAATTATGATAAATTTTATTTCTGCCAGATCTAAATTCTATTCCATTCAGTTTTACTTCTTCTGTTCACAATATAGTCATCATTAGCTATATGACAAACACTCTGAAGATGATGTCGCGAACAAATCTACTGTCAATATGTATAAAATAGTAATAAATAACTGCTTAAACAATTTCACACAGCTGCATCAAACCCCAAACTAAACAAAGCTTGTAATATGGGTGCTAGACAACTGATATACAAGTAACACTCAGATCCGTTACAGAAGTTGAAATTCATCGTTTCAATTTCTGCCCGCCCGGGAATCGAACCCCTCTTGCGTGATAGACCGACATGTTGACCACTGTATCACTCAGGTCATCAAAAAATATTAATTTTAACAAAAAAATATTATAAATAACAAATAGTTTTGTTGGAAATGTAGATTCTGTCATCAGTAAAGCCTTCGATAAAGTTGATTAGTAACTGTTTTCGTTAAACTTTTAATTATTAACTTTGATAATGGGGTTGATTGTTAGCTTGGTTTCAGTTTGCTTTAACGATTTGTCTTAGTCAACTGTCGTAAAAGACTAAGATGTAAAAATAACAGTTTTTAAAACAGGTGTCCCTCAGGGGTCTTACTTAAGGCCCATTCATTTCTTACATTATTGTATAAAACAGTGGTCATAGGTAATTATTTATGAACGTTTACGTATTTCATAAAAGAGAAAATAATTAGAAGAATACCTAGATCATTAGAGTGATGGTCTTCTTTTCAAATTATATCATATTTGTTCTTTTTATCGAAAGTAATCGTCTAACGATCGGTAGGTATCATAAAATACTAGGATGTGATTTCGGTTTTGTTTCTGAATGCGGCAAGTGTTTCCCACAGAAAGCGGAATTCCACGCGCAACAAAGTAGTAAATGTTTAACTTGTTTGTTTTAGTGTCCCTCCGATCGTTATACTTCCGCGTGCGCGCGCGCGGCGGGTATTCCGCGGTGTGCCACCGGCGCCTGTGGCGCGGGCTCGCCGCGCAGCCCACGCGCGCCCGGGCGCACTATGAACGGTGAGCAAACCTACTACATATTATCTACACTGTGCGTACTCATCATCATCAACAACATCATCATCCACACCACCATCATCATCAACATCATCACCAACATCATAATCAACATCATCATCAACAACATCATCATCATAGCCCACTGCAGGACGCAGGCAACTTCTAGGAAGCAAGCTGGATTTCTAGCGAATTTTTTTTGAAAACATTAAAGAAACTCATTAACATCGATACATTGTTTTAGGAGCTACAAACAAATACACACACACAACACAACGCGAGCGATAATACACACACAAACACGACACACCGTGTTTGGCCCGTATACCCGACACTCGACTCATAGATTTTTTTGTTTATGTACCTACCAACCGAGACAACTCGGACTAGGACAAAATCAATCCGAGTTGACAAGGTGCAGAAGTAACTCGAGTTACCCGGGTTATTTGATTTGAGTCACCCACCATGCCTTCGTCTCGCTCGAGTGGCTTGCTCACTGAACCACAAAAGAGAGTAGAACTCACAAGCTTAGTGTGAGTTGCACCAAAACGCTGTTAAAGTTAAAGGGGAGGAAAAGCGCAATTTTATCCCGATAGGTGGCATCTTGTCGTTGGTACCGAGCCGCCTCAAAGAAACTGTCAAAACATATGGGAATCGCTTGGAGTATTGCACTTTTTAATTTTATACTGAGAAAATGCCGCATTGTTATGCATGTAACTTGTAAAATATTGGAGTTCATCAATTTTCCAGTAACAAAAAAAATAGTGGGCAAAAAAATATCAAAAAAAATATGCTTTTTCCTCGATTTTCTCCTTTGCTGAGCCTGAGAAACATTATAAATCAAAAGGAATGTTTCATGAATTTGATGAAGCTTCGCCAAAATAAAACAGCATTTGAATTATAACAGCTTTGTTCTTTAATATTTCAACCTCAGCAGTTTCTAACATATTTATAACTTGGATGAATTTGATAGGTATATCAAATATGGAATAAGCCCAATATTGGGGCCATACAGAGAATTAATAGAATTTTATATGCCAGAGTTAAAATTTAAATCATATGCTTCTAATCTGAAATAAAAGATTACTTGTAAATCTTACACGAAATTTAAAGAAATGTAATGCTTGTTAGCAATTTTTTGTAAGTTGCTATAAACTTTCTTGCCTGTTGTTTTGGCTTTTCTTTTCCGTAATTCTTCTTTTATCTGAGCTAAAGTTAGCATAGAATACATTGTTTGTCCGCAAAACCGAAAAAAATACAATCTAAGAAAGTAAAATCACGTAATACACAGTCAAGACAATATAAGCTCAAACTGACAATTGTTCCAAAGACTGAGCGCCATCTGTAATTCACTTTGCCTTCGCCTCCCCATTATCATCAAATGATAATGCCACCTATTTGTCACGTCAAACTTGTCAAAGGACTGGCTGGCAACCTCTTTTTTTGACTAACTTGTACTTAGTTTACCGGTACCGGACAAGCTTGTCATTGTTAAAGTAAGCTGGTGCAACTGAGCCTAATATCACGCGCTAGGGCGACGCACACATTGACACCTCTCACCGACACAGAGTCTCAAAACAGTTTGAGCATGCAGGCCGCGTTTTTTTTTCGTTACTTTTACTTATTTTTTGTGACTCATGACAGCAGAACACCTTTACCTAGTACCGGCCCTTAATAATGAAAATTGTGACTTGTCTTGAATATATTATTAATTTCTTCCAGATATCTCCTCCCGTTCGAGAAACACGAGTCCCGCAACGGTTCACGTCCCCCAAACGGAATGAATGCTATGACCGTAACTACCATAGAGCTGAGGGACTCGCCACAGAGAGACTTCCATCAGGTCAGTTTTGCGTTTGATCCAATTCCCATTTCGGACTATTCCCATTTCGGCCCATCATCAGTTAGTCCTATTTCGGCTCGTTCCCATTTGGTCCCATTCCCAAATCAGCCCATTCCCATTTGTTCACGTTCCCATTTCGGCCCATTCTCAAAGTCAAAGTCAGCTCAAGTTTGGTCTCATTACCAGATATTTCCCTTTGGTCCTCTTCCTAAATTTTCTCATTCCCGGTTGGTACCGTTTCCAGATAGTCCCAAATAATACCATTGTTGTAAATACCCCCTCTCGTTCGAAAAGCATGAGTCCCGATGACCGTAGCCGTCATCACTTCATCCATCGAGCTAAGGGACTCGCCAAAGAGGGACTTCCATCAGGTCAGTTATTGTAATCATTCCAATACCCTAGCATTTGGTTACATTTCCAGATTGGCCCATTCTCATTTGGTTCCATTCCCATTTAGGCCCATTCCCTTATAGACTCATTCCCATTTTTGCCAATTCCAACAACTCATACCCAATTGGTCCCATTCCCATTTCGACCTATTCTCACTTGGTCCCGTTTCCTGATTGTCCCATTCCCAATTGGTCCCGTTTCCAGATAGTCCTATTTCCAAATATTCCTATGCTTGGCAAATTAGGCCCCAGCCTCAACAATGCGCGTTGTATGTACCGGTGGTAATTATTGAGTAATGACCCTAGCACTAAGGAACTGTGATGAGGACATTTAAAATGGCTGATGTATACAAACCCTTAAAGCCGAATATGGTAGATAGGGACCATCAAACTGAACAACTTTTACTATGAAACCAAAATCGAGCAAAAAAAACAGAGGTTTCATACAAAAAATAATAACGAAAATATCAAAATGTATGAAACAGCTGATTTTTTCGCGATTTCAGAGTTGGTCCCATAGTAAAAGATGTTCTGTTTGATGATCCCTTCTCCTATATTAGGCATTAGGCGTTATTTTGTAACTAGAGATGTTACGAATATTCGCATTCGCATATGCGAATGGTTCGCATCGTTTTACACATTCGTATCGACATTCGTATTCCTATCAATCAATGCGAATTTTATGCGAATGCGAATGTGTGCATAATTTCATTAATTCAACCAGTAGAAAACGTTTATTTCACACGGGTAGTTTGTGTATTGTGATTGCTTGTTGATGTGGTCCACAGGGTCTACTAACAGAGTGGACCCTGTGGTGGCTTGGTTTGGTTTGTTGATTGTTTTGTTTTAGTTGCCAGTCTACTGTAATTCCTCTTTTTGGTAAACAAATAATTCAAAGTGTTTTAAAGTATTTTGTGAAAATTAGACAGTTTTTCACTATGGTACCGGGAAAGAAAAAAGGTCGCGATAGCGATTTTTTTATTTTACTTTATTGAACTTCGACTCTTACAATAATATAAAAGTGCACTTGAGTCATGTAGAAGCAAAGGCAGCAACATCCAGTTTTTGCAAAATGGCGGAAATCAATGTTTTTGGTTTCGAAGCTGTGCAGTTTAGTACTATGGGATATTGCTGTTTTTGTTACAAATCTATTATTTAAATGGCGATTTTATATGAGTTGTTGCTGTTTTTGCTGTAAATTATAAAAAGTCAAACGATGAAGCTGATTTCGCATAGCAGACTGCATTCAAAGTTGCTATAGTGAAAAAAGTGGATGTTGCTGCATTGGTTTCGAAGCAGTGCAGTTAAGTACTATTGGATATTGCTGTTTTTGCTGCAAACCTATGACTTTAATTGTGATTTTATATGAGTTGTTGCTGTTTTTGCTGCAATATTATTAAGTCAAACGATGAAGTCGATTTCACATTAGCAGACTACATTGAAAGTTGCAAAAGTGAAAAAAGTGGATGTTGCTACCTTTGCTTCTATATGACTCACTTGTGCGTTAAAAACCATGCAAGTTTTTACAAATTTAATTCACTAATGGATGTCGTCATAAATTATAGGTATGTTTATTATTATTTTGTATATACCTATGTTTTTCCCAATTTAGTAATAAAAAATATTTATTTATTTCAAATGGTTATTGTAATACTTGATGTCTTAACATTCGCATTCGCATTCGCACATTGGCATCCTAAATATTTGCATTCGCATTCGCGAATGTGTAAAATTTGACATTCGTAACATCTCTATTTGTAACACGTTGTTTAATTTATCATATATATCCTTTCCCAGATGGACCCAGAACCAATAGAATCTAAAGAAGAATTAAATCTAGTATCAAAACCGGCAGAAGAGTTGAACAGAGAATTCTTAGAGTCGCTACCGAAAGAAGAAAAGTGTGAGAAACCTTCAAAGATAACAGTGAAACCTGTGGAGCAGCTAATAGAAGACAACAGTGCGAAGTGTGGTGACAGTGAAGTGAAGTGTGACGTGAAAAATGTGATAGAAGAGGGTGATAAGAGACTTAGTGATGGGAGTTCGAACGAGATAGTGAATAGATTGAATTTAGGTGAGTTTTATTTAGATTTTAAATAAGCTTTTTTGAGACACGAAAAATAATTGTTTATTTATTTTATTTATTTATATTTCAAACTTACACAGCTATCATTACAGGATAATCCCAATTCGACATTGTGGGCATCTTATTTTTATATTATAATTCCTACTTACTATTAATAAAGAGTGGGAAAAATAAGTGATATAAATACAGGGAAAAAAAGAGGGTAGTTGGAGGGAAAGTACCCTAAATCACAGAATAATGATACTACCAGTATTCTAACTCGAGCCTGTCCTTGAAATACGTAACTTGAGCCGCGCGGTACGTCAACATACGATAGGGCTGCCTGCATCTATGTACAAAACTAGAAACAAACTCAAGTAGGTAGATGAAATAAAGTCAACAGTACCTATCTTCACCTACTTGAATTTGTTTCTAATTTCGTGATTGTATGTTATATTTTAGAAATAACGGTGATAGCGTGTTAGGTTGCCTAATAATTCAAAAGGTTATCATTTTGCTTTTAAATTAAATTTTGTCATATACAATTTATAATATGGTTTGGTAATAAGCAAATAGAAAAAGTGATCTGTAATTATTAACACTTAAGCCGCCGCGTAGATCACCGGTGACTTACGCTTAAAAATTGTTTTATAATTTTATTTTCCCCAAAGAAAGTTCTTACCTTTTTTGATATTGTATATGAAATCTGAAATTTTCTACAAACGTTTTTCTTATTGTTAATTTATTTTTAGTTTTTAATTCATGAATTGTATAAAACACTAGCGGCTGCCCGCGACTTCGTCTGCGTGGAAAGTTTTTTTGCTTTACCTCGGGAAAAGTACTTTTTTTCTGAAGAAATGATGTACCCTATGTCCTTCTCTGGACCCCTGACAACATGTCATGCAAAATTTCATGATGATCGGTTCAGTAGTTAAGACGTGAAGGCGTAACAAACAAACAAGCGGACTTTCGCATTTATAATATTAGTAAGGACTAGCGACCGCCCGCGACTTCGTCGGCGTGGTAAGTTTTTTGCTATCCCTCGAGAACAATTCTTTTTTCGGGATGAAAAGTACCCAATATTCTTTTCTGTACCCTTGACAACGTGTATACAAAATTTCATGATAATCGGCTCAGTAGTTAAGACGTGAAGACGTAACAAACAAACAAACTATAATTGTAAATCATTGTGCATCATTGACTTTGAACTAGATTTAATTATGATGACGCAGATGCTATACTCGTCTGACGTTAATAATGTAACACATTATCATTCTTTTTACCGTTTGGTTTATTTAAACTCTTATGGTTTATTTTAAACAGCACAATATACTCTATAGTTGCAATTCGCCATCGTGATCACAAAATACGAAACCACCGTTCGTTCGTCACTGCGGCGCATCCGCGACTGTAGCAGCCCGAACTCGAGGCGCATAGGTGTGGCTCGCATTTCGGCCGTTAGTACTAAGTTAGAATACTGGTAGTATCATTATTCTGTGCCTAAATATTGATGATGGCAAATTTTGCTGAAAGGAAACATTTCTCTGTATTTGGCGTCCAGTAGCAAAACTAGCCAAATAAAAAAAATATAAAAAATTAGCTTGAATGCCAATTTTTCAAGTTGGCAACACTATTTTGAATACCGTAAAATGCTGTAACTTTGCCTGAATTTTGACGTTTTATGTCTATCTATATCTCTGAACCTATTTATTGAAATGGTGTTCAATGAGTTTCAGCCGGAAAATAGACCTTATAATTTGCTATTTAGTAGCTAAATTCTTTTAAAACCATGCAGTGTTTTCAGTTACAAGCACGCAAAGTCGCCGGCAAAGTTGTAGGCAAAAGACCCAACTTTGCCTAGAAGGATATCTCAATAATAATGGTGTTGCTATTTGTATGATTTTTTCCCATATACATCAGACTTCGTGCCTATCCGTGGCATTCAAATTATGGCCATAAAGTTAACACATTTTTTTTCACCATCTATAGGCAAAGTTGTAGCTGGTTCCATAAACTTTCAATACAAAACTTAGGGTTGACTCAAAAAATATAGATTAAGTATTATTTGTATGTTGATAGTTTTTATTGAAGTAAATAATTCTAACGATACCCCATACACCCAAATCCGTTAAGGCATTTAGAAGTTATGGTGGAATAAAGAAACTCACATACCCACAAATATACATGAACCCTGAATAGATTACACTTTCTGTTTTTTGGGCAGTCGTGTAAAAATAAAGTTAATTTAAATACTTTAGCACGCTCCGCCTAATTTTTTCTATAAATTTATAAAATCCTAATAGTAGTAACCCTAGACCCAGGCAATATTGTGTCACTCAAGTTTCCAAAACACTGCACAACAATGCCTACTAAGTTAATTTATTCAAATCGTGTCTTTTCTTAAATATATCAACGGATACGGAAAATAGACACTCTTTTCTTTCCTTGGGTTCGCGTTAGAGTATATATTCTGTGCCTTGGGACGTTGGGACGTTAACACTTGTCAAATAACACCTTTTTTGTAGTCTAAACTTCAAAAGTTGCGAGACACCAAAAAAAAAAACTGCCAGTTCCTTCGAACTTTGATGCACATTTGACAGAATATTATTGGTGTAGCATTAAAAAAATATAAAATATGTTGCGAGAATAATGTAAAATTACTACCAAATGGTAAAAAATAAGAACAAACTGAGCAATCGCGATATATCGTAATTACAGATAAATCCGCAAAGTTGAGCTCAAATGGCAAAGTTGCAGCGTTCTACGGTAGTAAATTCGTTTGGCATCGAAATTGGTCTATTTCTGTAGAAATTATAGTTTAAAAAAATTTTTTTCATGTATACTGTTCCAAAACTTGCTTATTTCCTTATAAACACTATAAAATAACCATTTTCAAAACTTGTCCATACAGCCCATGAATTTTTAGATAGGTCGATAGCCATTATCAAAACTTGCCTACTTCGACAATAATTTAAATTTTCTAACATTGTTTCAATACAGCAGCATTTTCAGTACTTTCACAATGTATTTTACATGTTTTTTCCTGTTTTTAGATTGATTATTTCAAAATTATTCACTACCTACTGTAAATTGTAATAAAAAATGTGATTTAATCAGTTTACCATTTGGCAAAGTAGGCGGCAAAGTAGGCAACTAACAAAAAAAACAGCTGTTTCATACATTCTGGTCGAGTATGACTGACAACTTGTATGAAACAGCAGATTTTTTTTGTTGAGTTGCAGAGTTGGCCTCATAGTAAAATTTGTTCATATTCATGAGCACAATCACCACCTAAGAGGTTTTGCGTTTATTCATTAACACGTTGTATTTGTGTCTCTTCCCAGGTACCCCCGACTCCTTCATACAAGATACTAGAAGTCAACAAGAGTTCACCTCCAGCTCTTTGGCAACTTTGTCCGCGCTCGGAGACAAGTACAACGGGCACGACACACAGCAGGACCAGGTTCGATGCTTGACTGTAGTAAATTATAACAGGACACTCGTGATCGATTAGAACGGGCTAAGCCAACTCTTTGGCCACCGCAACTTTGGCCACCGCAACTATGGCCACCACAATTTTTGGGCATCACAACTCTTTGGGCATTACAACTCTATGGATATGATATACAATAAGTCCTTCCAGGTTCGATGCCGGACTGTAGTGCATTATTACAGGATACCAACCAGGATATTCCAACTCTGTCATATTGTCCGCGCTCGGAGACAAGTATAACGGGCACGACACAGCAGGACCAGGTTCGATGCTTGACTGTAGCATATTATTACAGGTTACTTGTGACCGACTAGAGCTGGCTAAGCCAACTCTTTGGATACCGCAACTTTGGCCATCAATCACAATTTAGTACTTAGTTAAAATGACAGGAATTAAACGCGTGCTAAAAAAGTTTAAAAGTGTACACAACTCTTAGGCCACTTAAACTCTAGTCAACAAAACTTTGTGGCCACCATCTGGCCACTAACGGACATGACACACAATAGGCCCTTCCAGGTTCGATGCCGGACTGTAGTGCATTATTACAGGATACCAGCCAGGAAATTCCAACTCTGTAGTCATATTGTCCGCGCTCGGAGACAAGTACAACGGGCACGACACACAGCAGGACCAGGTTCGATGCTTGACTGTAGTACATTATTACAAGACATTCGTGACTAAAGCTGGCCAAGCAAACTCTTTGGCCACTACAATTTTTGGGCATCACAACTCTAGCCAACAAATGTTTTTGGCCACCATCTGGCCACTAATGGACATGATACACAATAGGTTCTTCCAGGTTCGATGCCCGACTCTAGTACATAATTATAAGATACTTAACCAATCAGGATACTCCAACTTTTAAACAACGTGTTTGGAGACAATTTAAACAGGCATGAGATATAGTCGGATCAGGTTCGATGCCTGACTTTACTTGTTATAAGAATGCAATTGAAAATTAAAATATTAATACTTAATAAAAATAAAAATCTTTATTGGCCAAAAAAATATGTCTTCAGTTATGTTGACAAGGGGGTAGCTCATAACTCAAATGAGCCCAATGTGGATTGGTGGGTGTTCACGACTGCATTGTGGTGGCGACCGACGCAATGGCTTCCGAAGCTTGGTTAAGATAGTAATAAAAGACATAATAACATATTAAATATTATGTAGCTACTTACCATTCTTAGGTCCATCATCCTGTGACGATACGTTGGAAAATAAAAAAAAACAAAATCAAATTAAACAAAAGAACATTACTTATGGTCGGTCATGGGATGGGTGATCAAAATTTATTATCTCGAGATGGCACGTTAAGTCATCAGTTCCGGCTGTATTTGCAATCGTTAACACCTACCAATCCGCATTGGGCCCGCGCGCATGTTAAGCCATAAGTTCCTGCTGTCGTTAACGCTCATAATTTCAATGAGGATCAGTAACGATTTTTGTTTAGTGGCTTATCAGAAAGCTTATGCCATCACATGATCAACTGTGAAGAAATTTTTGCGATATCTCTTAACCTGACTTCTCAGGTTATAAGAGCTAAAACATGCTAAAACACTGTTATTTTGGGGGGGTCCTTATGACGTCATCGCGACGTACGCGAACCTTATGCCGTACGTGATAAAGCACATATTGCATTGAGCTTGGCATTTCCTTCAAAACCTTAATAACTCAACCATTTCTAAACGGTTTTCAAATAATCTTTCACTAAGTTCCATAGCTATTAACAGCGAACTAAAATCTATGGAATAAACATTCTGCTCAAAAAATGGCACCATATGAAAAGTACAACTAAGTGGATAGAGCTAAAAATGCTGGCATTTCATTATGCAGCACAAAGCGTTTGAACACTGCTTACTTATTAGTGATAATTTGTATACTCATAAATATTTTCTATACTTAAACGAAAAAATGAGATACCTACGTTTTTTCTGCATCGGTTTTACTGCCTACTTTGCATCTTTTACAGCATTTGACTAAAAAGGACGTCATTTCTAATAAACTCTTTCTTTCTATCTTTTCTCTACAATACAAACTGCAATTTATTGAAAAGAACACTAACGTCAGGCCCGACTTTTCGGCTTCGTGGTGCCTTTTTTTTAAGCAATATTTGTTTGCAATTACACTTCCATAGATTTTAGTTCGCTCTAGTAATATGATTTTATATTATATCAATAAAACTATAGGATCCAAACCTGTTTTATGATGTTTTTTGTATAGAAGAATAATCGGCCCATGCCGGCGGGGCGCAGTTCTCTGCGCGCTGTCCGCGTGAAGCCCGGCCCGCGCCCCGCGCCCCCCGCCTCCACGCGTGAGTATACAATACAAGGTTATTTTTAGTTAAGGCTTTGATGCATACGAACCCATATATGGTTCCTGAAAAAAAATGGTAAATGAGGTACTTTTTGAAAAAAAAATGTATAATTAATTTTGAAGCTTTAAGTTCACATTCACTTAAAAATTTTTTTTTATTCATTAATTTAATTTATCATGCAGGTTTTGACAAACCGTTTTGTATCTCACCTCTCTTGGGTTTGATCAGACCATCAAAATGAACAACTTTCATTATGGGACCAACCTTGAGATCGCGAAAAAAAATCAGCTGTTTCATACATTTCGATGGAGTAGTTGTACTATCCGCGTCAATTGGTAATGCGCCTGGCGGCCATGATTTTAACCTCAAAAACGAAAAACAATTGTAATTTTCTCATATACCTAGGCCCTTTCTTATTGAAAATAAGAATTCAATAATTAATATATTATATTACCTATTAGAATTTTACTGTTTTTTGTCATTTTTAGTTGCGGATGACGATGATGTGTATGTTAATTTGACAAGGTTCCAGCGCATTACCAATTGGCGGGGATAGTACCAGGGCTCCGTCACTCCGCGCGCGACTATGAAACGCTCGGCGTCCTCTGAGAGGACAAATTTCATACATCAGAAAGGATAAGACCTACGCGATAGAAAGAGAGGCAACTACTAAGTGAATGTTTTGGAGCGAATGGAGCGCTGTTCGACCTGAATTGCACTTTATTGTGTCGGGGCTAGAGTCGCTATTTATTTAAACGATTCTGCGGAGTGCAAATTCTGTACGCTAGTACTATTGTCTATTCTGTGGTTGTACGTTTGTATGGAACAGCTGATTTTTTTTTCGTGAGGTTTTTTTCAACCCCAAGAGAGGTAAACAGTGATCCACTTCAAAGTCACTAGAGAATAGAAATGGTAAAGAGTAAATTTTTAAAAGGAATTAATTAATTGGGTGACTGGAAATAATTAAAGGCGACTGTTAATGGGATACTTAAATGCTGAATTGGGCAGCGGTTTGTTTTTTGGGCGACAAATTGTGGATTACAAAAATACGTAAAACGGCCGACTACATGTGGAAGACAAATAATTCAAGTCAATTATTTAAATTAATATTAAGGAGGATGAGAGAAATATGAATGTATTTAAGTTTTGAGATGCGGGATTTATCGGAAAAGCAAGTCAATTGCACGGCCTTAGGACTTAGGCCAAGAGTACCTGATGTCACATGACGTATATATAATCTTAAATTTTTTACCGGAAGTGGAAGATTTTCTCAAACTTCCGGCCAATTTTATTTGCGATAATCGTTTGATTCTCGCTCAGCTCAACTTTTCCGACCGTGTGCCATGCATTTCATCGTGATGTCATATGACGTAGGCAATATTGTCGCAGGCTTACGGACTATAGGGGACTTTTCCTAGATTAAGGCTAAAGTAGATGTGTAGGGTCAATTTGACCCGCTATTTATATAGTAGATATGTAGGACTCCGATCAACAATATCCTAGATAAAGAAATAGCGTCCCACTTACAAACTTTGCGCTTATTTTGTACAAATTCACATTTTATATCACGTATTTTGTACAAAATCTCTTTTTTTTATTATTACTTGGTGCAAAATAAGCGCCCAGTTTGTAAGTGGGTCTAGGATGCTATTTGAGGTGCCACTTTTGAGACTCTGACCGGACATCTAAGGTATTCTTGATCGAAGATCTGTAGGGTCAATTTGACCCGTTATTAATATACTCTATCTTCCATTGACCTAGCCAGGGCAGACTTTCTTCGGTCGAAGCCAACTTTTTGGAGGGGTCGGTCGGTATGTTAAAAAACTAAATATGCCGGGGGGGAGGGGTTTGAACTCTATCTTCCATAGCACCGACGCTTACTTTTCTTAGTTTAAAGCCAAGTAGATATGTAGGGTCAATTAGACCCGCTATTAACCTACTCAATCCCCAACAGCGCCCACGCTCCCCACCTGCACTCCGTCGGCCGTAGTCACCACGAGCGCGTCGTCCATCAACAACTTCGGCATCCATCGCCCGCCCGCGCCCGCGCCGCCCGACGACGACGAGATCATAGAGGTAATGAACGACAAACAAAGTGACTCCCTCATTATTATCTACAAGGTGAAATCGAAAAAGTCGACAAAGGTCAATGGGCATTTTGTACGGACGTTTGACCTATGGCGTACACAAATGAAATAGGGCTAGATATGTAGATAAATGTATCTGCTACTCAGTGATATGGGTCGCATTCTTGTAGGACATGTTTTATTTTTTATCATTATATCGTCATTTCAATAATAAATAAAATAAAATAAATAAATAAAGAGAATACAAATGTTTATTATGCTTGTACATAACATTTTCACAATGCTGAAAGTAAAAATTCACAGATCTCGTGCCTTTCACGACCTCCTGGTACATTGAAAATAAATTTGACGACCTGAGTGGCGCAGTGGTAAACATGCCGCCTACCACGCAGAGGTCCCGGGTTCGATTCCCGGCCGGGCAGAAATTGAAATGATGAATTTTAATTTCTGTGACGGGTCTGGGTGTTACTATGTATAATAAGTATATATTTAAAAAGTATATAAGTAGTATATCAGTTGTCTAGCACCCATATTACAAGCTTTGCTTACTTTGGGGCTAGATGGCGCTGTGTGAAATTGTCCAAGCATTTTATTTATTATTATTTATTTATTTATTTAATTTAATGAATTTAACAAAATATTTTCTTATTCTATTTTTATAGACATGAATATTTTATTGAAAGGTAACCTAAGTACTATGTATAACTGAAACATCTGAATTTCTACATAAAATAACCAAATAAAAAAAAATTACAATAATTTTGTCAAAAGAATAACGTGTTTCATTTGTTCAATAAATGTAATTATAACTTCTTGTTTCAGGTCCCCTACAAGCCAAAAACCCCCGAAATCATAGACTTAGATGAATACCCCGAAAGCCCCCAGTCAATAAAAAAGAAAAAACTAGACATTCTCAAAGAGAGAGGACTCGAAGTCACCGCTGTCCCTTTCTGGCCTTTAGCCCACCTCACGGGCCAAACGCCCCCCCTTATAACCCCCGCCCCTATGCTAATAAACCCCGCCATGCAACACCAAATTACCACCCAAGCATCCCTATTCCAAATGTACAATATAATCCCACCGAATTACAACGGGGTTCAACCCCCTAAAGTCATACAAGGCACCGGGATTTATGGGTCAAGTGGACCTGAAAAGACTGTGTACGGCAACCCTAAAGACCCTTTTATGCCCCCACCACATGTCTTACATGGTGTCCCATTAAAACCAGCTAGAACTGTTCCCCAAACGACTATACCCCAAGATATTTTAGACTTAACATGTAAAACAGATTCCCCCAAACCAGCAGTCGAAATAGTTAGGGTTCCCTCAACGCCATCCCCATCTAAAAACAACCCCCAAAATTTAAGTAAAAATTACAAACTAGTCGATGGTAAAGCAGTCGTGGGTTCAAATTTAGAAATCACTTTAGTTAACCCTAAAAGTCAGACCCCAGCTAAAAACAGAACCCCTCAGAAAAGGTCTTCGAATGGGAAATTCATGTCTAGTAAGACCCCCACCCCCCCTAAAGAGGCGAGGTCTCAGGCTTCACCTTCGGGTCCTAAGAAGAACCCAATTGTGGTCCCCAATTACCAAATCCACGCGAGAGATGATGTGTCGCCGACTAGTTCTACGGGTGAGTTTTTGACACTTTTTACATGGTATACCGGGTGTTCCAAAACTTTGCCACACGGAGGGAAAGTACCTTAAATATTGAAGACTAGCGGCCGCCCGCGACTTCGTCTGCGTGGAAAGGTTTTTTTTACTATCCCTCGGGAACAATACTTTTTTTCGGGATGAAAAGTACCCTATGTCCTTCTCTGTACCCCTGACAACGTGTATGCAAAATTTCATTATGGTCGGTTCAGTAGTTAAGACGTGAAGGCGTAACAAACAAACAAACAAACAAACGGACTTTCGCATTAATAATATTAGTAAGGATAGCACGGGCGTAGCCAGGGGGGGGGTTTTGGGGGTTCAAACCCCCCCCGAAATATACAATAGGCATCATCTATTTATTGATCTATAACATTAAAATAAAGTTAGGCAAGGCGAGGAGTATAAATTATTTAGCCCAGTAAACGAAAAGGTGTAGAGGGAAATGATTGGAACACAATTTTTGACTTCGTAACTTTGTTTGGACCAGTTAGGAGGTGAACATATCAAAAGTCCCCGCCCCGGTAGCCCTTATACCGGGGGGAGGGGGGGTTTGAAGGTCCTATTTTTCGGTTTTTCAGATATATCTCGAAAACTATGCATTCCAGCGACATGAGTTTTTTTACAAAATGAAAGCTGATTAAATTTGAGACAAGATTTATTATGTCCTAGTGTAGTAAGCCTAAGGAGACTGAAAAACTATTTGCGTAACACAACGAGTGAAAACAGACTGAACGGCTTGGCTCTCATGAATATACATTTTGGGATCGAAATTGATGCGGAAGAAGTAGTGGATATCAGTGGCGTAGCGAGAGGGGGGGCGGAGGGGCGGACCGCCCCGGGCGGCACTTTTTGGGGGGCGGCAAAATTTCACAAAAAATAATATAAAAAAAATGAGTACTACACTATCATTGATTGTAACGATTTTGACTAAACCATCATTCGACAGCCCCGGAGCGCGCGGCGCGCTTCGCACGCCGCGACTAGGCTCTATGATTGATTAACATGATTTTAACCAAATCATCATCACCGTATGACCCGGAGCGCGCGGCGCGCTGCGCACGCCGCGACTAGGCTACGCTATCGTTGATTGTAATGATTTTGACCTAACCATCATCACTGTATGTCCCGGAGCGCGCGGCGCGCTCCGCACGCCGCGACTAGGCTACACTATCGTTGATAGTAATGATTTTGACCAAACTATCATCACCGTATAGCCCGGAGCGCGCGGCTACCTAGAAGATTATGCACCGAAAAAAAACCCGAAGAGTTAATTTTTAGTGAATAAATAAGGTAGGTAGGTATTAATGATTTTTTTTTTAAGAAAATACTGATTTTCTTGACTTATAATGAAAATAGGGGGGCGGCAAAATTCGAGTCCGCCCGGGCGGCACAAACACACGCTACGACACTGGTATATTTAATTATAAAAGATATATTTAAGAAAAAAACCAAAAGACTGATCCTCTAATGCCCATGGGTTCATTTCATAAGAATATAAATGTCATTTCATTTACATTGTTGTAGTTTTATTTTCTTAAAACCCCCCCCGATACAGAATTCTGGCTACGCCCGTGAAGGATAGGAAATTTTACTGAAAGAAGACTTCATTTTGATTTTTAAAATAATTGGAACTGTATTCAAAGATTTTCGAAAAATCGCATGCCTTAGCCAGGAATCAAACCTACCAAATTAGAAAAAAAACAGTCTTTTATTTTTACGATACCGATCGGAAGAGTTACTCGTTAAGATTATTTTTTGTTAAGTAACACAGCATCTTAAACAAAAGGAAGACCATGAAACTTTACATTTAAATTTTAATGATTACATATTGTATCAATTTGTATAGGAAATAATGCGATATTTAAAAAAAATCTTTGAATACAGTTCGCATTAATTTTTAAAATAAAATGAAGTCTTCTTTCAGTAAAATTTCCTATCTTCAATATTTAAGGTACTTTCCCTCCGTGTGGCAAAGTTTTGGGACACCCGGTATATTTTTATTCTGTGTGATCAAGATCATTTATTATTATTATTATAAACAAACCTAAGGCCCTTCTTACATGGCGCTACTGAAAATAAACTGGTTGCAAACTCTAATCACCAACGAGTTTCGGAATAGTCACAGCACTAGTATTTCAATGGCCGTCCGTACACGACGCTACCAATTGCCAACTGGTTTGCAACGCGTCGGCAATGCGTTTGCAACTAATCACTCGCAACCGGGGGGTAATTACGTAACTTTGTTGCAATCAACTCTGACAGAAATCGCAGTTACATTGCTGCTGTGGTAAGAACCAATGTGACAACTATCTTAACTAAAGCCGCAATGCAACCGCGCTTTCAATCGATTTCAATCGAGAATTGTTAGCAACAGCTTTACGTAATCAAGGTACGGGTCATGCTGGTCGCGCGCAACTGATTGCCAACTGCAACTGGAAACAGGTCTATTAACAAAAAAGAATTACGATAGTCGGACGATCTTTTAATCGATTTACTTGATTTTGAACCTTATACATGAGTTAATAATGACAAGGAGTGGGATTGAACATCGTACGTTTATCGCGATACTTTATCGTAATAGGCGCTTTGTGTAGGTTTTTCAACTAAATTTGGTAGCGCCGTGTACGAATCTTTGTCACTAACTAGTTTGCAACTATAGTTTCAAACTGGTTTCGTCATTTTTGAGTCGCTTCGTGTAAGAAGGGGCTAACTGTTTGGTGTAACTAATTTTGTTGTTAGATATTGCTTCGAAGTCCTTTATCATAGTTTTCACTGAACAAATGCCATGTTTTTGTATGCTTGAAATCGTGTTGATTTTGGGACTAAAAATGGCATAATTTTCAAGATTTATTGAAGTCTCAAACTTGTTTGTCAATGAATCTATCCAACAATCTATTTATAAACGTTGAACTGTACTTAACTTACAGTAATGCTTTTTGTAAATGTTTCGTCAATGCAAGCAAATTCACTAATACAAATGAATCCAAATAAAAAAGTACATATTAAAGATTCATTAATTCCACATAGATTTTTTATGTTTACTAAGAAGGTGACTGTACTCACGTCTAAAAATAAGGGTGCTACAACCGAATGTCGAAGTAGTTCTCTTCACATTGGTGAGATGGCGCTGATCTTCAGCGGAAACGTAAAAAGTATTAGAAAATTTCGCCACATCCATCAGCGGCTTGGTAGCATAATTGGTAGTGCATTGGGCCGGAATCCTAAGGGTGCGGGTTCGAATCCCGTCTAAGTTGCTACGGGTGAGCCGATTTTTTCTAATATTTTTCATTATTTATTCATCTTAATATAAAAATAGCATTGTGAATGCAAAAATCTAAAAGTTTATAAGTATACAGTTTAGAACTTTGTCACTTTGTTGTAGTTTTTCCATGGTGGTTGTGGTCCGGTCCGGTGGTCCGGTGGATCGCGGACGGACGGACGGTCCACCGTGGTCTGATGTAGTGTCATGTAACCTATGTTACAAAAGTAAAAGCTGTTAGAGTGACAATGTTCTAAACTGCATACATAGGACATCATCCGTTTTGGTCCAAATGTGAAAGTGCCGGCCAAAAAGCAAAAGTGCTTTATTCTGATAGATTTTGTCCGCCTAAGCATTTCTTATTATGGCACCGAAGCTGTAGCACTTGATTTTAATTGAGTTCAAAAAGTCTGTCTTTTCATACATTTTGACACAAATGTGAAGCGGTGCTACAGCTTCGGTGCTATAATAAAAAAGGCTTAGATGGACAAAATATATCAGAATAAAGCACTTTTGTCTTTTGGCCGGCACTTTCATATTTGGACCAAAAATGTATGAAATGTGGATGATATCCTTTAAAGACTCTAGAGTCTGGTAAACGAAAGATGAGACTCGGTTGAAAAAGGAACTAATTATGCGCTTTATTTTAGAGGTCAGTTTCCAATAATTTATTAATTTATCAGGGAAAGTGGCGCCAATCATTTTAGTAAAACGTCAGGTTCCGAAAATGTCAAGTTCCCGAAATGTCATGTTCCTGAAATCAGTCAAATACCCTATTCATCATCATTTGCTCCTCTATTATAACAGGGATCTTGACATTTCGGGAATTTGACATTTTGGGAATCTGACGTTTTGGGAACGTGACATTTTGAAACCGCTTGACATTTTGGGAATTTGACATTGTGGACTGAAAGGTCTACATCATGGATTCCCAACCAGGCGGCCCCCCAAGAGAGGGGGGGTCTAGAGCTAGCCAAAATCCATAAAAATCATATTTTGTCACAGCGGGATACGTAGTGCACTTTTGTGTTTATTTTTGATACTCCACTAGAATTTTATTAAAAGTAAACACAATTACTTAAACAACGTTTTACAAAATAACCCCTAATGAAGACTATGGTAGATAGATAGGGATGGGACCAACTCTGAAATTGCGAAAATAAATCAGCTGTTTGGGGGCGTCCATTAATTACGTGAGGCATTTAGGGGGGGAGGGGGTCGAGCCTAATCTCACCCAATCTCACGTGGGGGAGAGGGGGGTCTTGGCAAATATACACGTAATTTTTTTTTCTGCAGGAACAGTATCGCGACAAAACTAGGTTAAATAAAGTTAAACGTTTTTCTTACCCAAAAATGGCTAAATCCTAAACAATAATGATTATTTTAATAAATGCAAAGCAAGCAAGCACAGATTAACGTAATCACACTAAAAATACACGTTTTGAAAAATCTCAGGCGAGATTTATAGGGGGGGAGAGGGTCGAGCCAAATCTCACGACATCTCACCAAGGGGGAGGGCGGGGGGGGGTCGAAAAATCGCCAAGTCACCTCACGGAATTAATGGACGCCCCCTTACATACAAAAATTAATAACGAATATACAGCTGTTTTTTTTTTCACGATTTCCGATTTGGTCCCATAGTAAAAGTTGTTCAGTTTGATGGTACCCCTAAAAACCCCTAAATAACCCCTAATACCGAATATGGTAGATAGTACCATATTCGGTATTAGGGGTTATTTATTAACACGTTGTATTTTCATCGTTTCTTATTGGGTGGGGCGCACAGGGTAAAAGTTTGGGAACCCCTACTCTACATGTTCTAATTTCTATTATCAGGTTCCCGAGACAGTCAACCGAGCCAACCCACCCTAAGCAGCATGCTCGCCGCGCAGGGGGGGCTCGCGCTACTGGGCCTGCAGAAGGGGGGCTTCGGGGGCGCCGGGGGGGGCTTCGGGGGGGCCGGCGGGGGCTTCGGGGGGGCCATGGGCGCCGACGGGTACGCGCGCGCGCTCTACCAGCTGGGTCATTTGGACCCGCGGCATTTAGCCGCGTATAGGGACGTGCTGGCTAATCAATTTAGAGGTTAGTAATAGTAATGTTATATTACTCATTTGTGTATTACCTAAATCACAAAATAATTGACTTTTATAGCCATTGTCACTCGGAATGATGTAAGGATTCTAACTATACCCCATACATCCAAATCCGTTAAGCCATTTAGAACTTATGGTGGAATAAAGAAACTCACAAACATACATGAACCCTGAACACATATACGCTCCTATTTTGGGCAGTCGTATGAAATCAAAAAATCCGGACAAGTGCGAGTCGGACTCGCGCACGAAGGGTTCCGTACCAAAAAACAGCAAAAAAATCACGTTTGTTGTTGTTATAGCAGCAATAGAAATACACGATCTGTGAAAATTTCAACTGTCTACCTGTAGTCGTTATCAATATGGAGCAAAAAACGGCAAAAAAATCACGTTTGTTGTATGGGAACCCCCTATAAAAATTTATTTTATACTGTTTTTAGTATTTGTTGTTATAGCGGCAACAAAAATACATCATCTGTGAAAATTTCAACTGTCTAGCTATCACGGTTCATAAGATACAGCCTGGTGACAGACAGACAGACGGACAGCGGAGGCTTAGTAATAGGGTCCCGTTTTTACCCTTTGGGTACGGAACCCTAAAAAATGACTTCGCCCGCTTACATTGCGTAACGTAACAAATTCATTAATATTATTTCTTCCTCAAATGCCATAGTACAAATAATAAAATTGTAGATGAAATTTACTCTGCAGTTAATCTTCTATTGTTAATAAAAGGTATAGAAAATTGTTAGCTATTATAACTCAATTTAAATTATTTGGTTTGAAAATAACAAAATAGTAACATGATAGATACTTGTGCTACATAGCATAGGAGGGCTTCGGAGGACTACACTAAACCAGGCTAGGCGCACTCCGCGCTTTAGGTACAAAGCCACAAGTAGGTAGCGGGTCCGTCCGGACGGACTAATTTCAGAGGGCTACCGCGTGCCGGCTGGGTCGCACATTAGCAGTTTGATTTCGATAGTATGCCTTAATACGAATAAAAAGGATCCGAACCTCACGTTTTTTACTCTTGCAAAAGTTCCAAACGACATCAAAACGTCAGAAGTGCTTGTCTACTAGGTACCTAGTTAGTAACTAGTATCCGTTTATTCTTAGGTATTTACTTGTCTTATTTGCTAAACAATCTTCGCCCAACTATTTATTGAAATAATAATTTATACATTAGGTACTAACTTACCTACCTACTTTCGAAATAAAATTAATTATAATTACAATTTCATTTCGTAATAAAGCCAATTGCTTTAAAGCCAGCATGTATAGTCTGATGTGGCTTTGACTGTACCTAGCCTATGTTTTTTTAAACGTATTTAACTACACATTATTTCACAAACACGTAACTTGTAATAAATTAACTAGCAGTTATTTAATTATTATTTAAAAGAAGAAACCCTGAAGTCGTTAGAAGAGATAAGAGCTACGCGATAGAAAGAGATGCAACTTCTAGGTGAATATAACTGTACACGGAGAAAAAAATATTTTACAATATTACCAGATTGTATAGTAGTTATGATTCTGTTGTAGGAAAACAGATTTTAGCTATGATTAACAGATTTATTTTTTATAACAACAAGTCATATTTTTGTTATTACTAGAATATTCTAGTTAGAATATTCTAGTACACGGAAAACTCTGATATCGTTTTGGTAACCATCTAATAGTTATTGAGTAAAATATGCATTTAGCTTACAACACTTTTCGATAATTGCGATGTTTACAATATTGATTTATTTTGTTCACCATTATCTAGTTTAACACACCAATAATAAAGTTGTATTTACAAAATCTTTGTGTAAGGTCCACCATAACTTATTCATTTACAGGTACTTACTTTTCTTGTACCTATTAGCGGATTTTTAATACCCATTACTATAATCGAGATTTCTTGATTACTATGAATATTTTGCTCATAACATAAGAATAAATTGCTCATAACTAGATACGTTTGCTGTTGTCTAACATACTCTTTTTAATGATAACAATAAAGATTAGTACCAGCAACAATAAAAAATGTTGGCATTACAATATTATTGCACACTAAACAAAACATTATTCACGTGTAGCGAAAAATTGTAACTGCGGCCCCCCGCGTCCCTCCGCGGCCGCCCACAGCGCCCAGCGCGCAGTCTTTCATTTCATGTAAAGTGTAAAGCATCAAACGCAGCTCTGAACCATGTTTTCCTTCCCAATTACTTTTAAAGTGAACAACTTAAATTAGGTCATAAAAACTGTCTCAGACAATGTGATTACTTATGTGTGTTATGTGATGAGTGTTTATACATAATATGCTCGGATGGGCAGGTGGTGTAACTAGGCTGGATCATGTCAGAAACACACACATAAGAGGCACCTTCAAAGTGAGACCTATCCCAGATAAACTACAGGAGCGCCGTCTGCAGTGGAAAAGACACGATATGAAGCGACCATCGGACCACATGACCAGAAAAGTGCTAGATATCGAAACTAAACCCCGATGATGAGGAAGACCCCGAATCACATGGATGTCCATAGTAAAGTTGTCCAGAGTAAGAACCTCAAAGAAGCTCAAGTCAGCAAAGTGACGACCCAGGACCGAGCTACCTGGAGATGCATGATACGAAGGACTGACCCCTTGCTGACCCCAAATAAAATGGCAAAGGGCCAGGCAAAGAAGATGTGATGAGTGTTCATATCGGAGTGTTCTGTTTTTGAAAAAAAAAGTGTTACGAACTTTAATGTGTTTTGCTACCAAAATTATTGCCATACGCTCACTAATCTAAAAGTGCGAATGATAATTTATGTTGTGTTACATTAAGGGTGCCAATTTAAAAATATAACGATTAATTAAAAAAGGTTTGTTTTTATCCATTCCATTCCATTTAGGATTTAGATTTTCTGTCTATGTTTCAGGTCACCACACCTATACCACAAACACCATTATTGCGGACGTCTAAACCAATATACTGCCAAGTTAAACAGAATAATGTTAAACACCTTAGGTAAGTCTTCGCCGCAAGAAAAGCATGATAAAACGCACATGCTTTCGTTGCGGCGAAGACTCACCTAAGATGTTTAACCTAATTCTGGTTAAGTTGACAGTATATTATAGTTTCAGTCCGCAATAATGATATTTAACACAACTATAAAACCTGGTAAACTCTACAATATGTGTAGTAAACAGAAAATACTGTATATTTAACAGAAACAAAAAATCTGGTATCCTCCACTACCGCGTATAGTAAACAGAAATTGCTGATTATTTCAGTCCACTAAAATGATATTTAAGACTACAAAAAATCTGGTAGTCTTAAAACTACACATAGTAAACAGAGATTTTTGGGCTTTTCAAGTCCGCAATAATGATATTGAACACTACTGAAATATCTGATAAACTCTACCCTTTCCTATAATGATGGCTATAGATAGGTTTTGTATACTACACAAAATTTGTTTTCTACGATACTAGGTAAGTGGGTAATAGGAACTAGAAATTATGTTGTAAAGAAGTAGAATTTTCTATTAATGTGTAAAAAAAGTATAGTTGTCACATATAATACAATAAAATCTAGTCGAATTTACAATATTCTGCTAAAGTCAACTAGATTTTTTTCTCCGTGTAGGCAAGAGAGCGGCGTGCAACCTGAATTGCATTTTATTGGGTATGAAATAGAGTCGTTATTTATTTAAATGACTTTGCGGAGTGGATCTTCTGTACTTGTACTATTATGTATTCTGTGACTAAACTAAAAACCGTCACACAAATATTATATTCTGGGCTACAGTCGCTATTGGCGTAAACGCCTACAAAGTTTTTTTTTCATTCAATCCCTTTAAGGCGAGGTGGTAGTGAAAGTGGTGCCGCCACTACATTTATTTTTATTACTCGTAAACCAAGTCAATATTTAAAAAAAGCTCAAGTAATAATCTCCTAAATTTTCTCTAATATTTTTTGAATAACTCTTCAACAGTTTTCATTCTTTCTGTAAGACGTGACTTGGTTTACGAGTAATAAAAATAAAGCCACTTTCGCTACCACCTCGCCTTAATGTATTTCTTCTAAGTGAAATTATTAGACTGTAATTCCTATGACTCAAAGTTTCAAATTTTATAACACGACAACAAAAAGCTTCGCGACAGGGCGATAATGTGGCCTCAGTTAATATCATTATTTGTAAAAAAGTAATTTTAAAATACAATGAAGGCTTTTTACAGTGATATTAAAAAAATTAAAATAGTAGGTAACTATTTGCCTCACTCAAGAAGCTTATACCTCCCTTGCACGGCCAGTGTCATAGTGAAGATAGGAAAAATGTCCTTGAGTGACGTGACGGCTTATTGCAACCTCTTTCTTTAGTGTTACAATACGTGTTCGTTGTTCGTTCGTTCGTGAGAAACGAAAACGTATTGTAAAACGAAAAGAAAGAGATAGCAATAAGCCGTGACGTCACTAAAGAGTCTTTTTCTATCTTCACTATGATACTAGGCGTGCAATCTCTAGATGGTGTTGATACTCTTCGAAGCTTAGTAAAAAAATCACATTGACACATATTTTTATCAACGCCATCTATCGAGCCTACAGTTTATTGTCATTAATTAAATAATTATAATGTTAATTGTCAACAGGTTACTCCGGTCTCCTAAGTATGGGCGCTGCGAACGGCCCCCCCACAACCAAGAACTGATTCTAGTCCGCCACAGCGATGCGACAAACGTTTGTCGCGAGTCGCATGTCGCAACTATGACGTGTAGTGATAGTGGCTGGCAGTGAAGTGAAGTTTACAGATTATTAGTTATTTATTTAAAATTACTGCCAGTTACTGTGTTAATAAATAATTGAATTAAATAGGTAGTTATAAATAATACGAAATGTTTAAATTACCGACTGATGCATCGACGCTTATCTCGAAATTAAATGTGAAATATTGTAAAGCCGGTTTCCATATTGGTTATTTATTGTTAAAGCTCTGTTCGTGTTGAATTGAAGCAATAATTTAAAAAAAAACTTCACGTAATAAAAATTGCGTTAACAAAAGTTCTTATAATTAATTTCAAACGATTTTTAGAACAGAGTTACGTAATCAGGGGTCTGGTATATGTCTAAATGGGTTTACTTCATACAGAGACCATACAACAAGTGTGACTTCATAATATCAACAACGAAAACGTCAACACCATGTAATCAACAATGTAACATTTCAAAGAATCAAAACATAAAATGGTTTAAATGTCAATAGTTTATGTCAACTACTGGCATCAATTACTTATATTAGCATTTAAAAAAACTTATTTTTTGAATGAACCACAATATTTGAATTAATCAACAATCAATACAAATTAATGATAATTAAGTAATACTACAGTTATATGCAATTTTTATATGATAAAAGTCATTTAAGAACCCGTAGCGATTTTGCCGCTCTCTCGCTCGCACATTTCATGTTTTCTTAAGATTTCTTAAATCTGAGTTCGTAATTGGAAAATGTGTCTCGGCCATTTTTCGCAATATAAGATTACAGACATTTTAACATATATTTCAGTTTCGAGTTGCTGAAGTACAAAAAGTTATCGTATTTGCCAGTTCAAATAACTGTTAGAAACGACAGCTTTTTGTACTTTAGCAAAAAAAAACGGAAATATATTTTAATAAAATCTCTGTAATCTTATAGTATAGCGAAAAGTGGCTGAGACACATTTTTCAATTACGCACTCAGATTTAAGAAATCTTGAGAAAACATGAAATGTGTGAGCGATAAGGCTGCAGTCAGCGGCACAATGTGTACGGGCTCTTAACTATGTTTGTCGTAGATAATTTAAAAACGTTGCCATTTTGATTGTTGATATTATGAAGTAAACCCTGTCAAAGGGTATCTTGTCTATATTTTATAATTCTTGTTAACCAAAGAGAATATAATATTCATAATGGTAACAAGTCGTTTTACAATATAGAAACCGGCAATTAAACACGCTAATAATAAATAATACGTCACCGAGTGATTGTTATCATCGAAAATTAATTAATTCATTGGACCCACAGTATTTTAAGGATGTCCATTTTGACTTTCATATATTATTATTGTTACCCCATTATTGAGAATTGTTGAATAGTTACTACCTAACTAGTAAATTAACTAGTAATAAACCTGTCAAAATGTCATTTGACAGAAAACCACCGTTTAACTATTCACCGACTATACAATAATTAATTCAGCACATTCCATTGAAGATTTTTAATTAATTTCGTTAAATAATTACTTATTTTGTTTCTCAATGTTGATAGGAGATTAAAAAATAACCATTGAATGTTCACGAACTTTCGCACAATTAAGGAAATACACTTGAGAGCAAAAAAATCGACTCATATTTAGTTTCTTTTAATTCTTTCCGAAAATCAGATGAGATAATAAAATAAAATTGATACATTTCAATGATAAATTAACGAGCTCTAAAATGGTACCAATTTATGACCGAGCGAGCGCGAAGAGTCTCCGTTTCAGCTTGGACAAAAATGCTTTCGAATGTCTGTCAGTCTGTTCTCATCTACAGGTCGCATATTTCGTTAAATTTTGTGAGCAGGTTGATAATTATAAAGTTTTATGGCCATCCGGTTTTACGAAATTTTCCAAAAACCTAATTAAATTTCAGCCATTTTCAAAAATATTCAAAAATCTCAAACGCGAATTATACAGCTCAATTATTTACATTCACTTGATTCTGTGCTGAAAAAGGTTGAATGAAACTTAGCAGAGTTGATTTCTTTGCTCTCAATAGAATGTTTTGAAAATGATTGTTACTTGTTGTCGACCAAAAATAATAGATTAATGTGTTTTAATATTAAATTAGGTAGGTATCTTTGTCTGTTTGTGCGTCCCACTGCTGGGCAAGGGTTTTGAAGGACCCCGGTTTTATTTTTAGTTAATAATTAGGACATATTTTTAGTTAATGAAGTTGAGAGTTGTAATTACCTTTCATGGGTTCTTTTGACTGTAAAAATAATTTTAAAATAAAAAGAGCCCTTAAATAAAGGTGATTACACACCAGCGGCGAGTCGCACAGACGACCAAAGCTGATATGTCAATTTTGTCGCATGTCGCAGTTTTGTGGCGTTTTTACTTCCTATTATGATCTCTGTGACGCAATTCGGGAGCAATTTCCGTTTTTGTAAATATTAATTTTAAGTAGAATTCTTTTGAGTTAAAGTTATTTATTAAGAAATTATAACTTGCAATTTCTGGGTTATTTATTATTAATATGAAGATATTTTACATTCATACCACTGTATTATTAAAATTAAATATCTTCATAAAATAATAATTCTCGCCGGAACTTTTTAATTAATTTTCGTGATTATTACCAAATTGTGACAGCTGTCATTTAACTGTCTGATTTTAGTAGTGTTGCGAAGTTTACTAATTAGTGGAATTACTAATTTTAAAGCGATGAATGTTGGTTGATTCCTAGTGTACGTTTTCTAATAAAGTTTGTATATAGTGGTGTAAGCTGATTCAAGAAGTGTAATATACAAAATTGCCGTACAAATAAATGGTTGAAAATTTGATGGTTTTGTTATTATTTTGTAATCTTGTATTTAGGCAAGCACTGGTTAATATTAAGTTACAAAAAACTCGAACTGTCTTATTCAGAGATGTTTCACAAAACTGGGGTGCAAGACTGTTCTAACAAAACCTGGTTTAATGCTTGTAAGCCAAATCACAATGCACCTTTTAATCCTTAAACGGTGGGACTAACCGTTAAACTGTCACTCTGAAATACTCTGAATACGATTTGCGCTAAAATGGCGTTAGTCCGCAGTCTAACGTCGTGTTAACTTTAGCCCTAGTTTAACGAACGCACTCTGAATAACACAGTTAAAGTCGAATATGGTAGATAGGGATCAAACTAAACAACTTTTACTTTGGAAGCAACTCTGAAATCGCGAAAAATATCATACATTCAGATAAAATCGATTCGATATAAATTTTTGGTATGAAATAGCATTTTTTTTTCGCGTTTTCAGAGTTGGTCCCTATACAGGGTAATTTTGCGACCACTTTACAAAATCAAATATAAGTTCAAAGAAGTAATAAAAAAAAAATTGGTGAGATACTTGTGAATTATTTCTATTTAAATTCACAGTTTTCAGCCACTTTTTGTTGTGTCCAATAAATTTAGGCACGCACGCTCACCCTCGCGCGAGCGGGGGAAGGCGGGACGAGCCGGACTACAGCTGGGCCACAAAAATAAAATTTTGGAAATCTGACTTTTTGACTATGCCATGATGAAGTCGATAATTTGTCAGAATTTGTCGCCAAAAACCAGAATTTGTCGGTCTTGCGTTTAGGAGATACGTGTGGCTCAGCTGTAGAGACGTCTCTACAGCTGGGCCACACAGATCTCGAAAACGGAAGGTCGTAGCGAAAATCTGATTACTCGTATGTGTAGCCGATAATTTGTCGGATTTTGTCGCCAAAAACCCGAGTTTGTCGGTCTTGCGTTTAGGAGATACCTACGTGTGGCTCAGCTGTAGAGACGTCTCCACAGCTGGGCCACACAGATCTCGAAAACGGAAGGTCGTAGCGAAAATCTGATTACTAGTACCTATGTGTAACCGGTAGTTTGTCGGATTTTGTCACCAAGAACCAGATTTTGTCGATCTTGCGTTTAGGAGATATGTGAGGATACGCTGTGGAGACTTTTCTACCTGGATCTTGAGAAAGGAAGGTCATAGCGAAAATAGTCCGGCACGTGAAGGCGGGTGGCGGGAGGGGGCTCGCGCGGGTCGACCGTGCGATGCGCAAACTGACAACAATTTCAATTTGTGTAGGGAAAAGTTTGGGGTAAAAATGAAAAAAAAAATTTTTTTTTTTACTTCACAAATTGATTGTATTGCTGTTATAGAATGACCTGAAAAAATTTGAAAAGGGGTCCAAAAATGACCCTGTATACCATATTCAGCTTAGGGGTTTTTTTTAAAACACGTTGGTGTTTTTACCTGTATTAGAAAAAATACTACGAAAAATCAACTCACCCATAGCACCCCAGACGGGACTCGAACCCGCACCCTTAGGATTCCGGACCAACGCACTGACCATTTTTATTTAAACTGAGTCACCAAACAAATCGGCTAAAATTTCTAGTAACTTTTTACGTTTTCGCTGTAAGCCAGCGTTATTTCATCAATGTGAAGAATTACTTCGAATTCGAATGCAATATCTTTGCAGATTTCTGACAATGGATTAAGATGAAATACTTAGCTACTTACATAATTATTTAAATTTTATACAATGCATTGTTAATGCCTAAAAAAAATCAATAAACACTGGTTTTTGTTTACCACAGCACCGAAATTTGAATCCTCAGGATTTTCGATTAACAGCAAATTATTTCTACAGAATCTTTTTAGTATTATTTTTTCAAATGAAAAACAAAAAGTTAGAAATAAGTTTTTTTATTAATAATTCTTATCCTAAGTTATTTACAATTATTAAGAGAGATCCGGCGCCCATAGCTTGAATGTTCTGTCGAATGAGCAAGTTGCGATGTATTTGTTGTCAAACGATATGTCCGCACTCATTACCTGAAAATAAGAAATTTTTTTTTAGTTTGTGACTTTAAATATAATAATTAAATTTATGTTGTCTAGACCACTGCGATCTACTTTAGGAAGTGACATAATTATGCAGTATAACGGGTGGAACAAGACCCTCAACGAAGCCGAAGTCCACGCATTCCGCCATAGCCTTCTATATCTTCCAAGCCCTGAAGTTGAGCAGAACGGCAACATCGCATGTGGTCAAGCACATAGTATAAAATTATTTTAAATATTATTTATTAATTATTTATTAATTGTTTTTCCTATATTATCTATGTTTAAACTAGTTGTAAATTGTGATGTAAGATTATTTCAATAAAGTTCTATATTTATTATTATTATTTATTTATTAGGACATACGGTTTGAGTCAAATTATTTGAACTTTTCGGGGGTCCTTTAGTACGATGAGCATTTTGATCTAAGCCTCTCCTAGCAATAAATCTTACATCATTGGAAAGTTATTTAAATTTGAAACACTTTATTGTACTACAATAAACGTCAACTATTAGTACTTTGAGAGTTATAACGCTCTGAACTTGAGCAATTTTTTTAACATTTATGACCTAAAACTCCGAAAATACTCATAATTAATAGAAAGTGTGTTTGCAGCAAATATTTAGTGTGCGTTACCCCAGCAAAAAGTTGAGCTTTAGAGAGATGAGACCTTATCAGATAATTAGTGTGTCGTGAGGAGAAATTTGTTTACTAATAGCAAAATTTGTGTGAGTTGTAGTTTTTAAGATATATGAGAAAAACAGATTTTGCTGGGGTCACGTTTTAAACATTACCCTGGCAAAAAAAGTTGTTTCAGCCTGGAACCAAATACATGAATAGATAGCTTTTGTTGCATAGTAAATGTTAGCAAATAGCAAAAATTGTGTGTGTTATGGTTTTTGAGTTATTTAAGTTTTTGCTGGGGTAACGTTTTGGGTTTTCCCAGATCTCGAAAACGGTTCAACGCAGAAGTTTGAAAAAAATACCACTAAGAGACCTTAATTTGTTTAAATTTGTTTGACTGTTAGTTTTTGATTTGGATGTCGCAAACCAACGTAATTAAATGGTTTCGAAAAACAGAAAAAACGAATTTGCAAGTAAACTAGTACACTTATAATCAAATAAACAGCTGTTAAAAATAGCCCTGGTAGACACTTATTACGTCAAGAATTTAAGGCTTTGTAACTTTACACGATGTAAAGATATAAACAAATTTAATAAATTTTAGACCGGTCGTACTTTAGCGATTGAATACACAGTTTCCATAACATTAAGACGCATGGCACACATTAAACAAATTTAAGTAATTCATTAACATTCCTTCCTGTTAATTTCAGCTTTCAATTACGCCTATCATGAAAGTTTTAACAAAAACAAGATTAAGACAGCAATTCTTGAATAAGCCGACCAAATTGTAAAGGTCACTAAAAAGCGACCGCACCATACGTACGGGCTATCTTCGCAAATTAGCAGCTTAGTATCCGATGTTTTGTACAGTTATGAAGAAAAATGTTATTAATATAGCTTAGATTCAACTAGTTTTCTATTTTATAAATTAATATCGTGTTTATTAATATCAAATAATACACTTACGCGATTAATAGTATTTTAAAAAGAATGTAATGATTCATGAAAGTTAAAAGTTTGAAGGCACTCAACATTACATAAATAAAGGTAAATAATAATCTAAACCTAATTAGGTAATAATCTCGCTAAGCAATTTATAGTGTGATGTATTTGTCAGTATCAATATATACATTTATAGTAATTTGTTGCTTCTGTTTTTTCAAACCAAATGTTTTATTTTAATACCAAACCTACTCATGTCAATCCAGTGACCACTATGTTTGACAGGTAAAAACATTAACCCATAAAAACTGTTCCTACCTAGGAACAGTTTTTACGGAAACTACCTCGCATTTATTCCATATAGGTATATTTCTCACCATTTAAACCTTACCCTGGAACTACGACAAACATTTTAAAACCAAAATCGGCCAAGCCAATCTTAAGTTTTCGCGAGACTAACGTACATTTTATATTTAAAGATAATCTGACCAGCAAACTTTTGTACGCAACTGTACTAACAAAAGATCCATATTATCCCGTTCATTTAAGATGGTTACGCTTATGTATAGCGCGGTCGCTTTTACGTGACCTCTACAATTTAGGCGGCTTATTAGAGAATTGTTGTCATATTCTTGTTTTTGTTAAAACTTTCATGATAGGCGTAATTGAAAGCTGAAATTAACTGGAAGGAATGTTAATGAATTACTTAAATTTGTTTAATGTATGCCATGCGTCTTAATGTTATGGAAACTGTGTATTCGATTGCTAAAGTACGACCAGTCTAAAATTTATCAAATTTGTTTATATCTTTATATCGTGTAAAGTTACAAAGCCTTAAATTCTTGACGTAATAAGTGTCTACCACGGCTATTTTTTACAGCTGTTTATTTGATTATAAGTGTACTAGTTTACTTGCAAATTCGTTTTTTCTGTTTTTCGAAACCATTTAATTACGTTGGTTTGCGACAACCAAATCAAAAACTAACAATCAAACAAATTTAAACAAATTAAGGTCTCTTAGTGGTATTTTTTTCAAACTTCTGCGTTGAACCGTTTTCGAGATCTGGGAAAACCCAAAACGTTACCCCAGCAAAAACTTAAATAACTCAAGAACCATAACACACACAATTTTTGCTATTTGCTAACATTTACTATGCAACAAAAGCTATCTATTCTTGTAATTGGTTCCAGGCTGAAACAACTTTTTTTGCCAGGGTAATGTTTAAAACGTGACCCCAGCAAAATCTGTTTTTCTCATATATCTTAAAAACTACAACTCACACAAATTTTGCTATTAGTAAACAAATTTCTCCTCACGACACACTAATTATCTGATAAGGTCTCATCTCTCTAAAGCTCAACTTTTTGCTGGGGTAACGCACACAAATATTTATCATATGAAAACCTTTCTAATTATATATCATTTATTGCTAGAGGTGGGGTAATTCAACTCCCATTGACAATAAACCACTTTTATACTTTAATAACCTTTAACTCCAAAAGTATAAACAATTGATATAAAGTATATTAACAGCAAATATTTGTCTTTCAAAGACCTTTCTAATGATATATCATTTATTGCTAGAGGGCGTGTTAATCAACTCCCTGCTGAAGAAAATCAACAAAAAAGATGACATCTTTGACAGCCATTTTTTCCTAGTTAACATTGATATTTTTCTTGTTGTTTAATATACAAAGCATATTAATAAAGGAACTATAGTACATTACATCCGAGAACGGGAAGCTAGGGATTGCATTGTCGAGGATGGTTTGAAGCCCGAGCCGCAGGCGAGGGCTTTAATCATTCGAGGCAATGCACTTGCATTGCTACTTAGCTTCTTAGCTACTTAGCTTCCAGTACAAGGTTTGTATAATACTTTACTCACGAAATGCGAGGAAATACAATTTTCTTTGTAAAAATGTGATATTTAAATTGGTTCGCGTGGCCATGTTTACTGACCGGTCATGCAACCATAAAGTTTCATAAAAAGAAAGCTAGCTGATAAGTTCTACTGATTTGAATTTGGAACATTTACTTCCCGCACTGAGTGCGGGAAGTAAGTATTGAATTTCATTTCCGCACTGAATTTCAAATTTAGAATGTGATGAACCAGACCCCCGTGGAAATGTTGAACGCCCCGCATTCTTTTTTCAAATGGAATGATAACATTTCAGAGCATAAGTGAGTAAAATTATTTTCATATTTTTAACCTCACACGATTGCTAGGAAAAAAAATATTGAAATATTCCCATACATTTAGTATGGAGACTGGCCGACGACATGACCACGAACTGACAGTAACAGACGTTGCCAAACTTATGTTCACGGCTTGCAATTATAGAAGGCTATGATTCCGCCCATCATCAGGATCATTTTTGTCTTTTAGACTATACCTGGGAAACCAAGAGCTACGAAGTTATTGAAGGTCTAAGTTTAATTTTTTTTTTCAAAATTTTTAAACAATTTATTTTATTCGGCATTTCCAAATTTCTGTCTACAGAAAATTTAGCAAAATTGTATGTATTTCGTAACAAACAATGGCTTCAAAATGTCATCTCCAATGTATCTCATGAGCACGCACACAAACGCTGCCTCCACCTCGGCCGCACGCAGCTGTGTAGCATACACTCGCAGGCGCGGTCTGTTGCACGCGTTACATTGCGTGGTGTATGTGTCGCAGCCAACTGGCTTAATTAGCCGTTCAATTAGCGGCCTAGCCTCTTCATTGAACAGCGCCGCCTAATCAGCAGCCTAAATGACATCTCGATATTTAATTTAACAGCTAGGCAAATGACTTGGTTCAAGAACGTTTATCACTTGCCTAGGCAGGGTATAGTACGTGCCGGACTACAGCTGGGCCACAAAAAAAAAAGTTGGAAATCTTACTTTTTGACTATGCCATGATGAAGTCGATAATTTGTCGGAATTTGTCGCCAAAAACCAGATTTTGTCGGTCTTCCGTTTACGAGATACGTGTGGCCCAGCCGAAGAGACGTCTCTACAGCTGGGCCACACAGATCTCGAAAACGGAAGGTCGTAGCGAAAATCTGATTACTCGTATGTGTAGCCGGTATTTTGTCGGAATTTGTCGCCAAAAACCAGAGTTTGTCGGTCTGCCGTTTACGAGATACGTGTGGCCCAGCCGAAGAGACGTCTCTACAGCTGGGCCACACAGATCTCGAAAACGGAAGGTCGTAGCGAAAATCTGATTACTTGTATGTGTAGCCGGTATTTTGTCGGATTTTGTCACCAAGAACCAGATTTTGTCGGTCTTCCGTTTAGGAGATACGTGTGGCTCAGCTGTAGAGACGTCTCTACAGCTGGGCCACACAGATCTCGAAAACGGAAGGTCGTAGCGAAAATCTGATTACTCGTATGTGTAGCCGGTATTTTGTCGGAATTTGTCGCCAAAAACCAGAGTTTGTCGGTCTTCCGTTTAGGAGATACGTGTGGCCCAGCTGTAGAGACGTCTCTTCGGCTGGGCCACACAGATCTCGAAAACGGAAGGTCGTAGCGAAAATCTGATTACTCGTGGGTGTAGCCGGTATTTTGTCGGAGTTTGTCACCAAGAACCAGATTTTGTCGGTCTTGCGTTTAGGAGATACGTGAGGATACGCTGTGGAGACCTTTCTACCTGGATCTTGAGAAAGGAAGGTCGTAGCGAAAATCTGATAACTTGAGTGTGTAGCCGTTAGTTTGTCGGAGTTTGTCACCAAGAATCAGAGTTTGTCGATCTTGCGTTTAGAAGATATGTGAGGATATGCTGTAGAGACCTTTCTACCTGGATCTCGAGAACGAAAGGTCGTAGCGAAAATCTGATTACTCGTATGTGTAGCCGGTAGTTTTCCCGAGTTTGTCCTTAAGTTACAGACTTGGTCGACTCCCCTTTCCAGAGAAATAAGGGTTTTGTTTTTTTATGATTATAGTCTTAGAGCCTTATCCAAAATGCGTAAGCAGTATAGTTGATTTGTATTATTTTATGTACATAGTTAATATTAAATCCAAAATTTATATGATTAAAAGAATTTAGTGAGGAAATATGAAAGATTTCAATTAATTTTTCGAATAGTAATTGATGTATTCAACGTTTATTGTATCGACAACGTTTGGTATCTGGTCTCCTACTCTATATACGTGGTGTATCGTACAGTCGCGTACATCTGTCCTAAAAATGTAAGTAGTAATTTAATGAGTACGACATGCTAAGTGAGTTTCATGAGGTTTTATTTGGTTATTTATCGATGTACCTTTAGGAAAATGGTCAATAAAATAAAACAAGTGAAAACCACGTAAAGTATGGTATGATTGATGTGCAATTTATTTATCTTAATATATAAAAGAAGATACTGATTGGTGACTGACATATCAACGCACAGCCCAAACCGCTTGGTCTAGAGACACCAAATTTGGCACGTAGGTTCCTTATGAGGTCTAGGGGTGCACTAAGAAAGTATTTTTCAAAACTCACCCTCCAAGGGGGTGAAACGGGGGTCCAAAGTTTGTATGAAAGTCCCTCAGTTTCAAAGCTAGGATCTTCAAATTTTGTGTTTAGGCTAACGATTGAATATTAATGTACACGTATCTCAGCGTTTTTGAAAATTCTACTCCCGAAGGGGTGAAAAGGGGGATAAATTTGTGTAAAGAAAATCCTTCATTTACGAAGTAAAAATAGCTAAATTTATTATTTAAGCTTATGGATAGAAAACTAACGCAACTTATATCGTTATTGTTAGTATTTTGACCCCTATGGGGGTGAAATGGGGTAAAAAACCCAAAAATCGATATGGATGTCGTTATTACGATTTTCTAGGATGACGATTACGAAAATAACATTTATTTTGAAGTCCAATACGGTGGACATGATTTAACCCCTTAAGGGGTGAAAATGGGGTTCAAATTTTGTATGGAAAAAGAATATAAAATCGAAATTACAATTTAAAACTTCGCTGGAGATCTCGGACAGTCTCGGCCAAAAATTATGTCTCGGTCTCGGCTCGGCTAAAATGGCCGAGAATCTCGGCCTATTAGTACCTACTTACGTAGGCCTGAGATTACACTCGTGCGCTTTTGTCTTGCACTTTCTTCTTCGCTGAGGCATGCGTAATTGGAACTAACGCTGTTACGCATGCCACAGGGCATACGCTGACGCATCCTTCACTGTGATTAATCAAATCAAATCAAAATTGTTGATTTCAGTCTTTTGGTATTTTTTTGATGACTTGTGTAGGTAGGTACCTAGTTTAGTTTTATTATATTAATATAGTGGTGTGGTTGGCGTACGAGCTCAAAATCAATGGAAAACCTCAAACCCATCTACAGCATAGCCGTTTGGCACAAGTATACTTGAAGTCAAAACAATATTTTGGACCCGCAGTTCTTAAAAATTCTTCCCTTAGGAGAGGAGTTATGGGTAATCTTTTTGTATGGGGAAAAAAATTTTTTGTTCTAAATCCTATCATGTATTGCTAAGCCGGTTCTTAAAATATATTAAATTAATACATTTTAGCCACTGTCTTGTTTTAAATTAAATCAAAACACATTTTCAAAATATACCAAGTTTAGGCTCCTGCAGATCCGATGTGGTTAATTTATTTTTTGTAAAATACACCTTAAAATATATTTAATATCCTAATGTCAAACCACAAGAAAGCAATTTTGTAATAATATAATAATACGTTTAGTTCGTGCAAGGGCGATACACGCGCACGCGAATTTTGTTGCAAACTGATTAAGCGACGCTGTTGCCCATAGTACATCGATTTGCTTTTTTTTTGGCCATTTTATAGTAACTTAAAAAAAAACAAAAATCTCGGTCTCGGTCTCGGCCGAGACTATTTTTTAATCGCGGTCTCGATTCTCGGTGAAAAGTGTGTTCGGTCGGTCCCTAGTTGCTGGTAACGTTTTATAAGCAACACTCGGTCCGGTCAGGTGTCGGATGGGTGACCGTTAAAGCTAATTCAGGGCGGCCGCATATTGTAAGAAATAAAACATCATGCAGCTTAGATAGCGGCTTGGATTTAGAAAACTTGAGCACGAAATTATATATAGTGAGTTTACTACCTTATTATAAAACATGCAGAGATTCTAATGCACATATTCATTTTCCGCGGAAACACTTATTTTTCGAAAAAAATAAAGATCTAAGTCTAATTTTTAAACCAGTGTCGTCATTCTTGACGTTTAATGGCGGCGCACTAGGTTGGTAGCACTGCTAAATTGTTGCGATGGTGAATCAAAGACCGCAGGTCACGTGATAGGTGCGAGGAGCGTAGCGACGAGCATGTTAGGTGTACATGAAACCAGCGCGCGAGCCGAGCGAGCGAAGCGAGCGTGCCGCGGCAGCGGCCGGCGAAGCGCCAGAAACGACTTTTTTTACGTGCGAAATTTTGTACGTACGTCCCTTCCCCTTTACCCACCTCTTTTTAGCCTCCTCTGCTTAATTTCTAAATTTTTTGTTTTGAGGTTATGTTTACACAAAAAAATATTTCTTGAAAACTACGCATCACGGACGGATGGGGATTGGAAGAGGGAGTTGTTTCCCTTCCCTCCCCCTCTCTCCCTCCTTTAATTGCCGAAAAACAACAGCAATTTGGCTGTTATCATAACTTTTTTGTGTATTCATTTATATCAATATCTCTGCAAATATGTACTTCCGCGGAATGGGAGTACCACCAGGGGGGAGGTTACCTCCCCCCCTCCTCCCCCCTTTCCTCAAAACCACCAAATTCGTGCTCAAGTATTCTAAATTTTTACCTAGATAGCATGCATGCATGCATTCATTAAAGTAGTATAATTATTTCAAACACAGTTGTACGCGAATGTACATTCGCGAAGGTACATTCAAATCACATTTATCTCGTAAACGTAAGGCGATCAAGCTCTGGTATTTGGCGACAAACTCGCTCGAACTACCGACTACACATAGGAGTTATCAGATTTTCGCTACGACCTTTCGTTCTCGAGATCCAGGTAGAAAGGTCTCTACAGCATATCCTCAAATATCTTCTAAACGCAAGATCGACAAACTCTGATTCTTGGTGACAAACTCCGACAAACTAACGGCTACACACTCGAGTTATCAGATTTTCGCTACGACCTTCCTTTCTCAAGATCCAGGTAGAAAGGTCTCCACAGCGTATCCTCACGTATCTCCTAAACGCAAGACCGACAAAATCTGGTTTTTGGTGACAAACTCCGACAAAATACCGGCTACACCCACGAGTAATCAGATTTTCGCTACGACCTTCCGTTTTCGAGATCTGTGTGGCCCAGCCGAAGAGACGTCTCTACAGCTGGGCCACACGTATCTCCTAAACGGAAGACCGACAAACTCTGGTTTTTGGCGACAAATTCCGACAAAATACCGGCTACACATACGAGTAATCAGATTTTCGCTACGACCTTCCGTTTTCGAGATCTGTGTGGCCCAGCTGTAGAGACGTCTCTTCGGCTGGGCCACACGTATCTCGTAAACGGAAGACCGACAAACTCTGGTTTTTGGCGACAAATTCCGACAAAATACCGGCTACACATACGAGTAATCAGATTTTCGCTACGACCTTCCGTTTTCGAGATCTGTGTGGCCCAGCTGTAGAGACGTCTCTTCGGCTGGGCCACACGTATCTCGTAAACGGAAGACCGACAAACTCTGGTTTTTGGCGACAAATTCCGACAAAATACCGGCTACACATACGACTAATCAGATTTTCGCTACGACCTTCCGTTTTCGAGATCTGTGTGGCCCAGCTGTAGAGACGTCTCTTCGGCTGGGCCACACGTATCTCGTAAACGGAAGACCGACAAAATCTGGTTTTTGGCGACAAATTCCGACAAATTATCGACTTCATCATGGCATAGTCAAAAAGTAAGATTTCCAACTTTTTTTTTTGTGGCCCAGCTGTAGTCCGGCACGTGGGTATAGTTCCATTTTCTGTCACCAAAGCGTAGCGCAGTACGCCGAGTCTTGGCGGACTCCGCCGAAGAGCGCCGAGGCTTGGTGTTGCCAGATTGTACCTTTTGGTACGATATTATATTTACCATGACCTTTGTCGTACCCTAGTTCACATCGTATTATTTCGTACTTTTAAAGATTGAAGCCCAAAATGCAAAAACAGAAAACAGTGTTGTGTTATGTTGAGCGAAACACCATAAAAATAAAAACCTTGATTTTTGTTTGCGTAGCTTTTATTGCCATTGAACCCCAAAAGGCGAAAATAGTAGTATATTACCCGAAAAACCGTAAAAATATGGAATCGTATACCAGCATAGCGAAAAATTTTCTAAGTCTATACGTATACCTTGATTTTTTTGGTTTGCATTCATTTTATGCCATTATTACGTATTTTTTGGAAACGATTACTGGCAACATCTAATGGTACAAACAATGGCGTTGGTCGACTTCGACTACTCGACTGCCTGTGTTATTTCTTTTCAAAAAGTAATATTTTGTACTATTATTCTGGATGGTGTTGTGTTTAGTTCACACAGTACAATAGTTCAGCAAAGCACAGCAGTTACAACAAAATGGCAAAGTTTGCTGACAATAATCGTAGTGACCAGTCTGCAACTGCAAACGAACGATTTCAAAAAAAATTTGAGGAAAAGCTTACTGATTATGATCAAAAACATCAAGGTTAGTCTTTTATTAGTATTTTGTAATTATTGTTGGTTTAAAGATTTGGTTATTGTCTTAAGCTCAGAATAATTACACCTAGAACGTTAATTCCCTACAAAGCGCGCTGTCAAAAAATGGCGCCATTTTCAGATTTTTATTGTCAATTATTAAATAATCATGCCTAATAAGAACAAAACAGTTTCAATTTCCCTACCTTAAAGAGATTAATTATTATATTATTGGATTTTAGTTACGATTAGGTAACGTATGAAGGATATAAATCTGAGAACTGAGCCATTTTGGCTCAGTATAAGTTGCCTCACTTTGCTACAAGGACACAGGTCTTAAGTTTAAATATGAATGTAATTTCTGTTTTATCTTTTTAGGATCGCATAGGAAGCCTTGGACATTGGAAAGAGTAAAACAAGTTATAAATGATTTAAAGAAAGCTCAGGTGAACTCATGTTCATCAAAGAAAAAAACATCTATGGAATACTATTGGTCGAATAAATACGACATAATGACGACGGCAAGTGAAGACTTTTTAATTTTTAAAAGACTCGAACCTACAGCACCCACTGTGCGTATTTTACCAAGGGAAGAGTATTTTGATGTTCTGACAGAAATACACAGATCTTGTGGACATGGTGGGCGAGATAAAATACTTTATAACATAAAAACAAGATTATATATTCCAAAGAAAGCTGTTGAAATTTTTGTGTCTCTTTGTCCAATTTGTGAAACAAAAAGAAATGTATCAAGAAATAGCATAGTGACGAAACCGATTGTTTCACGAGACTTTAATATAAGAGGACAAGTTGACCTTATTGATCTTCAGTCCTGTTCTGATGGAGACTATAAGTGGTTATTAAACTACCAAGATAATGCAACCAAATTTTTAAATCTTCGCCCTCTTAAAACAAAAAAGGCTGTTGAAGTTGCCTCTGAGCTCATGAAGATTTTTTTGATATTTGGGGCACCTTACATATTACAATCAGACAATGGCCGTGAATTTACTGCCAATGTTATAAAAGAATTACTTTTAATGTGGCCAGAGTGTAAAATAGTTCATGGCAGCCCCCGTAGGCCTCAAACACAGGGTAGCGTAGAAAGAAGCAACCAAGATGTCGAAAATATGCTGCGGGCATGGATGAATGAGCATAAATCAACAAATTGGTCTGTTGGCTGCTTCTTCATACAATATTTCAAAAATACTTCATTGCACAGAATCATTGGCCGATCGCCATATAAAGCTTTATTTGGAAATGACCCTAAGGCTGGTTTGGTTGGATCTGACATCCCGACATCTATTCTTTCTACTATAGAAACGGAGGAAGAGTTAATTAATTTTTCAGAGCCAGTTGAAGCTTTGTGTAGTGCTAACTCTGCTAACAACAATATTAATTCAAATACTGGTATAGAGAATGTTGAAAATTTGGAATCAAACTTCAATTGTGTAGTTTGCAATAATGACGCCACTGGTGTTCACGAATGTGAGTCCTGTAATAATATTGTGCATGCAGTGTGCGGATTAGCAGTGGGGGAAGAAGGTAGTGATTTAAAAATTGTATGTTTTATATGTAAAGCTGAACAGGATATTGCTACTGAGAGGAGTAATGCTCACAAAGGGCTTCAACGAGCCGCTGAAAAAATGATTGATAACACCATGAAAAAAATGCCTAGTTTGGAACTTGGTAATAGTGTTCTAGTAAGCGTACCTAAAGTCGATCGAGGACCTCTAGACATGAAAAATATTCAAGGGATAATTGTAGATATCAGAAATGGAGTTCATAAAGTTGGAACTAAGAATGGTACAATCAAAAATTGGTTTTCACGCCAAGATTTGCAATATTCGGATATAAACTATGGCGAGGACATTTCGGAAATACCAATTACTTTGAGAGAAGCTGTGGCAAGTCAGTCTCTTTTCGGTGGCCAAGGATACCAAAAATGTAACTGTAAGCCTGCTGTAAATCAGTGTCACAATAACAGATGTGCTTGTTTTAAAAACAAAGTTGTTTGAGAACATAAAGGTGCAGATTATTGAAAGCCCGTAAATCTTGGTAAAAATTAGTTTACTTCAAAAATATAGATCGTTACAGTGCGAAGGTTGACAGGTAAGTGGTGACGCGACACATTGATTAGTACGGTCGTATTATAACGCCTGCAGGTTTCTAATAGCAATACGTTTATCAGCGGCTAAGTAGTCGAATTAAAGTAGGAGACGCCTTAACATGCTCCCCGCCGTTGAAAGGTACTTTTAACAGTCTATTCTTGAAGTTCCTCCGCCGTGGGTAGGGGACAAAGTCGAACAAAGGGACGGCGCACGCAGCCCTTGACGGTGTTGACATCAGCTACCCTCGCGATGCCATCTGGACCAGGAAAGAGACGCAGCACGCGCCCAAGTCGCCACTGGAGCGGGGATGTGTTGTCTTCAGCCAGCAGCACCATGTCGCCGACCTTCAAGTTAGCTGGATTCGTACGCCATTTCGTGCGTTGTTGCAATTCGGTGATGTATTCCTTTTGCCAGCGTTGCCAAAAGTGCTGTCTGATTTTCTCCAGTCGCTCGTATCGCTTGAGGTTGCTTTCTTTGCATTCAGTCAGCGCTGGAGTAGGAAGTGCAGTAAGAGGTCTTCCTATCAAAAAGTGTCCGGGGGATAGGGAAAGGAAATCGTCAGGACTGGATGAAAGTGGACACAAGGGACGGCTATTCAGAATGGCCTCCACTTGCGCAAACAAAGTGGAAATTTCCTCGAATGTAAGATGACTGTTACCAATTACACGTTTAATATGATATTTTGCCGATTTGATTCCGGCCTCCCAGATGCCACCGAAATGAGGAGCGTAAGTTGGAATGAAATTGAATTTAATGCCTTGTTGACTTGCAAAATCAGAGAAAGAATCTTTATTTTCGTTTAAAAATGCTCCTATTTCTTTAGCAGCGGCTACAAAATTGCGCCCATTATCGCTATATATTTCCGCTGGTTTTCCTCTTCTAGCTATAAATCTTTTCAAAGTCATTATGAATGCATCTTTAGTTAAATCGCTTACCGCTTCGAGATGTATACACTTATAACGCAGGCATACAAATAAACATAAATAACATTTCGTAACGCGACTCCCGCGACCCTTGCGGTTTAGTATGAAGTAAGGTCCTCCGATATCGAGACCAACGGATTGGTTTGGAAAGCCCGGATTAATACGTGCGGCAGGTAAATTACCCATTTTAGTTTGTAATGTTTTGCCTCGCAAGCGCCTGCATCGCACACAGTTGTTTACTATGCGTCGAGCGAGACGTCGACCATCTACGGGCCAAACGGTTTCTCGTACCGTCGCTAATAATAATTGAGGACCCGCATGCATGTGATTGTAGTGTTCATGAATGAAATATAATTTAGTCAGTTTGTGTGATGCATGGAGTAATATGGGATGTTTTTTCTCATAAGTGTAGCTAGACGAATCTATACGTCCACCCACTCTAATTAACTTATTCGAATCTAAAAAGGGTGATAATGATAATATTTTATTATGATTGTTGAGTTGCTTATTACTAGACAATAATTGGTATTCATTCGGGAACGATTCACGCTGAGCGATAAGACACAATGAGTGGAATGACTCACGCAATTCGCTAGCTGTTAACAAACCGGTCCTCTTGTTTACACTATTTTTTAAATTAAATATGAATCGTTAAACATAGGCAAATGATCTATTAATTTTACTGAAATTAGAATAATTATCAAAATTGATTATTGGGGTATTATTTATCGTTACTGAATGTGATTTAATTTCCGGCAATACCACTGGTTCAGTGACCTTGAGTGTTGGCCAGTCAGTTTCGTTATTACGTAAGTATTTAGGGCCGAACCACCACAAATCCATATTAATCAACTGATTTGCGTTTACACCCCTAGATATGAGATCAGCCGGATTTGAATCCGTCGGAACGTATCTCCAAGCGGACGGATTGGTTAATTGTGTGATTTCATAAACTCGATTACCAACAAATGTTTTTAATTTACTCGGATCACTATTTATCCAACTTAATACTACGCTGGAATCACACCAGTGCACCACCCGATCCGGTTTATAGCGAAGTGAATCTAGTACACATTTAGTTAACCGAGCGGCGAGCAGGGCTGCGCCAAGCTCGAGGCGTGGAGTGGAGCTGGGTTTAAGCGGTGACACCTTAGATTTAGCGCAAAGCAGGCGAATAGCAACTTCGTTATTATTGTTTATAGACTTCATGTAAATACAAGCTCCGATCGCCAAATTAGAGGCGTCACTAAAGGAATGTAACTCGATAGTCGTTGGTGAATCACACAATATCAACCTTGGGATGTGTAAATTGGATAAACATTTAATATTTTTCGTGAACTTAATCCATTCATCTTTAGTTGTTTCTGGGACAGGTTCGTCCCAATCAATCTTTAACTTCCATAACTTTTGTAACATAATTTTAGGTTGAATAACAATCGGACTTAGCAACCCTAAAGGATCGAAAATCTTAAACGAGTTAGACATAATAAACCGTTTCGTTATCACTTCGTTTTCGTAAACAATATTTTTTAATGGAAAATGGAATGTATCGTCAGACGGTGTCCAACCGAGCCCGAGAGTACTTGATGACTCACTGATAAGCAATTTATCTTGCGTATTTATTTGAATATCGTCGAATATTTGTGGGCAATTACTTTTAAATTTTCTTAAATTAAAACAACCTGATTTTAATGCCTTTGAAACTGATTGTTGTATGTATTTTAACTGATCTATGTCGTCGCTACCGGTAATGAGGTCATCAACGAAATGATCCTTTTGAATAATGGTTTTTATGAGCTCGTCATCAGTTTCTTCGCCAAGTTGCCATAAACATCGCGTACTTAGATAACTGGCACTGGCGGTACCGTACGTAACGGTTTTTAAATTAATTGTTTGTATAGGCTGAGACTCCTTTTCGCGCCATAATATCAACTGTAAATTACGATCATGCTCATTTACTAACACCTGGCGGTACATTTTCTCAATGTCACCAGTGATTAATAGTAGATTGTATTACAAGGGAGAAAAATAATATTTTTATGGCGAGGGCGCTTTTTTGAATCCAGAGCGAAGTGAGGGATTCTAGAGTAGAATCCCGAGCGTAGCGAGGGATTCTTCAGTAGAATCCTGAACGTAGCGAGGGATTCAAAGTATGTCGCCCTCGCCAAAAATATTTTGCGCCCGAGTCATATACTCTACTTTTCATCCCCTTTCTATGAGAAAATAAATAGGAGACTGTGTTTATGTAATTAATGAAAATGTTCTTTATTTAAAAAAGACACGTGAAAAGTAAAAATAATTACAAATTTATAGTTACGTTTGGTACACTAGCGCAATTTTCAAAAGTTATTGTACTAAGTACGTAAGTATGTACTAATTACAAGAACGCAGACTTAATTCGCGCGCTTATGTTTTTTTTAGTCTCCGCGCCGTCTATACAGCCAGTCAATACATACCAGCCGGCGGCGGCGTTCGAATTCTTTGAGAGATACATGTTCTAAATTCAAATCTCTTTTCCTCCCACTAAAAAGTTCTTACCAGAAAAGAGCTATTTTGGTCCCACTTATATAGGAACAAATCATCATTTTTCGAATAGAAGGGATGAAAAAATTTGTATTGCCTAGCCCTTATTAAAATAGAAAATAAAGAATCTTGTATGTTCGGGCCTACTCGCAATATATCGTTTAATGAATAGCCAGAAGTGGAGGGGGCGGAGCCATCAAATACCACTCGGAGTTTGGTCGACTCGCTTTCCTGTTTTAAGACCGCGTGATGACAAAGATAATACTTTGGTTCCGTAGATTTGTTTATGCTATTATTATTAGTAAAGGATAAATGACCTAACGCGGCATATTCGTTAATGAATTTAGAGTATTCGAACTTTAATGTTGGATTTTTATGAAATCGCTTTTCTAAATTGAGAAAGCGTTTTTTAGCCAAACTATACGTGTCGCCAAGACAATCAGCGTTATCTTTCATTGGCAACCGTACACAAAATCTACCAAATTGGTCTCTAGTGGTGTTCGTTATAAAATGATTTTCGCAATATTGATCATTTTGACTTAAAATAGGTTTGTTGGGAACGTCTTCTAAGTCCCAAAATTTTGTTAACATATTTTCTAAATTTTCATTTTGTGAATTAGATATAGTTGCGTGATTGCAATGAATAGTTTTATGAGGAGTTACTAAATTAATGGGGCCGGCTACGATCCAGCCTAATTGAGAATTTCTTAGCTTTGTAGTGTTGCTGCTTCCTACGGAACGCTGCTCGTTACCTAATATGTCCCACACTAAATCGGCTCCGATCAAAATGTCGATCGGAGCTGGCTCATAGAATTTAGGATCGGCTAGCTGTATATCCTTAGGAAGGTTTAATTTTTTAATATCAATAGGACATTTCGGCAAATGACCGGTTAATTCTTTTAAGACAAAACAGTTTAATGATGCTTGATAATTAGTGTTTATAGATTTAATTTGTATGTTGCAGCTTTCGACAGCTTGATTTGAGGTTACGTTACCTATGCCAATGATTTTAGTTGCAGTGATGGGATTTGATTTTAGTGAAAGTCTGGTCTTTAGGGACTCAGTCACAAACGAGGATTGGCTTCCACAGTCTAATAAGAGCCGAACTTTAATCTTTTGCTGATTAAATGGATTCGATGCCTCGACTATGGCAGTTGACAAAAGCACGACCTGATTGGCGTGGTTGGAATAATTAACAACTGTTTCGATTTGATCGGTTTGTTCATCTGTGGTTAAATGATTATGTACTGATACTGGACGGTGAAGTAAACTATTGTGTTTGCGTTTACATTCACGACAAGGTCCCAAGCGACACTCGTTAGTAGGGTGACCTTGTCTAAGACAATTCATGCACAACTTGTATTTTTGCACATCTCGTAACCTCTCATCAACGCTTTTGGATTTAAATGTAGGACAATCGTAAATCCTATGACCTTCGTTGCAGATAATACACGTGTAATTTATAGGTTTGTAATTATTATTATTTTTGTTATGATGACTTGAACTTAAAAATGACTTGGTGAATGTATTTTGCCCTGACCTCTGATTGTTATTATTGTTGTTATTAGGTGTAAAACGTGTATGAGATGTAGACATTTTCGACATGTCATGCTTGTTTGGATTAAGCGACTCGAGCACTTCCGCACGCTCGCTTAAAAACTTATAAAATTGGTCTAAAGAAGCCACATCACCCTCTAAGGTTTTGCGATGCTCTTCCCATTTCGTTAACGTAACATTATCCAATTTTGACGACAACATATAAATAATTAAAACGTCCCACTTATCAGTTGGTTGCCCTAAACTCGCTAGCGCACGTAAATTTTTTGTGACATGGTCAATCAAATATCTAAGGGACCGTTCAGACTCGCGTTGTATCGGTTTGAAACTAAAAAGTGAATTTAAATGATGATTGATAAGAGTTCTTTTGTTATTGAAACGATTAAATAATAAATTCCAAGCTTCCGTGTAATTTGCACTGGAAACTTCAAGGTTTGAAAGTACGCGCGCCGCATCGCCTTCCAGGTAGGATAAAAGATAATGAAATTTACTAATTGGCGGTATGCGCTCGTTGTTGTGAATTAAACTCGTAAAAGTGTCTCTAAATTCTAACCAGCGGAAGTATGAACCATCGAACTTAGCGATTTGAATTTGAGGAAGTTTCATGCCTAACTCCTTATGCTGTTCAGCGCAGCACGAAGTGTTATGCATGGAATTGCGCCTTTCGCATTCTTGTTTTATAGATAATGACTCGATTATTCTTTTGGCTATAGCTATGCCTTTTATGAAATCGCGTTCGATGGTTTCGCGTTCATCAATTTCGGACATAATATTTTCGGGAATTAAAACTTCTATCTCGTTTTGCAAGTCATCAAACCTCACTGATAATGATTCAAATTTTGCTAATTTTAAATTTAATTCTGTTAACTGAATATCATGTAAAGTGTCTTGTTTAGCCACACTATTCACGTAATTTTTAAATTTAGTGATTTGCCCTTTGATGGACACTCGTTTTGTTAATAATTCTTTATAACGCTTTTCTTCTGTGGTTGTAGACATTTTGCAAAATTAAAATATAAATGTAAAAATTACGTGATAAAAATGTAAAAAAGTGTTAAGAAAATGTAAATAAAGTGAAAACGCTCACGTTCCTCGTTTCGATGTCACCGATTCACAGGAAGCTCTCAGCTTTCATTCTCATCAGCCTTTTGGCCGCCGACCACAACTCAGAACTTCACAGAATCACCGGGAATCACTTGTATACGCAGGTGCGTGAGAGGTGATTGATATTTTTGCCCTGGAATTATCGGCAAATGTGTGAATAACTATGAAATCACTTTCGATAAATTTTGTGTGGGGGTATGTCGATAAAGAAAATTATGATGAAATATTTGATTTACGGAATAAATAGCACTATAATCTGCACAAAAACACTTATTTACGCAAATGGATTTTATTCTGAATAGTTTTAAGATAGAAAGGAATGGGTTTTTATGGAAAATGGATGGATGAATGAGTTGGGTAAAATCAAGGAGGACACTTATCTTTAGGTGAACCTTGCTGCACGGCGTGATGCTTTAGCTACACCACTGATCCACTCCAGATCCTTCGGCGTTTCTGGATGCAACTTTGTCCACTGGAAACTGTGGTCGAACTCCACCGTAGTGTTCCCGGCTTGTATTGCGCAGCGTTGTTGGCGCGAAAATCCGTCCTTCGTATTTCGATGCTTTCTTGATAATATTGTCGTATCTTGATAAAAGTTCCCCTCATGGGCCACCAATTTATGTTTGAGAACATAAAGGTGCAGATTATTGAAAGCCCGTAAATCTTGGTAAAAATTAGTTTACTTCAAAAATATAGATCGTTACAGTGCGAAGGTTGACAGGTAAGTGGTGACGCGACACATTGATTAGTACGGTCGTATTATAACGCCTGCAGGTTTCTAATAGCAATACGTTTATCAGCGGCTAAGTAGTCGAATTAAAGTAGGAGACGCCTTAACAAAAGTCCTCTGTGGATCCAAGTGCCATGCTAGTTTGACTTGTGTTAATAAATAATATTTAAATTTTAGATTTTTGTACAATACTAAATAATATACTGGTAAACTGGAGTGATAACAACTTGTGTGGTGAATAACAACAGCGACATAAAAAAAAATCAAAATTACCTTAATATTTTAGAAAAATTTAAATTTTTGAAAAAAAAAATTGTTATTTTTTCTAAGTTGCTAATCACCCCAGTTTACAGTACTATAAAAAATCGACTTGACATCAGAATGGGGAATGTCCGAAAAAAAATCAAATTGGCTGAATATTTTTCTATAGGTAGGAATAAGGTCCCTTAGTAATAGAATAAATTTTCATAATTTTCGGTTACGTGAAAAAATTTCAAAAAATCAAAGTCTCTTCGACTTCACAAATGTATGAAAGTAACAGCAGAATGGAGGTTGTACCTTTGCCAACACCTGCCACAACCACAACATGGTATTAAAAAAAAGTTTCAAGACAAAATGTCAAAACTTTTTTTTTAATACGTGTTGTGTTTGTGGCAGTTAGCGGCAAAGGTATAATCTCCGTTCTGCTGTTACTTTCATACATTTGTGAAGTCGAAGAGACTTTGATTTTTAGAAATTTTTTCACGGAACCGAAAATTATGAAATTTTATTCTATTACTAAGGGACCTTATTCCTACCTATAGAAGAATATTCAGCCAATTTGATTTTTTTCGGACATTCCCCATTGTCTCAGGCGGAAATCGAACCCCCGACCTTTAGAAGACCCGGTCCAATGCTCTTACCAGGGGCCGTACCAGCTAACTTACATGGCTATCGTAATCGCTTTCATTTGACAGATAGATGTCATACATTGCTACTTTTCTATGGTAAGTTTTTATTTATGCCAAATAGAAGTAGCAATGTGTCACATCCATCTGTCAAATGAAAGCGATTACAATAGCCATGTAAGGTCTAAGGTCGAGAGTTTGATTTTCGCCTGAGACAATTCTGTAATGAGTCGATTTTTTTCTAGTACTCCTATATTAATTAGTATTGTATTATAATATTTTAATTAAATACACATGTATGCAGGTCACGTAATTTATTTTAAGTTAGTTTAGTTATTATTATTAAGTATTACTTAGTATTTGTAATGGGATGTGGTTACCAATAAAAATACTTTTTAATTAGTTAAAAAGTACATTTTTATATGGGTACCTATTTTGTAACTTCATTTGAATTAAACAACCAACAGGTTAGTGACCTATTTTTATGTTATTAATAAATAATTTACCTAAATAAATATTTTGCAATATTAAATATTTCTATTTTTTTTCGCCACATTGTTCTCTATTCTTTGAACAACCATTTGTCAGGGGGTAAAGCAAGGCAAAATGTGAAAATTTTAATAGGTAATTCTTAAGGCGCGGTGGTAGTGAAACTAGCGCCGCCACCAGGTACATTTATTTTTATTACTCGTAAACCAAGTCAATATTTAATAAAACCTCATGTAATGATCTCTTAAAGTGTCTCTAATATTTTTTGAATAACACTTCGACAGTAATCATTCATTCTATAAGTTTTTAAATCCATAATTGCCAAAAGTGGCCACTTTGAGCTAAAATGGATTTTAAAACATACAGAAAACAATTATAACTGTTGATAGTTATTAAAAAAATATAAGAGACGATTTAAGAAATTATTACATGAGCTTTTTTTAAATATTGACTTGGTTTACTAGTAATAAAAATAAATGTAGTGGCGATGGCAGCGAGCTAGTTTCACTACCACCGCGCCTTAAGAATTACCTATTAAAAATTTCACATGTATTCGTCACATAAAGCAGGCCATACACGCTAGCCCTTACCTTTTGCCCTTACAGGCATAACCATCATGCATAACCTAGCGTTTACGGCCCTTTTAAGGTAACCCCTATTCTATTAACGGCCTCAGCATCTGCCAGCCTGTTAATTAAATGATTTATTAGACGCATTGGCTAAATATCATTTGGGCCGGTGATTAAACGGCGCTGTTCGATTAAATGACTAGGCCGTTCATTGGGTGGCTGATACAACCAGTTGGCTGCGACATATGCAAGGCTTTTTTAACACCAAAAATTTAAATCGTTTCCCAGCAATAATTTTGAACAGAAATGGTCCTGATGATGGGCAGAATACGTAGACCTTGTTTTCGTTGTGTCTTACACCCGTTATACTAAATATAGGGAATTAATTAATTGGGTGACTGGAAATAATTAAAGGCGACTGTTAATGGGATAGGTACTTAAATACTAAACCGGGCAGCAAATTATTTTTGGGCGACAAAATAACTAGACGGGCGACAAACAGCGGATTACAAAAATACTTAAAACGGGCGACTACATGTGGGTGAAAAAAAATCTAAATGGGTGACTAAAATACTGAGTGGGCAACTATTATACCAAGTAGGTGTAGGTAGGTATTATAACTGATTTAAGCTACCCAACATGGTATTTTAACACGTTTTTATTAGGTTGCTTTCTTGTGTTTGTTTTTTGTCATCTTGAATAATATAATAGTCGCCTTTTTTTATAAATAAATATGCCAAATTTTAAATGTTTTGTGTGCCCTAAGGTAGTCGCCCAAATAGTAATTTCTGAATAACTAAAGTAGGGCCATTTTAATAGGCCACATTTGACATTTGTCAATTTTCGATTCATAGTGAGGTGACCGTAGGTGTTCATAGCTTCAAAACATCGATTAAAGTGAATGAATCGATACACCATCAGATAGACTTCAAACATGGAATATGAATTCATATGAAAAAGTACTTATGAGGATACTATTTAATTTTAACTAAAATGCAATGAAAATCAAATCAAAAAATCATCAGTCAAATCCCTGTCCCATTATTATTTTATATCGTAAAAGGAAACATAATAAAACAAACAAGTACGTACATATAACAAAAACGTTACGTTTTTTAACGTAAGTAACCGTAAATATTAAACTGATGTTCTTATTTGAAAATATAAAAAAACCGGCAGTAGGTGGTTATTGGGAATTCTACCCCACCTCCGTTCGTTCGGGCTAACGCCCTCACTCACTACGGTGTGGTGGAATTCCCAATAACCACCACATTGATGGCATTAACGTTCGTTTGTTGTTGAATGTAGGTAATTTAAATATCAAGTTCAGGTTACTTAAGTATATTTTCAGTCAATCCATTTATCAGACATGAGTGAGATTATTTAAATAAAGGATTTTACCATTTATTCTCATTTTCATAAAATACATGAAACATTACGGTTATTCGAAAGGTTGATATGAAATTCATAAAACAAAAAGAATCATTACAATTAGACTGTATATGTCCCCCACCTTCAAACGTTACTAAGCGACATGGTAACTTATTACCAAACACTATACGCTGCATTGTCTGTGGCCCGTCAAACTGTGGAAAGACAAATTTAGTTATCAGTTTATTGTTACACAAAGATGGTCCACGTTTTAAGAATTTGTATGTTTATTCAAAATCGTTATATCAAGCCAAATACTTATATTTGGAGAAAGTTTTAGACATGGTTCCTGAAACATCGTTGCATAAATACAATCACAACAGTGAAATCGTGAGTCCACATGAAGCTATGTCAGATTCTATTATAATTTTTGATGATGTTGCTTGTGAAAATCAAAACAACATAAGGGGTTATTTTGCAATGGGACGTCATAAGAACATTGATTGTTTTTATATTAATCAAACTTACACAAAAATCCCCAAACAATTAGTAAGGGACAATTCAAATCTACTAATATTATTTAAGCAAGATGACATTAATTTGAAACATGTATATGATGAGCATGTTGGATCTGATATGTCATGGTCTCAGTTTCGTGAACTATGTTCCACTGTTTGGAAGAAACCCTTCAGCTACCTTGTGATTAATAAGGACTGTGAAAAAAACAATGGATGCTACAGGTCTACATTTGACACATTTGTTGTGGTGGACTAACATACAAAATAAGATGTCTAATGACTTAGTAATCATTTTAATTTGAGACTTGAGAGCGAGCGAATCGTTTTAAAATGGAAAAAAAACTTAAAGAACAAATTGTTAAATCCGCAGCAGCTGTTAAAAGAAAAGTTGAAATGATAAAAGATATAAAAAATGCAAATAATATGGCGCTAGAAACAATTTTTAAGCCCATTGTTGATCCTCTTACCTTGTTAGCAAGTAAAAATGAAGATAAGCATCTCAAGGATGAGAATCGTGAACCGTTGATGAAAAAAACTAAGAATGATGAAAATCTTACACCATACACTTCAGAGGAAGATTTTAATGAATTTATTACTGAAGAGGAAGATAATTCCGATTGCGAGTTAAATAATAGTTATAACAAAACCCTTGTCGTACCACTGTCTGATAAACTCAACGTGAGTGACGGATCCTTCAAATCATTTCCCTCATCACCAAGTCTTAAAAACCAATCATCTTCGTGGTCTACATCATCTGAAGTAATTGTTAATGTACCATATGGAGTTAGAAATGAACGTGGAAAATTATTGCTTGGCAAAACTCGTGTTTTTGACGATGGCAAAATCTTGAGAATTGGAACAAAGACTTTGGAAAAAACTCAAGGTTTAAAAGAACTATTATTTAAAAAGAGGCCTAATTTAGATGTGGTCACGGATGGTGATTTACAAGATTATAAATTGCTTTTAATAGAAACCAATGCTCATCGACGTAACTTTGAGTCATCAAAACCAATTAATAGCAACAAGGGATTTAAATACACTAACGTTATTAAGCCTTTGTTCAAGTTCTCTCGAAATGCTACTACAAGCCTGGAGAGTATTCCTAAAGGAAAGGGTATTCCACTTTTAAAGGAAGTTAAAGAAAATACTGATTATGTTTACTGGGATGACCCGAACGAGTTAGTAGAACGATTAAAATTACTATTAGCATCATGGGCAGCGGGCAACACTGGGGTAAATAATGAAGTCATTGCAATTATTGAAGAATTGTATGAAGCTGGTTTCATAACTACTGTAGAAATAAAAGAACCTACATCAGGAAAATTACGCAGTACATTTAGAGTGGTCGACTCATCTAGACAGCGATGAATATAGACAAGTTTGGTCATCACGTTCATAAACGTTTACGGTTATCAGAATTCGTTGATACTTATAACGATACGTTAGTGAAATCAGACGCTGGGTACTACGATTTAAAATTGTCTAAATTAAAAGGTCTTTCATCACCAAGCGAAGATGATGAAGCAGTGAACAAAGCATATGTAGATGAAATCGTTCAAGAGTTTAGGAATGAAATAAAAAAAACTCAGAGTGATCTAAAACTGTACTTAAAAAATTTGGAAAATATAACATCGGAACGTTTAACAAAGTTATTTTATTCAAAAACGGAAATAGATAGTTTGATAAAACTTAAATTCAATCAAAAATGAGTAAAAGGGACATAGTTGATGAAATTCATAAAGCAGCAAGAAGGAATTTTCCTCGTCGAAAGACTATCATAAAAGGAATAGATGATTTATGGCAAGCTGACCTAATGGATTTTCAAAAATATTCACATTTTAACAAAGGATACAAATACGTTTTGGTTGTAATCGATACGTTATCAAAATACGTATGGGTATTTCCCATCAAATCAAAAGACAAAAATAGTGTTACTAAAGCAATGCATGAGATATTATCTTGTTCACCAAGAAAACCTAATAATTTACAAACTGATCTTGGCAAGGAATTCTATAATGACGTTTTTCAAAATTTGTTAAGAAAGTATGATATAAATCACTATTCCACCCACTCTGTCAAAAAAGCTTCGATTGTTGAACGAGTAATTCGTACAATAAAATGTAATCTGTATAAACTCTTCAGTTTATATGGTTGTTACCAATGGTTAGGACCAAACTTGAATTCAGTTGTAGAAAAATACAATAACACTACTCATCGTATTACTAAATACAAACCTGTTGATGTGAATAAAGTAAACCAGATGGTTGTTAGATCTAACATTATGCAAACACGGATATCCACTGCAAATAGACAGCCTAAGTTTAGTATTAATGACAGTGTTCGTATAAGCAAATATAAGGGTGATTTTTACAAAGGCTATACACCTAATTGGTCAACGGAAATATTTAATATAGTCAAGGTGAACGATACAAACCCACCTACGTATATTTTAGAAGATAAACATAAACAATTAATTTTAGGCTCATTCTACGAACACGAGTTGCAAAGAACAAAATTTCCTGATCTTTATCTCATTGAAAAGGTTATAAAAAGAAAAGGCAATAAGCTTTTTGTGAAGTGGTTAGGTCTCAGTAAGGAAGAAAACAGTTGGGTGGATAAGAGTGCATTACTTTTGTAATATAAATTGTGTTTTGAGGGAAAATTATTCATTTAAAAAAGATCTATGAAGGAGGGTAGAGGTATTTTAAATAACTTTATTAATAACTTACCAGTTGAGCTACACATTCCTGGTTATCAATTTTGTGGTCCTGGTACTAAACTTCAGAAGCGATTACTGAGAGGTGATCGAGGTATTAATAAATTAGATGAAGCTTGTATGCACCACGATATTGCCTACAATAACGAAGACTTGAGTGTTCGACATAAAGCTGATTTAGAACTCTTGAATATGGCTAAAAGAAGACTAAAGTCGAGCGATGCTGGAAAAGGTGAAAAAATTGCTTCATGGATAGTAAAAAATGCAATGAAAGCAAAACTGAAAGCTGGTGCTGGAATACGTCCATTTATGTCAATAGTGAAAAAACTACAATCTCAAATAAAGAAGTTGAAATCCAAAGATAATCGCACAGCTATAAATTTCGCCTACGCTGCTGCAAAAAAACTATTTAAAAACAAAAAAGGAATACGCTTACCACGATGTATTCCTGTTCCAAAAACTGGAGGTTTTTTACCCCTTATTCCAATTTTTGCTGGTTTGTCAGCCCTCGGTTCACTTGCTGGTGGTGCGGCAGGTATAGCAAAAGCTGTTAATGATTACAAAGTTGCTCAGAAGAACCTACAAGAATCTATACGTCATAACAAGGCAATGGAAGCTGTTGCTCTTGGAAAAGGGATGTATATTAAGCCTCATAAAAGAGGAGCTGGGTTATACCTGAAACCTTCAAAAAACTAAACAAAGGGCTACCCAGACGCCCCCTTACAAATATAGACATTTTAAAGCACGCAACTGACATTCCTTATTTTCGAGGAGTGTTTATGAGAGATTCACTCCCCTCAAAACCTAGGAAAATTGAGTGTGCTATATTAAATTTAGATAGTTCCGAAAATCCGGGAACACATTGGGTAGCCTATGTCAAACAAAATGACTACTGTGAATATTTTGATAGTTTTGGTGATTTAAGACCTCCATTAGAATTAATAAATTATTTAAAAAATATGTCAATAACTTATAATTATGTGCGGTATCAAAAGTTTGGTACTGTAAATTGTGGTCATCTGTGTTTAAATTTTTTAAGAATGTATTGGAAACAACATTTATAATAAGAGTAAAATAATAAACTTTATCAGTATAAACATGTCTTTCACTGTGTCGATAACTGGTAGAGGAGCGTCTTTGATAACAAACTACTCTCCTACAATACAATTAGAGGGAGAGTATGAGTGTGGTTTATTATATTTTTCAACTTTTAATTCTATCCCTAATATAGACGAAAGAAACAATAAATTTTATTATGGTAAAGACGGTGTTATAAAAATACCAGAAGGCTCTTATGAACTTCAAGACATTTGTGATTATCTTAAGAGCAATATCAAAAATGTAGCATTGAGATTGACTGCAAACAACAACACATTAAATACAAGTATTTTTTGTTCAGAAGAAGTTCACTTCAATGAGAATGACTCACTGGGTAAAATTTTGGGTTTTGGTACGGAAACAATAAAGGCTAATATAAATACAGAGTCTAGATATCCTGTTAGCATTTTATCAACAACTATCGTGCGCATCGAATGCGATGTAATCAGTGGATCATTTGTGGACGGAAAAGCAAGCCATATAATCCATGAATTCGTACCAAACGTACCACCTGGTTATAGAATCATCGAAATACCTAAAAATTTAATTTATTTTCCCGTAAATCAAAATTCAATAAGTGCTATCAATATAAGATTATTAGACGCTGACAATAATAAAATTAACTTACGTGGTGAAGAAGTGCAGCTATACTTGCACTTTAAAAAGACATGTTGAATTTCAATAAAAGCCTATATACTACACGAACTCAAGTCAGTTCTAAGAGATCATCTCATAAAGGAGCACCATTTCGATCTTTTAAGAAATTGACAAAAAGCAATAAGGCATTTTTGAAGTCATTAGGATTGATAAAATGAATTTTTTAAACATAACTCAACCAGCATCGCACGATAACAGCATTGAAAGTTTTGAATATCATTCGTATAAACCATACGTGACAAGTTTCAACAAGAATGATGAAATACGGATACCGATAAATCAGCAAGACCTCTACGTATTGCCTTCACTCAGTAGTTTGTATGTTGAGGGTCGAGTAAATGTGTATAAGAATGAAAAAGAAAAAGTACCAGTAACGAGTGTGCATTTTGTAAATAACCCTGCATTATTTTTATTTCAAGACATTCGTTATGAAATAAACGGGGTAGAAATAGATAGAATAAAAAATGCAGGAGTGACAACCACAATGAAATCTTATTTATCGTTGAACGATAACGAATCTAAATGCGGACGAGTTTGGGGTTGGTCTCCAACAGGCACAACTACCGACGGTAGTGGAGTATTCTCCACCTGCATACCACTAAATAAAGTGTTGGGTTTTGCTGAAGATTATGAAAAAATTATAATGAACTGTAAACATGAATTAGTTCTTTTGAGAAGTAATACAAATCTCAATGCCTTAAAATTAAATGCTGGTGAAGTTGTGGATGATATATCAATAAATAAAATTATTTGGCGAGTGCCTCATGTTAAAGTTTCAGATCGAGAAAGAATTAGTTTGCTTAAGCACTTAGAAAAAGATCGACCGATAACAGTTGCATTTCGTAATTGGGACTTATATGAGTATCCATTACTTCCCAAAACACGTAAACATACTTGGTCTATTAAAACATCTTCACAGATAGAGAAACCACGATTCGTCGTAATTGCTTTTCAAACGAACCGTAAACATAATTCAACAATGTCGATGGCAGAGTTCGATCATTGCCATATACGTGATGTAAAAGTTTTTCTTAATTCTTCTTATTATCCATATGAAAGTCTGAACATTAGTTTCGCTGACAACAAATATACATTAATATATGAACAGTACGCTAGGTTCCAGCAGTCTTATCACGGACGCCGAGCTGAACCGTTGATGAATATAAAAGAATTCAAAGAAATTTCCCCGTTATTCGTCATTGATTGCTCTCGCCAACACGAAGCATTAAAGGGATCGATTGACGTGCGAGTTGAAATCGAAGCCGATCAAGAAATACCTGACCAGACCGCTGCTTACTGTTTGATTCTGAACGATTGCATATTTGAATACAAACCTTTAAGTAACATTGTAAAGAAAATATCATGAATTTCGATACAATAGTCGTGGATCTACAAGGGTTCAAAGATTTAAAAAATAAATTTATAGTTAAAGAGTTTGCAATCGCTACTAAAGATTATACTCAAACGTTTTTAATAAAACCACCCTATTCTTTTAAAACCTTATCAAGCGAGGAACAAAAGCAAGTGCGTTGGTTGGAAAGGAACCGTGGCTTGACTTGGAGCGAGGGATTTATTGATCATCGAGAATTTCGACGAATTGTGGTTCCTTATTTAATTGGAAAAAAAGTATTAGTTAAAGGATTGGATAAAGTAATATGGCTTCGAGAGTTATGTCAAGAATGTGAAATTATAGAATTAGGTGAAAAAGGTTGTCCTAAGCTTTTGAAGTTACATAATGATTACTATGACAGAGGAAACAAGGATTGGAATTGTGTTGATCATAAAAAGATGTGTGCATTAAAAAATGTAATGTGTCTCAAGATGTGGTACTGCGATAATTATATCTTTGATTTTTTTTAATTTAGTCATAAGAAATGTTGTATTGTAAAATATTTATTTTTCAATAAATCGTTTATAATATATACCTAATGCCTTTTATTTAACTTTAATTATAATAATATATTATATATTCATTGATCTAAGTTAGTAAAAACACAGTTTAAGATTTCAAAAACTTTATTACGAAAAAATAATAACTAGGTAGGTACTTACAATTTTATTTATAGTATTAAAAACAACTTGTATAACTATAACCACATATTTTTCTAGAAATGTTACTTATAATTTTTTCTGTTTGATCCATTATTTCATCACCAACGTCTTTTACTACATATTGTGAACTTAATACAACACAATCATCATTTACACAGTCACTAACTCGTTGTGATCCATCCAGCTGGATAACTTGAATTTTTATCAGACGAAGTCCTTTTGTAGGAGCACTATTGATAACGAACGAATGCACGTCACGGAATTTATTTGATTTCATTGCAGCACTTGTAGCAGCTATTATATTCTTCTTTGTTTTGCACTTCGTTTTACGACGCTGTTGACTTGATTTTTTTGACTTCGGCGGGCTCTGCAGTTTTAAAAATTCCTCTGTAAACCCTTCCAACGGATCTTGAGCACATTGAAACGAGTCTAAGTATTGTAGAGCACTGCTGTTAAAGTTTGTACATTCTTCATCCGAAATTGAATTGATGCTTTCTCCTTCCATGTTCTGTAATAAAAAAAATATTTTCCTGACAACGAACTAAAAAGTGATAAGTAATTTATGATTATCATAATAAATTATGTCACTTACCTTATTTAAAATAGATAAAGAGCGTTTAAAGTTTTAGCTTATTTAACTTTCAAACAGTTCTAGCTATGAAGTTACAGTATGGTCTGACTGCTATGCTACTTCAAGAAAGAGTGAATAATAAAATTAACTAAACCTTCAATTGCATTTAATTATATTTCGCTGACTCTTTAAATTTAAACTTGCTATTTCATATTATCTTTTCACTCGCACTTATTGCAAGTGCGGGCGGGCATAATCATATTACACTAACACCTGCCGCCTACACGTGAGTCTTGAAAAAACAAGTTCCAACTTGATTTATTGATGTGACTCAATGGAGTGAATAATAAAATTAACTAAACCTTCAATTGAATTTTATTATATAATTCGCTGACTCTTTAGATTCAAACTTGCTATTTCATATTATCTTTTCACTCGCACTTATTGCAAGAGCGGGCGGGCATAATCATATTACACTAACACCTGCCGCCTACACGTGAGCCTTGAAAAACAAGTTCCAACTTGGTTTATTGATGTGACTCAATGTCAATGCATTTTATAATTTGTGTATTTAAATATTTACGAACCTAGGTATGATATGATGTGAAAGCGAAATAAAACAAAATAAATTAGATTATGTATATTTATTTTTATTTCATTATTAAATTACAAAACATTGTTTTAACATTTCATAATTAACATACATCGAATTACAATTATTTTTATTCCATTATTAAATTTCAAAACATTACATAATTACCACACATTGAATTACACATTGTCTCAACTTGATTTTAGTAGGTAGACATTTCTAAGTTTTACTTACACTAACCTATTAGATAAGTATACAATACAAGCGAAATATTTTACAAATTAAGAATTTATTATTATTATAGTAGGTAACATAATATTAAAGATCATAATTTAAATATTTACTACATACTTAAATCAATGACAAACATTGTTCAAAAATTTAATATACCGGTGTGTCCCCACGCCTTAGTAGAAACTTTATCTTTCGCTATTAAGCGCTTATCATCATCACCAGATAAAGCTATTTTATTCACAGCACATGTGAAAATTTCGTGTCTAATTGATTTAAATAATATGTTTGTTTTTCGTACAATATCACCTTGGAAAAGTGTCTTTTCGTAATCTGTAATATTGAATTTACAAATGATATTTTTTTTAATACCTTTTGCTTTCTTTATTGTGCTGTCTATAGTTTTAATACAATATAGCTTTGATCGAAGCCCCACAAATTCAGATATAATTTTCCCCCCCATTTCGTCCTTAAACAAGCCAGGCACTTTTTTATTTTGAATTGGTAGATTGTATTCATTTTCACCAGAAAAATTACTTGTGTCAAAGTAAGATAAAAAGTGTTTTTTCACATCACTATAAAAATTTGGAGTCTGTACGAGATAAACATAGCTATCGGTGTCCGTGTAACACATCTGCACATCATTGTTGTAAAAAGGCTTAACTACCGCGTAGTGGAAATCATACATGTGGCTCTTTGATAATTCTAAAACAGTAAAACCAATGTATATTGGTTTATTAAGGATAACTTCCTCAGGTTTTAATTGCACTGCAACTAAATTTTCACTGAATACGGTTGCGCTATGGAAATTTGGACGCGCAATGAGTTGTTGCGCACTTTTCCTCTTTTTCGTGATGTTTTTTTTATCAGACCACTGATTCACCAGATCAACTTTGACTCGTTTTTCATTATTTTCTAATGTTTTGCCAAACACACTATTATTTAAAAGTTTGAAAAAATCTTGTTCAAAAGTTGATGAGCTTTTCTGTCGCAAAGATGTATTTAAGTCTATGTATTGTTTCAAATACGGACTTTGTCTAAAAGTAATAACTCGGTGAATTTTTTTTAATATTAACCCATGCTTTAAACAAGTTTTTAAATGAATATAATGTATGACATATGTAAATTTATCATACAAATTCGGAACGAGTTTACTAGTTTTTCCTCCTGGAGGAATACATTTTTCGGGACAAAAAGGTAAATCGTTATGCAAGTTATGTAAATGTTTTGGATACTCTAAGTCCACTTCAAGTATAAAGCCATATTGCGCGTCTTCCGAAATTGCATTCACGTCCAAATTTTCAATTTCATGTTGTTCTAAAAATCTGAAATTCGATAAAGGTAAGTATTGACACATACTATAACCATAGAGATTATTACAATCAACATAGGTTATGTAAGAACTAGGCTTAGAATGATCATAATCTGGTAAAAATTTGTTGTTTGCTTTGGCATATCTATGAGAGCACAAACACACACCGCCTCTAATACCGTTTTGTAACATTCGCACCATTGACAAATCATCGAGAAGTTCGAGTTGAACCCTGGTTTTCAACAACATCGCGTCGAAAGATAAACTTGGTGCAGTTAAATAAAAAGCCGGATCTAATTGATAATGTTGTTTGCAGGTGCGTCTAAAATTTTCAAAAATGTCGGCTAATAAAAGCACGTCAGTTTTCAGATATAAATCTGTGTAGCTTCCTAAATCTAACATATTAAATGTTGACCAAACCAATTCTGCATGCTGATAATCTTCAGCTGAAATTTCTTGGTCAGTGAGTGAACTGTAAAAAGATTCCTTTTTTGGAAGGGATCGTTCTTGATAACGTTCCCAGGAGTCCATATATTCATAGGGATAGACACCCTTGCGCATCAGTAATTTAAACTTATGTTCATTGGGAAAAAAACTTTTTAAATGTTTAAATTCATCAGGCTTTAAGGTATCTGCTAATTTACTTAAACTGGTTCCTAAGAACTTGAACGAGTCAACAAAACGAAGTTGAAAAAACTGATTATTTGACACTGGTACAAACTTTGTGAACGAAATATAATTTTCCTTTGTTTTTGGAATTATTTTTATGTCACCAGGTACCTCACCCAACGCTTTTATAAATAAATGACAATCGTATCCAGCCAAGTTGTGAAAAAATATCGGGACGAACGAAGGACGCTTATATTGCAAGTTACAGTGTGTGTGCGAGGCACCGCGGTACCGACCCGTCAAATGGCAGTGATCACGAACTCTATCCGAAAAAAGAAAATTTTCACAAATGTGACAAAATTTAGCGTTATTAAAATCAATCTGGTCTTCCTCAGTAAATATGATGGGAGTATTTGAATTTAGTTTTTCATAAATTTTTTGCACATCTTGTATTATTTCAACAACAAATTTATCGACACAGTCGGGTCCGCGATGTGATACATAACGATCATAACTGCGATCATCGTGACAAACAATGTAGTATGCAAACGCGACAGGTACATGATGATGCAAAATGGTGGTGTTTTCACTAGTGGAACAACCGGACCCAATATCAGTTTGTAACATTGATTCAAAATCTGCATAGATACAAAAGGGTACGTCTTGTTTATGATCATAGTTTTTAAATTCAATAACCGATCCTTTATCAGGTAATACTGTTACTACTCCACTACACAAATGACTATCGACTTCTTCTAAAGTATTAAAAAATATAAGACACAAATCGCAAAAATACAACTTCCCGTGGTGAGACGTTACCTGGCTTCTAAAAAGTCTGGAACAATCTTTAATCAAACAATAATGAGTGGTGTCATTATTTTCTAGAAACAATAAGTGAATAACTTTGTCGCTACCTTTTTTATCTATGTCTGATTTATATAAAGGACCTACTACAGTTTTTTTATTTTTTAAACCATATATTATAAATTTGAGGTTTGGGTTATTTTTCTCAAAGATCTTTATGTCTTGGAAACTAACAGGAAAACACATTCCAGAAACATTGAACAGTTCTCGATAATTAGGATATGATGAAACTCTTTCCGGATGTTTCCTGGCAGGATGAAGGGCGGCGGTCACGCACCATAAAAAGCAGCACTGGTCTTTGTTTTCAATATTCAAACATGCCTTTTTTAATTGAATTGATTTTGGTAACGGTATAAAACTCGAGCCGCCTAATGGTTGGTATTTGTTAAGATTAGCCTCTAAGTGCAAATTGTTTAAAAAGGTCCACCCACTATCACCATCCTCAAATTCCTCAATGCATTTTTTTAAATAATTAACAGTTTCAATAAACAAATTATTAAAATCATAATTAGAGCATAATATTTTATTACGTGTGCCAAAAGATTTAATTTCTTGCGAATTATCTTTAAATTTTAAAAATGTAGCAAACAATTCAAAATTTACTTTCAAACATGTATGAGTATTGAGATATTCATCTAATATGGACTTTAACTTTTCACGTATTTGTATGAAAAATCCGTCCACTGACCCTAATTGCTGCTCATTTATAGCTACTAATTTAAATGTTACTATGCGATTGCGGAATGCAGATGTCACGATTTCCACACCATCGCTATGTTTTATTGAACAGTTATTTTTTTTATGCAAATTACTTCTCAAATGACCCACCCAGGACTTATTAGGCACAGTTGTGTTACACGTCGCACAAAATGGCATTGTAACTACAGTAATGAATTAAAAATATCTTTTAAAAACTGATATAAGTAAAAAAATATTTATGGCCTTGGCTACCTACCTAGGTATGTATAATTTAATAATGGAACAAAAATACAGTATTACACATATATTTATTTGATAAATCTAAACGTACTTACATAATAAATGACCTAAAAAATAAACACAAAAAGAAGGTTAGTCAGTAATTACCTACTTAAAATTAATTTTATCTGAATAATGGACGGGCTCCGATTCCTCGAAGACCGTCCAAGCTTGGCCTAGAAAGGCCTGTAGCGCCTCCCACGATGGGCTCGAATCGTCACACTGTAGCTTTACCGCTACAAGCGCTTTCTTGTAGCGCACGTCGGCGGGGTTGTTGACGTAGTCTGGAGTTTTGTAGACCTTAAGGTCAACAAAAAAATCCCCCGTGGATGACGCGGTGCGACGACTCGTCCCGGTTGAGACACGGCTTGCGAAACTTGACGTCGTCGCTGACCCACCACTTTTTGGTCGGCTACTAGCTGCCTCCTCCGACTGCAATATGTTGAACAAGTCCTGCTTCTTCTTGTTCCTGTAAAAAACAAAAAAAATGTTAAACCATCATGATTACATTATCATGATGCTACCTAACCTAAAGTTATAATAAAAACTATGTCATAAAAGAACTTTATTTATTCGAGTTTTGTTTATAATTTTGTGAAGATTAAAATAATTTTCCAAAGGCTAGAAGTCATAAAAAATTTGGTTAGTACACTAACCATATTAGTTAGCGTACTAAGAGGTATTGTAAAGTGTCTGTAAAATAATTCACTGACTTACAAGTAGTTACCTATATGATCATAATAATTTTATGAGATATATAAATAATCGGTAATAAAATGTATAACATACTTGCGAAGCGGTGTAAAATCGTATGGTGCTGGTGAAGTGGTCCGTCTTTGGCGATGTTCAGCAGGGCTGGCGGCAGCAGCTGTGCTCTTGCGCTTGGCACCAGCAGTGGTTGGAGTGGTTTTCTTTTTTTTCTTCGCTTCAGCGATGATGATCGGGGCTTCAAACTCGGAATCAGACCTGTAGAATTAAATATAATTATAAACATTCACACAGAACGTTGGAGACAAACCTATAAACACTTGTAAAAAAATAGTTACTTACGTACATTATGTATAGATTGTGACGTCACACACTTTTTATTTTATCACAATAAACTGGAGCACTGAGGCACTGCACTGTAAAGGCAAACTGAATAAATTCACGAAAATGATGGAAATTTCTTCAGTGCCGGTGTTTTTATGTGAAAAAAAAGGCTAGTGTCATCAAAAATACACCAAAGTGGTCAAGCGTGAATCCATTATTGCACAACAGATTTTTATTATATATTACTTACATATTATTTTGTTCTGGTTTATACATGTTGTACTTTAATAGAAATAAGTACCTCCTATAATAGAATCAGGCTTGCTTTCGAAATTTTATTTCACAAAATACTTTTGCGAAAATTTGGGTACGATTCTCTGGATTAAAGAACCAATAATTACAATTGAAAATTGAATTAAAAGTTATTTCTAATATCTTACAGCATAATTTTAATAATAAGAACCCAGACATATCCAGGGCTATTCACTATATTTTTCCTGTAAGCATGACGGCATGTTACAAATAAAAATATATTCTTCAGTGGTTCAGACTTTTAAACCTTAGGAACAAGAAAATAATATGAAAATATTAAATTTATTGCTTGATGTTAATTGTTTCATACGACATTTTGTATTTGTACTCATATTTGTTTGTTGAAACCGCTTTGTAATTAAATCATATCCACTGCTTGCAAAACTGACGACTTAGCTTATTGTATCTGTAGAGACGTTCCAATAAAACCTAAACTAGAATGCGAATAATAATCGTAATCGTTCTGTTAACCTCAAAAATATAAATGTTTTATGAAGATATTAATGAATGTGTGAGAAATTAATTTAATAAGTGGTTATTATCAACTTATTTATAGTTTATTACGTTATCATGTATAACCATTTATGAATTTGTCACTAGTGCAAAGTAATTTTGAAACGAAATGGTTGAAACGTGTGGAATGTTGTTTTTTATTAATATGGTGATAAAAAAATATTATGTTCTATGTAAATATTACAATAAAAATCTTAATAACAATACAAGCAATCGATTAATTGGTGAATCGATGGCACTTCCAACTAATCGATGCATTTTAAACATCACTAGTATAGTCCTAGATCGGGATGAAAAGTATTTAGAATATATTTGTCTAGACTATTTTTTTTGTAAAAGAACAGTAATTTCTAGTAAGTATTTATTTTTAAAATCGATTAATATTAACTAAATTATTTTTATCTATTGTTAACCACAAGAAAAAAATATATACAACAATACAAATTATAAAACACCAATTATTATTGGCAAATAACTCGATCTAAATAATATTAATAAACATTTTTTAAACGTTTTCCATATACATAGGCACTTTACACTACTATAATAAAATTATCTTTTCTTTAAAATGGAAAGCTGTTTTAAATATGTATTACTAATTATTACATTGTAGTGTAATGTAAAACAAGTGTAGCTCTTGGAGTATCATGAGCACGTCACACAAGCGTGGGCTCATATTCCTGTTCCCACGTTCGCAACCATTTCTCATGAACACTGGCCAGTGCTACTCGCTGCTCTATAACACTCTTTGCAGTAAATTATTTTAAAAGTGATATTTGTGAATGTTTTATAAAGTAATTAAAAAGTGAAAAGCAGAAATTGATGTAAGTAATCGAAATATTTCTTTTTTATTTCTTCCCACATTTACTTTTCTTTAAAAACATTAAAACTAGGTACATTAGCCTTCAAAACTTATTAGTACCACGCTTATAAAATCAGACTTTCTCTCTACTTATAGCAAGTTAAAAAATTAAATTATCTTTCTAATCCTTTTTTATTTACAAAAATATATCTTATGTACCTATTTTAAAAGTTATTGCAATGTTAAAAGTATGGTAGGTACTAAGTTTTGAAGGTCAGTGTAAACTCCATATAGATTTTTGTAACTTTAGATTCTTATAAAATCAAAAGCTATATTTTTTCCTTGAAAGTAAGAAATGTCTCCCAAATATTTTTTTAAGGCGATCTATTGACTTTATTTTACAAAGTACTCAGTAAATGATAAAAACATAATACCTAATTGAAAAAAAAACATATTTAAAGTTTTTTTATTTCCAGGTTATTAAAAAAAATTCTATGGTACCTCTGTCTGAAGATAAAAATAGAAGTTTTGTATGTAAGTATTAGTTTATAAAAATCATGTAATAAAAGAATTATCAGAGTATTATTTCTTTATAACTTGAATTTTTACACATTATTATTTATTTTTTCAGGACATTCCACTGATCAGCTCTGTCAATATGAACATAAGAACGAAACCACTTCATTTCTTTGTAATAAAAAGTATAATTAATAAATACATTACCACCCACCCATCCATCCTATCCCAAAAACGTAGGCCACCAAATACGTACGAGTATGTGGTGGCCGAGGTAATTTTGTAAGCTATCATTTTTAAAGTGTTAGCTGAGGTATTGGTTTTTCTTGGTATGGTACAGCTACCACAAATTTATTTACATATAAGTTTGTGATAGCTAAGGTAAATAAGGTTATGCAAAAGGTAACACTTAGTAGTTATTTCGATAGTTACTCGTAGCTCAGCTTAGTTTGAATAGGTAGGTCGGTGCGTGATCTTACCATGGGCTCGCAGAGAGATACTTACCATGGTTCTCTCAGCCGACACTGATTAGGAGTCTGTTCGGTGCATGATCTTACCATAGGCTTGCAGGAAGTTACTTATCATGGGGCTTCCAACCGAACAGTTTAGGTGGTGATCGGTGCGTGATCTTACCACGGGCTCGCAGAGAGATACTTACCATGGTTCTCTCAGCCGACACCAGTTAGGAGTCTCTTCGGTGCATGATCTTACCATGGGCTTGCAGGAAGTTACTTACCATAGGGCTTCCAACCGAACAGTTTAGGTGGTGATCGGTGCGTGATCTTACCACGGGCTCGCAGAGAGATACTTACCATGGTTCTCTCAGCCGACACCAGTTAGGAGTCTGTTCGGTGCATGATCTTACCATGGGCTTGCAGGAAGTTACTTACCATAGGGCTTCCAACCGAACAGTTTAGGTGGTGATCGGTGCGTGATCTTACCACGGGCTCGCAGAGAGATACTTACCATGGTTCTCTCAGCCGACACCGGTTAGGAGTCTGTTCGGTGCATGATCTTACCATGGGCTTGCAGGAAGTTACTTACCATGGGGCTTCCAACCGAACAGTTTAGGTGGTGATCGGTGCGTGATCTTACCACGGGCTCGCAGAGAGATACTTACCATGGTTCTCTCAGCCGACACCGGTTAGGAGTCTGTTCGGTGCATGATCTTACCATGGGCTTGCAGGAAGTTACTTACCACGGGGCTTCCAACCGAACAGTTTAGGTGGTGATCGGTGCGTGATCTTACCACGGGCTCGCAGAGAGATACTTACCATGGTTCTCTCAGCCGACACCGGTTAGGAGTCTGTTCGGTGCATAATCTTACCATGGGCTTGCAGGAAGTTACTTACCATAGGGCTTCCAACCGAACAGTTTAGGTGGTGATCGGTGCGTGATCTTACCACGGGCTCGCAGAGAGATACTTACCATGGTTCTCTCAGCCGACACCGGTTAGGAGTCTGTTCGGTGCATGATCTTACCATGGGCTTGCAGGAAGTTACTTACCATGGGGCTTCCAACCGAACAGTTTAGGTGGTGATCGGTGCGTGATCTTACCACGGGCTCGCAGAGAGATACTTACCATGGTTCTCTCAGCCGACACCGGTTACGAATCTGTTCGGTGCATGATCTTACCATGGGCTTGCAGGAAGTTACTTACCATAGGGCTTCCAACCGAACAGTTTAGGTGGTGATCGGTGCGTGATCTTACCATGGGCTCGCAGAGAGATACTTACCATGGTTCTCTCAGCCGAGACTGGTCAGGAGTCTGTTCGGTGCATGATCTTACCATGGGCTTGCAGGAAGTTACTTACCATGGGGCTTCCAACCGAACAGTTTAGGTAATGATCGGTGCGTGATCTTACCACGGGCTCGCAGAGAGATACTTACCATGGTCCTCTCAGCCGACACCGGTTAGGAGTCTGTTCGGTGCATGATCTTACCATGGGCTTGCAGGAAGTTACTTACCACGGGGCTTCCAACCGAACAGTTTAGGTGTGGTCGGTGCGTGATCTTACCACGGGCTCGCAGAGAGATACTTACCACGGTTCTTTCAGCCGACACCGGTTAGGAGTCTGTTCGGTGCATGATCTTACCATGGGCTTGCAGGAAGTTACTTACCATAGGGCTTCCAACCGAACAGTTTAGGTGGTGATCGGTGCGTGGTCTTACCACGGGCTCGCAGAGAGATACTTACCATGGTTCTCTCAGCCGACACCAGTTAGGAGTCTGTTCGGTGCATGATCTTACCATGAGCTTGCAGGAAGTTACTTACCATAGGGCTTCCAACCGAACAGTTTAGGTAGTGATCGGTGCGTGATCTTACCACGGGCTCGCAGAGAGATACTTACCATGGTTCTCTCAGCCGACACCGGTTACGAATCTGTTCGGTGCATGATCTTACCATGGGCTTGCAGGAAGTTACTTACCATAGGGCTTCCAACCGAACAGTTTAGGTGGTGATCGGTGCGTGATCTTACCATGGGCTCGCAGAGAGATACTTACCATGGTTCTCTCAGCCGACACCGGTTAGGAGTCTGTTCGGTGCATGATCTTGTCATGTGCTTGCAAGAAGTTACTCACCATGGGGCTTCTAACCGAACAGCTAGGTGATGGTTGTTGATATTAAAATACTTACATTCAACAACAAACAAACGTTAATGCCATTAATGTGGTGGTTATTGGGAATTCCACCACACCGTAGTGAGTGAGGGCGTTAGCCCGAACGAACGGAGGTGGGGTAGAATTCCCAATAACCACCTACTACCGGCCAAGTGCATGTCGGGCCACGCGCCACAGGGTTCCGTAGATACCTACCTTATACCATATTTAACACCACTATCATTTTTTATCTGCAAAAATTACTTTGTTTTTTACAGTGTTGGTATGAATGACAAAGTTATATTTGCGGTTTTGGAAAATGAACTAAATATATCTCAAAAACTGATTACTATACAAGTTCAAACCAATTTTCGTCGTCGTTAATAAGATCTAGAGCATTACATTTTTTTTTTTGATTTTTAACTCTCTTATTTCAAAAGTTAAAAGGGGGGGGGGGGCAAACATTTTTCCGGTTAATCTTTGTTTTTTTTTATTTTTGTATTAAAATCGTTAAGCGGTTAACAGAATACATCTACCTACCAAGTTTCAACTGTGTAATCTTAATACTTTCGGAATAAAGTGGCTGTGACATACGGACGGACAGACAGACAGACAGACATGACGAATCTATAAAGGTTCCGTTTTTTGCCAGTTAGGCTACGGAACCCTAAAAAATGCTAACAAAACCAATAAGATTTGAAATACTTTATGACTTTCAAGTATCTTCCTACGATAAATAGTGGAAATAAAATTTGATGTCGCGCGCCGTCAATTTCTTATATAAAAATTTATATTATTCATTTATGGTGAGAATATTCCTTCACAAGTACTCATTGCATTCAACTTTAGATTTTTCGATTTTTGGGTAACATCCCTAGTGTTTAAAAAGAAAAAGTTTTCACTGACATAACATTGTAACGACGTTTAGTTTTATTAAAACAAAAATTGTTTTTTATGTTTAGAATGGTTTTTCAGTGAAAATAAATCGTAAAGTTAATTTTTTCGGTCAGTTTACCGTAAATATACATTCGTCATTGAAAAACATGAAGTAATTGTGCTATTCTAACATAGAAAAAATATATTATATTTGATGCCCGCCGTTACAAGGTTACGTTGAGGAATTTCGATGAAGTGTCAAATGTGGCCTATTAAAGTGGCCCTACTTTAGTTACTCAATTTATATTTTAAAGTCACCCATTTTCAATATCTGTAGTCGCCCTCGCTCCGTCGCCCACTTAGTATTTTAGTACGCTGTATTCAGTATTTTTGATACCCAAAATGGGAATTTATTGTTACCCGACTAAATACTACCCCTAAATATATACCTTGTTGGGGATTTATTGACGTTCCGGACTACAGCTGGGCCACAAAAAAAAAAGTTGGAAATCTGACTTTTTGACTATGCCACATATCTCCTAAACGCAAGATCGACAAAATCTGGTTCTTGGTGACAAAATCCGACAAACTACCGGCTACACATACGAGTAATCAGATTTTCGCTACGACCTTCCGTTTTCAAGATCTGTGTGGCCCAGCTGTAGAGACGTCTCTACAGCTGAGCCACACGTATCTCCTAAACGCAAGTCCGACAAATTCTAGTTTTTGGCGACAAAGTCCGACAAATTATCGACTTCATCATGGCATAGTCAAAAAGTCAGATTTCCAACTTTTTTTTTGTGGCCCAGCTGTAGTCCGGCACGTGATTTATTGTAACCCGACTAAATACTACCCCGAAATATACACCTTGCTGGGAATTTATTGTTACCCGACTAAATACTACCCCTAAATATATACCTTGTTGGGAATGTATTGTTACCCGATTAAATACTACCCCTAAATATATACCTTGTTATCGTGCCCCGCTAACGTCCTGAGCGGATGCCACGCGGGGCTGGCCCACAGTTTAGCGGCGCGGTCGTACGTCACAAGTGACATTATATACAATATATACTATATACCTTGTTATCGTGCCCCGCTAACGTCCTGAGCGGATGCCACGCGGGGCTGGCCCACAGTTTAGCGGCGCGGTCGTACGTCACAAGTGACATTATATACAATATATACTATATACCTTGTTATCGTGCCCCGCTAACGTCCTGAGCGGATGCCACGCGGGGCTGGCCCACAGTTTAGCGGCGCGGTCGTACGTCACAAGTGACATTATATACAATATATACTATATACCTTGTTATCGTGCCCCGCTAACGTCCTGAGCGGATGCCACGCGGGGCTGGCCCACAGTTTAGCGGCGCGGTCGTACGTCACAAGTGACATTATATACAATATATACTATATACCTTGTTATCGTGCCCCGCTAACGTCCTGAGCGGATGCCACGCGGGGCTGGCCCACAGTTTAGCGGCGCGGTCGTACGTCACAAGTGACATTATATACAATATATACTATATACCTTGTTATTGTGCCCCGCTAACGTCCTGAGCGGATGCCACGCGGGGCTGGCCCACAGTTTAGCGGCGCGGTCGTACGTCACAAGTGACATTATATACAATATATACTATATACCTTGTTATCGTGCCCCGCTAACGTCCTGAGCGGATGCCACGCGGGGCTGGCCCACAGTTTAGCGGCGCGGTCGTACGTCACAAGTGACATTATATACAATATATACTATATACCTTGTTATCGTGCCCCGCTAACGTCCTGAGCGGATGCCACGCGGGGCTGGCCCACAGTTTAGCGGCGCGGTCGTACGTCACAAGTGACATTATATACAATATATACTATATACCTTGTTATCGTGCCCCGCTAACGTCCTGAGCGGATGCCACGCGGGGCTGGCCCACAGTTTAGCGGCGCGGTCGTACGTCACAAGTGACATTATATACAATATATACTATATACCTTGTTATCGTGCCCCGCTAACGTCCTGAGCGGATGCCACGCGGGGCTGGCCCACAGTTTAGCGGCGCGGTCGTACGTCACAAGTGACATTATATACAATATATACTATATACCTTGTTATCGTGCCCCGCTAACGTCCTGAGCGGATGCCACGCGGGGCTGGCCCACAGTTTAGCGGCGCGGTCGTACGTCACAAGTGACATTATATACAATATATACTATATACCTTGTTATCGTGCCCCGCTAACGTCCTGAGCGGATGCCACGCGGGGCTGGCCCACAGTTTAGCGGCGCGGTCGTACGTCACAAGTGACATTATATACAATATATACTATATACCTTGTTATTGTGCCCCGCTAACGTCCTGAGCGGATGCCACGCGGGGCTGGCCCACAGTTTAGCGGCGCGGTCGTACGTCACAAGTGACATTATATACAATATATACTATATACCTTGTTATCGTGCCCCGCTAACGTCCTGAGCGGATGCCACGCGGGGCTGGCCCACAGTTTAGCGGCGCGGTCGTACGTCACAAGTGACATTATATACAATATATACTATATACCTTGTTATCGTGCCCCGCTAACGTCCTGAGCGGATGCCACGCGGGGCTGGCCCACAGTTTAGCGGCGCGGTCGTACGTCACAAGTGACATTATATACAATATATACTATATACCTTGTTATCGTGCCCCGCTAACGTCCTGAGCGGATGCCACGCGGGGCTGGCCCACAGTTTAGCGGCGCGGTCGTACGATGCCGTCACCAGGAAATGCCCGTGGCTGCGTTGGTAGCGGACATCTGGCAATCAAGACAAAATAATTACAAAAATAACACTAAAACACTATACACATAACAAAGGTCATTGGGCATATTTTGTCGTATGCAAAACGCACTTAACACACTATTGTCAGCTCATCCTGATTTCGATGTATTTGTTGGCGATGCGAATTTTTTTCTATCTTAATATGATAATGTAAATTTTGATTAAAGCATAATTATGTAATTGGGCATAAGCCCGTTTAATTATGATAAATAAATATTTGACCTACTTAATGAAAGTTCGCGTACAGAAAGCACACCAGTTATAAATTGAAGAATTTAATTTAAAAAAGGCTGGTGTACGTAGTGAAAAAAAAACGCAGGGCATGTATGAAAAGATTGATGGATGTGAATGAAGCGAAAGAAGTGTGCAAGGATCGTAGCAGGTGGCGATCCATAGTCTCTGCCTACCCCCATGGGAAACAGGCGTGAAAGAAATTGCAATGAAAGATCCCTCTCTTTGCTGTGCCCGACAGGGTCCATAATGCGCTGTATCATTATAATAATAATTATTATCATCTTGTTAACATTATGGTGCAATAAAAATATAAATATGAATATGAACCTATAATCTTGAAACCAATAGGTATCAGTAAAAAACTACAAAATTATAGGTCACTTTACGTTTTTTTTCTAATGAGAAAAGTTTTAACTCTATGGTTTTAGCTATGTTTGTGTCAATCACAAAACTGAGTACTATAATCTATCTCTATATTTTTTTTGAGACTGATAAATCAAATCGTACTGTGTGAAATCTTTGATCTAAAATGTGTGTTTGGCGTTGTACAGCCCGTAAAAAAATATGTTAAATAAAATATGTTTTAAAACTAATGAGAAAAAAAACATTAGTTCTATAGTAGAACTGCCTCGTGGAACAAATGGGAACGAAATGTAATTCTTACCGCTTATCAAATGCGTGTGCGAAGGTATCGTGTACAGAATCGAACGGCGACGTAAATCCCATATTTTTGCCTGTAAACAAATAATAAAAACATTTTAGCACATAATATACACAAAATGTTACAAAATAACCCCTAAAGCCGAATATGGTAGATAGGGACCATCAATCTGAACAACTTTTACTATGGGACCAACTCTGAAATCGCGAAAAAAAATCAGCTGTTTCATACAAAAAAAATAACGAAAATATCAAAATGTATGAAACAGCATACTACATTACATAAATTACATACTACATTACATACTACATTACATACTACATTACATACTACATTTCATACATTACATACTACATTACATACTTGATGGTCAGCGGCGGCGGTGGCCAAATGGTGGCCGTTGGGCGACCAATCAGCGCCCAGCACCGGCCCCAGGTGGCCTTCTAGAAACATCACGCAGCGCCCGGTGCGCAAGTCCCAGACGCGACCGAATGCGTCCATACCACTGTACAAGGAGTTTTAAATAAAATTAAAAATATAATGGGAGGATAATTTCGCTGATTCACAAATCGTCCACCAGTCGGAACACTACCGCTAAGTTGACGCTAGTGTAGATCTGTCATTTTGTTGTTTTCTATCAATTTATGGATGATGGAAAGAATTTTTTTAAATATCAAATTTTCTCCCAACACATTTTAGTTTTCTTTAATCTTTAATTCGTTTGCTATCCGACTTCCATAATAATTATTTATTAGCACAACCATTTTTAGATATAATAGAATATACATAAATTGAAAAAAAAATATTTTGTCAAAAGTGAATATAATTTTCTTTACAAGATTTAATAAGGAAACAAGAAATATAATTTATCTGTGCCTCCAGTCAAAAGGGGCATAAGACGAGTTATGCCCTTTTTATTTTATTGCACTGTTGTAATCAGCACATTGAGTTACATAACATATCAAAAGGGCATAACTGTACCTACCTCCTAACATACATTTATTGTTTACACAAAAATCATAACTCACCGCTTGTAAGGGCACAGTTCTAAATAATTGTTGAGTTTTACGATCAGAAAGACATAAATGGTAGAGTCTCAAAATTATCTGTGATTAAAAAAGCATAATTACATTTGATTTATTAATAGAAGACATAATTCATGTTATATCATTAAGTTTAAAAATAATATAGAATTAAATGTAGTTATGCTCTTTATAACCACGTTATAACCACCTAAAAAAATCCAAAGTATTCACCACCACCATCCTAGAGATTATTACCAGATGGTAAGGTCTGCTGGGGAAAGTAGTCCAGTCAGTACTGGCACTCATGTATGGCGAGGTCAAAATTTGTCATTAGATGAATTCACTTGGAACATATGTAGCTTAGGTAAAACTGAGCTGATTTAGCCCGGTAGCCATCAGCCACCCCGTGGCAGGTAGGGAGGGGTGGCATTTAAAGTTTCACGCCGCCGCACTTCAGAAAAAAAATCATATCTCCTTCAATATACCTACCACCTCGAGTGTGATATCATTTTATAATGAATTAGAGATGATGAATTCATGTTTAAAACTTTTAATGTACAGTGTCATAGAAAAAAGGTAAAATATTGACGATAGTTTCAAAAAAAAATTACTATTTTTTTATTCAACAGTCAGTATCTGTAAAAATACAAATTTTTTGCAATGAATTTTTTTTTATCTAATAGTACATTTATTCAGCTTTTGAAAAATATATACTTTATGTATAGTTATCGTTCAATGTATATCTGAAAAAAAATCGAACATGGTATCGACGCTGTTTCCAAGCGAAGCGTCTACAATTAATAAGTTAAGTACCTAGGTATAAGTTGTTTTTTTCAATTAAAATATGATAAATCTAAGATGTGTTTTTTATTTTTGGGACAATAATGACACCCTTTCATTTTCATATACATTTTGCAATTCCCGGGAATTCCCAGGAATCGGGTATTTTCGACATTTTGGTACCATAGAAGAAGTTGTTTAGTTTGATGGTCCCTTCTACCGTATTCGGAATTATGAGTTTTTTTTGTAACACCCTGTATATCAAAATAAGAGAAGTAAAATATAATTTTGTTAATGATTTTCTTTTGTGGTGTTAAATAAAACACTGCAAGCATTCGTTTGTTACGAAATACTTAAAATATTGATAATGATTTATGGACAAAAATTAAAAAGAACGTTTATATATTTAAATAAAAATATATTTAATTTTCTTTTACTTTTACCTTCAATATCTTCATTGCTTTTGATTTCCCAGGTATGCAAAAACTATCCTGATGGTGCGCAGAATATGGAGGTCCTGGCTTAGTCAAGGGTTTTTTAATACTTGTCGTATTAGTTGTCTCTAAAAGCTTTTGCTTTTTCCCTCTGCTACAATTTACGGTCACAATGTCATTGATATTTTCTTGTTTAAATGTAAAACGAAACGCTTAAATAATATAATAGTTATTAAACTCTTTAACCGCAATATAAACTCCCGTCGTTCCGCGTATCCTGGCGCATATTTTTCGGGATCGGGTTTAAAAAACATCCCGGTAATTCCCAGAAATGGGAACCCAGGAACGCAACCCTAATCACAGTCCAATTTTCATATAAACGAGGTAACTTTGAAGCTTTTGTTCTTCGTCAGGGATTGAACAAGGTGTGGTCTGATGATGGTTATCCAAAGAGTGAATGGAGGAGGTCAAGATCGCTTAAGAAACCCAACGGATCAGAAGAGTCGTTTACACTAGAGACCGTCTGGAGCTTTTAGTGTTACATTTTCCATACTTCTTAATTTTCATTTGATATTTTTTTAAGTTCAACCCTGAGCTAAACCGCTCATCTAATCTGTTAGGTTTTTTTAGCATAATGAGCCTCCGTCATTCACTCTTTAATTTGCCATCATCAGCACACACTTTTCTGCTCACGAGTGTACAAAAAATTCTCAATGGAAAATATTTTAATTTCTACGGTATATTTATATACCTAGGTCCTTAAGGAACCTACCTATTAAAATTTTAAAAATTTTTGCACTTTAGTTTTAATGTGGTAAGACATTTTCCTCCCTGACCGTTCTCAGATCTAATTTTTTGACGTCACGACGCTTCGTCGTTTTATGACTTTCTTATACATAGATCAAGTCTGTCTATTTTTTTATATTGTCTTTATGACTCTCAAAAAAAGATCTAAGTATGTATCAGACCGTAAGATAGTTGAGAGAGACTTTATGACCGTAAGAACATAAGCGGCAGTCGAACGCAAAGTTAAGTTTGTATTCCATACATGTTGTATGAAAAAAACAACTTAACTTGCAATCGCAGACATCTGGAAACACCGTCGCATACCATGTTAGATTTTTTTTCAGATGGAAATTGTATGATAACTATATATAAAATTTGTATTAGTTTAAAGCTGAATAAATGTTCTTTAAGGTGGTATTTTTTTCTTTGCATAAAATTAGCATTTTAAAAGATACCCGACTGTTGAACAAAAACAATTGTAAACCGATTTTTGACACTTTGGTCAACATATTTTTTTTTTCAATTAAACTATACATTAAATGTCCCAAAAATAAATTCCTCATGCCTGCTACAAAAAGAACTAAATATGCATCAAAACATAAAATAGTTAAAAGAGACTATAAGATCGTAAGACCATAAGCGGCAGCCGAACGCAAAGTTAAGTTTGTACTCTATACATTTTGTATGAAAAAACCAACTTAACTTTCTATCGCGGATGTTTGGAAACAGCGTCGCATACCATGTTCGATTTTTTTTCAGATAGACATTCAAAGATAACTATACATAAAGTATATATTTTTAAAAAGCTGAATAAATGTACTTTAAGATAATATTTTTTTTCATTGCACAAAATGATTATTTTTAATAGATACTGACTGTTGAATAAAAAAATAGCAAACTTATTTTTAAACTATCGTCAATATTTTACCTTTTTTCTATGACATTGTACATTTAAACTTTTAAAAATGAATTCCTCATTCTTGATTCATCATAAAATGATATCACACTCGAGGTGGTAGGTATATTGAAGAAGATATAACTTTTTTTCTGAAGTGCGGCGGTGTGAAACTTTAAATGCCACCCCCCCCTACCTGCCACGGGGGGGCTGATGGCTACCGGGCTGAATCAGCTCAGTTTTACCTAAGGTACATATGTGCCAAGTGAATTCATCTAATGACAAATTTTGACCTTCTGCCACTAATTCCCCAACTAAAGTGGCCAATTCACTGTGAAAGAAATGACTTTAGAGACTTTCTATAATTTTGAAGCACTCTTTAAAGGCCCACTGGTACCACTTAGGGAAAATTAATACCAATAAAGAAAATGTGCATTGGCCCGATATAAGCTGGTTCTTATATTCACAATCAAATCAGAGCCACTTGATGCTCTCTGCAAAACAAATTTATGTGAAGAAAGCGATTATGACTACATACAATATGTTTGGTTAGCGATGTCGGAGTTTTTAAAGGCAGATAATAAGATAAATTGTATCGACAAAACCCCCCACATGTTCGGGTCTATCGTGTCGGAATGTCGTGGCCCTGTCGTGTTGGAATGAGCAGCATTTTAAATTTGACTTTTAATTTTTGATTGCCCTGCCGAAAATATTATTTCCTTTGGATTTAAAAGTCCTACAGTTATAAAAAAGTAGTTTTCGAAAGCTTATAATATTATCTATCAAGTAAAAAATAATAATTATGTCAACTATTAACTTTAATTCGTCATAAAAATACTTTAGTAAATTTTAATCCGAAATTAGTGCTCTTTTAGGTTTTCCCACAGATCTTGAAAACAAGGATATTAATGTGCGTTTTTTTTGCATTTTATAATACACAGGAATATTATAAACAAAACGACATCAAAATCATTGCACTGAGTTGCAGATTTCAAGAGTTATTATTGTTCGACACTATGGCATTTGATAAAAATATTTGCACATCGAACCATTCGGTAAAATATGCGGAAACCATGTAATTAAAATCTGTATTGTACCATATTCGAGCAAATAAATGATTTATGATTATGGCACTAAATGTTAATTTTCGAAAATGGTCAAGAATTAAAGCTCGTAAATACTTGCTTTTATAGATCAATGTCATTTATATTGAGATAAAATTATCAACTTAAGTTAAAACTGATAAAAATATTTTTAAATTTGTCCATTTACGTAAGGACAAATTTTTGTAGATAATATTCCTGTGTATTATAAAAATATAAAAAACGCACCTTAATGTCCTTGTTTTGAGATCTGTAAGAAAAACAAGAAAGCACACCAATTTCGGATTATTTTTTATGATGTATTAAAGTCAAAAGGCTACATAATTATTTTTTACTTGCTACGTAATATTGTAAGCTTTTTAAAATAAAATAAAAATAAAATATTTCAGATAATTTTTTATGCTTTTGTTAATAATTTAATTTATATTTTACCATATTGTGCCATAATTGGCTATCACATAAAAGGGTAGGTTCCCGTGGCTGTCACTCTTCGAATAAAGCACTTCCACAGTAGGAAATTTATCGATTTGCATTTTGCCTTTGATTTTTGAAAAGTTTTTATTTTATAACTGGGGGACTTTTTAATCCAAAGGTATTAATATTATCGGCAGGGTCATCTTAAATAAAAAGTCAAATTTAAAATGCCGGTCATTCCAACAGGAGAGGGGATAGACCTGACCATGTGGGGGGTTTTGTCGACAAAATTGATCATATTATCTGCCTTTAAAAGCTCCGATATCGCTAACCAAACATATCATGTACATCATTTGTTACCTTTAGTCTTAATTTATTGAATAGACAATTAATGTTATTCTTATATTATGCAAAAAAAAGTTCATATAAATCACGTTATGCTTTTATGAAATCGTTAGTAAGGGCATAATTCAAGAAAATTTAGAAAAAAAATTATATAGAGTGAACAAATGTAGAATAAATTTCCATTAATCGTATCATTAAAAATATATCTAAATAAATGCAGTATTGGATTTCGTGTTCATAATTTGATAACTAAACTAAAAACAACAAAGGTTTGGTTTTTCAACTCTCCTGAAAAGTAGTCATTTTGAATTATGCCCTTTTTGACTGGAGGCACAGATATAATGCCCGCAAATTGCTAATGCGCTAGAACCTTGTCACATTAACATCCACGTTGACGTCATCCGCAACTAAAAATGACATGTAACAATAAAATTCATATAGGTAAATTTTATAATTATTAATTATTGTTTTCAATAAGATAGGGTCTAAGTAAAAATTAAGCAATGGTTTTACCTAATTGTGATATATGTGGCACTGTGGACGATGTTCAGCATATTTTATTGGAGTGCGAAAAGTATCGCATTGAAAGACAGAATGCGATGAACGCTATACAGCTTAATATGTTGAATGTCGGCGTAGCACAAAGCATCCTCGCGGAACCGAATTCGGAGTCCGCCATGGTGCTTTATAACCTAGCTCGTAAGTACAAACAATAAGGATACGATTATAAAATTATGCACTGACTCTGTACGTATACTGTTTGTATTGTTCTGGTTCGATGGAACTGACATGTTTTTTTTTTAAAAACAAAGTTCCTAAATAAAATAAAGAGAAAAAAAAAGCAATGGTTTTTCCTTTTTAAGGTTAAAAACATGGCCGCCGGGCGCTTTAGCAATTTGCGGGTATAGTACTTAGTTACTCACCCAGTGACTGCTAAAGACCCGTCTCCTTGGAAAGCTATGCTATACACCGGCTTCGCGTGCCCTTCTTGATGTAGCACCTCCGTTGCTATAACAATGATATTAATATTTAATAATTCTCAAAATGGTTTGAAAGTCAATTATTATTATTACATGATGCTGCATGCAGATATTATGAGAGAAGAAAAACATTATTTATTTATTATTATTTATTAGTTAAACGCGTTCATTTCATGATTGCCGTTACCTCCCGGACCGAATCGTCTTACCGCACCCCCTGCGTCGCATTTCTAGTACAGTTAGCAACGTTATGCCTAATTTATCTACACTCACAACGTTATGTTCCAAATATGAGTTCAAAAAAGACTATGTAAACAAGGACTTTATTTTCGTGGATAGGTAAATAAAAAAAACCCATTACGATGCAGTCAACTGCATCATAAAATAACTATTTATTCTTATAGCACACTTTTACTTTTTAATTTCTTGGCGCGAATGGGCTCATTGTAGTATCTATGGTTTGTGGTGCGGGGCGCGCTATTTATAATACAATGCGAAAAAAGTTATGATTTTAATTTTCACTTTTTGTTGTACTGAATTTCGTAGGTTTTTTTTAAATCTTGCTTGAAAATTTCTGATAGCCGTGAATGTGAAGAAAAATTTGACTCTGCACGATATTTAGTTAGATGCAGCGACGGAAAGGGAATCGAGCAGGGTAATACCAGCAAAGTCTCTCTTTCTTTTTTAACCTTGATCTTTTATTATGTTCAATCCCAAATTGTATGAGTGTAGATAAAGTAGTGTATGAAACTGCACATAACTAGGTATTAAACACTCGTGTGATACTATTAAAAACCGTCTCGTGTTTTAATACCCCTCATTAAGCATCAGTTACATAAACTACTATTTTGTTTTGAATTTGAGATTTTTGCATTCACAATTCACAACAATACTAAATCATATATTAGAAAAAATATGACTCGCACCAGATTAATTCTCGGAAGGGAATCGAACCCGCGACCTTTGGAAGTCCGGTGTCCAATGCTCTTACCAACTTAACTACCGAGTCACTAGTATCATCATCGAATTTCTTCTAATATATCCCACTCTTAGGCTGCAAGTCAGCGTTATTTCACCAATGTGAGGAATTACCTCGACATTCAATCGAAAAATCTTTTTAGATATTAATTAATGGCTAGATCTGAATATGGTAGATAGGGACTATCAAACTTAACAACTTTTAATATAAGACCAACTCTGAAATAGCGAAAAAAAATCAGCTGTTTCATACAAAAAAGTAATAACGAAAACATGAAAATGTATGAAACAGCTGATTTAATTTCGCGATTTGAGAGTTGGTCTTATTGTAAAAGTTGTTCAGTTTAATGGCATATCTACAATATTCTGGTTTAACCAGCGAACTAAAATCTATGGAATAAGCATTCTGCTCAAAAAATCGCAACACATGAAAAGTACAACTAAGTGGATAGAGCTAAAAATGCTGGCATTTAATTATGCATCACAAAGCGTCTGAACACTGGTTGCTTATTAGCGACCATAATTTGAATACTTATAGATATTTTCTATACTTAAACGAAAAAATAAGACACCATTTGATTATAAAAGACGTAATTTCTAATAAACTCTCTCTTTCTATCTTTTCTCAACAATACAAACTGCAATTTATTGAAATGAACGTTAACGTCAGTCACCGACGAACACAGTGGCGGCCAGGAACCTGCCTGAAGGGTGGAACGATGATCACTAATATAAGTGTCAACTCACCAGTCTCCAGGTCCCATAATCTCCAGGAGTGGTTGAACACAGTGGCGGCCAGGAACCTGCCTGAAGCTGGAACTATGATCACTAATATAAGTTTTAACTCACCCGTCTCCAAGTCCCATAATCTCCAGGAGTGGTCGAAAACAGTGGCGGCCAGGAATCGGCCCGAAGGGTGGAACTCTACGCGGGCCACGCGCGTTGGCCCGTGGCCCTCAAGCGATGCTATGGGGGACTCACTATAATATAAAAAAAATGTATTAATGGTTAAAAAATATTGGTTGTACGGTATATTTATACACGAGTATGGTATATTTTACAAAAAGTTTAATTATATTTTTAGCACTTGAAATACACTCATCAACTTTGTCTAGGGATCACGGTATTTTTTTCATACAAACGAGGTAACTTTGAAGCCTTGGTTTCCTGCCAGGGATGTACCGTGCCGTGTCTGATGATGGCCATCCAGGGACTAAATGGAGGAGACTCAGATCGCCATACACACCCAACTGATCTGATCAGCATTCTAAAAGATAGAAGGACATGTATAAAAAAACCACGTAAATAGCATCAAAATGTATGGAAACCCTGAAACTGAGAACTCTGACCCTTCTATCTTTTAGAATGCTGATCAGATCAGTTGGGTGTGTATTGCGGTCTGAATCTCCTACATTCACTCCCTGGATAGCCATCATCAGATCACAGCACGGTACATGCTTTGCAGGAAACCAAGGCTTCAAAGTTACCTCGTTTGTATGAAAAAAAAACCGGCCAAGTGCGAGTCGGACTCGCGCACGAAGGATTCCGTACCAAAAACAGCAAAAAATCACGTTTGTTGTATGGGAGCCCCCCTTAAATATTTATTTTATTCTGTTTTTAGTATTTGTTGTTATAGCGGCAACAGAAATACATCATCTGTGAAAATTTCAACTGTCTAGCTATCACGGTTCATGAGATACAGCCTGGTGACAGACAGAGAGACAGACGGACAGCCGAGGCTTAGTAATAGGGTCCCGTTTTTACCCTTTGGGTACGGAACCCTAAAAACAACTTGAGCCTTAGACAAAGTTGATGAGTATATAACCCGATTAAAATAGATTTAGTTTGCAGTGGACATCCAGCGATAGTGTGCTATGAAGTTGCAAATATTAGACATGGGATTCACTGGAAAATGCAACGTCTTCAAAACTCCGTACAAACGGCAGTTTAACAGAACACCACAGAAAAAATATTTCATGGGGTTGGCACTTTGGCAGCGCAAAGCTAATTGTAGATGTCGCTGCGTACGCTTGTTCCTAAGACAGTAGACGTTCAGAACAAAATGTATGGGAAAATAGGTATTTATTTTGTTTTTTTTTTACCGAAAAAGACCCATATTTACCCAACATGGATATAAAAGACTATTGTACAACGCAAATGCTGGAATTTAAAGCCAAATTACGACGATTTTATTCTTACAGAATTTATAATTTTTTTTTATATCCATATTTTTCGGAAATTTGTAAGGTCCAACATTTTTAAAGCCTATTACACAGAATTTATTGATCCGAGCATCCAAACCTACCAAAATACCTAATCATTTGACAAAAATCACCTTATCTCAAAACTTTTGTTTTCTGACAAAAGAATTGTGCAACTTCAGAGCGGAGTCTCCTGTTTAGACACCGGCCACTAATTACTGTAACGCAAAACTTTTTATCATAATTAATTTATTATTATTGTATCTCGGCTGGAAACTCTCGGGACGAAGCCCGGTCCTTTTGCCAGGCTTGCGTGGGGACATGGGTCCAACACGTAGAGGCCCTTTGAGACTGTTTTAATATAATGTGAAGTGTGTGATGCACATGCCGGGATCCGCTCCCCACTACACGCAAAAGTGCGCAGACGGAAGCGGACCCCGGCAGGTACATAGACTATTGCGAGTGTGAGAATACATAAAAATAAATAAATGGGCTATTGGATGAAAGGATAGTGGGTTGGAATACTGGGCTGTGGGGAGAGATTACGGACTTCCGCCTTTTCCTACATCTCACAAACTCGAACCGTCGGCGGAAGGTGGCTCGCCGCCCGCTAGATGGGCACCCCAACCAGTACCTTGATTACGTAAAGCTGTTGCTAACAATTGGGATGTTGACAACTTTTTTTATTTTATATTACATAAATTACCTCTCAAAGAAAGAAACATTGGTAAAATAATTATTTCGCTAGCTTGAAAACTGCCCGAGATATCACAGTGTGAAATGCACACAAATGGACTCGCCCAAAAACGCTCCTTACTAACGGCTACTGAGGTATGACGTCACGCCTCGCTAGTTAGTATGCAACGCGTAAGAAATTTGTTCGGCAGCTATATTAAATATTGTGTTTATCAAAATGGTTTCTTAGACAAATTTGCTATACATTTTACGAACTAATTAAAGGTATCAATTATTTTAGTAAATTTTATACTTTTTAAATGGACTTGTCCACCCAACTTTGAAGGGTCATAAAACAAATAATATGCAATATATAAAACCAAGAGGTATACAAGTTACTCTAAAAGTTTAATATGTTTACGATTTTCATTAGTATTTCGTTATTTTATTCCTTAGTCAACATCCCAATTCTCGATTGAAATCGATTGAAAGCGCGGTTGCATTGCTGCTTTAGTTAAGATAGTTGTCACATTGGTTCTTACTAAAGCAGCGATGTAACTGCGGTTTCTGTCAGAGTTGATTGCAACAAAGTTACGTAATTACCCCCCTGGTCAGCAACTGCCGACCGGGGCGCAACACCGGCGTGGGCGACTCAGGGTGTAGAGAGGTGTACACCGCTTTCTACCCACTGTACAAGGGACTGTGTGCTAACTCGCGTCTTACGCATGTTTCACTTCCACCCTGCGAGCGTATAGCTCTAACGACTCCACCCTGGACGGCCGTTGAAGGCGAGCCAGGGGCGGGAGTCCGCAGGCCCCCTGGGGCCCACCCCTGCTGCGGGGAGGGGGCCTGGATCGCCTCCCGGGAGCACTCGGGTCCGTGGTGTCGCTACTAACAGCTCGCCACAAGCTGCCCTGCGGGCTTATTATTATTATTATACGCACGGATTTTGAATATTATACGCACGGACATTGGAATTCACGGGCCAAAAGTGACCCGGTCCTTTAAGGCTTGCGTGGGGATATGGATCCAACACGTAGAGGCCATTTTTAGCAACTTTAATCTAATATGCGTGTGGTACACCTGCTGGATCTATTCTCTGACTACATCAGTTTAATATACTCAGAGACTATCCCCAGCGAGTGGACAGGAACTATGGAATCTACTGGTAAATGACTACTGGGCTATTGGGTTGGGATTTGGATGGACTAGGATTTGGGCTATGGAAAGAGACTACCGGACACCTGCCTTATCATAGTCTCCGGACTGAAAAATTGGCAGGCGGTGACTAGCCAAAGACTAAATGGGCCCTCCAAATTAGCCACGATGGCAAGAGAGCAACATAGGTGTCCTCGGCTGCAGGGTGTAGAGAGGTGTGCACCGCTTTCTACCCACTGTACAAGCGACAGTGTGCCAACTCGCGTCTTATGCATGTTTCACTTCCACCCTGCGAGCGTATAGCTCTAACGACTCCACCCTAGTATTATTATTATATTTATTATTATTATGTCTATAGGCATGCGAATGTTAGTATCAGTTATCTATAGACTAGTACCACTATTATTAAAAAACTATGTATTTTTCAAATACTTATCATTGTAATTTGCATTCCTTCTAAACTTTAATGAGACGTCCTCTCCTCCTTCAATGAGGATCAGTAACAGGTTTGAATCCTATAGTTTTATTGATGTAATATAAACACATATTGATAGCTATGAAACCTAGTGAAAGAATTTTTGAAATCCGTTTAGAAATGGTTGAGTTAAAAGGGTTTGAAGGATATGCAATATGTGCTTTATCACGTACGACATAAGGTTTGCGTCTGTTGCAATGACGTCATAAGGACCCCCAAAAAACCAGTATTCTAGCTCTTATAACTTCTCAGGTTTAAGAGATATGGTAAAAATTTCTTAACAGTTAATCATGTGGTGGCATGAGCTTTCTGATAAGCCACTAAACAAAAATCGTTATTGATCCTCATTGCTATACCCTACTGGGTCCATAATATTCTCTTTCTCTAAAATTACCACCTGTGTATTTAAAGCTCGTTCGTTTAGATAGTGTCGGTACACCCGCAAGCAAATGTGTTCAGAGACAGGCATACCGGCAAGTTTTTGGTAATGTTACTGATAACGGTAAACAATATCGTTATCGGTATCGATAATTATTTAAGTTGTACCATAGTGTGCGGGCGGGGTGAGGGGGGGGGGGGTTTGTCGTGTTTTTTTAAGATTACGGTGTCCATCCCTACTTGTGTTTATTAAAAAAAAATACGAATACAAATAATACACACAAGCGAGGTGGAAAGAGAATTTTAATGAAAAATTAAATAAAAAATAAGACTACCTACTATTCTTCATCACTTGAAGTGTCGGAGTCATTTTCACCTGTATTTAAAATAATAGATCCAACTTCATCACGTTCCGAATCCAAACCAAAATATCGATTTTCTTTTTTAATTGCGTTATCTAAACTTTTTTTTTTGTGTTTACATGTTTTGCAAAACACCCGTCTTTTTTTTTTGTTGGTTAACTTAAAGTTTCATCTTGAGGCACTTCACTGTCCTCTCAAAGACGAAAAAAATTTTTAGTATACGTAGCAGAGTCAACAAACACAACTTTTCACTACGGCGCGGCGCTTCGATATAAACTGCCAAAATCCAAATTGACTTGCGGGTGTCAGTACGCCGCACGCGGTATCCTTTGTTTATGCGGCGGCATCCTTTGACAAGAAGCGGCACGTGCAAAGGCGGCGCGATGAAAGGGCGACACTATCTAAGCAAATGCGCTTTAATGAATGTAACATTTAAGGCTCATAATTTATTATGGTAACCTCCAACTTACCTATTAAAGTTCCACAGATACACAGTCCCGTCGTAGGCGCACGACGCCATGGTGCAGGCAGACCCTTCTGACGTTTCCATCGGCTCTATTTTATCCGGCTCACTGTCTTTGGCACTGTTGAGCTATTGATAATGATAATAATAGTAAATTATAAGTACAATGAACCTAAGGGAGTGTTCTACCAAAGAAAATAAACATTTTTTCTAAAGAAACGACAAAAAACTTTGGTTCTCTTTTACTAACTAGACAGCTAAATACAGTGTAATTAAGTAAAATGGAAAAGTAAAAGAAAAAATTTAAAGACTAATAAGATTTATAAGATTAATTAAATCCTCGTAAATTGCTAATACGCCTGGTGGCTATTTTTTTACTCTAAAAAAGAAAAACCGGCCAATTGCGCGAATCACGTCTGTTGTATGGGAGCCCCCCTTAAATATTTATTTTATTCTGTTTTTAGTATTTGTTGTTATAGCGGCAACAGAAATACATCATCTGTGAAAATTTCAACTGTCTAGCTATCACGGTTCATGAGATACAGCCTGGTGACAGACAGACAGACGGACAGCGGAGGCTTAGTAATAGGGTCCCGTTTTTACCCTAAAAATATCAATTTCAAAGACTTGGTTAATAACAAATGGAAACTTTCGAAAGGTTCCAGCGCATTAGCAATTTGCGGGGATAGTAGAACACTCCCTAAAGTTAATTAAAACGATTACAAAGTAACGGTGTATATCTTATCTCTATATACTGACTTTCTCCCGGAAGTGGTCCGGCAGTTGCGCGTGAGGGTGGAAGGTGGCCGCGCTCACGTTGCACGAGTGCCCCTTCAGCACCTGCAGCGGGGCGCAGTCTGGGACCGACCACACTTTACTTAGTCCGGACCTGGCCGACAAGTAACACAGAATAGATATAAGTACTACCGCACAGAAAGGACACTCTTCGCCCCGCCCTACAATCAATGAGTATCCTATCCTATATCCTAATCCTATAGTTTTATTGGTATAATATAAAAACATATTCATAGCTATGAAACTCAGTGAAAGATTTTTTGAAATCCGTTCAGAAATGGTTGAGTTATAAGGGTTTTGAAGGAAATGCCAAGCTCAATGCAATATGTGCTTTATCACGTACGACATAAGGTTCGCGTACGTCTCGATGACGTCATAATGACCCCCCAAAATAAGCGTTTTAACTCATATATCTTCTCAGGTTTAAGGGATATCATAAAAATTTCTTCACAGTTAATCATGTGGTGGCATAAGCTTTCTGATAAGCCAGTAAATAAAAATCGTTATTGATCCTCGTTACCTCACCCCACCCCGCGACTTCGTGTGCCGAATCGTGTGCTCGTTTAGTCGTGTTTGTCAACGTCAACTTATTTTGATATTCATAGCAATGTGTCGTAACTATTTAGTCGTGTTTGTCAATTGTCAAGTTATTTTGATAGTAACTTTATTTACCAAAAAGTTCGAATTATGAATTGAACGTCGCTCATACAGTACAAACTGCCCCTTATTCCTCGGAGATAACCATGGCCAGATAACTGGTTATCTGTGAAGAATTTTTTTCTTCCCATATAACCGGTTATCTCTTAGGAATACATTTTCCTCGCAGATAACTGTTAAAATAAATAGTTATCTGTAAGGAAAATCAATTCCTAAGAGATAACTGGTTACCTCCGAAGAATACATTTCCTCTCAGATAACTGTTATAAAAACTTGAATACGTTATAAAAAAAATAGTAAAATAAATTTTAATCCGAAATTAGTGCGCTATTCTTAAGCTTTTTTTTACAGATCTCAAAAACTAGAACATTAATGTGCAATTTTATTGCATTTTTATAATACACATGAATATTATCTACAAAATCTCTTAGGAATAAATATTCCTCACAGATAACTAATTATTTTGACACTTATCTGCGAGGAAAATATATTCCTAAGAGATAACCGGTTATATGGGAAGAAAAAAATTCTTCACAGATAACCAGTTATCTGGCCATGGTTATCTCCGAGGAATAAGGGCAAACTGCACGGTAGCCCTAGACTTACACACACAGTTGCGCGTGTACAAAAACGTCAACTGACGTCACGTCATCTATTTATTTATTACAATCTTATATCTATTACTAGCTTTTGCCCTTGATTTCGTTTGCATGGACATTTCAGAAAATCTTCAAAATTCTTAAAATGCTATAAAAGGCGTTCCCGTCCCCGTCCACGTTCAGTTTTGAATTGTCCTCGTAAACACAAAATTTGAACTTTCATACAAACTTTCACCCCTTCAGGGGGTGAATTTTCCAAAATACTTTACGCAAAATAACATAAAACTTGAGAGACTATTAGGATGAGATGCCACACAACAAAACATACAAATAGGGACTCACCAACTAGCTGTGATTAACATTTTGCTGTCACTGCTGAATCTACAATAGCTGATAGGTCGAGTATCTCCAATCTGAAAATAATAATTCCTATATTGACAATTTGAATATGGGGTAATATCGGCCCTTGCATGACTAACTGTCGTAACTGGCATTTTTGTCAAAGCTGACTTGGATACATGGATACAACTTATTTTATAAAATTGATTTTCAAACGTATTCCACCAATCGTCGTATTGTAGGGACATTGTAGAATGAATGTTGCATGTCAGCGATTTTGTATAGGTGTGTGACGTATGAATGAGAGTCGGAGCAGTTACTGCGCGCTGGCCGACTCGTGTACTTGTGTTTAGTATTTGGGGAATTTTTATTGAAAATAAAATTACAATTTAAATTGTTAATTTCGGTTTGTATTGAAGGTCAGTGGCAGTAACTCCCAGATAGTGTAGGACCCTCACACTAATAGATAGGTAGCTTTTGGAGTCATAAAAGTAAATTCAGGAATAGAGTCAGATTTCATTTATTTTAGAATATCATAGGAACACCATATCTTACATTGGTGACCCCGCGGTTATATTTATGACCCCCGAACGTTTAGTGTGTACATGCCTATACTATCGCCGTTGTAAACAACGGTTAGAATCCAAATACGACGATTGGTGAAATACGTTTGAAAATCAATTTTTATATAAGTTCATGTTCACCTCTCAAGCTTACGCGCTAACTAGACATGAAATAAAACACTTTTTAACGGATACTAGCGCGGATTTATAGAAAGTACTTTAGTAATGATTTGGTATTTGGTTTGATTTTTTATTTTACCGACGTTTCGGCACCTTTGCAACGAGGATCAGTAACAATTTTTGTTTAGTGGCTAATTAGAAAGCTTATGCCACCACATGATTAACTGTGAAAAAAAATTACGATATCTCTTAAACCTGAGAAGTTATAAGAGCTAAAATACTGGTTTTTTGGGGGTCCTTATGACGTCATCGCGACGGACGCGAACCTTATGTCGTACGCGATAAAGCACATAATATTGCATTGAGCTTGGCATTTCCTTCAAAACACTTTTAACTCAACCATTTCTAATTTTCGGATTTCAAAAATTCTTTCACTAGGTTTCATAGCTATCAATATGTGTTTATATTATATCAATAAAAATATAGGATTCAAATCTGTTACTGATCCTCATTGCCGTGACCACGGGGGACTGAAGCCGCTCGTGAGCGTACCTCTTCAATTGACGAAAATGTCAGTTACGATAGTTGGTCATGCGAGGGACGATATGGGAATGAGACAATTTCAAAAGGAAACAAATGGGATTCGAATGGAACATTTAGGAATGTGATTTTGGGAAAGGCTCAAATAAGATTGATATAATCCGAGAATGGGACAAATTGGAATAAGAGGTTATAAAATGGGGCAAATAAGAATCAAGTAATTTCATAATGGGGCGAGATGAGATTGAGACAATTTGAGTGTAGGACTAAATGGGAACCGGACAAAAGAGTACGGGCCCAAATGAGAATCAGACAACGTGAAAGGAAGAAAACAATTAGAGTACTTAACCATTGAGAATGGGACTTTTAGCACGGGACCAAAGGGGCATTTGAACGATTTGATAACGGGACCAAAAGGGAATAGGACGAAACAGAAATGAGACATTGAGTTCGGGGTATGGAAATAAATATTATATACAGGGTGTTTGGTAAAAGCCTTATAAAGTCGAATATGGTAGATAGGAACCATCAAACTGAACAACTTTTACTATGGGACCAACTCTGAAATGGCGAAAAAAAAATCTGCTGTTTCATACATTTTGATATTTCCGTTATAATTTTTTGTATGAAACATCAGATTTTTTTTTCGCGATTTCAGAGTTGGTCCCATAGTAAAACTTGTTCAGTTTGATAGTCCCTATCTACCCTATTCGGCGTTACTTGTCGTTTTGTAACACGTTGCATATTTCCCCTCACCTGACTGCAGTATATGGCCATGGCGGCGGCCCTCCTCTGGGACTCCTGCTTGGCGGCGGCGCGGACGCTGCCCGCCTGTTTCAACTCTTCGCGAGCTTTGTTCAGTCTGACAAATAATAGTAATAAATGCTTGGATAATTTCAAACAGCACCATCTAGCCCCAAAACACGGCTGGCACGATTAAAGCTGTGGATTCACACACTATTGGTTGAAGTGGATTTTAAAGGCTCAAGCAATAATTCGAAATAATCAGACTTTATCGATTTTTTGCAATAAATTTTAAAATTTTTACCACCCTGCCCCAAACCACAGCCGTGACACACTCTGTAGGTGAGAGTTCGAGCGCCAGCGACCTTGAGCCAGAGCGTGGAAGCGCTAGGGTTGATACCGAAATGGAATTTAGACTTGTGGCAAAGGAAATTAGATAGTAAGGTATGTTAGGAAATTAATATAAATTTGTGCAAGGACATGTTAATGAAAGACAAGTTTGATTTATAATAAGTTTTTGTAATCTTTTAATTATATTAGGTAGGTACACATCATAAATTGCAACACTTACTTATACTATATTTTCTGTTATTTATAATCATTTTTTAAATGTCTAGCGTGTTAATGAAGGAAAGGTATAATTTATAATCATTTTTATTAGGGTTCCGTATCCAAAGGGTTTTCTTGTATTACGCATGTAACACAACTTTTTTTTTTGCTTTCAAAACATAATTTTTCACACCTCTAAGGGGTCTAAATAACATACCAAAAATGCAGCTTTATATCGCTCTTTGCGTTTTTAATGTTGAATTTTACTGGCCTAAAACTTTAAAATGGCAATACTGAAGGGTAAGTAAAGTTTAAAAACACGTAGTCAGCCCGTGCGAAATGCAGTACAATACGGACTTAGATTATTCTAAGAATACGGATTGCGGTGGGACAAGCGAGCGGCGAGCGAAAGTAGAAAGAACCCTTGCCCGAGTAAGTCGGCGACTAGCGGCTGCACTCCCCGCGCGCCGCGCGCAGCCCCCGCGCGCCTCCAGGCACGCACACATAGCCGCGAGCGATTTTACGAGCATACAGGCGCGAGTGTCGTTTCTTTTCGCGTTAGAGTATATATTCTGTGCCCAAACTAAGCTAAACTTGTAATATGAGTGCTAGACAACTGATATACTACTTATATACTTTTTAAAATAAAACATAGTAGGTACCTAACTGCCAGACCTGTCACATAAACTAAAACTCATCATTTAAATTTCTGCCCGGCCGGGAATCGAACCCGGGACCTCTAGCGTGGTAGACCGGCGGCATTTTGATGACTGCACCACTCAGGTCGTCGAAACAAAAAAGAAAAAAAAGCTGCTAATGAAAATCGGTGAATGGCGTGATGAAAATCAGTGAAGAGTGCGGAATTTGATGTCTATATAGATAGATCTCGAGTGCAGTTTGGAATTGCGACTGCAGAGTTATGAGTTACGGGTGCAAGGTATGGAGATGCAGTTTTGAGTTTGTAGAAAGGAGCATAGTTAAAAGTAACGTGTGTAGTTTGGAGTGAAGTGTGCAGAGTTTGGAGTGAAGTGTGCAGAGTTTGGAGTGAAGTGTGCAGAGTTTGGAGTAAGGAGTGCAGAGTTTAAGAGTCACAGTCACGAGTACAGAGTGAAGTGTACAGTCTTGAAGTGTGGTTTCTCATTTAGAAACCTGTAATTACGTGACTAAACTGTCCTTGGCCCTCGGGCAGTGAGTACTTGGCTATCCGCAGCCGCACGTCCCTTAACTCTGGCGGGTACCACGTGCCTTCTGTCTCTCTCTATACGGACCTCCTCTTCTTGCATCTTCTTGAGGAGTAGCGAAACAGTTTGGAGTGGATAGTGCAGTGTAGAGTGACGAGTGCAGGCAGAGTTTAGAGTGACAAATGCAGAGTTTAGAGACTAGAGTGACGAGTGCAGAGTTTAGAGTAACGTGTACAGTGTGAAGTAGCTTATTTGTCTTTGGCCCTTGGCAGTGAGTATTTGGCTATCCACAGCCGAGCGTCCCTTAATTCCGGCGGGCGCTCGTGATACCAAGTGCTTTCTGTTTCTTTCTATACGGGCCTCTTCTTCTTGCATCTTCTTGAGGAGTTACAAAATCAGAGTTCGGAGTGGAAAGTGCAGAGTGTAGATTAAAGTGTGCTGAGTGTAGAGTTTAGAGTGACGAGTGCAGAGTTAAGAATAACAAGCGAAGTACCTCTTTTTCTTGCATCTTCTTAAGGAGTAACGAGTTCAGAGTTAGGAGTGAAAAGTGTAGAGATTGGAGTGATGTGAAGAATTAAGAGTGAAGTGTGCTGAGTGTAGTGTTTAGAGTGACGAATGCAGAGTTTAGAATGACGAGTGCAGAGTTTTGAGAATCGAGTGCAGTGTGAAGTAACTTACCTGTCTTTGGCCCTCGGCAGTGAGTACTTGGCTATCCACAGCCGAGCGTCCCTTAAGTCTTGGGGGCCCTCGTGGTACCACCTGCCCTCTCGCCCTCTGTCCCTCTCTATATGGGCCTCCTATTCTTGCATATTTTTTAGGAGTAACGAGTCCCGAGTTTAGTAGAAAGTACAGAGATTGGAGTGAAGTGTGCCGAGTGCAGAGTTTAGAGTGACGAATGCAGAGTTTAGAGTTACAAATGCAGAGTATAGAGTGGCGAGTGCAGTTTTAAGTGACGAGTGCAGTGTGCAATTAATTTACCTGTCTTTGGCCCTCGGCAGCGAGTACTTGGCTATCCACAGCCGAGCGTCCCTCAAGTCCGGGGGGCCCTCGTGGTACCACGTGCCCTCACGCCCTCTGTCCCTCTCTATACGGGCCTCTTCTTCCTCCATCTTCTTGTGAATCGCATCTTCTCCGAGGCTATTTTGAAAGAATATAATAATGCATTCGGTTCATATGCTATAGTTCTTCTATATCATAAAGACCATATTAGTATTCTAAGAGATAAAATTTTAAAAAACTGTGATATTATCATAAACATTTATGGAAATTCTGAAACTGAAAACTCTGATCCTTATATCTTTTAGAATGCTGATCAGATAAGTTAGGTGTGTGTAGCGATCTGAATCTCCTCCATTCAGTCCCTGGATGACCATCATCAGATCACAGCTAGGTCAAACCCTGGCGGAGAACCAAGGCTTCAAAGTTACCTCGTTTGTATGAAAATTGACTGGTGTCTTTAATTATGTGATCATCATCAGCCTATCATCGTCCACTGCTGAACATAGGCCTCTCCGAGTGCACGCCACTGAGCACGATTATGTGACCGCCACTGTATTAAATGAATGTCCATCAACCATTTTTAATGTCCCCACTGCTGGGGCACAGGCCTTCCTTATGGGTAGTAAGGAGGATGGGCCATAACCCACCACGCGGGCTCAATGCGGATTGGTGGGTGTGTATATTGTTATGTATTAAATGAATAAAATCTTGTAATAAAACGTACTAGCTGAGCAGATCTCGCAGACGCACTCTCCTCTCGGCCGGGCCTTCTCCGAACAGACAGACGGGCTCTCCTAGCTGGCGGAGACTCCTGCGGACCTACATCACAAAACAGAATTTAAATTTTTGTATCAACACATTTTTTTATATTATTACTAGCTTCCGCCCGCGACTTCGTCTGCGTGGACAATTTTTTTGCTATCCCTCGGGAACGGTACGTTTTTTCTGGATGAAAGGTACCCTATGTCCTTTTCTGCGCCCCTGACAACGTGTGTGCAAAATTTCATGATGATTGGTTCAGTAGTTACGACTTGAAGGCGTAACAAGCAAACAAACGGACTTACGCATTTATAATATTAGTAAGGATTATCAGAAGAAAATACTGGAATTATGTTTTTTTTTTGTATTTACTCACATTGATGGAATAACGCTGGAAAAAGTAACAAGTACTAGAAAATTTCGCCAGTCCCTCTAGTGACTCGTAGCATGATTTGTCAGTGCTAATGCCTAATGGCTGAAATCCCAAGAGTGAGGGTTCGAGTCCTGTCTGAAAATTATAGTATAACTAGCGACTGCCTGAGACTTCATCTGCTTAGACCCTAGGAAACCTTTGACCTGTATAAAAAGTAGCTAGTCTTAATCTGTCCACCAACTAAATTCCATCCAAATCTGTCCAGCCGTTTAGGTGTGAAGAAGTAACAAACACACACACAAACTTTTCCATTTATAAGGCTGCAGTGAGAATCTGAAATCTTAATTCTCACCTCGTCATCATCAGTAGAGACGTTCAGCTGTCGGGCCTTACGTCTCCTCTCAAACTCTTCTAGAAGAGCCTTCTTGTCCCGAGACATCTCTTCCTCCAGCTCCATGTATTCTGTTCAATAAAAAAATATTAAATAATGATAATGGAGGCTTGCTTGAGTCACATTATTGTGACTTAGGCCGTGAATACACCTGCAAAAACTTCTGCAAGAACTTACACTGACAGCCCGTCACACAGTAGCTTGTGAATGCGTGACAAACTGTCGCCAGTGCATTTGCTATTAGTTAACACTTGTAAGCTACTGGCTGACAGACTGTGAGTGTAAGTTCTCACAGAAGTTCTTGCAGGCGGACACCCGGTGTTCGAGAAGAGAAAATAAATGCTTTTTATTATTATAATTATTACTTAGGTCTGGAAGACTGCAATGAAAACGTAAAAATAGCAAAGTTTAATGGGCAGGTGCAGGGTTGAAAAAACAGGTTTTTTATTTTAATTCTTTGACATGAGGCCGGCACTTTGTTTACGTTTTCTTCTATTGTTCTGTTATCTTTTCTGGTGCTAATAATTTTTAGGCGGGTATAAAGCCGGTGCAGATGGATTAATAATAAAAACCAGATTAAAAAAAAAGCAATATATCAACTTGATTTTCATGCATGCCATATATCGTCGATAGGCGTGCAAGACAGCGTAAGAGCAGTTTGCAATACTGTGTATTTACAAAAGTCCCAAAAAGGGCTTACACTTACATGAAAATCTTATGAAATTATTGGTAATTTCGTAAAATTACATCACATTCCTATAAAAGTTATAAAACAATACCTGGTCAAAGAAACTACAAACAAGGTCAGTCAAAAAAATTTATTTATGTGACCAAGATTTAAGTTTTTTAAGATTTAAGTAATAATTTAAGTTTTATTTAAATTTGACTAACACACTAGCTTTAATATTTTACTAACGAATTTGTATGGATTTATAATCTGAAATAAATTAATAATAATAATAATAATAAGTGACCAAGATTTAAGTCTTAGTGTGCAATAAAGTGTTTTTTTTTCTGTGTCCTGTAATATTTAAATAAAAATTGATACGTATGGCAAACTGCTCTTGCTACGATATTGTGCAAATTGAATTGTAAGAAAACATGTATTATATCAAGTTTTAAACTTTTTTAAGAAGAGGAGATTGGTGGCGCAGTGGTATAGCGCCTGGCCCAGCATTTGCAAGGGTCTGTCATGGGATGGGTGACCAAAACTTTATTATCTCAAGCTCCTCTGGCCTTCAGAAGGCACGTTAAGCCATTGGTCTCGGATGCATTTGCATCCTCCTACTCCACACATAAGGAAGGCCTGTGCCTCAGCAATGAGGAAATTAAAAATGGCTAGGCATAAAAATAAATAAGAATATAAGACAAGTACCATTAGAAATCTGTATGTCTCCCAATTCTTTCCCGCCGCTGTCTTCGGCGCCTTCCCTGGCAGCGGCAGCAAGGGCCGCCAGCCGCGCCTTCTCCTGCTCCTCCAGCGACCCATAGTGGACTTGCTTGCTCTTCTTTACAACAATTACATCTTCATCATCAGACATTTTGAGGTTATGTAGATTATGTACGTAAAACAATTGATACTGGTGATTTCTTTTTTAAAGTGAATAAAATGGTAAAACTATGGGATATTTAACTAAAAGATTTAATCCCGTTTATTCAATTTAACTTTATAAAAAATGCGACAACATTTTCGAACAATCCGCTTTTGACAAAACAACAAACACGACGTTTCTTTTTACGATAGTAGAATTGCGGCATATGCCCAATTATACGAAAGTCAAATAAAATAGAGCAATTTGCAGAGCAAGAAAAGTATTTTACTTGTAGAAAGTATAATAATACTCCAAATATTTTAATGACTTTTTACTGAAGTCTCTGAAACAGGTAACATGCTTTAATATTGAAACTGCTGCGTAAAATGGACCGGTTTAGTTCTACCATAAACAATAAGAATACCCACACTAAAAATAAAAAATACATTGATTTAGAAGTTTAAAGATAAGGTGCATTCGGCTAATCCCGTAAATCGGGTAATTCGGATAATCACTTATTATCGGCATGTGACGATGCACAGCATCTGTGAGAGTGCGCCGACTTCCAGCCTAGCTACATCCTGTCAAAGTAGTCAATTGACTTACCCTTTAAGCAGTTTTCCTGTCAAAAAATCGTAAAACAGACTTACTTCCGGTTGGCGCCATTTTTACTTTCACCTGTGGAGTCGTTGTAACGAAGTGTCCTCATAGCGTCGTTACTTCTCGTCGAAGCAACATCTATTTTGAAATACTACGAAATTTTTTCATGATTTCAAAGTGAAAAGTTTTTACTTATGCTAAGCTTATGCTTTAGTAATAGTAATTAACAGTGTCAGTGAAACAAACGCGTGCTTTGACCTCCCGAAACGCGCAGAGCGTGAGGTCGACGAAGAGTCCCGTATTCCTAGCCATAGCAGACGTGCCTTAAAACTTCGACACCGTTTGTATAGCTGTAGCCCGGAGCCGTCCGCTGACGATTTTCGGACGCAAGGTAAAACACAGGAGACTTGGTGAGTCGAACTATGATCTAATACTACTTAGTAAACTTGTGACTAAAATAAAAGTGTTACATTTGCTCACTGCTACAAAAGCTGTATTACCGTCTTAGTCGGTTTTTATGAAAATTTTGTCTAGAATGCGGCCAGTTTGCATGCAGTGCCTGCATCAAACGCTAATAATGGTACGCACACCTCAATGCTACCAACGTGGTACCTGTACCGGTGCCTTAGTCCAACTGATTTACAGCTTTTGACCGTCAATTGTATCGCTCGGTGGTCGATTCTGATACCAGTGACGTTGAATCCCGTCTCTTGAATCCTGATTTTATGATAAAATAATAACTAAAAAAAAAAAGAGAGTAAAATCCTACCTGCTCACTCGGAGCATATAAAGAGCCTAGGGTTTTAGAAAAATTTAGTAATATCGGAAAAATATTCGATACGATTTTGACTCTTAAAAGGCACACCCTGGTTTCGTAGACCTGGAGGTGAACTATTCAACTTGTACGGTTAAAACCGATTGCCTTTTTCCGGTAATAAGCCTGTCAATATCTCTACTAATAAGAATATTGCTGGTACGATTAACTAAGTTGAGTCTAAGCTTATTCGTCTTTTCAGTTCAGTCTTTAAATTATTTTGTTATTATCTGCTTGCCTGCCAATATATTGCTGGTATGATTAAAAAATATTTGAGTCTTAAGATTATTATTTTCAGTTCAGACTTTAAATTTCTTTGTTAACTTGATATAGAGATTGACTTTTAGCAGCGATTGATTTCAATTTGATCAACCTGTGATTATGTTATGTATGACCTCTTGTAATGTCTCACGTAGCTCATTTTTATTCTATTTTGAAGTGAATATTGTTGGCAATTTTTTTATTATTACATGGATGTACGTACAGACCTATGTAAGTTTCACCTACCTCCAGATTTTATAAAACTAATGACAAGGTTATGTAAATAGTGTGCGGAAATAAGGGCATTATAAATATATCGAAAGCTGCCGGAACAGGAGCGTATCCTGAGCAAGCGGCTTAACAAAAACCTTCATGAGGATCTGCGCAAGCTACCTCCATAGTGTAAGTACTTATTCGATGAGAACAAATGAAGTGCGACCGGTCTCCGGATCGAACAGTAGTGCTGCCCATTATATTATTGCATGGAATTGCTTGAGTCAAAACCTTCATTTGACAGGTTTCCAGTCACACACAGTGGCGTTGCCTTATCAGATGCTTTTTGAAGCCGTTGAGATTAGTTTCCACTGTGCGCTTACATTCTGAATACGAATGGAATGACGAATGACCATTCGATAAGGTAAGGTGACTATATGATCAATCACACTAACATAAGACTGATGGGGCTGCCTCTGAGCGTATCGGAGGCAGTGGCAGGTTAGCTTCGGTGCTCCGTAGGCCCTTCTCGTCAAACGAGAATGCGCCTGCCATTTACCCCAAGCTTGCGCTCGTCCATCAGACAGCAAGTATTTCTTATAGCTTCGAAACGCCTCGATCGCCCGCTATGTCTCGGCTGATACACAAGCTTATTGAGCGAGGTATCTTGGAGGAAGTGGATCGGTGACAAGTCGGAATCGACTTCATCTCACTCAACCAAGTTCATGACGGAAAGGAGTGACACGGATCGTTGATTATTTAAACTGACCTTTCAGATACAGATTCCTCAGCTCTTTCAAAATAGGCGACTGGATGACGAAGCTTGACCCTTGAGGCCCAAGGGAGGTTCCTTCTGCTGGTCTACGACCACCGAGTCCTCCGAATGGTCTGTCTACCGCTTGGCCTATTGTGCGCGCCGAAATATTTCACCGCTTTGGCCAACAGGGTGGCTCAACACCTTCAGAAAAAGGTATGCGAATTACAGTCTACTTGTTCTTCTCGCTAGTCAAACAGAATATTAGTAGATATATACTAGATAGATAGTAGTTAGATAGATAGTAGAGAATAGATACTATAGTCTAGATGAACCGAACCCAGCCAAAAACTGAAATTTATAAAACTGTATAAGAGATAGAACGCACTGCTTATCTTACTGGTGAAGAGTGATAAGTACTCATCACGCGTTGACCATCAAGTTGCCCACGCGTCACCTCCGTGCGCTGCTAGCGCAGCACGACCTTACCTACCGTTGTCAGGAGTACAACTGCACCACACAGCTGCCACTGCTCACGTGTTTGTGTGTTGTGTGCTGGTCGCACGTCGCATTGGTATGTTGTCGCTACGGAGGAAATCAATTGGTCAAGGGTACTCTGAATCTCGCAAATTTTATTATTCCCAGTGACTGCACTTTCAACAAACGTAATACTCGCGTGTTACGAAGAGAATCTCCGAGCAGCCACTACAACATATCGGAACCAGTACAACGCGACTTAAAAATAACTACGTAAGAGTACCATCAGGTAGTGAAAAGTTTCCACCCTACTCTAATTCCTTGCAACAGATGCAGTAGGGGACTCAGATTAGCATTGCAACCGCAAAGAGGACAAATTCACAGCGGTAAACCATATCAGGCCCTATCTTTAGATGACGTGACGACTTCTACTTCACCTTGACCGTTGGAACATCTTGATGTCAGCAGAATACCTGCCAGATAAGCATAAAAAGGTAACATACAGGCTGTCTCGGGGCGGCCAAGCGTCTGGACGGCACCTGTTACGACCAGTGGTGAGCACCACGTTTTCGGAGTTCCTCCAGCCGTATAAGAGAACTATCTACCACAAGATTGTTAGTATTGTGCGGTGCCTTAAACAAGACCCACGTCCTGCTGAAGTCATTGTAGTTCTGACTAGTATAGGAATTTTGATCACAAAGCCTGATACCCTGCCTGCCCCACCACCTGGCAACCACCTGGCACCCATGGCAAGAGTGTATATCTGGTAGTAGTACCGCTTTGCTTCTATACTTCCTTCTACGAGCTCTTTATATTTTCATTTATTATCACAAAACCCACAACACAATCTTACAAATTTAACTTAATGCAAATAACGGATTTACATTTTGTTTAATACTATGTAAAATATAAGATTGCGAACTTTGAATCAGTTCTTAGACCAGATTGTTAGACTTCCACCACCTCAAGTTCAAGCTCTACGTTCAGAAAACTGGTGACGGGATAGTGTGATACAAAAAGACGTTGAATTTTGTAGAGATAATATTTAGGCCATAAATATCTTGAAGCTAAAGGCCCATCTAGCTAGATTCTTAGCATACCTGCCTTTTGAAGAGAATTTAGCTTATCGGATGATTTTATTACACAAATCCAGAGCATTATTGTTAGAAATAACGAATTAACATTCAAATTGTCATGTGCAATAATGTATATGTATTTTTTTTTGTAATGAAACACATTGTACCTCTTCAAAAACAGCGAGCAGAGAATCCACGAGCCACCTGTCTTGGATTTGGGTGGTTTGCTCGCTTCGATACAATACAACATAATCCGACAGCTGCTTACATCACATTATTTGAAGCTTCACGCAAGGTTAGTGCCTGCTGCTTCTAACATCGGGTTGGCAGGCGCGTACTCAACCTCACTTTTCTAAGTGTATCTACGAGCCACTACAGCGATGCCATGCCGGCGACCACATCATCCTGAGTCCAGCTCTTGGGTAAAAGACGGACACAGTGTTTAACAGACAGGTTAAAATTAAAACATAGCAATATTAATATATTTCCTGTATTTGGTTGAGGTGAGTTATAAAACTAAGGTTTCAGAGACGCACAGGCGGAGGCGATGAGGCGAACGCAATAAGGCTATATTATCAATGTTAGAAGCGTGTGCACCTAGCCACCTCATGAACTGTAAGTAATCTACAACTAAATTAAACCATGTGAATGATGCAGTTATAACCGTAGCTGCAGGTTCCTTGGGCTCGGCTGTTGCCCCCTAAATTAGTACAATAATATTGTACTGCTCGAATTGATTTGATTTGATTTGAATTTAGTAATCAAAGCTAGCTTTTAAAAGTGAGTTATGCTAATAATTCTGATACAGAGTGACACATGTTATATCAATATTTAAATTTATTGAAATGTGTTTTCAGTTATCTCAAGTTAATCATGCCTTCAACAGCATCACATAGCGTCGTTTGGAGTCACCAGGAGTTAATAAACACGTCTCTCACAGATGCTGTGCATCGTCACATGCCGATAATAGTGCAAGTTTTACACAACAATAAAACTTGTATTATTGAGCAGAGACGATGCACAGCATCCCATTAAGGTCTCCTGGTGAGAGACTTCTATGAGGACACTTCGTTACAACGACTCCACAGGTGAAAGTAAAAATGGCGCCAACCGGAAGTAAGTCTGTTTTACGATTTTTTGACAGGAAAACTGCTTAAAGGGTAAGTCAATTGACTACTTTGACAGGATGTAGCTAGGCTGGAAGTCGGCGCACTCTCACAGATGCTGTGCATCGTCTCTGCTCAATAATACAAGTTTTATTGTTGTGTAAAACTTGCACTATTACTACTAAACGCGGCAGATTTTATTGCTCTGGCAACATTCACCTAGACGCCAACTTAATCCGCTCCCCCACCCGCACCACCCGGGTCGCTTTGAGAGCGAATAAGTGTGTCGAATTCAAAATTTCCGAGAACGAGTGCTATTTCCCGCATTTTTGGATTTTCAGAATTACCCGAACATCTGTAATTAAGAAGCTTGGTAAGTTATTTAACTAATTGTTTTTTAGCTTGATAGATTTTCGTTTTATTGCACTACTTAGTTGGTTTAGAATACTGTAGCTCAAGGTTTTATTATTTTTCGGATTTAGCCGTCTAGGGCAAATCCGAGCTAAATCAGAGTTCAGATTTACCCGATGTTGGTTTTCTATAGGAATTGTCAGTGGTTCTCAATATTTATGTTTTTTTTATGGAATTATGTTCATTTGTTTTAAATAGTAATTTTTACTTTAGCTACATTTTGACATCTCTGAAAGGTCAATTTTTTTAATATTTTGATACTTGTATAAGTAGTTTTGGTACTAATTAGGTACAAACGACCATTGAACGAAAAGTGACTTTACTACTGGCAGTTTTTCCTTTCATTTCAGATACTTGTTTTTATTCATACAAATGGTAGGTACCTATGCCATATTATGTATCTACTAAAAGTTTGAGATCCGTTGACTAGTTGTCGGGTAATTTCGAAATTTAATTAGCACTTATCCATGTTTAGGCTCTTCTCGTGCCATTACCGAGAAATCTGTTTTAGGAAGGTAAATCTGAACGAAAATTGAATATAGACCTTATGTAAAAAATGAATAAAACCCACTTTTCAGTGTCCTTCGGAATTACCCCTACATACTTCGTAATTGCACCCCTTAGAGTAAGACGGGCTTCTACAGAAAGAGAAGCCATACGAAGCGTTTCCCCTCTGCCGAAGTACAAGCCCAAATGGGCATACGCGTTAGTAAAACCAGTTGCGCCCGGATTTCTTTCTAGACCGAGTCCAGTCGCGCATGTGAACGCTGCTCTGTTTAAAATGTCGAATTGATGAGTTTTTTGCTGTTAAAAGAGATCTTGAACATCAAGTATATAAAAAGACGGTTTTACATTTCACATAAAAGTAATTTTTTATCGTATTATTGCTATTTGTTTACATTTAAACATTAAATTCGTATATTTTATTCTTGATTAGTTGTCAAATTTGTTCAGTTCCTTTTTCCGGTAGACAGACGGTGACTGACGTGACATAAAAATGGCGAATGGCGCATTTGTAGATTGCAAAAATTATGATGCAAACGTTAAAAAGTTACATGGAATATCGTATCATCGATTAGTAGCTTTACATTATTTTTATTACGTGTCTAACAATTTTAATAAATTATAAAATATTTTACTATTACTTGTTATTGTTCGAGGCAATAGAGATGGGTCATCATGACTCAAATGAACTCGTTGAACTCGTTCACTTGAAGATCTTTATATGGATTCAAATGAACTATGTAGTTCACTTGAGTCCATAAAAAGATCCTTAGTTCATTTAGTTCCATAGCTAGTTAACTCAAAGAACGAGAGTAAACGGAAAGGATAGATTACGAACACTGCGTAATGAAATGAAACATATTTGCTGCAAAAATAATTATCTACATTACATTTCAATTCAAATAATTACAGATTGCCTAATGATCTAGTGCGTAAAGAAATATGGAGTTGCATAATAGTTATTTATGCAACTGTACTATAATGAGGGGTATTAAAACACGAATGTGGGTTTATGATAATAGTATCACATGAGTGTTTTAATACCTAATTATGTACAGTTGCGTACAAGACTTTATCTACACCCAATTTTTTTTTATAATTTTTTTTATTTAGGATTAAACAATATTAATACATATGGATTAAAAACACCCATGATATGTATCATCTATAAAGGTTTTGACTTTGACTTTGACTTTGTCTTTGACTTTGACCTTCCTCCCCCTCCTCGTCATTATGTCTTCCGCGAGAGTGTTATTGCAACGCTGAGCGCGTGGTCGCGCGCGCTGCACAGCAGGTCCTACTCCCGCTCGGATACTGTAATGGTGGCAGTAAGCTAACCGTTGCAGAACCTTTTACAAAGGATTTAAAGCATGGGTGTAGATAAAATAACGAAAACAGTCCTATTTCATAAGCCTCCTAAAAACGTTTAATCGATAAAAAGATTTTTATACTTATTACCTACCTTTAAAAAACTTTAGGTACCTAATATTGATGCTTGTATTTTAGGAGGAATTTGCATGTTAATAATCAACCTTGACAATGTAATTATTTAGTTGCATAAGGATTAATATCATGATACGAATGTCATCATCTTCCGATCAATAATTACTTTTATAGAAAAAAAATATACTGTGGCTTTCGTTTCATTATTCCTATTTTCATTGGGATCTCTAATTTTTTATTGATAAATTACTGCTAATGTGACTTGCTGATAATTTCAATAGGTGAAAGTTTTATAAAATCTGCTCAGTTAGTTTTTGAATTTTTGCATTACAAACAATCAAACCAACAAACAAATCTTTCCTTTTTATATTTAATAATTTAAATAGTTTATAATATTTGTTTAGTATAGCTGTGAAAAAGAACAAAAACATCTAATTTGAAATAAACATGTTTGAGATTTTGTAATGCTTACGTTTTATTTATGGCCTTAATACCATCGAAAAACTGATATAATTACCATTATAAAAATATAAAAAAAAGTTAAAAGTGCTAGCGACCCAAAGGAGCCAGATGAGTGAACTTGTCCTTAACTCCAATTGAACTAAATAGTTCATTTCAGGAATCTTTTTTGCCCACCTCTAATATGGCAGTAGTTCGAGTGGGATCTAAAAGATGTCGCTGATTTTGCTTGTATGAAGGAATTATAAAGCAAATATTCGGATGGGCTCATCCTTCCTTTTGAAATCATTGGCATAAATCCTTGAAATAGACATTTAGGCTGTACATTAAAGTAGACGAAGTGACCCGCGTTGGTAGCATTAAATCTACCGTTCTGATAAGGTTACTGAAAATACAAACATCCCATCAACTCTTCAAAAATCCATTAGTAAATACCCGAATGCACCTTATATAATTTGTATTGGTTTCTATTTCTAAAAATAATGGAATTAATATAAATTACGAAAATCATATTATCAAAAAATCGTATGAATCTTATTAGAGCCTTTTTCATATATAAAATAAAATAAAATAAAAAAACAAAAAAAAAGGAGTCAGTCACACACACCCCGCGTTCCGAATCACGCTCACAGCGCTGTTAGCGCGAATCCGACCAAATCAAATAGTCACAAAGTATTACACATATAGGGTATTTTGTATACCTACTTCATTTAATGGATTATACGCTAACAGTGCTGTTGGCGTGAGTCTTGGCAACCCTGTTTTTTCTTGTCTATGATAATGTTTACGTCAATGGATTGTCATTTTTTATTTTAATTTAATTCCTATCATGAATTCTTTGTAAAATGTAAAATATCGTAACTTGTTATTATATTACGCTATATTTTCGTACTACAGTTATATTAAGCTCTATAAACTATATAATAGAAGTGTGTTATTAAAATCTAACCTATAAATAAATCGTCACCAAATCTGTGAATGTATAAGTGTTTTATTTAGCATTGTGAACGATGGCGCTGCAATTATCACGCCGAGAGGTGGAAGACCTTCGTTCTTCGCTCGACAGGGCGATATATAGGACGATAGGGAAGTCGGATAATTCATTATTATCAACTGTATCATCATGCCTCACAAATGGGTAATTATAACTATAAATACATTATTTATAAACTATTTATACCAATTACTGCCTAACTATGACCTAAAGTAGTAGAAAACTTTATTAATATAATATAATCCAAACAAACAAGTCATAATATCTTACTACATTATCCAAACCTTGGCCTTGTAACATACATATTTTGTTTAGTTACCTAAAACTTAAAATGGTTCTACTTTCCATTAACGGACCACGATTTTGGGGGGAGGGGGTGAGGGGGGAGGAGTAGGGGGAGGGTGGCAACCCCTCCCTAAAGTTTGAAAGTTAGGAGATGGATACTTTTTTTTTAATGGTTAAAAAAAAAACTAAAAATATGTAAATTAAGCAGGGGAGGCTAAAAAAAGGTGGGGAGAGGGGAGGGGACGTACGTACAAAATTTCGCACGTAAAAAAAGTCGTTTCTGGCGCTTCGCCGGCCGCTGCCGCGGCACGCTCGCTTCGCTCGCTCGGCTTGCGCGCTGGGTTCATGTACACCTAACATGCTCGTCGCTACGCTCCTCGCACCTATCGTGTGACCTGAGGTCCTTTAGTAGTGCTACCAACCTAGTGCGCCGCCATTAAACGTATAAAATTGCGACACAGGTCTAAAATTATTTTTTTTACCTAGAAAATCTTAATTTTTAGTTTTTTTTTCTCGAATATTATTTGGTTCCTAAACATAAAATTTCGTATACGTGTTCCAAATCATGAGTTCTTTACATAAAAAAAATATGAATTCGGAACTCGTGGTCCGCTAATGGAAAGGTGAGCCCTTAAAATACCTATTTTTTTAATGTAGCAGGCCTATAAGTAGATTTTACTTACTATCCCCGTCAATTGGTAATGCGCTGGAATCTTGTCAAATTAACATACACATCAACGTCATCCGCAACTTAAAATGACAAAAAACAGTAAAATTCTAATAGGTAATATAATATATTAATTCTTATTTTGAATAAGAAAAGGTCTAGGTATATGAAAAAATTACAATTGTTTTTCGTTTTTGAGGTTAAAATCATGGCCGCCAGGCGTATTACCAATTGATGCGGATAGTATACTGTGTTATTTATTAGATATTCATTGACGGCTATTCTGATTTGTTACCTCAAAGAGTCCACCCTGAGGTAAATTCTGGGAAACCTATGTCCAAAAATTATCCCTATCCCTCCCTCCTTGCCGTAGGGTAAATACTCGGATATGTTTCCTAGAATTCACCTCAGGGTGGATTCTTTGGGTTAATAGATCGGGGCGAGAGTGTCCTTTCCTTATGGTATTACTTGTAAATATTCTGTGCCGTGGGCTAGCTCCGGCCCACAAGCACGAACAATCTCGCCCACAAAATCAAGCCTGATTGTACCGACATACTGTAATTGACAGTATGTTGTATGTGTATGTGTTGTATGTATTTATGATGAGCCAGCTCCGTCCTGGGGGCTAATTGTCTAATTTCAAAATCTATCCCAATCGCTTTCATTTGACAAATGGACGTGACATATTGCTACATTTCTTTGGCAAGTTTTTATTTGTGTCAAAAAGAAGTTTCAGTGTGTCACATCCTGAAAGCGATTGTGATAAATTTTGAAATTAGACAATATATAGGCTGGCCCATGGCTAGTGCAGGAGTTAGTCTGGCCCTTAGGCTAAAAAGTTTATGATTTTCATTTCACTCAAATTGTTAATAACAAACTGCCTTTTCCAGCTATGAACGCCGCAAAATAATAGACAAAATATCAGCTCACATAGAGTCCAAAAAGGCGAGTAAGTTAGCAGACAAAGTCCTCGCCCTCGCCCAAGAGTTGATATCTACATCAAAATCGACAAAAAGGAAACACGAAGGAGACCGAGAAAAGGACAGCAAGAGGTCCCGACATGAGGAGAAAGAGAGCAAGCATGAAGAGAAAGAGCCTCGTAAAGAAGAGAAGGTTATTCTTCATGATGATAAGGAGAAGAAGCTGGGGAATGGTATTGAAGTGCTACCGTTACCTGTTGTGATGCCGGAGGGTGAAACCGTTGGGTCGAAGATAGCTGTGCTAAGCGCAGATAGAATTAAGGTATGTATTACTTGATCAGCCATTTTTGGAACAGGTGGTAGGAATATATAAACGACTAGCGGCCGCCCGCGGTTTCACCCGCATGGTTCTCGTTTTCGTGGGAATATCAGGATAAAAAGTTTACTATGTTTTAATCCAGGCTATCTACTATCTGTGTGCCAAATTTCAACCAAATCCATTCAGTAGTTTTTGCATGATTGAGGAACAGACATCCAAACTGACAAACTTTCACATTTATAATATTAGTAAGGTCATAACTCAGAAACATTTCTTCCAGCTAATGATGGCCAACGCACAGAAAGAGATAGAGGAGCGCAAGCGTGCCCTAGTGGGAATGAGAGAGCAGAAGCCCGGAGTGAACGTGGCTGCGGCCACTGCTCAGCAGATTAAGGCCCACCTGCAGAACAGCAGTAGTGGTTCTATGCCACCCCCTAGTGTTATTAAACCTACGTTGTACTCAAAACCAGGTGAGCTATAAGTTGAAAAGAGAAAGTTGGCGGTTTGATTAGTCAATGACCAAGTTAAAAAAAAAACTATTATTTATTTTTGTTCTATTAAAAAGAAACCAGAGGCCGTATTACAAGCTCTTAAATCCTGCCAGGTTTATAAATTGCTGTAGTGACATCTCTTTCTCATCGTATAGCAAAGAAAAGAGATAGATTGATAGCCAGTCAGAAAACTGCCTGGAAATAAGAGGTCATAATACGACCCCTGCTCTGCGCTTAAACTTTAATTTTACCCTACTGTTCGCGGTTGACTCAGTCGAGCCAGCACACGAGGGATGTCATGTGTCAGTTGAGACAGCTACGCGACAGAAAGAGACGCGTTTTGTAGTCGCTTATAGGCACGCAGCGCTGTGCAATTTGAAGTTGTACTTTATTGCCGTCAGGCCCGCCGCAAGCGGGCGTGCGAGGCGTGCACCGCACGTGGGCGGCACGTCCAGGGGGGGCGGCAAATCGAGCAATCCATTCAGCGTCGGGGCTAGGTTCATGAGCGCCCTGGCAAGATTTGAATTTGCGCTCCAAAGCTTATTTCTAGGATCATGAGCGAGAGCGACCCTTGCAAGATTTGAATTTTATGCCCCAAGCAATATTTCTAGGATATTAGCTCCCCTGGCAAGATTTGAATTTTGCATCCCAAGACTTAGACTTATTTTCTAGCTATGGGTCAGCATAGTGCGCCCCCCGAGGGTTGCGCCCCTGACAACCGCCCCCCTTGCCAGCCTCTAGCTACGACGCTATAGCCATTACGTAATGTTCATAGTCATTGTCATAATACCCACCTCACCCACTTAATTATAACTTTTCCCCGTTTAGCTTTTGTAAAATTCTACAAAAGTGTGCGGTTTCTTGATAGATGCCTATATCCTTGCATCCACTTCTGAAGAAGCGGCAAACCACGGCTCGCGAACCGCAGCCCCTCTCTGCGGCTCTGCCAAAAAATGGATTTCATTCGAGACCTAATTTTTCATCGCGCTTGGAAAAATCATTGCACCATCATTGATTGTAATGATTTCATCCAAACATAATTGCCTCACGGCCCGGAGCGCCCAGACTTCTGCATAAGAAGTGGGTACAAAAATAAAAGCATCTTTCAAGAAACCACTACTTGTGTCACGGGGAAGAGTTAAAATTAAGTTTAGCTCTCAAAGAAATCTTTTCTTTCTAACAAGCAGGTAGTCGTAGCGTAGTAGGGGACGGCATAATCGGTCTTGCACGCGGGCGCTCAGATAGCGGCGGGCCTGGGGGCCTATTCTCACGCGATAGACAAAATGTCGAAATAGAGATATGTCGAAATAAAACGGCGGGTCCGCCATTTTGTCTATTCAAACCTGTTTTTGGTATTCTCGAAATGTCACCATAGAGATATTTTTAAACTTTTAGATTTTTGCATTCACAATGCTATTTTTATATTAAGATGAATAAATAATGAAAAATATTAGAAAAAATCGACTCACCCGTAGCAACTCAGACGGGATCCCGATCCCGTCTGAGTTGCTACGGGTGAGTCGATTTTTTCTAATATTTTTCATTATTTATTCATCTTACCATAGAGATATGTCGATGGCTAGCCCTCGACATGCAACGTGTGGTCGATAGCAGTAGAGATTGAATATCTCGAAGTTTACGTTAGTCGAAGTGTCGAGTTTTTTGTCTCTTTCTTATGAGATGGGTAACCATTTGGGACTACAATAACAAATGTTAAGCTACTTTTGAAGAGGCCGAGTACGAGATGGGTGACCGTTTGGAGCAGCAATAACGAATATTAAGCTACTTTTGAAGAGGCCGCCGGTTACTAGATGGGTGACCATTTGGGACTGCGATGACAAATTTTAAGAAATGGCCGGGTGTGGGATGGGTGACCGTCTGTGACTGCGATGCGACGAAAGTAAAAAAGCTTTAAATAAGGCCGGGTGTGAGATGGGTGACCATCTGAAAACCACTTTGAAAATGGTCACCCATCTCAGATGGGTGACCGTTTGGAACAGCAATAACGAATGTTAAGCTACTTTTGAAGACGCCGGTTGCCAGTTACTAGATGGGTGACCATTTGGGACTGTGATGACGAATGTTAAGCAATTTTAGGAAATGGCCGGGTGTGAGATGGGTGACCGTTAGTCACTGCGACGCGAAGAAAGTAAAAAAAAAATAATAAGACCGGGTGTGAGATGGGTGACCATCTGGTAACCACTTTGAAAAAGGTCGGGTTTGGGATGGGTGGCCGACGATGCCAGAAGTAATCAATGTTAAACAACGTTTACAAAGACTGGGTATGAGATGGGTGACCGATTGAGACTTCGATAATGAATGTTAAACAACTTTGTAAAAAAGTCAGGTTCGGGATGGGTGACCGACTAAGCCAACAGTAATCAATGTTAAACAGCGTTGCGTTTCTAGCAGGCAGACATCGGGCGCGTGCCATAGTGTCAAATTCGAAATATCTCGAAAAAGTCAAGAAATTGTAGAGATTCCAAAGACTTTCTACTTGTAATGTCGAAAATTGCTGAGAATAAGTTTTTTGGATGCAATAGAGATTTTAGTGACACATAAGATTTGTGATTAGAGATAATGTCGAATTCGAGAAATGTCGCAATGCGCGAGAATAGGCCCCCAGCCTGCTTAGCATGACCGATTTATATCGCGTGATATAGCATTTTATCGACACTCAACTGTCAAATTCCTTTGTCTTTTTGACAGTTATACGTGATAAAACGCTATATCACGCGATATAAATCGGTCATGCTAGGCAGGCTGATAGCCGTGCGGCGAGAGTACCTTATTATTTGATTGTCCTCGCGCAGGAGGGCTTCTGTACGTTTATTTATAATAGTACTTTATATATTCTGTTGTATGAGGCTACTACTATGGGCTGTATTTATTACATTTTTTTTTATTGTTACAGCTGCAGTACCGATTTCAGCTGAAGAGTTGGAGAAGCAGAGGAAGATTGCAGAGCTGCAAGCCAGGATACAGAGGAAACTAGCAGGTACAAAAATACAAATCTCAACTCAATTAAAACTAAGTTTTTCTTGGTTCTTTCCCCTCCGACAAAAAGGTCAATTTTTTTTTATTCAATTAAGCTCACATAATAAGCATTTTTAAATCGTAAATTCTTTTACCCTACCACCCATTATGACGTCTTTTAGCTGGCAAGAAAAATGGGCGTAAAAAACTTATCAACTTTACCAGATAAAACGATTTTACAAATATGTATATTGTTTCCAGACAAAACATAACATTCAATGTTTAAAATGAACATACAGGGTTCAAGCTTAACTCACATTTATTCAGTCTAGGCTGTTACATAAAATTCAATATGCATTTAGATAGGTAGTCAGAAGCAGACCCATTCCTACTGGCAGCACCCGTTCACGAGCATGACGCATGAACCAGCCATCGCTTCGCTCAACCATATTTGAGGGAACGTAACGACCCGCCTCATACGGACACCACCGCAGAAATTATTAAAGAGAGCATGACATGTTAAGGCATAGAATTGAAAACTAATAATATCCAAAAGCTTTTCTTATGCCTTTACTTACAAAACTATTGACTATAGAAAGTAAAATAATTGCAATAAAAATAAGAACACACTCTGAAAGCTATAACTTTTTTTGAACAGAAATCACTTGACAAAAATGACAACTACAAAGTACTTTCAATAAAACCGCGCAGAGGCCGTATTACAAGCTCTTAAATCCTATGGAAATAAGAGGTCATAATACGGCCCCTGGTATCCGTTAAAAAGTGTTTTATTTCACAGCTATAAAGTTCTGTACTGTATACATACTTTAAGACGTGATTGTACCACATTTATCTCTCCCACAGGCGGAGCCCTAACGGCGCAGGGCTCCACGGGCCCTGCGCCCCTCATCCTAGACAGAGAGGGGCGCACCATAGACACGACAGGCAAAAGGGTGCAGTTAACACACGTCGCTCCTACACTCAAGGTAATGTTACAGTGCGTTCACACGGAACGGAACGGAAATTATAGTCCTTTTCCATATGACGTAAATTATGATAAGTTTGGTGTCAAACTTTAATTTTGAAAAGTCTATAAATTTTCACAAATACTGAACACTGCGAAACGTTGTCACTTTCAATGCAACAATTGGGTATTTGACTTGAGAATGGATTCTACTTTTAAGGTACCTATTATAGAGCAGAAAGGGAAGCAAAATGAACCCCTACGCTAAATTTTGGGTCGATTTGACGAATTTTACTATGATTTCTAAGACTCAGAAGTTGGTAAAACATCAAAATGCTCCAGTGACAAAAATAGTGTTGATAATTAGTATCCATACTTTTTATTTTATTTATTAGTTGTGAATGCTGGGCGCAGTATTTTTTTTATTTTTGTTTCTGTGCCTTTTTTATCTTCGTTTAAAAGAGGCTCAAAAACAAAAATAAAAAAAAAATACTACGAACAGCATTCACAAAAGTACAATTTAATTTACAATACGTTAACTTGTTTAATTACAATTACTTACAAAAAAATGTTGTTATGGAAATATTATTGTAAATAATTGTTTGTTTAGATAAGTACAAATTTATTTTGCGTGCCATACAAATCGGCCTCGTGGTGTGAAATGTGACGTCATAGAAAGTGACGTCACATTAAAATACCCAATTATAAATGGGGATGGAAACTGAGGAACTAATGGCGCCACAAGCGGTTGTACCAAAACATTTGATTGGTTGTTTCAAATATCAAATGTCATTTGTGGCATATTTTAACCAATCAAAGTATTGATAGCGGTTAGACCGCCGCTGGCGCCATCTGCGATTAGCTTTGCGTTGCCAACCCCATTGGCGTCTCATTGGCGCCATCACATGTCTGTTTTTATGTTTTATTGGAACTGACCCACAAGGGTACAAACTGACTGAATTAGGCAGTCCGCTGCGTTAAGCGGGATCCCACCGCGGGTACACGGCGCGGGAATATTATAGATTGCTGGTTTTTGACGGACAGATGCTTGCGCAGTGCATGAGTTAGCTCTAATCTATGTCGCCCCGCGCGCGTGTCCCGCTCAAGGCAGCGGAGGGCCTAAATGAAATGAAAGTGACTTGGTAGCTCAATAGGGAAGGTGCATATTTTTTTATCAAAATCAAAAGTATAATGCGTGAGAAAATCAACAGTAATATTAAAACTTTTATCTTGATATTTTTTTCTCGTGATATAGTTACTTGAAGTTAGCACGCAGCAGCAACCGCTGAAAACGCTCCATACAAAACGGACATGATATATGACGTCACATATCACGTTTCAGGCGCGCATTTACTATGGAGTTAGCCAAGAATTTTCTATTATTTACAATTATCTCCCTAAATTTTGCGTTTAAGTACATATGTTTCATACAAAAATGATTTCTTATTCGACATTCTATCTGACTGTTAAGTTCATTATATTCGAAAGTGAAAAAAAATTCGTTATTTTTCCCTGATTTCATCGTGTGATAAAACTAAAATTATACATTTTTTTTATTTTCCTGTTCCATCATGTTTTTATACGTGTCCGAAGCGATCAAGATCAAATTTATTAAAATCGGTGACTTATACATATTCCCTATTGGGAGTCAGGTCTGATGCTCTAGTTAATGAATGAATGAATGATTTATTCGGTGCCTTAACAATTAATGCTAAGCTTAGAAGTAGATACATTAAAATAAATATAAAATAAAAGAAAAGGCACCGAAAAGGCATTTACTCAGCATAATGTTGCAGCATTCTAGAACACCACGACGCAGGTCTTTCGTAAATGCCAAAAATAAATGAGAAAAAAAAGTGCTTGTACAGTACGAGGCATATATCTTGAAATTTTTTCGACGGAGTGGGGATAAGTTCGTGCATGTGCTCTTGTGAGCGACCAATAGCGCGCGCCCCTCTCCCGCCGCCCGCGCCCCTCACCGCTACGCATACCCAAAATACGCATTCCGCGCAATCCCCACCCGATTTGAAGATATTTGCCTCGTATTGTACAGCCTTAATTAAATAAATTACTTCGAATTTTGAATTCCCAACATCACTTGTATCTCTAGGCAAACATCCGCGCGAAACGCCGCGAGGAATTCCGCCAACAACTAGCGGCGCCCACGGTGGACGCGCGCGACGTGACCGGCGCGTGGTGCGACCCGCGCGTCCCCACCAAACCCCCCACCAGGACCAAGAGGGCACTGCGCTTCCACGAGCCGGGCAAGTTCAGGCAACTGGCCGAGAGGTTGCGGATGAAGGTACGTCTGACACTCGACACTTGCACTTGCACTTGACACTTGCACTTGACACTTAAACTTGACACTTGCACTTGACATTTGACAATTGCACTTGACATTTGACACTTGCATTTGTACTTGACACTTACACTTGACACTTGCACTTGATACCTGCACTTGACACTAGACTAGTTCCTACCAAACCCCCAAACCCCACCTGGACCAAGAGGGCACTGCGCTTCCAACGACCCGGGAAGTTCAGGTAACTGGCCGAGAGGTTGCGGATGAAGGTACGTCTGACACTCGACACTAGACACTTGCACTTGACACTAGACACTTGCAACTTGCACTTGCATTTGACACTTGCTTGCACTTGACACTTGCACTAGACACTAGACTAGTTCCTACCAAACCCCCCACCAAGACCAAGCGGGCACTGCGCTTCCACGAACCGGGCAAGTTCAGGCAACTGGCCGAGAGGTTGCGGATGAAGGTACGTCTGACACTAGGCACTCGACACTTGACACTTGCACTTGACACTTGCACTTGACACTTGCACTTGACACTTGCACTTACACTTTACTCTTGTATTTGCACTTGACACTTTCACTTGACACTTGCACTTGACACTTGCACTTGACACATTCACTTGCACTTGTACTTGACACTTTCACTTGCACTTGACACTTGCAATTGACACTTGCACTTGACACTTGCACTTGCACTTGACACTTGTCACTTGCACTTGACACTAGACTAGTACCTACCAAAACCCCCACCAGGACCAAGAGGGCACTGCGCTTCCACGAATTCTATACTAGGGTTGCCAACTTTTTTCAACGTAAAGGGACAAACGATCAAGAATCTTAAAAAATACGGTAAATATTTGTCTTTATCACTCGGGACAAATAAAGGCCATTGCATTTTTACTGTTTTTTTTTATTTAGTGTGCTTGGCATGTTAATCAAAAAGAATCACTGTCAAAATCGTAATTGAACATCGTAGATATTCGTAAAATAAGGACATTGAAATTTATTCAAAAAATACGGAACGTCCCGTAAAATACGGGACAGTTGCCAACTCTATTCTACACCCAACATTGTAGACTGAATTTAGATTTTAAAACACATCTTTCTTCAAATACGTTGAAGTTCTTGAATGTTTGATGGGAAATATTCGGTCACCCATCTCACAACCAACCTTTCCTTTCAGGCACAACTAGAGAAGCTTCAAAACGAGATATCTCAGATCGCGCGGAAGACTGGCATATCGTCCGCCACTAAGCTGGCATTACTGGCGTCGGACGCGCCAGACTCGGACAGGGTGCCAGACATTGAATGGTGAGTACAGACTAGGGTTACCATGTCCCTTTGTCCGGCTTTTTAAAAAAAATTAAACGTCCCGCCAGAATTTTAAAAGATGTCCCGATTTGTCCCGATTTCTACGAATGCGCCGCGCGCAGAACAAAAGCCTCACGCGCGCATGCACCACCGCGCCGACGCGTGTCTGGGTGCATTCCAACACACTAATCGCTGAGTCATCGATCGCCATATAGTACATTTTAACCATGGAAAGTAATAAAATTAAACATTAAAGCTTTCCATGGTTAAATGTATACTGTGGTGATTGATGACTCAACAATTTGTCTGTTGGAATGCACCCACTTATTCAGCCAGCGACAGCGACACCCACGAGGTTGCGCGTATTTTTGTCCGCGACCAACCGTTTGTTCATTTTTTTCTTTTTGTCTATTTCATCCCGATTTTATGTGACGGAAAAGCCTGTTTTACAGCTTTCTTATGCCGAGCACCCGGTTTAAGTCAAGGGCCCTACTATATCCATAGCAACGGTTCCGATAAAACGGTCCTGTAAATATGGATTCACTGTGTACGGGAAGGATAAACAGACTTAAAGATGTATGGATTTTACATTTTGAGTGCGAGGTAAAGCAATTTATAAGAATCCATTTTTCATATCTAGTAACTGCGATATTTTTGTTTACACAAAATCTGGGAAATATAAAAAAATGTGAAGTTGATCCTTACGAATAATTTTATGTATGAAAACAACCTTAAAAACCTACTTAAACCTGAGCGGTATCCGCTACCGCCGCCATGGGTAGCGGATTACCGCTACCTCGGGTATTAACACGAGGGATATCCCGCCGGGTATTTGTTACGGCATTTTCACGGCGTACCCATTGGGATATCGGCACCGCACAGTGGACTGCGCGCCTTAGCAAGGCGGTCAGAATTGAAATTTCGTTTTTTTTTTAATAGGAAATGTTTTTAAATTGTATGTCGTTTAGGATTAATGAATAAAAACACATTTTAAAGTATTCTACAATAAAATAAAAAAATAAAAACAAATATTATGGATAAAAATAAATAAAGTCAACAAAATAAAGTAAAATTTAGTTAGAATACTAACTAATCTAATAAATTTATAACATCAGGACAATATGGATTTTTATTGGGAAGAACTTTCTTCTGTAGTGATCAGTGGATCTGAATTCAGCAGAAGTCTGTTCATTAGGTCTGTGTTTGTGGAAACCCGACACATTTTTCTTGTGTGGTTGAGCACAAACGTTGAAAAGGTGAAAAAGAAACAACAAGAAAATCACCATCTGAACAAAACAATACAAAAAAATTTTTTTTTTACTGTTTTGTAGCAATGCTGCGTCTTGGCGTAAAAAGCGTTTAACAAGACAATCCGCAAATTTCCGCAAAAAATTGTGTATAGCCGCTAATCTTTAGACATCCAACTTATAAATACAGAAAAAGTTATTGTTAAGTAAGATTCAGAACATAATCAAAAGTTAAAGAGAAAAAATATCGAAAGAAATTTTCACTAACATTTGGTCGATGCGTAGATCCATCGTTATTTATATATTTGACATATATATGCAGAGACGAATATAAATACTAAAGCGACATACTTGATTCTTGAAGCTCCATCACAAAAATAGTCATGTAAATGGCTTAAATTTATGAAATTGACTACTAATTAGACCTCATATTATACATCTGACTTAACTGCACGTGCGAGAGTGAATTGTGTTCACTTTCGAGTATTATTATAGACAAATTTAATTATTTTGTGGAATATATTTATAGCAAAACATTGTTCATTTATCGATCTATAATATGACACAGCTAAATATAAAAAAATACAATTTAAGTTTTTGTCAATTATGGCCTCTAGCGAGTCCACCGTGCACCGGCACCGGTAGCGGATACCGCTCAGATTGTAGTAGGCCTTTAAATCATAAAAAGAAAATGTTTTTGAACTATTTTCGCGATTCCAGGGTTATTTCGATACAAAAGTTAGCCAAAAAGTCTCGTGTCACCCCTTAACTCTGAACCTTTGCATCAAGTGTCTGGGATCCACAGTATTCAGTATATATTAATTCTATTGAAAGGATACAGAACAAGTTCATTAAAAGAATGAAATACAAAAGACATCAGGCAAATACCTTTGACAAAAACCCCAAGAATGTATAGAATTTTTTTTTTATCCAAAATTAAGACTTGTAATTAGTAAGTCATAGAAAATATTCTGATTTTAACAAAGCTTTATATTTTGAGAGTTATTTGTTTTTGAAACTTATTTTTTGGTAACCCCGACACTATTACAGCAACACCAGTTACACGACCAAAACGTTTTGATAACTGCGCTAGTGATTAATACCGAAATACCGAAATGTACTAAAAGCATAAAGTCAAGTCTCCAGCGACTTTTTTTTCGAAAACATTTAACAAAATCTTTCAATCAATACACAGATTCACGTTTTTTTGCTTTAGAACCAAGACAGAAGAAGTGTGCATATGTCGTAACAAAACGATGTTTGATAATGATTGACAGTGACAGTTAACTGACAGTAAAAGTGACAGACCGCCACAGGCCGACCAATCGGCTTTCGCGTTTTGACAATTGACTGTCAATGTCAGTCATTCGAGATTACATTGATGACATGGAAGCCACAGAGTATCAATGACAAAGGTGTCTTTTTAATCGAAATACTTCCGATTTTTCAATAATTATTTTTTGCGAAATAAAGGAGTTTAAAAATAAAGTTGCTACTGTTTTATTATTGTAATAATACATATTGCTTAAATGTAACAGAATTATTCTTATAAACTTTTGGGTCTGATGTGCCTGATGTCCTTTAGAAACTTCAACGCAGACGATATTGTTCCTCTTACTTTACGAAGAGAACATCATGATCAATATTTATTATTCAAGATTGTTAATAATTATGTCGATTCGCCTTATCTATTAAGTAAAGTTTTGTTACGATGTCCGAGGTTCAACATGAGATCACGTGATACATTTTCTATATCTTTTTGTCGCACTAACTATGCAAGTAACCGTTTTATACTAAGATCCATGAGACTTTATAATTTGAAGTATTGTCACATCGATATTTTCTGTACAAAGCCTAAAAAATTCAAAAGGTTGGTAATACAATAGTTTTCCTTAATTGTACTGGCTTGTTGCCTTATTTGAATTGAATAGAATAAACTATGTCGGGATTTACACCATGTACCTGTTTATTTTTGAGACTCCGATATTTCGGCGCAGTTGCATGCGCCATGATCACGGAAGAACTGTCGATTGTTGCGTGCGGGTAGATGTTATTGGCAGACGAATCGGTCTACCCTCCGTCTAGTTCTTTTATTACTACGTTCGATCTCGAGTCTCAAAAATAAACAGGTACATGGTGTAAATCCCGACATAGTTTATTCTATTAACGTCAATAACCATGGAAATTTAAAACATTATTTGAATTTGTGTCCCATTCCAATATCTTTTGTTTTTAATTTTCTTGCTTAAGGTGTTATTTGTTGATTCAACTTAAGATACCAATGTGTAAGCGAGTTGTGGAAACTGTTTTGGCAAACGTAAGATTCAATTGTGGTACCTACATTTATTGTAAAATTACTGTTTCTTACCCTAATATACTAAATAATTAAATAAATAAGCCTTTACCTATAGGTGGGACAGCGTAATCCTAATGACCCCCGAAGAGCGAGAGGCCAAGCGCCGATCGGGCGGCCCCGTAGATGACCGCACCGAGTCGCAGCGAGTCGTCGCGTGCCACATCGGACAAGACGATATCGTGGAAAATCTGAACCTGTCCGCTGTTACCAATTTGGTGGAGCACCCGCAGCAGTTGAGGCCGCCAAGTAAGTACCTATCCCTCATCTCAAAGTCAAAGTCAAATAAGCTTTATTCTAATAAACTTAATTATTAAGTACTTCTTTTGAATCGTCTGTATTTTCCTACCACTTCTGGACACTAGACTATGGGTTCCCAACCAGTGGGGAAGCGCCCCCCCCCCTCAAAGAGGGCGTAGAACTATCCAACCAAAATGAGGCAATACGAGCGGCTACAGATATAGTTAATACTTATAAAAACCCAAAAAATACACGTTATTTCTCACGGCGGTAACGGTGCCACACCGATGCGTAGTTCACCTCTTGTTGAATTTTAAAAATAAACACATCCACTTATATTTTCATGCTAAAAAGCTTACCCTCAACGATCATATTAAAAATATTTCCCGCACTAGACACTAGAGCAGCGGTTCCCGAATTCTTTTGGCTACGGAACCCTTTTTGGTTTACTATTTTTTGGGCGGAACCGTAGCTCAAGTAAAAAGTAAACTAACTTAACTAACTGTAACATTGTACTGAGGCTTTTAGGCTTGGTGTTCACATCTTTTAAGTTAATTTGACTTTAAAAGAAGGACTTTAAGATATACAATATTTATTTAGTTAATTTTGTGATTAATGACATCGAGTTGACTAGGTTGGAGGTGTGTAAGGCATTACAAATGTTGGATATTTCTAAAGGTGCTGGGCCTGACAATATACCTCCAATCTTTTTTAAAGAAACTGCTGCTGAAATTGATTATCCACTATGTTATCTTTATAATAAATGCTTAAAGGAGGGCGTAATACCTAATGTCTGGAAAACTGCATGAGTAGTCCCAGTACATAAGGATGGATCAAAAAATGATGTCACGAATTACCGTCCCATTTCCATATTATCCGTGCTTGCCAAAGTTTTTGAACGATTAGTGCATAACGCTATCTATCCTCATTTGCACAATGTTATCTTAGAGGAGCAGCATGGTTTTGTTAAGCGGCGTTCTACAACAACTAACCTCGTCACGTATACATCATGTTTATTTAAGGCTCTAGATACTAATAGACAAATTGACAGTATTTATACTGACTTCCGGAAGGCATTCGACGCGGTTGACCATAGAATATTGTTAGAGAAACTGGCCTTTAATGGTATACGCGGTAATTTGTGGAGATGGTTTAAATCGTATGTCACTAACAGAACACAAAGAGTTGTCATTAAGGGTTCAGAATCCGAGGTCACTAATATCACTTCCGGTGTTCCACAGGGCTCCATATTGGGTCCTCTCCTATTCGTGGTCTTCATTAATGACGTTGGAAAATGTTTCAAAAACAGCTGCTTTTTGTTATATGCTGATGACCTCAAAATATATCGTTTTATTGATACAGTCGTGGACCATCAGTTACTACAAGATGACCTTGATAGATTTACCCAGTATTGTTCTCACAATAATTTAAAACTAAACTTAAGTAAATGTAAAACAAATAAGTTTTTCTAAAAAAAAGGTAATAAGCAACTATACTTACAAACTAAGTGGTACAGATATTATTGAGGTCAGTAGCATAAGAGATTTGGGAATCACCCTCGATAGCCAATTGCATCTTGGCATTCATGTACAGCATATAATTAGCAAAGCGTTTAAAATGTATGGTTTAATAATGCGGTCATCAAATGAATTTAAAAATCCTCTCACTTACTTATATCTCTTTAAGTCACTGGTCAGGCCGCAGTTGGAGTATGGAGTCTCGATATGGAATCCTTTTTATGATAAATATAATCACTCCATAGAAATGGTCTAGAAAAAGTATCTGCGTCGAGTTGAATACAGATGCTATCGGAAGCGTATAACGTATAAGTTACTTTAAAAAAAATATAAACTGCTAGACTTAAAATCAAGACGCTCTCAGCTTGACGCCATGTTACTATATGACCTGTGTAATAATAAATATGACTGTAGGAGTATAATTAATAGCATCCGCTATGCTGTACCTACTCGTGCACATAGGCGATCAGTACGTTCTAAACCATTATTTGCCGTAGGTATAACACGTACAAATGCCGGCCGCCGATCTCCCCTGCATCGCCTTGCTGACACATATAATAAAATATTATCTACAGTAGACATGTTTAACTGTGGTTCTGAGTCCTTTAAGAAACAAGTAGTTAGAATATTATCAAACAATTAATGTCCATCGCACCTTAGAATTAATAACTTGAATTATAACTAAAACCAACTTACATAAATAAATAATTACAAATAATGTAATAAGATGTAGTTAATACATAATAATTCCGCGAGGCGTAGTAGTTAGTTTTTATAGCATTATCTGAGAGATGGCGTCAGAAAACGTACCCGAAAAACTGTTTAAAATTTGTATCGGTAAATTTTCGTTTTGCACTATTGCTTCATAAGTCTCAATAAAATAAAAACTCGAAAGCATCATTAACAATTTTTTTTAAACTTTTCTAAAAACAATAAACCATATATATAAACTTGAACATAAAAAAAAGTAAGTCACCGAGCGGGATTCGAACTCTGAACACTCGTTGCTTGTGGTCCACGTCCGGCGTCCTAACCCGCTGAACCAAACGGACATTGGGCGGCCGCGGACGAAATTAGCGACCATATTCTGCGTCGAAAGAAAAACGCATGAAAACGCGAAAACGCGCATTTTCCCAAACGTAAAACCAATCTAGATCGATTGTTTACCCCCGAAAACCCCCATATACTACATTTCAACGAAATCGTTAGAGCCGTTTCCGAGATCACAGATATATATATACAAGAATTGCTCGTTTAAAGATATAAGATATTAGCCTACTCGCGGCTGACTCAGTCGAGCCAGCGCACGAGGGGTGGCGCGTGGCGCGTGACAGCTACGCGACAGAAAGAGAAGCGCTTCGGAGGTGCTTATATATATAATAATAGGCACGCAGCGCTGTGTAATTCGACCGCACCGAATCGCAGCGAGTCGTCGCATGTCACATCAGGCAGGACGATATCGTGGAAAATCTGAACTTGTCAGCTGTTACCAATTTGGTGGAGCACCCGCAGCAGTTGAGGCCGCCAAGTAAGTACCTATCCCTCACCTTCACATTGGACACTCATCACATCTCACATTGGCACACATTGGCACACCTCAGACACTCCATACAACCGCGCCATTACAAACAGATGACGTCAGATGACGTTTTTGTACCCGCGCAACTGTTTGTGTAAGTCTAGGGCTACCGTGCAGTTTGTACGGTATGTGCGGCGTTCAATTCATAATTCGAACTTTTTGGCAATTCAAGTTACAACGCATTGCTTTGAATATCAAGAAAAGTTGACAGTTGACAGACACGAATAAACAAGCATACGATTCGATATACGAACTCGCGGGGTGGGGTGAGGTAATTGATTCTAGGGCGGGGCGGAGAGTGTCCTTTCTGTATGTAGTACTTATATCTATTCTGTGCCAGGGGTGTCTCACTCCGCGCTTAAAGTTGTATATTAGCCTACTGCTCGCGGCTGACTCAGTTGAACCAGCGCGCGAGGGGTGGCGCGTGGCGCGTGACAGCTACGCGACAGAAAGAGAAGCGCTTCGGAGGTGCTTATAATAATAGGCACGCAGCGCTGTGTAATTCGACCGCACCGAATCGCAGCGAGTCGTCGCATGTCACATCAGGCAGGACGATATCGTGGAAAATCTGAACTTGTCAGCTGTTACCAATTTGGTGGAGCACCCGCAGCAGTTGAGGCCGCCAAGTAAGTACCTATCCCTCACCTTCACATTGGACACTCATCACATCTCACATTGGCACACATTGGCACACCTCAGACACTCCATACAACCGCGCCATTACAAACAGATGACGTCAGATGACGTTTTTGTACCCGCGCAACTGTTTGTGTAAGTCTAGGGCTACCGTGCAGTTTGTACGGTATGTGCGGCGTTCAATTCATAATTCGAAATTTTTGGCAATTCAAGTTACAACGCATTGCTTTGAATATCAAGAAAAGTTGACAGTTGACAGACACGAATAAACAAGCATACGATTCGATATACGAACTCGCGGGGTGGGGTGAGGTAATTGATTCTAGGGCGGGGCGGAGAGTGTCCTTTCTGTATGTAGTACTTATATCTATTCTGTGCCAGGGGTGTCTCACTCCGCGCTTAAAGTTGTATATTAGCCTACTGCTCGCGGCTGACTCAGTTGAACCAGCGCGCGAGGGGTGGCGCGTGTCGGTTGAGACAGAGCTACGCGACAGAAAGAAGCGCTTCGGAGGTGCTTATAATAATAGGCACGCAGCGCTGTGCAATTCGACCGCACCGAATCGCAGCGAGTCGTGGCGTGTCACATCGGGCAAGACGATATCGTTGAAAATTTAAACTTGTCAGCTGTTACCAACTTGGTGGAGCACCCGCAGTAGTTAAGGCCCCCAAGTAAGTAGCTACCCATCTTGACACTAAAGTACTGAACACTAGAATTGAATGATGGCTGAATTTCGTATTGTACTATTTGCCGTACTGTACTAAGTTATTTGGAAGATATCGATGTTCGTGTGACATCATGAATTGGGGTTCGCCATTTTGACCTGATTGGGGATTTATCTCTTTTAATTTAAAGCCGGGCAGACTTGCCGTTGCCGAAGTTCGATGCGTTAGCCGGTAGGGCCCCTGGGGGGTCTCACTACGCGCTTAAACTTTTATATTAGCCTATCAGACCACAGAAACAAATATTATAAGGCGCACTTTGTATGGGGACCGATGTCGCCACTTACTCACACAACTGCATATTATAAGCTAAAAGTACTAAACGTACAGAGGCCCATCCGCGAGAGGACAATCAAATAATAAAAACTTAAAAGTGTAAATAAACTATAAAATTAAATTGCGTTATCTGATTAATTACATGCTGCATTACGTATACATCACATCCACATTTGAATAAAAGGGCTTTAGGCTTTGAACAAGTGTGAACTTTTCATCAAATAATATAATCATATCGAACAATATCCGATATACTGCTCAAGAGACAGATACTAAGAGAAAAAGAGAGCTATCGTTTTTGATGACAGCAGTTTGCATAAACCAATACTAAGCACAATTGCAAAGGAATAAAAAAAAACAAAAAATGTACTTAATTGTATTTATTTTTCGTTAGTTTTAAATATTTCATACATTACTTATAAAATTAAGTCTATCTATGAGTATATTTCGAACTTTTTGTCAAGTATTGATGATTTGGCGTATACAACGTGTTACAAAAACTCCTAATGCCGAATTTGGCAGATAGGCACCATCAAACAACAGTTGAAACACATGCAAACAGCTGTTTCATACAAAAATTTATAACGAAACTATCAAAATGTTTGAAACTACTGATTTTTTTTCGCGATTTCAGAGTTGGTCCCATAGTAAAAGTTGTTCAGTTTGATAGTCCCTATCTACCATCTACCATATTCGGCATTACAGGTAACCGTTTCTGCAAAGGCGCGAATGGCTATTCATAACGGAGTGCTGGTACCGACACTGATGTATGGAAGTGAATCTTGGGTATGGCAGAAGAAGAATGAAAGCAGAATAAATGCGGTAGAGATGCGATCGTTGAGGAAAATATGCGGAGTAAAACTGAGTGATAGAGTGAGCAATGAGGTGATTCGCAAAAGGTGTGGTCTGAAAGATGATATAGTGACAAGAATTGAGAAAGGAATGCTCCAGTGGTTTGGTCACTTAGAGAGGATGAATGAAAGGCGAATCACGAAAGAGATATACTGTGCGAATGTGGAAGGAACGATTGCACGAGGGCGTCCCAGAAAAACCTACGCGGACCAAATAGAGGTTATTATAAAAAAGGCTGGTATACGCAGTGACAAAAACCGCAGGGCATGTATGGATATGAATGAAGCGAAAGAAGTGTGCAAGGATCGTAGCAGGTGGCGATCCATAGTCTCTGCCTACCCCCATGGGAAACAGGCGTGAGTGTATGTATGTATGTATGTTGTAACACATTGTATAACGGAATACTTGAAACAACAAGGTTAAAATAACTTTACAAAAAGTTAATAATACTCATATTCATCATCATCCACACATCTGAAACCCCTCCACGTCTGTCCAGCTGCGCAGCTAAAAGTAGAACATAGTATACAACTCTCTGCTATTTTAATTTTTTCCGTTGTAGTTTTCCGCCTACGCCTAGTTCCGTTACTTGGAGTTACTGTATTAAAGTTTCCGTTGCTTGGAGTCACTGGATTGTAATTTCCGTTGTTTGGAATCGCCGCATTGTAATTTCCGTTGTAAGGAAATGGAGTATAATTTCCGTTATACGGAGTTAAAGTCACGGGATTGTAATTTACATTATCTGGTAGTGCTGGCTTATAATTTCCGTTATACGGTGTCGGATAGTTACCGTTATAGGGAGAGTTATAAATACCACTGTCAGGTGTTTGGTTATAATAACCGTTGCCATTCATTTGATTATAACTGTAAGTTTGATTATAAAATCCGTTATATGGATAATTCACACTTCTGTTGTACGGTGAAAACGAATTATAAAATCCGTTAGATGTTGCTGTATTGTTTCCATTATATCCTACATTATAAAATGCGTTATTAGTCATGTTATCATTGTTATACGGGTTTATAAGAGGTCTGTTATATGGGTTATTCATATTGTAATAAGGGCTATTTCTATAAGAAGTTGTGCCGTTTTTATGAATTTTATAAACTGAATCGTTAAATCTGTTATAAAAGTTGTTGTTTAAACTTGTTTGACTTTTAGAAGGATATGCGTAGTTCGGAGTTACTTTATTGAAGTTTCCGTTGTTTGGAGTCACTGGATTGTAGTTACCGTTATTCGGAGAAACGGTATTATAATTCCCGTTATATGAAAATGTGTTAGAATTTCCGTTATTTGGAGTCGCCGTATTATAAACTCCGTTATATGGAAATGGGGTATAATTATTGTGAATTCCGTTATTTTGGTTTCCATGTTGATTATCGTTTAGTCCATTTCCGTTAATATAATTTGTGTTTGCTGCGTATAGTTTACTGGTTTTTTGCGGTGAAATCGTATCCATGATCAAGTGATAACCGCTTTGAAGGACAGTCCTTTTTTTCTTGTAAATCACTTTGTGAGTTCTGTTTTCGTTTCCATTATTTTCGTTTACTAATGTAGCAGTATCTCTTTTCTTTATAGATTCATGTTGTTTCTTTCTTGTTAAAATGTTCATTATAATATTATTTTCTTCGATAGGTATCTTCAATTCATTACGTCTTTCTAATTCCATAGATATTGGATACTCTATATCTCTTCTAACCCTTATGTCCATATCATGAGTTTTTGGCGGATCTATATTGTAATTCATGTTAACTGCAATTAGGTTTATAATACCTACTACAAGAAACACAGGTACAATCATGTTCTTGTTTTTTTTTTCACTCTTTCATAACAATATGACACTTATTTCACTTCACTTATTCATAAACTGTTATTGAAGTTTTAATCATGTTGTGTTGTTTTGTAAGGAGATCTTTTCGAGTAATGCGACCATTTTTTTAAATTTCAATGTTGTTTAATATTTAATGTAGATAGTCTTGTGTGAATTGTTGCTAATCAACGCTGACCTCATTATGTATAAGAGGTTGGGATTTGTATGTTTGTCTGTTCTAATTGTGCTTTAACTTGCGTATCTCTTAGTATTTCTCTCTTTTAACCCATTTTTTTTATAATACTCATGATAAAACTTCTGCCTTTAATGTAAATCTATAACAGTTGTGCTGACTTAAAAATACTAAAATAAATAGAGTTGTACGACACTAAATAATATACTAGAAAAAATACGACTCGCATATGCAATAAAAAAACAAATAACAATAAAAATAGCATTGTGAATGCAAAAAAAATTAAGTTAATACATTTACATTTTATGTTTTGAGTAAAAAGTACCATACATTTAGATAATATTAAACAGAAAGTTTTACATACGACATCGGACATCGCCCTTAATACAAGCAGTCAGAAGCAGACTCATTTCCACTGGCAGCACCCGTTCACGAGCATGACGCATGAACCAGCCATCGCTTCGCTCAACCATATTTGAGGGAACGTAACGACCCGCACCACACGCCACCACCGCAGAAATTATTAAAGAGAGCATGACATACTAAAGTTAACTATATTAAGGCGTCTCGAGTCAAGAAACTTGTAGGTATAGGTACCATGTTTCTTATTTAGGTAGGACACTTCTCATAATTTACATTTAGAAATCTAGAATCTAGTAGCTACCCACTTGTTCAATAGGGTCTTAAATAAAGTCTTCTTGTTGCAAGCAAAGTCATATGCTCATATTATATTCCAGTCGTGTTATTGTAAAGGTTATCGGTTCTCAGTACTATGCGTATTTATAATAACGTTATCCTTGAGATAATTTTGTTGAACCCACTGTCTAACTAACCAAGCGATTTTTTTAAACTATTTCATGTTTATAAATAAATAAATTTTAATTGATTGAGTTAATAAATGCTAGACTTTTCATACAAAATTCGAGCAGCTGTTCGGACATTTGTATGGACAGTTGTTTTTTTGTCTTTTTTTCGGAAATGCCTCTGGTATTGTATTTGATTGAATCACGCGTCACTTAGCGGAAATTTCAATCCATAGTGAAAAAAGAAATATATGTAGCTTACTTCCGCAAACAATATATGCAAGATGCACCACCCGCCCGCCCGCAAAAATATGCACATGCACACCACAAAATATCAGTGCACAATACCTGCATTTAGCAAGACAGCAACACACCTTGCACCTTCACCGATCACACCGATGAGTAGTCTTATTGGTGAAGGTGCAAGGTGTGTTGCTGTCTTGCTAAAAGCAGGTATCGTGCACTGATATTTTGTGATGTGCATGTGCATTTTTTTTTGCGGGCGGGCGGTGCATCTTGCATATATTTTTTGCGGAAGTAAGCTATACTTACTATATTTATTTTTTTCACAATATCTGGTATTGTTTCGCGGTGGAGATATGCGACAGGCAAACTAATTATCATATTACACCAAAGTAGACAGTTGACCTAAAACTATTTATGGTTAAACTTAACAATAATAATGTTAAATTAATCATTTATTACGTGGTATTCCTCATATAATCTCTGGATAATTACTAGCATTATAAAACACCTTTAGATTCTGCAAAATGCATAACTCCGTTCCACGAATCGAACTCCTAGGGAACAAAATACTCGCAGCTGATTGGTCAATGCGCGCGGCTAGAGCTCTGCTATTGGCTAGGCTATTGAAGGTCACGCGCATTAACCAATGGACGCACACGGACTGATTTGATTTAATTTTGGTTTAAGAGATATCGCGAAAATTTCTTCACAGTTAATCATGAGGTGGCATAAGCTTTCTGATAAGCCACTAAACAAAAATCGTTACTGATCCTCATTAAGAACTGACTCGTTCGTGTCGTTCGCGCGCTCGTCGCTTGCAGACAGCGCGTGTGTCGGCGCGGTGATATCCCTCGACCCTGGTTCGACTGAGTCAGCCGCGAGCAGTAGGCTAATATAAAAATTTAAGCGCGAAGTGAGACCCATGGTATGGCACGGTGTAGTGCGTGATGATGATGATGATGATGTCCTCTTATCCCTTATTAGGGTCCTCCACTGCTTCCGGTCTTGTGCGGCCACCTCAAGATCTGTCCAGCCTGGGGCCGTACCGGCTAACAAATCGATTATCGAAAAGTCTGCCGGGTTTCAAATTAAAACAGATAAATCGAGCCCCAATTGGGCCAAAATGGCGAACCCAATTCATGATGTCACACGAACATCGATATCTTCCAAATTACGTCAACAGAAAGTACAAGACAAAATTCCTTACTTTGATTTTTAGGGTTCCGTACCCAAAGGGTAAAAACGGGACCCTATTACTAAGACTCCGCTGTCCGTCTGTCTGTCTGTCACCAGACTGTATCTCATGAACCGTGATAGCTAGAAAGGTGAAATTTTCACAGATGATGTATTTCTGTTACCGCTATAACAACAAATACTAAAAAAATAATAAAATAAATATTTGAGGGGGGCTCCCATACAACAAACGTGATTTTTTTGGTGTTTTTTTGTACGGAACCCTTCGTGCGCGAGTCCGACTCGCACTTGGCCGGTTTTTTTCTGTTTTAAGTTGAACCTCGGCAGACTTTTCGATAATCGATGCGTTAGCCGGTACGGCTCCTGATGTCGACTGACTGATTGATGCAGCCTCTTTTTCAACTGAGCACCTCCAGGTGGTACGAGGGCGGCTGGGTTTTCTCTTGCCATGCGCTTGCCACTTTAGACCCTGTTTCGGGATGTGGTTGTCAGGTCTCCGTAACACATGACCAATCCAACGCCACTTCCTTAGAACCTCCTTGTCTATCGGCATCTGGTCAGTTATCTCCCACAGCCTTGCGAGGGGGATGGTTCGTGGTCACCAGATTGGTAGTGGGTAAGAGCATAAGAATAAATAAAACTTACTAGAACGGACACTCCCGATCCGAACGGGCTCAAGGTCACGATATTAGCGCGTCCGTTAAACAGAATACTCAGTCGGGCTGTCACGGCCGGCGTCGCCGCACGCGCGTTTGTCTGTTTTTGCGTTCCGTAATATTTTCTCTGTGCGTAAAATCTTAGAATTAAATTGTATTACAATGGCGCCAAGTTATTGTGCTGTGTTTGGTTGTGCAAACAATTCGAAAACAATGCCACAATTAAGTTTTTTTAGTTTTCCCATAGATGATATGAGGTAAGTACCTAATATTATCAAAATATTATTTCGTTTTCGTAGTATCTAATTAATAAAAAGGACCTGAGGCCGTATTATGACCTCTTATTTCCAGGCAGTTTTCTAACTGGCTATCAATCTATCCCTTTTATTTGCAATACAACGAGAAAGAGATGTCACTACAGCAATTTATAAACCTGGCAGGATTTAAGAGCTTGTAATACGGCCTCTGACCTGAGTATTTATCAAAAAAGATGTACATTTGTGAAAAAAAACATCGTCACACAAGTTCTGTGCCAAAATATAAAATAAAAGGAATGAAGAAAATATCTACCTACCTATATTCATAATTGGGTTTGGGTTTGGATTTCGTTACGTGTTGAAACACAACGAAACAATAAGCAGATCAAAACATAAAAATGATTTAGAAGTACATTTTTGTTCAAAATTTAATTAAATTTCCATACTAAATGTTTAGGTATTTACTTTATTTATACAAACTCAGGAGTGGGTAAGTACTTACTTACCCAGAAAAAGTAATTATTTCATTTTTGTATCTACTAACTAGAATAAAATAATGATTTTAAACTAAAGAAAAACTCATATTTTAGCGATATCTTCTCGATCTTTAAACGTAAGCAATATTTAACAGTAAGCAACCCTGGCAAAGTAAACACGCTTGGACGACAGCGGGGCGTAGCGACTTGAAGGGGGAAGTAGTTATATAAATGGCGGCATTTGGGCATGGCGGCAAGTGTCTCTCCCGGAATGCCAAATCTTGTTTTCTAAGATCATTTGGTGAATCTTTTTTGGAATAAGTGTCAACTAACCATAATTTTGTCCGCAGCGGAGCCCCTAAAGCCCACATACATGCCAGTGTTCCTCACCAAAAAGGAGCGGAAGAAACTCCGCCGCCAGAGTCGGCGGGAGGCGTGGAAGGAGGAACAGGAGAAAGTCCGCCTGGGATTGGAAGCGCCGCCTGAACCCAAACTTAGGTGAGCACTTAATTTAAAATAGGTGTTTATCTAGACTGACACTCCATAAAACCGCGCCATTATAAACAGATGACGTCAGATGACGTTTTTGTACACGCAACTGTGTGTGTAAGTCTAGACTAGGCTACCGACAGTTTGTACTGTATGAGCGGCGTTAAATTCATTATTCCAACTTTTTGGTAAATAAAGTTACAACGCATTGCTTTGAATATCAGAAAAAAAGTTGACAGTTGACAAACATGACTAAAAAGTTACGACGCATTGCTTTGAATATGAAAATAAGTTGACGTTGACAAACACGACTAAACGAGCACACAATTCGGCACACGAACTGGAGGGGTGGGGTGAGGTAGTTGATTGTAGGGCGGGGCGGGGAGTGTCCTTTCTGTACGGTAGTACTTATATAGGGCTGCCATCCGTCCGGGTTTCCCTGGATTTGTCCTAGTTTGGAGGGCGTCCGGGGAGCGTCCGGGCGGGGTTCTGATTGTAGTCCGGGGAAAACCCGGACTATAAAGTCCGGGTTATGGATCAAACTCCGCTCAAAAAGTACCTACTATATTCATTCAGCGCACGTGCTACCGGGCGCCTCACTTCACTACGCACCCCGCAAAAAATCACGCTGCGCGGCCTATTCTTTTTTTACTATAAACAAGCACCGCGCATCCCGCAAAATATCGCGCTGCGCGGCCCTTTCTTGTTTTACTATAAACAAGCACCGCGCACCCCACAAATAATCGCGCTGCGCGGTCCATTTTCCTTTTTTACTATAAACAAGCACAGCGCACCCCGCACAATATCGCGCTGCGTGGCCCATTTTTTTTGCTGTAAACAAGCATCGCGCCCCCCGTAAAATATCGCGCTGCGCGGCTCATTTTTTTTTTTGTTGTAAACAAGCACCGCGCTGCGCGGCTCTTTTTTGTTTTACTATAAACAAGCACCGCGCACCCCACAAATAATCGCGCTGCGCGGCCCATTTTTTTGGCTATAGAAAAACACCGCGCACCCCGCAAAAAAATTGCTGGCCGCCCCTGGCTGTTTAGGAATTGATTTTGGCTCGCTACGGTTTCAAAACTACTAAACCTGGACCCTAGCCCTCCACAAAATTGTGTTGGACACCCCGGCTCTACATCATAACTAGTAAAACACACTATTTTATGCGAAAAAAGGCTTAAAATTCAATTTTTTTTTCAGTCAAGTATTCTGAAAAAAATTTTTCCTAGCCAAAAGTGAATATAAAAAAAATTAAATGTCCGGGGTCGAGGCTCCAAAGTCCGGGGTTTTTAAGCTTCCGGTCCTGGGCGGCAGGTTTTAGAGATGGCAGCCCTATACTTATCTCTATTCTGTGCCGCTACATAAGCAATCGACGGATGACGAAGAAATGCAGAATCTACTAAAATTGACTCACGGGATTCGAACCCGCACCCTTGGGGTTCCGGCCCAATGCACTAACCAATTATGCTACCGAGTCGCTAGTAGTGGGAGCGGAGAATTTTTCTAGTATTTTTTACGTTTCCGCTGTAAGCCAGCATTATGTCATCAATGTGAAGAATCACCTTCGACATTCGAATGCAACACCTTTACAGATGCCAGACAATCGATTAAGATGAAATAGCTATAAAATTATTAGGAAACGTAAAAAGTACTAGAAAATTTCGTCGCTCCCACTAGCAAGTCGGTAGCATAATTGGTTAGTGCATTGGGCCGGAATCCCAAGGGTGCGGGTTCGAATCCCGTCTGAGCTGCCACGGATGAATCATTTTTTTCTAGTATTGTTTCAATGGGGATGGCAATGCAAAGCTAATTGTAGATGTCGCTGCGTACGCTTGTTCCTAAGACAGTAGACGTTCAGAACAAAATGTATGGGAAAATTGGTATTTATTATGTGTTTTTTTTTTACCGAAAAAGGCCCATTGACCCATAATGGATATAAAAGACTATTCTTCAATGCAAATGCCGGAATTTAAAGCCAAATTAAGACGTTTTTATTTTTACAGAATTTATAAATTTTTTCAATATCCAGATTTTTCGGAAATTTGTAAGTGCCAGCATTTTTAAAGCCTATATAACACAGAATTTAATAATTTTAAAGCTTTAAAATTTATTTTTTACGTATAAGTCCTTTGTTTTCATAGTTCTCGTGGAACAACCGTACGCAGCGCCATTTTGACAGTTGCCTTCCCCATTATATTAATTATCTTAAACATTTCTTTTTTCCAGGATATCAAACCTAATGCGAGCTCTAGGCACAGAAGCTGTCCAAGACCCGACGGCGATCGAAGCGAAGGTTCGAGAACAAATCGCCAAGAGGCAGAAGACGCATCTAGAAGCTAACAAGGCGAGAGCGCTCACCAAGGAACAGAAGAGGGAGAAGGTATGACAATCAAGGCAGATTTATAACTAGTTGAAAAAAAATTGGTCACCCATCCCAAACCCGACCATTATGAAGCTTATTCAACAAATCCCCTACTCAGGGATTTGTGGATTTTTTGTCCACAAATTCCCTCTGTATTGTTGAAGTCTACAAATACCCTCCGCATTATTGCAGGGGATTTTTAGCTAGAAGTCTACGAATAAATGAATGAATGAAAGTTTATTTGCATTTGAATAAGGTTACACTAAGACCGTTTTCACATTATCCGATACGATATCGGTATCGGCCGCCGATACGATATCGGAGGTAAGTAAAATGTATGAAATATGTATCTGTCTTTCACATTGTCCGGCCCGATATCGGATATCGGAGCTACATATTTCATACATTTTACTTCTTTCTTTATCGTATCGTTGTCCGATACCGATATCGTATCGGATAATGTGAAAACGGTCTTAAGATGGTCATAATAAATTAGTTCAGCTTATTCAGCCATTTACAAATAAGCATGCAAAAATTAAAAAAAAAATGAATTGATATTTATAAAATTATTAAACCATATCAATAGACATACAATTACACTTACAATTTATAGAATGTCAATAAAATTAAAATAAAATACAATAAGTCAATTTAATAAATCAATTATGAGTTAAAATTTAAATAGTCCTTAACAGAATATTTTTTTTTTCCATTAGCCAAAAAATGGGAATTAATGAATTGGGCTGACTGTTAATTGGATACTTAAATACTAAACCGGGCAGTGGTTTATTTTTTGGGCGAAAAAATGACTAAACGGGCGACAAACTGTCGATTACTAAAAATACGTTAAACGGGCGACTACATGTCGTGATTAAAATTATAATCAAAAGACCAATAATATCTTTTAGGAATGAGGAAGGCAACTGTCAAAATGGCGCTGCGTACGCTTGTTCCACGAGAACTATGAAAAAAAGGACTTTTACTTAAAAAAATAGTTTTTTAAGCTTTAAAATGATTAAATTCTGTATCCGAAAAATCTGGATATAGAAAAAAAATCTGTAAGAATAAACAAGTCTTAATTTGGCTTTAAATTCCGGCATTTGCATTATAGAATAGTCTTTTATATCCATTTTGGGTCAATGGGTCTATTTCGGTAAAAAAAACACAAAATAAATGCCTATTTTCCCATACAATTTGTTCTGAACGTCTACTGTCTAAGGAACAAGCGTACGCAGCGACATCTACAATTAGCTTTGCGTTGCCAACCCCTTTAAATTGAAATACTTAACATTTTCTTTACCACATAGAGTTTGAAGACACTTTTATTCTCATAAGAACGAGTCAGGAATGTTGGACATTTTTGCGTACTGGACATTTTGCGAATTTGACATTTTGCAAACTGGACATTTTGCGAGTTGGGCATTTTGAGAATGGGACGTTTTGAAACCACTGGAAATTTTGCGAATTGGACATTCTGCGCCTAAACGGAAACTTGCTTTGCCCATTATGGAATGGCGTCGCGCTGATTTTATTAAATATTATAACACATATTTTAATTATCCTTATCCTTACTAATATTATAAATGTGAAAGTCCGTTTGTTTGTTTGTTTGTTTGTTACGCCTTCACGTCTTAACTACTTAACCTACGTACCTTTTATCTCGAAAAAAGATACTGTTCCTGAGGGATAGAGAAATAACTGTCCACGCAGACGAAGTCGCGGATGGCCTCTAGTAATACATAATTTTAATGAAAATTTAAGTAGAATGGTTGTGAAATGTTTTATTTTTATAAGTTTTACTAGCTGCCGCCCGCGACTTCGTCTGCGTGGAAAGTTTTTTTTGCTATCCCTCGGAAATGAAAAATTTTTTCGGGATGATAGGTACCCTATGTCCTTCTCTGTACCCCTGGCAACGTGTATGCAAAATTTCATGATGATCGGTTGAGTAGTAAAGACGTGAAGGCGTAACAAACAAACGGACTTTCGCATTTATAATATTAGTAAGGATATTTAGGATTTTTTACAGATTTACCAATTTTATTTCAATATTCTGTTCAGTTATAGTTTCTTTTTCAGTTTACAGTATTTTTTGTATACAGTCCGTTTATTCTTACTTGTCCTATCGGGTAGAAAAAAAAATCAGGTCAATGTATCGGGTAAACAATCTTCATCCAACTCTTTAATAAAAATCAATTATAAAATACAACAAATAGTTCTCTTCACATAGATTACGAAAGAAATTAATAATTTTAGTTACAATTCGATTTAAAAAGACAACTTTATTTTTAAATAACGATTTAAAAGATGTGACAAGTGTCAAAAACTGTTTATATAGGACAAGTAAGAATAAACAGACGGAATTCTTCATTAATCTTCAGCTCAATGATAAATAATAGATTTTTTTATATTTTAGGCATTCACAATGCTATTTTTTAGTGATGCAACGAATACGAATATTCGTATTCGCCGAATAGTTGATCGAATATCATCACGAATATTAAAAACAAACTATTTGTATTATAACTGAACGCAAACCAAGTTACAGTTTGGCTGTGCACCGTGTATCCGAACGCACCTAATACGCACTATACTATTTGTATCTTTTGACGAGGATTACCCTAATATTGAATAAATGAACGAAGTCGAGTTCTCAAGTTGTCAATTGTTACTTGTTTGCTTCATAGCATAAAATGCCTAAGAAGGTACAAATGTTGTGCTTTTTGAACAAAACTTTGTCAGCAGTTAATTTCAATTATTAAATATCTTAGTAAAAAAAGAATAGTGTGTATTATTCATCATCATTACCTTGTTGAATTATTCGTATTCGCATTCGCCGAATAGTAGGTTTGATATTCGTATTCGTCAAGTAGTATTTGTTGCATCACTACTATTTTTATGTATTAAGATAATTAATATTAGAAAAATTTATGTTTTCTAGTATTTTTTAAAAATATTAATTATCTTAGTACTCAAAAATTTATCTTTTCGGCAGATTGTGAAGTGGTGTAGCCTTAATTTTTTTTTTTCATATTTACAGGCGGACAGAAAAATTCGAGAAGATACATCGATAGGAGTGCACGTTTCTGTATACAGGTATAAAAACGCTGACTTATCTAATAATAGACTACTAATAGAATAATACACTGTCTAATAGACAGTGTTAGTTGTATTGGCCAAATACTACAAATATTTTGAATTTAATGAGATAATATTGTCGTTTGTTGTCGGGAAACGCTAAAATATAATGTGTACCATAGACATATAAAAATTTTCGCTGCGCTCAAGAAGACCAGCAAAGCGTGGAAAAGAGAAGTTAACATTCTACGGACACGGTCTGTGAAAAAAAGAGACAAAGAATCAAGTGAGAATGTGCCAAAATTTTTTTACAGTAAGAGCCCCTAGCGTCCCGCCTGGCAAATGAGCAATCACAGTTTGTTTAAAATATTTGTTAATCCTTATTAGAATTTCAAATAAAGGTATCGTGGAGCCATGGTGTCTTGTGCTTTAAGTAATTGTGATGTGATAAAAAGAAACAATCCAAGTAATCACACTTTTCAAAGGTAAATAAGATTTTGCCATACATTTCTGTAAAACCAAATTTCGCTACATTTATTCGTTTATCGACGAAGAAAACAGAATGGAACTAAGTTTATTAATTTCCTTTGCCATAATATTGTCATATTTTACGCATCTCGTATATAATGTATTTTTACAAACCAGAAGTGAAAATGATTTAAAAAAAAAACGGTCTACAACAACCTAACACTTTTATTTAATTCAAAATAACTTTAATCGCGAACTAATTTAATCAGAATCTAACTTTAATCAACACTACAATATTTAACTCAAAATAAAATATGGAGGAGCACTATAACGCCACGAAGAAACGTCCGTCGCATCCAAACGCCGCGCGCAGAGTCAGGGGCTTTTCACTTAGTACTTGACTCACTACAAGGGAGCGCGGCCTAAAATTTTAGTTCCTGAACGATTTGCTAGATGGCGTTCATTTTTCGTTTGTTAAACTGTCGATAGATGTCGCTATCCTGTGCTGAATCGCGGTATCGTGTGTCTTCCACTGTTTTATATAGTGAAAGCTGATTTACATTAAATTAATTAAATTAATTTTTATAGTTTTCTTCATAAAATGGAGAAACTGGGGCCGTACCGGCTAACGAATCGATTATCATAAAAGTCTGCTGGGTTTCAAATTAAAACAGATAAATCGAGCCCTAATGGGGAGGAAAAGCGCAATTTTATCCCGATAGGTGGCGTCTGGTCTTGGTACCGGGCCGCCTCAAAGAAAGTGTCAAAACATATGGGAATCTCTTGGAGTTAGGGATGTTCGATCCGGGTACCTTGTATCGATATTCTGGATCGCAATGGATCGTAATCCATTGTATCGATCCATGGATCGATCCATTAAAATTGATACGATTTTTTGGATCGATCCAGTATCGAATCAAATATTTTAGAAAAGTCGAATTTTTAATCACACTTTATTATAAACGTGATATTAGGTAGGTACCTAATATACTTAGTAATGTTTAGTAAATTAAAATAATATTTTAATTTGGCCAATATTTAAATTTTAAAGTACGCAAAAACAAAATTAAAAGTTGCAGGTTGTCAAAGTGAACAAAACGTTTTTAACTGAGTAAAATTGGTCTCAAACTAAACAACAAGCATTAATAGTTGTTACGAATTTGATGGTACATTGAAATATGATATGGCAACAATTATTGATAAGAGGATTTTTATATATAAATAACATGGATCTGTTCGCCCCGTTAAACTATAGTATTTTAAACAAGGGAAAAGTTCAAGTTCAAATATTCTCCAAGTAATCACTATACAATATGTTTGGTTAGCGATGTCGGAGCTTTTAAAGGCAGATAATATGATCAATTTTAATGACATAACCCCCCACCTGTTGGGGAGGGCTTGCAAATATTCGACGAAATCAATATTCGAATATTCGAAATTTTTTTATGGAGGTATTCGAATATATTCGAATATTATTCGAATATTTCTGTAAAGTAAAACAGGTGGTCGTAATTATTAAATATTGTTTATTTTTGAAATTAAACCAACGTTAAATGCATCGTTTAATAGGGCGCATTTTGTAAGATTTATCATCAATTGACTTTTGCATTCGCCCCACAGTTTTGGGTTTAAAACTTCTTTATAGGGCCATAAATCTTTACGTGGGTAATTATTTTATACTTATTAAGTATGTTTTGACTTGAGTCCGATTATTATACTTTTTAGTTCGTTTTTAAAACGCGTTTTATTTTGTTTTTTTGTCAGTAAATATCTATTTTTTGCTTTATAGTCTAATCTGTGCTTTTTTCTCTGGTGTTTTCCGACTTCATCATCACACCAGGGTTTGATACTATTTTTCAACAGAGTACTTGTCAAGACGAATCAAACGACCCAAAACTCGATGAATTTGTATGGTTTCTTTTTTTTATCGGAAACTGGGCAAGCATTTGACTACCATCTTGCTTGGTAAACAGGATGTGGTCTAAGGTGTAAAAGGAAAAGAGGAAGACAAACCAAAAGATGGGCAGATGATATTATGAAAACTGGAGGAACACTTTGGACGCAAAAAGCAAGAGATTGAACAAAATGGAAACAGCTGGAAGAGGCCTACGTGTTGCAATGCAAGACACGATGCTCACTAACGAAGAAGAAATAAAATGTATTTTGTTAATTATTAGTGCCAATGTTTAAAATGTTTGTGTTATTTGCTTAGTGTCAGCAATAAAGTAAAGTATTACAGAATTCCTGTAGTCTTCTTCCGGCTCCATTATCCGACCCTGGCCACTATTTCCTAACAGAGTACTCATCAAGACAAATCAAACGAGCACAAACATGGGGTCACATGGTTTTATTACAGAGTTCCTGTGGCCTTCTTCCAGCTCTATCACCAGACCCTGGAAGCCGTTACCTATCTCCTTTTAGAGTACTAGTCAAGACGAATCAAACGAACCCAAACCAGATGGGGTTGCATGGTTTTATCACAGAGTTCTTGTGGCTTTCTTTCAGCTTTATCAGACCCTCGACACTACTTCACAACAGAGTACGTGTCAAGATGAATCGTACGAGCCTAAACTCGATGGGTTTGTATGGTTTTATTACAGATTTCCTGTGGCCTTCTTCCAGTTCCATCATCAGGTCAGCTTAATGACACTATAATACTTTACTGTCTTCCTGTTCTGACCTATGTTTTAAGTATAAACTCTTTTGCTCATCGGGAACTAGATTAAAATCGTTTGCAATTTGTGGACAAACAAACAACATAGCTAAACAAATAAATAAACGAGAAAGTGAACGTTAATCTTTATATAGCTTCATTCTATGTTCACAAATGCAATACGGGTTTTTAATTAATGTCTTTTGCCTAAATCTAACAAAGTAGAAAATATTCGAATATTCGAATTTCACCGACTTTAGTATTCGAATACCAAAATAGGGCGAATATTCGAATAATTCGAATATTCGATTTGCAAGCCCACTTGGGGTCTATCCCCTCTCCTGTTGGAATGACCGACATTTTAAAGATTTTTTATTTGAGTTGGCAAGGCCCTGCCGAAAAATATTAATTCCTTCGGATTTAAAAATCCTACAGTTATAAAAAAATACTTTTTGTAGTACATATAACTGTAGGACTTTTAAATCCGGAGAAATTAGTATTTTTCGGCAGGGCCATCTAAAATAAAAAGTCAAATTTAAAATGCCGGTCATTCAAACAGGAGAAGGGATTGACCCCAAAATGTGGGGGGGTTTTGTCGATAAAATTGATCATATTATCTGCCTTTAAAAGCTCCGACATCGATAACCAAACATACACTGGCCTGCAAAACTAAGTACTACAGAGGTCTATTTTCATACAAACGAGGTAACTTTGAAGCATTGGTTCTCCGCCTAGGATTAAACGTGGTGTGATCTGATGATGGCCATTCAGGGAGTGAATGGAGAAGATTCAGATCCCCATACACACCCAATAGATCTGATCAGCATTCTAAGAGCTGTTTTGATATGTTTAAAAAACCACGAAAATAGCATTAAAATGTATGGAAATGCTGTAACTGATAACTCTTATCCTTACAGCTCTTCGAATGCTGATCAGATCAATTGGGTGTGTATGGGGATCTGAATCTTCTCCAATCACTCCCTGGATGGCCATCGTCAGATCACACCACGTTTAATCCTGGGCGGAGAACCAATGCTTCAAAGTTACCTCGTTTGTATGAAAATAGACCTCTGTAGTACTTAGTTTTGCAGGCCAGTGTATAATATGATAAATACTTCATACGATTTTTTCGATCCGATCCTCAATGTATGTGTATCGATCCGCCAAAGGATCGAATGCTATTGTATCGATACAAAAATCGACTGGATCGTAACGCATTGTATCGATCCACGCAAGTATCGGATCGGATCGAACATCCCTACTTGGAGTATTGCACTTTTTAATTTTATACTGAGAAAATTCCGCATTGTTATGCATGTAACTTGTAAATTATTGGAGTTCATCGATTTCCCAGTAACAAAAAAAATATTGGGCAAAAAAATATCAAAAAAAAGATGCTTTTCCCTCGATTTTCTCCTTTGCTGAGCCTGAGAAACATTATAAATCAAAAGGAATGTTTCATGAATTTGATGAAGCTTCGCCAAAATAAAACAACATTTGAATTATAACAGCTTTGTTCTTTAATATTTCAACCTCAGCAGTTTCTAGCATATTTATAACTTGGATGAATTTGATAGGTATATCGAATATGGAATAAGCCCAATATTGGGGCCAAACAGAGAATTAATAGAATTTTATATGCCAGAGTCATTCAAGAAACTTAGAATAATAAAATAAATATGATAAAACGGTTCGTGTAATTTTGGATGGTACAGAAATTCCAGTACAGAAACCTGAAATTACTATTGCACAGAAGGCATCATCAGGCAACTATAAACACGGAAATTCACACTCAGTTGCTTTGTTAAAATTTAAATCATATGCTTCTAATCTGAAATCAAAAGATTACTTGTAAATCTTACACGAAATTTAAAGAAATGTAATGCTTGTTAGCAATTTTTTGTAAGTTGCTATAAACTTTCTTGCCTGTTGTTTTGGCTTTTCTTTTCCGTAATTCTTCTTTTATATGAGCTAAAGTTAGCATATAATACATTGTTTGTCCGCAAAACCGAAAAAAATACAATCTAAGAAAGTAAAATCACGTAATACACAGTCAAGACAATATAAGCTCAAACTGACAATTGTTCCAAAGAATGAAGCGCCATCTGTAATTCACTTTGCCTTCGCCTCCCCATTGGGCCAAAATGACGAACCCAAATTCATGATGTCACACGAACATCGCTATCTTCCGAATCACGTCAACAAAAAGTACAAAACGAAATTGCTTACTTTGATTTCTCTGTTTTAAGTTGAAACCCAGCAGACTTTAATGAAAATCGATTCGTTAGCCGGTACGGCCCCTGACCGGTTACTTCTCGAAAAAATTACAAGTAAAATTATACTGAAGATACCTACTGGTACCTATATATATATTATCGTACACATTTTGTCACATTTCGCTAGATGGCGTTGATCATTAGGTCTGACTGATAACTCTATCTCTAGTATAATAATGTACTCTATGCAGGTTGACGCCGCCTTTTATACAGCGCCGCTCGGCCCGGGCTCGTGAGTGGGGGAACTTGCTAAGAGTATACATTCGTTTTTCGGATCACCTGTTTATTGACATTGTTGTTCTTTGGCATTCTATTTCTATAATGTGTACAATCTAAAATCCTGGGAAACCAAGTTATGTTTAACTCAACGCCATCTATTGGCCTATAGTTCCGAGTCCAGTGTAACTGTTTAATATTAAAGACCTTCTACGAGGGTGGATCCAAAAGTTCTAAGCCCGACCATGAAAATGAAAGAAAAGTGGGTCTGAATTAATTTTTATTTTTCGACATAGTCTCCATTTAGGTCAATGCATTTCTTCTAACTGACCTGCAACTTGTTTATACCTTCGAAAAAAAATGATTCCTGAAGGTTGTCAAAATAATCATTTACTGCTGCTATCACCTCGTTCCTGTCCGAAAATTTCGAACTACCTAAGTGTTTTTTTAAATTTGGAATCTGAGGGGGCTAAATCCGGCGAATAAGGTGGATGGGGCAATATTTCGTAGCCACAATTATGCATTTCAGCCATTGTTTCAGCTGAAGTGTGAACCCGGGCGTTGTCTTGATGGAACAACACTTTCTTCCGTAACATACCCGGCCTTTTTTCTTTGATTTCTTCCCTTAGTCGTCGTAAAAGGTTACAATAATAACTTGAATTTATAGTTTCGCCCTTTGGTAAATAATCCACGAAAATAATTCCCTTTGCATCCCAAAAAACTGAACCCATGACTTTGTTGGTCGACAAAACGACTTAAGCTTTCTTTGGAGTAGGAGAGCCAGATATTTTCCACTGCTTTGATTGTTGCTTAGATTCAGGAGTGTGGTGGTGAACCCAGCTTTCATCCATGGTAACAAACCGGGATAAAAAATCCTCTGGATCCACCTCAAAAAGCTCCAAACAGTCACGGGAAATTGCGAAACGAACTCGTTTTTGTTCAGCTGAAAGCAATATCGGAACCCAACGAGCAGAAACCTTATAGAACCCCAATTCTTGAGTTACAATATTTTGTACCCGACCATAACCAATGCCTGTGATCTCAGCTATCTTACTGATGGTCAATCTTCGGTCACTCAGAATAAGATCACATATTTTTTCAATGTTTTCCTTCGTGGTAGACTTTGAAGGCCTACCGCTCCTAGGGTCATCTTCAATACTCTCCCGACCCTGCTTAAACTCAGCCACCCACTTTTTTACACTGGAATATGATAAAGCTGACCCAACCAAAGTGTTCACCATATCTTGATGAATATCTTTTGGTGATAGGCTTTTTTTACTGAGGTACTTGATCACTGCTCGGTATTCAATTTTCTCCATTATTGAAAAAGATGTCAGATAGCATCAAACAAATGTTCACAAAAAAAAAATGGCTTGCAGTATCGGAACGAAACTTCGCACATTTACTATTGAAGAACCATACTAAAGAGTGAGCGTAGATTTACAAAACTGTCAAAGCTATTTCTACATTAGGCCACGAATTTTTGGATCCACCCTCGTAAAACTTTTTATGAATAGGAAGGTTTGTTTATCTCGTTACGAGCAAATATTTTTGCTGGTGGAACCCTCTGAATAACAATCGCCTTATCTATACATATAAAACTCTAAATTGATTGATTGACTGACTGATTCATTAATTCATTGTTGGGATAAGCGTGGAGCCCTAACGGCTGAAGGTAGAGACACCATTTTGGAGGGTAGATACCTATCATGATGTAGATGAGCACTAAGAAATGATTTTAGAAAATTCCTGTTATACAGGGTGCTACAGGGTGTTCCAGTTTGTATGAAGGTAGAGACACCATTTTTGGAGGGTATATACCTTTCATTGTGTAGGTGAACACTAAGAAAGGGTTTTGGAAAATTCCTGTTATACAGGGTGCTACAGGGTGTTCCAGTTTGTATGAAGGTAGAGACACCATTTTTGGAGGGTAAATACCTTTCATGGTGTAGGTGAACACCAAGAAAGGGTTTTGGAAAATTCCCGTTATACAGGGTGCTACAGAGTGTTCCAGTTTGTACATGAATTTTTATGAGATAATTCAAATGTGTGAAATGAGGTCTACAGATAAATACCTAGGTATATTGGCAATCCGCGACTTTCAAAATAAATGCAAAACTATCTTAATAACGCGAACGAAGTCACGGGCAAAAGCTAGTTAAATATATTTCTATTGTCCGTGGTACCCCATCTCAAACATTTCAATCTGACATAAAAAAGATTAGGGTAGGTCGGGTCATATAATTTTTCCATGGTACCCTTTTTTTCCCCTTGGGTGTTCTACAGGCTAAAATATTTGTTTGTGGGACCCCAAGGGGAACTTAGACTAGTGGACCACAGGCAAGTAACGGTTTATTTCTCTTTACAGAATCCAGGACTTATTCGAGTGTGCCTCAGCCAAGTTTAAAGTAGAAGTGAACGCTCAACAACTACACATGACGGGTGTCGTTGTACTACACCGCGGCTGCTGCGTCGTTGTAGTAGAAGGGGGGCCCAAGCAACAAGCCAAATATAAGAGGTCAGTACTTAAAAGTTCCACAGGTGCATACTAGATGGCGCTGTAGGGGGTAGACTTCACAGAAACCCTCATAAACTTGTGCTAAAGGAAACACTGCATTCAGCCAAATATCGAAAGAGTGTTCTAATGATGTGTATACAAATATATAATAAAATACCCAAGTATACTAAAGAACTGAACATATTTTTTTATTATATTTAGAAAAAAATTAATGCAATGGTGAATTGAAAAATCATTTTATGACATAAAAGAGTTTTTTGACGAAAGAACATAAATTGACATAGATGATAATGACATAATTAAATCAACAAAATGATATATTATTTTGACATTTACTAAATTAATGAATTGTATTGTCAAATTAATTAATTATATTGTGAAATTAAAAAACTGTACCTAATATTCTAAACTTGATAATTATGGATAATTGATTCTACCTAAATAGGAGCGTTTTACCTACCATTAAAACGCATATTGTGTCTGAAGCCTTATTCGAAGCCTTGGTAAACATATTGAGAATAGCGAAGCCTTTCCGTTTCCCGTTCAGCATCATTATTATAGGTCTATCTTACCAAATTACGTCACATCCGTATCCGATCTCACCCCACTATGTTCACCAGGCGGCCATTGCTGGTTTTCGCGCTCATTGCAGTCTCAAAATCTGAAAAATACTTTACAACTAATTAGCATTGAATGCATACCAGGCAGCCCTTAAAGGTAGGCTTCGAATAAGGCTTCAGACACAATATGCGTTTTAATGGTAGGTAAAACGCTCCTATTGTGTCCTATTCGCCGTTATTCGAAGCCTTGGTAAACATATTGAGACATTGTTTGTTATCGCCTGGTGAACAGGGACAGGACGCCAATGTGACACTTTAAATCATAAATAGTTTATTACTCTTAAAAAATATTTTAATTTAGATCAAAAGAAATCTTTCTTTAAAATTAGTAAAGGGAAAAAAAAAATACAAAAACATAACAATTAAAACTGAAACAAAGTCCATTGACAAATCAGCTTTAAATAAATTCTCATAAAATTTACTTAAGTAATTATTTAACATACATTATCTAACTCATAATAATTTAGTCATGTTATCGTTTAATATGACTGCTGGCTGACAGTGCATCTCTGCTTAAGTCGCGTCGATCGCCTACTTCAAAATTATCTTGGACAAGACAACGTTTTCTTCTCAGATTCTTTAATTACAACTGTGGTGTCAGTTGCTGCACAATTATTTCACTTAAAGATACAATACATACCTTACTAAAAAGATCTTTATAAAATCCCTAACTGGATTTAGATATCATAATAAAATAAACCTTTGTGAGCGCGGTCACAAAGTTATTACTTCTATATCAGATACTTGATTAAATTAATTTAACGTCAACTGCGAACTGAACTCAATAAATACCTACCCAAAAATAAACGTTATACGACTGACTTAAGCCAAAGGTAACTTTTTTAGATTTAACCTTTGGTGTTGATTAACTTAGGCCGACTAGCTAGCTAGAGTGTCTGTGTGCGCCACTGTCTGCGACATCTTGTTGTGTCACGTCTAACATAAATTTTATGTGTAGGTGGAACAAGCACTAGTATTACACGTAAGTGTTATATAAATTGCTATCGAATATTAATTAACATTAACAAGTCCCTTTGAATTTTTACACTTAATAAAACATTTAGTATTCGATTGGTCAGCAGTAGTCAGCACACAGTAGCTGTGTTAGCCAAAAACAAAACAAAAAAAAAATAGTTAAGTATGTACATACTTATTTAGCTAAGCACTCACTACACTTAACTGTAACATTTTTAATTATCATCGCAAAATTAAATGACATTGGGAATCAAAATACTAGGTATAGACAAAATAATAAATGTAATCGATAAAATCAAAAGATGTATTAAAAGAACAAATATGACAGTACTGCATATCAAAGAAAGAAATATGACTTTAATTATTTCAACATGTCTTTACTTTCTGTAGACAAAGTTTCGTCTTTTGTAGGTAAAGGTAATTAAATCAAATATTTTATTTTTATCAATCTATAAAATAAATATTTAAAAGAAAATTAAATCAATTAAGTTTCTAAATGTCATGGTTTCTATATGGCCATCGGAAAAACTGCACGCAGCATAAACTTAATACTTATATAACATTCGTTTTGAACTTGAATTTCTAACAATATAGCAAAAATGTTGCATATCAACAATGATAGTAATAATAATTACAATTAATATACTTGCATTTAATTATTCAATTAAAATCACATAAATACTTTGGAATCATCCACCAAGAAGATTACCTCTGTTATCTAACAAATCAAGTATTAGCACCCGGATAAATAAACAAAAGCCGGGTGCCAGTGCTGCCCCATGGTAGTTAAGCTTTGATTAGGAAAGCATATTTAAGTAACTTAATCGCAGACACCAACCAATATAACATCAGATCTACAGTGTTTACAACAACTGATTTATGTCAAAGTGCAATTAGGGGTATTATTTTAAAATGATTTCCAGAATACCTATGGTACATGTATGGTAGCTAAATAGAAGTGCTTTCATATTCTACTGAAATATTCAACAAGTACTTAAGTAAGTAAATAAAAACTTAAGTAACAAAATGTTAACTTTGATATCTACACCGTGCTGAGATTATAATCAAAATATAGAATGATTCAATCAAGGTCTGAGTAAAATCGAGATTCCCCAAGAAAATAGGGTTTATATCACAACAAAACATTTACAAGTTAAAGTGATTTTTTAAATTCCTATCTATTAATGTACACCACAACGTGGTCAAAGTACAATAAAAACTAGCACTTTATGTATTTATGTACATACACATTACACGCCCCCGGCAAATCGGATATCAATGCACTTTGTAATAAAACCAACATCATCAGACTATCTTCATAAAATTTAAAATGTAAATCAAGCACAACCCTTGCAGTGACCACTTAACTAAACCCACAGCTTTGAAACTAGCTAGGATATCTGATCTGTCCTCGGACTCATGAGACAATATTAGTCTTCAAAGCATACAAATGAATTTAAAATTTTCATACAAAACATAATATCTGCTACACTTATTTTGGTTACAGTGTATCCAAAAGGGACATCACCAGTTAGGTTAGATTAAAACTGTGACCTTTTGGTCACAAAACGGCAAAATAAAGCGCGAGCCGAGCGAGCGCATCGAGTGTGCCACGGCAGCGGCCAGTGAAGCACCAGAACGCAACTGTTGGTGAACCTCCTTTGCGACACCCGGACTTAGCTAGCACCCGGTTCGATATTTTTAATAAAGAAACATTTTAAATAACTGGAAAATATATTGATTGAAATATTCAATCGTAATAACTTGTTTTACCAGGCCCACGGTTATAAAAATAAATATTAATAAATAACTCACCAAAGAAAATTTCAAAATGTCATCTCTGGTTGTTCTGTAAGCAGCAACTAGTGGTTGTTAGAAACATGGTGCCCACCAGAAGTACGGGAATATCTTGGATGATCCCCTTTTTAAGTTCCTCCCCCTCAGGGATTAAGGACAGTATTTACACAGAATAATTAATTAAAATAATAAGATAAAATGAGTTAAAATATGTACGGTGCCTGGACGGTGCTCATCAAAAGCAACCGAAATAATTTTTATATCAAAACATCAACCGACGGTGCTCAGGAGCGACCGGCCGAATTTATGTTAAACCATAATAAATGTTTATCGAATGTAAATATATTTATTGATATTACATAACTATAATGACGGTGCCCATCAGAGGGTGACCGAATTTATGTTAAATAGTATGATACTTAATCAACGGAATCCATCAGGAGTGACCGCCAGAGTTCAATCAACGGTGCTCAAAAGCGACCGGATAAATCCAAATTCAAAATATTGTTATAACTCACACAGCTCTTAACATGTGGGGCTTACTACCATAGAGGAAGTAAACAGCATGTTTAATTACAAAATTATGTAAATACAACTTTCATAAACTTGTGTCAACGGTGCCAGGAGCAGCCGATAGACCTTCCCCGGTTCAGTTGCGGAACAAGCTGGAACCGAGGGGTATAATAATAATAATACAACTTTCATAAACTTGTGTCAACGGTGCCAGGAGCAGCCGATAGACCTTCCCCGGTTCAGTTGCGGAACAAGCTGGAACCGAGGGGTATAATAATAATAATAGAAAATATCTAATTACTATGATAAACTTTTGACTTGCCTGCAATTAAAAATAGATTTCAAATTATTTAAAACAGTTCCCACCATTAATTTTATTGATAGAGCTGTACCCGACAAGCATATATATCAGTATTACACATATATTCAATCAAAGGTTAAAAGGTCCTTTAAGTTTCATCACAATCAAATTAATGGTTTTGGAAAGCATACAAATAAAAAGCATTCATTTTTATTTATACACAAGAAAAGATTAGTACGCTCATTTTACTGGGAATTGAACCCGGGCCATTTTGCGCATTGATAGCGTTTACTGCCGCTGCATCAAATACGCCATCAATTGTAATATTCCGCAATCAAGTCCATATCTGACTGTTTAAATGTTTTAATTAAACACCAATTTACAGGCAAGATTCTTTTGTAAAACCACTGACTACTTATTCTTGTTCAAAGTGCCTCGTTACGTATCACTAATCAGATTCAAAGCAGTGACTTAAAAAAAAAAATATACTCGTTCAAACGACTACGGCTAAACAACATCTCTCAATAAAATAGGGCACAATGGTTAATCTCAACACTGGTCAAGTAAAACTATGAGTCGAACGAAATGCCACGGCAATGGCCGGATAGTGCTAGGATTCAAGCAGCATACACTTTCTCATATTTTTAGAAACACAAGTATTTGTGTACTCAGCTCACATTCAACACAATATAGCTTTACCAACAATGAATAGGAATCGTACGAAACTTGTTTTCCGTAACATAAAAATTTTCATAAGCATTAAATTTGTCAAAATTATAACGTTTTTAAGAGATCGCATAGGCCAAAAGCGAATATCACTAATGAACGGCAATTTTACGAATGTAAGAATTAACAGAAATTATTTTTCAACATATCGTGGGTAGAATCATATCATTATTAAATAATGGAAAAATTTCACTGACCTTATGGCGAGGCGTTAGATTACCTCAATCCAATTCAAATCACGCGTCATATTTACTGTAGATCCATGCCCTCGCCCTCGTTCTCTGTTACTCCACGAACATGACGACGAAAACGGAGACGACACAAAATCGGACCCAACTAACACTGATTTTATGTATGGTTTTGGAATTTCTACGCACACGCATTTTAAATAACCGAAAATAAATCGTAAGATGTTACTTTTCAACAAAAATATGTAATCTAAAATCTAAATTCGAATTAAGAATTTTACGAACGCTAACAGCGTTTGACCTACTTTAGAAAACTTTAAAATTCGAACGCTAACAGCATTTGACCTACTTAGGCAAAAAAAATTAAATTTCGAACGCCAACAGCGTTTGACTAGATGTGAACGGTTGCGAAAAAAGGACGCCAATGAGCGCGAAAACCAGCAATGGCCGCCTGGTGAACATAGTGGGGTGAGATCGGATACGGATGTGACGTAATTTGGTAAGATAGACCTATAATAATGATGCTGAACGGGAAACGGAAAGGCTTCGCTATTCTCAATATGTTTACCAAGGCTTCGAATAACGGCGAATAGGACACAATATTGAAAAATTATGTATTTGCATGCTGTAAACTAAAAGGAAAATATGAGCCCTTCAAAGTGTACTAAGACCATATTACCATGTCATACCATTTTTACACGACTGCCCAAAGCAAAAAGAGCATATAAAGTCTGTTCATCCTTACTTGTCTTATATGGTAAACAATCTTCACCCAACTCTTTATTGAAATAATCATTTATAAATTGCGACAAATGGTTTTCCACACATAGATTACAAAATAAATTGTAAATTAACTTACAACAATTTCATAAAGTTACTAACATATTTTTAAATAATGATTTAAGTTTAAAAGACGTATGACAACTGTCAAAATCTGTTTACTAAATAAGACAAGTAAGGATGGACAGACTTTACACTCTTTTTGCTTTGGGCATTTACACTCTTTTTGCTTTGGGCATATATACTCTTTTTGCTTTGGGCAGTCGTGTAAAAATGGTATGACATGGTAATATGGTCTTAGTACACTTTGAAGGGCTCATGTATGTTTGTGGGTATGTGAGTTTCTTTATTCCACCATAACTTCTAAATGCCTGAACTGATTTGGACAAATGGATATTTCTATTTTTAGAAAAAAATCAATATGGCGACTGTACGACGCCATTTTCAATTTTTTTTTCTATTATTACAATATGGGCATCAAATGAAAGGCCTCGATGAGCACATTCCAAAACTATATAAAATATGTCACTAAAATATGTGAAATAAAAATAAATAAATTAAAAAAATATTATAAACACGACTGCCCTGCCAAAACGAACTAAAAAGTTACACAACAAGTGTCATTGCAGTCGGGGGACCTTTTAATAAAAAAATGATCCATAATGAGGTCCCCCGACTGCAATGATACTCGTTGTTTAACTTTTTAGTTCGTTTTTGGCAGGGCAGTCGTGTTTTTAATATTTTTTTAATTAATTTATTTTTTTACCAAATGAAGTTTTATTATTATTATATCAAATCAATTTAAAATCTCATACCATTGTCCCCAGATTAATGCTGAACCGCATCAAATGGGAAGAGGACACAGTGAAGGATGCCGAAGGAGCCGATGTTCCCAACTCCTGCCGCCTCGTGTGGGAGGGCACCACCAAACAGCGCTCGTTTGGGGACATCAAGTTTAAGGTAATGTTATATTACTAATGTGACAACCCTAACTTCATTCTCGACAAGTGACAACCCTGACTTAAGTTCTGACAAGTGACAACCCTAACTTCATTATCTACAAGTGACAACCGTGGCCTTTTTACCGAAAAGTGACAACCCTAGCTTTATTTTCCTGTCTAGAAAAAAAACAGCATTCACCAATCGACACTTCTTTGAAATACCAATTATGTGACAAGTGACAACCCTGACTTTATTCTTCTGTCTAGAAAACGTTGACAGCATTCACCAATCGACACTAGGAAAACTCAAATTTAAACTAATATGATGTGACAAGTGACAACCCTGGCATTATTCTCCTAATTCTATTTGTAAAAAGGGTGTCTTTATGTAGAGGTCGTTTGGAAATATCAAGTTTGGAAAATTATGTCTGACAACCCTGGCTGTACTTTCTACAATGTGTGACAACTCTGACTATTCCCATGACAGCATCGTGAAGACGCCACTTGGCCGGGTAAATTCGCGGGCGTTTTGAACGCCGTCATTACCATTCACATATTTTCATAATTTTAGAGTAAGAAAATTCTGTCCCCGTGTACTGTAACGAGAATTGGTCCCAGATGAGTAGCATTTAGCAGTAAACGTTTTATTATTTTCGCAACCAATCATGACAATTTTATGACGATGGTAATGACGGCGTTCAAAACGCCCGCGAATTCACCCGGCCACAGAATATATACTCTAACGGGAAAAGAAACGACACTTGCGCATGTATGCTCGTAAAATCGCTCGCGGTTATGTGTGCGTGTCTGGAGGCGCGCGGGGAGTGCAGCCGCCTGTCGCCTAGGGATGTCGAAAGTGAAAAAAAATATCGATATATCGATACATCGATATTTATAAAAATATCAATATCGGCCTCGATATATCGCGAAAAAAATATCGATATATCGATATATCGGTAAAATTTTCAACCAACATTTGCAGTTTTAAAATAATAATGTATTTAGTTCACCCTAGCTCAGAAATCTCAATAGTTTTTTTTTACTTTTCGTGAATATCAATTTTTCTTTCAACATGCTGAAGTATTTTGGTTTTCTTCAATCATTAATTCATTTACTATCCAACTTCCATAGTTATTATTATTAGTATTCAACAATTTTAAGATATAATTTAAAATAAATGGAAAAATTGGAGTTAAATGCCCGTACAAAGGTCTCCAGCAGCAGTAGCGCCACCAAGAGTGCCGCCCCACCATTCTAGCGACTTTTGAATGATGTGATGCTAATAAATATATCGATTTTGATACTATTTTCGATATTGGTTATTTTGTATCGATATATCGAATCAAAATATATCGGCTAAAAATATCGATATATCGAACAAAAAATATCGATATTTTTTCAACAAGCCTACTGTCGCCGACTGGCCCGGCCAAGGGTTCTACTGTCGCTCGCCGCTCGCTTGACCCATCGCAATACGCATTGTACCGCATTTCTCACGGACTGACTACGCGACGCGACGCAACATTATTTAATTGTTAGATAACCATGCCCGGCGGCGGGCATTATTGTCGTGTTTATGGCTGTGGCAACAACCAAAAACAAAATCCTGATAAAAGTATTTTCGTATTTTATAAGTTAAAATATACGAAATATTAGTCATGCCCTTACCCTTCCTTTTACCTGACTTTAATTATAAAAAAGCTCTGAAAACAAGGATTTCAGACGATTAAACTCGTAAACTCGCAAGTAGGTAAAATTGACAATAAATAAAAAAAATACAAATCAAACCTTTCTTTCATTAACATGTTAAAGATTAATAAATTTATTTATAAATAACAGAAAAAATAGTATAAGAGTGATATACCTACCCTACCTAATATAATTTAAAGATTACAAAAACTTATTATAAATCATAATCATAATCATAATAATTTTATTTGCATGAATGTAGGTACATAAATGTTGACAAAATTAAGTTATAGGCCCAGTACATCCTGCCATGGTTAGCATGCAAATGGTAGGTACATAAAAGTGATTTTGAAGTTAATTTAAAACATTGATTTAAACAATTAATTGATAAAATCTAACTTAAATATGTCATTTATTACAAGAATGTCACATTACAAACTTACAATATATTCAAAAGGTCAACTAAGGTCATTTGGTTTATTATAATATTCGGTCATTGTGTAAAATGTCTGCTCCGTAAGATAGTCAAATAATTTCCGTTTAAATGTCCAAAAATCATTACATTTCCTAATGTCAGGTGGCAATCTGTTATAAATTTTAGGTATCATTGCAAATACGCTATTACTAAAAAGACTAGTTTTAATATTTGGTCTGTTAGCGAGACAATCACATCGTCGTATGCTTCGTATCTTAGGAAACAGGTTTGGGTTCTTTCTCATAAATAATACTGCTTCAAATATGTACAAAGAGGTTAATGTCAGTAATTTGTGTTTCTTAAATAAGGGTCTACAGCTGTCCGTTTTTTTTAAATTAAACATAGCCCGTATACAATATTTTTGTGCTATGAACAAGCGACCAATATTTATGGCATTGCCCCAAAACATAATTCCATAGCGCAATCTCGAGACTACAAACCCATGGTAAGCTGCAAGAACCGCATTTTGGTTAACTACCTTCCTTAGCATTCGCAGTGCATAAGAGAATTGTAAGATCTTAGCACGAACAAAATCAAGATGCGACTGCCATTTCATATTAGTATCAATATGCAATCCCAAAAATTTTGTTTCCGTTGCAACACATACTTGATTCCCTTTACAATAAGTGCTATCTAATGGTTGTACAGATCTTTGCCCAAAACTCATAATATTTGTTTTTCTAAAATTAATTTCAAGATTATTGGCTTTGAGCCATTGAATTATTGATGTTAGACAGGGTACTATTTCATCTTTGCTTTGGCAAACAACGGTGCAGTCATCTGCAAATAGAACCATTGATTTTTCCGTTGAGCATGGTAAGTCGTTAATATATATGAGAAATAATAGGGGACCTAGGACACTGCCCTGGGGAACGCCTTGTGATACTATTCTTTGAGATGATTCAAATACTTTCTCAAGTCTTGTCTTACTACATATTTTAGTAATATGTGTAATCTGTATTCTATCAGTAAGGTAAGATCGAAGCAGTGCCAATGGAATTCCTCTAACACCGTATGACTCTAACTTGTTCAATAGGATGCTATGATTTACAAAATCAAATGCTTTTGTCATATCTAGGTAAATTGCATAAACTGGTTGTCTTTTATCTATTCTATTATAAATTATTTCTAAGAATTCGTACATTGCCAATTCTATTGATTTATTCTTGCGAAACCCTTTTTGTGATTTGTTAAATATATTTTTTGATTCAAAGTAGTTGTATAAGTACTTGTAAAATATTTTTTCGAAAATTTTGGCAAAAATTGTAATCAAAGCTACAGGTCTATAGTTTTTAATGTCTAGTTTACTTTCTTTTTTTGTGCATTGGTTTAATGAGTGTTGTTTTCAGTTCTGTAGGAAAAATCCCTTGCTCTATGCAAAGATTAATAATATAACACAATATGTTGGATATTAGATGAGATACCTGTTTTATGATTTTTGTAGATATCTCATCATAGCCAGTGCTGTTAGTGTTCTTCAGATTCTTTATAATGTTATTTATCTCATCAGGATCTGTCGGTTGCATAAAAAAAGAGTTGCATCTATTACTATTATTTATGAATTGAATGTTTGCTTCCTTAGTAATCGCACGTTTTGTTTGTTGTTGATCTACATAAAAGTCATTAAATGCTTGTGCAATTTGTTTAGGGTGTGTGATATTTTCATTATTGATTTGAAGTTTGTCAATGGTTTCTCTAGGTAGTTTCTGTCGTTTATGGTTTATAATGTTCCATGTTGCCTTTGATTTATTTGCCGCATTCATTATAAAATTATCGTTTTGTGATTTTTGAGTCATCTTAACAATTTTATTGTATCTCTTTGAGTATTCCTTAAATTTTATTTGATCTGTAACATTTTTAGACATCCTATACTTCCACAAAAGAGATCTCTTACGCTTACTGCATTGTTTTATTCCAGTTGAAATCCATTTTGGTTTTTGTCTAGTCCACATTTTTTTCTTTACCGCTGGGAAGCATAAGTCATAAAATAGTTTGAAAGTATTATAGAAAGTAGTAAAGGCCTCTTCACCATTCTTTAGATTATATATGTCACTAAAAGATAACTTTGCAAGGCATTCCTTAAATTTGTTCAGATTCTCTTCAGAATAATCGCGTTTTACGGAAACCCAATAATTATAAAAAAATGTTTTTTTCACTGGAAAAGTCATTAATTGTGCAGTGATCAGATACAGCAAGTTCATGTACTTTAGTATTGGCCCCGCGTATATTATGAATTATATTATCTAAGCACGTTCCACTTTTTGGTCGTGTAGGTTCTGTTACAGATATTTTAAGGTTATGAGCCAATATTATACTTTTAAACTGCTCCGAGAATTTTGTATTATTTAAAATATCTATATTAAAATCCCCACAGATAACAATTTTATTTTTATTATTTCTAGTTAGCCAATTCAGAATATCATTGAAATTATTAAAAAATATGTCAAAGTATTGTGCCCTGTCTTTAGATTTGGGAACTCTGTAAATTGTCACTATTATTATATTATGATCTATTAATTTTATAGCACATGTCTCTAGAACATTAGAAATATTATATTTTGATAAGTCGTCGATTACTTTAAAGTTCAGACCATTTCGTACCAGGATACATGACCCTCCGTTTCTATTCTTTCGAGTAAAACATGTACCTAATCTGAAATTGGCGATGTTTAGAAGAGCAACATCGTTTTGTGTCATATTATGTTCTGTAAAACAAAGAATATCTAACCGAATACCGTCCTCTTGAAATTCATCTAATAATACTGTAAGAATGTCAGATTTGTTGATGAGCCCATTAATATTTTGATGTAAAATGTTTAAGTGATTAGTCACGAAAAAGCTCCAGACCTAAAGCATCTTCATCTACAATGTCATCGACTAAAGAATGTATTGATTGTTTGGTATTGTCAAATAATTTAGATTGCTCAAGTGAAGTCTGAGTCACAGTTATAAAGTCCGTCTGCGTACTAACATGCTTTGGAACATTATGCAATATTTTATTTTTCACTGCCATTTGATATAAAGTATATTTGTCAGAATAATTAAGTCTTAAGATTTCTCGCAAAATATTTCGACATAGATAGATAGTATAATCTTTCCGTCTAGGGATGGTTCGAGTAAAATTCATATCCAAGAACACAGCACTATCAAATTGAGTACATATAAACTTAAGTTCATAATTTAATTTGCTTTCATTTAGGTGTATATTATGAGATGATTCACATACAATTATATTTGTGTTTTGGACTGACGACAGCCATGAAGCTAAAATATATCTAATTGTAAAAAGACTTGCATCATTCCTAAAGCCTACCACAATAACATAATCATTACGAGTTAAATTACATAGTTCAGATTTGCAGGTCGATAGAATGTCAAATATTGTTGCTCCCGATTTCCAAAAGCTGAATACCTCATATTGTGAGCCAAGTAACTGCTGTAATGTTTTGCGTACTCCTTGACCTTGTTGATCCGCAAGTATTATTACTTTGCTTCTATCCTGCTTCTGTACTGATATATGTAGGTCGTTAGCTTCTAAATTTGCGTTTGTTTGATCATTGCTCCGTTCATAATTTTCTGGAATGGCATTATTATTATCTTTACTAAGTCTGTCTTCTTTTTGTTGGCTGCTGCTATCTGTTTGGTTTTTGTGGTTTTCCGTCGGTTGGGCATTTGTCATCTTCTTTATAATTTCCGTGTTGGTCACTTTCGAAGAGTTTATACCGCTTGTATTTGAAGCAGCTACAGTTTTTCTCGCCGGAGTAGTAGTTGTTTTACAAAGAAGAGTTAATTGGTTAACTTTTGCTTCATATGCAGCAATTTTTTTTGTTAAAGCGTATTTTTCTGATAGAAGTGACTCAATTTCTTTATGAGCAGAGGCTAATTCTATTTCACGCTTATTTAACAAAGCTTTAAGTTCTTCCGGTCTGTCCTGAGTACAGGTGTTTATTTCCGGACAACTTCTGTGCAGGGTACAGTTAGTATGTTGTAACACCTGATCCATATTCATATCATCGTCATCTGATAGCATGCTGAACGTATTGTTTGTAGGGATATTAACAACAATTTTTTCTTCCGTAATTTCCTCAGTTGTACTAACTATAGAATTTGCATTTTGTGGAGTAAAGTAAATTTCTTTCTGTTCAGTATTTTCTTCCTTGTTTTCTTCTGCCTCATCGTGCTCCTTATTTTGAGAAATATTCACCATGGGTGAAGCTGATGACTTCGATTGCTGTAGTAAAGAAGTGTTATCTTCCAGTCTTGTTAGGACTTTTTTTCTCTTTGTAACATAAGATACTTCAGGAGTGCTGGTAGTAGGTTGTTGTTTTTTCTCACATGGAGAGCATTTCCAATTTTTTCTTTTCTCCAACGTTTTTAAACAATGTAGTTTTTCTGATATTCCGATGCAATCATATTCGTAGTTCTTTTTGCATAATGAGCAAAACAGTGTATTCCGAACATTTGAGCTTTGTTTACACTTATGACACGTGACTAGTGGCGATAGTGTTTGTTTTATGTAAGTATCTTTTGTATTTTTTGTATTTATAGACATTTTCAAAATATTATTCGTCGTCGATCGTTAAAATCTACCATTTAGGAGTTGTTGAAACTAGTTGGCAACACTTTTAATCCGTCAAAGTGAAAAACAGTCCTGTCAGTTGATGTTGACACTTGTCATAATCAATTTTGACACTGTCAGTTGAATTTGATGTTTAAGATTGTATCTGAATGTGCGGGTATTCCAATCTCTTTACAAATCATAAACAAATGAGGGTATAAAAATAGAACTTATCTTCGATGTTATTTTATCTTCTTTGGTGCCACAAAATGTTGATAACAATGTCACTGATTCATTGTTATGCGCTTCACACTATGCAATCACTTAAAGGCTTGTTTACGACTTAGCAATACAAATTAGAATTTAAAATCACGGGAGTAAATTAACACTTAGGCAGTGTTGCCAGACCCCTCGCCAATACAATCAAATCAAACCTATCTTTCATTAACATGTCCTTGCACAAGTTCATATTTCCTAACATACTATGCTATCTCCTTTGGCACAAGTCTAAATTCGGTATCAACCCTAGCGCTTCCACGCTCTGGCTCAAGGTCGCTGGCGCTCGAACTCTCACGTACAGAGTGTGTCACGGCTGCGACTTGGCAGAGGTCGTTTGGAGATACATTTTTTCTATAATATGATTTAGTTTAGTTTAAAAATAGCATTATGGATGCTAAAATCTCAAATTTACCTACCTACCCAAAATTGTATAATCGAACAAAATTTTTTGTATTTTTATTATTAAATTAAAAAAATAAAATGTTTTAAAAAAAACGTTGTTTTTCAGGTAATGCCCACCGAGAAAATGGCGCGCGAACTGTTCCAAAAACATAATGTGGAACACTACTGGGATCTAGCGTACAGCGGCGCCGTGCTGGGCGCCTCCGAGGAGCCCTAGGGCTCCGCTACTAGTGTATAAAGTTAGGGAGTGAATGAATATAATTATATCGATGAAATATATGTGCTTGTTTTATTTGCTACGTGACAGTCCAGAGGCATTAACAAAGAAATAATTTAAAAAATACACCGGACCTTGGATTAACCCTTAAACAAATTAAGCAATTGCTTAGGGCATCACGTCTGGGGGGCACCATAATTAACACCGAACAAAACTTTTTTTTTTATGTAAGTAAGAAATATTTTTTTTAAGGCCATGTACAACGACTTACTAATAGTGGATGAAACTGGCTAAAAATCGCGCTGCACGGCCGTTTTTTTTAACTATAGACAGGCAAGCAAGACAAGAGTACAAGAATAGTAGATTGAATTGGCTAAAAAGCGCGCTGTGCGGCCTTTATTTTTCCATTAACGGGCATTTTTCTGAATATTCAGGAATTTTGTGCATCTTAGGCAGGCATCCTCCCTTTCATAGATGGTAGCCCTATATAGGGGTGAGGGGGGGGGGGGGCACAGGCGTGGATTGCTTAGGGCACCAAGTAATCTTAATCCGGCACTGCTTACGATATGAGCTCTTATAGCAAGACTTATATTGAACTGCCTTACTTTTTTCGTACTATGACCTCGAATTAAACATCCAATCGTGCTCAATCTGTTTACAAACCCCAACAAATACAAAACGTCATATGCGCTGTGGAATACAACCTAATACCGATTATGCGTGCATTGTAATAAGGTATGTTTTTATTAGTTGATGGTTGAGTTTGCGGCCTTTTGTGTTACAGAATATGTGAATAGGACCCCTGGAGCCATTTTTAAGCGATATTTGTTAGGAGTTAGGCTTCCAGAGTTCTTTGTTCAACTCTAAATTGGTTCCTAACTAGGATGCTAGATCGGGATATGTAATCGCAGAGGCAGATGTAAAAATGTTTCTCTTTGTGCAGATGTCAGCCAGCCAGCGCAGTCTTTGGTACAGGCACTGACGTCCACTATACTAGTACGCTGGACAGGCTATTGTCATGAAATGTCAGCAATTTTTGTGTCGATTTGAGAATCGCCATATTGGCGCTGAGAGCACTAGATTCTACTATAGCAGTAGTGAGTGTACTTGAAACCATTGAAATGTATGTAAACTAGAATGGACAGATATACGGCACAAATTGTCGCAGCGATTGCAAAGATGGCGGCTACGCATGGACAGTGCGAGCGTGAGTTGTCAAAGAAAAAGTAGCATGCACACAGATGCGACACATTCTTCATAATGATTAGGATATACCTACTTGTTTAATAATATTGCATAAAATTATAGTAAGAACGCAATTTAATTAGGTAATAGGTACATGTTAATACTTACTCGAAAAATAAAAAAGGAGGATTGAGTATCCGCACTCATAACAATCATTTGGTGTCGTCGAATAGATTTTTTATTAGGAAAATATAAGGTACTATATGGAAGGAAACATGGAAAAATATTTTTCCATGTATCCATAGTAATAATAATAATGATTAGGATATACCTACTTGTTTAATAAAATTGCATAAAATTATAGTAAGAACGCAATTTAATTAGGTGATTGGTACATGTGAATACTTACTCGAAAAAGGAGGATGGGCATTTAGTACCCGTATTAGATGTCGTCGAATAGATTTTTTTATTATTAAAAATATTTCTATGGCAACATGGAAAAATATTTACTAACCCAGATCCTTGTCCGGAAACCGCGGAAAGCTCACAAAGTGCTAGTTTTAGTTGATATCATAATAATTGCATATACGATATTATTATAAAAAAATTGCAAATACGATTTTACATATACTCTGCTTTATCTGCTGCTTATAATAATTACTCTGTCATAGCATTAAAGAAATAAACAAATTGAAATAAAAATCTATAATTGCAATTAAATCTTATAAAATTGAAATTAAAAAGGGAAGATAAGGCACTAGCTAGCGTCTAGAAAATGCGTCCTCAAAATTAAAGCGTTGAATAAACGTACTAATGAATTCTATAATTCAAAAACACATTGAAACGTACTGGGGATTGAACCGGCCGGCACAGCGCCTATCCAAATGGTAGTCAACGGCATTAGTAAAGTAAAGTAAGCATTTATTTGGCGTTTTCAATACAATACAGATCTTAAAAATTAGAATTAGACGACTGAAAGGTCTGACCAGGCTCAGCTTGTGTTGTGAAGTCTATTCCACAACGCTGGTTTTCAGCTGGACCCATAAATATATTAAAAATATAAAATATATGTTAAGAGAAAACACATTAACCACTATACCATCGACGATGCCAAAACTGATGTAGGTATAATACAGTCTAAAATAGTCAAAACAAAAAATGTAACAAAAACATATTGTGTTGATTTTTTTTTCTATAAACTACCGAGTCAGATTTTGATGCCGCTTTGCATAAGGGTGTAGTTGAGGTATCCCTAAATAAAACACCTACAGTGTCGCTATTGGTTCATGGACCACTTCCTATACAAATTTTCCCACTCTCCTTTCTGATAGACAATTACTCTATTGAGCACTTTTACGCGCGTTTTTTTTTCTAGATAGATATTCGTGCTAGGGGTAATGTAGGTACACATTTGAACTCACTATTTGCCTTGCCACTCGAGCGGGATGAGTGTCGAGTGTCGAGGATGTGCCTCGACAACAAAATACAGTAGGGATTTAAGATTAATAATCACTTTTAATTAATTTTTCTTTTTTGACATGCCCCTGGACGTATTTTTCGCCTGATAGCGTAAGTTAAGTATCTACACTGTGGCGGCGCGCGGCGGTGTTGTCCTACATCATAGGCAGTTCTTAACGGAATATAATAATATACTTATATTGTAAAACTGTGCTATTAGTTCACCTATCCTAGTTTAGCGTCCTCCTTAGCTCATTAGCTCATTAGCTCATTAGCTCCTTAGCGTCAGGCCTAGATGCTCGGGACCATTTACAAGACCAAACAGTGTATGAGCCCTTAATCTCTGAACATGTAAATATTTTAGCAAGCACAAGTGAAAATAATTCCTTTACCACTAACAAATGTTCAAACATTATGTTGTGTGATGAAATTGGAAAAGATTTAGGCTACTTATTCAATAATCAATTGGGAGAAAAAGTTTTAAATTATTGTATACCGGGTGCGACCCTACATGACATTATGAGAAAAGTAATAACTCTAAACTTAAATGAAAATACTAATTTAATTATATTAGTTGGTCAAAGAGGTAATGTAAACAAGAAGGATCTCATTTCATACTACAATAAGTTATGCAGTTTAAATATAAATAAATTTGTATTGTTTACACTACCTTACAGTGCTAGCTTGCCACAGGAAGAAAATAATATCAGATATAATTTGAATTTAACATTAAGCAATATGACTTATTATAATAGTCAGAGATGTCACATAATAGACATAAATAAATTAATATTTAATTTTAAATTGACAAAAGATAAATATTATCTTACAAATTATTTTAAAAGACAAGTAGCTTTAGTGCTATCATTTTATTTTAAACATTTAGCCAAGAACTTGGCTATCACTTCTGCTTCTATTGAGCAGAATAGTTTTGACATTTTAAATGTGACCTTGGAATCCGTTCCAAGTAATAATAATACAATTTTTACTCCTGCTCCTATTGAGCAAAAAATTGTTGACATTAAAAATAACACTTTGGCATTTGTCCCAAGTAATTCTTTTATTAGTAATTTAAATTACATAATAAGACAATAGAGGAAGTCTCTAGCCGTGTAATGACTAAGGAAAAGCCTAAATATTTAACTATAGTTCATCAAAACATTCAGGGCTTTTCTGGCAAAGAATTAGAATTAGAACTTTTTTTAACTGAAAAAAATGCTAATATTTTATGTGTCACTGAGCACTGGCTTAAGGAATATGAATTAATTACAGGATTTCAATGTTATAAAATTGCTAGTTCATTCAGTAGGAAATCCACCACTAGAGGGGGATCTTTGATAATTTTGCAAAACAATATGAATTTTAAGGAACGAAAAGATGTGATATCCCTCTCTATTGAACAACACGTTGAACTGTCATGTGTGGAATTAGATCAGTTGATAATGATTTGTGTGTATCGCCCACCAACTGGTAACTACCCTCAATTTGAGTCCGCTATGGAGGACGCTCTAAAATTAGTCATCAAAAAGAATAAAAAAATTGTGGTGTGCGGTGATTTTAACGTAGACATCTTAAAGCCGTCCTCAATTGCAAGTAGGTTTCTGAATTTGTTTAAGTCCTTCAATTTAGCAAACACCTTTTGTGAACCTACAAGAATCACTGCTACATCTAAAACTTGCCTAGACAATATTTTTAGCAACTGTAATGTACTTGATAAAGAAATAATAAATTGTATTCGTTCTGACCATAGCGGACAAATAGCTTCCCTTGAGCACCATCATGTTCCTCATCAGTGTAATATAATTTGCAGACCTCTAACTAAAAATAAATTGGAAAATTTTCATAATAATGTCACTGCCAAAACTCTTTGCTTACCTAGTAATGATAATCCCAATACTCATTATGATGATTTATTTAATTTAATTAAAGTAGAATTTGATAAAACATTTGGGCAAAGATCTATTAAATCCAAAGACTTTAAAAAGAAATTTAGTGATTGGGCAACACCAGGCATATATGTTAGCAGAAATAAGTTGTTTGAATTATATGGTCAGAAAACAATTTCAAATGATCCCGAATTTCATGAATATGTAAGAAACTATTCAAAAATGTTTAATAAAGTATGTACTTTAGCAAAAGCAAAATGTATATCTACAATAATTCATCAGTCAGATAATAAAATAAGAGCCACTTGGAATATTATAAATAAAGAGACTGGGAAAACTAAAAATAATGACCGTGAATACTCAATAGTATCAGACAATAAAATTATTGAGTCAGATGAAGGAGTGGCAACAATTTTTCAAGATTTCTTTTCTAAAATACCTATTGCAACTACCAGTAATTTAAATTCATCTCCAAAAATTGCTGTCTCCCTCTTGGAATCATGTGTTGATAAGTGCAATAATGTATTTAAATTTAGACATATCAATAGTGATACCATTCTTAAAACATTTAATTCAATAAATATAAAAAAGACTGAAGATCTCTGGGGCATTTCAACTCACATAATTAAGTCTATAATAACTACCATTGCTCCCCATCTTGCTTTTATTTTCAATAAGTGTGTTGATGAAGGGATATTTCCAGACTTAATGAAATATAGTAAAATCATCCCTCTTTTTAAATCTGGGGACAAAAGCGATCCCGCTAACTTTAGACCCATTTCCATTTTGCCAGCACTAAGCAAAATTTTTGAAAAGATCATTTATGATCAATTATTAGCACATTTTCTTATCAACAAACTACTTCACGAGAAACAATTTGGTTTTACTCGTGGTAGATGCACAACTGATGCTGGAATTGCACTTCTCAAACACGTCTTTGAAGCATGGGAGAGTAAACAGGATGCAATTGGTATATTTTGTGATCTCTCTAAAGCATTTGATTGTGTCAGTCACAGTACTTTATTAGATAAATTGGAACATTATGGTGTATCAAAAAATGCAGTAAGCCTTATGCAATCGTATCTGTCGGCGAGAACCCAAAAAGTTGTTGTAAATAAAACAGAATCCTATGAAGCACCTATTACCATGGGCGTGCCGCAGGGTTCGATATTGGGTCCATTGCTTTTTCTTATTTATATTAATGACCTTCCTTACTATACTAAAAACTTATGTGAAATAGTACTGTTTGCTGATGATACTTCTTTAATTTTTAAAGTTGATAGAGGATGTAACTGCAGTGACGATGTAAACAGCACTCTTTCCAAGGTGATGCATTGGTTTACTATTAATAATCTGAAGCTTAACTCTAGTAAAACTAAATGTGTCAAATTTTCACTTCCTAATGTGAGGCAGGTTCATATGACTATACATGTAAATGGCGAAGCAGTCGAATTTGTTGACTCAACAAAATTTTTAGGTATTACTATAGACCCGCGGTTGCAATGGGACCCTCATATCGATATCCTGTCAAGCAGACTTAGCTCTGCTGCCTTTGCAGTTAAGAAAATAAGGCTTCTGACCGACATTGAAACAGCAAGATTGGTTTACTTCAGTTATTTTCATAGTATTATGACCTACGGTTTGTTGTTGTGGGGCTCAGCTGCTAATATTAATAACATATTCATCTTACAAAAAAGGGCAGTGCGCGCTATATACAACTTACGGTCTAGAGATACTCTTCGTGACCTATTTAAAGAAATTAAAATATTAACGGTAGCTTCCCAATACATCTATGAAAATATAATGTATGTAAAGAAAAATTTAGATAGCTTTGTAAAAAATAGTAATGTTCATAAACTCAATACAAGAAACAAGAACAAACTTGCTGTTCCAAGGCGCAGACTGCATAAAACCGGAAGCTCTTTTTTGTGTAGATGTATTACCTTTTATAATAAGATACCCGAACAAGTCACAGAACTGCCCTTGGAAAAATTTAAAAATACTGTTAAATCCAATTTAATGAGTAAAGGTTATTACACTGTTGACGATTATTTGAAGGATAAAAAGGCATGGGCATAGCTTTTGTATTGTTAATAAATTATTACTCTAATACCTCAGTATTGATTAGAAAAAGTCCGGGGTTCTTTCATAGCTCTAGATAAAAGTCCTTTAATTAAACTCGAATCGTGATTTTCTTTTCTAAGTATAAAATTGTGAGAAGTATCCTACCTACTTAAAAACGTACTTCTGGCTTCTTGACTCGACGACTTAATATGGGTAGCTTTAGTATGTCATGCTCACTTCAAACATTTCTGCGGTGGTGTCGTGTGAGGCGGGTCGTTACGTTCCCTCAAATATGGTTGAGCGAAGCGATGGCTGGTTCATGCGTCATGCTCGTGAACGGGTGCTGCCAGTGGGAATGGGTCTGCTTCTGTCTGCTTGTATTAAGGGCGTCGTATAACTCGTATATAAAAGATCTGTTTTATATTGTCTGTATGTATGGCACTTCTTACTCAAAAAATATAATTCTTAATAGCTTACCTTGTTTTGATTTATTTAATTGCAATATTTTTACTTTCTATAGTCAGTAGTTTAGTGAAAGACCTATGAAAAGCTTTTGGATATAAATTTTCAATTCGATGCCTTAACATAGGTAGTCTTAGTATGTCATGCTATCTTTAATCATTTCTGCGGTGGGTTCGTATGAGGCGGGTCGTTACGTTCCCTCAAATATGGTTGAGCGAAGAGATGGCTGGTTCATGCGTCATGTTCGGGAACTGGTGCTGCCAGTGGAAATGGGTCTGCTTCTGACTACCTATCTTAATGCATATTGAATTGTATGTTTTTCTTTTATTTTTATTTATTGTAACAGCCTAGACTGAATAACAAGTTCAAACTTTGAATTTAGCTTAAAATCTGTAAATTGATTAAGAAATTTGAAACTCATTAAGAAATGAGCTAATTCAATAATGTTATTTATTTGTTAATCTTTGTTAATATAAAGTCTGGAAACGATATACATATTTGTAAATATCGTTCCATCTGATTGATAAAGCTGACAAGTTTTTTGCGCCCATTTTTCTTGTCAGTTAAAAGACGTCATAATGGGTGGTAGGGTAAAAGAATTGACGATTTAAAAATGCTTATTATGTGAGCTTATTTAAATAAAATATATTTCACTTTCACTTTCACTTCACTTTCACTTTTAGTACCTACGTATACAATCTGTATAGTTCACTTTTCATAATCTATGATTTTCATACAAAATGTCGGCTCAGTAGAAATAATGTATAAAAATTAGTTTTGGTTGGTTTATGTTGATGTTTTGTTTACTTACCGATGATAAGTCACTCCACAATTTTTTTGCTTCGTAGTGCCACGATTTTTGCACGTCTTCAACACACAGGTCGGCATTTTTATTGCCACAATTACACCGTGCGTTCGCGGTGAGCGTTGGCGAGTGACTAAACATAGATTATGACTAAATGAGTTGAGGTCAATTGACCTCAACGCGTGGAGCAAAAATCGGGGCCGCGAGGTCGATTCTATACATAAAAATACATTTCAATGCTTGAAACTAATTAATTCCAAGTACACTCACTACTGCCATAGTATAGAATCTACTGCTCTCAGCGCCAATATGGCGATTTTCAAATCGGAACAAACGATTGGTGACGTTCGCCTGTCCAGCGTACTTGTATAATGGACGTCAGTGGGTACAGGCCATTTATTTTGAAAAGCCAATTTTGACACTTCTCTTTCCATCAGCGCCATCTAGTGAGGCAAATAGTTACTATTTTTATGTTTTAATTAAATGTCACTTTGAAAAGCCCTCATTTGGCTCATTGGCTAACTAAATTAAAGTCTGTCCATCCTTACTTGTCTTATTTAGTAAACAGTTTTTGACAGTTGTCATACGTCTTTTAAACTTAAATCGTTAATTAAAAATATGTAAGTAACTTTATGAAATTGTTATTTATTATTAACAATTTATTTTGTAATCTATGTGTGGAAAACCAATTGTTGTATTTTATAAATTATTATTTCAATAAAGAGTTGGGTGAAGATTGTTTACAATATAAGACAAGTAAGGATGAACAGACTTTAGATATGAAATTGTCCTAAATAAAAATCGACAGAATACGGTAGCAGTGCAGTCTGTACCCATCAATACGCAATTTTTTTTGCAATTTGACATAGAGTTCACACAGTAAAAAAAAAATTGTCGAAACCCAAGATTTTTTTTTAAATGTTGAAATGTTTTTGTTGAATGTCTTTATTAGTCATTTTTAATAACAGTCTTTGTAAACACATAACCATGTTTGTCAAAATGACACTATAATGTTGCCCGTCTTAGTATTTATTTCTTACTTCCCTTCTCTAAGATTTATTTCATCCATCGCTTCGAAAATACGATTTTTTAAATAAAATATGAAGTGAAAACACATCCTGTGTTTTATTTATAGAAAAAAATGCTATTTTTACCTTCAGGAAATTATCACATAAAATATTGTACCGATATTTATGTTCTGTTTAGTCCTTTTACACTAGGTAATGGCAGGCCCGCCGCTAGCTGTTTGAGCGCCCGCGTGCAAGACCGATTATGCCGCCCCCCCTACTACGCTACGACTACCTGCTTGTCAGAAAGAAATTATGTCTTTCGAGAGCTAAACTTAATTTAAACTCTTCGCCGCGCTTAGTTTTTTGTAAAATTCTACGAAAGTTGGTGATTTCTTGAAAGGTGCCTTTATCTTTGTACCCAACTCCTCAAGTAGAATTCTAGTCGCGGCGTGCAAAGCGCGCCGCGCGCTCCGGGACGTGTGATGATTTAACTCTTTCCCGCGTTTAGTTTTTGCAAAACTTTACACAAGTAGGTGGTTTCTTGAAAGATGCCTCTATCTTTGTACTCTAGACAACAGCGTCGCTTAACCAGTTAGCAATAACATTCGTGTGCGCGCGTATCGCCCCTGCACGAACTAAACGTATGTTGTGACGGCGCGGCGTACAAGCAATTTTAACCTTAAAGAGTGGTTAAGCGACGCTTTTGCCCATGGTAACTACTTACGCAGAAGTCTAGTCGCGGCGTGCGAAGCGCGCCGCGCGCTTCAGGACATGCGGCAATTATGTTTGGACAAAATCATTAGCCATAGCTAGAAAATAGTCTATCGCATGGTACGCAAAATTTAAATCTTGCCAGGGGCGCTTATTATCCTAGAAATTTGTTTTGGGGCGCAAAACTCAAATCTTGCAAGTGTCGCTCATGATCCTAGAAATTAGCCTTGGGGCGCAAAATTCAAATCTTGCCAGGAGCGCTCATGTCCTGGGGCCCTATTTTTAAAGCGCTCGTTTCTACTGATTTTCGTTCGACATTTGACTTTCCATATTTTTGAATCGCTCGGTCGCAACGAGTGGGTGAGGGCACTCGTTTACAGTCGAGCGATGCGGCACGGCGAGCGATATTCTTTTCTACTAAAAAGCAAAGATTTTTGTTTAACAGCCAATAGAAACATGGATATTACGTTCCGTTTTCGTTGTGGTAGTTACCTGTTTTCTCTAAATTCTGCGTGGAACGGATAAAACCCAACATTTCGTATTATGTTGGCAGCACGGAAACGAACGATTCAAAAATATGGAAAATCGGCGTCACGCGACTTGGGAGACGAGTGTGACTTAAGTCGCATGCGACAAAACTATGTCATACGAGCGATTCAAAAATAGAGCCCCTGACCCTTCTAACCTAGCTTCGTCGCTTGGATCGGTCGATTTGCCGCCCCCCTAGACGTGCCGCCCGCGTGCGGTGCACGCCTTGCACGCCCGCTTGCGGCGGGCCTGGGTAATGGTCATTTAATTATAAAATTTAATTAAGGTAACATTCAATGAAATGATTTTCAGTTTTTTAATGCTATTTAAAAAAAATATTCCATAATTCTGTAGCGGTTTAGAAACTACTATTTTAATTGCGATTTCTTATCTTGCAACATTGCTAGTGTTGGCCAACTTGGTTCGGATACCGGTAGATAAATCTAATATATAAAATCGTTAAACCAGAACGAGACAAAAAGCGAGATGGCGCACTACGAAACTTTTTTGACACGTTTCTCTTAAACGGCACAATATTTCTCGGGAATTTGTGTGTAATTTGATTCCTTGATGCTGGGAATCGCGAAAAACCCAAGAAAATATGACATTGGGTGTATAAATTTTGAATTATAAGCAATATAAAATCACGAATTTTCGTAATAATATAAGTAAATATTATTTTCGCAGGGTTGCTTAGTTACCACTGACTGACTTAGGTATAAGCTTCTGGCTGACTTATAACCTGTTGATTTTCTCTGATTGTCATCTCAATTGTCATTATGTGATTGTCATTAGAGCATGCAAAATTATTATTTTAATAATATAAAATACTCAAATTATCGGTGAAAGCGCTACGAACTATTTCGGCAAGGTTTCGCGAGTTTTTGCGTCCAAATGGGAAATTCGATTCCGTTCGCTCAGAATTTAAACCAAAGAAGCTGCAAAGAAGTCTGTGCTATGCTACGCTGCAGCCATGGTACCTATGCTCCTCAGTTTTTATTGTACAGAGAGCTTAGCCCAGTATACAGAGAACGGTGCTTATTTTATTGACGAAAGCTTATAGGACGTGTAGTTCCACAGCGTTACCTGTGCTTGCTAAAGTTTTTCTTGCTGAACTTGAGATTTTTCGGGCGGGACCATTTGCGGAGGAAGGGAGCCTCCTGGCTCCCAGGGAGTGCCAGGGACTAAGAAGAGCCATTAAAGAGGAAACCTCTGCTATTTGGCAGGAAGGATGGGACTAGAGCGAAGGCGGGTGCGAACTCTTTAGATTCATTCTCGATATCGCAGTGAGGCTCTCCGGAGATTGAACTAGATTCCATCGTCTCTCAACTACCGACCGGACATGGGTGTATCAGTCAGCGACTTCGGAAGTGTGACATCGGAATAGCGAAGCTAGCCAAGATCACGCACTGTGAGATTGACCAATACCCAGAAACTATGGACCCGTTAATAACCAGAACCCCATCTGTTGCCGTGAAAACTGCAAAGCACTGCACGAGTTTGCGCGCATCTGGTACACCATCAGAAGATGGAATAAATAGGTCTGAATGAATTTAGAGAGTAGCCCGACGCGAAGTAACGTTTTGTGGAGCCCAGATGGGGGAGAGTTAAGAGATAGCCAAAAAGAAAGGACGGAAACAGAATTTGTATGGGGAGTTGAAAAAGTGCAAACGGGGAAAGCACTCTCCTGAGATTTGGTCCGTATACACCGAGAAGGTAGGAAGGACCATGGGTTGGTAGAGAATTGAGTCTATGGTAGAGGTAATGTACTGTAGGTCCTAAACTGTTCATTTTCTGTAAACTAATTGTTAACAATTTGTAAATAATCTCTAAATACTAATGTCACTATTCTGTAACTAATCTGTTCATAATTTATTATGTAAATAATAATTTATGTATAAATTTTTTTTCACAGCATAAACAGTTCAACTAATTTATTTATTTATTTATTTAGGTAACAAACAGTCATATACAATCATTCTTAAATTAACATTTGGAAAGAAACAGACCTTAAAGTACCATAACTTGGTACAAACAATATATACTGCATGTGCAATATTGTGTCAGATGCTATCATCTTTAACAAAGTACCTTACCTACCGATAAAGATTAGATAAGTAATACAAACATATAAAAAAACAGAGACAATTTCATCTACGACTATTACAATGTACATTATAGTCTTAACTATTTTTAGTTTACTTTATCTAGAATAACAGTTCACCCACTTTTTTCTTATACAAGTTTAATGAATTAGCAAAGATGTCGACTCCATTCAATAGGTTCTTATAGAGATCGCAAGATCGTCTGAAAAAGGCATTTCTAGCATAATTTGTGTGACATGAAGGTACATGAAAAGATTGTTTTGAACGTGAGAATATTCGAGGTACTTTGAGTTTAACTTTTTGTAGTAATTCAGCTGAATGAGCTGAATATATATGATTATTTATGTAGGTCCTAAACTGTTCATTTTCTGTAAATTACAAATTTACAAATGATTACAGTACTTATTATCACTGTGGTTTTGAAAGAATACATTGTTGGTCACAGTATAGTTTCGTCCACGCGGGCGGAGCCGCGGGCAGTCTCTAGTATACAAATAATTTGTTTTAAATAAGCAGGTTAAAATAACAACGTCAACTTATTGGTTTATTTAATCATAGTTAAATATACTTTTCACTTCTCATGCTCGTAAAGTTCGTCTTTATGTTGGGCATAGGCTGCATAAAATCGCTTTTTATGCTCTAGTGCATAAAGTAAAATCTTCGTCTAAGTCTCAGACTTTAAGACAAAGGTCGTCAGGTAAACAGCCACACACGCAATTTAACTTTGTTGAAATAACTTGTTATTTCATTCTGTTTCTTCATTTTTTGTTGTGTAATAATACTTTTTTTAATTTTGAAAATGGGTATCTATTTTATTGAAAGGCCTTGATTTTTTTTTTCAATTTTTGAATATGGGTATCAAATGAAAGGCCTTGATGAGCACAGTCGAAAATTATATATTTTTTAATAAAAAATATGCGTTTTTTTTTTAATTTTTGACTATGGGTATCAAATGAAAGGCCTCGATGAGCACATTCCAAAATTTTATTTTTTTATAAAAAAAAATGCGTTTTTTTTCAATTTTTAAATATGGGTATCAAATGAAAGGCTTTGATGAGCACATCCAAAAAAATATATTTTTTGTCAAAAAAAAATTAAGATTTTTTTTTTCATTTTGAATATGGGTATCAAATGAAAGGCCTTGATGAGAACATTCCAAAAATATATATTTTTTCACAAACAATTAAGAATTTTTTTTTCTATTTTTGAACATGGGTATCAAATGAAAGGTCTTTAGGAGCACATTCCAAAAATATATAATTTGTCACTAAAATTTAAGATTTTTATTTTTATTTTTACATTATTGTTGTTTAATTTCCTCACAATCGAAGTGAAAAGCAGAGTGTATAACTCGTACATAAAACCCATTTTACCCTCGACTTGACTATCCACCCTCGCCTGCGGCTCGGGTGGATATAATACCGTCTCGGGTAAAATGGTGCGTTTTATGCACTTGTTGTACAATCTACTATTATATACAATTCAAGAGTTTCAACTGTTCAAATAACCTTTATTGTTACTTTTTACTTACAGCTGTTAAACATACTCAATAAAAAAAATGCACGCGGATTAAAATCGCGATTCAACGGGTTTTATCAGTGTCACGGAAGTCTGTAACGTAACAGTTTAAACTTTGAAGGCTTTCGGTAACCAGAAAATGGTTTAAAACCATGACCACGTTTTCAAAACATTAATTAATAAAATAATACCTAATAATAAATAAAATATAAATTAGAGGTCAATAATTTATTTTTAATTTTATTTTATTTATTAGAACAACCAACAAGGTCATACTCTACAGTTCTACACGAGCAAATAGGTAACTTAAAAAATAATATACAAGGCAGGTATGTGTTGCTTTACTTAAGCATAGGCTTATAAACTTGAAAAACATAACAGAAGCCAATCACTCTTATACTAAATTAATTAACTAATAAACTGTACTGTAATTGATAGAGTATTTGATATACTAAATCCTTAGTTTGTTTTATTTAAACAACAAGTATAACAAAAAATTGATACCTTATGAAATTTATTTCAATTGACCTCTCTATCTTTATTTTTGAAGCATTATTTCATTAATGTACTGAAATCATGGTCGTGCTTTTAAACCATAAGCTGATTTAAACCGGTTTGATTGCAACTACATTAACGAACCGGTATGCGGTATTATACATACTACAATACCGGTTCAGCATGCACGCGCATCACTACTGTCAGTTTATAAAATGTCAATATGTCAATGACTTTTCACCTCGCTGCATTGCACAGTGATTGGTTAAAAACTCTGCTTAAATAAAACATTTACGTTCATCTGATGCCGTTTCTTGTTAAATAAAAGTTAAAACAGTTGAGGTTGAGTGAGTCGGTAGTGCGCCCGCGAGTTGGTACACCGGTGCTGAACTTTGTGTTCATCGTGAAAAATAATAATTAAAAAAATGGTGATTGAAAAAATCTGCTGTCTCGGCGCTGGTTACGTTGGAGGCCCAACCTGCAGTGTAATAGCCCTAAAATGTCCTCATATTAAAGTGACTGTTTGTGACAAAAGCGTAGAACGTATTAGCCAGTGGAATTCCGACAAATTACCTATCTACGAGCCCGGTTTGGACGATGTGGTGCGTGAATGCCGAGGTAAAAACCTATTTTTTTCCACTGACATCGCTAAAGGGATAAGGGAAGCCGACCTCATCTTTATTTCTGTGAACACGCCCACTAAAACCTTTGGTAATGGTAAGGGAAGGGCTGCAGACCTTAAATACATTGAAGGCGCCGCTAGAATGATCGCTGATCTAGCTACAAGCAACAAAATAGTGGTCGAAAAAAGCACTGTCCCCGTGAAAGCGGCTGAAATCATCATGAAAATACTTAGAGCTAACACTAAACCTGGTGTTGAGTACCAGATTTTGTCTAACCCTGAATTTCTGGCTGAAGGCACTGCTATTGAGGATTTGGTAGAAGCAGAGAGGGTTTTGATCGGCGGAGAAGACACCCCTGAAGGTCAGAAGGCTATACAAGAGCTGTGCTGGATCTATGAACACTGGATACCGGCCAAAAACATAATTACAACAAATACTTGGAGTTCTGAATTGTCTAAACTCGCTGCCAACGCTTTTCTTGCACAAAGAATATCTAGTATTAATTCCCTTTCCGCCGTGTGCGAAGCCACCGGAGCAGACGTGTCTGAAGTAGCCCGTGCCATCGGCCGCGACTCTCGTATCGGACCGAAATTCCTAGAAGCTTCGATCGGTTTTGGAGGCAGTTGTTTCCAAAAAGATATCCTTAATCTCATATATCTTTGTGAATGCTTGAATTTGCCGGAGGTGGCTGCGTACTGGCAGCAAGTCGTTGACTTGAACGACTATCAGAAGACCCGGTTCACTAGAAAAGTTATAGAATCGCTCTTCAATACTGTAACTGATAAGAATATTGCAATTTTAGGGTTTTCGTTTAAAAAGAACACTGGAGACACGAGAGAGTCTCCGGCTATTTATGTTTCTACGACATTACTAGTTGAAGGAGCAAAACTGCACATATACGATCCTAAAGTTGAGAAAGACCAGATTTTGGACGATTTAACACACCCGTATGTCACATCAGACCCTGAGAAGGTCAGAAAGGGCATTCAGATACATAATTCAGCGTACTCCGCTGTGACCGGTGCTCATGCTATAGTATTGTGTACGGAATGGGATGAATTCAAAGAGTTGGACTTTAAAAAGATATATGATGTTATGATGAAGCCGGCATACATATTTGATGGTAGAAAACTCTTGGATCATGAGACTTTGCTGAAGATCGGTTTCCATGTCCAGACGATTGGGAAGAAGTTGTGTCGGACCAGCAGCATCAGAGCGCAGGGCAGCCAGACTTTACCTTAGGATTATTTATAAGTAAGTACATTTTATATTATGTTTGACCGTCAGCCACTTTTATTGTCTCCACTGGCCTTCCATATGGGTGGATAAGGAGGATCGGCCATAAGTCACTATGCAGGCCAAATGCGGATAGGTGGGTGTTAAAATGCAGCCGGGACTAGGGTTACCAAATGACAGGAATTTTCCTAACATGTCAGGAATTTATGGCATCTGTCAGGAAAACGGAAAACTGTAGTTGTCAGGAATTTTTGATATCCCAAAAAGTTTAAGATTTGTCAATAATTTTGGTGAGAAACAATTATCAAATGTCAATTAAATGAAGAGTGTACTACGCGTTCACTTCATCATTGCCGCTACTTCTCGGCCCGCTTCATCATTCCGCACCCCCTGTGTCGCCTTCCCAAGCGCCTCCCCAGGCGACGCCGGGGGCGCGGTATGAAGAAGCGGGCCGGGAGGTAGCGGCAATGATGAAGTGAACGCGTAGTAGATGTATGTGACAAAATGTCAGGAAATTTATTGAAAAGTCAGGAAAAAAGTCAGGAAATCTCATTATTAAATCTGGTAACCCTAGCCGGGACCAATGGATTAACGTGCCTAAGCTTGGAGCAGAGGAGTTTGGGATATGAGTATCTTTAGATTATGAGAATTTGCTTCGTCATCTAAATTTGGTATTTCAAGCACTTTGCAACTAATAACTTTATGTGATAATATTCAGTCAAAGAAAAATATTTTTATTGAATCCTTGACACAAGTATTGTCTGTTTTCTTATTATACCAAGACATAAATGGGAGACAATCATACATAGGTAATGATAATGTAGTCAATAGGCATTTCCTGGGTATGCATGCTACACCCAGGGTTACCATATCTCAGGAATGGAAATCGGGCCTTTTCTCCGGATTTTTTCATCTGGCAACCCTAGCTACACCTTACTTCCCCTTAGACTAGGAGTGTCAAGCTAATTTCTATAAAGGGACAGACTCAAAAAAAATTAATCTTTATTTCTTTTGGTTAAGTAAATTTTCATACAATGCTAATAAAAAGGAGTTATCTTGAGCTTTAGGATCCAGATACTTTTTACCTTACCTTTTATTATCTTACAATAGGTAGTGGCATCAAATGCCATCTAAAATCATTACATGATAGATTCTGCTACTTAATTGTCTAACTTCAAAATCTATCGCAATCGCTTTCATTTGACAGAACATTGATTCTTCTTTTTGGCACAAATAAAAACTTACCATAGAAATGCAGCAATGTGTCACATCCATCTGTCAAATGAAAGCGATTGCGATAAATTTTGATATTCGACAATTAGCCCCCTGGTTGCGGGCCGTATCTTTGACACCCCTGCCTTAGACCACATCCTGTTTACCAAGCAAGATGGTGGTTGAATGCCTGCCCAGTCTACAATAAAAAATAAAAAAGATATGGTAAGCTCTACTGAACTGACCACATTATGTCAAAAAAAATAGAACACCTAATAATAATAATACTACAGTAGCCCGTAATACATTTAAATTACCAAAAAGGTTACCGCTCGCCGTTGTGATATAGTTATTTATTACGAAACTGTAGATCCTTTAACCCAAGTTTTACAGATCGCAACCCGCCGTAACCTATATTTGTATATCTTCAAAAATGATATTTTTTTAGTTTTCGAGGTTTACCACATGGTTTAGCTATTGTCGTGTTCTACAGCTTTGTTTGATTGCCACTAATAATAGTAAACCTATGGAAAGATAAAGTCCATTCATTTTCATCAGTAGGGTTATTCACGATTGTCGGAAATCTATTCGAAAGCATTCGATTCAAATCCGTATCCTCCGATATTACAAAAATATAGCAATTCACAAATAACGGGTGGCGCAAAAGTAAAGACCCTATTTGGTTCAGCTATAACATTTTTTCTAAATTAGAAAACTAGATTTAGGTTTTTTTAAATGTATATTTGTGCCATTAAATTTCGTACCATTAGGATTTAAAGATGATGTCTTTTAAATGGTGACCTCCAGAGTTGATACACATTTGAGCCCTATTTATGACATTTTGCATAACTTGCCGTAACACTTCCTGCGATATGTTCGTTATTTCTTGACGAATGTTTTCTTTTAGAGCTGCGAGAGTCTGTGGCTTGTTCACATACACCCGAGATTTCAAAAAACCCCAAAGAAAGAAGTCTGGACTGGTCAGATCGGGTGATCTTGCAGGCCAAGGCAAATCGCCAAAACGAGAGATAACTCGGCCTGGAAAAGCGTCCCTCACTAAATCCATATTTATTCCACGTTCTTGGGGAGTAAAACGGTCCATGTTTATTTTCAGTGTATTTTATATTTGTTCACTACACAATTTTCAACAACAGAATGACAGAAAATGTCATATAAAAAAAATAAAAGTATTTTCTTTAGTGCCAGTACTTTTGCGCCACCCGTTACATTCGACTGGCATTCGATTCACTTTCCGAAGGGAAAGTGAAACATTTACAAAGTTAAGTAGCATAACGTAGAAAATAAGATCGAAGACTATAGACTTTCCGATTCGATTCGGAAAGTTGGTTTCCGACAATCGTGAATAACCCCCCTGGTCTTAAATCTGTGTATGGCTGCTTTTCATAGTCTTACTATTATCAGTGGCAATCAAACAAAGCTGTAGAACACGACAATAGCTAAACCATGTGGTAAACCACGAAAAATTAAAAAATATCGTTTTTGGAGATGTACAAATATAGGTTACGGCGGGTTGCGATCTGTAAAACTTGGGTTAAAGGATCTATAATTTTGTAATAAATAACTATATCACAACGGCGAACGGTAACCTTTTTCGTAATTTAAATGTATTACGGGCTACTGTACTATAACAGGCATGTATGGGTTTTACAGTGATTTCCACCAGCAAGCCAGAGATGCTATTTGAGTAGGTCAGCTCCTGTAGCATGACTAGCCCCTCTTAGCATGACCAGCCCCCTAACATGACCAGCCCCCCTAGCATGACCAGCCTCCCTTAGCATGACCATCGAAACACGAAAAATATCGCGTAATATAGTGTTTTATCGACAGTCAACTGTCAAAATCCATTGTTTTTAACAGTTAAATGTGATAAATCGCTATAATAAGCAGGGGCGTAGCGTGCCTTGGCGGGGCCCCGTATAAAAATTTGTTTGGGGGCCCTTAGGAAGGGTAAAGATTTCTCACAAAAGAAAAAAATGTTTGCATAAAATTAAAAGAAATATTTATTCATCATAATTATCTATCTGTCACTTTTTCCAATTTTTTTACAAACAATCCGAATTGAATATACAAACGTGTAACAGAAAGGGGATATCAACCCGAACGGAGGTCAATATACTCGTGAATCTGAACATCTTCCAACAGAAAAAAAAATCGAAAAAAAATGTGGATTTTCCAAAGAAAATTTGAATTAGCCGCCAACATTTTGTATGGAAAGTTTTTTTTTTGGTAGGTGTTCAGTGACCATTTCTGCGGCGGCGAGCGCGAAGCGTGAGCCGTGAAAAATTTTTTTGTCTATTTTTTTAATGTTTACTGGCAGTAAAACTACTGTAGAGGTAAGTGATAAATGTAGGACATATTGAATGTATGTGGCTGTTTGTAATTAAAATCCTCAAAATCAATGGTCCTTTAATCTTTTAAACATTTGGACCCATTTTTTATCATACATCAAAAATCGGGGCAAAACTGATGGATCGTCGGGAGTCGGGACGCGGGATAATATGATCGAAATCAGGACTGTCCCGGCAAAATCGGGACGGGTGGCAACCCTGCCTCCTTGCGGGTTGATACCCCCTTTCTGTTACACGTTGTATACTCTCCTTGCCTATTTTTCGGCCAACTGATTTATGCGCACGCTTTATGCGAAAAAAATATTGCTTTTTTTTACTTTTCCATTAAAACAAAAGTTTTTTTTTTATTTTTGCTTACGCACGTTGGGGGCCCCCCTGGCCCGGGGGCCCCGTATAATTGATACGGCTGATACGGCGGTAGCTACGCCCCTGATAATAAGTACCATATTATCGCTTTTGGTCATGCTAGGCGGCTGCATGACCACTGAAAAATAGATTTATCGAAACTCAGCTGTCAAATCTATTCTCTTTTGAAGTTAAAAGCGATAAATCGCTGTATCTTATCGCGTTTACCGAAACCACCAGCACCACCGGGACACGCCAAGGGGACAGGACGAATATCTAATCTACCTTTTAGGTCATTCAGCGTTGGAGCTATGATCATGAGCGCCCCTAGCAAGATTTGAATTTTGCGCCCCAAGACTTATTTCTAGGATCATGAGTGCCCCTGGCAGGATTGTAATTTTGCGCCCCAAGACATATTTCTAGGATAATGAGCGCCTCTGGCAAGATTTGAAGTTTGTCCCCCCCCAAGACCAATAGACTTATTTTCTAGCTATGGGTCAGTAAAGTGCGCCCACTGAGGCTTGCGCCCCTGGCAGCCGCCCCCTTGCCAGTCGCTAGCAACGAAGCTGAGGTTATTCATAAAGTGCGTATGACTGAGCACTGCGGGTCTATCGGCTAAAAACAATGAAGTTCAATTGATATATTGCCGTCGCGGACTTTTTTGTAAAAGATTACATTTATTTATTATTCTGATGACATATCCAAACATCTCTTAGAATGATGATCAGATCAATTGGGTGTGTATGGGGATCTGAATCTTCTCCATTCACTCCCTGGATGGCCATCATCAGATCACACCACGTTTAATCCTGGGCGGAGAACCAATGCTTCAAAGTTACCTCGTTTTTATGAAAATAGACCTCTGTAGTACTTAGTTTTGCAGGCCAGTATAGTAAAACACACTATTTTATACAAGAAAATGCTTAAAATTCCATATTTTTCAGACAAGTATTAGGTAAAATGTATTTTTTAACCATAGCTAAAAGTGAATATAAAAAAATCAAATGTCCGTCAAGGTTCGAAAGTCCGGGGTTTTTACGCTTCCGGTCCTGGGCGGCAGGTTTTTGAGATGGCAGCCCTACTCAAAGGGATTAGGCAGCGTTTTCGATGAAAGCTCCCAGGTGGATTGATTTTTTTCGACACTTCCAACAATTTTCGTTATATTTAAACCAATTTACACAAAATTATATACCTTAATCTTCCTTGTGAATCACTCTATCTATTGGTGAAACCCACATGAAAATCCGTGCGGCAGTGTTTGGGTTTATCGCGAACAGACGGACAGACAGACAGACGCGGCGGATGATTTTGTTTTATAATATGTAGGTAGTGAAGTGATTGTCTGATTAAATAGAAATAATTGCATGCAGGATGTTATAATTTGTACCTTTGTACCTTCACTTCACGTATCTCAATCGAGATATTTACACAACGCACAGAGGAAACGAACATTTACTATAACCAGATGTGTTTAGGAACTATTCACGATTCCATAAAATTAATCCTAACCTATATTATAAATGCGAAAGAAAGTTTGTTTAAGGGTCCATGATAGGAAAACATGGTTTGCGGGGATCATATTTTTATATATACCTAGTTGGTTACTAAGTTCTGTAACTATGGAAAACATGAATAATACTAAATTTACAAATAATGCTCCAATGAATTATATACCAAATGAAAGCACAAATATTTAAGATTATCATGTATTAAAATTATTCGAAATGACCGCCTCTGGCATGAATACACGCCTTTAGACGACGAGGCCAGTCATCGATGGCAGCACGAACTACCACCATATCCAATTCTGCGACTGCCTTGAGAATAGCGCGCTTAAGAGAGTCGAGATTCATGTGGGGCTTAGCACATGCTTTCTCCTCAATAAGTTGCCATATGGCATAATCCAGAGGATTTAAGTCTGGGCTGGAGGATGGCCATTCTTCCTGCGCGATAAAATCAATTTTGTTAGCCCGAAACCATGCTTGTGTAGATTTTGCTTTGTGCGCAGGGGCAGAGTCCTGCTGGAAGACCCATGGCTGGTTTTGAAATAAAGTGTGGCTTAAGGGTTTGACAACAGGTTCCAGAACGGTATCTTGATAGACTCTAGCGCCAGTTTTCACACCTTTTTCACAGAAATGAACCTTACTTAGCCCTGAATAGGACACCCCCAGCCAAATCATCACTGATGAGGGGTGGTGACCTCGTTGGACCCTCGGAGCAATCATGCTGGCTTCTTTACTATTCTTAGCGTATACTCTATCATTTTGACGGTTAAAATTTTCTTCGACTGTGAAGATTTTTTCATCAGTAAACAAGATTTTTCGATGGCCGTTTTGTGCGTACTGCTTTAGTAGAGCGCGACTTCGTGCTAACCTCATAGCCTTCAATCGTGCGTTTAGCAGATGGCCCTTTCGTCTACGGTAAGCGTGAAGCCCAAGGTCATCATTGATAATTTTTTTAAGGGAACTTCTCTTCACAGTCATCTGTATTGCCAATAACTTTTGCTTCCGGACGGGATTTCTCGTGATTCTCGCCTTCACTGCCTTGATCACAGCTGGTGTCCGAACGGTGCGTGGTCTTCCTGATCTTTTTCGGTCATCGACGGTCAAGGTATTACTGTACCTATGGATAGTGCGATAAATAAATTGCTTGTTGATTTTCAACTTTTGTAGCAACTTGAAAATCATATTCGGTGGCTGCCCACATTTGTGCAGAGCAATTACAGCGACACGATTCTCCTTCAACCCCCATTCCATGGTGAAATAAACAAAATATGATATACGTGTGGTATGGAATTATAGCTTATAAAACTGTCAATAATATGTCATTTTTATTTTTTGCTAAGCAGTTTGGAAAATCGCCGAGAGTTGTTGGACTTGACGTTTTTTCTAAAGTTAATGACGAATGGGATAGATTGTCCCCAACTTCTAGGCCAAATTAATCTCAAAATTCCTTTTCGCTACCCTCGTCATGCGGTTGAGAAGCTTTTTGAGATTCCGCCGCGCAGAACCAATTTCGGTCGAAACTCACCAATCCCACGTCTCTGTAGAACATACAATCAAGTCAGTGCTGACTTAGATATTTCTTATCCCTATACTAAGAATCGTAGACTGTTTATAACCCTGCACCAGGACACGTAGTTGGATCATTTAAATTTTAAGTTATACCTACCTATTTCTAGTTATAATTATTTCCTATAGGTTATAGTATATATATGTAAATTTTAAGTACCATTAGACTTTATTTAGTGCATGTTGTGTTTGTCTATAATAGATTGTGCAATTAGATCACTATTCCTTTGTGTAATTTAGAATGTAAGCTTAATTGTTACAATTGTTGACAAACCATTAATAAATAAAAAAATAAATAAAAAAATAAATCCATGGTGAAATAAACAAAATATGATATACGTGTGGTATGGAATTATAGCTTATAAAACTGTCAATAATATGTCATTTTTATTTTTTCTTTTCATTTGTTTTAATGGCCAGTAATCGATAAAGAAACTCAGTAACAGAACTTTTGACCAACCTGTGTAGAAAACGTAAAGTTGTAGCCTCAAGAAAAACATACGACAAGCTAAAGTTATTCTCTAGTAGCTACAAGTATTAAATTGCGTGTAAACCTCACAGATGATTTATTGTGCTAAAGATAATGATGAAAAAACAACGAAAATACATCATCTGTGAAAATTTCAACTGTCTAGCTATCACGGTTCATGAGATACAGCCTGGTGACAGACAGACGGACAGTGGAGTCTTAGTAATAGCACAGAATACATAATAGTATAAGTGTAATAGGGTCCCGTTTTTACCTTTTGGGTACGGAACCCTAAAAATGACTTGGAAATGGCAGCCGCTAGTGAATTAATTCAGCAGTTCCTTGAATAGTCATCTGTACATCAGTCAGTAGCATCAATTTATCACCGACCTCACTCTATAGTTATCATGGTCATTTTAAAATTGTATTTTCTTCCTCACTCTCTTTAAATAGTTATCTTGCCTGTTTAAATAGTTATTTTTCTAAGAATAAAGTACCTAAGTACAATGCGATGCAATGTTTGATGCAATGTACAACGCGCGCGTCATTTTCACTCTAACTTCTAGAGTTTAGAATTAGAGTCTAGAATGTGCGCACCGTACATTCTAGCTAGATTAGAATTCTAACTATATTCTAACTTTAAGTTCTTGGTACGCACAAATTTCAGCAGATTAAAATACATCGTTTCTGAAGTTTATAATTTCTGTTGTAATTAATAGCGTTCTACGCGTGATTTTCTAATCATTCGCCATTAACGTAAAATACTAAAAATTAATCTCGGATCGCGATAAATTTTAATTGATTTCGCTTATCAGGTGTTACAACTTAAATGTTTATGATTTACATAAACATTTACTCATTTGCAATAAAAATACTGTTTATCACATTCTTGTCACGTTTCGGACACTCGATAAAATGTATAAAACAATAATGAATTATTGTAGATAATCTATTTGCATCAGATAAAAAGTACAAGGAAATGTAACATATTTAAATCTTGTTTAATTAATTTGATGTTATCTACCGACCAATCTAAATAAAATAAAAAATAAGGAAACTTTCCACTGTAAAATGTGGCATACCTAATAAAAATGAAATTATTTTACACACATAAATTGTATTAAAATTTTCGAAATTGTAAAGCGGATTTCTCCGTTGTATACAATGCGATTAATTTAACAAGGCACAACCTACGTAGTACTACTATTTTATTCTGTAGTACAACTGAAGTGACTGACTTCAGACCTGCGGTACAAACGACTTTTTTGCCTGTTGCCATAATTATATTCCCGAATAAAGTCTCAGCGGATTACTGTAACGGTACCTTCTAAAAATACTAGACTATGAGCCTTAAAAATTTAACGAAAAGTTTTATTCAAATCCTTTTCTATTAACAACTTATTAAGGGGCTATAATAGGAAAACATAGTTTGCGCGGGCCATATTTTCATATGGAAAACGTAAAGTTGTAGCCACAAAAAAACGATACGACAAGCTAAAGAGATTATATAGTAACTACAAGTATTAAATTGTGTATAAACCTCACAGATGATTGTAAAAAAAAAACCGGCCAAGTGCGTGTCGGACCACGCGCCGAAGGGTTCCGTAGTTACCTTATACCATACCATATTTAATACCACTATAATTTTTCGTCTACAAAAATAACTTTGTTTTTCACAGTGTTGGTATGAATGACAAAGTTATATTTGCGGTTTTGGAAAATATGATATATCTCGAAAACTAATTACTTTATCTCGTTCAAACCAATTTTCGTTGAAAGTTTTTATTAAGATCTATAGCATATATTTTTTATAGATTTTTCACTCTCTTATTTCAAAAGTTAGAGGGGGGGGGGGACACATTTTACCACTTTGGCAGTGTTTATCTTTCAAACGGTTGACTTTGAAAAAAAATTGTCTTAAAAACCTCAATGTCATTTTTAAAGACCTATCTATAGACACCCCGCATGTGTTTGTATGAAGAAAAAATTTTTTTCAGTTTCAGTTCAATGTATGGGGAGCCTTTTATTTTTTCTTACTTTTGTGTTAAAATCATTAAGCGGTTAACAGAATACATCTACCTACTAAGTTTCAACTGTGTAATCCTAATACTTTCGGAATAAAATGGCTGTGACATACGGACGGACAGACAGACAGACATGACGAATCTATAAGGGTTCCGTTTTTTGCCATTTTGGCTACGGAACCCTAAAAACTGAATATCATCAAAAGCGCTTGTCGCCGGCCATATTATTGGCGTAAATAATAGCGGAAACGTATTGAATTCTACATCATACATAAAACACTTTAACGTACTGTGCAGTTGCTCCAATAACTTTTATTGAAGAAAGATAATTGTGCTAAAGAAAATGATGAACAAACAACGAAAAAGTGCAGAGTGAGGTTATTTTCCATACTTTTTACACGTAAAGAAAAAGACAAAGACAAATGATTTCGCATAACGGCCTTAAATAAAAACCTCTAAACGCGCCACTTTCGGTCAGGGAATCGCCTTAAAAGACATATGACAACTGTCAAAAGTTGTTTAAGACTATAAGCTACATTTTTCATTTTATTCACAAGCATTTTAAAGTTTAATGTGTTATCAAATCAATGTTTCCGTACAGATAATTGGGACATAAACTACGCGTATAGTTCATTATAACACACTGATTTCACCATATCCTGCTCTTTGAACAGTTTTTATGTCATTATGCCGGTTTTACGAAGCTGTGGTTTTAATTTTATACAAATTCTAATCACGAAATATAAAGACTGCCCCCTACTTGCACAAACTTAAGAATCGCCTAAAGCCTCCACAATCCACAGATAGGGATACCTAGGCAACTGTCGAACATTCTTTATCAAACGTATAGCTTAAATAAAATAGCATCAATCTGTGGATTGAAATTTGATTCTGGCTGAATTTTGCGTCCCAAGGCTTATTTCTAGGATCCTGAGAGCCCCTGGCAGGATTTGAATTTTGCGCCCCAAGACATATTTCAAGACAAAATTTGGTATTTGCGCCCCAAAACTTATAAACTTATTTTCTAGCTATGGGTCAGCAAAGTACGCCCCCCTAAGGGTTGCGTCCCTGGCAGCTGCCCCCCTCGCCAGCCCCTAATCACGGTACTGCCCATGCTATGCTTTCCATATATTTACTCTTATGGTTCCCGTAACTTTTCTTTTACAGTTCGATTTGAAACAAAGACTTATATTCGTGGATGACGTGGATTAATTTCCGACAGCTACTAAAGTAATCGACATAGCCCACCGGATTAGCAAGCTGAAGTGGCAGTGGGCCGGCCATATTACCCGTAGAACCGATGGCCGCTGGGGCAGACGAGTTCTTGAGTGGAGACCGCGTATGGGCAAACGTAGTGTGGGACGCCCTCAGACAAGGTGGAGCGACGATCTTCGCAAAGTGGCTGGCATAAATTGGATGAGAGTAGCCGCGGATCGTGCTCGGTGGCGTGCACTTGGAAGGGCCTGTGTTCATCAGTGGACGATGATAGGCTGATGATGATTTGGTGTCGGTACGTAGTACTTGTTGTATGGTCTGTGTTGGTGTCGGAACAGCACAGACCATACAACAAGTACTACAGAAGAGTTAGTATCAGTCGGAAAGAAAATTGTAATTTCGAACACGGATACCGTAGAGTAAATTATTGCCTTGGAAAGCATAGCATCAGACACGGCAAGTTTCGTATTGTACTTCCTGCACGGCCATTGATGATTTGTCATATCTTTAGGCGGTAAAAAATAGCTTGGATTTTCTACTATTTAGTACCCTTGTTTTGAAAATGTTTACCTACTTGATCTAAGAGATACAGAGATACTGGTCGTGCTGGAAAGAATGTTTCCTAACACGTCCACGTAGACTCCGAAAGAAGCTGGAAGCGTTTGAGATGTGGACATACCGCAGAATGCATACTACGCATAAGTTGGACGGACCATATTACCAACGTCGAGGTCCTTAAACGCATGACCAAAAAGGTGGAGTTGGTTCAGACCATTAAAATAAGAAAAGTCGCATATCTTGGTCACATCCTGAGAAATCCGCAATACCGTCTTCTCCAGACTTTCATGATGGGGAAGATTGCCGGAAAGCGCAGAGTGGGAGGACGCAAAATGTCATGGCTTCGTAACATCCGCCAGTAGACCGGCGTTAAGACAGTTGAACAGTTGTTCAGACTCGCCATGGACAAAGCCAAATTCAAGGAGCTGACGGCCAACCTTCAATAATGAAGCGGCACTTTAAGAAGAAGAAGACTTCCGTGTTATTCTTGCATTTCAAAACGGCATAAAATAGCTTAAGATAGTTACTTTTTTACACCTATGTAGGAATTTCCTACTATAAGGATCATAGAGATACGAAGGTCGTGCTGGAAAGAATCACTTTGTAGCACGACCAAGCTTAAAATACACCGTCATTTTGTAGTCGTTTTAATTAACTTAAGGGTGTGTTGTACCAATGAAACTAAACATTTTTGTCCAAGAAACATGGGTCAAAAAACGACAAAAAATTTTGGTCCTCCCATACTAACTAGACAGCTAAAACATTGTATTTGTATGGGAAAGTCAAAATTTTTTGTCGTTTTTCGACCCATGTTTCTTTGGCAAAAATGTTTATTTTCATTAGTAGAACACTCCCTTAAGCTAATTAAAACGACTACAAAATGACGGTGTATTTTTAATTCTAGGTGATTACAAAACGGTATAAAATAGCTTAGAATATTTACTATTTTTACACCTATTTTGGAATTTCCTACAATCTGGATTATAGATGTCTATTGAAGTGATTATTTCCAGCACGACCTTCATATCCCCATGATCTCGATATTACGAAATTCCAAAATGGGTGTAAAAAAAGTAAATATTCTAAGCTATTTTACACCGTATTGAAATCCCTGAATTCAAAATGTTTTGAGCTTGGTCGTGCTACAAAGTCATTCTTTCCAGCACGACCTTCGTATCTCTATGATACTTTTAGTAGGAAATTCCTAAATTCGTTTTTCCTACTAGGTATCCTACTAATATTATAAATGTGAAAGTTTGTGGGTTTGGATGTTTGTTCCTCAAACACGCAAAAACTACTGAACGGATTTGGTTGAAATTTGGCATACAGATAGTAGCTAGCTTAGATTAAAACATAGGACAATTTTTATCCCGATATTCCCATGGGAGCGGGAACTACGCGGCTGAAACCGCGAGCGGCCGCTAGTATGTATTAAATGCAACTTTTGTCTAGTTTGGAACTAAATGAAGTTATTACGTATACGTTTTATTCATATTTTTGTTTACTGAAACTTACTACGGCCTTTTATTGAGGACACGATTTTATTAGTATATAGGTATGTCAATTATTTTTGATGTGTTTCGCACACAAAAGCGAAAAACATTGACACATTTACCAAGTTTGATTGTCACTTTGTTTGTAAGCCTTGAGAATCAGAGATGTGAACGCAATTGGCTTATATTATAAAGAGGTGAAGCACAAAATAAAATAAATCACAAGAGCAGGCTCGGAACAAATAGTTGGTTTCCGTGCACACACATAATGAGGATCAGTAACGATTTTTTTTAATGGCTAATTAGAAAGCTAATGCCACCATATGATTAACTGTGAAAACATTTTTACGATATCTTTTAAACCTGAGAAGTTATAAGAGCTAAAACACTGATTTTTTGGGGGTCCCTATGACGTCATCGCGATGGACGTGAACCTTATGTCGTACGCGATAATGCACATATTGCATTGAGCTTGGCATTTCCTTCAAACCCTTTTAACTCAATCATTTCTAAACGGATTTCAAAAATTCTTTCACTAGGTTTCATAGCTATCAATATGTGTTTATATTATATCAATAAAACTATAGGATTCAAACCTGTTACTGATCCTCATTATGTACGCGTCGCTTTTCATACAAACGAGGTAACTTTGAAACCTTGGTTCTGCGCCAGGGATTGACCTAGCTGTGATCTGATAATGGCCATCCAGGGAGTGAATGGAGGAGATCCAGATCGCTATACACACCCAACTGATCTAATCAGCATTCTAAGAGATGTAAGGATTATATTCTTAGTTTCAGGATTTCCATACATTTTTATGCTAATTTCGCGGCTTTTTTAAACATATCCTTATATCTCTTAGAATGCTGATCATATCAGTGGGGTGTGTAGACCGATCTGAATCTCCTCCATTCACTCCCTGGATGGCCATTATCAGATCACAGCTAGGTCTCAATCCTTGGTGGAGAACCAAGGCTTCAAAGCTACCTCGTTTGTATGAAAATCGACTGGCGTTTCTAATTATCCGTCCACCTCTTAAGCCATACCACCAACCAAACCGAGTACATTGTACCCTCCTTCTGGGAATCCAACCCGGGACCCCTGCGTCTTAAACGGGTGGGCGATAACCACTTGACCACAGAGGCCGTCAAAACATTCTGATTACGGTTCGATCTTCATTCAACCCGTCTGCCAAATGATGTATGTAATTTCAAATACATTTAGACTGCATCGTAGCCAATACAATGTCAATTAGAAGGCCGCAATTCACAATCACCTTGCGCGTGCGCAGCCGATTATGATTACGCGCAAACGTGACCGGTGTATCAATAGGAAGCGCGGTGATGGACTTTGGCAATTAGTTGCGGATTAAAAATAATAATTAATTGATGTACAAGGTGTCATAATTAACAACCCACGGGTTGTTAATTTGAGGTACGGCAGAAAGTGAAGATACATAATATATCTAATAATTTTTATAGATTTTTTTTATTTTAGGCATTCACAATGCTATTTTTGCATCATAATGCAGCGATATTGGGCCGGATCATAATCCAGCCCAATGTCGCTAGCGAGTGAGTCGCTAGTAGGGTTGCCAACTTTTTTTGGATCAAATATAGTAGTTTCAAGATTTTTAGTGTAAAAATATAGTAGGTGGATGGCAAAAAAGTTCAAAAAAATATAGTAGGTTGCCGTTTTGTATGGAGGATTTTGAAGAAGTTGCATTTTTCATAATAAAGTAAGTACTAACATTTTCATAATTTATTCAACAAGCATAAAGACAAGTGTTTAATCACAAAAAATATGATGCAATTACTTATGTGCATATAAGTAATTATATATTCTTTTGTTGCTTTTTTTTAATTTTTTGACTTGAAAAAATATAGTAGTTTTGCCTACTATATATTTTTTCAAAAAATATAGTAGGCGAGCTCTCAATATAGTAGGATACTATATTATATAGTAGGGTTGGCAACCCTAGTCGGTAGGGACGACTTGGTAGCATAATTGGCCAGTGCATTGGGCCGGAATCCCAAGGGTGCGGGTTAGAGTCCCGTCTGAGGTGTTACGGGTGAGACGATTTTTTCTAGTACGAGTCTATTAATAATTCTCTTCCTCAATCACGCAAAAACTACTGAACTGAGTTGGTTGAAATTTGGCACACAGATAGTAATAACCTAGATTAAAACATAGGATACTTTTTTATCCCGATATTCCCACGGGAACGGGAACCACGCGGGTGAAACCGCGGGCGCCGCTAGTACTTAATAAATCTAATTATGTTTCATAATACAAAAAATAATACACAACAAGTGCATCGTGTTCGTGATTATCTTGAATTAACTATAAATATAGTTTTTTTAAATAAATGTCGTGTCTTACGATCTGTCATGGAAAAACCTTCGAATGACATGATAAAATATTACTCGGTAATAAATTAACATTTTACTATTGTTTCATGTATAATTTATCAGGCAAAAAATCACGACATTTGAACATTACTTACGTAAGTTACAAACTAGTGATCACGACTTTCCCAGAAATAAAAATAAAACTTGCCTAAGTCTGACGCCATAACAACAATTTAACATTGTTGTGTTCCGGCAGTTAGAGGTAAGATAGCCAGTTCCTCAGTGATGAGGATTCCGGGTGTAGTGCGCTTCCACCTTCAGCCTTATCGTCATTTAACATCTAAGCTTCCTATAAAAAATATAGGGAAGTATTTTTTGATCTGACATCTAAATCTGTAGTTTAATTATTTGGCCAGCAAACAAATATTTGGTTCGCATAAAATAAAAACCAACTAACCATTTTGGCTGACTGAATATATTTTTCAGCTCGCCAAAATACGAATAAAATGTATTAATCATTAAACAACATCCGAAAATTTATTACAAATGACTTGAGAAAACTAGTAAATGAGGATCAGTAACAGGTTTGAATCCTATAGTTTTATTGATATAATATAAAATCATATTAATAGCTATGAAACTAAGTGAAAGATTTTTTGAAATCCGTTTAGAAATGGTTGAGTTATTTAGGGTTTGAAGGAAATGCCAAACTCAATGCAATATGTGCTTTATCACGTACGGCATAAGGTTCGCGTACGTCACGATGACGTCATAAGGACCCAAAATGTTTTAGCTCGTATATCTTCTCAGGTTTAAGAGATATCGCAAAAAATTCTTCACAGTTAATCATGTGGCGGCATAAGCTTTCTGATAAGCCACTAAACGAAAATCGTTACTGATCCTCATTGTTAACTTACCTATTCTAAATTTTAAACCTATGAAATGCTATTCATTGTATAGGTAAAGCTGCTCTCGCTCTCTTAATTTAACAGGCGTTTAATTTTTTTAACTGTTTCTATTGCTATCACCGATGATTGATGTTAGGTTGACCATAGACTTATGTAACTGTATAAATATACAGCGTCTTAGCTAGGGGCTGGCAAGGGGGGTAGCTGTTAGGGGCGCACACTCACCCTCATCAACTCTCAAGGTCTCACTTTGCTGACTCATAGCTAGAAAATAAGTCAAAATCTTGGGGCTCAAAATTGAAATCTTGCCAGGGGCGCTTATTATGCAAGAAATATGCCTTGAGGCACCAAATTCAAATCTTGCTAGGGGCGCTCATTATCCTAGAAATATGATCTGGGTGCAAAATTCAAGTCTTGCAAGAGGCGCTCATGATCCTATAAGTCTTGACTCTTGGGGCGCAAAATTCAAATATTGCCATGGGCGCATGAGCCTAGCTTCGACGCTGGTATTATAAGTCATAAATTATTATTTTTAACGGTTACAAATATAAATGTAGATTTTACTTTTAAACAGCTCATCGATAAAGTATAGAAATTAATAGGGGCGCCTCTATAACCATTTACAATTTAGCTGTCTATTTTCTTATTATGTCTGTGGACACACGAGTATAGTTTTTGTGCGAGTTCAATCACCTTTTACTCGAGTCAGCGCATGAGTGAAATTCAAGAGTTTACTTACAAACACTTGCACGACGCAAACATTAAGCCCCATCTTACACGGCGCGACTGAAAATAAACTGGTTGCAAACTCTAATCACCAACTAGTTTCGAAATAGCCACAGCACTAATATTTCAGTGGCGGTTCGTATTAGAGTTTGCAACCAGTTTATTTTCAGTCGCGCCGTGTAAGATGGGGCTAACACTAACTTATGCTTATGCCATGCCAAGGTATAAAATTAGTACAAGTCTAAGGGTGCGGTTTTACTTGAGCTTAGCTATGCTATGTTGCTAAGGATGTGTACTTATATGTCGCAACCAAATAGCTTAATCAGTCGTTCAATTAACGGCCTAGCCTTTTCATATAACGGCGCCGGCGCCTTCATTCAGCGGCCTATACTTATCTAATAGGGAATATGCATCAAATTTTTTTTAATCTTAATCAAAAGTATAATGCGTGAGAAAATTAACTGTAACATTAAAACTTTTCTCTTGCGTTTTTTTCTCGTGATATAGTTACTTGAAGTTAGCGCGCAGCAGCACCCGCCGAAAACGCTCCATACAAAACGGTGACGTCACACAGGTGTGTTTCGGCGCGTTTAATATGGAGTTAGCCAATAATCTTCAATTATCTCCCTAAATTTTGCGTTTAAGTACATATGTGTCTTACAAAATATTGTTTCTTATTCGATATTCTATCTGACTGTAAAGTGCATGATATCCGAAAATGAAAAAAAAATATTGTTAGTTTTCCCTGATTTCATCGTAAGATAAAACTAAAATAATACATTTTTTTTTATTTTTTTTCCTGTTCCATCATGTTTTTATAAGTGTCCGCAGCGATCAAGCTCAAATTCATCAAAATCGGTGACTTATGCATATTCCCTATTATATGACTAGGCAAATGACTTGGTTTAATGACGTTTAATTACTTCTCTAGCCAGCTTGTTAGACAATTTTTAATCCATTGCGTCAAACAATTTGAAAATAGAAAAAAACTACTCATAGCTACACCGTAATGTAAACCAATTTGTCATGCATGACAATCTGATGACAATCTGATGACAATTGACAAATTGTCACGTTATTAAATAGGGCCCAGTCCAGCCCCTATACCAACTTGACATCCAAACCCATCCAGCCGTTTAGGCGTAAAAAGGTTAAAAAAACACACACATACATTGCACACACAAACTTGCACATTTATAATATTACTAGCGACCCGCCCTCGCTTTGCTTCGGTGTAGTGTGGAATTTGACACCATGTATTATACATAAAACCTTCCTCTTGAATCACTCTATCTATTGAAAAAACCGCATCAAAATCCGTTGCGTAGTTTTAATAGGGACAGACAGCTGGAAAGGACTTTGCTTTATACTATGTAGTGATTATAGTAGGATAGGATAGGATAGTAAGATATTAGAATTAGTAGGATTAACTTTTTTGAAGTCAGTAGCTTTTATTACTGACCATACCTATTGAAGATTACGTCAAGTCGCGTGATGTGATGTAACGGTCTGTTGCATACATTTTACTAACAAATTGTAATTCTCATTTACGTAAGAATGTGTAAGATTGTGGTAAAACGTCGATATATGTGACTGTCATTGTTAATGCTAAAAATCTAAAATGTATTTTTTATGCCCTACCTTACCTAAGGTATATAGGTAGTGGTTGGCCTTCACTACACCTGATGATAAGGCCGAGAAGGTGGAAGCGCACTACAACCGGAATCCTCATTGAGGATCTGGCTATCATACCTCTAACTGCCGGAACACACTAATTGTTTTAAATTGTTGTTATGGCGTCAGACTTAGGTAAGATGGTGGTAGCTAGCCAGGCGGACTTGAAATAAGCCCTACCACCAACCAAACCGAGTACAAATTGTACCCCCCTGGGAATCGAACCCGAGACCCACGCGTCTTAAACGGGTGAGCGAACCACTAGACCACAGATTTGGTTAAATGAAAGATGAAAATGTAAGTAATAAAATCTCGTTTCTAATGTTTATTTTTCTGTTTTCAGGTAAATCGGTGAAACAAAAAAGTGGGAATCACAAATTAAGTATAATTTATTCTCTCTTGCAACTAAACTAAGTATAAGCTCGGCATAAGCTTGGAATAAGGTATCATGGTGTTTTTTCTTAATTTTCCTTTCCATTGGAATGAGACAAACATTGAATAATTAATTATTTTATAGTTATTTATTTATTACCATCAAAAAGAGTATCGCTCGATATTCAATTATGTATTAAAAAGTAAATTACATTAATTTTATCACTTTTATAACTAAAACATTGGAATTTTTCAGTACTTACGCTAATCTAAATTATTAAATTAATCCTATAGTAATTAATATCTTATTTTTAGTCTAATCCCATAGATTAATTAATAGTTTCCAACATATTTTATAGGCAGCGTGTTTAGTTCGACGATAAAATAAATTTGAATCAACGTTTAGGGTTCCCTAGTCAAAGGGTAAAACGGGTAGTCTCCAAGACTCCACTGTCCGTTCCGTCTGTCTGTTTGTCACCAGGCTGTACCTCATGAACCGTGATAGATAGACAGTTGAAATTTTCACAGAATATTTCTGTTGATATAACAAAAATACTAAAAAGATAATAAAATAAATATTTAAGTGTAGTTCCATTCCATTACAACAAACGGACCTATCATTTTCAAAACGGCAATTTCCAATGTTTACAATAAACATTACAATTTATGCATTTATGATTATGCAATATGCTTTGCTTAACGTGTTATTTGCGTAGACGTGGACTTGAAATCATGTTTATTTTAGCTAACAGTCAAAGAAACTAGCTGCCGCCCGCGACTTTGGTTTTGGTCCAAGGCCCATACGAACTTTCAACCCCTATTCCACACCCCATACCCTTTGCGAAAATAAATAAATATTCTTTTTTGCGAGAAAAGCGTGTCCTATCTATCTCTATAAATTCACCAAATTTGGTTCAGTGGTTTAGGTGTGAAAAGGCCGTAAATAAACAGAATGTGGACGGAACCATTTTTTTTTCAAAACTTTATTTTATTTAGCACGCTTATTCTTAAATAATAATATCGAGCGATTGAAAATCCTTCTTAAAACATAAGTTTACTTTCTCATTCTTTAAATAGAAATAAAAATTATACATACCTAATACATAATTTCTGCCTATTTATTTTAATTTTGTGATTTTTTTGTGTCTCGTCTATTGATGGCCTAACTACTATTTTTATATCGATTCAACTTGACCGGCTTTTTACGCAAATGTATGTGAAAAAAATTATTAGTTATTTTTGGTTTTTTATTTAAGTAATTATTATGTCTACAAAATAACACAGTTTTTTTTATTATTATATTTGTTTTTTATTTATTTATTCTGTCTTCAAAAAATGACACATTATTTTTAGACTGTAATTTTTTAACTATTTTTTTCATACAAAAAGTCATAAACAATAAGATTTTATGGCAAGAAAATTATCGTATTTTAATTAATTAAAAGGCGAAAAAGCTGGTCGACCTTAAAACTATTTTTTTATTTTACTTTACGAATATTATTTGATTAAAAATGTTATGGACATATATGGACATTCAGAGCTGTCTATTATTTTAAGTCAATTGGTATTTTAATTATTTTTGTTTAAAAACGCATTTATTTTTCTTTTTATTAGATTTTAATATCAAAAATAGTATTATAAATAAATGTACGATTTTATATTCAATTATTAAGGATTAGAATTAATTTATTTTTGTAATAACTAAAATCTGAAGCTGTAATATCGTTTGCGAAATAATATTTTTAAATTGTAAAATTAAAAATATCATTTCTTTTATTATATCTAAATGTTTTTCTTAAATTAAGAAGACGGTACCTAGTTGTTTTGAATTTATTGTAAAGGAAAATGTAAAATTTGTAACCTCAAAAATCTCACAAACTTTGGCTTTTATTTAGGGTGACTTGCACCATCCATACATTAAATATTGTTTAAGCAGGTACCACTTCATCAAAACTTCGTATACGAAAAATTAAATTACCTAATCGGTTTATATAAAATGAACAATTGTTTAATAATTAAATAAGTATTTGATATCATTTAATGTTTTGTTTTAAATTATTATATCGTATAATTTTAGATGTTTTTATTAGCTCCATGAAAATGAACAAAAATGAAAATACACTTAAAAGCAAAAATATGGTATCACTTTTCTTTCAAAAAATTTTCAGCATAGAATCATTTGAGGAAAAAAATAAATTGGTATAATAATATCATTCATTTACTTATAATTATTGTTTATAAAAATAGGTTGAAAGAAACAGCTGTGATTTCACATTTTTGCTTATGTCTATGTTTAATATTGAAAATGCTTATTTTCTGTCACAAAGTCATAAAGAATCTAGTGTTTTATTTTTATTTTGATACAATCTTTATTGCCTTGATTTTATTTTATTATTTTTAAATATTGAAACTGTATAAAATCCACAAAGTAATATTTTTTTTACATTTCATTTGTATAATTTATTACATATTTTTCCATCTAGATCTTATTTAGATTTATTTTGAAAACATTAAAAATGTTTCGTTCCTAAAATATAATTTTTAAATTAAAAGTATTATTTTATTATTAAATTAACTACTAAGCTGGGGCACTGCCAGGCTCGTAAAATTGTAATCCCAATGTTATTTTTAGTGAAATAAAATATATTTATATTAAATAAGTCTTTTATTTTTCGTAGGTACAGATGACGACACATTACACTATACAAGTTGACTTTGAGACCGTCTTTAGCCCTACATAACTAATAAAAGTTGTTTTCGCAGTTCAACTGTTTAACTTAATGTGCAGTCGAGTGTACCTAGTTATTTAATCACTGTCTTACTTAATAAATTCACCATGAGCCGTTTTAATATCACCATTGCAGCCAGGCAGGCTTTCTATACTGCACGCACAGGGTTAGTTATGCCACCACGCGGGCCCAATATGGATTGGTGGATGTTACGACTGTAATTGTAGCCAGAAACAACGGTGTTACGTACTTTCTGAAGCACGTAGAAGCAAATTAGGTCTGTTCAATTCTTGGCATTCCTAAATAAGTATAATTAAAAACCTAGGTACATTCCTTCTTCGTCTTCCTCCAATAAGTACCTAATAATTAAGACGTATTTTAACGAGTTTTTATCGTGTATTAAATAAGCCACTTTAAGATAATGTCGATAAGATTAAAATGTTTTAAATTGTTAATCTTTTAAATGAATTCCTGCGCCCCATCCTGATGAGGAGCTCGGTGGCGCACTGGTTTAGCGCCTAGCCTGCGATTGCGGAGGTTAAGCAACTTTTGCAAGGGTCGGTCATGGGATGGGTGATCAAATTATTTCGAGCTCCTTGCTTCGGAAGGCACGTTAAGAGTTGGTTCCGGCTGCATTTGCAGTCGTTAACACTCATCAATTCGTAATTGGCCCTCGTGGTGGGTTATGGCCCATCCTCCTTATCCACCCATAAGGAAGGCCTGTGTCCCAGCAGTCCATCAGCCATTTTTAATGTCCCCACTGCTGGGGCACAGGCCTTCCTTATAGCCAGTGGCGGATCCAGGATTTTGGTTTAGGAGGGGCTTAACGTAGGTGAGGGCAGGCTTTACCAAGGTAATCAACAGATTTGTTGGGGTGAACTCAAATGATTTTGGGGGGGCTTGAGCCCCTTAGCCCCCCCCCCCTGGATCCGCTAGTGCTTATAGCTATGTTTACATTAGTGGTAGTGGTGTTTGACGTTCTTTTAAAATCGACGAACATGCCAGGCAATGTACTTCTACTCGCTACTCGACCCCGTCGTCTACTTGTATTAATGTAAACATAGCCTATGGGTGGACAAGGAGGACAGGCCATAACCCATTACGAGGGCCCAATGCGGATTGGTGGGTGTTAACGACTGCACGGGACCGGGACCAACGGCTTAACGTGCTTTCCGTTTCCGAAGCACAGAGGAGCTCGAGATCGAGATAATACATTTTTGTCCCTGCGGTGGGGGTGGGGGGGGGGGGGGTTGGGGGGTACATAAATGGCTGATGATACTGCGCCCCATCCAGCCAGGATTTTCCTGTTGAGTCAATTATAAATACTAAACTACAAATCTATGACATTTTGTTACGCATCAAAATGAGTAAGATAAAACTCTGTAATGTATTCTAAGAAACAGTTAATGCATACAGAACATTTTTTGTTGAGTTCGTGAAACTTGGATGTCGGATGTCGGCGCAAAAAAGACGATAAAAAAACACGCGGCTGGTTTTTAAGATGGTGGGTTGGATTGCGACTGCGATCGAATTTAATGACTGCAAAATTTGCAGTCATTAAATTCGACCGCAGTGCAAAATATGCATGACTTATGAGTTGACGGATCACGCATTTTGAATTATTCCACTTTTCCTACCATGCCGACCCACTGTGAATACAAGTATGAAAAAGTGTAAATATAGAAATTAACATTCTCCAATCGACAAAGCGAATCTGTCTTATAGCGAATAAGCGCCAGTGGCATAATGCCAGTGGGCCGTTTGGTGGGGCAAAGTGGAATAGGTAATTCCGCATTTTCACGCACAACGCTCCGTTATTTGAAATTGGCCTGAACCAGGCTAGGCGCACTCCGCAGTTTAGGACGTGCCGGACTACAGCTGGGCCACAAAAAAAAGTTGGAAATCTGACTTTTTGACTATGCCATGATGAAGTCGATTATTTGTCGGAATTTGTCGCCAAAAACCAGAATATGTCGGGCTTGCGTTTAGGAGATACGTGTGGCTCAGCTGTAGAGACGTCACTACAGCTGGGCCACACAGATCTCGAAAACGGAAGGTCGTAGCGAAAATCTGATTACTCGTATGTGTAGCCGGTAGTTTGTCGGATTTTGTCACCAAGAACCAGATTTTGTCGGTCTTGCGTTTAGGAGATATGTGAGGATACGCTGTGGAGATTTTTCTACCTGGATCTTGAGAAAGGAAGGTCATAGCGAAAATCTGATAACACGAGTGTGTAGCCGTTAGTTTGTCGGAATTTGTCACCAAGAATCAGATTTTGTCGATCTTGCGTTTAGAGATATGTGAGGATGCGCTGTGGAGACCTTTTTACCTGGATCTCGAGAGCGAAAGGTCGTAAACGTATCCTCACATATCTCCTACACGCAAGATCGACAAAATCTGATTCTTGGTGACAAATTCCGACAAACCATCGGCTACACACTCGAGTTATCAGATTTTCGCTATGACCTTCCTTTCTCAAGATCCAGGTAGAAAAGTCTCCACAGCGTATCCTCACATATATTTTTGAATCGCTCATGAGATCACACATATCTCATGAGCGATTCAAAAATAGGGTCCCTGGGCACACCGGCTGCGTAGACACGCGCGCAGTGACGCCCAGCAAAGATACGTGCATGTTTGGTGTGAATAGGGAATGCCATTCAGTACAACGTCACGAGGCGGCGAGCTGCAATGTTACGCATCAGTCTACGCATTACGCAAGCGGTGTGCCATGTCTCATAAAGTTTCAGACATTACAACGTCAGGGTACGTCTACCTACGTGCGTCATATAATATATTTGATCTACAATAACTTCCCCCCCCCCCCTGGGGGCGATACAATAGATTTGCCCCCCCCCCCCTCTCCCGGCCCAGAACCTAGGTATAGGTACGCCCATGATCGTATCGTAGGTTAAGTACCATATCTTTCCTTTTTAATTTCACCTTTTAAGGCAGGAGTTCCTTAATTTTTTTGTGACGCGCCCCCTTTCTACCAAAAAAAAATCCTCCCCTCTACCCAGACAGTTTTAGGTTAATAGCAGGTTAGAAAAAAAAATTACACAATGACATGTGATCTACACAGGTGGCCCGCGCCCCCCTTGGAAAGTCTCTGCGCCCCCCACTTTGAAAACACCTGTACTAAGGCCACTAATGATTAGAATTTGGTCAATCCGACCAGGAAATGGAACTCGGTTGGAAATGGAACAATTTTTGCGCCTTATTTTAAGGTTCAGTTTCCAATAACATAACCTCTAAACATTAATTTAACAGGGAAAGTGGCGCCTCGATTTCCGGTTCATCTTTCGTTGACCAGACTCTAGCTGTAATAAATAAAATACATTTAACTACAAAATTCTATTCGTTTATTAAAAATTACACATGTCAAACATCCTCTATGTATGTCTCGTAATAATAATTATATGTCCAAAAATAATAATAGTATCAATATACATTTAAACAAAAGATATAAGCTGCCTTTATCACAACTCAATTTGTTCCATCAACACTTTTCTGTCGACAGATTTGTTTTAATTACTAATTATTTAATAATTTACTTATTTTAAATGATTCGTTTAATTTTACTATTTCAAAATTGGTACATTCCTATATGGCACAATATTGTGATTAGAATTTTTTACATACCTTTTCTTTGATATTCTGATGTTTTCACGAGTTTACCTTTTTTATGAGGGATTTTCCAAATGTCATTTTAAAACAAAAATAGTAACTATTTGCCTCACTAGACGGCGTTGATGGACAAGTGAACTGTCAAAATAGAGACGTTTTGTACAGTTGTCACTTGACAGGCAAGTTCAACGCAACGCCATCTATCAAGCCTACAGTTTTTTGTCATTTTGAAAATCCCTCATAGACAATAAGTGAATATTTTAACGACAACTTGCTTTAAGATGGTCTATTCCCGTTGGGCCTATACCCTTTGTCCCACTGGGGATATTGGGAAAAATAGTATTTTTCTATACATAATTTCTAATACAGTAATTTAAGTATGATACGGAGGAGGGGATATTCCTGTCACAAGTATCTCTATAAGTACCTACTTAAAATAAGTATCCAGCATATTGTTTAATTCAGCGGTTCTCGAATGGGGTTCCACGAAACCTCTCAGGGGTTTCGGCGAAAATTCCAGTTTATAAATTCAGGATATATACTTATCTTTTTGTTCTAACTAAATAAATACCTATTTTATATCTCAAAAGTCCTTAATTTACAATCAAGCTAATTTACAAGATGTGAACCCCAAGTAAAAACTCACTACTATGCGCGCCAAATAAGAATAGTACTGTCAAACGGCCATTTTGATCTTTGTTCGTTTTCTTGCACATTCTTACACCCTGAAGTGGAAGCAAAATGCAAACAAAAATGGCCGCTTTGACAGTACTATTCTTATATTATTATGGCTCTTACAGTACAATGTCACAGTTAGTTAATTTAGTTTACTTTTTACTTGACCTACGGTTTCGCCCAAAAACAGTGAACCAAAAAGGGTTCCATAGCCAAAAGAATTCGGGAACCGCTGCTGGTTTAATTTTACATAGGTACCTTGTAAAGCGTTTTTTTATTTGATGCAATTCTCCCGATATTCCCCAGTTATGGACAACGGGAAAAGACCATCCATAGTTTATTTCCCGATGTCTACCAGTGATAATAGAAATGGGCCATTTAAGATGCCATTTAAACTGTTTTTAAGAACACTAATTATTCACGTGTTTAATTCGAATAAAAAAATCTGTCGACCCAAAGGTATATGAAAAATAAATGCTTTTGTGACCATAGAACAGTAAATCACTGAGTATTATTTATTCGTTAAATATTTACAAATTCATAATTGTTATAATTAATCATAATAATAACAGTAGCACGATTTTGCAAGATCACTATACAGGGTGGAAAAAAAGCGGTAGTTGGAGGGAAAGTACTCTATTGACGATGGCAAATTTTGCTGAAAGGAAACACCCTTTATTTTTAAAAATTAGTAAAACTTTTTTCAACGATGTTTGATAAATCGCTAATGTCAGCCCAAATATGGACAAATAAAAAAGATTCCGACAACCCCAGCTCCTTTTTTTGAAGTCAGTTAAAAAAGACTACAACCCGCGTAGAAAAAGAATGGGATTAGAAATGAAAAAAATAAATAAACGAAGACCATTTAAAAATAAGTTTGAGAATTAATTGAAACACATAATTTTAACTTGATTTTGTAATTTAATTCACTGGAGCCATCACTTCTTGTGGGTTTATGGGTAATGGAACGTTTTAACCATGAGAAATGTCTTCGCCCAAGTAGGATGCAGATGCAACTAATAAAATGGATATTAAAAAAAAATTATGAATTCACTTAAAAACAATCAAATATAGTGACCTTGCATTACAATAAATGGGGTAGGTGGGGTTAAAACAATAGAAATACCCCATTAAATATTTTTATCGTAATAAGTTAAACATAACTTGATTTAATCATAATTAGAATAATCATAATGATGTTAATCAAATTTAATGTTGTCAAATGTTCAAGTGTTGTATTTTTTATAATTGTTTTTTGGGTAATCTGAAATAAGCATTTTTTATTTCTTTAAAAAATTTTTTTTTTGAGGAATAAAATAGATTTTTTATTAAATAACACTAAAATATGGCACTTAAAGACTTTGAACTGTTAAAAATAGCTTCTTGCAACAATTATGTTTTGTTGACAGAAAAAACAAATATTGTAAGAAATTTATTTTAAAAAATTGTAAAATATACAACACTCAACGATTTTGCGACATTTTTAGTAAAATGTATACAATATAAATGATATCGCAAGCATTTTATTTTTTCTCTATACAAAATGGTTTCTTCCATTATCTACTAATTCAATATATCAATTACTAAATAATTAATAAATATTTTGGCGAATAGCACATTTCAAGCTATTGATATGTTCAAACTAATATACCATAGACAAGCAAAGGTTTGCGCAACAATATACAATTTTACATTATCAGAAATAAAAACGCGTCTAATATTGGAAGCATAGACAAAACAGACCAAAGACAATTAAAACTAATTTAAATGCTCTCATCTAAAGCCTTGTAAAGTAAATTTTGTCACACCCTTAAAGGTCATACATACAACATTCCTTACGTATTGCTATTTTTTTTCAAACATACATTTATTACCCTCATACGATTCAAATTTTTAATAGACATTTTTCTACGTATACATTCCATTTTTAAATGTGCCCTAATATTTTTATAGTTACCGAATAGATTGGGAATCTATTAATTACGTCATAGTGTTATAAATATTTTTTGTCGTATATTATAAATCAAAGTGGCCCTAATTATGTGCCTTGAGGTACACCTAAAAACTTAGTTTGATTGTTCCGTTATAAAATCAATGAAATCCTCATATTTATTAAAATCCTTTATAAGCTTTTAATCGTTTTGAGTCTTATTAGAAAGAATATTGTAAGAGCGACAGTATCGAACGCTTTTCATGAATCTACGAACATTTCGGTCATTTTCGATATTCTAAGATTAATTCCATATAAATCGACGTATTCATAGACATACCATAAAGCTACTTCCTAGCATTTTTTTTATTTAATGAATAAAATACAACCAAGCGATTTTGCGCAAATAAAAATTACGTAATACTTTTTCAATACAACCTTCATGTTTAATTTAAAAATTTTGTGTTTCATAAATTATTATGGTCACTTAATTTTACCTAAAAAACCTAAAATAAAAACAATCTTGAACAATTATATTATTTTTTGACTGCAATATTGTGACAGACGTTTAAAAAAAACCCGCAAACATACTTAATTTTTGTAAAGAATTAATGTTTTTTTGCGAATATGCTAGTAAAAGTAGCCCAGAGCATTATTTTAAGTTAAAAACAAAAAAATTTTTGAACATCCTGTTAAAAATCAATAGTAATGGCACATACACATATCAAAAGAAAAATATATCAATTCCATAATTCAAAAATAATCATCAAACATTGTATAACATCAAAAGTCAAAACATAAAAAATACTGAACTGATTTTGATAAAAATTTTCGTTGGTCAAAAAGTAAAAACTATTTTTTACTTAAATCATGTAATATTTGAACAGTAACATAGCTAGTACTAAGTTATATGTCAGTACATAATTCTATATGTTATTTACAACACCTGTAAGTTTCCTTAACATCAAAATTCCTGATTATTTTAAGAAAAAAAAATATTGTAATTTAACGCAGTTCAATAAAATTTTAGGTCAGTCAGTTGTTTGGGGCTTTTATTTAAAAAAAATATAACTTTCCCTTATTTATGACAGAAGATTAAATAAGTGAACTATACAACGTGTTACAAAAATACCCCTAATGCCAAATATGGTAGATAGGGACCATCAAACTGACCAACTTTTACTATGGGACCAACTCTGAAATCGGGAAAAAAATTTGCTGTTTCATACAAAAATTAATAACGAAAATATCAAAATGTATGATTCGGTTGATTTTTTTCGCGATTTCCGAGTTGTTCTCATAGTAAAAGTAGTTCATTTTGATGGTCCCTATTCACCATATTCGGCATTACTCGTATTTTTTTAACACGTTGTATACTGCTCAAAAGAATATAGGGTCCACCATTTGATATTCTATACAAAAGAGCTAAGTTTCAAAAGGTATTTTTCTGATAAATTCAATCGAATTTTCTTTGAATTTGATATTGTTCGAAAGCTGTAATAGTCAACTTGCCATCTAAACTGTCGAATTTACTGTATAATTTCTCCTATTCATCGTGTGTCTGATAAATTTGAAAACGTTTAGGCGCAGAACGTCAAAAGCGCAAAATGTCAAGCCATCGCAAAACGTCAAAAGAACAGAATGTCAAAAGAGCAAAACGTCCAAAGCGCATAATGTCCAAGGAGCGAAACGTCAAAATTCATCAAAATAAGTTTTAAATCATGGTGGTTTGGTAAAAATCATAATTGAAATGTTTAGACATTTTACGCCTTTGACGTTTTGCTCCATGGACATTATGCGCTTTTGACGTTTTGCTCCTTGGACATTATGTTTGGAAGAAAGAAAGAAAATAAATACATTTATTTGAGAATCACACACAGTACATAAAAAAGCCTAACCACGCTGTCTCAAAACGGTCCCAAACTCAGCATAATGCATGGTCTGCGACCAGCGCTGGTCTTCCGTCGGGACCGGTTTGTTGACGCTGCGACAAGTACACACAAAAGAATATGTATATGTATATATGTGCTTTGGACGTTTTGCTCTTTTGACATTCTGCTCTTTTGACGTTTTGCGATGGCTTGACATTTTGCGCTTTTGACATTCTGCGCCTAAACCATTGAAAAATGTTAAATTTCTGGTATTTTTGTATGAAACTCCAATATATTTTTTTCTAACTGACTCACGGCGAATAAGAGAAATTATAAAGTAAATTCGACAGCAAAGTTGGCAAGTTGACACATTCAAATAAAATCTGAAAAATATCTTTCAGAACTTAGCTCTTTTGCAAGGAAAATCATTATAGTGGCCTTTATTTTTTAACAGTATTATTTTAGCTTGACACTACAGGGTGAAATCGAAAACATTCAACAAATGCAGTTTGGCTTAGACCGTCAAACTGATTAACTTTGTCTATGGGACCAACTTAATCAGACCAAAAAAAAATAATCAGCTGTTCCATACATTTTGGTCGAGTAGATATTGACGTTTTCTATAGCTGATTATATTTTTGCTCTGGGGTCGTACCGGCTAACGCATCGATCATCGAAAAGTCTGCCGAGTTTAAACTTAAAACAAACGATCTAGGACACTTTCGTCAGATTCCTTTTTCGTCAGATCAAAATATAGGCTGTTTTTTTTTCTGACGAAACCGGAGTTTTAGTCAGATTCCGCTTTCGTCAGAAAAAAATTAAGGCTGTTTTTTTTCTGACGAAAACGGAGTTTCAGTCAGATTCCACTTTCGTCAGAATTTTTTTTCTGACGAAAACGGAGTTTTAGTCAGATTCCACTTTCGTCAGAAAAAAATTAAGACTGTTTTTTTTCTGACGAAAACGGACTTTTGGTCAGATTCCGCTTTCTTATTTTTTTGGAATGTGCACATCAAGGCCTTTCATTTGATACCCGAATTGTAAAAAAAATGTTTTTACGTTTTTTTTCTGTTATGTAATGTGCACTTCAAAGCCTTTCATTTGATCCCCATATTGGAGTTTTATTGAAAAGTTCGCTCCATTTCTGAATTACACGTGTGTAATGAGTTTTAATATAAATGACATTATGAATATAATTGTAAAAAAAAACATTCAGCGATAACACAAACTTGATAATTTTAATTGGAAATAGGGCTAATGTCACCAAAAACCAATTGATGACATATTGTAATTCCCTTTGTTCTCTGAATGTCAGTAAAGTAATATTGTTTACATTCCCCTACAGTAAAAGGTGGAAAATAATGTAAGATTTAATTTGAATTTATCTTTAAATACAGTGGCTTTTTATAATAGCCAACAGCTGCACTTAATTGACATTAATAAATTATTTTACAATTTTTATTTGACAAAAGATAGATATTATCTGCCTTCTTCTTTAACGAGACAAATTTCTTTGGAAAATTATTTTCCGATTTTTTTTTAAACCAGTAGCTGCAATGTTAAAATATTATATATTTTTGGAATCGGCTCAAAAATCCCTTTCATCCGATATCCCACACGATGGGTTTTGAAAAAAAAAATTCAAATTCCATACAAAAAAAGATTGTATTTTATCTCCCTCCCATACAAAAATCCAAGATGGCTCCCCTTCTTAAAATGATCTGATGGTTCAGAAGGTGCAACCTGCCAAAGGATATCCCTCGATCACCAAACGCCGTATTTTTTATTGAGCACACCGGATTATTGTAAGAGATTTTTGTTTTTGTAATAAGGAGGTTTGTTACATACATGTATTGATTTTAAAAGATTTTTGTTTTTGTAATAAGGAGGTTTGTTACATACATGTATTGATTTTAAAAGATTTTTGTTTTTGTAATAAGGAGGTTTGTTACATGTATTGATTTTAAAAGATTTTTGTTCTTTTAATAAGGAGGTCTGTTACGTTTTTAAGTAAGGAAACTGACGGAAATAAAAGAAGGTGAACCATAAAATGTAGAGCTTTGAATTTAAGGTGAATAGTCCAATAGTCCAATAAAACAATTTCAACGGATACTGGCGCGGTTTTATTGAAAGTACTTTGTGATTAGTTGGTATTTGGTTTGATTTTTGGTTTTCCCGACGTTAAAAAACCGCGCTAGTATCCGTTAAAATTGTTTTATTTCATGTCTAGTGAGCGCGTAAGCTTGAGAAGTGAATATATAGTGACCACTTAAGAAAGTGACGACTTTTGGGAAGAAGACAATATTAGGAAGATGACCGTGGTTTTTTCTCCAAAGTCAACAGAGAAAAAAAAACAAAGTTTAATAAAAAAATATTTAAAAATAAAGTTTTTTCTACCCAAAGAGGAATTACGTTTTCGTCAAAAAACAGCACATATTTTAATCTTGACGAAAGCGGAATTGACTAAATTGTAACGAAAAAACTAAGTTTTTTCTGACCAAAGAGGAATTCCGTTTTGGTCAGAAAAAAAAACAGCCTATATTTTTTTCTGACGAAAAAGGAATCTGACGAAAGTGTAACGAAAAAAACTAAGTTTTTTCTGACCAAAAAGGAATTCCGTTTTCGTCAGAAAAAAAACAGCCCAGATTTTTTTCTGACGAAAAAGGAATCTGACGAAAGTGTCCTAGATCACAACAACATTAGGTCGTGATTAATGATTACCAAAGAGTAAAATAATTGGATTACTCTTTGTCACTCTCTATCAAATCTGTCCAGTCAATCAGTTTTTTTAATCAGTAAATGCAAGGGAACTTCGTGTTCAGCCGTTCGTTTGATATTTTATCGCGATAATAATATAAAAAATTATATTTAATTAACAATGTAAAATAAAAAAATCATAATATTATTTTCTTTATTCTTCAGACTTGTGCTATCAAAAAAAATATAAAACAATTATCTTCGAAAAAGTTTACCAACCCAATTGGGGCTCGATTTATCTGTTTTAATTTGAAACCCGTTGATGAATTCGTTAGCCGGTACGGCCCCTGATTAAGTTGGTCCCATAAACAAAGTTGTTCAGTTAAACGGTCTAAGCGACACCACAAAATTTTTCGACTGTTCAAAAAATCACCCTGAAGTTGATAAAATTTAGTGTTTTAATAAAAAAAAGTTGACCTAAAATTCGATTGTTTACAACTCATCATTACATTAGAAAAAACATGTATTGATATTATTGTGACTGTTTTTATAATATCATGTCTTGTAAAGTCTTGACTTGTAAAAAAAAGATACATTAATATTTTCGACATACTATTATCAAATTATTTTGATGTTTGTTACTGGTTTTGCTTACGAAGGTACGCTGTCCACGTAAGCGATGCTATAGATATGTTTCTTACGTATATTAGAGTCTTATTATAAGCTACAACATATAATATTAATAATAATACGATTACATAAAATGAATTTAAATAAGTTGTAAAAAATGATGACTTAAATACCCAAGTAATAATATATTCTGTAAATATAAGTACTAACATAATTAGATTTATAAATAATAGATTAAAATATCAATAAAAAATTCTAAAAAATATATAATGTTCTACTTTATAACTAATAATAAAGTACACTGGCCTGCAAAACCTAAGTACTTCAGAGGTCTATTTTCATACAAACGAGGTAACTTTGAAGCATTGGTTCTCCGCCCAGGATTAAACGTGGTGTGATCTGATGATGGCCATCCAGGGAGTGAATGGAGCAGATTCAGATCCCCATACACACCCAATTGATCTGATCAGCATTGTAAGAGCTGTAAGGATAAGAGTTATCAGTTACAGCATTTCCATATATTTTAATGCAATTTTCGTGGTTTTTTTAAACATATCCAAACAGCTCTTAGAATGCTGATCAGATCTATTGGGTGTGTATGGGATCTGAATCTTCTCCATTCACTCCCTGGATGGCTATCATCAGATCACACCACGTTTAATCCTGGGCGGAGAACCAATGCTTCAAAGTTACCTCGTTTGTATGAAAATAGACCTCTGTAGTACTTACTTTTGCAGGCCAGTGTATGTCACTTAATCTCATGCAAAAAGCCTCATTCGCGATATAAAGACACCGTAATAAAAACGAAAGCGAAATATATCTATAGCTACGCTTTCACAGTGGACAAGTGACCTTATCTAGTCTTATAAAATGGCATGTTTACAAGTTAGCTATACTTACTATAATTTATATGTATAAAGTACTAACAATATAAAATGTATACATTAATTATTTAACAGTTAAATTCAGACAGTCGCACAACAAATCTATATTATTATATGTTTAATATTAGAACCTCCATTAAATACATACATTAAAGTCCATTTATCTTTTTTGTCCTATTTGGTAAATGGTTCACTCTTTATTGAAATAATCATTTATGAAACACAAAAACAACAAATTGTTTTCGACACATAGAATACGGAAGAAATTGTTAATTATTAATGTTAATAAAACCATAATTTATTTATAAGTTTAAAAGACGTTATGACAGCTGCCAAAAGCTGTTTACCAACTAGGACAAGTAAGGACATACGGACTTTAAACTCCTATCGTCTCGCACAGAAAATAAGGCCCCACTTCAAACGTGGGCCTTAATTAACACAAACAAAACTGTGCTTTAAACTTACCAGATAAGGCATAAATTAGATTAAAACTTTACGTTTATTTATCTTTTGTTGCATATTTGCGTTTTGTTCGTTCGTTAACTATGGTATTTTTTGATCGAATATTTAGAAGTTTATTACAGTTTGACAATCATTGTAGTTGGTATATTATTTTTATTGTAATTTCGCCATTAAAACAAAGCAGTAAAGTGCATCTGTCTGAAAGTAAATGTATTGATACCTAATTGTATTTGGCAGTTATGACGTAGGATCTACGATTGATTCTGAAAAAAAAATTATTTCATTAGAATTAAATTAAATCAAATATTTGGGGCTGTTTAAAGTACCCATTGATATCATGGATTTAAAAGGAATAAGTTGTAGCAGTGTATAAAAGTATATTGTAGTGAGTTGGAATAAGTTGTAGCAGTGTATTGTAGTATACTGTAGTGAATTGGAATAAGTTGGTAGCAGTGTATTATAGTATACTGTAGTAGGTTGGAATAAGTTGTAGCAGTGAATTGTAGTATACTGTAATAATAGGGTATTACCATAAGAATAAATAAAACTTAATAGAACGGACACTCCCGCTCCGAACGGGCTCAAGGTCACGATATTAGCGCGTCCGTTAAACAGAATACTCAGTCGGGCTGTCACGGCCGGCGTCGCCGCACGCGCGTTTGCCTGTTTTTGCGTTCCGTAATCTTTTCTCTGTGCGTAAATCTAAGAATTAAATTGTATTATAATGGCGCCAAGTTATTGTGCTGTGTTTGGTTGTGCAAACAATTCGAAAACAATGCAACAAATTATGTTTCTTTAGTTTTCTCAAAGATGATATGAGGTAAGTACCTAATATTATCAAAATATTATTTCGTTTTCGTAGTACCTAATTAATAAAAAGGACCTGACCTGAGTATTTATCAAAAAAGATGTACATTTGTGAAAAAAAAACATCGTGCCAAAATATAAAATAAAAGGAATGAAGAAAATATCTACCTACATATACCTATTCATAATTGTGTTTGGGTTTGGATTTCGTTACGTGTTGAAACAACGAAACAGTAAGCAGATCAAAAGCTAAAAATGTTTTAGAAGTACATTTTTGTTCAAAATTTAATTTAATTTCCATTCTAAATGTTTAGGTATTTACTTTATTTATACAAACTCAGGAGTAAATAAGTACTTACTTACCCAGAAAAAGTGAGTATTTCATTTTTGTATTTACTAACTAGAATAAAATAATGATTTTAAACTATAGAAAAACTCATATTTTAGCGATATGATCTTTAAACGTAAGCAATATTTAACAGTAAGCAACCCTGGCAAACACGCTTGGACGACAGCGGGGCGTAGCGACGTGAAGGGGGAAGTAGTTATATAAATGGCGGCATTTGGGACTCGCACAAAGAAGAGTCCGTTCTAGTAGTATTGTTTATTCTTATGGTATTACACCATTTTTTGAAAACTGCTTTAAATTAATCCTGAGGTCGTAATAAAGCAGCGGAATTTTTATTTTAATTTTATAAAACCGTTAAATGCCCTAAAACACATTTTTGATTTTGAATTTTCGCGCGAAAACACTAGCCACCATTTAGTTTATGCTCGTGACGTCATTCTGTTAGTAAACAATACGAATGCGAAAAGAGCTGTCATGTTTATTTACTATTGGAGTGACGTCACACCGTAACCCAAAATGGCGAATGGCGTTTTGAACATTTGAAGAATAGATTAAAAAATAAGATTTTTAAAATTGAATTATAAAATTTATATTGCAGTTTTATGAATAAATATCGACGTTTCTCGTTTACTATTTATGAAATCTATCTTAAATAATATGCATTTTTATACTTTATTTTACATGGTGTAAAATAGCCTATTGCAATTTTATAAATAGTCCAAAATAACCATAATTTAGTAGTACAAAATTCAATAAATAAATAATTCTAAAAGAACCAATGACAAAAGACATATTACAGTTTTTTCTGTTTTTTGACCCTTTCCAAAGAGCCAACTTTAAGATTTTTTTTCTCAACAACTGTCCATATTTGATCTGGGGTTACTTCTAGTAAATTGATCAGCATAACTAAGTCAATCTGCGTGGTTAGTAAAAAATGTCTGATCCGGGAACACTGTGCTGTTGTGAGTTGGAATAAGTTGTAGCAGTGTATTAGAGTATGCTGTCGTCAGACAGAATAAGTTGTAGCAGTGTATTATAGTATACTGTAGCAGGTTGGAATAAGTTGTAGCAGTTTATTATTGTATACTGTAGTAAGATAGAATAAGTTGTAGCAGTGTACTGTAGTGAGTTGGAATAAGTTGTAGCAGTGTATTATGGTATACTGGTGAGTTATTTATTATGTAGCTACGTGTGTGTGACCTGTGTATGTCTGTCTGTCCATTATATTCACCTAGAGGAATAACACGGGCCTGTCCCCCGCCCGCGAGGAGCCGCTAGAGTGCGATCTTCGAGCCCCATCCGCGCCCACAGATGCTCCCGACCCGCTTGATCCGGACTTCGCCTCACCTTCCCGACCCGCTATACACAACATGAACGAATATTTCTTTAATTATCACTGCAATACAAATAAGAGAAGAGGAATAGAGGTGCTCGGTGGCGCAGTGGTTTAGCGCCTGGCCAAGCAATAGGGAATAGGCATAAGTCACCGATTTTGATAAATTTGAGCTTCATCGCTGCAGACACGTATAAAAACATGATGGAATAGAAAAATAAAATAAAATAATGTATTTTTTTGTTTTATCACACGATGAAATCAGGGAAAAACAACTATATATACTTTTTAATTTTTTCGGATATAATTCACTTAACAGTCAGATAGAATATCGAATAAGAAATAATATTTTGTATGACACATATGTACTTAAACGCAATATTTAGGGAGATATTTGAAAATATTTGAAAATAATTGAAAAGTCTTGGCCAGCTCCATAATAAACGCGCCTGAAACGTGACAAGTGACGTCACAAATCATGACTGTTTTGTATAGAGCGTTTTCGGCGGTTGCTGCTGCGTGCTAACTTCAAGTAACTATATCACGAGAAAAAACGCAAGAGAAACGTTTTAATATTACAGTTGATTTTCTCACGTAATATACTTTTGATTTTGATACAAAAAAAATACGCATATTCCCTTTTGCGAAGGTTAAAGGCCATTCTACTACATTTTACTCCAGAATTTGACTAACTCTAAGTTTATTTAAGTCATTATTAATCATAAAACAGTGAATTTTGTCTTAAAACATAGCTAAAGAATCATTTTACGATCCTCTTAAAAAACTCCAACAGTCAATATTTTCAAACAGGGTACGTTCAGATGACAAGCGCTCAACGCGCGTTAAACGCGCGTTAAATTTTTGTATAGTGTTCACATGGAGCACGCTAGTCAGGCGTTGAACGCGCGTTGCCGCGACTGCCCTGGTTCAGTTTGAGTTCTACATTTGTCGAAGGTCGACATAGAAACAGTTTTAACGGTGATTTATATGGTAATTCGATATAGATTCAATAATTCGGTATTAAAAGCTTCCGTTTCCATTCCGGACGATTTCTGGATGAACCGAGCGAACCCTAAAATCCGCGCCGCGCGCTCATCTGAACGGCAACGTAGAAAACCAATGATCTTAAAGCGCGCGTAAACAACAGACAAGCGCTAGCGCAGCGTTCAACGCGCGCTTTATCAAAACGCGCGTTACCATGTGTACGGATTGAATAAAATGTATGTAGTTCTTATGCAGTTTTAAACGCGCGTTATCAAAACGCGCGTTAAGCGCTTGCCATGTGAACGTGCTCTTAAACTACTGTTGAACGAGTGTGACTGGTGGGACAAAAATGGTCGATCTTTGCTCATTTAATGTCAAATTGTGTTTTATCTTTGTTGTGATTGAATAGTGATATGAACTTTTAACTGCATGTTGTTTTTAAAATAGAGACGATTAAAGAAATCCAAAATGTCCTAAAAATCAAAAAGACTATCAGGGCAAAAAAAGTGAAGGCAAAATGGCCAAAACGCAGGATGACAAAAATGTAGAATGACTGAACGCAAAATGACTAGAATGCAAAATGACTAAAATGGAGGATGGAAACTAAATAACTTCTTTTTAAAATGCCGTAGACAATAAGTTCAAATGGTCAGTAATTCTTTGGTTAAAAATCTATGAACATAGGTGTCATTGTGATTAAAATAATGGATGAACATAAAATTTCAAGTGTTCTTCTCGAAGAGGAGGATGATGATGATATTATACCTTGTACTATTATGTATTCTGTGATTATACTAAATATGTTATTAAACGTTTACGTTTCAACACATTTTTTTTTATATTCTTTATCGCTGGCATCATATAAAACCTTGTTTAATTTAACTAATTTAAGAATTTCATCTTGTTCCTTATAGCGTTCCTTGGCGTGTGAGAGAGACCACTGTAGTACATTTCTATAGTAAGCGTTCGTAGGCCGCGTACAGCGTTACGCCGGACGCGACCTACGGCGTTTGTTGCAGAGACAGAAATAGAATGTCAATAAACAGGTGATCCGAAAACGAATGCATACATTTTATATGAAATACGTAAAATATGACTTAGATTCATAAAATATGACTATATACTGCAAAGGAAATTAATAAACTATTTTCCGTACTATTTTCTTCGTCGATAAACGAATAAATGTAGCGAAATTTGGTTTTAGAGAAATGTTTGGCAATATCTTATTTACCTGTAAAAAAGTGTGCTTACTTGGATTATTTCTTTTTGTCACATCACAATTACTTAGAGCACAAGACACCATGGCTCCACGATACCTTTATTTTAAATTCTAATTAAGATGAACAAATATTTTAAACTGTGATTGCTCATTTGCTAGGCGGGACGCTAGGGGCTCTTACTGTAAAAAATGTTGGCACATGTCACTTGACCTTTGTCTCTTTTTTACACAGACCGTGTCCGTATGATGTTACCTTCTCTTTTCCACGCTTTGTTGGTCTTCTTGAGTGCAGCGACAATTTTTCTATGTCTATGGTTGCAGAACACCGCCTTAGACATAAGTTTACACATTTTGCTCTGTAGACATTTTGATTTTTAGACAGCGTGATCAGGAAGGGTTATCATGAGTACGTACCGGTGTGTTCTTTAGCCGTGAGGTGATCCGAGCCGGCGCTGGACCCGCCGCTGCCGGACAGCACGCTCTCCTCGCGGTTGTACCTGCAATGTAAGTCCATAATAAGAATAATACCATACATAATTGGGATGTTGACAACTTTTTTTATTTTATATTACATAAATTACCTCTCAAAAAAACAAACATTGGTAAAATAATTATTTCGCTAGCTTGAAAACTGTCCAAGATATCACAGTGTGAAATGCACACAAATGGACTCGCCCAAAAACGCTCCATACTAAAGGCTACTGAGTTATGACGTCACGCCTCAGTAGTTTGTATGCAACGCGTAGGAAATTTGTTCGGCAGCTATATTAAATATTGTGTTTATCAAAATGGTTTCTCAGACAAATTTGCTATACATTTTACGAACTAATTAAAGGTATCATTTATTTTAATAAATTTTATACTTTTTAAATGGACTTGTCAACCCAACTTTGAAGGGTCATAAAACAATATGCAATGTATAAAACCAAGAGGTATACAAGCTACTCTAAAAGTTTAATATGTTTACAATTTTTATTAGTATTTCGTTATTTTATTCATTAGTCAACATCCCAATTGAAGAAGGGAATTAATTAATTGGGTGATTGGAAATAATTAAAACTGTTAATGGGATACTTCACTACATACACTGGCCTGCAAAACTAAGTACTACAGAGGTCTATTTTCATACAAATATATATTTCAAACTTTGAAGCATTGGTTCTCCGCCCAGGATTAAACGTGGTATGATCTGATGATGGCCATCCAGGGAGTGAATGGAGAAGATTCAGATCCCCATACACACCCAATAGATCTGATCAGCATTCTAAGAGCTGTTTGGTTATGTTTAAAAAAAACCACGAAAATAGCATTAAAATGTATGGAAATGCTGTAACTGATAACTCTTATCCTTACAGCTCTTAGAATGCTGATCAGATCAATTGGGTGTGTATGGGGATCTGAATATTCTCCATTCACTCCCTAGATGGCCATCATCAGATCACACCACGTTTAATCCTGGGCGGAGAACAATGCTTCAAAGTTACCTCGTTTGTATGCAAATAGACCTCTGTAGTACTTAGTTTTGCAGGCCAGTGTAGTATAAAACAAAGTCGCTTTCTCAATGTATGCTTAAATCTTTAAAACTACGCAACGGATTCTGATGCGGTTTTTTTAATAGATAGAGTGATTCAAGAGGAATGTTTATATGTATAATACATGGTGTCAAATTCCACACTACACCGAAGCGAAGCGAGGGCGGGTCGCTAGTAAATACTAAATCGGGCAGCGGTTTATTTTTTGGGTGACAAAATAACTAAACGGGCGACAAACTGTGGATTACAAAAATACGTAAAGCGACTACATGTGGGTTAAATGATTTAAGTTAGCAGTGAAAATTCTAAATGGGTGACAAAAATACTGAGTGGGCAACTATTAGACCAAGTAGATAACTATGTAAATGATTTATGCTGCCCAACGTAGTATTTTTGTCATCTCGATTAGGATAATAGTCACCTTTTTTAAATAAAATAATGCCAAATTTGGAACTTTTTTGTGTGCCCTAAGGTTGTCGCCCAAATAGTAATTTAGTCGCCCGTTCTGAATAACTAGTTACTCAATTTGTATTTTCAAGTCACCCATTTTCAATATCTGTAGTCGCCCTTAGTTCGTCGCCCATTTAGTATTTTAGTACGCCATATTCAGTATTTTTGATACCCAAAATGGGAATTAATTGTTACCCGATTAAATACTACCCATTGAAGAATTCATTCAAACCGCGAATCGATGTATAGGATAGCCGTTTGGTACACGTCTTAAGGCAAAAAAAATTTTCTTGACCCACTGTTCCTAAATACCCTGACATATACCCTTTTGACCCCACATATACCCGTTTAAGCCCACATATACCCGTTTAACCCCACATATACCCGTTTAACCCCACATATACCCGTTTAACCCAAAATATAGAATAGAATAGAATAGAATAAGTTTTTATTATCAACCTCTTAACATACAAAAAAAAAATCAAATTAAACATTAGCTAATTATTTAAATTCTAAAGTGAAATAAACTAAAAACTAAGTGCTTATAAAGAGAGATCAATAAAAGGTCTCTGCCTCAGCGTGTGATTGCCGTGGCGTTATGATAGCACAACAGCACGCTGCTATTCTGACAGGGCCTGGACTGTCACGGAAAAGAAAGAAATAAAATAACAAAGAAAAGAAAAACTAACTAAAATCTACCTAAAAATGACAGAGTAAAAGTAATGATAATGAGATAAATGAAAAATTGGCAGAAAGGACAGTGTCCTTCGCCTTATTTACATAAAAAGGTTTGACATTGACATTTATGTTGTGTGTGGTGTGACCTCAGACCAAATAAAAAGGTCTGAGGGTGTGACAGGTGAAAATATGCAATTTTGAATTGTATCTTGTCTTGCCATGTTTGTCCACGTATTCAAATACCTAGCTACCCTCTCCAGAAAGACATATACCCGTTTAACCCCACATATACCCGTTTGCCTATGGGCACACCCCGGACACTCCATACAACCGCGCCATTATAAACAGATGACGTCAGATGACGTTCTTGTACACGCGCAACTGTGTGTGTAACTCTAGGGCTACCGTGCAGTTTGTACTGTATGAGCGGCGTTCAATTCATAATTCGAACTTCTTGGTTAATAAAGTTACGACGCATTGCTTTGAATAAAAATAAATTGACAGACACGACTAAACGAGCCTACAATTCTGCATACGAACTTGCGGGGTGTGGTGAGGTAATTGATTGTGGGGCGGGGCGGGGAATGTCCTTTTTGTACAGTAGTACTTATATCTATTCTATGGGGTCAAACAGGTACATGTGGGGTATGTCCACATTCACATGTACCCATTTGTCCCCATTACTCACCCATAGATAGTATGCTCGCTTGTGAGACAAGAAGCGTACTTGAAGGGGATAGGCTGGTATCCGTACGAGCCCGCGTACGGCATGTAGCCTGGCGCCATCATGCTGTGACAGAGAAAATAATAAATTTGCTAGTTATCCTTATTAATTTTGTTAATGCGAAAGTCCGTTTGTCTGTTACGCCTTCACGTCTTAACTACTGAACCGATCATTATGAAATTTTACATACACGTTGTCAGCGGTATAGAGAAAGACATAGGGTACCTTTTATTCCGAAAAAAAAGTATTATTTCCGAGGGATAGCAAAAAACCTTCCACGCAAACGAAGTTACAGGCGGGCGCTAGTTCATTGAATAAAATTATCAATATCATGATGAGTTGGTTTTGACGCAGATCGTACGTAATGTAGTCGCCCGGCCACGGTACAAAAAAATCCCTCCCCTTATATAAATAATGTCAAAATGAGCAAGTTTTGGTGATAGAAGCGTGGCCGGATCAGGCCGCATAAGTTGTAGCCTGGCCACAAGAAATATGCGGTATCTCGTGAAATACAGCGGTACCGATTTTTTCCTATTGGGTACCATAAAGTTCGCACCTACATTCGCTACTGACATAACTACAGACTTTTTAAGCACGTAACACACAATATTATATGGAAAATAATTCTTTTTCGAAAAGTTTAATATCATTCAACTAGTCAAACATTAGACTTTCAGTATCTGCCAGTCACCTTTTTTCTACCTGCATTTGGCTCCAAGTCTCTTTAACAATACAAAAGCCACAAATACGTTTTACCTTTGAGCCAACGTCCGTTGGCCCCTGAAATGGACGTTGGCCCCTCTAGTGAACGTTTGCCCCTAAACTGGTCGTTGCCCCCCACTTACTTGGGGTTGGGCAGCGGCGCGAGGGTGTCGGACGCCACACTGTCGGCCCCTCCCCCCCACTTACTTGGGGTTGGGCAGCGGCGCGAGGGTGTCGGACGCCACACTGTCGGCCCCTCCCCCCCACTTACTTGGGGTTGGGCAGCGGCGCGAGGGTGTCGGACGCCAGACTGTCGGCGTGGCCGGCTCGCAGCCCCCCTCCCCCCCACTTACTTGGGGTTGGGCAGCGGCGCGAGGGTGTCGGACGCCACACTGTCGGCCCCTCCCCCCCACTTACTTGGGGTTGGGCAGCGGCGCGAGGGTGTCGGACGCCAGACTGTCGGCGTGGCCGGCTCGCAGCCCCCCTCCCCCCCACTTACTTGGGGTTGGGCAGCGGCGCGAGGGTGTCGGACGCCACACTGTCGGCCCCTCCCCCCCACTTACTTGGGGTTGGGCAGCGGCGCGAGGGTGTCGGACGCCACACTGTCGGCCCCTCCCCCCCACTTACTTGGGGTTGGGCAGCGGCGCGAGGGTGTCGGACGCCAGACTGTCGGCGTGGCCGGCTCGCAGCCCCCCTCCCCCCCACTTACTTGGGGTTGGGCAGCGGCGCGAGGGTGTCGGACGCCACACTGTCGGCCTCTCCCCCCCACTTACTTGGGGTTGGGCAGCGGCGCGAGGGTGTCGGACGCCACACTGTCGGCCCCTCCCCCCCACTTACTTGGGGTTGGGCAGCGGCGCGAGGGTGTCGGACGCCACACTGTCGGCCCCTCCCCCCCACTTACTTGGGGTTGGGCAGCGGCGCGAGGGTGTCGGACGCCACACTGTCGGCCCCTCCCCCCCACTTACTTGGGGTTGGGCAGCGGCGCGAGGGTGTCGGACGCCACACTGTCGGCCCCTCCCCCCCACTTACTTGGGGTTGGGCAGCGGCGCGAGGGTGTCGGACGCCAGACTGTCGGCGTGGCCGGCTCGCAGCCCCCCTCCCCCCCACTTACTTGGGGTTGGGCAGCGGCGCGAGGGTGTCGGACGCCACACTGTCGGCCCCTCCCCCCCACTTACTTGGGGTTGGGCAGCGGCGCGAGGGTGTCGGACGCCAGACTGTCGGCGTGGCCGGCTCGCAGCCCCCCTCCCCCCCACTTACTTGGGGTTGGGCAGCGGCGCGAGGGTGTCGGACGCCACACTGTCGGCCCCTCCCCCCCACTTACTTGGGGTTGGGCAGCGGCGCGAGGGTGTCGGACGCCACACTGTCGGCCCCTCCCCCCCACTTACTTGGGGTTGGGCAGCGGCGCGAGGGTGTCGGACGCCACACTGTCGGCCCCTCCCCCCCACTTACTTGGGGTTGGGCAGCGGCGCGAGGGTGTCGGACGCCAGACTGTCGGCGTGGCCGGCTCGCAGCCCCCCTCCCCCCCACTTACTTGGGGTTGGGCAGCGGCGCGAGGGTGTCGGACGCCACACTGTCGGCCTCTCCCCCCCACTTACTTGGGGTTGGGCAGCGGCGCGAGGGTGTCGGACGCCACACTGTCGGCCCCTCCCCCCCACTTACTTGGGGTTGGGCAGCGGCGCGAGGGTGTCGGACGCCACACTGTCGGCCCCTCCCCCCCACTTACTTGGGGTTGGGCAGCGGCGCGAGGGTGTCGGACGCCACACTGTCGGCCCCTCCCCCCCACTTACTTGGGGTTGGGCAGCGGCGCGAGGGTGTCGGACGCCACACTGTCGGCCCCTCCCCCCCACTTACTTGGGGTTGGGCAGCGGCGCGAGGGTGTCGGACGCCACACTGTCGGCCCCTCCCCCCCACTTACTTGGGGTTGGGCAGCGGCGCGAGGGTGTCGGACGCCAGACTGTCGGCGTGGCCGGCTCGCAGCCCCCCTCCCCCCCACTTACTTGGGGTTGGGCAGCGGCGCGAGGGTGTCGGACGCCACACTGTCGGCCTCTCCCCCCCACTTACTTGGGGTTGGGCAGCGGCGCGAGGGTGTCGGACGCCACACTGTCGGCCCCTCCCCCCCACTTACTTGGGGTTGGGCAGCGGCGCGAGGGTGTCGGACGCCACACTGTCGGCCCCTCCCCCCCACTTACTTGGGGTTGGGCAGCGGCGCGAGGGTGTCGGACGCCACACTGTCGGCCCCTCCCCCCCACTTACTTGGGGTTGGGCAGCGGCGCGAGGGTGTCGGACGCCACACTGTCGGCCCCTCCCCCCCACTTACTTGGGGTTGGGCAGCGGCGCGAGGGTGTCGGACGCCACACTGTCGGCCCCTCCCCCCCACTTACTTGGGGTTGGGCAGCGGCGCGAGGGTGTCGGACGCCACACTGTCGGCCCCTCCCCCCCACTTACTTGGGGTTGGGCAGCGGCGCGAGGGTGTCGGACGCCAGACTGTCGGCGTGGCCGGCTCGCAGCCCCCCTCCCCCCCACTTACTTGGGGTTGGGCAGCGGCGCGAGGGTGTCGGACGCCACACTGTCGGCCTCTCCCCCCCACTTACTTGGGGTTGGGCAGCGGCGCGAGGGTGTCGGACGCCACACTGTCGGCCCCTCCCCCCCACTTACTTGGGGTTGGGCAGCGGCGCGAGGGTGTCGGACGCCACACTGTCGGCCCCTCCCCCCCACTTACTTGGGGTTGGGCAGCGGCGCGAGGGTGTCGGACGCCACACTGTCGGCCCCTCCCCCCCACTTACTTGGGGTTGGGCAGCGGCGCGAGGGTGTCGGACGCCACACTGTCGGCCCCTCCCCCCCACTTACTTGGGGTTGGGCAGCGGCGCGAGGGTGTCGGACGCCAGACTGTCGGCGTGGCCGGCTCGCAGCCCCCCTCCCCCCCACTTACTTGGGGTTGGGCAGCGGCGCGAGGGTGTCGGACGCCACACTGTCGGCCCCTCCCCCCCACTTACTTGGGGTTGGGCAGCGGCGCGAGGGTGTCGGACGCCAGACTGTCGGCGTGGCCGGCTCGCAGCCCCCCTCCCCCCCACTTACTTGGGGTTGGGCAGCGGCGCGAGGGTGTCGGACGCCACACTGTCGGCCCCTCCCCCCCACTTACTTGGGGTTGGGCAGCGGCGCGAGGGTGTCGGACGCCACACTGTCGGCCCCTCCCCCCCACTTACTTGGGGTTGGGCAGCGGCGCGAGGGTGTCGGACGCCACACTGTCGGCCCCTCCCCCCCACTTACTTGGGGTTGGGCAGCGGCGCGAGGGTGTCGGACGCCAGACTGTCGGCGTGGCCGGCTCGCAGCCCCCCTCCCCCCCACTTACTTGGGGTTGGGCAGCGGCGCGAGGGTGTCGGACGCCACACTGTCGGCCTCTCCCCCCCACTTACTTGGGGTTGGGCAGCGGCGCGAGGGTGTCGGACGCCACACTGTCGGCCCCTCCCCCCCACTTACTTGGGGTTGGGCAGCGGCGCGAGGGTGTCGGACGCCACACTGTCGGCCCCTCCCCCCCACTTACTTGGGGTTGGGCAGCGGCGCGAGGGTGTCGGACGCCACACTGTCGGCCCCTCCCCCCCACTTACTTGGGGTTGGGCAGCGGCGCGAGGGTGTCGGACGCCACACTGTCGGCCCCTCCCCCCCACTTACTTGGGGTTGGGCAGCGGCGCGAGGGTGTCGGACGCCAGACTGTCGGCGTGGCCGGCTCGCAGCCCCCCTCCCCCCCACTTACTTGGGGTTGGGCAGCGGCGCGAGGGTGTCGGACGCCACACTGTCGGCCCCTCCCCCCCACTTACTTGGGGTTGGGCAGCGGCGCGAGGGTGTCGGACGCCAGACTGTCGGCGTGGCCGGCTCGCAGCCCCCCTCCCCCCCACTTACTTGGGGTTGGGCAGCGGCGCGAGGGTGTCGGACGCCACACTGTCGGCCCCTCCCCCCCACTTACTTGGGGTTGGGCAGCGGCGCGAGGGTGTCGGACGCCACACTGTCGGCCCCTCCCCCCCACTTACTTGGGGTTGGGCAGCGGCGCGAGGGTGTCGGACGCCACACTGTCGGCCCCTCCCCCCCACTTACTTGGGGTTGGGCAGCGGCGCGAGGGTGTCGGACGCCAGACTGTCGGCGTGGCCGGCTCGCAGCCCCCCTCCCCCCCACTTACTTGGGGTTGGGCAGCGGCGCGAGGGTGTCGGACGCCACACTGTCGGCCCCTCCCCCCCACTTACTTGGGGTTGGGCAGCGGCGCGAGGGTGTCGGACGCCACACTGTCGGCCCCTCCCCCCCACTTACTTGGGGTTGGGCAGCGGCGCGAGGGTGTCGGACGCCACACTGTCGGCCCCTCCCCCCCACTTACTTGGGGTTGGGCAGCGGCGCGAGGGTGTCGGACGCCAGACTGTCGGCGTGGCCGGCTCGCAGCCCCCCTCCCCCCCACTTACTTGGGGTTGGGCAGCGGCGCGAGGGTGTCGGACGCCACACTGTCGGCCTCTCCCCCCCACTTACTTGGGGTTGGGCAGCGGCGCGAGGGTGTCGGACGCCACACTGTCGGCCCCTCCCCCCCACTTACTTGGGGTTGGGCAGCGGCGCGAGGGTGTCGGACGCCACACTGTCGGCCCCTCCCCCCCACTTACTTGGGGTTGGGCAGCGGCGCGAGGGTGTCGGACGCCACACTGTCGGCCCCTCCCCCCCACTTACTTGGGGTTGGGCAGCGGCGCGAGGGTGTCGGACGCCACACTGTCGGCCCCTCCCCCCCACTTACTTGGGGTTGGGCAGCGGCGCGAGGGTGTCGGACGCCACACTGTCGGCCCCTCCCCCCCACTTACTTGGGGTTGGGCAGCGGCGCGAGGGTGTCGGACGCCAGACTGTCGGCGTGGCCGGCTCGCAGCCCCCCTCCCCCCCACTTACTTGGGGTTGGGCAGCGGCGCGAGGGTGTCGGACGCCACACTGTCGGCCTCTCCCCCCCACTTACTTGGGGTTGGGCAGCGGCGCGAGGGTGTCGGACGCCACACTGTCGGCCCCTCCCCCCCACTTACTTGGGGTTGGGCAGCGGCGCGAGGGTGTCGGACGCCACACTGTCGGCCCCTCCCCCCCACTTACTTGGGGTTGGGCAGCGGCGCGAGGGTGTCGGACGCCACACTGTCGGCCCCTCCCCCCCACTTACTTGGGGTTGGGCAGCGGCGCGAGGGTGTCGGACGCCACACTGTCGGCCCCTCCCCCCCACTTACTTGGGGTTGGGCAGCGGCGCGAGGGTGTCGGACGCCACACTGTCGGCCCCTCCCCCCCACTTACTTGGGGTTGGGCAGCGGCGCGAGGGTGTCGGACGCCACACTGTCGGCCCCTCCCCCCCACTTACTTGGGGTTGGGCAGCGGCGCGAGGGTGTCGGACGCCAGACTGTCGGCGTGGCCGGCTCGCAGCCCCCCTCCCCCCCACTTACTTGGGGTTGGGCAGCGGCGCGAGGGTGTCGGACGCCACACTGTCGGCCTCTCCCCCCCACTTACTTGGGGTTGGGCAGCGGCGCGAGGGTGTCGGACGCCACACTGTCGGCCCCTCCCCCCCACTTACTTGGGGTTGGGCAGCGGCGCGAGGGTGTCGGACGCCACACTGTCGGCCCCTCCCCCCCACTTACTTGGGGTTGGGCAGCGGCGCGAGGGTGTCGGACGCCACACTGTCGGCCCCTCCCCCCCACTTACTTGGGGTTGGGCAGCGGCGCGAGGGTGTCGGACGCCACACTGTCGGCCCCTCCCCCCCACTTACTTGGGGTTGGGCAGCGGCGCGAGGGTGTCGGACGCCAGACTGTCGGCGTGGCCGGCTCGCAGCCCCCCTCCCCCCCACTTACTTGGGGTTGGGCAGCGGCGCGAGGGTGTCGGACGCCACACTGTCGGCCCCTCCCCCCCACTTACTTGGGGTTGGGCAGCGGCGCGAGGGTGTCGGACGCCAGACTGTCGGCGTGGCCGGCTCGCAGCCCCCCTCCCCCCCACTTACTTGGGGTTGGGCAGCGGCGCGAGGGTGTCGGACGCCACACTGTCGGCCCCTCCCCCCCACTTACTTGGGGTTGGGCAGCGGCGCGAGGGTGTCGGACGCCACACTGTCGGCCCCTCCCCCCCACTTACTTGGGGTTGGGCAGCGGCGCGAGGGTGTCGGACGCCACACTGTCGGCCCCTCCCCCCCACTTACTTGGGGTTGGGCAGCGGCGCGAGGGTGTCGGACGCCACACTGTCGGCCCCTCCCCCCCACTTACTTGGGGTTGGGCAGCGGCGCGAGGGTGTCGGACGCCAGACTGTCGGCGTGGCCGGCTCGCAGCCCCCCTCCCCCCCACTTACTTGGGGTTGGGCAGCGGCGCGAGGGTGTCGGACGCCACACTGTCGGCCCCTCCCCCCCACTTACTTGGGGTTGGGCAGCGGCGCGAGGGTGTCGGACGCCAGACTGTCGGCGTGGCCGGCTCGCAGCCCCCCTCCCCCCCACTTACTTGGGGTTGGGCAGCGGCGCGAGGGTGTCGGACGCCAGACTGTCGGCCTCTCCCCCCCACTTACTTGGGGTTGGGCAGCGGCGCGAGGGTGTCGGACGCCACACTGTCGGCCCCTCCCCCCCACTTACTTGGGGTTGGGCAGCGGCGCGAGGGTGTCGGACGCCACACTGTCGGCCCCTCCCCCCCACTTACTTGGGGTTGGGCAGCGGCGCGAGGGTGTCGGACGCCACACTGTCGGCCCCTCCCCCCCACTTACTTGGGGTTGGGCAGCGGCGCGAGGGTGTCGGACGCCACACTGTCGGCCCCTCCCCCCCACTTACTTGGGGTTGGGCAGCGGCGCGAGGGTGTCGGACGCCACACTGTCGGCCCCTCCCCCCCACTTACTTGGGGTTGGGCAGCGGCGCGAGGGTGTCGGACGCCACACTGTCGGCCCCTCCCCCCCACTTACTTGGGGTTGGGCAGCGGCGCGAGGGTGTCGGACGCCACACTGTCGGCCCCTCCCCCCCACTTACTTGGGGTTGGGCAGCGGCGCGAGGGTGTCGGACGCCACACTGTCGGCCCCTCCCCCCCACTTACTTGGGGTTGGGCAGCGGCGCGAGGGTGTCGGACGCCACACTGTCGGCCCCTCCCCCCCACTTACTTGGGGTTGGGCAGCGGCGCGAGGGTGTCGGACGCCACACTGTCGGCCCCTCCCCCCCACTTACTTGGGGTTGGGCAGCGGCGCGAGGGTGTCGGACGCCACACTGTCGGCCCCTCCCCCCCACTTACTTGGGGTTGGGCAGCGGCGCGAGGGTGTCGGACGCCACACTGTCGGCCCCTCCCCCCCACTTACTTGGGGTTGGGCAGCGGCGCGAGGGTGTCGGACGCCACACTGTCGGCCCCTCCCCCCCACTTACTTGGGGTTGGGCAGCGGCGCGAGGGTGTCGGACGCCACACTGTCGGCCCCTCCCCCCCACTTACTTGGGGTTGGGCAGCGGCGCGAGGGTGTCGGACGCCACACTGTCGGCCCCTCCCCCCCACTTACTTGGGGTTGGGCAGCGGCGCGAGGGTGTCGGACGCCAGACTGTCGGCGTGGCCGGCTCGCAGCCCCCCTCCCCCCCACTTACTTGGGGTTGGGCAGCGGCGCGAGGGTGTCGGACGCCACACTGTCGGCCCCTCCCCCCCACTTACTTGGGGTTGGGCAGCGGCGCGAGGGTGTCGGACGCCAGACTGTCAGCGTGGCCGGCTCGCAGCCCCCCTCCCCCCCACTTACTTGGGGTTGGGCAGCGGCGCGAGGGTGTCGGACGCCACACTGTCGGCCCCTCCCCCCCACTTACTTGGGGTTGGGCAGCGGCGCGAGGGTGTCGGACGCCACACTGTCGGCCCCTCCCCCCCACTTACTTGGGGATGGGCAGCGGCGCGAGGGTGTCGGACGCCAGACTGTCGGCGTGGCCGGCTCGCAGCCCCCCTCCCCCCCACTTACTTGGGGTTGGGCAGCGGCGCGAGGGTGTCGGACGCCACACTGTCGGCCCCTCCCCCCCACTTACTTGGGGTTGGGCAGCGGCGCGAGGGTGTCGGACGCCAGACTGTCGGCGTGGCCGGCTCGCAGCCCCCCTCCCCCCCACTTACTTGGGGTTGGGCAGCGGCGCGAGGGTGTCGGACGCCAGACTGTCGGCGTGGCCGGCTCGCAGCCCCCCTCCCCCCCACTTACTTGGGGTTGGGCAGCGGCGCGAGGGTGTCGGACGCCACACTGTCGGCCCCTCCCCCCCACTTACTTGGGGTTGGGCAGCGGCGCGAGGGTGTCGGACGCCAGACTGTCGGCGTGGCCGGCTCGCAGCCCCCCTCCCCCCCACTTACTTGGGGTTGGGCAGCGGCGCGAGGGTGTCGGACGCCAGACTGTCGGCGTCGCCGGCTCGCAGCCCCCCTCCCCCCCACTTACTTGGGGTTGGGCAGCGGCGCGAGGGTGTCGGACGCCACACTGTCGGCCCCTCCCCCCCACTTACTTGGGGTTGGGCAGCGGCGCGAGGGTGTCGGACGCCACACTGTCGGCCCCTCCCCCCCACTTACTTGGGGTTGGGCAGCGGCGCGAGGGTGTCGGACGCCAGACTGTCGGCGTCGCCGGCTCGCAGCCTCAGGGCCGCCAGCTCGGCGCAGAGCTCGCCCGCCACGTAGTAACATTGCTCCGAGAAGGTTATTTTGTTCACTGTGTGTCGGATGAAGCCAGCCTGCAGACAAATAAATGTAAACGTTAAATAATTTAATAAAAAATTACCGAAAATGTCTACCTGTTTTATTCCATCGTCACCTTTTTTTACAGTCTTCTTCTGTTTACATTCAAACAGGGTTTGAAATTATCAAGATAAATATGCTTCTTGATAATTATCGCGATAATTATCATAATAATTATCCGATAATTATCAAACAGATATTAGCCTTGCAATCCTTGTTTGATTGATATTAAATATCATTATTTACGTTTGAAGCATGTAGTTCAGTAAATAAACTATACCATTTTATAATAAACGAAATTTTTAATTTTTGGTTATAATTTCGTGACTTAATAGTTTCAAACCAAAATAATTACAATTAAATTTGAGTGGCATGTGCATATTATCCTCATCAACCTCGACTACATTAACTGGATGAGGATAGTCTACCTATATCTGTTTTAAATCTGGGGACAAAAGCGATCCCGCTAACTTTAGACCCATTTCCATTTTGCCAGCACTAAGCAAAATTTTTGAAAAGATCATTTATGATCAATTATTAGCACATTTTCTTATCAACAAACTACTTCACGAGAAACAATTTGGTTTTACTCGTGGTAGATGCACAACTGATGCGGGAATTGCACTTCTCAAACACGTCTTTGAAGCATGGGAGAGTAAACAAGATGCAATTGGTATATTTTGTGATCTCTCTAAAGCATTTGATTGTGTCAGTCACAGTACTTTATTAGATAAATTGGAACATTATGGTGTATCAAAAAATGCAGTAAGCCTTATGCAATCGTATCTGTCGGCGAGAACCCAAAAAGTTGTTGTAAATAAAACAGAATCCTATGAAGCACCCATTACCATGGGCGTGCCGCAGGGATCGATATTGGGTCCATTGCTTTTTCTTATTTATATTAATGACCTTCCTTACTATACCAAAAACTTATGTGAAATAGTACTGTTTGCTGATGATACTTCTTTAATATTTAAAGTTGATAGAGGATGTAACTGCAGTGACGATGTAAACAGCACTCTTTCCAAGGTGATGCATTGGTTTACTATTAATAATCTGAAGCTTAACTCTAGTAAAACTAAATGTGTCAAATTTTCACTTCCTAATGTGAGGCAGGTTCATATGACTATACATGTAAATGGCGAAGCAGTCGAATTTGTTGACTCAACAAAATTTTTAGGTATTACTATAGACTCGCGGTTGCAATGGGACCCTCATATCGATATTCTGTCAAGCAGAATTAGCTCTGCTGCCGTTGCAGTTAAGAAAATAAGGCTTCTGACCGACATTGAAACATCAAGATTGGTTTACTTCAGTTATTTTCATAGTATTATGACCTACGGTTTGTTGTTGTGGGGCTCAGCTGCTAATATTAATAACATATTCATCTTACAAAAAAGGGCAGGGCGCGCTATATACAACTTACGGTCTAGAGATACTCTTCGTGACCTATTTAAAGAAATTAAAATATTAACGGTTGCTTCCCAATACATCTATGAAAATATAATGTATGTAAAGAAAAATTTAGACAGCTTTGTAAAAAATTGTAATGTTCATAAACTCAATACAAGAAACAAGAACAAACTTGCTGTTCCAAGGCGCAGACTGCATAAAACCGGAAGCTCTTTTTTGTGTAGATGTATTACCTTTTATAATAAGATACCACAACAAGTCACAGAACTGCCCTTGGAAAAAATTAAAAATACTGTTAAATCCAATTTAATGAGTAAAGGTTATTACACTGTTGACGATTATTTGAAGGATAAAAAGGCATGGGCATAGCTTTTGTATTGTTAATTATTACTCTAATACCTCAGTATTGATTAGAAAAAGTCCGGGGTTCTTTCATAGGTCTAGATAAAAGTCCTTTGATTAAACTCGAATCGTGATTTTCTTTTCTAAGTATAAAATTGTGAGAAGTATCCTACCTACTTAAAAACGTACTACTGGCTTCTTGACTCGACGACTTAATATGGGTAGCTTTAGTATGTCATGCTCACTTCAAACATTTCTGCGGTGGTGTCGTGTGAGGAGGGTCGTTACGTTCCCTCAAATATGGTTGAGCGAAGCGATGGCTGGTTCATGCGTCATGCTCGTGAACGGGTGCTGCCAGTGGGAATGGGTCTGCTTCTGTCTGCTTGTATTAAGGGCGTCGTATAACTCGTATATAAAAAATCTGTTTTATATTGTCTGTATGTATGGCACTTCTTACTCAAAAAAATATAATTCTTAATAGCTTACCTTGTTTTGATTTATTTAATTGCAATATTTTTACTTTCTATAGTCAGTAGTTTAGTAAAAGACCTATGAAAAGCTTTTGGATATAAATTTTCAATTCGATGCCTTAACATAGGTAGTCTTAGTATGTCATGCTCTCTTTAATCATTTCTGCGGTGGTGTCGTATGAGGCGGGTCGTTACGTTCCCTCAAATATGGTTGAGCGAAGAGATGGCTGGTTCATGCATCATGCTCGTGAACTGGTGCTGCCAGTGGGAATGGGTCTGCTTCTGACTGCCTATCTTAACGCATATTGAATTGTATGCTTTTCTTTTATTTTTATTTATTGTAACAGCCTAGACTGAATAACAAGTTCAAACTTTGAATTTAGCTTAAAATCTGTAAATTGATTAAGAAATTTGAAACTCATTAAGAAATGAGCTAATTCAATAATGTTATTTATTTGTTAATCTTTGTTAATATAAAGTCTGGAAACGATATACATATTTGTAAATATCGTTCCATCTGATAAAGCTGACAAGTTTTTTGCGCCCATTTTTCTTGTCAGTTAAAAGACGTCATAATGGGTGGTAGGGTAAAAGAATTGACGATTTAAAAATGCTTATTATGTGAGCTTATTTAAATAAAATATATTTCACTTTCACTTTCTGAAGAATGAAGAAACATTTGTGATTAAACTTATCAAAGATAATTATCAACCCATATTTATCTTGATAATTATCAAAGATAATTATCAATGATAATTATCATTTCAAACCCTGCATTCAAATCATTCATGTTCACTCCAATTCACATTTACATTCATCCCCTGTTCATATCACGTCGTCCCTATTAAAATACCTTGAGCATATGTGAGATGTATTTCCTGTCCGTGATATCGGCGACATTACGGTCGACGGCACGCTGAGCTTATACGACAGCGTAATGATATTCTATTAATTTTATACCTAAATGCAAACCAATTAAGGTTCTAAATAAATTACAGATTTTTGACAGTTTTGTATAACCTCATGTGCTGCTGACTGTACATCGACCCAGTCTACCACGTCTGTGCCTATGAAAGCATTCAGTATCGTTATCAAACGTACCCATATGACCCCACATTACCCGTTTGACCCCAAATTATTCGTTTGACGCCATATTACCCTTTGACCCCACATGTATGATCCCACCTGTATCTTGACCCTATAAGCATGTTTGCAATCAAGTACCAATATGACCCCGCCTGTACCCGTTTGGCTCCACCTATACCATCTTGACCCCATATGTACCCGTTCTTAACTTGTTCACGTACCTTCAGCATATGCGAGGCGTACTTCCTTGCGTCAACAACAACCCCCCACCCGTGACCCCAGCACCCAGTCTACCACGTCTGCTCCAATGAACGCATTCGGTATCGTTATCAAATGTATCCTAATGACCTTAAATAACCCGTTTGATCCCACATGTGCCCTTTGACTCCACCTACACCCTCTTGACTAGTGATGTACAAAACTCGAGTCGCCGAGTTCTACTTTTGAAGACTCGACTCGGATTGGCAGGACTCGGTGAGCTCAGTAGGCTCGTAAGCCCGAGCCTAGCCGAAAAACGAGCTCTCTGAGCCATGCCTTTTCAAGAAAGAGTTTCAAGCCTTCAAAAGAGCTCGAACCTATTAAAAGAGCTCGAGCCTTCAACAAAGCTCGAGTCTTAAAATGAACGTGAGCCTCATTAAAAGCTTAGAGTTCATGTTTATGACTTTAAGGGGCGCTTACGCCGCGAGCGCGAGAGAAAATTAGGTATCGAAGCGCTACCCACACAGCGATCGACGCACTTGCGCGGTTCACGCACACATCTACGCTTTAACAGTGGTCCGCTTGCGCTCAAATTTCAATCTAACCAAACCCTGAACATCGTACCTGTAGTACCTAAATTACTTAAGATCTTGTTGTATGGTCTGTGCTTAAAATGCATAATATATTTTTATGGTGATTGAATGAATCTTATTTTTTTCACACATAAAATAGGATTATTCATGATCGTGAACAATCGAAATATTTAGTTCAATCAAGGATACAATAAAACAATAAGTAACTTATATTCATGCCTGTATAATTACATAATACACAATGCGACTCTAGATAAATTTTTACAATTATGTTTTTTTCTGCAGCATACAAATTAATCAAGATGAAGATGAATTAATTTCTTCTCAAATAAGAACAAATTAAAATATGTATGATACAAACCTATCGGTAAAGAAATGTTTTAAGATATAGGTACCTACATGTTGTTTAAACAAAATATGAGATTGACTACAATAAAAAAAATAAGAAAACAAATTGACATTATTGTGTATTAATTCGATTTCGACCTAATAGTCCAAACAATAAAGTAGTTGTAGAGTGCGTGAGCGGGAACACGTAGTGTACCAGTATTGTTGCTTGGTCTGTGGCGCAGGGCTTGGAAACTGGTAATTTTTTTAAACCGGTTTGACGAAATTATAGATGTTTTTGAAAAAGGTTCTGTTCCTCTAACCGGTTTTTAAACCGGTTTGGAAAAATATGGGTATTTTTCATTAACCGGTTTTATTTTTCGGCCAGGACAACGAAATTAAGTTAGTGAAATCTGCGCCGTGGTCTCGAACCTACCGATTTTTGGTATTTCTACCGAGCCACTCCTATCGTAATACCAAAATGTAAGGGTCAATTCAAGCTGGGCGTGAAGTGAAGCGAAGCGCGCGCATTGGTACTATTTTGACAAAAAAACGGGAAGGCAATGTTAAAAATACCTATTAAAAATTCCAAGATGGCGGCCAACTTTTTTGTTTTTGGGCCGATATCGATGAAACTCGGTTTTTGGTACTGTTTCGAAAATAAAACAGCAACGCAAGAATAAATATTGAAAAAAAATCCAAGATGGCGGCCAACTTTTTTGTTTTTGGGCCGATTTCGATGAAACTCGGTTTTTGGTACTATTTCGAAAATAAAACAGCAACGCAAGAATAAAAATTAAAAACAAATCCAAGATGGCGGCCAACTTTTTTATTCTTGGGCCGATTTCAATGAATCTCGGTTTTTGGTACTATTTCGACAATAAAACAGCAACGCAATAATAAAAATATAAAAAATCCAAGATGGCGGCCAACTTTTTTGTTTTTGGGCCGATTTCAATGAAACTCGGTTTTTAGTACTATTTCGAAAATAAAACAGCAACGCAAGAATAAAAATTGAAAAAATCCAAGATGGCGGCCAACTTTTTTTGTTAGTGGGCCGATTTCGATGAAACTCGGTTTTTGGTACTATTTCGAAAATAAAACTGCAACTCAAGAATAAAAATTGAAAAAAATCAAAGATGGCGGCCAACTTTTTTGTTTTTGGGTCGATTTTGATGAAACTCGGTTTTTGTTAGTATTTCGAAAATAAAACAGCAACGCAAGAATAAAAATTGAAAAAAATCCAACATGGCGGCCAACTTTTTTGTTCTTTGGCCGATTTCGATGAAACTCGGTTTTCGGTACTTCTTCGAAAATAAAACAGCAACGCAAGAATAAAAATTGAAAAAAAAAACAAGATGGCGGCCAACTTTTTTGTTCTCGGGCCGATTTCGATGAAACTCGGTTTTTGGTACTATTTCGAAAATAAAACAGCAACGCAAGAATAAAAATTAAAAACAAATCCAAGATGGCGGCCAACTTTTTTATTCTTGGGCCGATTTCAATGAATCTCGGTTTTTGGTACTATTTCGACAATAAAACAGCAACGCAATAATAAAAATATAAAAAATCCAAGATGGCGGCCAACTTTTTTGTTTTTGGGCCGATTTCAATGAAACTCGGTTTTTAGTACTATTTCGAAAATAAAACAGCAACGCAAGAATAAAAATTGAAAAAATCCAAGATGGCGGCCAACTTTTTTTGTTAGTGGGCCGATTTCGATGAAACTCGGTTTTTGGTACTATTTCGAAAATAAAACAGCAACGCAAGAATAAAAATTGAAAAAAATCCAAGATGGTGGTCAACTTTTTTGTTCTTGGGCTGATTTCGATGAAACTCGGTTTTTGGTACTATTTCGAAAATAAAACAGCAACGCAAGAATAAAAATTGAAAAAAAATCCAAGATGGCGGCCAACTTTTTTGGTTTTGGGCCGATTTCGATGAAACTCGGTTTTTGGTACTATTTCGACAAGAAAATAGCAACGCAATAATAAATTTATATAAAATCCAAGATGGCGGCCAACTTTTTTGTTTTTGGACCGATTTCAATGAAACTCGGTTTTTAGTACTATTTCGACAAGAAAGCAACGCAATAAGTAATAAAAATATAAAAAATATAAAAAAATCCACGATGGCGGTCGACATTTCTGTTTTTGGGCTGATTTCAATGAAACTCTGATTTTGGTACAGTCAGCGCCAAATTGATATAAGCGTTTAGAGTACTCAAAATGATCGAAATTTGAAATCGAAATTTGAATCGAAATTAGTATGGGGATTTCGGCCGAAAAAATAGAGAAGTTTAACCATTATTTTATACAAAATAAAAGTATATCTAAGGGAAAAAAATCATTGTAGGTACTGCACAGTACCTTAAAGTGTATTTTGATTTAAAATTCAATGCGTTTCCGCTATTATTTACGCCAAAGATATGGCCCGCGACAAGCGCTTTTTAGGCGTTTTTAGTGATTTTCTGTTTTTTTTTTACAATCATCTGTAAGGTTTATAGACAATTTTATGTTTGTAGCAACTAGAGAAACTCTTTAGCTTGTCGTATGATTTTTTTGGTGACTACGAGTTTATGTTTTTTATATAAAAAAATGGCCCGCGCAAACCCTGTTTTCCTATTACGGCCCCTTAATATCTCCGTAAATAATAATATTTACAATATTATTAATTACGGGGATATTAAAGCCGAGCCTATCGAGCTCACAGAGCCCTGAAAATCTGACTCTAGTCTTCAAAATTAGAACTCAAAAAGATGAATGTCTTATGTTATAAAGAGCATCGTAGATGCTTAATCTATTGTGCTTTAGCTCTACTTATCCTCATTCATCAGCAGCCCATCACAACTAGTGCGCCAAAAAAGACTCGAGTCGTGAAAAAGCCTCGAGATCGACTGAGCTCTCCAAAAAGGCTCGAGTCTTGAAAATGGCTCGAAGTCGGCCGAGCTCTGAAAAAGGCTCGAGCGCTAAAAAAGACTCCCGAGTCGTCAAGCTTCGTACAAACGAGGCAAGCCCTGTAAAACGACTCCGAGCTCTGGACAAAAGGACTCGGAGGACTCGAGTCTTGTACATCACTACTCTTGACCCCACATGCATGTTCGCCATCAAGTACCCATATGAACCCACCTGTACACTTTTGACCCCACGTGTACCCGTTTGGCCCCACCCGTTTGACCCCGCATTGTTCACGTACCTTGAGCATATGCGAGGCGTATTTCCTGGCGTCCCTCCGGTCCGTGATCCCAGCGACATGCTGCAGCACCCAGTCTACCACGTCTGCACCGATGAATGCATTCGGTATCGTTATCTTGAGCCACATGCGATCGCGGATCTCTAGACCTGAGAAGAAATTAGAAATAAAAATAAAAGCAAACCTTCAATAAAATAAAACACTTTTAACGGATACAGATTCCGGCAAACACTTTCACAATTTTTTATTTATTTATTTAAACTTTATTGCTAAAAAAATACAGCAAAAACACAGTGTTTGGCGTGGAACTATGCACGTCCTACAACATAACGCGGCGCTATAGCGCGACGTTAAACGCGTTCTGTTTGTATGTACCTTAAAAACTAGAATGAAATGAAGCTTATAGTAATAAATTATGCCACAGTCTATCAGGTGGACGACGACCAAACGTAGCGAGCAAGGTTTACTACATTGCGACCAAGCCGACGAAGTGCTAAAACTGACCTGCTGAATGTACCAGGCGCGGTCCGAAGGGGGGGGTCACGGGGGACATGACCCCCCCCCCCCCAAAACCGTACACGTCAAATAGAAAAATCTTCTATACAGTACCGACAGTAGGGCGGTACAAGCGGTGCGACTGCACTGGGCGCCCTCGTGTGTGGGGCGCTGAAAACGCCCGACCACCGGTCGACTATCAATCGTACTGTTGCCTGGTGACGAGCGACGACGCGACGAATGTAACTGACTAAAAATCGCATTGCGTGGCCATTTTTTACTATAAACAAAGCAAGTTTAGTCGATGAATATGACTAAATATCGCGCTGCGTGGGGATTCTTTTTTTCAACTGTAATAAGCAAAATTAGAAGATTAGCAGATGAAACTGAGTAAAAACTACGCTGCGCGGCTGTTTTTTACTATAAACAAGCAAGGTTACAAGATTAGTAGTTGAAACTGACTAAAAGTCGCGCTGCGCGGCCGTTTTTGTACTATAAACAAGCAAAATTACAAGATTAGTAGATGAAACTGACTAAAAATCGCGCTGTGTGTCGGTTTCTTTTTACAGCAATAAGCAACATTAGAAGATTAGCAGATGAAACTGACTAAAAATCGCGCTGCGCGGCCGTTTTTTTTTGCTATAAACAAGCAAGATTACATGATTAGTAGGTGAAACTGACTAAAAAAACGCGCTGTGCGGCCGTTTTTTGACTAACAGACAAATTTGAAAATCTTGAAATCGCATATGGGGGGCGCACGCACCGTAGAAATGTCGGCCAGGGCACTGGTAGTGCTAAAACCGGCACTGCTTCTTTAAATTTACAAAATAAAAAAAACAATTGTATTATTATTTATTAGTGACCCCCTCCAAAATTTGAGGCTGCGACCGCACCTGGAATGTACGTGTAGGTAAAGTAAGTATCGACATTTAACTTACGGGATTTCATACTATCGGTTATTTGATAATCGATCTTCCAAGTTTCGGTCTATCGGATATCGATATTTAGGATTTTTGGTACCTATTTTGAAAATAGGTGTTTTATGCGTTGATATTTCGGTACAATGTGTTATGAATTTTCGGCATTGTAATACATACTCAATGAATTATTATAAAACTCACCAGAGTCCGGGCGCAGCATAGCCCTAAACACCACGCCCGCGGGCGCCGTGCTGGCGTCGGACCCCGCGCGTTCCGACACGGACGACACGGGGGGCGCCCACAGAGAGGAGGGCGGAGGGGGGGCCATCATCATCATATCAACCGCACGACACCCACTGCTGAGTATAGGCCTCCCCCAAGGATCTCCACGACGATCGTCTTGCTTGGCCCACATCCAGCAGCGCACCGCGACCTTCACCCTCACGTCGGTCCGCCTTGTTGGGGGCCTACCCACGGAGCGTCGTCCGGTGCGCGCGAGCCATTCTAGAACCGCCCCGCCCCAACCAACATCGGTTCTTCTCGCTATGTGTCCCGCCCATTGCCACTTCAGCTGAGCAATCCTTCGAGCAATGTCGGTTACTTAAGTTCTGCGGATCACCTCATTTCTTTTATTCCTCATTCGATCACGCAGGGAAACGCAGAGCATGGCTCTCTCCATTGCACGCTGGGTGACCTTGAGACCCTATATAGAATTTACCGGAATCTGGGCGCAGCATAGCTCTAACCAGTAACGCCATGTCCATGTGTACAGATAGGACTTCTCGGATTCTTCTAGGATGCTCGCTAGTGGTAGTGAGGGGTGTAGGATGCTCGCTAGTGGTAGTGAGGGGTGTAGGATGCTCGCTAGTGGTAGTGAGGGGTGTAGGATGCTCGCTAGTGGTAGTAAAACTCACCGGAATCCGGGCGCAGCATAGCCCTAACCACCAGCGCCATGTCCATGTGCACAGATAGGCCTTCGCCCCCCGCGGGCGCCGTGCTGGCGTCGGACGCCGCGCGCTCCGACACGGACGACACGGGGAGGGCGGATAAAGAGGGGGGCGGAGGCGGGTACGCCTCGCGGAGGGCTTGGGTGTGGGCTACCCATGCACCTGGTAAGGAAAAACTAGTTAGGGGCTGTCTCCACGACCGAGAGAATCGCGCCGATGTTATGTATCCAAACGACAATCGCCGCGATAACATCGCCATGTGCCGCGCGAAAGAATTGATTTTAAGCTTTAACAAAAAAGTCTTGAAAACCTCTGTGGTTGAGTGATTTGCACGCCAGTTTTTAAGGCGTCACCATCTCTTGAGGTTCTTGGGTTCGATCCCTGGCTGGGTTTAGGTAGAAAATAAACTTTTCCATATTGTGCCACCATTGTCTCTGACTTCCAAAACACAAGTGCTTAAGCTACTTACTTTGGAATCGGCAAATAAAAAATTATATAAATTATATTAACATAAACACTAAAATAAAATCTTAAAAGGGTCATAATTATATCAATACACCCGAAATAATACATAATATCCTCATATCTAATAGACTACAGGCCCGTCCAAAAAATGGATGGGTCATATGAACCACCAGGTGACGTATATAGGACGATATAAGAGCATAAAATAATAAGATTCAGCACTATGCCGTCACTTGTAAGCTGTCCAACTGAGTGCTGGTGAGAATCCAAATGCCTTGCCCGCTAAATTTGAATTTAGTCCTGTACTGTGTGTTCTGGATTTCGGGGGGGGATAAATCCCAACTATCCCCCCCCTTGGATACGTGCCTGGCAGGTAGAGTGAGTACATTTTGGTCATATATTTTTGTATGGCATTTTTACCATCGATAGATCCATGAAAAATAATAAGAAAGTGCGCAGAGGCGTAAAAAAATGGTGCGCCACAAAGTTGTAAATAACAATTATGTTTTAAATTAAAATCAATAACTCATAGGTTAAATCATAGGTTGTATTTATATTTCTTTAGTTTCAAAAATATTTTTTTTATGGTCACTAAAGTTAGTTTACCTGGGTCAATAGGCCTGACTGGCTCTGTTCTAGGTATGGTGAAGTATCCCTTAGGGTTTGGATCCCAGCACTTGGCCACCACCAACTTGATGGGGCCTGGCTTCTGAACAACTTCTCTGAGGACACGAACTGCTTCATCGTTCGTCATGTCTTCGAAATTCACATCGTTCACCTGTAAGAAGGGAAAAAGATATTGGGCAAGCTGTGGCTTTATATCTCTCAATTGTACACTAATGAAAATATTGCCAAAAATCTTTATCTAAATAATGACGACCTGTCACAAAATTTCAGCAATATTTGTACTCTCTGAAAAATGTACAATAAAAGTATGTAGTTTGTTTTTCATTCTTCTTACTCTAAAATAGAGGACAACACTCTATTTTAGAGTACACAAGAAGCTTATACCTCTCTCCAATGGAGATTGCACGGCCAGTGTCATAGTGAAGATAGAAAAAATGTCCTTGAGTGACGTAACGGCTTATTGCAACCTCTTTCTTTAGTGGTACAATATGTGTTCGTTGTTCGTTCGTTCGTGAGAAACGAAAACGTATTGTAAAACGAAAAGAAAGAGATATCAATACGCCGTGACGTCACTAAAGAGTCTTTTTTCAATATTCACTATGATACTAGGCGTGCAAACTCCATTGTGGGTATAAGCTTCTTGAGAGTACAGGTAGCAACCCTAGTAATAGGTAAATTGAAAATTCGAACTATTCAACTATTTTCAATCTATTATTTATAACCATAGTCTAATACATTGTTTTTAAAATAATTATGTAGTCATCATACCAAGTTTTAAGTACAAAATCTACAAATCAAAATAATATTTAAAACCAGAGATAAGGAGAAAGTTACAATCCATTTACATGAATAAATAAATTTTGATCAAGAAGCTTATACCTCCCTCCAATGTAGATTGCACGGCCAGTGTCATAGTGAAGATAGAAAAAATGTCCTTGAATGACGTGACGGCTTATTGCAACCTCTTTCTTTAGTGTTACAATACGTGTTCGTTGTTCGTCGTTCGTTCGTTCGTGAGAAACGAAAACGTATTGTAAAACGAAAAGAAAGAGATAGCAATACGCCGTGACGTCACTAAAGAGTCTTTTTTCAATCTTCACTATGATACTAGGCGTGCAATCTCCATTGTGGGTATAAGCTTCTTGATTTTGATACAACATCCATCTTTATCAGCTATGAATGACAAACAGTGTTACTAAATTGATTGATTATACAAAACTGTTTGACAAATGTATTTATTTAAATGTTCTTATTTGTGATGTTATAAGGGTCAATTTTGTGGGGTAAAATGTTTCTGTAGGTATTAAAAAGGGAATTTACTCGACCTGATTGGGTTTAAGTTTAGTCACCAACCAAACAGTAAAGGTCAAAATACTGGGTTTTTTACACAACAGTCATGAATACGAGACATGTTATGATTAGACAGTGTAGATACTCCAAGGGTCCATACTCCGTACCAAGCGCTTTGCCGATACATTTTTTTATGCAAACTGTCGTGTTCCCTGATAGTTACAAACTTGGTTTCTTCAAGGCAAGAGTGAATAGGCATTTCCTGGGCAAGCGTGCTACACCTTAGATCACATCCTGTTTATGAAACAAGTTGGTGAAAAAAAGATATTTGTCTTCAAATCAAGACAATGGCGGGCATCAAAATAAACTGTCTTTAACTATTGATATGCAAATAGTAAAATTAAATATTTAAACTTTTACAAAGAAATATTGATTGAAATGAAACCATTAACTATTGAATTATTGTTTTACAGTTGATGAGCTGTTGATAATTTATTATTTAGCAAAAATAATCAGGATTTCAAAAAGTGGGGTCCACGGACCATATAGGTTTCTTTAGTTTTGTCCAATTTACCCGAAACAATCATAAAACATTTACAATATCATAAAACGAGAACATAACATAAGTCTTTTTACGTTGCTCACCCTTTGGGTCACTCCAACCAGCACATAGGTATTAATGAACAGTTACCTGCAAGATCATGTCACCGGGTTCTATCCTGCCATCCAAAGCTACTGCGCCACCTTTCATAATACTTCCCACATAAATTCCACCATCACCTCCCTTGTTTGACTGTCCAACTATCGAAATACCGAGGAAATTCACTGTGTCCATGTTTAACGTCACCGTTATAATATGCATCGACATCGTAGAGTCAGTTATAGAGGAATATGAAGAAGTTCTAGACATTATCTGTGGTCTTTTGCGTCTTCTTTGCGGCCGTTTGCGGTTACTGACTTGTAAGTGAGATACACTACTGCATTCTGTTAATGCCCTGTCCACAGAAGCATTAGTATGCCGCCCTGTAGTCGTCGTGATCTCAGATTGGCTGTCGAATAGACTGGTCGAGTCTAAATCCGAACTCAAGACTGAGGCTGTTTCGTATTCTAGGCCATGGTTTCCATATTTGGAATGCCCATTTATTCTGAGCCCTCTGTACTTGTATTTGTCGCACGAAGCCCTGTGACCGGGCCTAGAACTGATCGTACTGTCCGTATCAGTACAAGTATCCCTAGTAAGCGGGGCTGTCGGAGCCCCATGGATGTTTTGTTTCCCTTTGCCAGCATTGCTGTCTGTACACTGGGACGCCCCGTCAGAGGGGTTGGAACCCTCAGCAGACACTAACCACGACACTACACGACCGTTAAAACAAGGCAGGTGCGCGTTATCATCAACAATTTCTTCCTTCACAACACCAAAGTCATCGTCCATTGATTTGAAGAAAAATTTGTAATTTGGTCTGTTCAATTGGTTCTTGAAGTCCAACAACGTCACCTTCTCGGGCGATATTGGGATTTTAACTAGGTACGGCGTTTCTTCATCGTCTATGTAATAAATGACTTTCGTTTCCTCCATTTTCAATGCATTTATTTATTCTGGAATAACAACACCCTACGATCTATAAATATCAGCGGCCATCACAAAAATGGCGATAAACAGGTTCCTTGATCTGACAGTACGTGGCGCCACAGGCGCGTGTTGTTTTTAAACATGTTCGGATACATCATCTCCAACTACGGTATCGTGTGTGAGAGCTTTAAAATTATCAATTTTATTTTATCTGTGGTAATTGTCATTTGACATTGACAGTTCATGACAGTTGAGTTGAAAAATGATGGCCGTTGTTGTTTGTTATGATTTGAATTTTTAAAGGCTCTTGATTGAAACTTATTTTCAATTCATATTTTGAGTAAATAAGTTAAAATTAAATTAAAATGGGGTCAGAAGCAAAAGAACCTTGGCTCGCACCCGTTTTAGATCAACTAGATTCGTTTTGTAAGCGCGTAGACGGTAAGAAATTCTGCAATAAGTTTTGCAGTCCTTTCTGTTTATGGCTATTAATTACTTTGGCTACTTTACAGATAAGATAGAAATGGAACAGCAACAACTAAAAGCCTGTAAGAAGAAGACTGAGCTAGAAACTAAACTAGCGCAAGAAATGAAATTAAACGTAAGTATTTACACTTGTTAATTTCTGTCTCTGATGTGATTAATAATAAATTGTAATAAAAGAGTCAGGCAATGCTTATATAAAATACAACTAAAATAAGTTAATATAATAAAACAAGGTAGGTACACACGACGGCACCTCAGGCTGTACATGTTGACCTTGTGACTGCCTTTATGCCCTATGTAATAAAAGCTGTTTTCGCAGTTTAACTGTATAACCTGTGCTGTCGTGTGTACAAAAATTTTGAATAGGCCCTGTCTTATCTACTTCCTCCATGAAGTCATGAGTTTGACTAATGATATAAAAACGGTTTATAAAGTTAACCTGTCGACACCTGGAAAATGAGACAATAGATTTTCTATTGTTGTCTGGACGCCGGTGTCCACGTGGGTATCGATGAATTAAGTAGATTCATGTAAATTAATAAAAAGTCATGTAGAATTGACTGCTAAATGTTATTTTGAAAAGTCATCGCTACACTGCTAAAAGATGCATGGTATAGCATTCTGAGACAGATGAAGTTATTTCGTAGATTTTGTTTGCTAAGAGCAACGAATCGCAATCAAAATGCATTATAATAATTAAAAGGCCTTTACCCAGCAGTGGGTGTCGTGCGGCTGATATGATGATAATAATTTTGTAATGTATGTGGTGTGACAGAAAAAAAATCCTTCTTTGCTTGTAACTATAAAGTTGCACAACCAATTGTGACGTAAGCTTGTGTTTCTCCAGGAATGCCAGACCTTATTTTCTTAGACCTTAGTAATATTATGCTCTTTTTGGTATTGTTTATCCCAAGAACTTTAAATATTCCTTCAAGTCCCGGAAAATGAGACAATAGATTTTCCATTATTGTGCGGCTTGATTGGGCCTCTCGGGCGTTGACTGATTAAGAACTTAAGGTTCTCGGTTTTTTTTATCTATATTTGTATTGTATTTGCCTTTTATAAGCTTCTTTTTTACAAGTATGTTCTCTTTCCTTTTTTTAACGATATTTTCAATACATCTTTCTCTATCTGCCGATAGATTTGATATCACACTGTGTATTCACAGCATGAGCTAACCGAGCAGTTGGCTGAACTATCACGCCGCGGTAGTGAGCTGGATCGGGTCTGTGCAGCTATCGAGTCCCGGCTCACCATCGCTGACAGTGACCAGAACAGACTTGACAATGCTAAGTAAGATTTCAAGTTCAGGATTTATGATTGGGACCCTTAATTTAAGTTTCAAAGTTTTGTTGTAACCTCAGTGATGACTATAATGAGGATTCCGGATCTGGGAGTAGTGCGCTTCCACCTTCGGCCTTATCGTCACTTAACATCACGCGAGGTCTACCCCAGAAAAAACCTGATAATTTTTCTATTGCCTTTCAAAACTCCATCCAATGCGACTAGCTTTTATTATAGCTTATAGCTTTTATTCATCTTAATATGTAAGAAAACTCATACAATAACTGAATCCCAATTGTCTATGCTTTCAGAGAAACATACCAGTTGGCTAAAGAGTTGACGGGCGTCAGATTTGACTTCAGTGCACCACCAGATGTCTGCAAGGGCTGTATCCTTTTTGCTAACATCTTAATATATAAAATCGTAAACTGAATGACTGAATGACTGACTGACTGACTGACTGATCTATCAACGCACAGCCCAAACCGCTGGACCTAGAGACTTGAAATTTTGCACACAGATACTTTATATAGTGTAGGCATCCACTAAGGAAGGATTTTTGAAAATTCCATCCCTAAGGGGATGAAATAAGGGATGAAAGTTTGTATGAAAGTCCCCCAGTTTTGAAGCTAGAATCTTCAAACTTTGTGTTTAGGCTAACGATTGAAAATAAATAAATACGGGTCTCAGCGTTTTTCAAAATTCTACCCCCGAAGGGGTCAAAAGGGGGATGAAGTTGTGTATCCTTTATTTTCGAAGTGAAAATTACTAAATTTATAATTTAGGCTTATGGATAAAAATCTAACGCAACGTATATTGTTTTTGTTATTATTTCAACCCCTATGGGGATGAAATGGCGATGAGAAGGGATAAAAAACCTAAAAATAGATATGGATATCGTTATCGGGGTTTTGCTGGGATGACGATTGCAAAAATGTCATTTATTTTGAAGTCCAACACGGTGGAAATGATTTTAGCCCTAAAGGGGTGAAAATGGGGTTCAAATTTTGTATGGAAAAATAATATAAAATAGACATTAGAACTTTAAACTTCGTAGGAGCACGTCTAAAACTAAATAGGCAAACATATATTTTGTGATTTTGAAAATCAACCCCTTAGGAGCTTAATGGGGTGAGTAAACATAAAAATCGATATGGATGTCGTTTTCGAGGTTTTATGGGATGGTGATTGCGAAAATGAGATTTATTTTGAAGTCCAACACGGTGAACATGTTTTAACCCCTAAAAAGGTGAAAATTAAGTTAAATTTTGTATGGAAAAATAATATAAAAAATAGACTAGCAACTTTAAACTTCGTAGGAGTATATATACAAATAAATAGGCAAACATATATTTTGTAATTATGAAAATCAACCCCTTAGGTAAATGGCGATGAGTAAACATAAAAATCGATATGGATATCGTTCGTGAGGTTTTGTGGGATAGTGATTGCAAAAATGAGTTTTATTTTGAAGTTCAACACGGTTGAAATGATTTAACCCCTAAAAGGGTGAAAATGGGGTTCAAATTTTGAATGAAAAAAGAATATAAAATAGATATTACAACTTTAAAATTCGTAGGAGCATTTCTAAAAATAATAGGCAAACACATATTTTGTTATTTTGAAAATCATCCCTTAGGGATGGGGTAAGTAAAGATGATAATCGATGTGGATGTCGTTCTTGAGGTTTCATGGGATGGTGATTGCAAAAATGACATTTATTTTGAAGTCCTACACGGTGGACCGGGACCGGGAACGGGAACGGGATCGGGATCGGGAGCGGGAGCGGGAACGGGAACGGGAAGCCTCGTGCGAGGTCCGCCACACGCGGCAAATGTTTTTCCTCGCGAGGTAGCGCGCTTGGTGGAGATCCGCCTAATCGCCTAAAAATGGCTGGTTGGATCCTGGTTGAAGGTTCCTTAAGGATTTTCTCTAATATCCACGCGGACGAAGTCACGGGCAGAAGCTAGTGTTTTATAATCGAGTTATATTATAATAACAACAATACCTTCTTTAGCTGACATTAAGGATCTCTTTTCTTTATTAAGGTATATAAAAGACTACAGTATTGCTTTATGCTTGTAGCACACATATAGCACAGTGTGCTTAGTGCTTACATATGTTAAAGTTACAAGTTCAAAGGGAGATCATATCTGAAAATCAACCGTAGCTGGACCAGAACTCGATCGACCAAGTCTCGCCTTTTGTTTGACACATCTTTTTTTCTTCTTTTTGAGTTTTAGCTGTAATTTTTTAGATTGCGCTAGCGTACCTATTTGTACAGTACGAGGCAAATATCTTGACACTTTTTCGACGGAGTTGGGATAAGTTCGCGCATGTGCACTTGTGAGCGACCAATAGCGCGCGCCCCTCTCCCGCCGCCCGCGCCCCTCACCGCTACGCATACACAGAATACGCGTTCTGTGCAATGCCCACCCGATTTCAAGATGTTTGCCTCGTTCTGTAACTATGGCCACAGAATATATAAATTAGAACTTAACGTATGACATCCCTCGTGCGCTGGCTCGACTGAGTCAGCCGCGAGCAGTAGATTAATATAACAGTTTAAGCGCGGAGTGAGACCCTAATGGGCCTCCCATACCCTGTTAAGGCTGCCTGTCCATTGACGCGGAGCGGAGATTGTAGTGTGCGTTACCCCAGCAAAAAGTTGTGCTTTAGAGAGATGAGACCTTATCAGATAATTAGTGTGTCATGAGGAGAAATTTGTTTACTAATAGCAAAATTTGTGTGAGTTGTAGTTTTTAAGATATATGAGAAAAACAGATTTTGCTGGGGTCACGTTTTAAACATTACCCTGGCAAAAAAAGTTGTTTCAGCCTGGAACCAAATACATGAATAGATAGCTTTTGTTGCATAGTAAATGTTAGCAAATAGCAAAAATTGTGTGTGTTATGGTTCTCGAGTTATTTAAGTTTTTGCTGGGGTAACGTTTTGGGTTTTCCCAGATCTCGAAAACGGTTCAACGCAGAAGTTTGAAAAAAATACCACTAAGAGACCTTAATTTGTTTAAATTTGTTTAATTGTTAGTTTTTGATTTGGTTGTCGCAAACCAACGTAATTAAATGGTTTCGAAAAACAGAAAAAACGAATTTACAAGTAACCTAGTACACTTATAATTAAATAAACAGCTGTTAAAAATAGCCGTGGTAGACACTTATTACATCAAGAATTTAAGGCTTTGTAACTTTACACGATATAAAGATATAAACAAATTTAATAAATTTTAGACCGGTCGTACTTTAGCGATCGAATACACAGTTTCCATAACATTAAGACACATGGCATACATTAAACAAATTTAAGTAATTCATTAACATTACTTCCTGTTAATTTCAGCTTTCAATTACGCCTATCATGAAAGTTTTAACAAAAACAAGATTACGACAGCAATTCTTGAATAAGCCGACCAAATTGTAAAGGTCACTAAAAAGCGACCACGCCATACATAAGCGTAACCATCTTAAATGAACGGGATGTTATGGATCTTTTGTTAGTACAGTTGCGTACAAAACTTTGCTGGTCAGATTATCTTTAAATATATAATGTACGTTAGTCTCGCGAAAACTCAAGATTGGCTTGGCCGATTTTGGTTTTAAAATGTTTGTCGTATTCCAGGGGAAGGTTTTAATGGTGAGAAATATATATGGAAAAAATGCGAGGTAGTTTCCGTAAAAACTGTTCCTAGGTAGGAACAGTTTTTATGGGTAAATGTTTTTACCTGTATAGTGGTCACTGGATTGACATGAGTAGGTTTGGTATTAAAATAAAATATTTGGTTTGATCAAACAGAAGCAACAAATTACGATAAATGTATATATTGATACTGACAAATAAATCACACTATAAATTGCTTAGCGAGATTATTTCCTACTTAGGTTTAGATTATTATTTACCTTTATTTATCTAATGTTGAGTGCCTTCAAACTTTTAACTTTCGTGAATCATTTCTTTTTTTTAAAATACTATTAATCGCGTAAGTGTATTATTTGATATTAATAAACACGATATTAATTTATAAAATAGAAAACTAGTAGAATCTTAAGCTATATGAATAACATTTTTCTTCATAACTGTACAAAACATCGGATACTAAGCTGCTAATTTGCGAAGATAACTCGTACGTATGGTGCGGTCGCTTTTTAGTGACCTTTACAATTTGGTCGGCTTATTCAAGAATTGCTGTCGTAATCTTGTTTTTGTTAAAACTTTCATGATAGGCGTAATTGAAAGCTGAAATTAACAGGAAGTAATGTTAATGAATTACTTAAATTTGTTTAATGTATGCCATGTGTCTTAATGTCATGGAAACTGTGTATTCGATCGCTAAATTACGACCGGCCTGAAATTTATTAAATTTGTTTATATCTTTATATCGTGTAAAGTTACAAAGCCTAAAATTCTTGATGTAATAAGTGTCTACCACGGCTATTTTTAACAGCTGTTTATTTGATTATAAGTGTACTAGGTTACTTGTAAATTCGTTTTTTCTGTTTTTCGAAACCATTTAATTACGTTGGTTTGCGACAACCAAATCAAAAACTAACAATTAAACAAATTTAAACAAATTAAGGTCTCTTAGTGGTATTTTTTTCAAACTTCTGCGTTGAACCGTTTTCGAGATCTGGGAAAACCCAAAACGTTACTCCAGCAAAAACTTAAATAACTCGAGAACCATAACACACACAATTTTTGCTATTTGCTAACATTTACTATGCAACAAAAGCTATCTATTCATGTATTTGGTTCCAGGCTGAAACAACTTTTTTTGCCTGGGTAATGTTTAAAACGTGACCCCAGCAAAATCTGTTTTTCTCATATATCTTAAAAACTACAACTCACACAAATTTTGCTATTAGTAAACAAATTTCTCCTCATGACACACTAATTATCTGATAAGGTCTCATCTCTCTAAAGCACAACTTTTTGCTGGGGTAACGCACACGAGATTGTATGCAATCCTATTGGATAATATTTCCTCGTTTCTCCGCTAATCCGCCTAGCTCCGCGTCAATAGACACGCAGCCCAAGCGCGGTGTCTCTTGACTTGACGCAGATCGTTATTTTCGCAAATGGTTATCGCGAATAATTTGGTCACTTCGCAAAATGACATTTTCGTAACTGGTCACTTTCGCAGAATGTAATTTTCCCAACTGGTCACTTTCGCAAAACGTCACTTTCGTAGAATGTCATTCACAAGTAATTCTCAAACTCACAATTTTGAGAAAAAATCACAATTGAGCAAAAACAAAAACTCACAATCAAAAAAATTGTGAATGGCATTCTGCGAAAGTGACCTTTTGCGAAAATGATATGCTGCGAAAGTGACCAGTTGCGAAAATGACATTCTGCGAAAGTGACCAAATTTTTCGCGATGACCATTATCTGCGTCAAAACCATCAGTTGTTGACATTTGAATAAGATTATAATTGTCTTTGTCTTTCCTGAGCGCCCCTCCAGATATAAAAAGCGAACGTCGCAAGCAGTTGCGCCCGTTCGAGCTGCCGGCGAGCGGCGCTCATGAAGCACTGTGGGGCCTATTACAAGCCGTGGTCGCGCCCGAAGCGGACGAAAATGCTGCCATTAATAAATAAAATGTTATTTATTAGACATGTTTGTTTATTTTTGTAGAATTAATTATGCTGCCTGACCATTGACGCGGAGAAACGAGGAAATTTAACCAATAGGATTGCATAAAATCTCCGCTCCGCATATTGGTTAATATTTTTTTTCTCCGCTCCGCCTAGCTCCGCGTCAATGGACAGGCAGCTTAAGCGTTGTCTTTTCAGTGGTTGAAGTCCCACTGCTGGGGCACAGGCCTTCCTTATGGGTGGATAAGGGGGACGGGCCATAACCCACCACGCGGGCCCAATGCGGATTAGTGGGTGTTAACGACTGCAATTGCAGCCGGGACCTAAGCCGTTGGCTTCCGAAGCATGGAGGAGCTCGACATAATAAATTTTTGGTCACCCGACCCTTGCGAAAGTTGCTTAACCTCCGCAATCAGTTGCCGCAAGCAGTTGCGCCCGTTCTAGCTGCCGGCGAGCGGCGCTCATGAAGCACTGTGGGGGCTATGGTTAGGCAGGCCGTGGTCGCGCCCGAAGCGGACGAAAATGCGGCCAGTAATAAATAGAATATTACTTACTACACCATGTTTATTTTTGTAGAACTAAGCTTGATTTTATGACGGAGGAAGATTGGACTTTAGGATTTTTTCCTATGGAGAAGAGTACACAGTAGCTTAAGTGTATTTTGATGTAGAATTCAATACGTTTCGCTTTTGATGATATTCTTATATTTTTTTACAATCATCTTTATCTTCATACTTACAGGTTTATACGCAATTTAATACTTGTAGCTACTAGATAATCTCTTTAGCTTGTCGTATGTTTTTTTTGTGGCTACAAATTTAAGTTTTCCCAGCTGTCCCACTGGGTAGTAAATAATGAGACTTATAAGTTCCGTGTATTGTCAACGACACCACTGTCTTTTATAACACCACCGTAGTTATATACAAAGAATTTAAGTATCTCAATGTTTTTAAATAATGATTTGACATATATGTTTATTAGTTAATTTGTACGAACTTGTTTGTAAAGTTAAAAGATACAAAAAAAATATCCCATTTGTTTTCAATTATTAATAGAATAATTCGTAATAGTGTAAAAATGCAAATAATAAAATGTATGTTTGCAAATATAGCCTTTTTTAAAAAGTTGCTCATTCTGCGAAGTGCTAATTTTAAGGAAAACAAATTCAATAATAAGATATACAATTTTATTCTAAGCATTATGGAATACACTCTTTGCCTTCTTCTCTTTCTTCTTCTTCTCTCTCTTCTTCTTCTGCTTCTCCGTGCTTCTCAGCAGTTTGAAGATGGCGTCGCTGTCTTCTTCCGGCGCGGTTCTGCCCTCTGTCGACGGTTTCTGCTTCTTCGCTTCGGTGATTTCCGCTGCTAGCTTCTTCTTTCTTGATTTTTCGCTGGAATTAAGATAAATATGTTTTTTAAACCCTGACAAAAAGGTGTTTAAGGTGAAATTCTCGTTATTGTAGGTACATTACGTGGTTTCCCAGGATTTTAGCTTTTACACAATGTATTTAGACCGTGTTCGCGTGTTCCGACCTTCCGACAATTATCGACAATTGTTTACTATGAACTATGTTACTTATCAAAGCAAAAATATTCTCACTAAATGCATTATACTCACTGGCGGACTAAGAGGGGGGGCGGCAGGGGCGGTCCGCCCCGGGCCTCACACCTGTGGGGGCCCCGGTTTGGCATAGAAAAAAAAATTAAAGTGACTAAAAATCGCGCTGCGCGGCCTATTAATTTTACTAAAGATAGTCAAAATACAATAGTATTTGATAAAACTGACTAAAAATCGCGCTGCGCGGCCTATTTGACGGGGAGGACGATTTGTTGAAAATTGTTACCTAGAGGACGGCAAACTGCCTTCTACACCCCCCTTTTGAAAACGTAAATATTCAAATCTGAAGGGCGCCAGGGGCCCCACAATTAAAGATCGCCCCGGGCCTCAAAAAGTCTTAGTCCGCCAGTGATTATATTTGTAATATTTGGCGAATACAACTTTAGTGTGTACAAATAAGTGAATAAACAAAACATTATTGCATTTAATGAGATATTTTTGCTTTGATAACATAGTTCATAGTATACAATTGTCATTAAATTGTCGGAACACGCTAAAAATATATTGTGTAAAAGCTAAATTCCTGGGAAACCACGTTATGTGCCTACAATATTGCATATTTTTTATCTAACCATAGATTTGATTTAATCTATTTGATAAAAAACATTGATTTTGGCCCGAAATTAATGTTTTTTTGAAAAAGTTAATTGTTACTATAAATAGAAATGTTTGATTCAAAACGACGTATTTTAATCTGTAAAGTTGTAGCGGATCACCATCTATTGTCAATTTAATCGCATTTTACTATTAACTATTGTTAGTCAACAAATAAGACTACTGTTTTTTATATTACTCTATGGTTACTAAAAAACCTGGAAATAATGACTTAAGTTTTTCATAGCTTTTAGAAATTGTGCTACGTAGGGATATAATTTATGAAACTATGCGTTGTCTTTTACGTTTACAATTTGAGCAGTGGTCAACATGCCAGTCTACCACGCAAGAGGACCCGGGTTCGATTCCCGGCCGAGTAGAAATTGAAATGATGAATTTTAATTACTGTGACGGGTCTGGTTGTTACTATGTATAATAATAATAAGTATTCAACGTATTACAAAAAAAAACCCCTAAAGCTGAATATGGTAGATAGGGACAATCAAACTGAACAACTTTTACTATGAGACCAACTCTGAAATTGTGAAAAAGAAACTGTTTTTTCATACATTTTCATATTTTCGTTATTAGTTTTTGTATGAAACAGCTGGTTTTTTTTCGGAGATTTCAGAGTTGGTCCCATAGTAAAAGTTGTTCAGTTTGATGATCCCTATCTACCATATTCGGCATTAGGGGATTTTTTGCAGCACTTTGTGTATAACAGTTTTCTAGTACCCATATTACAAGCTTTGCTTAGTTTGGGGCTAGATGGCGTTGTGTGAAAGTGTCCAAGCATTATTTATTTATTTATGTTGTTTGTGGACTCACCTAATAGTCTCCATGCTCTCGAACAGCTGATCCATGTCGTCGACAACTTCTTCCGGTTCCCCCACTTCTTCCTCCTCCTTCACTTCCGCTTCCGGTTGGTGTAGGAGGGGCGTGGAAGATTCCGTTTGGACGAGCACGCAAGATAACTTCGATGTTAGGTATTGCTGAAATAAAAAGTTTATTGATTTTTTAGATTTTAGGCATTCACTATAAATACTAAGACTAGCTTCCGCCCGCGACTGTCCGCGCAGAGATTCGAAAAAATCCTTAGGGTACCAGGATAAAACGTATTTGCATACAAACTTTCATCCCCTATTTTACACCCTTAGGGGTTGAATTTTCCAAAATTCTTTCTTAAAATTTTAGTTCCATTTTATTTTATTTATACTCTTTCTGGTCAAGCTGTACCTACTACCAAATTTTTGGTCAATTATACTAAGACTAGCTTCCGCCCGCGACTTCGCGTAGACATTCGAAAAAATCTTTAGGGGACCAGGATAAAACGTATTTTCATACACACTTTCATCCCCTCTTTTACCCCCTTAGGGATTGAATTTTCCAAAATTCTTTCTTATAGCTCCATTTTATTTAATTTCTACTCTTTCTGGCCAAGCTGTACGCTACTAACTAATTTGTCGTCAAATATCAGATGACGTTGGTAAATAGAAAGATTAAATTTTTTACCCCTCTTAGGGGTTGAATTTTCCAAAACTCTTTCTTAAAATTTTAGTTCCATTTTATTTAATTTATACTCTTTCCGATAAAGCTGTACCTATACTACCTAAGTTTTCGTCAAATATGAGATTACTTTGGTCAATAGAAAGTTTAAATTACATAGGTAGTAGTTGTTGTAAAGATGGAATATACCCTCAGATTTCAATTTGACTTCAGAGAGACTTATTGTTTTCAAATAAAAGTTATTTTTAAATAACTAGTGCAATATTCGCGTAACTTAAAAAATATAAACTCAAAAATCTAATCCAAATATCACATGACTTACCCGATACACCATCTCCTTGCTTTCATACTGATGCACGCGTATCTGCCGATCCAGACTGGTGCTGACTATAAACCGGCCGTCGCTGACTGTCTGTATGTCAGTGACCGCGCCGGTGCAGCCCTTGTAGCCTTTGTCGGGGCGGCCGACGCGTAAGTCTACTTGGTGGAGTTGGCCGCGGCCAAAACCTACTAACACTTGCCTAGGGATAGAAAGAGCAGGTAAAATATTCATCAAGTGTGATCAACAATAAATAAAATTAGCACTGTTAAAACCAAGGTGTTCTTTTTGGTCGATTTTTATTAGGGGATTCTAACAAGTGTCTATTTTAAGCATTTTTGTACTTTATTACAAACAGCCGACTGTATTTGACAACCTCAAAAGGCTGTCATTACGATGAACGGCCGGCTTATAACAGTATTGTAGTATTATTAACCGGCCGTCGCTGACTGTGCGTATGTCAGTGACCGCGCAGGTGCACCCTTTGTAGCCCTTGTCGGGGCGGCCGGTGCGTAAGTCTACTTGGTGGCCGCGGCCAAAACCTACTAACACTTGCCTAGGAAGAAAATTAATAGCTTAATAAAAATTGAGCAGTCAATGACTTTTATACAGGGTGTATGGGATAGAAAAACTGTGAATAGGGAACATGCATAAGTCACCGATTTTGATAAATTTGAGCTTGATCGCTGCGGACACGTATAAAAACATGATGTAATAGAAAATAAAAAAAAAAATTAGTTTTATCACACAGGGGAAAATAACGATTTTTTTTTTCATTTTTGGATATAATGCACTTTACAATCGGATAAAATATCAAATAAGAAATAATATTTTGTATGACACATATGTACTTAAACGCAATATTTAGGGAGATATTTCAAAATTCTTAGCTAACTCCATAATAATGCGCCTTAAACGTGACATAAGTGACGTCACAAATGTTGACCGTTTTGTATAGAGCGTACCGAAAACGTTGAAGTTAAGCGTGCTAACTTCAAGTAACTATATGACGAGAAAAAAACGCAAGAGAAAAGTTTTAATATTACAGTTGATTTTCTCACGCATTATCTTTTGATTTTGATACAAAAAATATTGATGCATGTTCCCTATTCCGACCATTATTGAAAATAATTTGTGAGTGAATTATTTTCCCAGAAATGTTCGGACTGCGCAATAACCGAGCTGTGATCTAATGATTGCTATCCAGGGAATGAATAAAGGAGATCCAGAACTTATTCAAACAGCTCTTAGAATGCTGATCAGATCAGTTGAGTGTGGATAACGATCTGGATCTCCTCCATACACTCCCTGGATTACCATAATTAGATCTCAGCTCGATCAATCCCTGGTGGAGAACCAAGGCTGCAAAGTCACTCGTTTGTATGTAAATCAATTAGTGTTTCTAATTATCGGTTTCGGTCCAAACTGGAACTAAAGCCGAAAGTTCGGTTTCGGTTCCCGCTGGAATTTCAGTTTCGGTCGGACACATTAACACCCACCAATCCGAATTGGGCCCGCGTGATGTGTGGCCAGTCCTCCTTATCCACCCATAAGGAAGGCCTGTGCCCCAGCAGTGGGGACAGTAATCCTTGAAATACGTACCTTTCATCGAAGCTGGGCGTTATGCATGTGGCAGCCATGGTGAAGTCTACATTCACCACGGGCCGTCGCTGCGCGCGAGTGTCGTACAACCTAGGTGGAATAAGGTGTGTTGAATGAATGAATGAAAAATTCTTTATTCCAATTAGATCACATAATAAGAATTATAAATAGTCAATTATTTTACCCTACCACCCATTATTTATTTATTTTTATTTATTTATTTAATTCAGGCAACAAGACCCATACAATATATACCTTACAGACTAACATACATATATTTAAATTACATTTATTAAACTACTAGCGGCCGTCCGCGACTTCGTCTTCGTTTTTTGCTACCCCTCGGGATCGAAACATTTTTTCGGGATGAAAGGTACCCTATGTCCTTCTCTTTACCCCTGTGCAACGTGTATGCCAAATAGTCCAATCAACGGGGCTTATGCAACCCGAATAATTCTCCCGTCAATGAAATTTGGCATGTGATGAAGTTAGGTAATACAGATTACAGATGAACAATAATCCAATAAATTTTGTTACGAGAAGTTAGGTATTTTTACCTAATCATGAAAATCGCTTATATCTCTCTGTGAATATTTCCTCAGGCTAAAATACTTTGTGTATACGTAGTTATGTATTAGTTAGAATAAGTATGTAAAGAAATCCAATATTTATTCGATTTCAGAGATACCCCAAATTTAAATTTCAATATTTTTCAATATATCTTCTGTTGAAAAAATTATTAGCTGATATTTTTTTTTATATGTTTTATACCTTTAATATATAGCTTTGTTCAGTAAGCTAATAAATTTTCTTCTTTAATCATATTTATACATAAACGTATAAAAATGGATCAACTATTTTTTCACATTACCTCTTTAGACCAAAAAAAAAAAATATGATTTCTAGAAATATGATTCTACTACTACCTTACGCCTTCAGGCGTAACAAACAAACAAACGGACTTTCTCATTTATAATTTTAGTAAGGATAGTAAGGAAAGAATTATGAGGTCTTTTAGCTTACAAGAAAAATAGGAGCAAAAAACTTATTAGTTTTATCAAACAGAACAATATTTACAAATAATTGTATATCGTTTCCAAACATTACATTAAAATAAATTAACAATTAGGTATTTAATAAGCTTATTTCTAAATAAATCAATTTACAGGGTTCAAGCTAAATTCAAAATTGAAAATCATTATTCAGTAAGTATCGGCTGTTACAAATAAAAAAACAATTCATACAATTCAATATGCATTAAGATAGACAGTCAGATGCAGACCCATTCCCACTGGCAGCACCCGTTCACAAGCATTAACCAGCCATCGCTTCGCTACACACATTTAAAAGAGGCAAAATTACACTGTAGTCAGTTATCAGTAACAGGTTTGGATCCTATAGTTTTATTGGTATAATATAAAAACATATTCATAGCTATGAAACTTAGTGAAAGATTTTTGAAATCTGTTTAGAAATGGTTGAGTAATAGGGTTTTGAAGGAAATGCCAAGCTCAATGCAATATGTGCTTTATCACGTACGATATAAGGTTCGCGTACGTCGCGATGAGGTCATAAGGACCCCCCAAAATAACAGTGTTTTAGCACGTTTTTGCTCGTATATCTTCTCTGGTTTAAGAGATATCGCAAAAATTTCTTCACAGATAATCATGTGGTGGCATAAGCTTTCTGATATGATAAGCTACTAAACAAAAAAGCTTTAAAAAAAAAGTAAAACCTCCTTCAAAAACCTTAAAAAAAACAGCACTATAAAAAGCAAGAAATAATGTTCAAATCGATTAATTAAAACACGTCTATTGAAGTCGGGTGGAGCTGGAAGTAATTTTTTTACTTATTGTAATGTTTATATTCTAAGAGCCCCACCCGACTTCAATAGACGTGTTTTAATTAATCGATTTTAACATTATTTCTTGAGGTTTTTGAAGGAGGTTTTACTTTTTTTAAAAAGCTTTTTTATTTGAAACTTTTTTGTGGTAGGTATGTAAGCGATGATTTTATAAAATAAAACGTTAAGTTTAATGTTTCACATTTTTCATTGGTATACCCCGAGTAACTCAATGTCCACAGGTTTTCCGTTGGGTCTTCGCAGTTCAACTCTAGGTCCTTGACAATAATAAACCTACTAATATTTCAATCACTGTACAGTTCCTATTTGATTTTAAGGAGTTCCCTCGTGTATCTTCAAAATCCAAAGTCCAATACCAATAAAATTTATATGGTATCATCCTTAAGATGTCTTCTTTCAAACAAAAAAAGAATCATCTAAATCGGTTCATAAACAAAAAAGTTATGGTTGAAAATCGGTCTCAATTCATATAAAATGGTAACAAAACGACAATATTTTCAAGATTACTTGAAAACTACTGAACCGATTTCAAAATTTCAAAAAATGGGACCAACTTGGGAACGAACCTCATGTTATAACGTTTGAATCATTTCAATCGGTTCAGCCGTCTTCGAGTAATCGGTGTACATAGATATAAAAAAAAATATACGCGACGAATAGATAACCTCCACCTTTTCAAAGTTTTTGAAGTCGGTTGAAAATCGTTACTGATCCTCATTAAACATAGTTTATAACTGAACTGACTGACTACAGTGTAATTTTACATATTGAGAGAACTGGTGCCTGAACTAAATCTACTAATATTATAAACTAGCGGCCGCCCGCGACTTCGTCTGCGTGGACAGTTATTTCTCTATCTCTCGGGAACAGTATCTTTTTTCGGGATGAAAGGTACCCTATGTCCTTCTGTACCCTTGACAACGTGTATGCAAAATTTCATGATGATTGGTTGAGTAGTTAAGACGTGAAGGCGTAACAAACAAACAAACAAATAAACAAACAGACTTTCGCATTTATAATATTAGTAAGGATGTGAAAGTTTGTGGGTTTGGATGTTTAGATGTTTGGATGTTTGTTCCTTAATTCCGCAAAAACTACTAAACGGATTTGGTTGGAATTTGGCACACAGATAGTAGATAGCCTAGATTAAAACATAGAATACTTTTTATCCCGATATTCCCATGGGAACGGGAACCACGCGGGTGAAACCGCTGACGGCCGCTAGTGTGTCATAAATTATCTTCTTACCTAACATATCCGTGCCTCGAACAGACAGCTAACAGATTCCCTTCTCCCCTCAAGAAAGCGAGGTCAGACACCCACACAGGGCGTCGCAGCTGCAGCCAATCATGGGGAAGGTTCTTGGCGGTGAATATAGGTTCTGGCTCACCAATGCGCCATACTTTTAGGTCGTTTTCTTCGCCACCTGTGAAAAAAAGAAAAAACTAAGAATAGGAAAATAAAAAAATATTTAAATTGGATATAATTTATAACTTTTAAACATAACAAAAAATATTTAAACACTGTTTAACAGGTACCTGCTTCTGTCTTTTTCAAACAATATTTTAAAAAAGTGACAGCATCATATTTAAACAGGTGTCTAAGTCAAACAGTGTCTAAATTTTTTTCATAATAACATGGCTAATATTATATTTTTTTGGATACGAATTTTGAGATTTATCCATCCATCCACCATAATTGATTATACACCGAATAATAGTGGATAAGAAAATATATTTCCTTCTTCCTATTAATCTTATGCAATGTTTCCCAAGTGGTATGCGATTGAAGCCTATGTCTCTCTGTCTGTACATATCATTGTAATGAGTGCCTAAACAGGGGCCGTACCGGCTAATGCATCGATCTTCGAAAAGTCTGCTGGTTTCAAATTAAATAGATAAATCAAGCCCCAATTGGGCCTAATTCATGATGTCACACGAACATTGATATCTTCCAAATTACGTCAACAAATAGTACAAAGCGAAATTCCTTACTTTGATTTCTCTGTTTTAAGTTGAAACTCGGCAGAACCGCCGTAGTTCGAAAAGTTAGCCGGTACGGCCCCAGATCAAGCATTTCAATGTGTTTTTTAAATTGAAAGCTAAATTAATAGAATGGTTCTTAGTCACGTTAGATGGAAATTCATCCAATCCAGCCATTCATAGAGATGGTCAACTGCATGCCGAAACGGTAAAAGATATTGGTGGTGCTTTGACTAAAATAATTTACACCCTGCCCTGGGCTAGGTGCAATAAAAAGACAAAATAGTTGCAAAAAAATGGCTGCCAAAAATTTAATTTAAAAAGTTTCAAATAAAACTTAAATTAAAATCTTTAGCTGAGTATGAATGTATGAGTTAGCTTTTTTTATGTCAGGGATGTTTAAAATTTTTTACCTGTAGCAAACAATGTAGCATTGTCCCCACACACCCTCATCCGATCCATTTTCCCAACTTCCACTAAATCCTCAGATTTCTTGCTCCATATCTTGACCACTCCGCTGGACAGAGCGGCTATCAGCTTCCTTTTACAACGACCGAGGCCCACCACATGACCAGTGCCGAAGTCTGCTGAGTATGTGGTTGTGAAGCCATGTAGGGTGTCGTAGGTTTGAATCTGGGGAGAGGAAGTTATTTTAGACAAAATTTCATAATGTCACTCTAACTAATCCTTTGATCAAAAATATCCTAGATCAGGGGTGTCAAACTGATTTTTCGAAAGGGCCATTTTAAGAGCGTGTTAGCGGGCCAGATTCAAACTTAAAACTCAAACACATAATAAATTAAAATCTTTATTTTCATAAAAAGGTAATAAAAAGGAGTTATCTTGAGCTTGAGGATCCAGATACCTGAGGTCTCATATTTTATTATCTTACAATACGTAGTGGCATTAAAGGCCATCTAAAATAGTCACAGGATAAATTCTGGTCACGGGCCGGATGCGGCCTGTGGGCCGTAACTTTGACACCCCTGTCTATGATAACACTTGTTCAGCCAGAAGAATTTACGCTTATGTTAGAGTTTACCTGTTGATTTTTCCTAGCTAGCAATATTTCCGTTTGTCCAGGGTTGCCCCACACCATGCAAGTTATTCCATCCTCTTTTTGCAACGTCTTTATGTCCACTAGATTTTCTATACATTTCTTGTTATTTTTGGATGAATCTGTATGGTACTTTATGTCTGAAAGAAATCACACTGATGAATGCTTATAAAATATTTGTTTCCTGTACATTTTTTAAATCGACAACGCCCGGAAAACGAGTCACAATAGATTTTCTAATGTTGCCCGGAGACCGCTCAGGCGTTGTTGAATTAAATTATCTAGGTACTGCTTTTATGTTGCCGTTTGTTTTGGATCATGATGTAAGGAGAGTGTTTAAAAACTTTAAAATCCCAACTCTAAAAAATAGGGTTATCAAAAATAAGTAAAATGGTCAAATAAAATGTTAACAAAACATATACAAGCCTGGGTCAGAGTAGCGTTAAAAACTACTGTGAAATAACTCAAGAAAATATACAAGAGCCAGAATATTTACTTGTTTGTCAAGAATATTTGATCAGAATTTCGGTCAGTAGTGTTTAGAGTATTATTCGGAAAATACTTACGTTTGAATGAGCCTATTTTAGTAGCAACAAATATATCAATCTCCTTGTCTTCAGTGAGCGTCATTATGTCTTCTTTAGTCATTTAAAATAAATTATTTTAATAAAAATGAGCACATCATAAGCAATAGGCAAAAGCAAAACACAAAACACGTGAACACAAATGTCAAAATGAAATAGAAATGTCAATTCAGTGTTGCCAGACCTGATCAACACACTTGCCCACACAGGTTGTTAAAACTGCCCTTTCCGACACAAAATCGCCCATAATCGTTAAAACAACGACATGTAGGGGGGAAACTTTCGTATAATGACACGCTTTGTACTCAGGGACGTATTGTAAGATTCGCCGCCCTGGACCAATAAGGTATGCCGCCCCTAGGGTTACGTGCGGGAGGAAGAGGATGCTTGTGTATACTAAACTTAAAAAAAAATGCCGATTTTTAATAATTTTCATTAAAAAACCCTGTAATTTTGTCAATCTTCAGTAAATAAATTGTAATTTTGCCTGACTATGAGTACCTACTTATTAAAAAAATCGGCCGCGCAGCGCGATTTTTGTCAGTTCCATCCACTAATCTTGTAATTTTGCCTGACTATAAGTAACAAAAAAAACGGCCGCGCACCGAGTTTTTTTTTCAGTTTTATCTACTAATCTCACTAATCACGTAACATCATGAACGGAAAATGAACATTCTGCACTGCAGTTCGTCAATAAATGATTGGTATAACTAATTATGAAATGCGCCCTTAAGCTAAGCTCTAAGGGCGGCTGACTGACGCTATTTATCGTAAAAAACAGGAACCCTATTCACTAATAAAAATACTACTAATCTTGTAATTATAAAAGTTATAAAAAAGACTGGATTAAACTGACAAAAAATCGCGCGAATTTTGTCAGTTTCATCCACTTATCTTGTAGTCTTGCTTTTCTATTGTAAAAACGTTAAAAAAACGGCCGCGCAGCGCGATTTACAGTTAGTTTCATCTACTATGTAAAAAAAATCGTTGTAATTTAAATTAAAAGTAATTTAAATTGTTGTAAAAAAATTGTTATTTTTCTCACGAATAATTTCAAAAGGCGTCCCTAAGCTCGCGAGGGCCGGTTCACGCCGCCCCTCGCAGCCTGGCGCCGCCCTGGGCCATGGCCCCCTTGGACTCTAGGATAAATACGTCCCTGTTTGTAATTAGAACAATCTTAATTTTTCGAAAGCTCCCGCCCTTTAGCCATTTAAATGTCTGGGCGACTATGGACGATCGAAAAATTTTGGCAAAAAATGTAGTCCAGTGGATCTACATCGGTAAAACTGTTTTTATCTGCGAAATCATAAACGCAGGTGCTGGGCTTAGTTCCTAGATGGTTTTATAGGAAGAAACGTCTATGGATACCCAACCTTAGCTGTGATTTTGTGTTTTTGTACTTTGTGCCAGGTGTTTTTATGTGATTTCTGGTTAGTGAGTTCCGTGATTTCCAAAATTGCCCATATTTTACCGGTTCCAAGACCTTTCCGCTCTTTTTGCCCTTTTTTCAAAAGAATCCTAAAATTGCCCATGGCGTGAGCAATTGCCCACGGTCTGGCAACACTGTGTCAATTGTGCATTCCAGCAGACTAACCGCTGAGCCATTGATCACCATAGAGTACATTATAACCATGAAATATTTAGTGATGTGGTGTCAACATTTGATGATCGTCATCTCGTGTGTGCCTTACTCCTTCAGGCTTGAGAGCTTTTAAATCCTTCAGTGACGGGTAAACAATTTCTTATTTTGGTATTCAGAACAAACGTAACGCTAGAATTTATGAATTATTGACGTTTGAACATGGTCCTCACGAAATGACACTGAAGATCATGGATGCTGGAAATAACAAAAACTAGCTAACGAAAGTGCAGTTTCACTCCATAGATGCTCAGTGACGCAAAAATAAATAAGATTTAACATTCGAAAATCATACAAAACAGAATAGATCTCATAAAATCGTTGTTTAAACGTGGCACACACGGAACCGTGTGTTCCAGTTTTCATTTGTCAAAATATCGACAACTAAACCGTTTGGAACCAAATGAAGCAGTCTAGCAGCGTTACGTTTGATAAGTGACAGCATATAAAACTTTAAATCCGTTCGCGTAACAACACATCAATAGGAAAAGCAAAAACAATATTTCGACCCATCAGACTGTGTGGCCCACAATTAATACCGTTACGTTACGTGAATTTTGCGTCACTTAAGATGTAAAGCAGTTTATAGTAATAAGAATTTCCGTCACTGAGGATCTAGCTTTATTTGGAACCAATCACTGCAGTAGTTTCAATACAATTCATGATACAATTTGTATGAGATTTTTAAGATAGGGTGACAACAGTGTACGCACGTTGATGGACAGAAAGGATATAACCGTCCTGTTAATGAGGGCTTTTCAATCAAAATGACAAAAAAACTGTCTGCTCGATAGATGGCATTGATAAAAATGTATGTGTCAATGTGTTTTTTTAATAACCAAGCCTCGAAGAGTACTAAGGTAGGCACTAGGCAGGTAGATGTAACCCTGAAATGTTTCTTTCTGGGTAGATGTCAGCCAGCGTTCGCTTAAGCCGAAATTAGATGGTTCATTTTTACGTTTATTTTCGATGCTTCATTAGTGAAGCATCGAAAATGAAGTGTCTAATTATGAATTCATCTTTCATCACTGATGTGCCTTTTTGATGAAAGTCACTAGACGGCCGTTCGCTTCCATCGGTATATGCCTTTCATCAAACATCGGCATCGGAAATTAACGATAAATGAAAAGTGTAAACAGCGCCATTCACTGCAGTGAACGGCATGTCATCAGCCACGTTTTTGTTTTTATTTAAATATACCTTTATTTTTCGTTTTTCGACGTTTTTCAACCTGCATCAGACAACATGCATACAAGCAATGCATGCAAGCATTTTCTTGCCGCGAAAGAGGAAAATAGTAACAGACAAACATACAAACACACATGCAAACCCTTACCCCAAATACATATACCGCCTCCGTTCCGTTCCATCCATCGTGGCACAGTTTAACTCCATACAGTTGAAAAACGAATGTACTTGCGCAGAGCAACGGAAGGGGTCTCGAGGGGGGTCGGGCGGCGCGGCTCGGAGTACACAAACTCGCTGAGCTTGGGTACTCGAACGCGGAAGGACGGCGCGAGTGACGCGACCGAATAAATCACGCATAGCGAGTGACCATTTTAAAAATCTTTTATGCCGCTATCGTTTATTAGGTATAATTTTATTATAGTACATATTAATAATGGCGCACACTTGTTTTGTTCCGTATACGGATCTGCCTCGACGGCGACATACAACAAGGACTTATCATAGATTTCCCCGTGATGCGAGGTAAGTTTATTTATTCCTATAAGTAATTTCGTATTACTTACCTACTTAACCAATCATCATCTCGTGCTGTTAAGGACTTTTTTTGTATAATTCAATAATACCTGTCGTGTGCAGTTTTATAGTAAAATTTGATTGTAGCTAAAGAATAAACTTCAAGTAGATTTGTGAAATAAGTAATGAATATATATTTGGTAGGTATGTAGGAACTAGATACATAAGCATATCGTGCGTGTTGCTATCAGCACAAAATAGCTAGGTACCTACGACCTTGTTTGAACCAGAGTTTTACGTAGTACACTGGTGGTACCTACCTACAGGTACCTACTAATTTATTTTCTGTGCTACTAGGGACTCGAACACTATTAATTAGTTAAAGACGCCGCGGCCGTTCTGTTAAAGTACTTAAAAGCAAGCTAGGTGCCACTTTTGAAGTTTATTTGATATAGGTACCTACCGACTTACCTACATACCTGCGCTTTGCGCACGGGCTATAAGCACTTGAACACTGATCGTGTAATGTTAGATTATTTATATCTTTGTTCTACTAATCACTAATCCTACTTTCTACTAATATCTACCTACTATTATAAATGCGAAAGTTTGTGTGTATGTGTGTTGTAAATAATTACTTATTAATCACATTTATTTTCTATTTTGACAACCCTTGCACATTTGCGGCTAATTGCGTAAGTACCTACATGGGCGGCGGCACGCGGCGGCATCGTCCAACATCAAAGGCGTTTAACAACTGTATGGAGTTAAACTGTGATCGTGGGTTGTAACGATACGCTGCAGTCTCAGTCTCAGTAAACATCAACACGATACGATGTCCGCAAAAAAATACTTCGTGGTTATTGTAAAGGTGCCTTAAACATTATTTTAGTAATGACAACACTGTTCTTGTCTATTACGAACGAAGATCCGTATTCGGTCTGATTGTCTTTGCAAAAGGGATGTCGAAAGTGAAAAAAAATATCGATATATCGATACATCGATATTTATAAAAATATCAATATCGGCCTCGATATATCGCGAAAAAAATATCGATATATCGGTAAAATTTTCAGACACCATTTGCAGTTTTAAAATAATAATGTATTTAGTTCACCCTAGCTCAGAAATCTCAATAGAACTTTTTGACTTTTCGTGAATATCAATTTTTCTTTCAACATACTGAAGTATTTTGGTTTTCTTCAATCTTTAATTCATTTACTATCCAACTTTCATAGTTATTATTATTAGTATTCAACGATTTTAAGATATTATTTAAAATAAATGGAAAAATTGGAGTTAAATGCCGGTACAAAGGTCTCCAGCAGCAGTAGCGCCACCGAGCGTGCCGCCCCACCATTCTAGCGACTTTTGAATAATGTGATGCTAATAAATATATCGATTTTGATACTATTTTCGATATTGGTTATTTTGTATCGATGTATCGATATATCGGATCAAAATATATCGGCTAAAAATATCGATATATCGAACAAAAAATATCGATATATCGATGTATCGATATTTTTTCAACAAGCCTAGCTTTTGCCCCTCTTCCATCGCCATGCTTGACTGCTATTGTTTAAATAATTTAATTCTAATTTCCTTTGAGATTGAGATTTGTTTGTACTCGTGTCTATGTGCATTCGACCCAGTTATTACGTGTTGTATTTATTCTGAGAAATAAAAGGCTGTAATAACTACGCCGTGTTTTTCATATCGCTGCAAGCCCCGTTCTCAACCACTGCTGATCCACGTGCCTCCACTCATCAATAGGTTATAGGACCCAGGCTGACTAGAATACCACTGAAATTGTGAGTAAAACACGATCAGAGTTTTTATGAGAGCTTTGTTTGTGAGCGCGTTTGAATTATGGCGAATGGCACTAATGGCACTGACCGCGTGCTACAACATAACCTAAACGGCATTGAAAAGCTCGAAGGAGCTGCCAATTATCACTCATGGAAATTTTCTATAAAGAATGTACTAATATTAGAAGGCCTATGGAAGGCGGTTGAGGGCATTGAAAATGATGCTGTGCTTGTACAACGTGCTTTGGCGCGCATCTGTCTTTCTGTCAAACCCGCGCTATACCAATATGTGAGGAACGCTGCTACAGCTAAAGAAGCTTGGACTAAGTTATCTGAGGTCTTCGAAGACATGAATTCGTTTTTCCGTTAAATGAGCAGTAATAAAAACACAAATTTTATCGCAAAATATCAATTAAGTTTTCGTTTTCAATTAATAAATAATTTTAACAAGGTCTCTACAGGCGTGTGCTACTTTTGAGAAAATTGCATAGCATTACTTTTACTGAATATGACTGCATGAATACCTACATCGAAGCGATCACCACCATTGTTCAGCAATTGCATGATATTGGGAAAACCATTGAAGACGCTGAAATTGCTGAAATACTGTTGAGTGGACTGCCGGCCGAGTATGATCCCCTTGTTTCTAACCTGTCTACGGCTTCGGTTACTGCTCAAGTATCAAGTGAGTTGGTGCGCACTAGATTGTTACAGGAATTTTCACGCAAGAACGCAAATTCTAACAGCGATGCTGGTTCTGCTTATATTTCAAAAAGTAAAGGATATTTCTGTGATTACTGCAAGAAGACTGGTCATACTAAATCACGCTGTTTTAAATTGAAAAAGTTCAAGAAGATGCAAAATGGAGAGAAGACTTTTTCTGCGACTGTCCTGTTGTCACAACTGAAAACATTATCGGACGACTTTTATATTGATAGCGGCGCTACCAATCACATGGTGAAGAACAAACATTTACTTCAAGACTTCAAAAACAATAATAATGTACAAATTAATATGGCTAATAATGATAAAATTGTTTGTAAAGGCTCTGGTACATTGAAATTGAAAACAAATAATCAGGTGAGCATTTTGAATAATGTTTTGTTTGTTCCTCAGATATCGGCCAATCTAATTTCTGTTTCAAAACTAGTGCAGTCAGGCTATAGTGTAAATTTTAATAAAGATGGATGTTTTATATATGACAACGTTGGTAAAACTTCTGGCAACTTAATTGCATCTGCTGCATGTTTGGGTGGTCTGTATAAGTTAAATATGTTTGTGTCTGAATGTGTTAACTTAATGGGATCCGGGTTATCGCCAAGGGAGCACTCTCTACTCCTTGATGACAGAGAGGACTTATTGAGTGCCGCAGAAGCAGCAGGCTTACCGGCTGAACTTTGGCACAGACGTCTAGGACACTTGAGCCGACAAGGTATGAAAACCCTACAAAAGGTTGCATGTGGTGTTAATATTGTGTTTCAGGATGAAGACTCATTGAAGAACTGTGTCCCATGTCTTGAGGGGAAGCTGACAACTTCGGCTTATCCTAAAGACGGGACGCGTGCAACACAACCACTGCAGTTGGTTCATTCTGATGTCTGCGGGCCTATCCAGGAGCCTAGCTGGGGTGGGGCGAGATACCTAGTGACGTTCACTGACGACTTCACTAGAAAAACCTTTGGATACCTAATGAAGGAGAAATCACAGGTAATGACACATTTTATTCATTTTAAAACATGCGCAGAGAAACAGACTGGTTTGCCTGTTAAAGTTCTGAGATCTGATAACGGCGGTGAATACTGCAATAAAAGATTTAGTGAGTATCTTAAACAGCAGGGTATTATTCATCAGTTGACTGTCCCGTACTGCCCTCAGCAGAATGGGGTGTCCGAGAGACTTAACCGTACTCTTATGAATAAAGTTAGATGTATGCTTTTGGAAGCTGGTCTTAGCAAGCGTTACTGGGGTGAGGCAGTGATGACAGCAATTTACTTGAAAAATAGGTCCCCTACAGTGGCTTTAGCTGGACGTATACCAGAGGAAGTGTGGACTGGGTCCCCAGTTGACCTCAGTCACCTACGTGTATTTGGCTGTCTTGCGTACTATCTAACTCCATCTGAAAAACGACAAAAACTGGATCCAAAGTCTAAGTTGTCAATTTTTGTTGGATACAGTGAGACCTGCAAAGGATACAGACTCATTGAGCCATCAAATCCTCATAAAATTGTCATGTCGCGCAGTGTGGCATTTATTGAAAATAAATATTTCAAGGATTTGGGCCATGATCGATCTCAGAATGATGGACATAATTTGATATTTTTATATGACAATAATATTATTAATAATCCATTATCACATAATCATTCTATTTTAATTGATAAGACTTGTGATAATATCTGTGATATAATTGATAATGATAATGATTCCCAAATAACTCAAATTAATGATAATTTATTACAAAATAATTCAAATAATAATAATTTTACTAATGAGAGCTCTGTCTCTGACATTTCAGGACCAAGAGACGACGACGACTTCTGTACCGGACCTGAGAATGGCAACTCTACCTGCTCATCCTCTGCTGAAGAGTCTGCTGACGAAATAAGCCCTAGGCCTCTAACGTCTGGCGAGGCGTCGGCTGGAGGGGAAGCTTCTAATAGAGAAATTGATTCTACTGGTCGTAATGTACGCTCGACGCGTAATATTCCTCGAAAAAGGTACAATGATTATGAATGTTTTATGTCTATGCATGATGGTTTGTTTGTGGAGCCACAATCTTATGACGAAGCGTTAGATTCTCCTCAGCGTGAGTACTGGCAAGCTGCTATGCAGAGTGAGTATGACTCATTAGTCGCTAACAATGTGTGGGAACTGGTTGACCGTCCATTTAACAAAAATATTGTCAAATGCAAGTGGGTATATAAGGCTAAGCATGACTCAGATGGTCAGTTTACCTGTTTCAAAGCACGACTTGTTGCCAAAGGTTTCACACAGCGTCAGGGCATTGATTATAATGACACATTCTCTCCTGTGGTACGTCATTCCACTATGAGAATTTTATTTAATTTGAGTAATCAATTAAACCTCGAAATTGATCACATTGACGTAGCAACGGCATTTCTAAATGGCGATCTTAATGAGGAAATTTATATGGAGCCACCTATAGGATTTTTAGACAAATGTAATGGTAAAGTTTGTTTATTAAAAAAGGCCATTTATGGGTTAAAACAATCAAGTAAAATGTGGAATGAAAAGGTGAATGACCTTCTTGTTTCTCATGACTTTAAGCAATGTAAATCTGAACCTTGTGTTTATAGTAAAGCAGTGGGAGATGATATTGTTATTCTAGCTTTATATGTAGATGACTTTTATGTGTTTTATAGTAAAGATAGTAAAATAAAAATCCATTTGCAAGAGATTCTGGAAAGGCAATTCAATGTTAAAAACTTGGGCCCACTGAGAAATTGTTTAGGTATTAGAGTCACAAGAGATAGGTCAAAGGGCACTTTGTGTTTAGATCAATCTGAATATATTAAGAAATTACTTGTAAAATTTGGAATGACCAATTGTAAACCAGTAGCCACACCTATGCCACTGAATTGTAAATTACAAAAACCTGAAAATGCAAGTGCACATTTAGATGATAGTGTATATAAATACAGGGAACTTTTAGGGTGTCTTTATGTATTTATGTGTTAGCACTAGGCCCGATATTGCATATGCTTGCAGTTACTTAAGCCAGTTTAGCACTTGTTTTGATAAAAGCCATTGGCTCACGGCCAAACATGTACTTAGGTATTTAGCTGGTACAATCAATTACTCTTTGTGTTTTACAAAAAGTATTGATTGGAAATTGAGCGCATATACTGACGCCGATTGGGCTAATGATATAAACGATCGTAGGTCTTATACTGGCTATGTAATAAAGCTAGGTAATTCTACTATCAATTGGGAATCTCGTAAACAGAGATGCGTAGCGCTCTCTAGTACTGAAGCAGAATACCTTGCTATTGGAGATGTATGTAAAGATATATGTTTTATTAGGAACTTGCTTTCAGAATTGACTTGTAACACTTTAACTGAATGTATTGTTTATAATGATAATCAAAGTGCTCAGAAACTATTAGAATCTAAAGAGTTATGTCACAAGCGTTCAAAACATATTGATATTAGGTACCATTTTGTGAAAGATTTAGTTAGAGACAACTTAATATCTGTTAGGTATATTTCCACAGAGAGAATGATAGCAGATGTTTTGACTAAACCCTTATGTAAGCAAAAACATAGAGACTTTATTAAAATTATGAATGTAATTGAAAGACTGTAATTTGTAGAGTACTTTATGCAATAATTTTAATGACCATGTAGAGTTCATGATTTATGTAGAGTCTTTGTTTTATTTTTTGACTATACCAATGTAGAGATGTAGAGTTTGGAATTTTATATTGTTTACTTTGGGAAATGTAAATAAAATATGTTTATAACATATTTGCTCGTAAAGGGTCTCTTATTACGCCAATTTCAATATCGTATTGTATCTCATTACGAACTTGTGCGGTAATGTAAAGTAAAACGCACGGTTTATCAAGATGCTTCGTCTTAAACGAACGGTACTTTTTTAAATCTTAGCAAAGAGTTTTTATATCAGAATCAGAATCAAATAATATAATGTGTCACTAAAATTTAAGAAAAAAAATTTTTTTTCGATTTTTGAATATGGGTATCAAATGATAGGCCTTGATGAGCACATTCCAAAATAATATAATTTGTCACTAAATTTAAGAAAAAAAAATTTTTTTTTTTCAATTTTTGAATATGGGTATCAAATGAAAGGCCTTGATGAGCACATTCCAAAATTACATAATTTGTCACTAAAATTTAAGAAAAAAATTTTTTTTTTTTAATTTTTGAATATGGGTATCAAATGAAAGGCCTTGATTAGCACATTCCAAAATAACATAATTTGTCAATAAAATATAAAAAAAAAAAATTTTTTTTTTAATTCTTGTTTTTTTACTTTATTGTTGTTTGATTTCCTCACAATCGAAGTGAAAGGCAGAAAAATCGACCGATAGATACTTACAAGTGTATCAAAATTTCATCATTATGGAAAACAAGCAAAAATGCAAAGTCCGAGTTTTATTTATTTCCTCGCAAATATGTTATAAAACGTCGTATGACATACGTGCGCTTTGATAATTACAGCCTCTGCTTTCTTGTAGCCCTCGCCTACGGCTCGGGCTAGCAATATCGCCTCAGCTGTAATTTTCAACTTACCGCACTTATATCATAATGTACTATTAAGTCAAGGGGAAGTATTGTAAAGGTGCCTTAAACATTATTTTAGTAATGACAACACTGTTCTTGTCTATTACGAACGAAGATCCGTATTCGGTCTGATTGTCTTTGCTTTTGCCCCTCTTCCATCGCCATGCTTGACTGCTATTGTTTAAATAATTTAATTCTAATTTCCTTTGAGATTGAGATTTGTTTGTACTCGTGTCTATGTGCATTCGACCCAGTTATTACGTGTTGTATTTATTCTGAGAAATAAAAGGCTGTAATAACTACGCCGTGTTTTTCATATCGCTGCAAGCCCCGTTCTCAACCACTGCTGATCCACGTGCCTCCACTCATCAATAGTGGTCACCCTAGGTGATCTACATACTAATTTAAATCTCGAATTGCATCGTAAGTACTGCAGTGATTGGTTCCAAATAAAGCTAGATCCTCAGTGACGGAAATTTTTATTACTATAAACTGCTTTACAACTTAAGTAACGCAAAATTCACGTAACGTAACGGTATTAATTGTGGGCCACACAGTCTGATGGGTCGAAATATTGTTTTTGCTTTTTCTATTGATGTGTTGTTACGCGAACGGATTTAAAGTGTTATATGCTGTCACTTATCAAACGTAACGCTGCTAGACTGCTTAATTTGACTCCAAAAGGTTTAGTTGTAGATATTTTGACAAATGAAAACTGGCACATACGGTTCCGTGTGTGCCACGTTTAAACATCGATTTTATGAGTTCTGTTCTATTTTGTATGGTTTTCGAATGTTAAATCTTATTTATTTTTGCGTCACTGAGCATCTATGGAGTGAAACTGCACTTTCGTTAGCTAGTTTTTGTTATTTCCAGCATCCATGATCTTCAGCATCATTTCGTGAGGACCATGTTCAAACGTCAATAATTCATAAATTCTAGCGTTACGTTTGTTCTGAATATCAAAATAAGAAATTGTTTATCCGTCACTGAAGGATTTATAAGCTCACAAGCCTGAAGGAGTAAGGCACACACGAGATGACGATCATAACATTTGTGTATTTTATGCCGGGTCCATAGCACATGTTTTGCCCTAGAGTCTGTCTAAAAAGTCAGTTTACCTGAGAAATTATTAAATTATTAAAAAAAACTTATACTGGTAACCCTGTTGGTGCTGTCAAAATTCTATGTTGTGTTTGAAGGTGCAATTGCGTAAGGTAATCGTATTCATTTGACAGTTCATATCGTAATCCATCGGATGCAATTTGTATGGGATGAAATATATATTACGATTTATAATACAATATGAACTGTCAAATGAATACGATTGACTTTACGCAATCGCCTATCTGGGGCAGATCAATGTTTACAATGAGGGCTTTTCAAAATGACAAAAAGCTGTAGGCTCGATAGATGGCGTTGAAAAAAGCACGGAATTCAAAGAATTTTTTACTACCAATTTTGACTTCCCTCCTACCATCAACGCCATCTAGTGAGGCAAATAGTTATTTTTCTTTTTTTTAAATGTCAATTTGAAAACCTCTCATTATAATTTTGACAGCACCAAGAGGGTTACCAGTATAAGTTTTTTTTTATAATTTAATAATTTCTCAGGTAAACTGACTTTTTAGACAGACTCTACACAATCAACAAAATCCTCATTCGTTTTCTTTTTTTTTTAACGTTAAGATGCTTGTAATGGGCTTTTCCAAAGGACTAAAAACTATAGGATCGATAGATGGCGTTGATAAATTAAGCACTGTCAACTGAGGCGCGTTCAGAACCTTCGCTCCGAGTGCAACCATTCGCTCTAACGGCGTATCAAACATTAGAGCGTGACGTTCGGTTGAAACAAATTTGGTTGCACTCGGAGCGTAGGTTCTGAATGCGCCTCAGTTGACAGTGCTTAATTTATCAACGCCATCTATCGATCCTACAGTTTATAGTCCTTTGGAAAAGACCTCATTGAGTAATCGACTTAGGTTACATCCCTATTTAGTGATTTTTGATGTTGGGAGGTATAGAGTCTACAGCGGTTCCCGAATAGGGTTCCGCGGAACCCTGGGGTTCCGTGAGAGGCTCTCAGGGGTTCCGCGAAAATTCAAGAGTTTAGGTATAAATTCAATATAGGTACGTATCTTTTAGTTCTAACTAAATAAATATTTTATATCATAAAAGTCCTTATTTTTAAGTCAAACTATACTTAGAAGATGTGAATGCCGAGCCAAATGTTTAAAAGCATAAATGATAACAAGTTAAATTCCTTATTTTGCGTTGTATCTCGTGCTTTAAGCATACCGCCTTCAAATGCTTATGTTAAGCGAGATTTTTCCCTTATGATGACGGTTAAATGTCCTAATGTCAGAAGTCGTTGCTCTAAGCAGAATTGCAAGACATGACGTCTTGTTCGGAATTCATAAGTAAATATAATAATGATGTGGAATTAATGAGAGAGGCTCGTAGCAATACAAAATATGGATGGAATTTTTTCTTTTTATTCCAAATTCCAAAAATGTCTATTTTCTGTTCCTAATAGTGACAACCCTGATTAATTTAGTTTTTACTTGAGCTAGGGTTCCGCCCAAAAACGGTGAACCAAAAAGGGTTCCGTAGCCAAAAGAATTCGGGAACCGCTGGTATAGAGGGCTATGAGGGAGGACGGACAACTGTCTGTCACTGTCATCCACCAAGACGATGGCCGCGTTCCGAATCACGCCAACAGTGCTCACAGCGTGTGACGTCATTGTACACTGGTCCAAATCATTAACACGCTGTCAACACGCTCACGATACTATTGATTCGGACCGCTCGTGAGAGCGCTCACACCGCTAACGTTGGATTGTTTTTAACAACGGAACCTCCAAAAGAGGTTATCTCGATAAAGTAAATATTAATTCTATGGGATAAGTTAATACAAAGACAGTAATGAATATGAATCAAGTTCCTTCACTCTGACCACTTATTTACTTACCAATTTATAAACTATCAAAGATTCAAAATACTTATTACCACTGCTAGTTCTCTCAACATCAATTTATTATAAGTATTTCGTTCGTAGCTTCGCAAAACACCTGCAGATCAATAAATTCAGCCATCTTTTCTAAAAATCACAAATAATAACCACAAATTTTAACAAGAATGAACTTTGACAAGGAAGTTTGACAGCTACACCGACAACGCTCACAGTGCTTTGGTAGAATACGCTGAGCGTCGTTAGCACATGCGATGACGTCATCAGTGACGTCACTGCAGCTTACGTGAGCGTTGTTAGCATGAATCGGTCCGGGCGTTAGCGCGCTCATAGTGCTGTAAGCATGATTCGGAACGCAGCCGATAAAGGTGCGTCCAGATATGTTCTTTTGATCGCACCGTACCTCCGTTCCGTACCAGCGTTCCGATCAAATAAGTCTGGACGCTACTTTTGCCCGTTCCGTACCTCCGTTCCGTACCACCGTTCCGATCAAACCGCCGAACGTCGCCGCGATCACGTCCAGACTAGCGCCGTACCGTACCTCCGTTCCGTATCAACGTTCCGATCCAATAGTACAGCAGCCCGTAGTAAATTTAAATTACGAAAAAGGTTACCGTTTGCCGTTGTGATATAGTTATTTATTACAAAATTATAGATACTTTAACAGATCGCAACCCGCCGCAACCTATATTTGTATATCTCCAAAAATGATTATTTTTTATTTTTCGAGGTTAATCACATGGTTTAGCTATTGTCGTGTTCTACAGCGCTATGTTTGATTGGCACTGATAATATTAAGACTGAAAAGTAGCCATACACAGATTTAAGACCAGATAAAGTCCATCCATTTCATCTGGTCTTAAATCTGTGTATGGCTACTTTTCACAGTCTAACTATTATCAGTGGTAATCAAACATAGCGCTGTAGAACACGACAATAGCTAAACCATGTGATTAACCTCGAAAAATAAAAAATCTCATTTTTGGAGATATACAAATATAGGTTACGGCGAGTTGCGATCTGTAAAACTTGGGGTAAAGTATCTATAATTTCATAATAAATAACTATATCACAACGGCAAACGGTACCTAACCTTTTTCGTAATTTAAATGTACTACGGGCTACTGTACTACAACCTCCGAACGTCGGCGTCGCCGCGATCACGTCCAGACTAGCGCCGTACCGTTCCTCCGTTCCGTTTTTCCTTTGAACGGGGCGAAAAAACCGACTCGTGATGGATCGGAGCGTACCTGTCGGCGATCGAGACGGCGTACCTCCGCACCGTTCCGAACATGCGTCCAGACTAGCGTTCTTTGTTCGCGACGCTCAAGAGCGAGAGATACGGGTACGGGCAAAAGAGCGAGAGATTCGAGGTGGATCGGGGCGTACCTGTTCGGCGAACGGAACGGCGTACCTCCGCACCGTTCCGAACATGCGTCCAGACTAGCGTTCTTTGATCGCGACTAGGGACGGGTCCAGTGAAAATTTCAATGAAACGAAAATTAAATTTATATGAAATTTATGAAATCTTTCAAAACGGGTTGAAATATTTCACTTTTGAGTGAAATTTATTTCCAGTACTAGAAATTCCTCATTTTCTGAATTACTTTACTATTTTAACGTATTAAATGAAACTTAAGACTTAGATAATTGAACGAGCGAACGCGAAGCGCGAGAGATACGTCTCTATCGTCAGCTTAGACAAAAATTCTTTCGTATGTCCTTCCGGCTGTCCGTTTGTTCTCCTCTACAAGTCGCATTTCTCAAACGATTCACGTGAAGTTTTGTGAGCAAGGGTGCGATTGCGTAAGGTAATCGTATTCGTTTGACAGTTCATATCGTATTCAATCAGTTGCAATTTGTATGGGATGACATATATTATGATACAATATGAACTGTCAAATGAATACGATTGACTTTACGCAATCGCCTAGCAGGTTCGAAAATTATATAGAATTTTATTGTAGAGCCAGTTTTTCGATTTTTTTTTCATAATGGCGGAGATATGTAAAAGAAACATTTAAGTCCGGCTTTCCGGCACTGTTTGTTCTTCTCTACAGTTCGCATTTCTGAACAGATTCTCGTGAAATTTTGTGAGCGAATTCGAAAATTATACAGAATTTTATTGTTAAGCCAGTTGTTCAAAATTAGTCAAAATGTCAAAAAATTAGTCAAAAAAAACACATTTCAGTCCGGCTTTCTGGCACTGTTTGTACTCCTCTACAGGTCAAATTTCTTAACTTTTTCTCGTAAAGTTTTGTGAGAAGGTTTGAAAATTATATAGAATTTTTTTGTTGAACCAATTTTTCTTTTAAGTTTTCAAAATGCGGAGATAATTATGTAAAAGAAACATTTTAGTCGGGCTTTCCGGTGCTGTTTGTTCTCCTCTACAGGTCGCATTTCTCAACTGATTCGTGAAATTTTGTGAGCAGGTTCGAAAATTAGAAAAAAAAAATTTTTTTTGAGACAGTTGTTTAATTTTTTTCAAAATGGCGGAGATATGTAAAATAAACATACTTCAGTCCGGCTTTCCGGCGCTGTTTGTTCTCCTCTACTGGTCGCATTTCTCAACCGTTTCTCGTGAAATTTTGTGAGTAGGTTCGAAAATTCGTTGAACATTTTTTTGGAAGATATTGATTTCGTAGATAATTTAGACAGTATAAATAAAGCCCTAATTTTTGCACTTTATGACCACGTTGCCATTGCATTTAAGTTTTGTAAGTCGTGAAGTTCAAACTTTATGACTTTTTTATACTGTCTTCACTTTTAGGGTTCCATACCCAAAGGGACCCTATTACTAAGACACCGCTGCTGGTCTGTCTGTCTGTCACCAGGCTGTATCTCATAAACCGTGATAGCTAGACAGTTTAAATTTTCACAGATGATGTATATCTGTTGCCGCTATAACAACAAATACTAAAAACAGAATACAATCTGTTATGTATGAGCTATAGTTGTAGTTATGCATGTGACTGCGTCACTACCACGTTTCGACCGCGCGGACTATGGCGCGGTATGTAGGTCGTGAAATCCAAACATTAGGACTTTTTATACTTTCTACATTTTTCTACGAAATCGTATCAGCGATTAGTAAAAAGAATGGGACCCCTACTGAGTTCCGTTTAAGAGAACTGCGTGACCTCGCGGCTCTCCACGTTTCGACCGCGCGGACTATGGCGCGGTGTGTAGGTCGTGAAATCCAAACATTAGGACTTTTTATACTTTCTACATTTTTCTACGAAATCGTATCAGCGATTAGTAAAAAGAATGGGACCCCTACTGAGTTCCGTTTAAGAGAACTGCGTGACCTCGCGGCTCTCCACGTTTCGACCGCGCGGACTATGGCGGCCGCGGGGTTCTCCACTTTCGATCGCGCGGCCACGGTTAACCTTTACAAGTTTTTGAATATTGGACCTACTTTGCGACTTTAATTGTTGGTTTTCTACATATTCCTTCGTAATGTTGACGCAGTCGTTTTTCTTTTACGCCATCGTGGCCAACAATCGAAACGGAAACTGAATATTTTGTTACTAAAAGTTGTAAAATAGCCAAAGCTATTCGTAATATAAGCCAACTTATTCGTTTATTGTTTTGCTGTATAATTATGTTGATTATATTAATAAAACGCATGTACTTTTGTTTTAGTTAGGTCAGATGAAACTTAAAAATAAATTTCACTCTAAAATGAAATATTTCAAAACAAAATGAAATTTATTCTAAATATTTCACAGACTGAAATTTTTCGTGAAATTTACCCAACCCTAATCGCGACGCCGATCGGAACGGAGGTACGGTACGGGCAAAAGAACATATCTGGACGCACCTTAACAAGTTTACCTATTTTTTTAGGTATTTTAGTGATCTGTGTTACCTAGTTAGTCTGTGACAGATACAAAAAAAACTTGAAAATACTTTATTTACTTTGTTTGTTTGCATTTTTTAATTAATTGGTGTTTAAAATACAGATTTTATCTTATTTTTAAATAAACGAGTGCAACAGCATTTTACTTGAAGATAATTTGTGACATATTTACCTTAAAAGTACTGTAAATATGGATTTTTCAGCTGTTTGCCGAACTTGCCTCAGTGCGACGAATTTAAATCCAATATTTGTGAATACTGACGAATATAAAAGATATTCAAGTGTTATTTACACAACTACTGGTGTGAAGGTTAGTATAAGTATTAATTTTAGTTATATTTTTATGCCTGGTGCTTAGATTTTATACATTTTGATCATCGTAAGGATTTAACTAAGTTGGATAAAACTTTTGATTTCTGATAAACAATCAAAAGTTAAGGCTTCATTTACATCCCTCTCGAACTGAAATATAAAAAAAATATAAGAACTTAGTAAATAAAAAAAGCGTTTTATTTTTTTTATTTAACTATGTACTGTAGTTTTAAGTACTTGCTTACGCTTAACGTTGGAGATGAAAGTCATGAGCGTCCCTGGCAAGATTCGAATTTTGCGCACCAAGACATATTTCTAGGACAATTGAGTGCCCCTGGCAAGATTTTAATTTTACGCCCTAAGACATATTTCTAGGACAATTGAGTGCCCCTGGCAAGATTTGAATTTTGCACCCCAAGACATATTTCTAGGACAATTGAGTGCCCCTGGCAAGATTTGAATTTTGCGCCCCAAGACTTATAAACTTATTTTCTAGCTATTGGTCAGCAAAGTGCACCCCCTGAGGGTTGCGCCCCTGGCAACCGCCCCCTTGCCAGCCCCTAGCTACGACGTTACTTAACTCATCTGCACCTGCCTTATACCCCCCTAAAAATTATTAGCACCAGTGAAGAAAAGAGACAAAAGAAGAACACGTGAAGTGTGAACGAACAAGTTGCCAGCCGCATGCGGCGTTGACAGAATGGCTAAAGCTGTTTTGAGCCGGCCTCATGCGGCCGGGTTGGCGTCAAAAAATTAAGCTAGAGTCATTCTTTTGTTTTTCAGGTTGAAATGGACGACGGTTTTCCTCAACATATGTGTATCGACTGTGTCTCGTTTGTAAATAAATCAGTAAACTTCAGAAAACAATGCAAAGACGTCGAGACATATTTAACAAATTTAACAAACAACCAGCCTTCTGACTTCCCCTTAAAAGTGGAAATTAAAGATAACGTAAAAGAAATTGATATAGGAATGATTGTAATAAAGACGGAGATAGGTGATAACACTTTAGGTGACTATGGTTGCGATGGAATTGATGTAAATGAAGATGATAATAGCAAAACCTTAATTAAAGCAACGGAATCGCCAAATAGATTTGAAGAAATTAAAATAAAAGTACGAACAAAAAAATCTAGACGTAAAAAAACTGTAGAGCTGCCTTATAGCCAAGTGTATGATGAGAACACAGAAAAACAAAGAGTAACATGCAAGTTGTGTTCAAAAAACTTATCTATAAGAAGTATAGATTATCACATGCTTAGAAGTCATCCCGGGGCAGATAAGCGGAAAGTAAAATGCGAATTATGCGATAGTTTTATAATCAAAGACAAACTTAATAGACACAGGGTAATGATGCATGGAGCTGAGTCTTTCAGATGTACTGTAAGTATTTGACAGTATTAAACTTTTTAGATTTTATGCATTCACAATGCTATTTTTATATTAAGGATATTAATATAATTGAAAAATATTAGAAAAATTCGACTCACCCGTAGCAGCTCAGACGGGATTATTTGACAGTAATTAAAATTTTAAAAAAGTCAAATAATAGACATGAAATAAAACAATTTTAAATTTTACTACCACTTTCAATAAAACTGTGCTAGTATCCATTAATCACTGCGCTGGGAGCTCTTTGGAGCGGACAAGCTTAAGGAAGAGGATCTAAAGCAGTTAACGATAAGTCAACTCAGCAGGTACTGAAAGCGTACAGGTAGGTTCAAGGGTCTGACACAGGTGGGGTAAATGATAACCCGCCTCCCCCTGTGGGGATTTGGGGAAATGGGTGAAATGGTGTTCCAATCAAGGAGACTGATCACGCGCCCGGCTACCGTCCCCCCATCTTAATAATAATAATGATCCATTAAAAAGTGTTTTATTTCATGTCTTTTCATTTCGTAAGCTTTATAAGGGAATATGTCAAATAATAGAGATAAATGTTAGTATGTATTTGTAATTATATTTTTTCTTTCTTACAGTATTGCAAATTGGAATTTCATAGTAAAGCATTGTTAGTAGATCATCTGAGTACATGCACACTAAAAAATAAAAATAGAAAAGTTGGGGATTCGGTAAGTAATATGTTGTTTATATTATGTTCTAGCTTTCCGCACAGGTTATATCTAGGGCATGGAATACCGGAATGATTTTCATACCGGTATTGATACCGGTAACCGATAATCCTCAACTCCGGTAACTTGCTTTACTACCGGGAGGGCGACCAACAGTCCCAAGGTGGTGTCGGGTTCATCGTCCACAAGTCCCTTGTCAACAACGTGATTACCATCGGAAGTGTGTCGACCAGGGTGGCGTACCTTATACTCAGAATAACCAAACGGTGTTCGCTGAATGTTATACAGGTTTACGCACCGACCTCGACACACCAAGATGACGAAGTGGAGGCTATGTATGAGGAGATCTCTAAAGCCATGCATAGCTACAAAACCCACTACACTGTTGTGATGGGGGACTTCAATGCAAAGTTGGGGAAACGATGCGGTGATGAGCTGAGAGTGGGGCAATTTGGAGTTGGGCAACGGAATGACAGAGGCCAGATGCTGGCTGACTTTATGGAGAAGGAGAACCTCTTTATGATGAACTCCTTCTTCAGAAAGCCGGAAAGCCGGAAGTGGACCTGGGTCAGTCCGGACGGTAAAGTCAGAAATGAGATAGATTTTATCATGTCGACGAAAAAGCAAATATTCAATGATGTCACTGTGATCAACGCTGTTAAGACGGGGAGCGATCACCGATTGGTACGTGGCACATTGAATATCAACCCAAAGCTGGAAAGATCTCGACTGATAAAATCAACAATTCGACCATTGCCGGCCCATATTCAAAACCCCGAGAGCTTTCAACTCGAACTCCAAAACCGCTTCGAAGCCCTTGAGAACAGCATAGATGTGGACGATCTAAACAACATGGTGGTGGATACTATCCGTACGGTAGGGTCCAAGCTCTTTAAGACCCGCCGTCCCAAGATAAAGAAACTCTCCGACCACACACTCCTACTCATGGATCAGAGACGTGAAATGAGGCTCCAGAGTTCAGTAGATGCTAATCGTTATCGGCAGCTTAATAGACAGATATCTAAGTCTTTGACGAGCGACCTTCGCCAATTTAATACGAATCGTATTAAAGAGGCTATCGAGCGGAATAAAGGCTCCAAAGTGTTCGCGAGAGATCTGTCTATTGGGCAAAGCCAGATGACGAAGCTGAAAACTGACGACGGACGCATCATTTCATCAAAGCCTGAAATCCTGAGGGAGATCGAGAGCTTCTATGGGCAGTTATATTCCACGCAGACACCTGTTGAAAGCAAGGCTAAAGACCCCAGAGCCAAGCTTACCCGACACTATACTCAAGATATCCCGGACGTCAGCCTGTACGAGATTAGTATGGCTCTCAAACAGCTGAAAAACAACAAGGCGGCGGGTGACGATGGAATCACTACAGAACTTCTGAGAGCGGGCGGTAAGCCGATACTCAAAGTCCTCCAGAAGCTCTTTAATTCCGTCATCGTCCAGGGCAGAACGCCAAAGACATGGAACATAAGTGAGGTGATCTTGTTCTTTAAAAAGGGTGACAAGTCCCTCTTAAAGAACTATAGACCCATCTCGCTTCTGAGTCATGTCTATAAGTTGTTTTCGAGAGTCCTTACGAATCGTCTCGCTCGCAAGTTCGACGACTTCCAACCTCCCGAACAAGCCGGGTTCCGAAAAGGCTTTAGCACCATAGACCACATCCATACGCTGCGGCAGGTTATACAGAAGACCGAGGAGTATAATGAGCCACTTTGCTTGGCGTTCGTGGACTATGAGAAAGCCTTTGATTCGATTGAAACCTGGGCGGTGCTGCAGTCTCTCCAAAGGTGCCAAGTGGACTATAGGTATATCGAGGTGTTGAGGTACTTATACCAAAATGCCACCATGACGATCCGAGTACAGAACCAGAACACAAATCCTATCCAACTGCAGCGTGGTGTGAGACAGGGAGACGTTATTTCTCCGAAACTGTTCACAGCTGCGTTGGAGGACATCTTTAAGCTCTTGGACTGGAAAGGACTCGGCATCAACATTAATGGCGAGTACCTAACACACCTTCGTTTTGCCGATGATATAGTCCTTATGGCTGAGACCATGGAAGACCTGAACACAATGCTCGAAGATCTCCGTAGTGCTTCCCAAAGAGTGGGTCTTAGGATGAACATGGAAAAGACGAAAATTATGTCAAATGCCCATGTTGTACCCTCTCCAGTTCATGTTGGGAACACTACACTTGAAGTTGTTGACCATTACGTATACCTAGGACAGGCAGTCCAGTTAGGTAGGTCCAACTTCGAGAAAGAGATCTCTCGCCGAATCCAACTCGGGTGGGCAGCATTCGGGAAGCTTCGAAAAATCTTCGCGTCCGACTTACCTCAGTGTCTCAAGACGAAAGTCTATGAACAGTGTGTGTTGCCAGTGATGACTTACGGCAGTGAAACGTGGCCGCTAACTATGGGTCTCATAAGGAGGCTCAAGGTCGCTCAGCGTGCAATGGAGAGAGCCATGCTCGGCGTTTCTCTACGTGATCAAATCAGAAACGAGGAGATCCGCAGGAGAACTAAAGTAACCGACATCGCTCGAAGGATTGCTCAGCTGAAGTGGCAATGGGCGGGACACATAGCGAGAAGAACCGATGGCCGTTGGGGCAGAAAGGTTCTGGAATGGCGACCGCGCACCGGACGACGCTCCGTGGGTAGGCCCCCGACAAGGTGGACCGACGATCTGGTGAAGGTCGCGGAAAGCCAGTGGATGCAGGCAGCGCAGGACCGATCGTCGTGGAGATCCTTAGGGGAGGCCTATACCCAGCAGTGGGTGTCGTGTGGCTGATATGATGATGATGATGATGATGATTGATACCGGTATTGAAATTTCAATTACCGGTATACCGGGATTTCGGTATTTTTTCGGTATTTTTTTAAAAACTGTTAGTTACGTACTTTTTAAATGATTCTAAGAACGATTAGTAAGTCTTGTTTGTGGAGAGTGATTAAAGCAATTTTCTACGCTATACTTTATGGCAGAAACACTCAAACTATTTACCAACTGCCTAGAAACCACAAAATGAGTTATTAAAGTAATACCTAGGTAATTAAGAATACTAAAGAAATTACGTTATTTGATTCAATTATATTCACTTCTCAAGCTTACAATAAAACAAATATAAAACAATTTTTTTGATTCAATTATTATTGAAATCAACAAATACCAAAATTTCCATAGAGAAGATAGTTGGAGAGTACCACCAGCTTGGGACCCTATAATTCATCAATTAAAATCCCATCCCAAATCACACACTGCAGGATTATTTATTTTATTTATTTAAACTTTATTGCATAAGAAAATACAATTGGCGGACTTAATGCCTTAAGGCACTCTCAACATAAATAAGGATCTAGCTAAGATAACAATATTACGTTTTGTAGATAGGGATCAAAAGGGAGGTCGACATAACCTCTCTGAGTATTCTTCCGCCAGTTCTTTCTCTGCGAGGCCTCCTAATTTGTGAACTGGTAGTAGATTCAGTAGCTAGATCGTGTTTTCTGGCGCAATATAACTCAAGTAAAACATTAGATTAAACTTTTTTTATTTTGTCCTTTAAAAATGGGAATAAGCCCCTCTTAAAGAACTACAGACCCGTCTCACTTCTGAGCCATGTCCTTACGAATCGTCACTTTCGCAAGTTTGACGACTTCCAACCTCCCGAACAAGCCGGGTTTCGAAAAGGCTTTAGCACCATTGTCTAGAGTTCTAGACCACAAATACAACTTCAGCGAGGTGTGAGACAGGGAGACGTTATTTGTCACAGAAAAACGAAACTGTTCACAGCTGCGTTGGAGGACATCTTTAAACTCATAGTCTGGAATGGACTTGGTATCAATATTAATGGCCAGTTACGAACTATATCATCGGCAAAACGAAGGTGTGTTAGGTACAGTACCTATACTGTACCTAACATACCTTCGTTTTGCCGATGATATACTTCTTATGGCTGTGACCTTGGAAGACCTGAATACAATGCTCGAAGATCTCCGTAGTTAAAGAGTGGGTCTCAGGATGAACATGGATAAGATGAAAATCATGTCGATTGCCCATGTTATGCCTGCTCCAGTTCATGTTGGGAACACTACACTTGAAGTTGTTGACAATTACGTATACCTAGGACAGGTAGTCCAGTTAGGCAAGTCCAACTTCAAGAAAGAGATTTCTCGTCGAATCCTACTCGGATGGGCAGCATTCTGGATGCTTCGAAAAATCTTCGCGTCTGAGTTACGACTTACCTCAGTGTCTTGAGACAAAAGTCTATATATAACGATACTTTATCGATATTAAAAAAAATGTTTACGGCAGTGAAACGTGGTCGTTAACTATGGGTCTCATAAGGAGTAGGTCTCAAGGTCACCCAGGTCCCAGCATGCATTGGAGAGAGCCATGCTCCGCATTTCCCTACGTGATCGAATAAGAAATGAGGAGATCCGTAGGAGAACTAAAGTAACCGACATCGCTCGAAGGTTTGCTCAGCTGAAGTGGCAGTGGGCGGGACACATAACGAGAAGAACTGATGGCCGTTGGGGCGGAAAGGTTCTGGAGTGGTGATCGCGCACCGGACGACGTTCCCCGACAAGGTGGATCGACGATCTGGTGAAGGTCGCGGGAAACCTTTGGATGCGGGCAGTGCAGAACCAATCGTCTTGGAGATCCTTGAGGGAGGCGGAGATCCTTGAATGAGATCAGCAGTGGTCGTCGTGCGGCTGATATGATGATGATGAAAACATTAAACGAACAACTAAAAGGAATATCATTAAATACCATCTAGAGACTAGCTATATGCATGCACTGTTTTGCGTAGTTGATTTAGTGGTGATTTTTCCTATAATCGCGATTATTCGTGATTCGTTGAGTTTTCATATCGTAAACTCATCTGCAGTATGAACAACACTGTGAACCATAAAAATTGAACGTTCTGCATAGTCTTTAAACACCCTTGCAAAAATATATAGCTTTTTTCGAAATACCGGTATTTTACTCTCAAATACCGGTATCAAAATACCGAAAAAAATGACCGGTATACCGGTATTTCGGTATACCGGTATCCATGCCCTAGTTATATCGTGAGGGCGAAGACCCTTGCCCAGCAGTGGGATAAAAAGTAGCTTATGTCCTTCCCCAAGGTCCCATCTATATTCATACCGAATTTCGTCAAAATCGGTCCAGCAGTCTATGCATGAAAAGTTGAAAACTTAACAGTCAGACAGAGTTACTTTCGCATTTATAATATTAAGTAATTAATGTAGTTATACCTTCTAAAAATTCGATTCCATGAGAAGTTTTATTAAAATCCTTTTCTATTACAACTTGCTCCATTTTTGGTCAGGGAGTCCCCTTAAGGCGCCCTACTACCCATTACTAGCGTCACCACTACATTTATTTTTATAACTTGTAAACCAAGTTAATATTAAAAAAAAGCTAAGATCATGCCCTCCTAAGTTATCTCTAATATTTTTTGAATAACTCTCCAACAGTTTTCATTCTAGCTGTAAGTTTTAAAATCCATTTTAGCCCAACGTGGTTCAGATCATGCCCTCATAAATTGTTTCTTATATTTTTTGGGGAATATATAATTGCACTTTAAAAATAATATAACACACTTTAAAATGTTTAGCTTCAAAATTTATTGAATGCACTTTAAAAATAATGGTTTCCACTATATATATGCTAAGCTTTAAAATTAATACTTTGCACTATACAATTTAATTGTTTAGCTTTAAAATTAATACTTTGCACCATACAAATTAATTTTATAACATTAGTATGGTAAACAGACGACTAGGTGCGACGACGAGCGGGCGCAGCGAGAGGGGAGCTGAGGAGGAGGTTAGGTTCCATTGCGACCAACAACGCCAGAACCGACTTGGTGAGACTTGCCATCTCATTAGTCTGACATGGTTTGACAGAAATTAAATGATTTCGGAGTTGGGACACAGTTATAGTGCAAACCATTATTTTTGTAGTGATAATATTAATTTATAGATCTTTTATTATTTTAAAGTGCAAACCATTATTTTTGTAGTGATAAGATTAAATTTTAGGTCTAACATTATTTTAAAGTGCTGATATACAATTTTATAGCTGTTTTCATCAAATTTAAAGTGCTATTAAATACATCCCATATTTTTTGAATGACTCTTCAACACTGTTCATTCATTCTGTAAGTTTTAAAATCTATTTGAGCTCAAAGTGGTTAAGATCATGCCCTCTTAAATTGTCGCTAATATTTTTTGAATAACTCTTCAACAGTTTTCATTCTTTCTGTAAGTTTTAAAATCTATTTTAACTCGACCACTTTGAGATAAAATGTATTTATTACGACCAAATTATTATTTAGGCGACAACCTTAGGGCACACAAAACATTTAAAATTTGGCATATACCCATAGGTATTTTAGGTAAGTAACTATCATCCTAATCGAGATGACAAAAATATGTTGGGCAGCTTTAATCAGTTATATAATTACCTACTTAGTATAATAGTTGCCTTCTCAGTATTTTTGTCACTCATTTAGAATTTTCACTGCCAACTTAAATTATTTATCTCGCACATGTAGTCGCCCGTTTTGCGTATTTCTTGCAATCAACAGTTTGTCGCCCGTTTAGTTATTTTGTCACCCAAAAAATAAACCGCTGCCAGGTTTAGTATTTAAGTATCCCATTACCAGTCGCCTTCAGGCCCGCCGCAAGCGGGCGTGCAAGGCGTGCACCGCACGCGGGCGGCACGTCTAGGGGGGCGGCAAATCGACCGATCCAAGCGACAAAGCTAGGGTCGAAGAAGGGTCATGACATGAGCGCTCCTGGAAAGATTTTAATTTTGCGCCCCAAGGCTTATTTCTAGGATCATGAGCGACACTTGCAAGATTTGAATTTTGCGCCCCAAAACGAATTTCTTTGATAATGAGCGCCCCTGGCAAGATTTGAATTTTGCGTCCAAGACTTATAGACTATTTTCTAGCTATGGGTCAGCAAACTGAGTGTTGCGTCCCTGGCAGACGCCTCCCTTGCCAGCCCCTAACCTAGCTACAAGAGTTGAAATTAAGTTTAGCTCTCGAAAGAAATCATTTCTTTCTGAAAAGCAGGTAGTCGTAGGGTAGTAGGGGGCGGCATAATCGGTCTTGCACGCGGGCGCCTTATCAGCTAGCGGCGGGCCTGTACCTTGATTACGTAAAGCTGTTGCTAACAATTCTCGATTGAAATCGATTGAAAGCGCGGTTGCATTGCTGCTTTAGTTAAGATAGTTGTCACATTGGTTCTTACTAAAGCAGCGATGTAACTGCGATTTCTGTCAGAGTTGATTGCAACAAAGTTACGTAATTACCCCCCAGTACCTTGATTACATAAAGCTGTTGCTAACAATTCTCGATTGAAATCGGTTGAAAGCGCGGTTGCATTGCGGCTTTAGTTAAGATAGTTGTCACATTGGTTCTTACTAAAGCAGCAATGTAACTGCGATTTCTGTCAGAGTTGATTGCAACAAAGTTACGTAATTACCCCCCTGTACCTTGATTACGTAAAGCTGTTGCTAACAATTCTCGATTGAAATCGATTGAAAGCGCGGTTGCATTGCTGCTTTAGTTAAGATAGTTGTCACATTGGTTCTTACTAAAGCAGCAATGTAACTGCGATTTCTGTCAAAGTTGATTGCAACAAAGTTACGTAATTACCCCCCTGGTCGCCTTTAATTATTTCTAGTCACATTATTATCATCAGCCTATCATCGTCCACTACTGAACATAGGCCTCTCCGAGTGCACGCCACTGAGCACGATCCGCGGTTATACTCATCCAGTTTTTGCCAGCCACCTTGCGAAGATCGTCGAATTTTCGTTTAATGATAATAATTCTAATGAAATAAAAGGAAATTACATGTAGCAGAGATGAAAATGTTGAGGTGGATGTGTGGTGTGACGCGAATGGATAAAATAAGAAATGAGTATGTCAGAGGAAGTCTCAAAGTAGCACCAGTAACAGAGAAGCTGCAAGGGAATCGTCTGGCTTGGTTTGGGCATGTTATGAGAAGGGATGAAAGGCATGTTACTAGAAGAGTAATGGATATGGGTGTTGAGGGCTGGAAAGTAAGAGGAAGACCGCAGAAAAGATGGATGGATTGTGTGCGGAATGATATGAATGTGAAGGGAGTGGATGAGGAAATGACGAGTGACAGGAAGGAATGGAAGAAAAGGACGCAATGCACCGACCCCAAATACTTAAATTGGGATAAGGGTAGGAGGATGATGATGATGATGATAATAATTGTAATAATGGCTCTGATTTGCCATAGGGGCGAGCGATGGTGGAGTGTGACGTGTGCAATAAAACAATGCAGAAAGCTAGTTTAAGAATGCACAAGAAGATTAAGCATGCTGGACAAGGCCCAGTGTGCGAGGTAAGTTAGTTACGCACTAAATACCTACTTATAATGAATAATATTTATTAGAAATAAAATTAAATTTGAAAGTGTTGATGTTTATATGCTAGGATGGTTAAAGCTAAGGCCACACTATTGGCACCGTGCACGCTTTTAGCGCCACCTAGCTTTTTGCAACTTTGTTGGCTCTGACCTGACCGTTTTGATATGTAATGGCGGCATTGTGAATAAATATTAAAAAAAATACTATACATATTGTGCTATTAATGTAAAATTAAAAATTACTGTGATTTGGGTGGACAAAGTGTTGTGAAATCATTTTTGGTCATTTAAATTAAATATGGCATGTAAGATCTATTCAAAAAGAGTGTTTTATTTTGGTTAAATCAGGGGTTGTTTACTTCTTTTTTTGTTGTAAATTTTGTAAAACAAGAGGATAAAGGTACTTTAATAATTTTATTAAGTGATAATAAACATATATAATTGTTCCTGTATCGCTGGTAATAAATTAAATATCGTTTTCAAACAGATTACAGAGCCTACATTATTTCTACTTTTTGCCACCATGAGCGCTGCGATCGATTATTATACCTTCGCACCCAGCGAATAGGTGCCAAGCTAAGATATAAGTTATGAGCTACGCTTGTGTACAACATACACATTTGCCACATACAAGGTACCCAGCTTGGTGACACATAATTCACTTTCGCACCGTCTTTGATGAGTACAGAACAAATAAGTACCTATGTCAATATGTAAGAACTAAATAATTATGCACTTTCCGAAAATATAATTAATACCTAATATTCATTGAAATAAATTTTTTATTTTATTTTATTGGATAAGGGAAATATACTGCTCAAAATTATACTTATGAATGGAAATCAATATGTTTTTACATAGGCTAACACAGTTTCCACTGAGAAAAAATAATGTAAACAACAGTTGAGTATACATTATATAAGTTAACGAATTATATATCACTTTTCACAAGCAAACCATTGGAAAATTTGCACACGACATAGTCAAGTAGCACACGACATAGTCAAGTAGCACACGACATAGTCAAGTAGCACAAAAATGCGTATGTACACTTACCATCCTTGTTTACCTCTTGGGCAACTTCTTTCCACAGTTTTATTAAAATAAGTACATTATTATGGTGTTTATTTGAATGAAGGGTTTCAAAGTGGTTTCCTTTTGAAAACCTTTAAAAAAAATATTTTTTCTTCAATTGTTAAATTACAAAGTCACTAAGAGACTATCAAAAATTTACCAACACCTTCGTTCGCTACGCGACTCGCTTAGTGGCTAACCAGGCACCTAGCTAGGCGCGTCGCTCGTAGTGTGGCCAACTGCGATAGTATGCAATACGTCTGTTCGCTAGGATCAGTCACTAAGCGAGTCGCATGGCTCTTAGCAATAACCGAGGCTCCTTGTAGTGTGGCCTTAGCCTAAATGTCATTGACTTGACTACAGATAACTCACAAAAAATATGTAGTGGAAATCAGATTTTTTACTATCTATGCCATTGCCATATGAAGTCGTTAGTTTGTCCATGAAGAACGGTTTTATCCGTCTTGTGTTTAGAAGATACGTGTGGCTCAGTTGTAGAGACGTCTCTATAGCTACTACGCGAAAATATTATTACTTACTCGAATGTGTAACCAAAGTCAAGCGTTTGTCCACCAAGTACAGATTCCGGCAAACATCTTGACTCTCATTCGACGGAGTGGGGATAAGTTCCCGCATGCGCCCCTCTCCAGCCGCCCGCGTGCCTCACCGCTACGCATAGGGGGCGTCCATTAATCACGTGATGTTTTTTTGGCCAATTTTTGACCCCCCCTCCCCCCTGGTGATACATGGTGAGGTTTTACGTTAACCCCCCCTCCCCCCCTCTAAATCACGTGTATTTTTTTTGGTACAAAATAATCTCAACAATTTTCAGTACGAATATGTCGCGGTGGGCGGGGAAATCGTCCTGGTAACGGTGAGTCAACAACCACACACAGTTTTCGGTTAAAAGTCACACTTTCAACGAAAAAAATTAATACACGTGATATCTCACTACACCCCCCCGTCCCCCCTTGTGATACTTCGTGATGTTTTCAACTACCCCCCCCCCCCCCTTTCGAGGCTCACGTGATTAATGGATGACCCCATACCCAAAATACGTGTTCTGCCACAGCCTTCTCTATTGTTGTACACAAGCCATGCTTTTAGCAACGTTGCGCGTGAACCTATAGGCTGTTGTGTTGATTTAAGATAGTCAAAATAGCACCATGACTTCTAGTAAACGGCGTCTTTTTAATTTGTCGTAGTTGCTATTTGTGTCATGTGATTTGTGTCAAATCGGTTCACGCCTAGTACCGAAATGCGACGTTGCCAAACCTAATAGCATGGCTTGTGTAGAACAATAGAGAAGGCTGTGGTTCTGCCCAATCCCCACCCGATTTCAAGACGTTTGCCGGCTATTGTAACATACTTTTTTCGTCTTGCATTGCAGCTGTAATGTATTTGTTTTTTAGCATTGCGGCAAGCGATTCGCTAACAAGCTAAGACTGAACGAGCATTTACGAGCCAAACATGGCTACCAGAAGCTGCCGTGTAGCTACTGCGAGTTCCAGGCAGCCTCCGCCGTCGCCATGAGGGTATTTTTTTATTTATTTTTTATTTTATTGAATTATAGTGGCGGTCACACTCACACATTAAGTCGATTTTCATACAAACGAGGTAACTTTGACACCTTGGTTCTTAGCCAGTGATTGACCTAGCTGTGATCTGATGATGGCTATCCAGGCAGTGAATGGAAGAGATTCAGATTAAAGTCAAAGTCAAAATGGCTTTATTCAAATAAACTTAATAATTAAGCACTTTTGAATCGTCTACATTTTCCTACCACACACACTCCCTATACACACATTGTTATCCTTAATTTCAATCGCACTGCATTGTTTTGTAAATTATTATTTATTTCCCCACTTGCATTGCACATCTGAATTGAGGACCATACCGACGCCTTAGACCGTTTTCACATTATCCGATACGATATCGGTATCGGCCGCCAATACGATATCAGAGGTAAGTAAAATGTATGAAATATGTATCTGTCTTTCACATTGTCCGGCCCGATATCGGGTATCGGAGCCACATATTTCATACATTTTACTTCCTCCCTTATCGTATCGTTGTCCGATACCGATATCGTATCGGATAATGTGAAAACGGTCTTAGAGTGAAAACCTCGGAAATGCATTTTAGTTATTTTTTTATTGCTTTTTTAGGAAGAATACCGCGCAACGCATAATCCCGCGGGCTGATTATCTAATTAAAAACCACCTAGCGACTGGTTGCAGTTCACAGATGATCGTGATCCATTGCTACTTCTTTTTGCGTTAAAAAAAACATACCAAAGAAAAGTGGCAATGTATGTCAAATGCAACCGGTCGCTAAATAGTTTCTTTTTAGATAATCAGGGTGCTGATCTCACTAATTTGTTCTTTCGATACTCGTTACAACATCGTTTAATAAAAAAAACATAAAATCCTTTCTTCCTCCTGAAAAGTTTCTTCTTTTACACGGTTTTTTACTCTAAGACGTCGATACGCAAATAGACGTCGTGTCGTGTATAGAAGTGTCGTGTCGTGATGCTTATCGGCGTCATGTTGCGTATAGACATCGTGATACTTATAGATGTCGTGACGCTTACAGACGTGACATTTATAGACGTCCTGACGCTTATAGAAGTCGTGACGCTTATAGACGTCGTGACGCTTATATACGTCGTGACTCTTATATACGTCATGACGCTTATAGACGTCATGACGCTTATAGAGGTCATGACGCTTATAGACGTCATGACGCTTATAGACGTCTCGTTGTATGACAGAACCACGAGAGGCGTCACCGTGGCGAGCAACCCTTCGTGTGTGAGGCGTGCGGCGCTAAGTTCCACGCGGCGTATTTGCTCGCGCAACATCGGCAGTCACATCGCGTCGACAAAATGTACAAGGTAAGGTCACACATAAGCCTCTTACCTCTAACTGCCGGAACACGACAATTTTTAAATTGTTGCTATGGCTTCAGACTTAGGTAAGATGGTGGTAGCTAGCCAGGCGGACTTGAAATAAGCCCTACCACCAACCGAAGTTTGTTGTTTGTTATTTGTTTTGTTGTGCTAGAAACTACTTGTTACCTACCGACTGTAGGGTGCACCGAGCCTCGTCTAACAAACGAAAAAAACATTAGAACTAAACAAAACTATGTATAAAATTCCGTTCTAGTTTATTAGGTCTTTACCTATGAAATTGCAGATTTGTATTTTTCAAGAAGTTGCATTTCTCATACTAGCATTTTCTTTGTTCATTTAAAAACCGTGAACACTCGTGTAACAAATTTTAAAACTAATGTTTGAACACTATGCTAACTTATTCCATTTACGATAAGCAAAAAAAAAGTTTTGGCTAAGTTACAACCCCTTCCTTCGGTCACCCTTTTTTGCTCACAAAAAAAGAATTACTTTAAAGATCTTTTTTAGGGTTCCGTACCCAAAGGGTAAAAACGGGACCCTATTACTAAGACTCCGCTGTCCGTCAGTCTGTCTGTCTGTTACCAGGCTGTATCTCATGAACCGTGATAGCTAGACAGTTGAAATTTTCACAGATGATGTATTTCTGTTGCCGCTATAACAACAAATACTAGAAACAGAATAAAATAAATATTTAAGGGGGCTCCCATACAACAAATGTGATTTTTTGCCGTTTTTGGTACGGAACCCTTCGTGCGCGAGTCCGACTCGCACTTGGCCGGTTTTTTAATGTTAAGAAAGCTAAAATAAGGACTTTATTTTTACTGATAGTTGACTATCATAGTCATAATTCGATATAATATCAAAATATTTTAAATCATCCAAGTTATTAGTTACTCTGTTGGTATGTGACAAAATATCGGCAATTTCATAGGTAAAAATATAATATTTCTAACTAATATTATTTCCTATATTTTTCAAAGTTTTATTAAACATAGTTATTTCTTTCTAATGATTTTTTCTTGATTGACGGCGCAAGTGAACTCTCGGAATGTCCACGCGGACAAAGTCACGGCAACAAGCTAGTTTAGGACACTTTCTTACGTTGACTGGTAGATATCTGGCATTAAGTCCCTCAAATTCAGATGTAAATGTCAAAAAGTAAATAATAATAACATACAAAATATTGTTTATTGGCAATCAAATCATAATTATTTTATTTATTAGTAAGATCTCGGTGACAGGTATAACGAAAAAATATTACCAAAAATATTTTTTGTAAACCTACCAAAAATATGTTTTTGTAAACCTATCAAAAATAAATCCAAAATCTACGTAAAATTATATTAATTTTATAAAAAAACCATTACTTTAGTGTAAAAATAGACGTGTGTTATAGCCACAAAACATAACATCGTTATTAATATAACAGCTATTAATTATAATTTAACAAGCAAAAATTTTTTTTTGTAATACTTATGTAAAAATAAACCTAATGGAATGGAAGTCTCTTTTTCAAATGAAAATAAATCTATTAAAAGTAGTAATTTAAATAAATAAACTAAAATCTAAACTGACGACGACCGCGCTGACATTAGTTCCTCAAAAGGATAAGAGATGTCACTGTGCGTCACTGAGTGGCGGTATAGGTATTCTGTTCGGTAATTTTATAACGTTTGGGTCAGATTTTGTACTGCAGTCGTTAACACCCACCAATTTGGGTTATTTTTGAATGGCGACGTTGATGATTATAATTGTCAATAAATCGCCATAAATAATAATAAAATTTAAAAATTCATTAAGTAAGTAGGTAGTTAAAACTACGCTACATACGTAACAAAACGTAAAAAAAGATTTTTCTTATTATTGATAATGTATTATTCTTTTATTTACGTAAGTAAATGAAGCATAATAACGTAGATTAGTAAGTTAGTAGTGTAGTTAATAGATTTTTTATTATTTGTATAGGATAATGTCGGGTTTGGTTTGTTACGAACTCTATTTACAGTATTTTGTATAGAATATTGCCGCCTTTGTTATTATTATTCAAAGGTTTTGGTTATTTTTATGACTAGGTGTTAATGTAGTTTATAAGTAAGTATATGTATAACAAACATACTATAGGGACTTCTTACATTTTAAAGGTATAGTTTTTGAGTACCTTTTGATTTTGTTATTGAATTTATTTACAAGGAATAACAAACGATTGTACAATATTGTGTATAACAACTATGCTTACAAATAATAATTACTATTCACACAACCAGCAAAATTATCCATAGCTTACGGCGGGATTGAAATTAATTAAAATATCACTATACATAAATAAGGCGATTCCCTGACCGAAAGTGGCGCCCTCAGAGGATTTTATTAATTAAGATGTTAATGGAAAAGAATTTTAATAAAACTTTTCGCACAAATTTTAGGGACCATAAGTCTAGTATTTTTAGACGGTGTCATTGCATTTCCTCGTAGTCACTGCTAGAATTACCTAGCAAAACTGCTAAAAGTGGCCGTTTTTGACACATTTGCTATCTACTTCTACGAATGACTGCGAGGGAATGTAGTGATAAGTACTTTCTAAAAATACTAGACAACGAGGCCAAAAAATTCCACGAAAAGTTTTAGTAAAATCTTTTGTTATTAACAACTTATTAAATAAAAACCTCTGACGGCGCCACTTTCGGTGGATATTCACCTAAGCACGAAATTGTGACTTATCTTTTTGTAGTGCAGTCCGAACAAGCTTTGTGGTCCTTTTTACCCGACTGCAAGAGGGTTATGTCTTTTTATAACTTAAACAATATTTTCTAGTCTGTCTAAACTAAAAGTTTAATATAGTTTTTTGCGAAAAGCAAGCTCCGATGTTGTGATATTGTCAAATTTGATTTTGTAACAAATATTTTTTACGGATTTACAACACGTATCGTATATTCATATTATTAATTCAGGTTTATAATTAGGTATCTTTCTTGTACAAATACAACGGTACAAAAGGTGGACTTAATGCTAGTACCATTCTCTACCAGTCAACCTGAAAACTATGTTGTTTATGTATTTTCATAGATTATTGAATTTCCTGACGTTAAAGGAAATCGCTGCCTATAAGTTCAGTTTTTTTTATTACACGCTCGGAACTACCATGTCAATATTATAGTGGGGGCCGGATAATTAAAAACACCAGTCGATTTTCATACAACCGAGGTAACTTTGAAGCCTTGGTTCTCCACCAGGGATTGACCTACCGTGAACTGATGATGGCCATCCAGGGAGTGAATGGAGAAGATTTGAATCGCCATACACACCCAATTGATCTGAACAGCATTCTAAGAGCCCTAAAGATTATAGTTATCAGTTTCAGTTTTCCATACATTTTAATGCTATTTTCGTGGTTTTTTAAACATAACCAAATAGCTCTTAGAATGCTGATCAGATCAATTGGGTGTGTATGGCGATCTGAATCTTCTCCATTTACTCCCTGAATGGCCATCATCAGATCACAGCTAGGTCAATCCCTGGAGGAGAACCAAGGCTTCAAAGCTACCTCGTTTGCATGAAAATCGACTGGTGTTCCTAATTATCCGTCCAACACTATAAGGTTAAACCAAATTATGTAACAATACTAAAGCAGGTGATATTGTTGCTTAAAACTGAACAACTTTCTCCAAGGTACATTAGTCGAAAAAGGAAAAAAAAACATACTCTCCTCTGATACAAAATGTATAGTCGGATGACCGACTTACAATAGAAAGGTGAAAATAAAATAATATTTTCGACCTATGTTTAAGTAAAGTATGTATTTTTATTTATAAGTAAATAAAAAAACTTTTTTCGGGAATTAATACGTAAGCATATAGCTACCAAAAAGCATGTTGTTCTCCAAAATTAGTAAATGCTCACCAAATCCTAAACCGCCCAAGATTTGGTGAGCATTTACTAATTCTGGGTTAGGTTAGAATGGTGATCATTTAAACATAAGCGCTTTTTTTTCCAGTGCGACCAGTGTCCAGCGACTTTCAAAGCAAACAACAATCTTCACATGCACAAGCGCTCTTGTCACTCCGCCCACACGTACCGTTGCGGCGTCTGTCTCCGCACTTATAACTGTAAACACTATGTCGTGAAACATATAAGGCGGGTACATGGCAATGTTGAGGCAGATGTACCTATATTGTGCGAGCCGAGCGATAAAATGGGGAAAGAGCTATCTAGCGAGGGGTAGAATAGGTGTCCTGCCTTTTAGCCGAACTATATTTGGCCGAATTTCACTTGCCAACCAACAACGTTTCGCCAATGTTTCACTTTGACAACTAACGATTCCCAAATGTTTGTATGACAACGTTTCATTTGGTAGAATTATTGTTAAGCTGATTAATATAATGCCATAAAAACGTTTGAAACATTTATCATTTGTCAAATCTTTCACTAGACCAAACAACTAGTTGTTGTTGATGTTCATGAGAAAACTGTGGCGTCTGTCTTTGCAGTTATAACTGTAAACACTATGTCGTGAAACATATAAGGCGGGTACATGGCAATGTTGGGGCAGATGTACCTATATTGTGCGAGCCTAGCGATAAAATGGGGAAAGAGCTATCTAGCGAGGGGTAGAAAAACTAATTTTATTGTTGATGTTCATGAGAAAACTGTGGCGTCTGTCTTTGAACTTATAACTGTAAACACTATGTCGTGAAACATAGGGTACACGCAAATGTTGGGGCAGATATACATATATTGTGCGATCCGAGCGATAAAGTGGGGAAAGCGCCATCTAGCGAGGGGTAGAAAAACTAGTTTTGTTGTTATGGACAAATGATTACCTACTATTGCAGTGACTGCCTTCTCACTTATAACTGTAAACACTATGTCGTGAAACACATAAGGGTGGTACATGGCAATGTTGGGGAAAATATAGTTACCTATATTGTGCGAGCCGAGCGATAAAATGGGGAAAGAGCCATCTAGCGAGGGGTAGAATAACTAGTTATATTGTTGATGTTCATAAGAAATATGTGGCGTCTGTCTTCGCACTCATAACCGTAAACACTATGTCGTGAAACACATAAGACGGGTACATGGCAATGTTGGGGTAGATGTACCTATATATTGTGCGACCCGAGTGATAAAATGGGGAAAGAGCCATCTAGCGAGGGGTAGAATAACTAGTTTTATTGTTGATTTTCATAAGATTTGTTGGGGAAGGCAACTGTCAAAATGGCGCTGCGTACGCTTGTTCCACGAGAACTATGGAAACAAAGGTCTGTTACTTAAAAAATAGTTTTTTTAAGCTTTAAAATGATTGAATTATAGGCTTTAAAAATGTTGGCACTTACAAATTTCCGAAAAATCTGGATATTGAAAAAAAATATAAATTCCGTAAGAATTAAAACGTCTTGATTTTGCTTTAAATTCCGGCATTTGCATTGTAGAATAGTTTTTTATATCCATTTTGGGTCGATGAGTCTTTTTCGGTAAAAAAAAACCACAAAATAAATACCTATTTTCCCATACATTTTGTTCTGTACCCTTAGCACGAACAGCTATCGAGAAAATAACGCGCGTAAAATTACTCGATTCAGAATTCTCTATGGAAAATTTAATTTCGCTATTCGGCGGTAGATGGTGCTGTACTAATTTTTCATACAAAATTGCACTATCGAATGACGCGCGTTATTTTTTTCGATAGCTTTTCGTGCTAAGGGTACTCGAAAACATCAACATCGAAAACTATCGGATATGCTGCTCATAGTCAATGTGAGTGAAAGAGAGAAAACTATAGTTTTCGACAGCGAAAAGTGAAAACATCAACTCGCACTAGGCCCAAGAACGTCTATACTGTCTTAGGAACAAGCGTACGTAGCGACATCTACAATTAGCTTTGCGTTGCCATCCCCATTATTTTATTGAATACTATACTGGATAAGTTACGTAAAGAAATATAAAGACTGTTAAAAAAGATACATTATTAAATAGTAATAGTATAAATAAGCACTACTGTACTGTAAAAAGCGACATCTAGCATGTATTAGCAACTCTTTTTCACTAAAAAAGTGTTAAAGCACTTTTGTACCTTTTTTATAATATAAACATAATAATGTGAAAAATATGTATTTATTTAATAACAAATTAAATAGTTATGCCAAATATGTTGTTTGATTTTCTTTAAATGAGTTAATACAACAATCATAACTAAAATATAAATATTTGTAATATACCTAAAGAAGTATTTTAGTTGATTAGTACCATAGACTTAGAACATTTTTCGCTATTAGTACATAGTGATTTTATTTAATGGAGTTACAGAAAATTATCTTTATAAATGAGATGAAATAAAGTACTGCCAGACATGGCTCCATTGTAAACCAGTACTTAGTTGATTAGGAGAGTGGGGATATAATTTTTTTGTTACAAAAAAATAACTAACTATATACAAATGGGATAAAATATGGTGCCAGACTTGGTTCCAACTTAGATCTTTTTATGTTTTTACGGAAGATTTATAGCGAATTTAAATTTTTGCAATGAATGTACATACAATGCAATACATTTATTTGCGATTTTTTTTACATAAAAAGGTAACCTCTTTTGTATTACTGCACAGGCAAGTTGTAATCATCAAGAATAAACATCTGTCAGCTGACAGCGTTGCCATGACGACGCAACTAAACTAAAAAATAACAAACAAAATAAGCGAACACAGTTTTAGGTTACCGAAGCTTTTTAATTATATAAAATGTCGCATTTAAGTGGATACGATGGCGATGCAATCGGTTTCGATTCTGTATCGCAAACTAAACGATCTGAGACCAGTAGTTCGACGCAAACTACGGATTTTTACGAAAGTGGAGTCGGCTCCCAAACCAATTTCACCAAAGACTGTGGATCCATGGCTACACTAGAAGATTTGCACGCGGAAGACGATGTCTTAAAAGAATATCCACCACCAGGTCTTAATGCATTTTTGAAAAGAGTAGTTCCTTCTATGCTTGAGCAATTAGACCAGACTGATAGAGAGATAGAAGAGTCTTCAGATTCGGAAGAAGATGAGACTATATCTGTTAAGTTGATACAAGAAATTCAAGTCAATAAGAACACACCAGGGTTGGGAAGTGGTGATCATCAGAATGCATCAATTCTCTCTTTATCTTGGAGTAGTGCTGGTAATTCTTTGGCAGCGGCATTTGGTATGGCACAGCACGAGAAATGGTGCGAGCACGAAGGTCTGATCAGAGTTTATACAGTAAAAAGGACTGCGGGAGATAAATTGGTGCACTCAATTGATATTTCTGAGAAGAACTGCGTCACTGTTGTTAAATACCATCCTTCAGTAGCAGCGTTGTTAGCTTACGCGACGACTTCTGGTGAAGTTGTGCTTTGCAATTTACGAGATTCGGGGAATTTTAATGAAGGGATGCAATTAACTTCTCCAGCTGGTTGCCATGGTTCCCGACCGGTTACAGCTCTACATTGGGCTGATGCAACACTAGCAAACCAGTTTCTGACAATGCAGATTCAAAATACGGGTAAAAGACGTGGAGCAGCCGACCAGATTTTGATATCGGCCGGTTCAGATGGTACTATTAACGTTTGGCAAGTCAATTCCAACTCAAAAGTGTTTGAAAACGTTATTTGTTATGCTATAAATGGATCGAGGAAACTAGCAGCGCCTGATATCAGTTGTTTTGACTTTATAAAGAGTTGTCCTTTAAGGCCTTACGATGAGAAGGTAGCTGACGATATATTCGTCGTTGGGACGAGATCTGGGAGTCTGTTGCTGTGCAGAGTTAAGAATGCTCAGCAACTGCTGGATAGCAAGATGGCAGATCCAGTTTACGACGCTTTGGATGGCCATGGAACTTGTGTCCTGGATATTGCTTTTAGTTTACAAAGACCTGGGATTTTCGCGTCGGTGTCTATGGATTCGGAGCTGCGTGTCTATGATATTAACCAAGGGAGTCCTTTGAAGGTGAGGAACAATAATTACCTACCACTTGTTTTTTTGCTCTACCTTAATCGTAAAGATGAAATCCTGATGCAGACAAATCTTTTGTTTAAGTATCCGTCAAAAATGATATTGATAAAACATTTCTTCAGCTCATCATGCTACGACTACTATACCTGATCATAAATTCCTTATTCTATTGTTTATTCCAGGTGATCTGCTTAGATGTGTCCGTATCGTGCATGTCATGGCTGCCTCAAACACCGAGCGTGCTAGTGCTAGGTCTGGCAGGCCACAGTACGCCCGTGCGGCTTTACGATGTGGCTGGCGGACGGACGCTGCCAGTTGAGGGGTTTAGCGCGGAGACGGTTACTGCTGTCGCGGTCAACCAGAGCGGGTAGGTACATACTTAGATAGGAGCGTGCTAGCTAGGTCTGTCGGGCCGCAGTACGCCCGTGCCGCTGTACGATGTGGCTGGCGGACGGACGCTGCCAGTTGAGGGGTTTAGCGCAGATACAGTCACTGCCGTCGCGGTCAACCAGAGCGGGTGGGTCCATACTTAGATAGGAGCGTGCTAGCTAGGTCTGTCCCTCTGTTTCGAAGTTAGGATTTCAAATTTTGTGTTTAGGTTGACGATTAAAGAAAAGAAGGGGAGAGGGAAAGGAAAGGGGGGGGGGGGGGAGAGGGCAGCGCGCTTTGTGAGGACCCGCCTAATCACGTAAAAACGGCTGATCTAATTTTGGTATAAGATTTTTATATCTGACATTATAATACTACTTATTTATCCTGGTTAATGGTTCAAGGATTTTCTCCAATTGCCACGCGGACGAAGTCGCGGGCTAAAGTTAGTTATTTATATCGAGTCATTTTGAACTTACCATCCAAATTTCAATGATGTGTCCAGTCCATGAAACTAAACAACATTCTCTAAGAAACGTGTCGAATTTCGCCACACAATTTTGGTTATCCCATACTAAATTGATCACGTGATCTCTTTGATTTGTATGGATATAGTCGTTTTTTTTACATATTTGGCCACGTGTTCCTTAAAGAAATTTGTTCGGTTTCATGGAATGAACACATCCTCAATTTTTGGATGGTGAATAAAGGACCCTGTATTCTTTACTATGGCAGGTGGTGCCGCATTGCAGCGGGCGACAGTGAGAGCGTTCTCCGTGTGTGGGAGTTGCCGTCTCGCCGCATGCGACTCTCCGCCGACGCACTCGACTTCTGAGCAGCCATACAAGAGCCTCGAAGAGAGATGTCCCTAAGCAACTAAAGTCTAAACTACCCACTACACCTTGCCATACCATGACCGTGCTAGGAACATAATCGACAAAAGCAACACGATACGCTCTGCTATGCCCACTGAAACGGATCTACAACGCCCTGTTCTGTTATGGAGCGGCTACATCAGCGGACGAAGATTCGTGTCGTGCTAAAACATGCGATGTTATTGGCTATCTCAGCGGACGAAGATTCGTGTCGTGTTAAAACATGCGATGTTATTGGCTATCTTAGCGGACGAAGATTCGTGTCGTGTTAAAACATGCGATGTTATTGGCTATCTCAGCGGACGAAGATCCGTGTCGTGTTAAAATATGCGATGTTATTGGCTATCTCAGCGGACGAAGATCCGTGTCGTGTTAAAACATGCGATGTTATTGGCTATCTCAGCGGACGAAGATTCGTGTCGTGTTAAAACATGCGATGTTATTGGCTATCTCAGCGAACGAAGATTCGTGTCGTGTTGGCGCGCTAAAAACATCATCTACGGGAATACGCGATGTACTTGGCTACATCAGCGGACGAATATTCGTGAATGTCAAGATGGCGGGATACCACCTGGTTTTTGAAATATTTCGCGGCTAAGATATAGTCCCATCTTGGTGCCATTTGGTGCCTATGTTAAAAAATTCTGCTATGAATAGTTTCAAAGATATTCAGCATAGCTGGTTGTTCCGCTATCTTGATATCAAAATGGCGGGATAACGACCGGCAATCCATAGTCAGTTGTCGGGATATTTTAATAAACACATACATTTTTAATTCGTTTTAGTGCCTTTACGTTTAAATCATTATAATTCATTTTTAATTTCTATTTATGAAATAACACGAGTTTATCAAACCAGTACGACCTGACGCCTTGACAAACTATAGGGGCAATAAAGTTACATAATCAGCACATTGCTATGTTCTTTTATGCAGGAGATTCCGAAGCTGTATTATAAACTCATGTTATTTCATAATTAGAAATTAAAAATGAATTATAATTATTTAAACGTGAAGGCACTAAAACGCATTAAAATTGTGTTCATTAAAATGTCCCGACAACTGATTATAGATTGCCGGTGGTTATCCCGCCATTTTGATATCAAGATGGCGGGACAACCAGCTATGCTGTATATCTTTGAAACTATTAATGGCAGATTTTTTTTAACACAGGCACCAAATGGCACCAAAATGGCACTATATCCTAGATACGGAATATTTAAAAAACCAGGTGGTATCCCGCCATCTTGACATTCACGAATATTCGTGTCATGTTGGGGGACATTTTGTCCCGTAATGTATTCGAGGCTAAAAATATAAAGGGGACAGAACAGTGACCCTTTTTTTTCCGCGGTTTTCCGTTGTATTATGTGGCTGCCATTATTATTATAATTACGTTAATATTGTTATTAATTTTAGTCGTTAACTTGATAAATAAAACGCTCAAATGGAATCCATAAATTTTATTTATTTCATAAAAATTACACTACTACCTTACACTCGATGACTCAAAAATACTCAAAATATACATTTTGACGTATCACCACACGCGATGGCAACTTAACATAGTCCAAACATTGAATACCCTTATGTATACAAAACAAGTGCTCTGTATACAAAACAATACATACAAACATCTTTATACTAATTGACAACATTGCAAGAACGCACTTAAGGCGATTCCCTGACCGAAAGTGGCGCCCTAGAGGTTTTTATTAGAGATGGATAGCAGTTTGGCCGGATGCCTATCCGGCCGAATAGTAGTTATCCGGTATTCGGCCGGATAGTATAAAGGCCGCCGCCTAGTAGTTATCCGGTATTCGGCCGGATAGTATGAAGACCGCCGGATAGGCCGGATACCGGATAGTTACCGGATATCCGTTTCATCTCTAGTTTTTATTTAATAAGTTGTTGATAGAAAACTTTTCGTGGAATTTTTAGGGCTCATAGTCTAGTATTTTTAGAAGGTATCACTACATTCCCTCGCAGTCATTCGTAGAAGTAGATAGCAAATGTGTCAGAAACGCCCACTTTTAGTAGTTTTGCTATCTACTTCTAGCAGTGACTACGAGGGAATGTGCTGATACCGTCTAAAAATACGAGACTGTGGGCCCTAAAAATTCCACGATATGTTTTATTAAAATTGTGTACTTATTAGAATTACCACATTGAATAAAATTCATCGCGGCGCCACTTTCGGTCAGGAAAGCGCCTTAAAACACAAATTATTTCTTTATTTAAACCAATGGGGCTGCAAAATAAAATTTTGCTTTCAATTTTTCGAAATAGACTTGCCAGTAAGAAAAATTAACACCTTAGAGCTGGCAACATTAGTTCAAAATTACCTTTGTAAAAGATTTTCAAAAGGATTCAATATAGTCCGTGAGCCCGCGACAGTATTGCCTATGTCATATGACATCACGATGAAATGCATGGCACACGGTCGGAAAAGTTGTGCTGAGCGAGGATCAGAAGATTATCGCAAATAAAATTGGCCGGAAGCTTGAGAAAATCTTCCACTTCCGGTCAAAATTTTAAGATTATATTTACGTCATGTGGCATCAGTAAGAGACGCGTTTTATCATTTAGTTTTTAATCGTAGACGTAAATATAATCTTAAAATTTTGACCGGAAGTGGAAGATTTTCTCAAGCTTCCGGCCAATTTTATTAGCGATAATCTTCTGATCCTCGCTCTCCACAACTTTTCCGACCGTGTGCCATGCATTTCATCGTGATGTCATATGACGTAGGTGATACTGTCGCGGGCTCACGGACTAATAATAGTGCATTTCTTGTCAGCATTGATTGATAACATATTGATGATTGATTGATGCAACGACACGAAATCGGCAAGTTTTTTCTATCTATAGGAATCACAGCCTAGTTTGTTTTTTTATTTTTTATTAATGTACTTTTTAATATTCGTGTCCTATTTTTGTGAGACTGTTCTCAAACGTTTATAAATTGATTTTTGGTCAAGAAATATTTCCAAGTAAATTCAAAAAGCGCAGTTTGACAATCAAATTAAAAAATATTAAGCGTTGATTCTTACGTAGTTGATTGAATCTAAAAAATCTATGTTATTTGCAAAAAATATTTACCTACTCATAATCAAAATAACATAGTCAAACTTCTTAGTTGTTAATAAAACCAAAGCCATAAAATATCTATAAAAAAATGCTGAATTTCTAATAACTTCAAAATCAAAAAGGCAATAATAGCCATGCCGTGTATGTGCCGGCCTAGAATAGCACTACCCCCTATCATCCCGTGGGTGTCGTAAAAGGCGACTAAGGGAGCATAGCCTTCAAGAGACGGGCAGCAGCGTCTCCAAAAAACCTTGGCCTACTGCGATCGCCAACCCGCCTGCCAAGCGTGGCGATTATGGCAAACCCCCCCCCTCATGCACAATGGATCAAAAAATTGGCCCCCAGTCCCCGGCAGCCCCGCTATTCCTAGCTACGGTAGCGGCTACGGTAACGGCGGGGCAGGGGGTGCTAAGAATCCCCGGGTGCGGCTCGGCTACCAAAAACGACGACAACTGCACCTGGCAACCTATAACACGCGCACACTAAGGGAAGACGCGAAGTTAACCGAGTTGGAAGAAGTTATCAGCAAGGTACACTGGGACATTATCGGGTTATCTGAAGTCCGAAGAGCGGGAGAGGACTCGATAATCCTCAACTCCGGTAACTTGCTTTACTACCGGGAGGGCGACCAACAGTCCCAAGGTGGTGTCGGGTTCATCGTCCACAAGTCCCTTGTCAACAACGTGATTACCATCGGAAGTGTGTCGACCAGGGTGGCGTACCTTATACTCAGAATAACCAAACGGTGTTCGCTGAATGTTATACAGGTTTACGCACCGACCTCGACACACCAAGATGACGAAGTGGAGGCTATGTATGAGGAGATCTCTAAAGCCATGCATAGCTACAAAACCCACTACACTGTTGTGATGGGGGACTTCAATGCAAAGTTGGGGAAACGATGCGGTGATGAGCTGAGAGTGGGGCAATTTGGAGTTGGGCAACGGAATGACAGAGGCCAGATGCTGGCTGACTTTATGGAGAAGGAGAACCTCTTTATGATGAACTCCTTCTTCAGAAAGCCGGAAAGCCGGAAGTGGACCTGGGTCAGTCCGGACGGTAAAGTCAGAAATGAGATAGATTTTATCATGTCGACGAAAAAGCAAATATTCAATGATGTCACTGTGATCAACGCTGTTAAGACGGGGAGCGATCACCGATTGGTACGTGGCACATTGAATATCAACCCAAAGCTGGAAAGATCTCGACTGATAAAATCAACAATTCGACCATTGCCGGCCCATATTCAAAACCCCGAGAGCTTTCAACTCGAACTCCAAAACCGCTTCGAAGCCCTTGAGAACAGCATAGATGTGGACGATCTAAACAACATGGTGGTGGATACTATCCGTACGGTAGGGTCCAAGCTCTTTAAGACCCGCCGTCCCAAGATAAAGAAACTCTCCGACCACACACTCCTACTCATGGATCAGAGACGTGAAATGAGGCTCCAGAGTTCAGTAGATGCTAATCGTTATCGGCAGCTTAATAGACAGATATCTAAGTCTTTGACGAGCGACCTTCGCCAATTTAATACGAATCGTATTAAAGAGGCTATCGAGCGGAATAAAGGCTCCAAAGTGTTCGCGAGAGATCTGTCTATTGGGCAAAGCCAGATGACGAAGCTGAAAACTGACGACGGACGCATCATTTCATCAAAGCCTGAAATCCTGAGGGAGATCGAGAGCTTCTATGGGCAGTTATATTCCACGCAGACACCTGTTGAAAACAAGGCTAAAGACCCCAGAGCCAAGCTTACCCGACACTATACTCAAGATATCCCGGACGTCAGCCTGTACGAGATTAGTATGGCTCTCAAACAGCTGAAAAACAACAAGGCGGCGGGTGACGATGGAATCACTACAGAACTTCTGAGAGCGGGCGGTAAGCCGATACTCAAAGTCCTCCAGAAGCTCTTTAATTCCGTCATCGTCCAGGGCAGAACGCCAAAGACATGGAACATAAGTGAGGTGATCTTGTTCTTTAAAAAGGGTGACAAGTCCCTCTTAAAGAACTATAGACCCATCTCGCTTCTGAGTCATGTCTATAAGTTGTTTTCGAGAGTCCTTACGAATCGTCTCGCTCGCAAGTTCGACGACTTCCAACCTCCCGAACAAGCCGGGTTCCGAAAAGGCTTTAGCACCATAGACCACATCCATACGCTGCGGCAGGTTATACAGAAGACCGAGGAGTATAATGAGCCACTTTGCTTGGCGTTCGTGGACTATGAGAAAGCCTTTGATTCGATTGAAACCTGGGCGGTGCTGCAGTCTCTCCAAAGGTGCCAAGTGGACTATAGGTATATCGAGGTGTTGAGGTACTTATACCAAAATGCCACCATGACGATCCGAGTACAGAACCAGAACACAAATCCTATCCAACTGCAGCGTGGTGTGAGACAGGGAGACGTTATTTCTCCGAAACTGTTCACAGCTGCGTTGGAGGACATCTTTAAGCTCTTGGACTGGAAAGGACTCGGCATCAACATTAATGGCGAGTACCTAACACACCTTCGTTTTGCCGATGATATAGTCCTTATGGCTGAGACCATGGAAGACCTGAACACAATGCTCGAAGATCTCCGTAGTGCTTCCCAAAGAGTGGGTCTTAGGATGAACATGGAAAAGACGAAAATTATGTCAAATGCCCATGTTGTACCCTCTCCAGTTCATGTTGGGAACACTACACTTGAAGTTGTTGACCATTACGTATACCTAGGACAGGCAGTCCAGTTAGGTAGGTCCAACTTCGAGAAAGAGATCTCTCGCCGAATCCAACTCGGGTGGGCAGCATTCGGGAAGCTTCGAAAAATCTTCGCGTCCGACTTACCTCAGTGTCTCAAGACGAAAGTCTATGAACAGTGTGTGTTGCCAGTGATGACTTACGGCAGTGAAACGTGGCCGCTAACTATGGGTCTCATAAGGAGGCTCAAGGTCGCTCAGCGTGCAATGGAGAGAGCCATGCTCGGCGTTTCTCTACGTGATCAAATCAGAAACGAGGAGATCCGCAGGAGAACTAAAGTAACCGACATCGCTCGAAGGATTGCTCAGCTGAAGTGGCAATGGGCGGGACACATAGCGAGAAGAACCGATGGCCGTTGGGGCAGAAAGGTTCTGGAATGGCGACCGCGCACCGGACGACGCTCCGTGGGTAGGCCCCCGACAAGGTGGACCGACGATCTGGTGAAGGTCGCGGAAAGCCAGTGGATGCAGGCAGCGCAGGACCGATCGTCGTGGAGATCCTTAGGGGAGGCCTATACCCAGCAGTGGGTGTCGTGTGGCTGATATGATGAATAATAGCCAAATAATATGATAAATTATCTACACCCATGCTTTAAAACCTCTATAAAAGGTTCTGAAACAGCTTATTGCCAACATAAACAACCAGTGTAATAGTAACCATTATATCAACCGAATGAGTGTTATAATGAAATAAAACACTTTTTAACGGATACTAGCGCGGTTTTATTGAAAGTACTTTGGTAATTAGTTGGTATTGGGTTTGATTTTTGATTTGATGGGAAAAAAATAAAAATCAAAACAAATACCAACTAATAACCAAAGTACTTTCAATAAAACCGCGCTAGTATCCGTTAAAAAGTGTTATATTTCATGTCTAGTGAGCGCGTAAGCTTGAGAAGTGAATATGAGTGTTATAATGTTGAACTAAATTTCATAATGCAACTCCTTCAAAATGATGGTTACCATGACACTGATTGTTTTAATATTTTCAATAAGCTGTTTCAGAACCTTTTGTAAAGGATTAATATCATGGGTGTAGATAGTCTTTTAGGCAACTGTAATTAGGTATTAAACAACAGTTGCATAAAATGGGTGTACATAGTCTTTTATGCAACTGTAATTCTAATTACAGTTCCATAAAATAACTATTACTAACTTCTAATTTTTGGGTAGCTGTACTACAAACTGTAGATTTTATACTTATTTGGAATGTATTGGGTGCTAAACACTAAACAAAAATATTCAATTAAAAATAGGATTTTAATTTATAATAACGTCTTTAATATGACCATGATTTAAAAAATCAATAACGGAAACTGACATAGCAGCGCAAAGCTAAACTTTTTGGACTAAAATCTTGAAATTTTACACATTTCCTTTTACATAAGGTGAAGAGCTAAGTGACCAATCAAAATCGTCTGTTACCAAAGCTTGCTCCGCAGACAGAGCAAATAGTTAAAGTCGCAAAAACTATAAGTTTATTTGATGAAACTATAAACTTTTTAAAAGTTTCCGTTCAAAGTTGCTAGTTGCATAAACAAAAACGCCCTGCCCCCTACTCGAATGTGGCCAACGTTCTATCGCTCGTTTGAACGCTACGCTAATAAGCAGCAAAGTATAAAATTACTTCCCATAATCAAAGTCTGTGATTTACATAAGTTTGCGACATGTAATTTAATCGTCTATTAGTTGGCGTAGCGTTCAAACGGAGAGAATGAAAGAGCGTTGTCACATTTTGCAGCTGTCTCAGTCACACTTTTGAACTTTTTCAAGGATATTAAAAAGCTACGTTTGTTTTTGATAATGTTTTCAATACATCTTTAATAGAATAGTATTACGGGTACCATACATACATTGTGTTTATTGAAAACTTATATTTAAATGTAGAAAAACTAGTTAAAATTATAATTTTTTGAGGTTTGAAATAAAACACTTTTTAACGGATACTAGCGCGGTTTCATTGAAAGTACTTTGGTAATTAGTTGGTATTTGGTTTGATTTTTGATTTTCCCGACGTTTCGGCACCTTTGCAGCTGCCGTGGTCACGGGGGAATGAATTTTTTTTGAGGTTATTTCACCAAGTTAATCCAAAATAAATATAGTAAATGTGTGCGTGAAATATTCGTGATAGTATTGTATTGAAGATGTATTGAAAACATTCACCAAAAACAAATCAAGTGATTTATTATCTTTAAAAAAGTTCAAAAGTGTGAGCGAGACAGATAGTTGAGAGTTGCCAGTTGTTCAAATACGTCGGAGATCAACATTTCCCTATCTGCTTCGCGCCTACAGGGTAATTTTGAGACCTCTTTACAAAATCAAATATAAGTTCAAGTACCTAATAAAAAAAAAATAGGTGAGAAAATTATGAATTATTTCTTTTTAAATTCACAGTTTTCAGCCACTTGTTATATATCCTAAAAAATTAGGCGCTCGGGGAGGGGGCGCGCGTGTCGACCGTGCGATGCGCAAACAGTGACAACAATTTCAATTTGTGTAGAGAAAAGTTTGGGGTAAAAATGTAAAAAAATATTTTTTTACTTCATAAATTGATTGTACTGCTGTTATAGAATGACCTGACAAAATTTGAAAAGGGGTCCAAAAATGACCCTGTATATAAAAAGCACATAAAGTTACAAACACATTTATTATATTACAAAGTGTCGTCCGTCGTGTCGTGTGCGGCCGAGTCGCTCGCGTGTGGTGGCCCTAATTTGTTTCTATTTGGTGAAGCCCCTCCGATTCTGCCAACTGGAAATAATTCATATTTTACTTATAGTCCGTAAGCCCGCGACAATTTTGCCTACGTCATATGACATCACGATGAAATGTATGGCACACGGTCGGAAATGTTGTAATGAGCGAGGATCAAAAGACTATCGCAAATAAAATTGGCCGGAAGCTTGAGAAAATACTTCACTTCCGTTTAAAAATCACTTTTGAAGGACTTCCGGCCAGATATGGCTTGGCAGACTTATTTATTCTCAAACACATTATTATTAGAGTGAGTTTACATAAGTCTGTCAGTTCTGAAATGGCCGAAAGTACTTGAAAGACGGTGCCAAAGATGGTCACCGGATACCTTTTCCTACGTCATGTGACATCTTGACGAAAATTATTATAAACGTTTTGAAATAATAGGGTGTTTGAGAATAAATAATTCTGCCAAGCGATATCTGGCCGGAAGACCTTCAAAAGTAATTTTTAACCGGAAGTGAAGGATTTTCTCAAGCTTTCGGCCAATTTTATTTGCGACAATCTTTTGATCCTCGCTCAGCACAACTTTTCCGACCGTGTGCCATGAACTTCATCGTGATGTCATATGACGTAGGCAAAATTGTCGCGGGCTTACGGACTATTATAATGTGATTAAATTGACAATAGACAGTGTTCCGCTACAACTTCACTCGAGAATGTATGGCAAAGACAAAATTTCCCTCCGTCCAGTAGGATCCCCTGCAAAACTCCCCTGGGGGATCCCTTTCTTGTCCATCTCCTGCAGGTATGACGTCATGAGTATGTGTGTATGTGTATGTATGTGTACCTGTCACTGCTTGGGGCGGCGCGCGGGCTCGGTGGCGGTGGGGGGGCGGGGGAGGGCCCTTCTTGTCCATCTCCTGCAGGTATGACGTCATGTGTATGTGTGTATGTATGTATGTATGTGTGTACCTGTCACTGCTTGGGGCGGCGCGCGGGCTCGGTGGCGGTGGGGGGCGGGGGAGGGCCCTTCTTGTCCATCTCCTGCAGGTATGACGTCATGTGTATGTGTGTATGTATGTATGTATGTGTGTACCTGTCACTGCTTGGGGCGGCGCGCGGGCTCGGTGGCGGTGGGGGGCGGGGGAGGGCCCTTCTTGTCCATCTCCTGCAGGTATGACGTCATGTGTATGTGTGTATGTATGTATGTATGTGTGTACCTGTCACTGCTTGGGGCGGCGCGCGGGCTCGGTGGCGGTGGGGGGGCGGGGGAGGGCCCTTCTTGTCCATCTCCTGCAGGTATGACGTCATGTGTATGTGTGTATGTATGTATGTATGTGTGTACCTGTCACTGCTTGGGGCGGCGCGCGGGCTCGGTGGCGGTGGGGGGCGGGGGAGGGCCCTTCTTGTCCATCTCCTGCAGGTATGACGTCATGTGTATGTGTGTATGTATGTATGTATGTGTGTACCTGTCACTGCTTGGGGCGGCGCGCGGGCTCGGTGGCGGTGGGGGGCGGGGGAGGGCCCTTCTTGTCCATCTCCTGCAGGTATGACGTCATGTGTATGTGTGTATGTATGTATGTATGTGTGTACCTGTCACTGCTTGGGGCGGCGCGCGGGCTCGGTGGCGGTGGGGGGCGGGGGAGGGCCCTTCTTGTCCATCTCCTGCAGGTATGACGTCATGAGTATGTGTGTATGTGACGTGCCGGACTACAGCTGGGCCACAAAAAAAAAGTTGGAAATCTGACTTTTTGACTATGCCATGATGAAGTCGATAATTTGTCGGAATTTGTCGCCAAAAACCAGAATTTGTCGGTCTTGCGTTTAGGAGATACGTGTGGCTCAGCTGTAGAGACGTCTCTACAGCTGGGCCACACAGATCTCGAAAACGGAAGGTCGTAGCGAAAATCTGATTACTCGTATGTGTAGCCGGTAGTTTGTCGGATTTTGTCACCAAGAAACAGATTTTGTCGATCTTGCGGTTAGGAGATATGTGAGGATACGCTGTGGAGACTTTTCTACCTGGATCTTGAGAATGGAAGGTCCTAGCGAAAATCTGACAACTCGAGTGTGTAGCCGTTAGTTTGTCGGAATTTGTCACCAAGAATCAGATTTTGTCGATCTTGCGTTTAGGAGATATGTGAGGATGCGCTGTGGAGACCTTTTTACCTGGATCTCGAGAACGAAAGGTCGTAAGCGTATTCTCACATATCTCCTAAACGCAAGATCGACATAATCTGATTCTTGGTGACAAATTCCGACAAACTAACGGCTACACACTCGAGTTATCAGATTTTCGCTATGACCTTCCTTTCTCAAGATCCAGGTAGAAAAGTCTCCACAGCGTATCCTCACATATCTCCTAAACGCAAGATCGACAAAATCTGGTTCTTGGTGACAAAATCCGACAAAATACCGGCTACACATACGAGTAATCAGATTTTCGCTACGACCTTCCGTTTTCGAGATCTGTGTGGCCCAGCTGTAGAGACGTCTCTACAGCTGAGCCACACGTATCTCCTAAACGCAATACCGACAAATTCTGGTTTTTGGCGACAAATTATCGTATTCATCATGGCATAGTCAAAAAGTCAGATTTCCAACTTTTTTTTTTGTGGCCCAGCTGTAGTCCGACACGTATGTATGTGTATGTATGTGTACCTGTCACTGCTTGGGGCGGCGCGCGGGCTCGGTGGCGGTGGGGGGCGGGGGAGGGCCCTTCTTGTCCATCTCCTGCAGGTATGACGTCATGTGTATGTGTGTATGTATGTATGTATGTGTGTACCTGTCACTGCTTGGGGCGGCGCGCGGGCTCGGTGGCGGTGGGGGGCGGGGGAGGGCCCTTCTTGTCCATCTCCTGCAGGTATGACGTCATGTGTATGTGTGTATGTATGTATGTATGTGTGTACCTGTCACTGCTTGGGGCGGCGCGCGGGCTCGGTGGCGGTGGGGGGCGGGGGAGGGCCCTTCTTGTCCATCTCCTGCAGGTATGACGTCATGTGTATGTGTGTATGTATGTATGTATGTGTGTACCTGTCACTGCTTGGGGCGGCGCGCGGGCTCGGTGGCGGTGGGGGGCGGGGGAGGGCCCTTCTTGTCCATCTCCTGCAGGTATGACGTCATGTGTATGTGTGTATGTATGTATGTATGTGTGTACCTGTCACTGCTTGGGGCGGCGCGCGGGCTCGGTGGCGGTGGGGGGCGGGGGAGGGCCCTTCTTGTCCATCTCCTGCAGGTATGACGTCATGTGTATGTGTGTATGTATGTATGTATGTGTGTACCTGTCACTGCTTGGGGCGGCGCGCGGGCTCGGTGGCGGTGGGGGGCGGGGGAGGGCCCTTCTTGTCCATCTCCTGCAGGTATGACGTCATGTGTATGTGTGTATGTATGTATGTATGTGTGTACCTGTCACTGCTTGGGGCGGCGCGCGGGCTCGGTGGCGGTGGGGGGCGGGGGAGGGCCCTTCTTGTCCATCTCCTGCAGGTATGACGTCATGTGTATGTGTGTATGTATGTATGTATGTGTGTACCTGTCACTGCTTGGGGCGGCGCGCGGGCTCGGTGGCGGTGGGGGGCGGGGGAGGGCCCTTCTTGTCCATCTCCTGCAGGTATGACGTCGTGTGTATGTGTGTATGTATGTATGTGTACCTGTCACTGCTTGGGGCGGCGCGCGGGCTCGGTGGCGGTGGGGGGCGGGGGAGGGCCCTTCTTGTCCATCTCCTCTAAGTATGACGTCAGCATGCTCTCTCTCTCTTCAGGCACGTGGTCGAGCGCCGCGTACCTAAAGACAATAATGTAACATATAAAGGCTGCGAAAGGGGGTACATTTCGGTATTTGACACGTCGTCCGTTTGAAACAAGTGTCAAACCACCCCCCTTAGAATGACCACCGAAACAGCAGGGTTACACAGCGGAGGGGTTGTCACCTGGTATATATTCTGCACTAGCTTCCGCCTGCGACTTCGTCCGCGTGAATATTCGAGGAATGCATTAACCAGGGTAAAATTGTATTCTATGTTTTAATTTCATCAAATTTCGATCAGCCGTTTTAACGTGATTAGGCGGATCACCACCAAGCGCACTGCCTCTTGGCCTTGAGACAGGACGAGGCAAGCCCCGCGCACGGCAAACTGAACAGACTGACAGACTGATGAAATTAAAACTGAATACAAATTTTGGCTCCGTCGCAGAATGTCCCTTTCGCAACATTTTGCGAAATCAGGGGACATTTCCCCTGGTCGCAAAACGTCCCTTTCGCAGAATATCCCTTTCACAAAATGTCCCTTTCGCAAAACGTCCCTTTCGCAAAATATTATAAATGCGAAAGTCCGTTTGTTTATTTGTTACGCCTTCACGTCTTAACTACTGAACCGATTATCATGAAATTTGGCAGAAACGTTTTCAAGGGCACAGAGAAGGATATAGGGTACTTTTCATCCCGAAAAAACGGTATTGTTCCCGAGGGATAGCAAAAAAACTTTCCACGCAGACGAAGTCGCGGGCGGCCGCTAGTAATAATATTATAAATGTGAAAGTTTGTCAGGTTGGATGTTTGGATGTTTATTCCTCAATCACGCAAAAACTACTGAACGGATTTGGTTGGAAATTGGCACACAGATAGTAGATATCCTAAATTAAAACACACACTTTTTATCCCGATATTCCCACGGGAACGGGTACCACGCGGGTAAAACCGCGGGCGGCCGCTAGTTCTTTTATATATTTAGTTATCGGTAGGGTTGTCACTCACCTAGCGTCGTGTTTCAGGGTCTGGTCACTCTGGTGTATAGTCTGCATAGCGGCAGGGTTGTCACCTAGTGTATATTCTACATAGCGGCAGGGTTGTCACTCACCTAGCGTCGTGTTTCAGCGTCTGGTGTATAGTCTGCATGGCGGCAGGGTTGTCTTTGACTGCTGCGTGGCTCTTGTGCGTGATGGATCGTGTTTATATTCTAAATAGCGGCAGGGTTGTCACTCACCTAGCGTCGTGTTTCAGCGTCTGGTGTATAGTCTGCATGGCGGCAGGGTTGTCACCCGGTGTATATTCTACATAGCGGCAGGGTTGTCACTCACCTAGCGTCGTGTTTCAGGGTCTGGTGTATAGTCTGCATGGCGGCAGGGTTGTCACCCGGTGTATATTCTACATAGCGGCAGGGTTGTCACTCACCTAGCGTCGTGTTTCAGGGTCTGGTGTATAGTCTGCATGGCGGCAGGGTTGTCACCCGGTGTATATTCTACATAGCGGCAGGGTTGTCACTCACCTAGCGTCGTGTTTCAGCGTCTGGTGTATAGTCTGCATGGCGGCAGGGTTGTCTTTGACTGCTGCGTGGCTCTTGTGCGTGATGGATCGTGTTTATATTCTACATAGCGGCAGGGTTGTCACTCACCTAGCGTCGTGTTTCAGCGTCTGGTGTATAGTCTGCATGGCGGCAGGGTTGTCTTTGACTGCTGCGTGGCTCTTGTGCGTGATGGATCGTGTTTATATTCTAAATAGCGGCAGGGTTGTCACTCACCTAGCGTCGTGTTTCAGGGTCTGGTGTATAGTCTGCATGGCGGCAGGGTTGTCACCCGGTGTATATTCTACATAGCGGCAGGGTTGTCACTCACCTAGCGTCGTGTTTCAGCGTCTGGTGTATAGTCTGCATGGCGGCAGGGTTGTCTTTGACTGCTGCGTGGCTCTTGTGCGTGATGGATCGTGTTTATATTCTACATAGCGGCAGGGTTGTCACTCACCTAGCGTCGTGTTTCAGCGTCTGGTGTATAGTCTGCATGGCGGCAGGGTTGTCTTTGACTGCTGCGTGGCTCTTGTGCGTGATGGATCGTGTTTATATTCTAAATAGCGGCAGGGTTGTCACTCACCTAGCGTCGTGTTTCAGCGTCTGGTGTATAGTCTGCATGGCGGCAGGGTTGTCACCCGGTGTATATTCTACATAGCGGCAGGGTTGTCACTCACCTAGCGTCGTGTTTCAGGGTCTGGTGTATAGTCTGCATGGCGGCAGGGTTGTCACCCGGTGTATATTCTACATAGCGGCAGGGTTGTCACTCACCTAGCGTCGTGTTTCAGGGTCTGGTGTATAGTCTGCATGGCGGCAGGGTTGTCTTTGACTGCTGCGTGGCTCTTGTGCGTGATGGATCGTGTTTCTAGTAGAAGTTGCCGGAACGCTGTTTTCGCTGCGCTTTGTTTGTCGCGTTGGTAGTCGCGGAATTCACGCTCCATCTAAGGGACAAAAAATATATTATTAGGATATGATAACAAGCAAAATGATTCAAGATGAATGAATCGCATTGCAAGTGAGGTGTAGATGTCGCTTTTGTGTCATTTTTGATAATTTTTCGAAATGGATGAAATAAGTATATTGTTTTCGAAAATTTCGAAAAACTGAATCGACAAAAATATCTATATAATTATCGAAGTTGCTCACAAAATTTCACGAGAATCGGTTGAGAAATGCGACCTGTAGAGGAGAACAAACGGACAGCCGGACAGACAACGGAGAAGCTTCGCTCGCACTCGATCAATAACTTTTATTTAACTTTTTATAAGTTGATTATATTCTCCAAAACTAACCAACGGATTTCGATGATTCTTGCACCAGTATAAACCTGATTTATACCAGAATCTATTAGTAATAGTAATTTCTAGAATCTATCTAGTTATCATCAAATACATACTTGTGAAGCGCTGGCGTATATAGGCGCAGAGGGCTGCTGATATATGAGCGTTCGGACATCTCGTTACAAAGTAAAATTTGTCAATGATTATCTCTAAAACTACCCAACCGATTTCGATGATTCTTTGACCAATAGACAGCTAGAATATTCTAGAATTAGTCTACATATAATAAGCTATAACCTGTAAAGCGCTGGCGTAAACAGGTGCGGCGGGTTGGGTTAGTAATGCTTGGAGTTTGTAGGTGTTTCTCTCCTAAACTACCCAACCGATTTCGATGATTCTTTGACCAATATATACCTAGAATACTCTAGAATTAGTCTACATATAATAAGCTACATACTTGTGAAGCACTTGCGTATAAAGGTGCTGCAGGTTGGGTTAGTAATGCTTGGAGTTTGTAGGTGTTTATCTCCAAAACTACCCAACCGATTTCGATGATTCTTTGACCAATATATACCTTGAATACTCTAGAATTAGTCTACATATAATAAGCTACATACTTGTGAAGCACTTGCGTATAAAGGTGCTGCAGGTTGGGTTAGTAATGCTTGGAGTTTGTAGGTGTTTCTCTCCTAAACTACCCAATCGATTTCGATGATTCTTTGACCAACAGACACCTAGAATATTCTAGAATAAGCTACATACCTGTGAAGCGCTGGCGTATACAGGCGCGGCAGGTTGCTGCTGTATGAGCGTTTTCACCTCCCTCCAGTGCGCGGTGCAAGAAACGCCTAGTTGGGTCAGTAGTGCGCGGAGTTTCTCGCGGCGTTTGCTCGCTAGTAACGAGGTGTGTTGGCCGAATAAGCGTTCCTGCGTGAAAATAATAATTTAAGTATACTCAAGGAAATAAATGTTCAGTGCCATTTTAGTATGCATTTGTATATGTCGTAGGATAATCGTACAAATTGGTGCTTTACAAAAAACCTAGTATGATTGGAAAAACTGGATAGTTAGAATCTGAGAAAGATGTTTGCAATCGTCCGAGTAATGTTTATGGTTTTTACAAAAATCCAGTTTTTCTTAGGTAAATCGCGAATGACCATCATTTTGCATGCGCTGATTGGCCGATGTCAACGTTATGGACTGAGGGATACTCTGATTGGTTAACGGCCAATATAGTTCTATAAGAAGAGTCATGTTCTGACCAATCAGACTAAATCGACTCTTAAGACTATCCAACCGGCTTTCAAGTTTCTAATTGTCCGAAACATACCGGGATTTTCACAAAGATCCTAAAAAATGCTCCAACGTATGCGAAAATCGATCTTACTCGTAGATTCCAATTATCCGGTTCTTTGCAATCGACTAAAAATTTGCCACACGAAGGGAAAGTACCTTAAATATTAGGAAATTTTTGTGAAAGAAGACTTGATTTTAATTTTATAATAATAATAATATAATAATAATTCATTTATTTCGGGTGTCAAAGACCCATTAAATCAAATTACATAAAATACAATAAAAATAATTAAAAGTAGTCACATTAATTAATAAGTATAAAATTAAAATAATTCCTAAATAACAAATCATTCATTAATTAATTACTAATAAAATTATATTGATTTCGGACGACTCTGTTACTGTGTATATGTGCAATGTGTAGGTTACAGCAGTGGTTGATATAAGAGCAGTCGAGCTTTGCCGCGAGCACGGCCAGCATGCTCCCCCGCGAGCCAGCGCGCTTACGCATTACGGTGTAGAAGCAGTGCACCCTCACTTCCGCGAACATTGTAGATGCACTGCAAGAGCGGGGGAGCCCCAACAACATCCTGAACGCGTCATTAAACTGGACTCGAAGGGCGCTATACGATTTAAGCGTGTAGTCGCTCCACAGGCTGCAGGTGTAGAAAGAGGCACAATAAGCTCTAAAAAATTAAATAAATTTAAAAAATATTAAAAACACGACTGCCCTGCCAAAAACGAACTAAAATGTTAAACAACAAGTGTCATTGCAGTCGGGGGACCTTATTATGGAACAATTTTTGATCAAAGAGGTCCCCCGACTGCAATGACACTTGTTGTTTAACATTTTAGTTCGTTTTTGGCAGGGCAGTCGTGTTTTTAATATTTTTTAAATTTATTTACTTTTATTTCACACATTTTAGTGACATATTATATAGTTTTGGAATGTGCTCATCAAGGCCTTTCATTTGATGCCCATATTGTAATAATAGAAGAAAAAAATTTTTTTTTCACATTTGAAAATGGCGTTGTACAGTCGCCATACTGATTTTTTCTAAAAAAAATATAGCCAGTGTCACTTGGAATGCTGTAAGGATTCTAACGATACCCCATTTATCCAAATCAGTTCAGGCATTTAGAAGTTATGGTGGAATAAAGAAACTCACATACCCACAAACATACATGAACCCTGAACACATAACACTCTTTTTGCTTTGGGCAGTCGTGTAAAAAGAGTCAAGTGTACCTCTCTCGAACACCGAGCAAACCTGCGGATCGACATGTTCGCTCTGACCGACAGCGCCCTTCGTTCCCTCTCAATGTCTGCATCGACATTATTTTAACAATAATTCGATGCATTCAAAGATTTTTGAATAACCAGGAATCGCACCCACCAAAAAAAGCAAAAACATATTTTGTTTATTTTTACGATACCAATCGAAAGGGTTACTCATAAGGATTATTTAATCTTAAGTGACACAGCATCTTAAATAAAAGGATAACATTTGAATTTCAATTATGACGGATTGTATCGAATCGTATGAGTTTTTTTTTTATTTGAATGCAGTTCCATTTCTTTTTAAAAACAAAATGAAGTCTTCTTGAAAGAAGTCATTATACTAAAGTAGAATTTTCTATCTTCAATTTTAGGTACTTTACTTTCGTGTGGTAAAGTTTTGGGAGACTCTGTATATGTCGTAGGATATATCTTATAAACGGACTTAAATCTACATGATGATGATGACAGTATGATGACCAACCTTGTCCTCCTTGGACAGCAGCTCCGCGAGGCTGTACCGGTGATCTTTCCGCAGCTGTTTCTTCGCCTCGCGCCACGATAGCTCCGGGTTTCGGACCAAATCGGCCAGTAAGGCGTTGAAGTGCTGCCAACAACATATTATTATAACAATGTGTAGTGATTTCTACAGTCTAAAATAGCGAGAAAACAGACACTATTCTTCTCTGTTTATTTGTAGTATTTTTCTTACGAATATAGGGATAAACAAAGCAAACTTATTATAATTTATTTCTAGACAAAGAAATCTTAAGACCTGTTTGAAGTATGTTTTTTGCTTCTAATACCTTCATCTGCAACTGATGTATACAGACTAATGTTCTAGCCTCTCCTAACAGATGCTATAACTCCTGATACATGCTACCTCTCCTGAATCATGCAATCCCATTCTATCATACCTGCACAGATTCAACTCCCTTATGGTACTTCCTCTTTTTGTCCCTATCCCGCAGACTGGCAAGAGCGCTCTTTGCATTTCCCTCTTTCTATCTCTTTCCTAATACATGCAATCTCTCCTAACACTTGCTCTTTCTATCTTACCTGCACAGCTTCTTTACTCCCTCGCCTTGTCTCTATCCCGCAGGCAAGTGGCAAGCGCTCTCTGCATCTCTCTCCTAATACATGCAACCTCTCCTAACACATGCTCTTTCTATCTTACCTGCACATGATCTCTCTCATGATACTTCCTCTCCTTGTCTCTATCCCGCAGGCAGGTAGAGAGCGCTCTATGCATCTCCCTCTTCCTATCCTTCTTCTAACACATGCTCTTTCTATCTTACCTGCACAACTTCATCTCTCTTATTACGATAAGAGATTCCCTCTCCTTGTCCCTATCCCGCAGGCTGGTGGCGAGCGCCCTCTGCAACTCCCTCTCCTTGATGGACACCTGCGCTCCCGCCTCTTCCTCTTCTTGCGCATCCGTTTCTTCTCCTCACATGCTCTTTCTATCTTACCTCTACACAGTTTCCTCTCTCTTATCGTACTCCCTCTCCTTGTCTTTATCGCGCAGGCTGGTGGCGAGCGGTCTCTGCACCTCCCTCTTTTCATTCCTCTCCTAATACATGCTATCTCTCCTAACTCATGCAATCTTTTTCTGTCTTACCTGCACAGCTTCATCTCTCTTATGGTACTCCCTCTCCTTGTCTCTATCCCGTAGACTGGTGGCGAACGCCCTCTGCACCTCCCTCTCCTTGATGGACGCCTGCGCTCTCGCCTCTCTCTCGCCGCTTCCTCTTCTTGCGCGTCCGTTTCCTCTCCCCACATGCTCTTTCTATCTTACCTACACAGCTTCCTCTCTCTTATCGTACTCCCTCTCCTTGTCCCTATCCCGCAGGCTGGTGACGAGCGCTATCTGCACTTCCCTTTTTTCATTCTTCTCCTAATACGTGCTATCTCTCCTAATACATGCTATCTCTCCCTAACTCATGCAATCTTTTTCTATCTTACCTGCACAGCTTCATCTCTCTTATGGTACTCCCTCTCCTTGTCCCTATCCCGCAGGCTGGTGGCGAGCGCCCTCTGCACCTCCCTCTCCCTCTCCTTGATGGACGCCTGCGCTCTCGCCTCCCTCTCTCTCGCCGCTTCCTCTTCTTGCGCGTCCGTTTCCTCCGGTTCCGCTTCTTCCGCTTCCTCTGTTGTCTCTGGCGCGGGTTCTTTTGGCTGTAAGTTTATTTTAGTCTGAATTTGTCTGTCATTGACATTAACTGTTGTAGTTGTCAGCGTCAGAATGATTGGTTGCCTGTGGCGAATGGTTCTCAAAGTATATTCACTAATTGCTACAGTATGCGCAAAATAACTTGTCCATCAGCCATTTTTAATGTCCCCACTGCTGGGGCACAGGCCTTCCGCGGCTCTGAACTTAGCGCGGAACGCTGCGCAGTAGACGAATACAAACGTGCGCGGGGACGGGGCGCGGGCGGAAGCACTCGGAACTATGGAACTCGACTCGACGATGTTGCGCATACTGTAACTTTCTTTATAAATTGCTACTTGCAATACTTAAATACAATACCAGCGATTCTGACGTCAGGTTGGCTGGTTTTGTTTAGTATAAAGGACTCAGAATTAGGTACCTAGCAATTATTGATAAAACAAAGTTGAAGAAACCTTCATACAAACAAGGAGGCAAAAAGCCGACCTAACCTTAGAATGGCAGCTAAAACATATTGCATTTCTCTGAAAGTATTGTAGGTAGCAATTTATAAGGCTTGCCCCAGACCTACCGGTTTCATTTCTTTGCTTTGCTGTTCTACCATGGACCGCCGGCCAAAAGGCTCATTTTCAATCTATCGCATATTTTGACCAGACCACATTGGCAAGATAGCCATTAGTTTGGTGTTATCAAATATCGTCGTCTGGGGTGCGATGCGAAGTTTTAGTTTAAAAAAAAAACTGCAGTTTTAGATTTGGTCCCATAGTAAAAGTTGTTCAGTTTTATGGTCCCTATCTACCATATTCAGCTTTATTAGGTTTTACCAAACATCTTGTATAAATAAGCGATTGATTTATTTTTAACGATCGGAGTCCATGTTCGTTCAGGGTGGCATATCTCCTAAAAGCTTCCTACTTCGCAATCCAGGCGATGATTATTTGATAACACCAAGCTAATGGCTATCTTGCCAATTTGGTCTAGTTTCAAAATGCGATAGATTGAAAATTACCCTGGTTGGCCGGCGGTCTTTCAAGCAAGGTAGAACAGCAAAGCAAAAAAAAAATGAAACCGGTAGGTCTGGGGCCAGCCTTTGATAGCAATTCGTAAATATACTTTCGAGAACCATTCGCCACAGGCAACCAGCCATTCTGACAATGTCTTGTTGTCTTTTTATCTGTTTTCGCTAAAATTCTGGTAGGCAAACTTTTTGAATATTGGTCTCATCTGCCCAAAAAGCTTATTACACGACTGCCCAAATAAAGAAAGAAATATTTATTAAGAAGAGTGTATTGTTCATGTATGTTTGTATTCCACCATAACTTCTAAATGCCTGAACAGAGATGGATGTGTGAGGAAAATCACCCAAAGAAATACTTTTTTTTTAAATCATATGTTGGCTCCATGACGCCATTTAGTTACATGTAAAAAAAAATATATGCGTAAAATTAAAAGCCTTGATGAGCACATTCCAAAACTATTACTTACATAATTTTTCACTAAAATGTATGAAATAAAAATAAATAATTAAAAATTATATTAAAACCTCGACTTTTTAGTTCACTTGTTAATTAACTTTTTAGTTTGTTTTTGGCAGGGCAGTCGTGGTTTTTTTTAGTCTTACTTTGGATACGCTAAACCAGGGATTCCCAAACTATTTTGGGCAAGAGACCCCTTTCCCAAAATGAACTGATAACCCAGACCCCCATAGCCAAATTACTTTAAGTCTTATCAAATATCAAGTGTGATTAATAATAATAATTATTCGTTTAAGTCAACCGCTGCCTGGGGAACAGATTTCGTCCCCAAGAGGTCAATATAGACCACTTAGGGAATCCCTTAGCTTAACAAATATTCTGATGCCTAGTTCCCTATAGCTAGAGATCTCACAAAAAATACTGCAAGAGTTATCTCAAGGTCCTTCTCTCAATATGATAGTGTTTAGGGTGTACATGAGTCAGTACCTACTCCCAGCGCCAGGAAGTGGAACACCAGGCGTCAGCACGCTTCCAAGTGTGCATTTTGACATGCTCTACAAGAGTTATCTCAAGGTTTAAACTTGGCAGTATAGTAGTGAATAGCACAAAAAAATAAGATGGTAGTCAGATCGCAGTGTCACTGACGGAACATGCCGTGTCAGCACGCCACGTAAGTTGTATGAATTTCGAGGTCGGTACAAGAGCTATCTCAAGGCTGAAAATTCGTATAATGCTTCATCATCATCATCATATCAGCCACACGACACCCACTGCTGGGTATAGGCCTCCCCTAAGGATCTCCACGACGATCGGTCCTGCGCTGCCTGCATCCACTGGCTTTCCGCGACCTCCACCAGATCGTCGGTCCACCTTGTCGGGGGCCTACCCCCGGAGCGTCGTCCGGTGCGCGGTCGCCATTCCAGAACCTTTCTGCCCCAACGGCCATCGGTTCTTCTCGCTATGTGTCCCGCCCATTGCCACTTCAGCTGAGCAATCCTTCGAGCGATGTCGGTTACTTTAGTTCTCCTGCGGATCTCCTCGTTTCTGATTTGATCACGTAGGGAAACGCCGAGCATGGCTCTCTCCATTGCACGCTGAGTGACCTTGAGCCTCCTTATGAGACCCATAGTTAGCGGCCACGTTTCACTGCCGTAAGTCATCACTGGCAACACACACTGTTCATAGACTTTCGTCTTGAGACACTGAGGTAAGTCGGACGCGAAGATTTTTCGAAGCTTCCCGAATGCTGCCCACCCGAGTTGGATTCGACGAGAGATCTCTTTCTCGAAGTTGGACCTACCTAACTGAACTGCCTGTCCTAGGTATACGTAATGGTCAACAACTTCAAGTGTAGTGTTCCCAACATGAACTGGAGAGGGTACAACATGGGCATTTGACATAATTTTCGTCTTATCCATGTTCATCCTAAGACCCACTCTTTGGGAAGCACTACGGAGATCTTCGAGCATTGTGTTCAGGTCTTCCATGGTCTCAGCCATAAGGACTATATCATCGGCAAAACGAAGGTGTGTTAGGTACTGGCCATTAATGTTGATGCCGAGTCCTTTCCAGTCCAAGAGCTTAAAGATGTCCTCCAACGCAGCTGTGAACAGTTTCGGAAAAATAACGTCTCCCTGTCTCACACCACGCTGCAGTTGGATAGGATTTGTGTTCTGGTTCTGTACTCGGATCGTCATGGTGGCATTTTGGTATAAGTACCTCAACACCTCGATATACCTATAGTCCACTTGGCACCTTTGGAGAGACTGCAGCACCGCCCAGGTTTCAATCGAATCAAAGGCTTTCTCATAGTCCACGAACGCCAAGCAAAGTGGCTCATTATACTCCTCAGTCTTCTGTATAACCTGCCGCAGCGTATGGATGTGGTCTATGGTGCTAAAGCCTTTTCGGAACCCGGCTTGTTCGGGAGGTTGGAAGTCGTCGAACTTGCGAGCGAGACGATTCGTAAAGACTCTCGAAAACAACTTATAGACATGACTCAGAAGCGAGATGGGTCTATAGTTCTTTAAGAGAGGGACTTGTCACCCTTTTTAAAGAACAAGATCACCTCACTTATGTTCCATGTCTTTGGCGTTCTGCCCTGGACGATGACGGAATTAAAGAGCTTCTGGAGGACTTTGAGTATCGGCTTACCGCCCGCTCTCAGAAGTTCTGTAGTGATTCCATCGTCACCCGCCGCCTTGTCGTTTTTCAGCTGTTTGAGAGCCATACTAATCTCGTACAGGCTGACGTCCGGGATATCTTCGGTATAGTGTCGGGTAATCGGGTATAATGCTTATTATGCATAATTTATGAAAATAACAGTCAGACCACAGTGTCATGGAACATAGGCAGTCAGCAGTCGCTTCCACTTCCTGGCGCTGGGAGTAGGTGTTGACTCATGTACACCCTAAACACTCTATCATATTGAGAGAAGGACCTTGAGCTGGACGAAGACTGCAAGAGTTATGCAGTGTTTTTCGCGAGCTCTTTAACTACTAGTTCGATCCCTATGTCAAGTTGGGTGCTCAAGCTAAAAAGAACAAAATAAAACGACAAATTATTTTATACAATATAGTTTATTCACATTAAAATAGTTAAACTAAACAATTATATAAGATAACTATTTACAATTACAGAAACGTATTAATTATAATATTATAGCATTTATAGCATACACGAACTCGAGACTTACTTACAACAACTTAGATCAGCTGTTTTGAACTTCGCAGGTAGTACAGTCGATTATCTAATATCTTATATAATCTAACCAAGAAGCTTATACCCACAATGGAGATTGCACGCCTAGTATTATAGTGAAGATTGAAAAAAGACTCTTTAGTGACGTCAAGGCTTATTGCTATCTCTTTCTTTTCGTTTTACAATACGTTTTCGTTTCTCACGAACGAACGAACAACGAACACGTATTGTAACACTAAAGAAAGAGGTTGCAATAAGCCGTCACGTCACTCAAGGACATTTTTTCTATCTTCACTATGGCCGCGTTCCGATTCACGCCAACAGTGCTCACAGCGTGTGACGTCATTGTACACCGGTCCAAATCATTAGCACGCTGTCAGCACGCTCACGATACTATTGATTCGGATTGCTCGTGAGAGCGCTCACACCGCTAACGTTGGCTTGTATAGAACAACATAACCTCAAATGGGTTAATCTCGGTAAAGTAAATATTTATTCTAAGGGGTAGGTAAATAAAAAGGCACGAATTAAGTTCCTTCACTGAGACCAATTATTTACTAACCAATTTTAAACTCTCAAAGCTTGAAAATACTTATTACCACTGCTAGCTCTTTTAACATCAGTTTAATATAATTATTTCGTTCGTATCTTTACAAAACACCTGCAGGTCAATAAATTCAGCCATCTTTTGTAAAAATCACAAATAATGACTACAACATCCACAACGATTCACAATTTAACCACGTATTTTTTGTCAACGAAGTTTGACAGCTACACCGACTACGCTCACAGTGCTTTAGTGGAATACGCTGAGCGTCGTTAGCACATGCGATGTCGTCACTTTAACTTACGTGAGCGTTGTAAGCATGATTTGGACCGGGCGTTAGCGCGCTCAGTGCTGTAAGCGTGATTCGGAACGCGGCCTATGACACTGGCCGTATAATCTCCATTGGAGGGAGGTATAAGCTTCTTGAATCTAACAAATTATTATTTATAGTCTGTTTATGCTTACTAAAGTCTAATTTGGTAAACAATATTCACCCAATTCTTTTTTTTATGCACATGTACAACGGGGTAGTGCTTGGCCTCTCCTGATGTTAAGTGCAGAGCTTCAAATACCGTTAAAAATTAGTAACGTTAAAAAAAATAACGTTTAAAACGGAAATTATTAACGGTAAAACAGAATTTAAAGTTATTTTTTCGTTTCTTGATAACGTTATTATGTTACTATCCTTACTAATGTTATAAATGCGAAAGTCCGTTTGTTTGTTTGTTACGCCTTCACGGTTTAACTACTGAACCGATCATCATGAAACTTTGCATAGACGTTGTTAGGGGTACAGAGAAGGACATGGGGTACCTTTGGGGTACCATGGGGTGACGTGATCAGTCTCTGCGGTAGGTACTAGGTAGTAGAGGTACCTACCTACAATACGCAATATTTATAAAATTACCGTTAAAATAACGTTATCGACGTTAATATAACGTTATATTAAGGTTATGTTATTAGGTATCGTTAAAAAAAATAACGTTATCAAAGTATTATATTGAAAATAACGTTACGTAACGTTATTTTTACTGTTAATTGATAACGTTATAAAGCCCTGGTTAAGTGACGATAAGGCCAAAGGTGGAAGCGCACTACACCCGGAATCCTCATCACTGAGGAACTGGCTTACCCTTTAACTGCCGGAACACAACAATTTCTAAATTGTTGTTATGGCGTCAGACTTAGGTAATATGGTGGTAGCTAGCCAGGCGGCCTTGAAATAAGCTCTACCACCAACCAAATCGAGATTGAAATATTCTTGTGTCTTTATTAAAATATTCATTTATAAAATACAACAAAAGATTTTCCACAAATAGATTACAAAATAAATTGTTAATTTTGAATAACAATTTGCTAAAGTGACTAACTTATTTTTAAATAACGTTTTCAGTTTTAAAGACGTATAGTAAATTACTTGTTTACTAAATAAGACAAGTAAGTATAAACAGACTGTATAATTTTCAATTAGTTCTATATTTTTTTGGAAATACAAACAACTGTACAAATTTGTTTGTGCACATTTCAAAAGTATTGCTTTATAAGGAACTGTTTAAAAAAGCAACAAAATAGAAAAAAACTTGTAGAACAAAAAATGTTAAATATAAGATTTAAATAAAATTATCCGTATGAGTACATCTGCATATTTCAATTCGTAAAGTTGACTAAATATTACAAATTAAAATAAATGTTTTATAACAAATTAATAATACAATAAACATAAGATATTACTTTTATAAAGTATACAATACAAATCAAATAAGGGATAAACTACTATTGACCCACCCAGCTCAAAATTTTCCCATTTAGCTGTCTCTCTCTGCCGACATTTGCTAGAGCGAGAACACCGCTCGGCGACGACCAAGCGGAAGAGAGCCGGAAACAGCCGAGTGGCTTTTTAGTGAATGATTTTCCAAATGACAGAAAGAGAGATTTTCCAATTACAAAAAAATCGGTCTTCTTCTTAACGTGTCGACTCGGTATATGTATAATTATAAAAATAAGGCCAGGTGTGAGATGGGTGACCATCTGGTAATCACTTTGACAAAAGGTCGGGTTTGGGATGGGTGACCGACGATGCCAGAAGTAATCAATGTTAAACAAAGTTTACAAAGACTGGGTATGAGATGGGTGACCGTTTGAGACTTCGATAACGAATGTTAAACAACTTTGTAAAAAGGTCATGTTCGGGATGGGTGACCGACTAAGCCAACAGTAATCAATGTTAAACAGCGTTGCGTTTCTAGCAGGCAGACATCGGGCGCGTGCCATAGTGTCAAATTCGAAATATCTCGAAAAAGTCAAGAAATTGTAGAGATTCCAATGACTTTCGACTTGTAATGTCGAAAATTGCCGAGAATAAGTTTTTTGGCTGCAATAGAGATTTTAGTGACATTTTCAATAGAGATTTGTGATTAGAGATAATCTCGAATTCGAGAAATGTCGCAGTGCGCGAGAATAGGCCCCCAGTGGCCTTGTAAAGATCCTCGCGTGTGCAGGTGTTGGGACACGCAGGGCATGACAGAAGATGTGCCATTGTCTGGGGGTAATACCACACAGACATGCGCTCTCCGAGCTGCAGCCCCACCTGAGCATGTTCTCCCTGCTTCGGCCTACTTGAGTCCTTAGTCTGTTAGGAAAAAATCGGTGCCAGTCAGTCAATGTAGCTTAACCCTTATTTTATATGCTCATTGGGTCCTCTTCATTAATCTCATTATACGATATTATACCATAAGGTACACATCTTAAGACATAATATATAGGTACCTAAAATACTTCTTCTGTTATGCTAGGTATTATATTATCTGACAATAGTAGCCTGGCACATTTAAGAGCCCGTAGCGACTATGCAGCTCTCTCGCTCGCACATTTCATGTTTTCTCAAGATTTTGTAAGTCTGAGTGCGTAAATGAAAAATGTGTCTCGGCCACTTTTCGCAATATAAGATTACGGACATTTCAACACATATTTCAGTTTCGAGTTGCTGAAGTACAAAAAGTCGTATTTGCCTTTGTTAGAAACGACAACTTTTGTACTTTAGCAACAAAAAACTGAAATATATGTTTAAATGTCCATAATCTTATATTGCGAAAAGTGGCCGAGACACATTTTCTCAATTATGCACGCAGATTTAAGAAATCTTGAGAACACATGAAATGTGCGAGCGAGAGAGCTGCAGTCAGCGCACATAGGGGTATCAGTATGAGGAAAGCTGATCAAAACTCAAATTTATTAATTTTAAAATCGGATGATTGTAATGACTTTTAGGGCTAGTAGAATAGATGGCGCATTAAACGGCAGCCATTTTGAGACGCTATTATAAGCGGTTGATACACAGCTTCAGTCGGAATCTCGTCCTCGTTTAGAAGTACAATTCAGTTCTTGGCACTTTGAAAAATACACACTTTTATTCTACCTATATCTTTTTGATACTTTGATTAAGTAAATATTTTTGATATGGATATTGAAAATGAAGGTATGTAGTCTATTATTAACCATAAAACAGTAACTTAGGACACAATTTTTAAGCTTTTTTGATATGTGAAAGTTTATAGTATAATTTTAATTTTTTTGGTAACTTTTTTTACAAAATAGTATAAAAGTTAATTTTTTACTCGGAGGAACTCGGAAATATAAATTTCCGAGTTCCTCCGAGTAAAAAATTAAAAAGACTATTAATGCAGACTATCTCAAGGAGTAATCTAAAAAGAAAAAAGTGGCGGAAGTTTGGCGTTTTATTTACTATGTTTTTTTTTTATATGAGATGTCGCTAATTTGCTGAGTGTTTATTGTATTATTTTCCAAAGAAAACCATCGATATTCTTCTGCTACCAAAATCTGTAACAACTTTAACTCAAGAAAGTCCCAAAAGTGACTATAAAGACGATGAGTCTACTGAGAAAAGCTCGTGCAACGAATCAGACTGAATTTAGTACTATGGCATCAGATTATTTTTAAATAAAAATATCGTGTTGTTTTAATTTCTAGTTTTATTTAAGTTTCTGATGGTAAAAAATGCCTTTGTAACGATTTTACTGACATAAAAATATAAAAAGAGTTTTTATCAACTTTTGATGTCAAATACCCCTATGTGCAGCGGCAAAATCGCTACGGGCTCTTAAAAGAAATGAAATTAATAAAATAAGATCATAATATACGTTTGTTTTTAAAATAACCATAGTTTAGACTGTTTATCCTTACTTGTCTTATCCAGTAAACAGTTTTTCGACAGCTGTCATACGTCTTTTAAACTTTCATCGTTATTAAAAAAAATATTAAATTAATAATATTATCAACTTCTTTCGTAATCTATGTGTGTGTAGAAAACTATTTTTTGTATTTTATAAATGATTATAGTTACTAATATTATAAATGCGAAAGTCCGTTTGTTTGTTTGTTACGCCTTCACGTCTTAACTACTGAACCGATCATCATAAAATTTTGCATACACGTTGTCAGGGCTACAGAGAAGGGCATAGGGTACCTTTTATCCCGAAAAAATGTATATTTCCCGAGGGATAGCAAAAAAACTTTCCACGCAGACGAAGTCGCGGGCGGCCGCTAGTATATTAATAAAGATTTGGGTGAAGATTGTTTACCAAAAGGCAAGTAAGAATAAACAAACTTATTAAGTATAAATATTATTACTTTACAAATTAATTTAAAATGCTATTAAGTTATTTTCAGAATCAATACATTAAAATCTATCATTTATCCTAATTCGGTCTACAAATAGGACACGATGAAAACATTATTAAATGTTAAATTTTTTCTGAAGAAAATATACAAAATGTATTATTTGAAGTCACATTTTGTATTACTAATCGTCTTAAATAAACAAATATTTTCATTCGTCCTATTAAGAGGAACCTTAATGTACTTTAAAATGTGGGTTTGTTATAAAAAAAGCAATGGATAGCATACAAATGCGAAAATATATTTTATATAGCATATTTAAAAAAAATGCTTTCTTTTTTAAAGAAATTCTAGATGTTTTTAAGTTTCCATACCTCAAAAATAAAAACAGAACCCGTCTGTTTGTTTGTCTGTCTGTCTGTCAACACTATATATGTCAAATATTTCTGCAATCCATTGCTTCCATATAACCAATAGCCAAAACAACTTAAATTAAAAAATACCACCTTAAAAATATAAAATTTACAAAATTTTGTTCAATATTTACAATAATCCGAATCGTGACGTCACCAAATAATACACAACCTAAACGTTATTATGTATTCATTTATTTATTACAAAACTATGGGCAACTCACACACATAATGTATTCGATTTTTTGTCATATAAAGGGGCTAACACACGGTTAGAATTATTTTACAGGTATTCAGAAATCGTTTATCGAAATGTCGTTTGAGGAAGAATTTACAAACACACAACTTTACAACATTTCGATTTCCCCATTAAGAACTATTTTGGTAAAACCTATTAAACATTTCAAGATTTTTTTGGTTTAAAACCTTTAAACTAAGTTTAGGGCTCATAATAGGGTATTACACCATTTTTTGAAAACTGCTTTAAATTAATCCTGAGGTCGTAATAAACCAGCGGAATTTTTATTTCAATTTTATAAAACCATTAAATGCCCTAAAACACGATTTTAATTTTGAATTTTCGCGCTAAAACACTAGCCACCATATTGTTTATGCTCGTGACGTCATTCTGTTAGTAAACAATACGAATGCGACAAGAGCTGTCATGTTTATTTACTATTGGAGTGACGTCACACCGCAATCCAAAATGGCGAAAGGTGTTTTGAACATTTGAAGAATAGATACATTATACATATACAAGGTGTTTGGTAAAAGCCTTATAAAGCCGAATATGGTAGATAGGGACCATCAAACTGAACAACTTTTACTATGGGACCAACTCTGAAATCGCGAAAAAAAAATCAGCTGTTTCATACATTTTGATATTTTCGTTGTTATTTTTTGTATGAAACAGCTGATTTTTTTTTCGCGATTTCAGAGTTGGTCCCATAGTAAAAGTTGTTCAGTTTGATGGTCCCTATCTACCATATTCGGCTTTATAAGGCTTTTACCAAACACCTTGTATAATAATATTTAAAAAATACGATTTTTAAAATTGAATTATAAAATTTATATTGCATTTTTATGAATAAATATCGACGTTTCTCGTTTACTATTTATGAAATCTATCTTAAATATGCATTTTTATACTTTATTTTACATGGTGTAAAATAGCCTATTACGAACTTTTGTGTGTAAGCAATCCTGAAATGGCGAAAAAATCTGGTGTTTCATACAAATATTTTGTTAAAATGTATGAAACAGCTACTTTTTTCTCGCTTCTATACAAAAAGTCATTCGTATGGTTTCGCTTCATTTCATTTACACGTTGTATATTTTTTGCTAACGGCTGAATATTTAAACGTCACTTAACTTTGAGAGGCTCTCAAACATCGTCCTCTCGCATTAAATGTCAAAGATATGACAAAGACAGCATGATGTTTGAAAGCTCCCCACGCCTGTAGCACATCTCAGCCGCGAAAGATTTACGTATTATTGATTGAAATACAAGTAAAAGAGATGTCCCAGCGTTGCCCCAGTTTCATTTTATTTAATTACTTTCATCATTAAAAAATGCTAATTACATTTTATTTAGGTATCAAGAATTGTTTTATATTTAGAAAAACAATTACAAAAACATTAAGTTGTTTTCTGAAGTATTTTGTGAAAAAATGTAAGTAAATAGTACTCTAATGATAAAAAATTGTGATTTAAAAGCGTTTTAACTTAAAAATCTCACTTTTTAATGCAGAAAATAATTATCAATCTGATTCTAGAGTAAAATACCCACTCTGACATACTACTTTGATTAAGACGCGATAGACTTTCACTTTTTGAGAATGGTGGGGCAAATGACATAGGCGCGATGGGTCATGTCTTTTGTTTCACCCTTTAATAAGTAGGTATTTAGCTTTTTTTAGTTTTCTGTTTTCACCATTAGTTTTTCAAGGACAGAGCCGAGTTAGAATACTGACACATTTCTTTACCGTGGCGGAGGTGTGCTACAGGCGTCTAAGTTAAGTAGCGTTCGAGTAATTGGCCGAAGCGAAATTAACGTTAAAAGAGTTAAAAAACGACATGTTTTATTCGTTAATGTTAAACCTTTAGTTTATGTAAGGCCTCTTATAAATATTTTGAGAAAAACTGCTCGAGTCAATCTAATAGAGGCGTCACTTGTTTTAATTGAAAATTAATAATCACAACCTATTTTTTATATCAAAAGCGCCAGTTATTTTTTTATGAATTGAGTGGATTTCAATACTTTTGCCATATCTAAAAAGACAATTGAAATGTCTTTTTTTATATAAATACAGCTAATAGGCGGAATTTTAACAGTGAACACATAAAAATCTGTTTACTAACAAGTAAAATGTAATACAATTGTGTTTTTTATAGAAATACAAGCTGAAATAAAAAACATAGTTTATAGAATCGAATCGAATGCCTATTTTTGAGAATTTAGATAGTAATTATGTTTTTGTCGTTTTCATTGGAACTAAGACTGAATAAATGAATTTGAGTAGTTCGGTCCCTCAATATGCCCACCGAAACGCGATATATCGCTTTAAATTGTCAAAAGTCAATTTGGATTTGGTCAATAAAACGCTTTATCAAGCTATAATCGTACTAATGACCCACAACTGAACACTCAAATTAGATTGACTCCTAAGTCCACGCACACACGAGTCACAAATGATCTTTATGGTCTCTTAAAGAACACGTAAAGCAAACACTAATCTTTCTCACTCTTCTTCCTCTTCTTCTTCTCTTTATCTGTCTTCTTCTTATCCGTCCTCTTCTTATCCGTTTCCGGGACCGCAAACTCTTCCGGTTTCCGTTTTTTAGGTGGGGATTTTATAGGGGATTTCTTTTCCGGTTCTTTTTTAGAAGACCGGAGTTGTTTAGGTGACAGTTCTTTGTCTGGGGTTGTGCATTTTGATTGTGCTGATTTCTCTGAGGCGGTGTCTTGCGATTTTTTCGACTTGGTTGAGGTGGATGTGGACTCCTTGTCTTCGCCGGGGATTCCGAGGATCTCCGCCCACTGGTCGGGGGGAGGAGTCGGCTGTTTCCGTTCGTCTTCTGTTTCTGTTTTCTGTGGGAGAAGCGGAGTGAGTTGGGAGGTGTGTACATATTCGAGGAGTTTACTTAAGATTCTGGGAAGGGCTTGACGGTTGTTAAATGACTTGTGGCCTCACTTTTGATAGCAATTATTAATAACATTAATAATAGCTTTAAACAATTCAGAATAAACTAAGCAGTGAAAGTTGAGATTCTTCCGTATAATACAAATAGGTAGTCGGAAAAGGCCGCGGCCTTTTTTTAAGCGTGAATTTTTTACAGTTAAATTTTTGGCAATACTGAACTTAAGCGGGAATGTAATATATTGTTTGACAGCTGACTTTCTGGTAATAGCGGTAAAATTGAAACAAATTGATAATTTTCAAATTTGAGATTTTTGCATTTACAATGCTATTTTTAAACAATACTAAATAATATACTAGAAAAAATACGACTCGCACCAGATCAATAAAGCTAACGCTAACGCTGGCTTGCAGCATAAGAGTAGGATATACTAGAAGAAATTCGACAATGTCACTAGTGACTCGGTAGCTCAGCGGTCAGAGCATTGGACCCGATATCCAAAGGTCGCGGGGTCGATTCCCGTCTGAGTATTGATCTGGTGCGAGTAGTATTTTTTTTTAGTATATTATTTAGTATTAAATTGATAATTATTTTGCTATTTCATATTTTTGATAATTTTTATTAGATAAGTTTTGCATTTTTTTTCGATTAGAATTTAGACCCTTAATAAAAACACATTAATGCTGCGAGTGCTCAACGAAAGATTTAAAATGTTAATGGAGAAGCTGCTTTGTCGAATACTGCTGCAAAGAAATGGTTCAGCAGCTTCAGGTCAGGTAATTTTGATGATAAGATGTTCCTCGCTGTAGTATCTTTATTATTTTTAGTACAAAAAGGCCGATTATGCCGACAACCTAATATTTTTCGTAATAACGCGTATGGTCTAAAACTGACTCCATTATCTTAATAAAAAACTTCACAGTCAAAAACTCGTCTCTTTTCTTTTCGAAAAAAATAAAAAAGTTGCCCCAAGCAAGTATCTTATTTTGTAAAATCGATAGTGACGTGTTTTTTTTGTTCTATCAGTGTTGCCAATTTTATTGCTCATAATAAGCCGTTTGAGTGCCACAGAATCTTAAGTAAAACGCCATTTTTTTTTATTAAACGTTTGTAATTCAACCTGCATCGGACGTGGACGGCCTTAGGCGTTTTTTTATAAATTTACAAACAATTGTTTTATTTACAAATTAAAATATAAAACTGCATGCATTCAAACATAAGACGTAGAACGTTCTAATAGATAAACAACACTTTGTTAAACTCCACACTTTTTATTATCTTCGCATCTTCGGCGTATACTCTCCATAGATAAAACAGCATAGATATATCCATTTTCTAGAACGTTCTACGACACCCTAAGGCCGTATGTCATTATCTGCGGGGTTTAGAGCGTTGGTGTAAGTTACAGACGAAGGGCAAAAGTATGATTATGTATTCAATTATTTTTTAAGAGTCCGTACACATTTTCTGTCATCATTGTCGCTCTCTCGCTCGCACATTTAATGTTTTCTCAAGATTTCTTAAATCTTAGTGTATAATTGAAAAATGTGTCTCAGCCACTTTGCGCAACATAAAATTACAGACATTTTAAAATATATTTCAGGTTTGTGTTGCTGAAGTATAAAAAGTTATCGTTTTCAACATTATTTGGACTGTCAGAGACAACTTTCTGTACTTCAGCAACACACTTGAAATATATTTTAAAATGTCCGTAATCTTATATTGCGGAAAGTAGCCGAGACACATTGTTTAATTACGTACTTAGATTTAAGAAATCTTAAGAAAACAATGATATGTGTGAGCGAGAGAGCGGCAAAACGTGTACGGCCTCTTAACTGATGGATTAATTCTTTGGCCGTAGTGCTAGTTGAAAAATGGTAGTCGTAAGTAAAATTATACTTTGGCCATACTAGGAAATATTACACGGAAGTTTCACAAATTTTAGATTATCATCCTTTCCGCATAATATAAATATACTCCACTCAGTTGACATAAGAACCTTGACAAATCTTCTAAATCATAGACGCATACTCTCAACGGTTTCAGACAGCCCTTAATCTGTAACTTTCCCTACAAATAGTTTATCATAGACAATTCCAAATTGTCCCCCCTTCCCACAGACAATCACGTCCGATGCAGTGGTACAACCTCGTCTCCGCACCTCCCAACTCTCGCCGCGTCACCAACACTGCACTTATAATTTTCTTCATAACACTTTATCATACGAATGTTAAATTGTACGTTCTAGTTTGGATTAATACGAAATATCACTGTTGTTCGACTAATGTTTCTGTTTTCATTTTATGTCCATATTGAAATGCAAATCTTAAGAGTTTTATTATAACAGTAGTAAAAATAAAGCGTTTTAAGTAATAAGAACTACGCGACAGAAAGAGGTGCATACAATAATAGGCACGCAGCGCTGTACAATTTGAAATTGTACTTTATTGCCGTGCAGCGAGAGTAGCTTATTTTTTGATTGTTCTCGCGCAAATGGACATATGTACGTAGTACTATTATGTCCTGTGACCTTGGCATATAATTCATGATCGATACTACCATACAATCCAAACTAAAACGTCAACTTTTAAGTTCGTATAAACGCGAAAAAAAACCGCGGAACATTCGGGGTCGCCCCGCAGATCATGACAGCCGGCAAACGTATTCGTTAGTCCTTCTAAGGGATCTGTAGGGGGTGGACATAGTTCGTAACGGGTGCACGCAGCAAAAAACAAATAAGCAATTATTTAGTTATGTTTTTATTGGTCGTCGTGCCCCAAAACGGGACTAATCCCGTTGCAGCGAAATGCCGTTTTACGTTGGGACTGAGGTGGGGAGAACTGGGAAAAAACACATTTGTCCCGCCATGAGACTATCCAAGGGGATAACTGGGATCAGATATATTTTCCTATTCGGCGTGCGCCGTGCATGAGTTAAGAATTGAAAAATTATTCGCGTATTTTTGTATGAATCTTCAATTTCTTTCTAAATGACACAGCAAACAATATCAAATTTAAATAAAATCAGATTGAATTAATATTTATTCAGAAATTAGCTCGTTTGTATGGAACACTATATAGTGGCTCCTATTTTCTTTTAAACAGTACATACAGTGGCAGTCACATAATTAAAGACACCCGTTGATTTTCATACAAACGAGGGAAAGGACATGTCCCATCGCGCATATGTCATTTGCCTCACCATTCTCAAAAATGAAAGTCTGTAGCGTCTTAATCAATGTAGTATGTCAGAGTAGGTATTTTACTCTAGAATAAGATTAATAATAATTTTCTGCATTAAAAAGTGAGTTTTTTTATGTTAGAACGCTTTTATATCACAATATTTTATCATGATTTACTTATATTTTTTTACAAAATACTTCAGAAAACAACTTAATGTTTTCGTAATTGTTTTTCTAAATATAAAACAATTTTTGACTGGTACTATATACCTAAATAAATGTGATTAGCATTTTTTTTATTATGAAACTAATTAAATAAAACGCTGAGGCAGTTAACTGAGGCAACGCTGGGACATCTCCTTTGAAGCCCTGGTTCTCCGCCAAAGATTGACCTAGCTGTGATCTGATGATGGCCGTCCAGGGAGTGAATGGAGGAGATTCAGATCGCTATATATACCCAACTGATCTGATCAGCATTTTAAGAGATATAAGGATATGTTTAAAAAAACCGCGAAATTAGCATAAAAATGTATAGGGATCCTGAAACGAAAAATTCTGAACTATAATTATATCACGTTAAAATTGAAGATAACGATTGCGTCAGTAATATCCTTACTAATATTATAAATGCGAAAGTCCGTTTGTTTGTTTATTTGTTTGTTTGTTTGTTACGCCTTCACGTCTTAACTACTGAACCGATCATCATGAAATTTTGCATACACGTTGTCAGGGGTACAGAAAAGGACATAGGGTACCTTTCATCCCGAAAAAAGTATTGTTCCCGAGGGATAACAAAAAACTTTTCACGCAGACGAAGTCGCGGGCGGCCGCTAGTCGTCAATAAATTAGGATTTAGCTATGTGATGATTGTTTCATCTATATCTGCGTGCACCACAATCCATTTTTTCTCAAGTTAAACCTCGTACAGATGAAAAACATTAAATTAAACACGTAAACAGTAAAATTTTAAAACCAAATATCAAATTCTCACCTGTCGAAGAAAATAGATTTTTCAGGGGTAGCAAATAAAACAACACATGTTATTTAATGCCAATATTTTTTTGCTGACCATAAATTGTAAAAACCCAAGTCCGAAGCAGGTTTGCAAAACACAAATCAAATACAGTCAGTGGCAGGCACGAATCATGAAATCGGGTGGGGATTGCGCGGAACGCGTATTTTGGGTATGCGTAGCGGTGAGGGGCGCGGGCGGCGAGAGGGGCGCGCGCTATTGGTCGCTCGCAAGAGCACATGCGCGAACTTATCCCCACTCCGTCGAAAAATTTTCATGATTCGTGCCACTGACTATAGGACACTTAGAACCAATTTCACCAATTGTCAAAAACGAAACTCGTTTTTCGTAATCTAGTTTAAACGTTTAGTTTGATCTCCATTTCATAAGTTCATTGATAAAAGTGGTGAAATTGGCTATTCTGGTGGATTGCATCATCTTACTTTTGCATAAAAGCATTGTTAAATAACCTAATAAAAGCTATAATGGAATGACGGATAATTTCATTTATAATTAACATTAGCAGTTAGTGCTATCCAGGACCTGTGAAACAAGTCCTTTATGTCATTTGCAAATAGTGAAATCATCAGATGTTTATATCGGGTCATTTTGAACTTACCATCCAAATTTTAAGGATGTGTCCAGTCCATGAAATTAAACAACTTTCTGTAAGAAACACGTGTCAAATTTCGCCACAAAATTTTGGTCATCCCATACTAAATTGATCACGTGATCTCTTTGATTTGTATGGAAAGTAGATTTTAGGGTTCCGTACCCAAAGGGTAAAAACGGGACCCTATTACTAAGCCTCCGCTGTCCGTCTGTCTGTCACCAGGGGCCGTACCGGCTAACGAATCAATTATCGAAAAGTCTGTCGAGTTTCAACTTAAAACAGAAAAAAAAAATGAAAGTAAGGAATTTCGTCTTGTACTTTCTGTTGACGTAATTTGGAAGATATCGATGTTCGTGTGACATCATGAATTGGGGTTTGCCATTTTGGCCCAATTGGGGCTCGATTTATCTGTTTTAATTTGAAACCCAGCAGACTTATCGATAATCGATTCGTTAGCCGGTACGGCCCCAGGCTGTATCTCATGAACCGTGATAGCTAGACAGTTGAAATTTTCATACTAAAAACAGAATAAAATTAATATTTAAGGGGGGCTCCCATACAACCAACGTGATTTTTTTGCCGTTTTTTGCTCCATATTGATAACGACTACAGGTAGACAGTTGAAATTTTCACAGATCGTGCATTTCTATTGCTGCTATAATAAAATATGCTATAAACAAAATAAAATAAATATTTAAGGGGGGCTTCCATACAACAAACGTGATTTTTTTGTTGTTTTTTGGTACGGAACCCTTCGTGCGCGAGTCCGACTCGCACTTGGCCGGTTTTTATTTTACATATTTGACCATGTGTTCCTTAGAGAATGTTGTTCAGTTTCATGGACCGAACACATCCTTAAAATTTGGATGGTGAGTTCAAAATGACCCGATATTATTGTATTACCGATATTTTGACCACACACAATTATTAAACGAATGTGCGTATAATTTATATATCTAGAGCCCTTCTCTAAGTAGGAATTCAGAGTACTTACCTCTCCCTTCTCCTTCTTCTTCTTGCTGTCCTTCTCCCTCTCCTTGTCCTTCTCCTTGTCGCGGTCCTTGTCTTTCTTCTCCTTCTTACCGCTGCGCTCGCGGTCTGCAACAAATATAATTATAAACAAAATTGAAGACTGTCTACAAAGTCACAAGATTTAGAAAAAATATATATCAAAAACAAGAGTGCCCTGACAATAACGAAGTAAAAGGTTTAATTACAATAGTGTCATTGCAGTCGGGGGACCGTAGAACAATTTTTGATTAAAGAGGTCCCCCAACTGCAATGACACTTATTACCTGATTTTGATATATGGGCCAAATCCTCCTAATAGAATTCACGTAATAGAGAATTAGTGTCTAGACACACTATGCCGAAGTTAAGGTCCCTTTACTCTGCCCTTTCTTCCAATCTCCTATTATTAGGATTTCTCATAATTAATGGAGTGTAGTATAATAATCATGGATGAAGTTTTGTTGATGGTAGGGCTTATTAAAGACTGCTTGGTTAGCTACCACTATCTTACGTAAATCTGTTGCCATAACTTTGGTGTTTTTAACCGACTTCAAAAAAAGGAGGAGGTTCTCAAGTCGACGGTTTTTTTTTTTTTTTTTTATGTATGTTTTAACATAGCTTCGTCAGTTGTTACCCGATTTGTACAATTCTTTTTTTAACTCAAAGAACATAGTTCGTGTGTGGTCCCATAATTTTTTTACAGAGATCTGGCCAGTAGTTTTTTCATAATCCTGAAAAATATCAATTATTTAGCTCGCCATCGCACGAGTTTTTATGGAATTTCGGACATAACTTCTTTGTTTATGAACCGATTTAGATGATTCTTTTTTTATTTGAAAGGGTATACTTCAAGAGTGGTCACAATTTAATTTCATTGTTATTGGACTTCGAACTTCGAAGATACATAAAGGAACTCTTCAAAATCAAATAGTATAAGTAAAGTGATTTAGGTTTTGGTAAGTTTATGGCAATCCAAAACAAACCAAATCATGGTTTGCGATGCAACGTTCTGGACTAGACTTGGACTACGATGACACAACGGAACTCCTCAAAAACAAACAGCGTAAATTTGGAAATTGAGTTCTGGGCATTTTACCATTGAAAATATTATAATATAAAGTAAAAAAATATTTACACGCTGCGCTTACATACCTACCACTAAAAAGTTGAAAATAAAAAAGCTTTTTAAAAAAAAGAAAAACCGCCTTCAAAAAACTGAAAACAAAAACAGCTTAAAAATTAAATACCTCTAAAAAGCAAGAAATAATATTCGAATCATTCGTTACACATATCAATATTAATAAAACACGTCTAATAAAGTCGGGTGGGGCTTTAAGAAAAAAATTAAGTTGTCCTCCAGCCCCACCCGACTTCAATAGACGTGTTTTATTAATATTGATATGTGTAACGAATGATTCGAATATTATTTCTTGCTTTTTAGAGGTATTTAATTTTTAAGCTGTTTTTGTTTTCAGTTTTTTGAAGGCGGTTTTTCTTTTTTTTAAAAAGCTTTTTTTCTTCTCCTTCTTTTCTAAACATCTTTCTTTCAGTCTCTTAAATAACAGTGTATAATAATGGGGTTCTGTGAATAGACTACTTAAATATTATACCACAATATTAAGATACTTACCATGAAGTTAGACAAAGACTCATTCTCCCTCTTTTCTATAAGTATCTTTCTTCCAATTTCTAAGGCACTCCGCTGCGTTAAGCGGGATCCCGCCGCGGGGACACGGCGCAGAAATATAGATTGCTGGTTTTCTGACGGACAGATGCTTGCAGTACATGAGTAAGCTCTAATCTATGTCGCCCCGCGCGCGTGTTTCGCTTAACGCAGCGGACACACTTAAATAACAGTGTATAATGATGGGGTTCTGTAAAAGGGACTACCTACCTACTTAGATAAATATTATGCCATAATATTAAGATAGGCACTTACCATGAAGTTAGACGAACGCCAAGCGTTTCCTCAGTTGTAGCTAAAATAAACCTCTATATCTCTTGAGGTTTTCTTCTGCTCTCGTAAACTTACCTTTTTCTTTGGTGTCCTTCTCCTTCTTCCTCTCCTCTTTCACCAGCTTGCAGTACTCTCTAAAGTAGTCTTCTCTCATCGTACTGCTCTCCACCGCTTTATACCGCCGTTCAGAATCCACCTTCTTCTTAACGTCGGCCCACCGCGCGTGGCGGTCTACCGACTCCTTTAGGAGAGCGATCAAGAAACTCACACACCTATAGTTAAAGACCTACCCATAGAGATGTTTTTCTTCTCTCTTTTAACTATAAGCTTCTTTCGTTCAGTCTCTTAAATAACAGTTTATAATGATGGGGTTCTGTGAAAAGACTACTTAAATATTATACCATAATATTAAGATAGCCACTGACCATGAAGTTAGACGAACGCCAAGATGAAGTTAGACGAACGCCAAGCGTTTCCTCAGTTGTAGCTAAAATAAACCTCCATATCTCTTCTGATTTTCGTCTGCTCTCCTAAATGCTAGACAGAAATTGATGGTCTACAACTTACCTTTTTCTTTGGTGTCCTTCTCCTTCTTCCTCTCTTCTTTCACCAGCTTGCAGTACTCTCTAAAGTAGTCTTCCCTCATGGTACTGCTCTCCACCGCTTTGTACCGCGGCTCAAGAGTCCACTTTCTTCTTGACGTCAGCCCACCGCGCGTGGCGGTCTATTGACTTCTTAAGGAGAGCGATCAAGAAACTCACACACGGTTAAAGACCTACCCGTAGAGATGTTTTTCTTCTCTCTCTTATCTATAAGCCTCTTTCGTTCAGTCTCTTGAATAGCAGTGTATAATGATGGGGTTCTGTGAAAAGACTACTTAAATATTATGCCTTAAGATAAAGATAGCTACTTACCATGAAGTTAGACGAAGGCCAAGCGTTTTCTCAGTTGTAGCTAAAATAAACATCTATATCTCTTGTGGTTTTCTTCTGCTCTCCTAAATGCTAGACAGAAATTGATGGTCTAAGACTCACCTTTTTCTTTGGTGTCCTTCTCCTTCTTCCTCTCTTCTTTCACCAGCTTGCAGTACTCTCTAAAGTAGTCTTCCCTCATCGTACTGCTTTCCACCGCTTTGTATCGCGGCTCAGAATCCACCTTCTTCTTGACGTCGGCCCACCTCGCGTGTCGGTCTATCGACTTCTCTTTAAGGAGAGCGATGAAATCGGTCTTCGCCTAGAACGGAGACGCATTTTAGGAGAGGGTATAGGTTGGCGCGTTTAAGGGGTGCTTGTGTGGCCGTTTAGGGAGAAAAGGTGGTTGATTTAACAAGTGATTGATAAAAATTAGAAGGTGAAATATTAAGATATGACGTGGTGACGTGTCGTGTCGGTTGAGACAGAGGTACGCGACAGAAAGAGAAGCGCTTTGGAGGCGCTTATAATAATAGGCACGCAGCGCTGTGCAATTTGAAATTGTACTTTATTGCCGTGCAGCGAGAGTAACTTATTATTTGATTGTCCTCACGCGGATGGGCTTCTGTAAGTTTTGCACTACTATATATTCTGTGGTCTCATGCACATTAGTTCTACCGTAGAACTAATGAGCTGAGCTAATGAGGACAATTGAAAATATTGTCTAGAAACTTTGAAAGCGTTTTATCAACTATCGTATAATATTGTGGTTTAAATTGTATAAGGTTAAAAGGAAAGTTTAAAAATTACTTCAGGGTTTAAATTATTTCAATGTCCATAAGGTAGATATTCGCAAAGCAAACCCATCTCCATAGAACGGCCATACAAAACACATACATCCTAACTAAACATCGAGTAACGTGTACTCTGCGCCTGAAAGAGAGAGTATGATTAGCAGCTGAAAAGAGAGGGCAATATTAACACCTGTGGAGTGAAAGAGAGATTAGAGCCTGAAAGATAAGGGTTCATTAGTTGAAGGCAGACGGAAGTAAAAATGATTGCTTGCATTTTTAAAGTGGGAATCGAATGAACTTTCATATATGTAAAATATATATCTAATGATAAAATTATTCTGGCCAACTCATAAAATATATTAGGTTACTTAAATACATGTCTATGAATCAAATAATTATGCTTATCACACAAACATAAGCCAGGAGTCGAACCCGGGAACTTAGCGCAGTAGGCGGGACACCATTGCACCAAAAACTTTGTATTTGTTAAATTTATTCACCTCAAGCAGGATTCGAACCAGCATCTCCTGATAAGCCAGTTAGGCACATTCCATATAAAAACATTTTCGATAATATTGACATAGGTAATAATAATAATATGTCACATGTATGTATGTGTTGGTATAGTCAGCATCAAGTAGGAAAATATACAGTCAAAAAGTTTACAAGCAAAACTAAACATTTGAATATCAATAACTGCATTTTTTAAATAAATATGTATAACTTGATGACATAACATCATAACTTCAATCCAAAGATAAGAAGCTAAGTTTGTTATAGAAATCAGAAACACAACTATCCAGACCCAAAAAATATTTTTAGTCTATAGTCTATATTAACTTAACCGGGAATCGAACCCAGTGATTGATGACATAACATCATAACTTCAATCGGACAGGTCACGTCAAATGATTTAGTCACAAACTTAGCAAAGCTTGTAGTACTTGTATGGTAACTAAATAACGAATCAAAATACATAAATAAGAATATAACTGCATGACTCGACCACAAATGCTTACAATGCGTGTAATCTGTCAAATGTGCAATAAGCGTGACCAACTTCAGTGCGCTTCTTATACTATATACTCGAGTGAAGTTGCTGAGGACCATTGACATTGTCAGATTAATCGGATTGTATGCTCATAAAACAAATATTTACCAGGAATCGAACCTAGTATGTATCTCTCAAGAGCAGGATAGATCCACTGGCGTAAAAAAACAGTTTCGACTTTTTGTCGAAAATTATAAGAGTTTCATCTGTACTTCCGTCGGCCATTTTGATTCCTACTGTTCGTTCTGTACTTTAACTATCATTATTCAAGAGGAACTAACATTTAGGGCAAAGGAATAAGTGCTATCAATCTATTTTAAAGCGCATTCGCTTAGATAGTGTCGCCCTTTTATCGCGCCGCCTTTGCACGTGCCGCTTCTTGTCAAAGGATGCCGCCGCATAAACAAAGGATACCGCGTGCGGCGTACACCCCGCAAGTCGATTTGGATTTTGGCAGTTTATCGAAGCGTCGCCGCGTCGCGCCGTATTGTGTTTGTTGACTCTGCTACGTATAATAAAAATGATTTTTCGTCCTTGGGAGGACAGTGAAGTGCCTCAAGATGAAACTTTAAGTGAACCAACAAAAAAAAGACGGGTGTTTTGTAAAACATGTAAACATGTGTAGATCACGCAATTAAAGAAGAAAATCGATATTTTGGTATAGATTCGGAACTTGATGTGGATCTATTATTATAAATACAGGTGATAATGACTCCGACACTTCAAGTGATGAAGAATAGGAAGTCTAAATTTTTCATTAAAATTCTCTTTCCACCTCGCTTGTGTGTATTATTTGTATTCGTATTTTATTACAATAAACACAAGTAGGGACGGACACCGTTATCTAAAAACACGCCCCCCCCCCTCCCCCCTCCCGCACACTATGGTACAACCTAAATAATTATCGAAACCGATAACGATATTGTTTACCGTTATCAGTAACATTACCAAAAAACTTGCCTCTGTCTCTGAACACATTTGCTTGCGGGTGTACCGACACTATCTAAGTGAACGAGCTTTACATAAGATTATTTATGAAGTATGTATGTGCGTATAATTTTTTCATCTCTATCGCTCTAGAGAGTGGGACTTCTTGCCTGAGTCTGTATCCTGATAGGTACAATCTGGGGCCTTCAAGTCGTGAGTAAATAAGTTACATCTAGGCAAGCGCGTCATCGTTTACCACCAGGCGTGATGGCGGTCAAGCGCTTTACTATCTATCTACATAAAAAAAACTTTTACAAACGATCCTTCAAGAGCTGGATTCGAACGGCTACGTTTAGTATAAAATCTTAAATATATTTCATAAGATGTGTTGCTGGAGTATAACTTGAAGTAACAAGCATACAGTCCGAGTGAAACACTGTGAATTACTACTATGTTTTAATCGACTTTGAACTTAACATTCAATATATTAGGTAGTCGGAAAAGTTCGCGGATTTTTTATACTAAAAATAATAAAGATACCACAGCGAGGAATATCTGTATCATCAAAATTACCAGACCTGAAGCTGCAAAACCATTTTTTTTGCAGAAGTATTGGACAAAGCATCTTTTCCATTAACAATTCAAATTTATTTGAGCAATAGCATCATTATTTTATTTTATTAAGGGTCCTAGCACTGATCGAAAAAAACATTGCAAAATTATTAAATATACACCGTCATTTTGTAGTCGTTTTAATTAGCTTAAGGGTGTGTTGTACCGATGAATCTAAACATTTTTGCCCAAGAAACATGGGTCGAAAAACGACAAAAAATTTTGGATCTCCCATACTAACTAAACGGCTAAAACATTTTATAGGGAAAGTCAAAAATTTTTGTCGTTTTTCGACCCATGTTTCTTGGGCAGAAATGTTTAGTTCCATTAGTAGAACACTCCCTTAAGTTAATTAAAACGACTACAAAATGACGGTGTATATTTTTTAATAATTTTAATATATAAGACAATTATCAATATATTTAAATTTTACTGCTATTACTAGAAAGTCAGCTGTCAAACAATATATTACTTTCCCGCCTAAGTTTAGTATTGCCATAAATATAACACGCGAAATTCATGCTTCAAAAAGGCCGCGAACTTTTCCGACAGCAATGCTGGGCATTAGTATAAGATCAGATCATTGAAGAGTGACACAAAAATCAGCACTTTCGTGCTATTGAAAAATCGTTAAGTCGTTGATCACGTTTGCCGATCATCATGAAATTGCATACACGTTGTCAGGGGTACAGAGAAGGACATAGGGTACCTTTCATCCCGAAAAAAAGTATTGTTCCCGAGGGATAGCAAAACACCTTTCCACGCAGACGAAGTCGCGGGCGGCCGCTAGTAAAATAATATATTATGAAATTGTATATGAAACTGTGAGAACGCTAATAATCATTTGCCAAAAAAGTTAATTCCTCCTAGTAAATAACTAAAAATATCCATTAAAACTACTTCATTACAAAATTTATCATTCTGTCTCATTTTATTTGAAACAATTACTTTATTTCATTCATTTAAAACTGTAATTAATTTTACAATTGTATTCATTCAATTTGAAATCTCTTTGATTCTAAAATTACTTCCGTTATTACGTCGCAAAGTTTCTTTTCATAAACAAATTAAATTATCAATTATTTTTTAACTGTAATTTAGGATTTTTTTTTTTTATAAAGTTGTACTCTGTTAGTGTACTTTTGAATATGATCCAAAAAAAAGAACCTTTGCGATTTAAACGAAATATTTAAACAAAAACGCTGAAAAAGAAATGTTATTAGACAAAAAATCCCTACAACTTTTCTCTATATACATAATTTTACAGAACCTTTCACCGTACTTTAATAAGCATTGGCATCTGCCTTAATTCAAGCATGCATAAACTTTTGCACTTTTTAATCGCAAAAGCTAAGGATTCTTTTCCTCAACAAAATTGACATTGAAACAATAATTCGGCCATCTTTAAAATACTATTTTGTTAAGACTGTGGCCTCATTTAATTCACTTATATAATAGCCTTTTCACTTAATAATTGTTGTATAGCAAGTGTTTTTGTCTGTTTTTAATATGACAAAAATTAAGTATTTAGAGTAATTTAAACAACTGCTATACAACTGCTATTAGTAAGGTAATCTAACCTTACTGTTGGCCTCGATGTTAGGTTGACGATGGAGTTTTAAATTTACCAAATATTAAGTCCGTTCTGATATGTGTTTCTATTTAATAGCCTTATTATTCACATATTAAATTACCCAAAACTAATAGTGATTATCTAATAAAAACAACTTTAACCATATTAATTTTAAAATTATAATTTACAATACACTAATGAGTGCCTACTGAATTTGTTAGAAAATAAAATCGAACTTATTAAAATGTTTATGTATGCATTTGTCTCTTGCGGGATTCGAACCAGCAACTCAACAATTCAATTCACTAACCTGTATTAATACAAATATCACATTTATTTAAACCAACATGATAGAAAGGCAAGTTCGTAAATAATTTGTTGTACACTCAGCGGCAGAAAAATCGGTACAGTGTGTGATTTTCATACAAATATTGCTCACTTCACATTGTCATAAATAAAAAGGCACACGTACGTATCACTCTGCGGTGACTTTTACCATAGAATAGATTATAGTGCTTTTATGTCGATGGATAGAACAGATGTTCATCACAAATAAACATTCCTAACAGAAACAGAATAGACATTTCTCCATTTCCTCAGTTGGAAGAGCATTGGACCGTACCTCCAAAGGTCGCGGGTTCGATTTCCCGCCTGAGAATATGATCTGGTGACGAGTCGAATTGTTTCTAGTATATTATTTACTATTTTTTCAAAAACACAAAAGAATATCATTAATTCAATTTCCAAACAAAGTTGTATGAAATGAGAAAACGGCTTATTTTTTTATTTTTTGAGGAAATCGAGAGGTTTTTTATGACGGCTTTTTTGAGAGATAAACTCTCTCGCTAACGATGGGAGGGCCACCAGGCCCTTATATTAATGTCTTTTGTTGTTAGATATAAGATACTAACATTAGCTTATAAGTTTAATATGTACCTACTAACAAAAATAGAACCAGTTTTCTGAAATAAATGTTATTATTATATATTATATTGATCTATTCATCAATATAAAAGTCAGTGCAGTGATACGTGTACTTTTTTATTTATGAAAATGTAAAGTGAGCATGGTTGTATGAAAATCACAGTGTTTCAATTTTTGTGCCACTGAGTGTAGAACAAGGTTTAATAATAATATTACTTATATTCCGTAAGTAATTAAATAAAAATTCTTTAAATGCATTATCAAAACGAACTTACTTATTTGGTAGGTACATTACAAGTTTTTATATTCGAGCGGTTTTGGTTGCCTATAATGTAATATGTAACGAATTCAAGATAAAATTAGCATCTTTCCTGATTAATTAGAATAGAATAAATAACATTCAGAATACTACAGAAGTATTACAGATAAAAAAATACATTATACAAAATATCTTCCAATAAATTTACTTTTTTTATTTGGTTGTAAACATTGTAGTGACAAAAATCTGTAAATTTCCAACAAAAATCAACCAAAACAGATTCGAACACAAAAACCCAACTCTTAGTACGAGTTTACCCAAACTATATCGACATGAATCTTCCCTATTTTTTGTATGGCCACGGTAAATAAAGGAATCAGTATTCTAACTGGGCCGGCCTTGAAATAACTACCTAGTCGCGCGGTAGATCAACACGCGATAGGGCCGCCCGGCTACAGATTTTATTTTCATCTAATTACTTTCGTATCTTTCTGGTTTTGTGATTGTACGTAATATTTTAGAATCCATATTATAGGGTTTACTTTCGCCGAGAAATCAATCTCTAAGCAATAATATACCTAGGTATATTATTAATACATAAAACTAAAAAAATACTAAATACCTACTTATTAAAGGGAGAAACAAATTAGTTTCAAATCATTCTGGCCATAATTAGTTGGTAATCCTACTAATATTATAAATGTGAAAGTTTGTGGGTTTGGATGTTTGTTCCTCAATCACGCAAAAACTACGCAACGGATTTGGTTGTAATTTGGCACACAGATAGTAGATAGCCTAGATTAATACATAGGATACTTTTTATCCCGATATTCCCACGGGAACGGGAACCAGGCGGGTGAAACCGCGGGCGGCCGCTAGTTAAATATAATAAAAACGGCACAAACTGCACATAGTCAATTGTCATAGTAATTAATTGTATTTCGATCAATAACACGTTAATCTTTCGCTCGTCACTGCGGCGCATTCGCGATTGTTGTATACCGAGTGCAGACCGAACTCGCATAGGTAGGTATTGGCTCGCATTTCGACCGTTTGTACTAAGTTAGAATACTGATACATTTCTTTACCGTGGTTTTGCTTCGCGACACGACAAAAAACCTATAAAATTAGGATATTCAAATGTCAAAATAAGCCTCAACTTTATGACGATACAGTTAAGAGGTAGACCCGACTATAGTAGCAACCCTAGATCCCAGTTCGATCCTACGTACCGTCAACGTGTTCTGATGCATCCACATCAAAGTATATTTTGTGGTGCAACCCTTTAAAAAAGGCTTATTTTTTTAAGTTTTTAGAATAAAATTTTATTTTGACTTTGACTTAAAAACATTTGAAAACTTTTGATTAACACTGCAATATACCGGGTGTAACGAGACCCTTAATGAAGCCGAGGTCTATGTATTCTGCCCATCATCAGGACCATTTCTGTTCAAAATTATTGCTGGGAAACGATTTTAATTTTTGGTCTTAAAAAAGCGTTCAACAGACCGCGCCTGCGAGTGTATGCTACACAGCTGCGTGCGGCCGAGGTGAAGGCAGCGTTTATGTACGTGCGCATGAGATACATTGATTGAGTGATGACGATGTTTTGAAGCCATTGTTTCTTTTGAAATACTTAAAATATTGATGTACGAGTGACAAAAACCGCAGGGCATGTATGAAAAGATTGATGGATGTGAATGAAGCGAAAGAAGTGTGCAAGGATCGTAGCAGGTGGCGATCCATAGTCTCTGCCTACCCCCATGGGAAACAGGCGTGAGTGTATGTATGTATGTAAAATATTGATGATGTTCCTTTGGATAAAAATTTGGAAATAATGAATATAATAAGATTTCATAATAATTATGAAAAAAATGTTTTGACTTTGACCTTCAATAACTTCAAAGCTATTGGTTTCCCAGGTATAGTCTAAAAGACAAAAATAATCCTTATGATGGGCAGAATGCGTGGACTTCGGCTTCGATGAGGGTCTTTTTACACCCTCTATATTGACTTTTTTCTTCCAATGTCGCCCGCCAACATTTCAAAACGTTGCGCGACAAAAAGTAACTCCAGTGTGGACGCACCACACAATACAAATGATATAATCACCGTGATCCATCGCCTACGCGGCAAAATACCGATACAGCGTCCAGCGGAACAGTTCTCGCGTATACGTACGCGCGTATACGTACACGTGCACGCACGCGTATACGCGCCGTCGCCCGTCGCGCTACACACATCAGCTACTAATATGAACGTGTCTCGTGGTAGTACCACAACCATCATTTATCAACTCTTTCATTTACTTTTGCCAAGAAAAAGTGTCTAATATGGATTCAAACACATTTTTTTGAATACAACAAAGATAAGCCTTTTTTCGTTCAAAGTTAAATGGCATAAGTTTGTATGTTTTTGGGCAGTGTTAGTAAGAATATAAGCTATCCAAAATACTTTTTTTATGATAAACTTGCAATAATAGCAAACTATAAAATCTGATTTTATTCATTATTGTAAAAACAAATAACTTAGTTCTCAATTAATATAGAAAAAGTTCTAAAAAAATACTTTATACGATACAGCGACGATATTTCGAGAGAGTAAACTAACCTATATTGTGTTTTCTGTAATTTTCCACGGTTTTAATCAATTATACGTACCATCAAACGATTATGGTCCATAAGCGGTGTGTCACAAGGCTCATAGTCGTTTCAAACTTCAACACCATGGACCAGACCTAATTTATAAAGTCATCTCGTTTAGCCATTTTTATATACAAATCATCATACAAATATAAACTGATTTAATTATGGTTTTACCAGGAGACACGTTCACCTAATATAAGACAAAACAAATTGAAAAGTAAAATGTTTAAAGAAAAACATTGATTATATGTAAAAAAACATTAATCTGATTATACTAAAGAAATCACAGATAAAATTTTTAATTTATCACATAAGGAAGAAATATCAAATATTTAATTTAAACAGATAAATAATGTTTATAAAAATTAAGTGTGTAACTTGAAATTATGAAATTTCGCACAGCACTTTTTCTGTCATTGTATCTCATTAAGTTTTCATTCAAAATGGTAAATTAATAGCCAGGAATCGAACCTGGGAACTCCAGTTAAAATACTTAGGATTCGAACCCAAGAGTAGTCCTTTCCTTCATCTGTAAAGAAATTACTTTTTTTGATACATTTTCGTTTGTGCAACATTCAAACCTGAAAAAAATCCACAAATATATTTGTTTTTATACAGTTTCACACGGGAATCGAACCCGGTACTATAAGATTTGTTTATAGAAATATCACAGTTATATAAACATGCAATTATTACATTTATTACACATTAGCAATGTCAAGTTGTACTGTTTGAGGGAATTATGGGATTATTTAACTTTTTTATATTTGTAACAGCCTAGAGACTGAATAAATTACTTTGAATTTAGCTTGAAGTCTGTAAATTGATTCATTCAGAAATGATCTAATAAAATTAATAATGTTATTTTATTAATTTTTCTTTGTTAATTGTATCATATATGAATGAAATAATATTTGTAAATATCGTTCCATTTGATAAGTTTTTTGGCGCCATTTGTCAGCTAAAAGAAGTCATAATGGGTGGTAAAGTAAAAGAATTGACGATTTAAAAATGGGATGTATTTAATAGCACTTTAAATTTGATGAAAACAGCTATAAAATTGTATATCAGCACTTTAAAATAATAATAGACCTATAATTTAATATTATCACTTCAATAATAATGGTTTGCACTTTAAAATAATAATAGAACTATAATTTAATATTATCACTACAAAAATAATGGTTTGCACTTTAACTGTGTCCCAACCATTGGTCCCAATTCCGAAACCATTTAGTTTCTGTCCAACCATGTCAGACTGACCACTATTAAAATGAGATGGAAAGAACTTGTGGCATAATGCATACACACTCCATCAGGTCGGTTCTGGTGTTGTTGGTCACAATGGAACCTAACCTCCTCCTCGTCGTCGTCGCACCTAGACGTCTGTTTACCAGTGCTAAAGTTATAAAATTAATTTGTAACGTGCAAAGTATTAATTTTAAAGCTAAGCAATTAAATTGTATAGTGCAAAGTATTAATTTTAAAGCTTAGCATATTTATAGTGGAAACCATTATTTGTATAGTTCATTCAATAAATTTTGAAGCTAAACATTTTAAAGTGCGTTACATTATTTTTAAAGTGCATTTATATATTCCCCTTTAAAAATGCTTACTATGTAAGCTCTTTTTAATAAAGAATGTTTCAATGGCAGGATATTTTGGGTGATTCACTAATCGTCCACCAGTCGGCGCACTACCGCTAACTTGGCGTTGTTGTTTTCTATGTGTTTGCTATCAATTTTTTAATGTTGGAAGCGATTTTTCGTAAACATCAATTTTTCTTCCAACACATTTTGGTTTTCTTCAATTTTTAATTCGTTTACTGTCCAACTTCCATAATAATCTATTATTAATATCAAAAATTTTTAGATACAATTTAAAATAAACATGAAAATTGCCCGTACAAAGGTTTCCAGGAGCAGTGGGATAATTTTTGTGACATACCGCCATTTCAAAATGACCTCACTTTAAATGTTGACGACTTTGTATGAAATATACAGGGAGAAAAAAGCAGCCCTTGACGAGTTTCTTGCCGGTTCTTCTCGTTACAAGGTCTTCCGCTTAGGGTTTGCGAACCGATGGCGTAGCTTCTACGACATTCACAAGTGCTTGTTACAGCCTAGTCGCACACGCAGCTGTGCCGTGGCAAAAACTCACTGAAAATCAGTGTTTTGCTGTACAGCAAAGGTATCACAGAGTTTTTCCTTTTTCAATCAATGCGGTACACAGTTTTAAACAAGTTTTTCTTTGTGATTTTGTGTTTTATTGTAAGTCTGAATGTGTGTGCTGTAATTGATGAAATAAGCAGTTATACCCCAGTAAAATTCTACATTTAAATCGCAAAATGCGATGTAGGTATAGCTGCATTTTTGGTATGTTATTTGGACCCCTTAGGAGAGTGTGAAACTATGTTTTGCAAACAAAAAAAAATGAGCTAGCTGCGTTATACGTGAAAAACTACAAAAAAAAACAGTTTTTTGGAGTTTTATTCAAAAACTATAGGCTTTTGACATTAGTTGCCAACATCATTATGAAAGTGTATTAAATTTTAAACAATTAAAGCCAAACTTCTTAGGAAAAATATTTGTAAGATTTTACTGGCCTATTTATTATCTATCTATTGAATTTTTCAATATCGAGCCATAATCCCCTCAAGCCAGCACTCCCTATCCGCCTCCCTCCCAGTCGGAACCCTCGCTCACCTGCTCCCTCTTCCGGTCCTTATCCTCCTTCTCCCTCTTGCGCAGGTCGGCGAGGAACTCGTTGAAGAATGTGGTGCGGTCGCGCGGCTTCTCTATGGCTTTGAAACGGTCGTCGCGGCCGTGCTTGGATGAGAAGTCGTTGAATGACGACCTGAGGGGAGGAAATCGTAGTTTAAAATAATCATAAGTACTACCGTACAGGAGCCGTACCGGATAACGAATCGATTATCGAAAAGTCTGTCGAGTTTCAACTTAAAACAGAAAAATCAAAGTAAGGAATTTCGTCTTGTACTTTCTGTTGACGTAATTTGGAAGATAACGATGTTCGTGTGACATCATGAATAGGGTATGTTCCAAATTTTTGAAAACTGCTTATATTTAAAGTTTGGGACGAACAATTAACCAGAAAAATAAAAATAAATTAATTAATTTCTTTTTTTCTCCATTAAACTAATTATAGTTAAATTTATTTTTAATGGTTTTGAATTTACCGCCAAAACGCTCGGTTCGATGGTGTCTACTGTATGACGTCAACTTTGTGTAAGCCATAAAATAAATTGTAACACAGACTACATAGGTCTTAAAATTGTTTACACAAAGCTGACGTCACACAGTAGACATCATCGTACCGAGCGTTTTGGCGGTAAATTCAAAACCATTAAAAATAAATTCGACTTTAATTGGTTTAATGGAGAAAAAAGACATTAATTAATTTATTTTTATTTTTCTGGTTAATTGTTCGTCCCAAACTTTAAATATAAACAGTTTTAAAAAATTTGGAAAACACCCTATTGGGGTTTGCCATTTTGGCCCAATTGGGGCTCGATTTATTTGTTTTAATTTGAAACCCAGCAGACTTTTCGATAATCGATTCGTTAGCCGGTACGGCCCCAGAAAGGACACTTTACGCCCCGCCCCAGAATCAATTGACCCCACCCCGCGAGTTCGTGTGCCGAATCGTGTGCTCGTTTAGTCGTGTTTGTCAACGTCAACATTTTGATATTCAGAGTAATGTGTCGTAACTTTTTAGTTGTGTTTGTCAACTGTGAACTCATTTTGATATTCAAAGCAATGCGTCGTAACTTTATTTATCAAAATGTTCGCGAATTATGAATTGAACGCCGCTCATACAGTACAAACTGCACGGTAGCCGTAGAGTTACACACACAGTTGCGCGTCTACAAAAACGTCATCTGACGTCATCTGCTTATAATGGCGCGGTTGTAAGGAGTGTCCGGGGCGCGCTAAGGATCAGAATTCATAATCAATCCACAAATAGGGGTTGGCCTTAGGGTTGCCAACTTTTTTTACAAAAAAAAAAATATATTAAGGTCGGAAAAGAAAAATAAACAGTATTTTAGAAAAAAGTACAGTATTTTATATTTTTAGTGTTTCTCGCACAACTTATAAATTTTGTGTCACTTTTGAAACGAGGTCTGTCTGCGCTGCACCGCGCAAATAAATCTATGGATACCACTTGTGACGCTTGCTGAAAACAGTATTTTTGTATACTTTTTGTTTGTTCAACAGTAAAAAGTATAATGCAGTGAAAAACAGTATAATACTGTTTTTAACAGTATAGTTGGCAACCCTATGGCCTGCCCCTGCCACCTGATTACGTAACTTTGTTGCTAATAAATCTCGATTGAAACCGTTTGAAATTGTACGAAATAAAAAAAAATAAGTTTCAGTTGTGAAAAGTGTTATAAATCACTTTGCTAGTAAGCCAGTGTAGTGTACTCACTTGGAATGCAGCTTGGCTTCCTCCATGAGCGTCCTGAAGGCAGCCTTCTTCTGCTGGAGTCTGTTCTTCATCTCCTTGCGCTCCTCCTCTGCTCTCTCTCTCACGTACTGGTCGAACACCTGCCAACAAAGTTGTGACGTCATTATTGTGTACCTTCGCGCTTAAACTTTTATATGGGAATCAATTAATTGGGTGACTGGAAATAATTAAAGGCGACTGTTAATGGGATACTTAAATACTAAACCTGGCAACGGTTTATTTTTTGGGCGACAAAATAACTAAACGGGCGACTAACTGTGGATAACAAAAATACGTAAAACGGGCGAATACATGTGGGAGACAAATAATTTAAGTTAGCAGTGAAAATTCAAAATGAGTGACAAAAATATTGAGTGAACTGATTTAAGCTGCTCAACTAGATTATTTTTGTCATTTAGATTAGGATAATAGTCACCTTTTTTAAATAAAATATATGCTAAATTTTAAATGTTTTGTGTGCCCTAAGGTTGTCGCCCAAATAGTAATTTGGTCGCCCGTTCTGAATAACTAGTTACTCAATTTGTATTTTAAAGTCACCCATTTTAAACTTTTGTAGTCGCCCTCAGTCCATCGCCCACTTAGTATTTCAGTACGCTATATTAAGTATTTTGATACCCAAAATGGGAATTTATTGTTACCCGATTAAATACTACCCCTTTTATATTAGCCTACTGCTCGCGGCTGACTCAGTCGAGCCAGCGCGCGAGGGGTGGCGTGTGTCGGTTGAGACAGAGCTACGCGACGGAAAGAGAAGCGCTTCGGAGGCGCTTATAATAATAGACACGCAGCGCTGTGCAATTTGAAATTGTACTTTACTCACTTATGCTCTGAAATGTTTTGATTCCATTTGAAAAAGGAATGCGGGGCGTTCCACATTTCCGCGAGGGTCTGGTTCATCACATTCTAAATTTGAAATTCAGGTCGGAAATGAATTTCAATACTTACTTCCCGCACTGAGTGCGGGAAGTAAGTGTTCCAAATTCAAATCGGTAGACCTTATCAGCTAGCATTCTTTTTATGAAACTTTATGGTTGCATGACCGGTCAGTTAACATGGCCACGCGAATAAATTTAAAAATCACATTTTACAAAGAAAATTGTATTTCCTCGCATTTAGTGAGTAAAGTATTATACAAACCTTGTACTGGAAGCTACTTGCATTGCCTCGAATGATTAAAGCCCTCACCTGCGGCTCGGGCTTCAAACCATCCTCGACAATGCAATCGCTAGCTTCCCGTTCTCGGATGTAATGTACTATTATTGGCGTGCAGCGATTATTATTTGATTGTCCTCGCGCGGATGGGCTTCTGTATGTTTAGTACTATTATGGTGGGTGGTCGACTCGGATGTTGAACGTGTCGCATGGTAATCATGTCAGATAGTAATAATGTCGGACCGTGATCGAGTCGAATAGGGAATATGCATAAGTCACCAATTTTGTTGATTTGAGCTTGATCGCTGCGGACACGTATAAAAACGTGATAAAACAGAAAACAATGTATTATTTTAGTTCTATCACACGATGAAATCAGCCTGCCTAGCATGACCGATTTATATCGCGCGATATAGCGTTCTATCACGTTTAATTGTCAAAAAGACAAAGGAGTTTGACAGTTGAGTGTCGATAAAATGATATATCACGCGATATAAATCGGTCATGCTAGGCAGGCAGGGGAAAATAACGATATGTTTAACGTAACATTTCGGATGTAATGCACTTAACAGTCATATAGAATATCGAATAAGAAATAATAGTTTGTATGACATATGTACTTAAACGCAATATTTAGGGAGATATTTGAAAATTCTTGGCTAACTCCATAATAAACGCGCCTGAAACGTGACAAGTGACGTCACAAATCATGACCGTTTTGTATGGACCGTTTTCGGCTGAAGGATGCTAACTTCAAGTAACTATATCACGAGAATAAAACGCAAGAGAAAAGTTTTAATATTACAGTTGATTTTCTCACGCATTAAACTTTTGATTTTGATACAAAAAAAATGCATATTCCCTATTGTGTCGTTTCGTAATCATCTAGTTTCTGTCGTGTAGGTTTTCTTACTCCTCTCTCCAGCATCAGATATCTTGGGTCAAACACTATATTGTGTAATTCTTTCTCTAAGGCGGAAAACGAAGAAACATCTTTTTTATGCAAATTTAGCAAGAACGCTCGCGAACTCTGGTTGTAAGTAACGCTGGCTTGTTCGCGGGCAAAGCGCATTTAATATGTTGTGATTGTGTCAGGCAGTCGTATTGTGATCGTGTTGGATAGTTTGAGAATGATCGTGTCAGATAATAGGTTCGTTATTGTGTCGGATAGTCGGATCACGGTAATGTGGGATAGTAATCGTGTCGGATAGTGATAATGTTGGACCGTGATCGTGTAGTTTCTGTCGTGTATGTTTTCTTACCTGTCTCCTCTCTCAGCGTCCAGCATTATATATCTTGGGTCAAACACAATCTTGTGCAATTCCTTCTCCCAGGCAGAGAACGCGGAAACAGCCCTCTCATGCAGCATCAGTAAAAACGCTCGCAATCTCTGCTCATGCTGAACGACCGTTCGCTCGCGGGCGGCGCGCATTTAATGTGATGCAATAGGGTATTTTCCACATTTTTGAAAACTGCTTATATTTAAGGATTGGGACGAACAATTTAACAGAAAAATAAAAATTAATTAATTAATGTCTTTTTTTCTCCATTAAACCAATTAAAATCAAATTTATTTTTAATTGTTTTGAATTTACCGTCAAAACGCTCGGTTCACTGACATCTACTGAGTGACGTCAACTTTGTGTCAACTATAGAGTAAATTGCAAAGTAAATTGTAACTTGTTTACACAAAGTTGACGTCACACAGTAGACGTCATTGAACCGAGCGTTTTGGCGGTAAATTCAAAAGCATCAAAAATATATTTGATTTAATTGGTTTAATGGAGAAAAAGATATTATTTAATTTATTTTTATTTGTCTGTTAAATTGTTCGTCCCAATCTTTAAATATAAGCAGTTTTCATAAATTTGGAAAATACCCTATTGTGTCGGGAAATCGAATTGTGATCGTGTCAAACTATCCAAGTTTGAGAATGATCGTGTTAGATAATAGGTTCGTGATTGTGTCGGATAGCCGTATCGAGTTATGTCGGATGGTAATCGTGTCGTATAGTGATAATGTCGGACCGTGATCGCGTCAAATTGTGTCGATTCGTGATCGTGTAAATGTTTTCTTACCTGTCTCCTCTCTCTAGCATCCAGCATCAGATATCTTGGGTCAAATACAATCTTGTGTAATTCTTTCTCTACGGCGGAGAACGAAGAAACATCTTTTACATGCAAATTTAGCAAAAACGCTCGCAATCTCTGCTTGAAAATAACGCCGGCTTGTTCGCGGGCAGTGCACATTTAAAATGTTGTGTTTGTGTCGGGTAGTCGTATTGTGATCGTGTTGGATAGTTTGAGAATGATCGTGTCAGATAATAGGTTCGTGATTGTGTCGGATAGTCGGATCGCGGTAACGTCGGATGGCAATCGTGTCGGATAGTGATAATGTCGGGCCGTGATCGTGTAGTTTCTTTCGTGTATGTTTTCTTACCTCTCTCCTCTCTCTAGCGTCCAGCATCAGATATCTTGGGTCAAATACTATCTTGTGAAATTCTTTCTCCCAGGCGGAGAATGCGGAAACATCTTTTTCATGCAACATCAGTAAAAACGATCGCAATCTCTGCTCGTGCGGAACGCTCTCGCTTGCGGGCGGCGCGTATTTAATATGTTGTGATTGTGTTGGGCAGTCGTATTGTGATCGTGTTGGATAGTTTGAGAATAATCGTGTTAGATAATAGGTTCGTTATTGTGTCGGATAGTCGGATCACAGTAATGTCGAATGGTAATCGTGTCGGATAGTGATAATGTCGGGCCGTGATCGTGTCGATTCGTGATCGTGTAGTTTCTGTCGTGAATGTTTTCTTACCTGTCTCCTCTCTCTAGCGTCCAGCATCAGATATCTTGGGTCGAACACAATCTTGTGCAATTCTTTCTCCCAGGCGGAGAACGCGGAAACATCCTTCTCATGCAACATCAGTAGAAACGCTCGCAATCTCTGCTCGTGCGGAACGACCGCTCGCTCGCGGGCGGCGCGCATTTCCGCTTCAACTGCCGATTCCGCCCCGGCGGAGATTCCTCCCGATCGGGTCGTTGTTTTATCTATAAATAACAAAAAAGTGTTTATTTTTAAATGAACACAAAACTCCGAGTTGGAATATGAAAAGGTAAGATTGTATAAGAACGAGCATGACCCGGACAAAGAAGAGTCCGTTCTAGTCAGTTTTATTTATTCTTATGGCAGAGGGTTGCTTTGTTTTAGTCGCACTATTCACTAGTTCGTTCGTAGTTGCATTGCACTTCCTTTTGCACTTGCTTTGTTTTGATTGTTTTTCTTGGCGAAGTAATTTACTAATTTTTTATCCGTGCCCACCCCGTCTGAAATCTCTGTGCACGCTACTGAGTTTAAGGTGTTATTATTCTAAGTGCACATTACAATAATAACATTAAGTAACTAGTGACAATGTGCTCACTCTCGTCGGGCTTGGCTTTCTTGGGCGGGTCGGCGTCGGACGAGTCTGACTCCGAGTCGGCGGCGCGCTTCAGCTCGCCGTTAGAACTGCCGCCCGCCAGTGCAGACTCCTTGCGCTAGGCAATAAGGGAAATAAACGTTAATTTATGCATGTCTTAGGATAAGCGAATAAATCGGATCTTTGCAAAAATCATTGTAAGGGACCTCATAATAGTGGTTGTCCTACGAACTCAAAATTAATGGAAAACCGCAAACCGATGTACAGCATAGCCGTTTGGTACACGTATACTTGAAGGTCAAAACAAAATTTTAGACCCGCAGTTCTTAAAAATTCTTCCCTTAGGAGAGGAGTTATGGTGTCATTGTCGCCGACCGGTCTACCACGCACGGGAGGAGACGCGCGGTGACGTAGCTGGCCCTTTTTTTTGTAAGGGAAAAAATTGTTCTAAGACCTATCGTGTATGGTATCGAAAGAAAGGGCTTGCTTGCGATTTTCATACAAACGAGGTAACTTTGAAGCCTTGGTCCTCCGCCAGGGATTGACCTAGCTGTGATCTGATGATGGCCATCCAGGAAGAGAATGGAGGAGATTCAGATCGCTATACACACTGAACTTCTGATCAACATTCGAAGAGATATAAAGATATATTTTGGATATAGTGGTGGCCAGATAATTAAGAACACCAGTCGATTTTCATACAAACGAGGTAACTTTGAAGCATTGGTCCTCCGCCAGGGATTGACCTAGCTGTGATCTGATGATGGCCATCCAGGAAGAGAATGGAGGAGATTCAGATCGCTATACACACTGAACTTCTGATCAACATTCGAAGAGATATAAAGATATATTTTGGATATAGTGGTGGCCAGATAATTAAGAACACCAGTTGATTTTCATACAGACGAGGTAACTTTGAAGCCTTGGTCCTCCGCCAGGGATTGACCTAGCTGTGATCTGATGATGGCCATCCAGGAAGAGAATGGAGGAGATTCAGATCGCTATACACACTGAACTTCTGATCAACATTCGAAGAGATATAAAGATATATTTTGGATATAGTGGTGGCCAGATAATTAAGAACACCAGTCGATTTTCATACAAACGAGGTAACTTTGAAGCATTGGTCCTCCGCCAGGGATTGACCTAGCTGTGATCTGATGATGGCCATCCAGGAAGAGAATGGAGGAGATTCAGATCGCTATACACACTGAACTTCTGATCAACATTCGAAGAGATATAAAGATATATTTTGGATATAGTGGTGGCCAGATAATTAAGAACACCAGTTGATTTTCATACAGACGAGGTAACTTTGAAGCCTTGGTCCTCCGCCAGGGATTGACCTAGCTGTGATCTGATGATGGCCATCCAGGAAGAGAATGGAGGAGATTCAGATCGCTATACACACTGAACTTCTGATCAACATTCGAAGAGATATAAAGATATATTTTGGATATAGTGGTGGCCAGATAATTAAGAACACCAGTCGATTTTCATACAAACGAGGTAACTTTGAAGAATTGGTCCTCCGCCAGGGATTGACCTAGCTGTGATCTGATGATGGCCATCCAGGAAGAGAATGGAGGAGATTCAGATCACTATACACACTGAACTTCTGATCAACATTCGAAGAGATATAAAGATATATTTTGGATATAGTGGTGGCCAGATAATTAAGAACACCAGTTGATTTTCATACAGACGAGGTAACTTTGAAGCCTTGGTCCTCCGCCAGGGATTGACCTAGCTGTGATCTGATGATGGCCATCCAGGAAGAGAATGGAGGAGATTCAGATCGCTATACACACTGAACTTCTGATCAACATTCGAAGAGATATAAAGATATATTTTGGATATAGTGGTGGCCAGATAATTAAGAACACCAGTCGATTTTCATACAAACGAGGTAACTTTGAAGCCTTGGTCCTCCGCCAGGGATTGACCTAGCTGTGATCTGATGATGGCCATCCAGGAAGAGAATGGAGGAGATTCAGATCGCTATACACACTGAACTTCTGATCAACATTCGAAGAGATATAAAGATATATTTTGGATATAGTGGTGGCCAGATAATTAAGAACACCAGTTGATTTTCATACAAACGAGGTAACTTTGAAGCCTTGGTCCTCCGCCAGGGATTGACCTAGCTGTGATCTGATGATGGCCATCCAGGAAGAGAATGGAGGAGATTCAGATCGCTATACACACTGAACTTCTGATCAACATTCGAAGAGATATAAAGATATATTTTGGATATAGTGGTGGCCAGATAATTAAGAACACCAGTCGATTTTCATACAAACGAGGTAACTTTGAAGCCTTGGTCCTCCGCCAGGGATTGACCTAGCTGTGATCTGATGATGGCCATCCAGGAAGAGAATGGAGGAGATTCAGATCGCTATACACACTGAACTTCTGATCAACATTCGAAGAGATATAAAGATATAGTGGTGGCCAGATAATTAAGAACACCAGTCGATTTTCATACAGACGAGGTAACTTTGAAGCCTTGGTCCTCCGCCAGGGATTGACCTAGCTGTGATCTGATGATGGCCATCCAGGAAGAGAATGGAGGAGATTCAGATCGCTATACACACTGAACTTCTGATCAACATTCGAAGATATAAAGATATATTTTGGATATAGTGGTGGCCAGATAATTAAGAACACCAGTCGATTTTCATACAAACGAGGTAACTTTGAAGCATTGGTCCTCCGCCAGGGATTGACCTAGCTGTGATCTGATGATGGCCATCCAGGGAGAGAATGGAGGAGATTCAGATCACTATACACACTGAACTTCAGATCAACATTCGAAGAGATATAAAGATATATTTTGGATATAGTGGTGGCCAGATAATTAAGAACACCAGTTGATTTTCATACAGACGGGGTAACTTTGAAGCATTGGTCCTCCGCCAGGGATTGACCTAGCTGTGATCTGATGATGGCCATCCAGGAAGAGAATGGAGGAGATTCAGATCACTATACACACTGAACTTCTGATCAACATTCGAAGAGATATAAGGGTCAGAGTTATCAGTTTCAGAATTTCCATACATTTTAATACTATTTCCGTGGTTTCTTTAAACATATCCAAACAGCTATACAACGTTCGGTTTTACAAAATAGCCCCCAATGCCGTATTTTCGCGATTTCAGAGTTGGTACCATAGTAAAAGTTGTTCATGAAATAAAACACTTTTTAACGGATTCTAGCGCGGTTTTATTAAAAATACATTGGTAATTCTGTTATGGTATTTCTAGCTATGGACAAACTTATAAGCCTTATCTAGAAAATATTTATAACCTCCAAATTAGATTGCTCAAAACTATTGTCCCTCTTAAAATTGTTTAAAAACAAAAAAACCGACTTCAAAAACCTGAAAATAAAAACAAAACAGCTTCAAAATCAAAAACCTCTTAAAAGCAAGACATAATTTTCAAATCACTAGATACCTACGCATATCACTGTAATAAAACACGTCTATTGAAGTCGGGTGGGGCTGGAGGACAACTTCTTTTTTTTATTCTAAGAGCCCCACCCGACTTCATTAGACGTGTTTTATTACAGTGATATGCGTAGGTATCTAGTGATTTGAAAATTATTTCTTGCTTTTTAGAGGTTTTTAATTTTGAAGCTGTTTTGTTTTTATTTTCAGGTTTTTTGAAGTCGGTTTTTTTGTTTTTAAACAATTTTTTATTTTATTCTTTTTAGTGTAATCACTATACAGTTCCTATTTTATTTTGAGGAGTTCCTTATGTATCTTTATAATTCAAGGTCCAATAACAATGAAATCAAAATGGTATCATCTCTAAAGTATCCTCTTTCAAACAAAAAAAGAATCATCTGAATCGGTATATAAACAAAGAAGATCGTGGCCTGTTTCTCGAAAGTCACAAGTTCACAAGTTTACAAGCCTCAATATGTCACAAGGACTTGTAAATTCTGTTTCACGAAGGAAAATAACAAGCACTGAACAAAATTTACTCTTATGATTCTTTTCAGTAACAAAATAGTTAATATATGATTGCAATAATGACAAATGCACTGGCTGATAAGATAAATATTTTATAAATATCTGTCAATGTCGCTGACAGTCTCTTAAAGACAGTAAATTGACAACTATCAAAGCACTAAAATGGCCGCCAACTTGTGATTCTGGTATTTATACAAGAGTAAAAACACAAGTGCCTGTAAAAAGTGTTTCACAAAAAAATTACAAGTCTTGTAAAATAACTACTAATAATATGCCATTTCACAAGTTCGATTGGATGATCTCTCTGAAAAATTTACGAGTATGAGAACTTTTCACAGACACTTCATCATTATTGAAATCGTTGCATAAAGTTTTAAACCATGGACTTATTATATTTTGGGTAGTATTTCATCGGGTAACTATAAATTTCCATTATGGGTATAAAATATACTGAATATAGCGTAAATTCCAATTTTAGTTTCTGAGGGCGATTACAAATGTTGAAAATGGCGACTTTAAAATACAAATTGAGTAACTAGTAATTCAGAACAGACGATCAAATTACTATTTGGGTAACAACCTAAGGGGACACAATACATTTAAAATTTGGCATATATTTTATTTAAATAAAATAGGTGACTATTATCCTTTTCAAGATGACAAAAATACCATCTCAGTATTTTTGTCACTCATTTAGAATTTTCACTGCTGACTTAAATTATTCATCTTCCACATGTAGTAGCTTTTTATTTTATTTTTGTAATCCACAGTTTGTCGCCCCTTTAGTTATTTTGTCGCCCAAAAATACCGAAGGTATAAGATTTTGACCCGCTCGTTTTGTTTTTACTATTATATTATTAGCGGTGAGTCCCTCGACACTGCTAGCAAAATTTCTGAAAGTTACAAGTTACTAGTGTCAACGTAATTTTTTGAGAAACGTAATTACCGTTACACGTGTAAATATATGCTTGTGAAGTTTATCACTTGTAAAATATTTTATTCTACATATGTGTAAAGTACAGTTTCGTGAAACGCTACGCTTGTAATTTTGTTGTTTTACAAGCGTTTCTATGGTTACACACTTGTATTACAAGGCTTGTAGCTTTCGAGAAACAGGCCAATGGTCGATCATTCGTATAAGTTCACAAAATGGTAAAGAAAACGACAGTATTTTCAGGTTTTCCTGAAAAGTACTGAACCAATTTCAAAATTTAAAAAAATGGGACCAACTTGAAATCAAACCTTATCCAATAACGTTTGAATCATTTCAATCGGTTCAGCCGTCTTCGAGTAATCGGTGTACATACAAAAAACAAAAAAAAAACGGGTCGAATTGAGAACCTCCCTCCTTTTGAAGTCGGTAAAAATTAAATATAAATTTAAAGATAATTATGATCAACTATTCCAATATTGTAATGTGATGAATGTCTTCGATAAAGCTAAATTTGCAATTGTTGTAGAAAATAGTCAAAATATCAAATTGTTAAAAACCAAAACAAGACCAACTTCTCTGCCTTACATTGCAACATCTTACCATGTATGAAACACCTAGATGTACCAACAACTATGGTAAAAGAGTATGGATGTGTAACCTTCCCAAAATATTAAATGAACTACCAAAATTTTTTGTAGAAAAAAATCAAAGATACAAATACCATGCAAATTAAAAATACATTGAAAAAGTATTATTTAAAAGATCAATTCCTATATAAAAGGTCGGATCCACATCCAAATTCCAACCTAACTAAACAATAAAAGGGTAACAAGGGCCTCACAATCTTTAATTTTAAGATTTGCCTGCAAATGTATATTTGTATTAAAAATTAAATTAAAATAAACAGTTTAAATAAAAACAAAAATTAGTTGTTATTTGGTTTAATTTTTAGGGTTCCGTACTAAAATGGTAAAAAAGGAACTCTTATGGTGACTCAGTCTGTCTGTCTGTCACAGCTGGATATCTTGAGAACTTCTAATGGTATCTATCAACTTGAAATTTTGGAATAGTTTAAGATGAAGTTTGCCTAACTATTTTGCAAGTAAGAAAGAAATAAAAAAAAAATTATTTTTTTACAACAGGGACTGAAAAGGGGACTTAAAAATTTTAAGTGGGGCGACTAGGGCATGTGGGGTATCATATGAAAGAGCGCTGTTTGCACATTTTAATTTTTTTTTTTGGCGGCATAGTTTTCGACTTATGATGAAAAATATAAAAAAATACCGTTCCCCCTTATCTCCAAAGTTTGCAAAGAGAAAAATCTGAAATTATTCTATGTAATAGTAGTTTATGTAAAGATTACAGGAAAAATAAAACGATGTCTCAATATAACACATTTGTTTAGAAATTCAAAAAACAAACAAAAAATTCATAAGTCCCTGACCTAAGAAAACTTAAATTAGTTCCACTATCAGTCAAGAGATGGCGCTGGCATAAGAAAAAAAAAAGTTCCACTATCGGCCAAGAGATGGTGCTGACCTAATAATGCAATAATAATTTAATTATTCTACAGTTCAGCTAAAGTGGCAGTGGGCTGGACACATAGCGAGAAGAACTGATGGCCGTTGGGGCAGAAAGGTTCTGGAATGGCTCGCGCGCACCGGACGACGCTCCGTGGGTAGGCCCCCGACAAGGGGGACCGACGGGAGGGTGAAGGTCGCGGGAAGCCAGTGGATGCAGGCAGCGCAGGACCGATCGTCGTAGAGATCCTTAGGGGAGGCCTATACCCAGCAGTGGGTGTCGTGTGGCTGACATGATGATGATGATGACAGCTCTGCAGTTTATTTATTATGATGGTACTGACAACCCCTTTTTTTTTATTTTCCCGACGTTTAGTCAGGCTAGGCGCACTCCGCGCTTTAGGTACAAAGCTACAAGTAGGTAGCGGGTCCGTCCGGACGGACTCATTTCAGAGGCTGCCGCGTGCCGGCTGGGTCGCACATTAGCAGTTCGATTTCGATAGTATGCCTTAATACGAATAAAAAGGATCCGAACCTCACGTTTTTCACTCTTCCAAAAGTTCCAAACGACATCAAAACGTAAGAAGTGCTTGTCTACTAGGTTAGTAACTAGTATCCGTTTATTCTTAGGTATTTACTTGTCTTATTTGCTAAACAATATTTGCCCAACTATTTATTAAAATAATAATTTAGGTAGGTACTTACTTACCTATCTACTTTCGAAATAAAATTAATTATAATTACAATTTCATTTCGTAATAAAGCCAATTGCTTTAAAGCCAGCATGTATAGTCTGATGTGGCGTTGACTGTACCTAGCCTATGTTTTTTTTAAACGTATTTAACTACACATTATTTCACAAACACATAACTTGTAATAAATTAACTACCAGTTATTTAATTATTATTTAAAAGAAGAAACCCTGAAGTCGTTAGAAGAGATAAGAGCTACGCGATAGAAAGAGAGGCAACTTCTAGGTGAATATAACTGTAGGCAAGAGAGCGGCGTGCAACCTGAATTGCACTTTATTAGGTATCGAATAGAGTCGTTATTTATTTAAATGACTTTGCGGAGTGGATCTTCTGTACTTGTACTATTATGTATTCTGTGGTTTAGTCAGTTCAGTTTGATGGTCCGTATTTTCCATATTCGTTATTTCCTTGTAAATCCTGTATAAATACATACCTGCAGTTGAACAAGTGCGGCGGGCGGGTGAGAAACGGCCTTATCTACGTCAGCGCGGCCGAGCAGTTGCGGCGGCCGCTCCCACACCGAGGAGTGCGCCGTCGGATTGTAGAAGAATACGCGTCCGTCGCCCGTCCATACTACGCACCTGTACGCAACGACAAATGTGACGTGACTAAATACAATTAGCCCAGTAAAAAGTAAAAAGGAAAAGGTGTGAAGGAAAATGATTGCCTTTCAGTCCACAATGTCAAATTCCCAAAATGTCAAGCGATTTCAAAATGTCAAGTTCCCAAAACGTCAGATTCTCAAAATGTCAAGTTCCCGAAATGTCAAGTTCCCTAAATGTGAAATTCCCGAAATGTCAAGTTCCCTGTTATAATAGGGAAGCAAATTATGATGAATAGGGTATTTGACTGATTTTTTTTTATTGACTTTAAATGTTTACTGCTTTAAATGTTAAGCAACACAACATAAGTATTTCTTTTCAAATATCTTACATATTGTTTGGATGATTTTAACAGGGTACTTGACATTTCGAAATTGGACTGAAAGGAATGATTGGAACACAATTTTTGACTTCGTAACTTTGTTTGCACTGGTTAGAAGGTGAACATTATTAAAGTCCCCGTCCGTAGCCCCTATGCCGGGGGGAGGGGAAGGTTAGAAGGTCCCATTTTTGGTATTTCACATAAAAGTCTAGTTTTTTGATATCTTGTATAGTTTTTGAGATATCCGCTCCTGAATGTCTGTCAACATGCTTAAGGTAAAGCTTGAGGACAATCTGCCGTGCATAAACTATAATGCCGACTGCCGTTAACCGATCTAAAGCCGAATTTGACCTTTTAATACCATTTGACACAGGAAAAAATGTGCCATTCCATTATCGTCAAGCTTCACCTTAAGCATGTTGACAGACATTCAGGAGCGGATATCTAGAAAACTATAAAAGATATCGAAAAACCTGACTGAAAACTTGTAGCAAAGGAGAATGGCAGGTGTCCATATATTTTCAGAACCACATAAAGGCTTAGCGTGCCAAGAAGTAAATAGCATGACTTTAATCCTCTATTAAAGCCTAATAAATTATGTAATCGTAAGATACACTTTAAAGCTGGGGATAAAAAGTTATTTTAAAACCTAACCTCAAAACAGCACCTAGTAGGCAATTACTTTGGATACATTACATAACCTACACAGAATGATTTTTATTATTTAAAAGCTTTAGGTGAGGCTGGTCATGAAATCTACAAATATTTAGTAATTAGACCGTAATAGACAATTACCTACTACCTATCTATCATTGACCTGAAACATAGTATGATAACGATAGGTAGGTACTAATCCGCGTCAATTGGTAATGTGCCTGGCGGCCATGATTTTAACCTCAAAAACGAAAAACAATTGTATTTTTTTCATATACCTAGACCCTTTCTTATTGAAAATAAGAATTCAATAATTAATACATTATATTACCTATTAGAATTTTACTGTTTTTGTCATTTTTGGTTGCGGATGACGTCGTTTTTCTAAATGTTGCCTCCTTCTTTACGAACACTTTAAATTGAAAAGTAACCACCAAATTATGACCTTTAAATCTCATAAGGTCCAAATTGGGCACGCTCAGTATTTATGAATTTGGAAAATGGTTTCCAGATTGCCATTCTCCTTTAATCAGCTGTTATTTTGTAATAAGTCTCATATCGTGCATAGTTTCCGAGATATATGTGAAAAATCCAAAAAAATGGGACCTTAAAAAAAATCATCTGTTTCATAAATTATAGTCGAGTCGATGTTGTACTTTTCTATGGAACAGCTGATTTTTTGTTCGCTATTCCGTGGTTGGCTCCATAGTAAAAGTTGTTCTTTAACGTGGTCTGAACGCCCCTTTTCATTTTTAGATATACTTTAAAAATAACGGTGTATTGTATTGTACACCTTTTTTTAAGCTTTCTTTTCCTGAACTAGATGAAAGAGAGAACTTTAATTTCATGACTAGCTTTTGTTCACGACTTTGTTCGCATGGACATCTAAAAAAATCATAAGTACCTAACCTTTAAATGGTGGTAAAAGGCGTTCTCGTCCCTATCCCCTTTGCAAAACCCTTTCTTAGTGCTCACCTACACCAAGAAAGGTCAACCCTCCAAAATTGTCAATTTTCCTTTATAAATTCCCATACAAACTTTCATTCCCTATTTCATCCCCTTAGCGGGTAAATTTTCCAAAACACTTTCTTAGTACTCACCTACACCATTAAAGGTCTACATGAAAGGTATAAGATAACAAATGAAATATAAGATTAATTTGAAAAAATTACGGCTTCGTCGCAGAATGTCCCTTTCGCAAAATTTCCCCTGTTCGCAGAACGTCCCTTTCGCAGAATGCCCCTTTCGCAAAATGTCCCTTTCGCAGAATGTCCCTTTTGTAGCAAAATATCATATCACACTCTCCCGAAATTGCTATTTTGTACAAAATATTCTATGAAAATCAAAAATTGAAAGTCAAATTGTAGGTCATGTATATTATTAATCATAAAAATTCTGTAAATATGTTCATTATGTTTAAACAAAACAGGTTTTCTAAGTAAATACCTACGCATATCTTTAATTCAACTTATCTAACAATACAATCAATTTTTTGTTATTTTTTGCATTCACAATGCTATTTTTATTTTAGAAAATAATGAAATACTAGAATTGATACCAGGGGGACATTCTGCGAAAGGGACATTTTGCGAAAGGGACGTTTTGCGACCAGGGGACATTTTGCGAAAGGGACATTCTGCGACGGAAGGAAAAAAACCGGCTAAGTGCGAGTCGGACTCGCGCACGAAGGGTTCCGTACCAAAAAACGGCAAAAAACTCACGTTTGTTGTATGGGAGCCCCCTTAAATATTTATTTTATTAGGTTTTTATTAATTTTATTATAGCGGCAACAGAAATACATCATCTGTGAAAATTTCAACTGTCTACCTGTTGTCTTTATTAATATAAAGCAAAAAACGTCAAAAAAATCATGTTTGTTGTATGGGAGCCCCCCTTAAATATTTATTTTATTATATTTTTAGTATTTGTTGTTATAGCGGCAACAGAAATACATCATCTGAGGAAATTTCAACTCTCTAGCTATCACGGTTCATGAGATACAGCCTGGTGACAGACAGACAGACGGACAGCGGAGGCTTAGTAAAAGGGTCCCGTTTTTACCATTTGGGTACGGAACCCTAAAAACGATGAGTGAGTTTACAATGTTCGGCAAAAAGAAGAAACAAAATCTAACATGTTTTGCCGGTTAGCATGTAAAATCATCAGCTAAAACAAAGTAGTAAATTTATAGAAATGTACTAACCAGGGGGTCCCAGATATAGGCGTGCTAGAAATCGGCCGACTCCTATCCTGCTTGGCTTTCTCCTTATCCGCCTTCTCTTTCTCCGCCCTCTCCTTCTCCGCCTTCTCCTTGTCCGCTCGCTCCTTCTCCGCCCGTTCCCGCTCGCGCTCTCGCTCGGCCTCCCGTTCGCGTTCGCGCTCGCGCTCGGCCTCGCGCTCGCGTTCGGCTTCGGCGGCCGCTACGGCTTCCGCGTGGGCTTCTACGTCTATCACTATTGTAGAAAATGTGTACAAAGTTATTTTTAGTTAATAAAAAACCTCTCGTGGGGTTGATCAGACTAACAAACTGAACAACTTTCATTATGGAACCTCGTAATCACGAAAAAAAAATCTGCTGTTCCATACAAAAGTACAATCCTACTCCATCGAAACAGCAGATTTTTTTTTTGCGATTTCAAGGTTGGTCCCGTAATTAAAGATGTTTAATTTGATGGTCTGATCAACCCCACGATCTGTTTTGCATTAACTAAAAATAACCTTGTAGATTTAATAATAAGTCTATACCACAAGAATATATCGTCGGTCATTCTGAACTTACCATCTAAACAAGGATGTGTCCAGTCCATGAAACTAAACAACTTTCTCTATGAAACATGTGTCGAATTTCGCCACAAAATTTTGGTCATACCATACTAAATTAATCACGTGATCTCTTCGATTTTGTAGGAGGTCCGCTTAGTTGACCACGGACTTCTTACACGATGATGTTAAAAGTTGTAGTTGTAAAGTTTCTTAGTTAGTTGCAAGCTCGAAGTTGTTTCCGATGTGAAGATAAAGAAAGTAAATTCGTCACTTTAGACTTTTATTACGTTAAAGTTAGTTAGTTGCTAGTTAAGTTGTAGTTTAGAGTAGATGGGTCTTATCTCGACCGTAGCCGATAATAATCTCGTAAATTAAATAATTACATCAAAAAGGTAAATTTAAAGTGCTGACGCGCGACCTAAATTAGACGTACCGATGCTCACTCGGTCAGTAAGATCGGTAGTAAAAATGTGCGGTGTAAGCCCGTACAGATTTAAAAGTCGATTTTTTACGTATTTGGCCATGTGTTCCTTAAGAGAAAGTTTTTAAGTTTCATGGGCTGAACACATCCTCAAAATTTGGATGGTGAATACAAAATGACCTTGGATATTAGTACTAACGTACAGAAGCCCATCCGCGCGAGGACAATCAAATAATAACCTACTCTCGCTGCACGCCAATAAAGTACAATTTCAAATTGCACAGCGCTGCGTGTCTATTATTGTATGCACCTTCTCTTTCACCTATAATCACCACCTAGCTCTGTCTCAACCTAATCACCACCTAGCTCTGTCTCAACCGACACACGCCACCCCTCGTGCGCTGGCTCGACTGAGTCAGCCGCGAGCAGTAGGTTAATATAATAGTTTAAGCGCGGAGTGAGACCCTACCTATGAAATTAAGTCTTTATCTATATTTTTTTTTAAAGTTGCATTTTCCATACATTATTTTCTTAATTTACTTAACAACCATGGACGCCATATGTTTTTACACGACTGCCCAAAGCAAAAAGAGTGTTATGTGTTCAGGGTTCATGTATGTTTGTGGGTATGTGAGTTCTTTATTCCACCATAACTTCTAAATGCCTGAACTGATTTGGATAAATGGGGTATCGTTAGAATCCTTACAGCATTCCGAGTGACACTGGCTATATTTTTTTTAGAAAAAATCAATATGGCGACTGTACGACGCCATTTTCAAATGTGAAAAAAAATTTTTTTTATTCTATTATTACAATATGGGCATCAAATGAAAGGCCTTGATGAGCACATTCCAAAACTATATAATATGTCACTAAAATGTGTAAAATAAAATAAATTTAAAAAATATTAAAAACACGACTGCCCTGCCAAAAACGACCTAAAAAGTTAGACAACAAGTGTCATTGCAGTCGGGGGACCTCTTTGATCAAAAATTGTTCCATAATAAGGTCCCCCGACAGCAAAGACACTTGTTGTCTAACTTTTTAGGTCGTTTTTGGCAGGGCAGTCGTGTTTTTAATATTTTTTAAATTTATTTTATTTTTACTATTATGCACTAATGTTTAAATACTAAGACAACGACACTTAGGTTAAGCGACAAAAATAAGTTTTGGCTAAGTTAAAACAAAGTGGTCATTTCTGCTATCAAAAAGAGGAGGCATTTCTAAGGTATTTTTTTGATGTTTAGATTTTTTTTAGATATTTTTTTACTACTGATAGTCGTCCATTATGGTATTATTCGATCAAGCAATTGATGAATATTTTAAATCATAGAAGTGACGAGATTCTCTATTTGTGACAAAATGTCGCCAATTTCATGGGTAAGACCCAATTAGGTATTTACCTATGAAATTGTCGATATTTTCTTACAAACATTTACATTTCAGAGACTGTGCAGCGGAATTAAGCGGAAGAAGCACTAATTCCGCCATCAAGGGTTGGAAAAATCATGAATTTTTTCAAAAAATAAAAAATCACTAATTTTTTTGTAAAAAAAATTGAAAAATCTGATTTTTTGCTTGAGCCTTAAAAAATCCACTCAAAACAGTGCGGGGAAACCACAACACGCTTATGTTTTACTTATTTCACACTTTATTTCGGAAGAAACACAAGTAAAGATCAATAAAGTATTTAAAAATGCCTGGTGGAAGATATAAGGACAAATGATTTGGCAGTTTTTTTAAAGAAAAAACAGTATTATGCAGCAATTCTAACACAATGTTAATTTTAACATACACTTTGTATTAGTATACAAAATGTATGTTAATATTATTTAACTGTTATTTAACTTTGTTACTCATTTATTTAAAATTAATATTTTTTATTTTTAATACAAATAGGAAAGAAAAAAGCAATTTCATTTAATCAATGACTTTTATTCAAAAAATAACTTGATTTAAATCGAAAGTGATTTAATCATGCCAACCCTGCCGCATCTCCCTTATTCCATCGGACAACCAGACGTACGAATCAGAGCTCTATTTCAACGCTGTGCGTTCGCTTAGGCAAGGGTTGTTTGAGTTATTCTTCTTGAATATAGGGGTGTTACACAGTAACAAAAAACGCACTTACATCCATAAAAAATGTTAAATCACAAATTCTGAAAAAAATATTACTTTAAAACAATTGTTTTTTTTCTGTGAATTTTCAGATGGAATAAATGTTATTTATTACTTATAATTATTATTTCAATGCTTTGATAATTTAGACCAGTCATTATCGACACAAAAAAGGCAAACATCGCAAACGCGCATGCATCTACGATTTTTTTAGTTGTTAGGTCCCCTGAGAGTAGTTTATTCCAGAAACTGAAACCCAGCCCCCCTAGCATGACCAGTTGACCACCGAATCACGATATGATATAGAGATTTATCACGTTTACGAGGGTGGATTGATAAGTCCATGACTTTGTAATGAAGAAACACTTTTTTCGGAATATTTTGTTTTATTTCTCTACATAATCTTATTGTAGCTCTGCGTATTCAGTCCAACGAAGTTCCTACCTCATAAACACATTATTTTTCGTTTTTTTCTTTCATGGCATGAAAACTGGTAACTGAAATGAGGGCCCATTTCAGACACCACCTTTTGGCTTGTTGAAAATCTTTGCCCGCCAAGACATTTATTCATGTTTGGTAGGAGAAAAAAACTCAGTGGGTTGAATCTAGAGAATAGGAAGGATTTGCATCTTCATTCGATGAGTTTTGATGTCATGAGTGCCGCCGAGAGGGTCGACAGGGTCGTTAAGAAAAGTTAGAAGTCGCTTGAGCTTTTTGTTTCCAAAAGTAATAATCTTTTGCCGAATTTGAAAAAAAAAAATGTAGTGTAAAAATTCCTTAAGGAGTTTCTTTTTAAGATACAAAAAGAAAATATGAAAAAAAAAAGTATTTCTTCTTTCAAAGTCATGGACTGTTCAATCCACTCTCGTAACTGTCAAAAGACAATGGATTTTGACAGTTGGGTGTCGATAAAACGCTATATATATCATGTTTCGTCGGTCACGCTAGGAGGGCTGAAAACCTTGTGCTGCCTACCATGGTGCTCGAAAAACTGTCTCGTTTCATTTTTTTATGTACCTTAAGGAAGCGTTTTTGAGTTATATTTATTCGACAATTTAAGCCCAACATTGGTCCATTAGTTGCGGAAATAGCAGTCAAAGATGGGATTTTTTTCCAAAAAGTGAAAAATTATCGGTAGGCTTTTCTCTAGGACTATTAGTTTAGCCGGCAAATGTCTTGACAAAGAACTTTTTTGAAGAGAACTAATAGAACGTATTTGAATGGGGTTGGCAACGCAAAGCTAATTGTAGATGTCGCTGCGTACGCTTGTTCCTAAGACAGTAGACGTTCAGAACAAATCTATAGGAAAATAGGTATTTATTTTGTGGTATTTTTTTACCGTAAAAGACCCATTGACCCAAAATGGATATAAAAGACTATTCTACAATGCATGTGCCGGGATTTAAAACCAAATTAAAACGTTTTTATTTTTACAGAATTTATTAATTGTTTATTTGTGTAAATGCCAACATTTGTATAGCATACATTTGTATTACACAGAATTTGATCATTTAAAAGGGGTACGTATCAGAATGTCTAAAGTTAAGTCTAAGCTTAAAATGACAAAGTTCAAAATGTCAAAAATAAAAATTCAAATGGTTTAAAATGACAAAAATCATACCGTGTTATTACAAAAGATTTTTAAACACTGTTTAACTAAACACATGTCTAAATGTGATGCTGTCACTTTTTTGACAATATTGTTTGACAGAGACAGCATCACATTTAAACAGTGTTTAGTTAAAACAGGTGTTGAACAATCTTTTGTAATAACACCGATAATGTTTAAATTCAAAATAGCAAAATTCAAAGTATCAAACGTATCAAATACTTGACGAGTTAAAATATCAATGGTCATTAAGTCTAAGTTCACAATTATTTATTTGAATTGGGTTGGATCTTAAAACGAATCGCCTTCTTTGAGGTTAATTGAGTCTGTGGAGGTGACTTCGGGCTTCGCCTGAAATGCTTTATAGCAAATTTAGCTGCCGGAAATGAGTCTAAACTAGTCTACTGGGACTTAGAAACCGTAGACCGTAGGTGATTAGATGATATAGGTGCGAGGAGCGTAGCGACGAGCATGTTAGGTTGACATGAGCCGAGCGAGCGAGCCGAGCGAGCCGAGCGAGCGTGCCGCGGCAGCGGCCGGCGAAGCGCCAAAAAAAATCTATTTCAAACTCAATTGGTGGATTTGGTTCACAGTGACTGGCACCGGCTACCGAATCAGGGAGCGTGCAGCTATGGTGATGTACGGCGAAGGCACATGTACGCAATTATTTAACCTAATTATTAAATGAAAGAAAGGCATAAGTAAATTCTATACGTCATCATATGTATTTGGACTATTAGACATTTTAAGTTTTGATCATTTAAACTTAGACATTTTTATTGTAGACAATCTGACTGTTTGACATTTTCGTTTTTGACATTTTGAACTTTCGACATTTTAATCGTTAGACATTAAAATTTTTGACATTTTGAACTTTGCCATTTTAAGTTTAGACATTCTAACTTTAGACATTCTGATACGTACCCTTTAAAAGCTATAAAACGATTTTTAAAGTAAAAGTCCTTTGTTTTGATAGTTTTTGTGGAACAAGCGTACGTAGCGCCATTTTGACAGTTGCCTTCCCATTGCTTTGTAATCGATGTGTTGTGTGTACTAAGGATAAATAAATAAATACAATAGATGAAAACCGAAAACAAAAGTGCCTTGTATTTTTAAAAGACAACATTTTTAATCAAATAATTTAAAAATTCACTATAATTAATTAATAATTCACTATACATATATGTACAATACATACACTTACCCTCTATCTTACTATCTTCAATCTCGATTTTGTCAATTCTCTTCTTCTCAACTTTTTCTCCTTTCTCCGCCGCCATTTTCGCGTGCAGTTCTGAAAGTACACAAATATTAAATACGAAATCGGATACGAAAGCTATCTGTTACTAGCCAGAATAGGGATGACGACTAATGATTAAAATAACAAAATACTAATAAAAATCGTAAACATATTGAACTTTTAGAGTAGCTTGTATACCTCTTGGTTTTATATATTGCGTATTATTTGTTTTATAACCCTTCAAAGTTGGGCGGACAAGTCCATTTAAAAAGTATAAAATGTATTAAAATAAATAATACCTTTAATTAATCCGTAAAATTTATAGCAAGTTTGTCTAAGAAACCATTTTGATAAACACAATATTTAATATAGCTGCCGAACAAATTTCCTACGCGTTGCATACAAACACCTAGGCGTGACGTCATAACTAGGGTAGCCGTTAGTATGGAGCGTTTTCGGGTGAGTCCAATTTGTGTGCATTTTAAACTGTGATATCTCGGGCAGTTTTCACGCTAGCAAAATAATTATTTTACCAATGTTTCTTTTTTTGAGAGGTAATTTATGTAACATAAAATAAAAAAAAATTTCGTCATGCCTATTAACAATCAATCCACGGATTGGGATGGGACTGGGTCAATCTGGGAGTTAAATAAAACATACAATAGGGAATATGCAAAAGTCACCAATTTTGATGAATTTGAACTTTTTCGCTGCGACATGATGGAACAGAAAAATCTTAAAAAAGTAATTATTTTAGTTTAATCACACGATGGAATCAGAGGAAAATAACGATATTTGTTTTCATTTTCAGATATAATGCACTTAACAGTCCGAGATAGAATATCGAATAAAAACTACCTAATATTTTGTACGACACATACGAGGGTGGATTGATAAGTCCATGACTTTTAATGAAGAAAGACTTTTATTCGGAATATTTTGTTTTATTTCTGTACATAATCTTATTGTAGCTCTGAGTATTCAGCCCAACGAAGTTCCTACCTCTTTAACCCATTATTTTTTTCTTTCATCTCCTGAAAACTGGTAACTGAAATGAGGGCCCATTTCAGACATCACCTTTTGGCTTGATGAAAATCTTTGCCCGCCAAGACATTTATTCATGTTTGGTAGGAGAAAATATCTAGAGAATAGGAAGGATTCGCATCTTCATTCGATGAGTTTTGATGTCATGAGTGCCGCCGAGAGGGTCGACAGGATCATTAAGAAAAGTTAGAACTCACTTGAGCTTTTTGTTTCCAAAAGTAATAATCTTTTGCCGAATTTGAAAAAAATGTAGTGTAAAGATGCCTTAGGGAGTTTCTTTTTAAGACACAAAAATAAATTATGAAAAAAAGTATTTCTTCTTTTCAAAGTCATGGACTTATCAAACCACCCTCGTATGTACTTAAACGCAAAAGTTAGGGAGATAATTGGAAATTTATAATAACCGCTCCTGAAATCATGGCCGGTGACGTCACAGTTCATGACCGTTTTGTATATAGCGTTTTCAGTGGGTGCTGCTGCGTGCTAACTTAGAGTAACTATATCACGAGGAAAAAAAACGCAAGAGAAAAGTTTTAATATTACAGTTGATTTTCTCATGCATTATAATTTTCATAGCACATACCTTCTAACTCCTTCAACGGCTTCGGTTTCTCCCATACACTTTCTTGGTTAGCAGCATGGTAGTAATATGGTCTTCCATCGGGCGCTCGATGAGTTGTCCATTCTTCGGCACGAGCTATAAGCTCCGGGGGAATCACCTGGTTTGAAGAAACATAAATATTACTGAAGAGCACAGAAATTCACGAGTGCTTTGGAAGAGGTCATAATGTTCTGTCATATTTCCAAATGTCACTGTTGTAAAGTAACATTATGAATGTGAATAAATGATTTCTGATTTTTGATCTGCAGACACGCCACCGAAAGGTCCTCCAAATAGTCATTAATGTGGTTTGATGAGTTCAATAGCGCCACCAATGGAAATGAATCAATTACGTTTTGTTAAAGGCCTGGGCACACCGGATGCGTAGACACGCGCGTGGTTACGCGTGCGTGTACACGCGCGTAGTTACGCACGTAACCCCCTGACACACCGGGTTACGCATACGTCTACGCGGCACGCAACGCAACCTGTCCCTTGCGTACCTAGCCGCTGCGGCAGCCATGTTTGCGACTCTAGTGCGCGATGTCAGACGAAGATTGAGTAAATGGACTAATTTTTTCGCACTAATTCAATTAGTTTTTCTTTAATATCGTTATTCATTACTTAAACACAAAATAAAACACCACTTACTACCGGTAGTACCGGTACTATTTGTAAACAAATACAACTGAATGCGTAGTCACGCGCGTGGTTGCGCGCGTAGTGACGCGCAGGAAAGATACGTGCGTGTTCGTATTTGTTCGGTGTGACGTCCAATAGGGAATGCCATTGAGTACAACGTCATCAATGCGTTCCGCTCTGCGTAAGTATGCAGCCTGGTTGTCTCATGAGAGCTGCAATGCGTAAGGTTACGCATCGGTCTACGTGCACGCGTACGTTACGCAAGCGGTGTGGCATGTCTCATAAGGTTTCAGAGATTACAACGTCATGGTACGTCTACGTGCACGCTTACGCATATGCTTACGCATCCGGTGTGCTGGAGCCTTTAGGGCTTAGAATAAAAGTTTTCATAATTTTGCGCAAGTAAAAGAATAAAATGTATTTTCTAAATATACATAGTTTCAAGAACTCAAACGTCGTGCATCTCAATAGTGCTAAAAGTGGCATTTAGCAATATCGAGATTCATAATTTATTGATAATATTAGAGGCCTTTACTCTTCTATTTGCGCAAATTAATTAAAACTTTCGATGTAAGTATTTGATAAAACGTAAATGATTTATTCCCATTAGTGGCGCTACTAAGCTCATCGAATCACCTTAAGAACGGCAGAGAGAATTGAAAAGTTCCTATAGAAAGTTGACAAAATGAACGTTTCGTAGTCCTCTGTTTCCACCTCCAAAACTAGACCGATTTATATACTTTTTTCATCTAAAATAAAGAAATGCTTTGGCTGTGTTCCTATGTTTTGCTTTTTACGGGTCCTTACTTCAAAAGGAAAAAGATTCGAAGAAATGGACCTGGATATCGCCCGACGGAACTTACAAAAATGAAATTGACTTCATATTAAGCAATCAACCAAAATCATTTCAAGATGTATCCATATTGAATAACATTAACTTCAATAGCAATCACCGCATGGTCAGAACAACCCTATCCTACAAACAACAAAAGAAACATAGGAAATACTTTAAACAAAGAGATACCAGTTTGACAACCTGCATAACGTCACAAAAGAACACGACATCCAAAGAAATAAATAAAACACAAGAACTTTATGACAAAGAAATAAACGATATGTATGGTAAGAAACCTATGGTTAAATTAAATAGAACTAAAAATACACTTACCACTAAGACAATAGACTTGATTCAGAAAAGGAAAGAACTACTCAAAAACAGAAGAGATAGAACAACACTACAAAGAATAACTGAACTAAGCAAAGAAATAAGCCGCAGTATTAAACAAGATAGATCAAATAAAAGAATCGAAATTATCAAGCAACACATTACCAAAACTGGGGGTATAAATAAAGCGTTAAAGGAACTAAAAGAGGATAAGCTATGGGTACCTAAAATGAAAAAAACAAATAATAAACACGAAACCAGAAGGCAGCCAATTTTAAAGATCGCAACAGACTACTTTCGCCAATTATACTCTGCGGAGATCACCCTGGATGACAACTTAGACCTCAAAGACAACACCGAGGAAATTCCTCAAATTCTTGATAGCGAAGTTCAGTATGCAGTAAAGACACAAAAAAATGAGAAAGCTCCTGGACCAGATCAAATTACCAATGAGAGGATAAAAGCAGCACTACCAGAAACAATCAAAAGACTGACCCACCTTTTCAATTTTATCCTAACGACAGAAACCATACCCATACAATGGACAATAAGCATCATAATTCTTATTTATAAAAAAGGAGACCTATCAGAAATAAACAACTATCGTCCAATAAGCCTGATGTCTAACGTATATAAAGTGTTCTCAAAAATCATACTCCATCGCATTACAAAAAAACTTGACGAACAACAATCAAGAGAACAGGCTGGATTCAGATCTGGATTTTCCACAGTAGACCACATACATGTGGTGAAACAGCTAATTGAAAAATGCCAAGAATACAACTACCCACTATACATGGCTTTTGTGGACTATAATAAAGCATTCGACTCCTTAAAACATGAAAAAATTTGGGAAGCTTTGAAAAATCAAGGAATTGAAAAGAAGTATATCAGAATAATAAAAAACGTGTACTCAAACAGCACAGCACGAATAAAGTTAGAAACCGAAGGGGAAACTTTTCCGATACGTAGAGGAGTGAGACAAGGAGACCCTCTTTCACCAAAACTTTTCTCTTCGGTGCTAGAGGAAGTCTTTAGAAAGATGGAATGGGAAAACATTGGAATTAACATCAATGGAACTCTTATAAACCACCTAAGATTTGCAGATGACATAATACTTATAGCCGATAATCCAGAAAGCCTTCAAACCATGCTACAAGATCTGTCACAAGAAAGCAAAAAAGTGGGTTTGACGATGAATAAGACCAAAACTAAATTAATAACAAACAGATCCCATACGAAAATCAAACTTGAAGAGGAGGAAATAGAATATGTAAACTCCTACATATACTTGGGCCAACTAATCGCTTTTAATGATCAAATGGAGTTAGAAATAGAAAGACGTGTTGCCAACTCATGGAAAAGATATTGGTCTCTTAAAGAGGTTATGAAAAGTAATCAATATAACACTGCAACGAAAAGAAAAATATACCAAACATGCATACTACCGATACTAACTTACGGCTGCCAGACTTGGGCAAGCACACAAGAGCAACAGCGTAAACTAATCACGTGCCAAAGAGCCATGGAGAGAAGCATGCTTGGCTTTACAAAATGGGACCGGAAAAGGGCAGAGGACATAAGACAGGTAACAAAAATAGAAGATGTGGTGTTCAAAACTAAAAAACTCAAATGGAAATGGGTGGGTCACATGTTAAGAGAAAAGAAAAACAAATGGACAAGAGACATAACAGAGTGGACCCCTAGATTCAAAACAAAGCGAAGAAGAGGAAGACAAAGGAAACGCTGGTCTGATGAAATAAAAAAGGTTGCGGGCCCATTATGGAGTAGAAGTGCTAAATTAAGACAAGAATGGAAAATGCTGGAGGAGGCCTTTGTGTTTCAAAACACGCCGACACCATAAATAAATAGCTTTTGTAATAAATTTTAGATTCGATAAATTAGTTGGCAATAAAGGTTAATAAAAACTTCAAAAGGAAAAAAAACTGAACTTTTATAGGAACACTTTGTAGTCCAACTGTCTGTCAAGACCCTTTATCTGGGGAACATGTGGAGGTAAAAAAATTAAATTAAAACAATTTATTCAGTTTTATAATCATATCAAAGTCACATATGCAAAAATACAGGTTATTATAATTTGCATTTAATGTTTTGTGAATCCGTAATTTTACTGAACTAGTATATTATCCACAGTGTTATGTATTGTGTAGAATGTTCATAAGGCGTGTACTTACGAATGCGGGTTTAGCGGGCGCGGGCGCGGCGGCGGGCGGCTCGGCGTCCGCGCCGGGCGAGCCCTGCGCGCCCGGGATGCCCAGCGGTGGGCCGAGGGCTACCAACACAAGCATACCCTCACGTCACAATACATACAACGTGTTAATGAATTAACGCAAAATCAGGCTAGGCGCACTCCGCGCTTTAGGTACAAAGCTACAAGTAGGTAGCGGGTCCGTCCGGACGGACTAATTTCAGAGGGCTAACGCGTGCCGGCTGGGTCGCACATTAGCAGTTTGATTTCGATAGTATGCCTTAATACGAATAAAAAGTATCCGAACCTCACGTTTTTCACTCTTCCAAAAGTTCCAAACGACATAAAAACGTAAGAAGTGCTTGTCTACTAGGTACCTAGTTAGTAACTAGTATCCGTTTATTCTTATTGCTAAACAATCTTCGCCCAACTATTTATTGAAATAATAATTTATCGATTAGGTAGGTACTTACTTACCTACTTACTTTCGAAATAAAATAATTATAATAACAATTTCATTTCGTAATAAAGCCAATTCCTTTAAAGCCAGCATGTATAGTCTGATGTGGCGTTGACTGTACCTAGCCTATGTTTTTTTTAAACGTATTTAACTACACATTATTTCACAAACACATAACTTGTAATAAATTAACAACCAGTTATTTAATTATTATTTAAAAGAAGAAACCCTGAAGTCGTTAGAAGAGATAAGAGCTACGCGATAGAAAGAGAGGCAACTTCTAGGTGAATATAACTGTAGGCAAGAGAGCGGCGTGCAACCTGAATTGCACTTTATTGGGTATGGAATAGAATCGTTATTTATTTAAATGACTTTGCGGAGTGGATCTTCTGTACTTGTACTATTATGTATTCTGTGGCAAAATGACAAAACAGTTTCTTCGGACCATCAAACTGAACTACTTTTACTATGGGACCAACTCTGAAATCGCGAAAAAAAATCTGCTGTTTCCAACGATATGTCAAAACAAGTTTAGATGCGTCATAGGCCAACATCATGGAATTTAAAACAGCGACAGGTACTGCAGATACACACATTGACATTATTATGTCAAGAGAGGGACAAAAATGAATGCCACCATACGGAATACTTGTCGTTAGAAAGAGATAAACAGACATCATATAAGTTTCGTCTGATACGCTGCATGCTCATTGGCGCGATACAGAGTACATCTCGCTCTTTGTAAATATGGCCGATTAGAGTAATATTTGTATTACGAAAATACATTTTATAGTTAAATACTTTACTTACGTGTGAAATGAAACATTTTTCCGATCTCTGACTGTTGCTGTATAATTTGCACATCCTTTAAAGACGCAGGAAGGCATTTTTGATAAGGATGTCACGGTTTTTTAGTGTCTGACTGACGAGAGTGGTGTGTGTTTACGTGTCACGAGCCTGTGCCTGACTAATCGAAAGTCGGGCAATTACCTGACTTTCGTCTTGCCATTGTGGAGCGCGGGTAACGTATCTAAACTTGTTTTGACATATCGTTGGCTGTTTCATACAAAAAGTAATAACGAAAATATAAAAATGTATGAAGCAGCTGTTTTTTTTCGTGATTCCAGTCTTGGTCCCATAGTAAAGTTGTTCAGTTTAATGGTCCGAAGAAACGGTTTTCTTATTTTGCGTTAATTCATAAACACGTTGTATACAGTGGTAGCCGGATAATTATTAATAATAATAATACAATAGATTCTTAATTATAGCCTCTTTGTGTTTACCCGCGCTTCCACAAATGCTTTAATACCAAATATGTGAGAAAAAACAAAATAAGTTTAAACTCCTACTTCCTAGTTTGTGGGTTTGGATGTTTAGATGTTTATTCCTCAATCACGCAAAAATTGCCGCTAACTATGGGTCTCATAAGGAGGCTCAAGGTCACTCAGCGTGCAATGGAGAGAGCCATGCTCGGCGTTTCTCTACGTGATCAAATCAGAAACGAGGAGATCCGCAGGAGAACTAAAGTAACCGACATCGCTCAAAGGATTGCTCAGCTGAAGTGGCAATGGGCGGGACACATAGCGAGAAGAACCGATGGCCGTTGGGGCAGAAAGGTTCTGGAATGGCGACCGCGCACCGGACGACGCTCCGTGGGTAGGCCCCCGACAAGGGGGACCGACGATCTGGTGGAGGTCGCGGAAAGCCAGTGGATGCAGGTAGCGCAGGACCGATCGTCGTGGAGATCCTTAGGGGAGGCCTGTACCCAGCAGTGGGTGTCGTGTGGCTGATATGATGACGCAAAAATTCTGAACGGATTTGTTTGGAATTTGGCACATAGCCTAGATTAAAACATAGGATAATATTTATCCCGATATTTCCACGGGAACGGAAACCACGCGGGTGAAACCGCGGGCGGCCGCTAGTAATAATAATAAATATTTGACAACATCACATACATTGCTCCAATTCCAAAGTAAGTAGCTATAGCACTTGTGTTATGGAAATCAGAAACAATGGTGGTATGACAAACATTCAAACCGGAGACAATATTAAATAAAAAGCTCATTTTCTACATTGACCCAGCCGGGGGTCGAACCCGGGTCCTCAAGAGATGGTGACGCGCGCCCGGAATGCCCAGCGGTGGGCCGAGGGCTACAAACACACGCGCAAACCGTCACGACACAATACATAACGGGTGTAACAAGACCCTCAACGAAGTCCACGCATTCCGCCCATTATCACGATCATTTTTCTCTTTTAAACTATAGCTGGGAAGCCAAGGGGCCATCCATAAATTACGTCACACGAATTTCATGCTTTTTGACCCCCTCCCCCGTCCTTGTAACAGCTAATCACATTTGTAAGACCCCCTCTCCCTAGTGTGACGTAATTCAGGCCATACACCATCCTGCCGATCGTCCAATTGGCATGATACTGCCGATTGGATCCAACCAAACTGACCGTGTGTGGCCGTGGATCGATCGTCAAATTCGATCTGTCCTGCCGATCCACGGCCACACACGGTCAGTTTGGTTGGATCCAATCGGTAGTTTCATGCCGATTGGACGATCGATTGGATGGTGTGTGGCCTGCATAACATATTCTACAATTTCATATCTAGAAATAATTATTGAATTCAAACAGCAGTTCCGAAATTTGATTTATTTCAATTTAAATGATTTTGAAATGTATGTTACGAAATTAAGGACCCCTCCCACCTCCTTGTCACACTTCGTCGACCCCCTCCCTCCCCCTTAACGTGTGACGTAATTTATGGATGGCCCCCAATAGCTACGAAGTTATTGAAGGTCAAAGTAATTTTTTTTTTTCAATTGTTTTATGAAATCTTTTTTATATGTTATTTCTTAATTTTTGTCCAAAGAAACATTATCAAAATTTTAAGTCCACTGTCCATCAGCAATTTTTAATATCCCCACTGCTGGAACACAGGCCTTTCTTATGGGTGGATAAGGAGGACGGGCCATAACCCACAACGCGGGCCCAATGCGGATTAGTGGGTGTTAACGACTGCAAATGCAGCCGGGACCAACGGCTTAACATGCCTTCCGAAGCACTGACGAGCTCGATATAATAAAGTTTTGGTCACCCATCCCATGACCGACGCTTGCGAAAGTTGCTTAACCTCCGCAATCGCTAGGCCAGGCTCTAAACCACTGCGCCACCGAGCTCTTTAAATTTTAAGTATTTCGTAACAAACGATGGCTTCAAAACGTCATCACTCAATGTATCTCATGAGCACGCATATAAACGCCTTCAACTCGGCCGCACGCAGCTGTGTAGCATACACTCGCAGGCGCGGTCTGTTGCACGCGTTACATTGCGTGGTAATGTATGCGATGTTTTTTTAACACCAAAAATTAAAATCGTTTCCCAGCAATAATTTTGACCAGAAATGGTCCTGATGATGGGCAGAATACGTAGACCTCGGCTTCGTTGAGAGTCTTGTTACACCCGGTATACTGTGGTGGCCGGATAATTAAAAACACCAGTCGATTTTCATACAAACAAAATAACTTTGAAGACTTGGTTTATCCGCCAGGGACTGACCTAGCTGTGATCTGATGATGGCTATCCAGGGAGTGAAAGGAGGAGATTCAGATCGCTACACACCCAACTGATCTGATCAGTATTCTAAGAGATATAAAGACATGTTTAAAAAAAGCTTTTAAAAAAAAAGCAAAACCTAAGTTTTGCATAATTATCAGAATATAGACAGTGAAATGTGGCACTAACAAAATCTTAAAAAATTTATATAATAATGTGAAATTTTTATTTCACATACCAAACAGTCCTTTAATAATAATAATAATAATTTATTTAATACTCAGATATTACAATCCATTTTTGTTTGTTTATTTAGCAGACTACAGACCAAACTGTCGGCCGATAGTTGGCCTACAGTTGGTTTTGTATGAAGAATCGGCCGATACCAAATCGTTGTAGTGTGCGCACTTGCATACCTCTTCATACTGATTCTAATTATTGGGCGACAGTTTGGTCTGTAGTCTGCGGGCACGCTAAGGGCGATAAATTGGGTTTAAACCCAGCAGTTGGGTCAAAATCGGGTCCTTTGCTCATCTCTTAGCGTAACTGAGCCTTGAACTAGGTATATAGTGTGCGCACTTGCATACCTCTTCATACTGATTCTAATTATTGGGCGACAGTTTGGTCTGTAGTCTGCGGGCACGCTAAGGGCGATAAATTGGGTTTTAACCCAGCAGTTGGGTCAAAATCGGGTCCTTTGCTCATCTCTAAGCGTAACTGAGCCTTGAACTAGGTATATAGTGTGCGCACTTGCATACCTCTTCATACTGATTCTAATTATTGGGCGACAGTTTGGTCTGTAGTCTGCGGGCACGCTAAGGGCGATAAATTGGGTTTTAACCCAGCAGTTGGGTCAAAATCGGGTCCTTTGCCCATCTCTAAGCGTAGCCGAGCCTTAAACTAGGTATAGACTTATTCTTCGTTTATTTGTATGGCAGTTAAGGGGCCATAATAGGAAAACATGGTTTGCTTGGGCCATATTTCTATATAGAAAGCGTAAAGTTGTAGCCACAAAAAAATCATGCGACAAGCTAAAGAGATTATCTAGTAGCTACAAGTATTAAATTACGTATAAACCTCACAGATAATTGTAAAAAAAAAAATAAGAATATCATCAAAAGCGCTTGTCGCGGGTCATATTTTTGGCGTAAATAATAGCGGAAACGTATTGAATTCTACATCAAAATACACTTTAATGTACTGGGGCCCTATTTTTGAATCATTAGAATTTCAAATCGTGTATGAAATCGCAAGATTCGTATGCAAATCCCTAAAATCGCTATTTTTTAATATTCATACTCGTGAATTTTGCAATGAGTGGTCGAGTGCTCGTTTTCGATTTCCAGTAGAAATGACGTGAGAGAGAGAGAAATATCAAAATCAAATTACTGACAGACAATGACATTATAGCTTTTTAATTTACGTTCCATTCCCCCTTAACTCAATACAGGTTTTTAAAATCAACGAGTTATGGCTTTCCTTATTTTATATTTTCTGCGTGAAATGAATATATTATAAGATTCGAGTTTTAGGGCAACACTCATTTCTACTGTTTAAAAAATATGTAAAATTGGGAGCAATCGAAATTGATTTCGTTTTGCTTTCGTGCATGAATTTAAAATTCATTTCGAATGATTCAAAAATGCGTCCCCTGTGCAATTGCTCCAATAACTTTTTTCAAGAAAGATAATTGTGCTAAAGATAATGATGAAAAAACAACGAAAAACATTGAAAAAGTGCAGAGGTTATTTTCCATACTCTTTACACGTAAAGAAAAAGACAGAGACAAATGATTCGCATAACGGAGCCTCAAACCCAGCAGTCGGGTCAAAATCGGGTCCTTTGCCCATCTCTAAGCGCTCTATCTCTAAATAAACATATTTTTTGTTTATTTGTATGGCAGTTAATATTTAGAATAGAACTCACCAGGTGGCTGTCCAGCGTTGGGCTGCATATTGGGCTGCATGCCCGGCGGTGGCTGCGCGAGGGGCGGAGCCCAGCCCCAGCCCCCCCACGCGGGGGGGAATCCGCCCCCGCCCCCACCAGGGGGGAATCCACCTGGGGGCATCCCTCCTGGAGGCATACCGCCTGGAGGCATCCCGCCTGGAGGCATACCGCCCGGAGGCATACCGCCTGGAGGCATGCCGCCTGGAGGCATACCGCCTGGAGGCATACTGCCTGGAGGCATACCGCCCGGAGGCATACTGCCCGGAGGCATACCGCCTGGAGGCATACCCGGCGGAGGGAAGTTTACCATGTTACCTGGTACAGAAAAAAATGGAAATTTCAATACAGGTTATAGCGTTGTTTTTGGTAAATTAAACAGAATTCGTGATGGTTTAGTTCAGGGGTTTCAAAGTTACCCAGCCATCTCAATACGGCCCGCGACCACAATTTATCCAGTGAGGATTTTAGACGGCATTCGATGCCACTATGTATTGTGAGATAATAAAATATGAGACCTCAGGTATCTGGATCCTCAAGCTCAAAATAACTCCTTTTTATTACCTTTGTATGAAAATAAAGATTTTAATTTAGTGACTTAGGCCCGTATTTATAAACCGCTCTCAATACCGATCTCAGCTGACACGCTCTCAAGATGTGAGCAGTATCTTAAGTTTGATATTAACACAGATTACATAATACTATAGTATATTAATTAATAGTCAGATATCAAGAGCGTATCAAATGAAATCGATCTCAACTCTTAAGATCAATCTTAAGAGCAGGATCTTAAGTTCACGGTGATTTTTATACAGTAACATGACACTTTTGAATTAAGGTTGAATGATTAACGTTTCGTTTAAGCTGTGTAGAATAATTAGCGCAAATTACAAAAATAATAATTTTATAATTTGTACTCTCATAAATTAGTGCAAAACATTTTAGACAAGTGGTAAAATGTAATATTTATTTATATTACTTTATTTACACATAAATAAAATATCACTTTATTTTACTTCGTCCTTCGATTATGTATTCTGTGGCTGTATGATGCAAATGTGCCTTTGCCTTTTCTGTTTCATGATAAAAAAACGGAAAAAAATATAATCATCTTAAGAGCTGAGATCGATCTCATTTCATACGCTCTTGATATCTGACTATTAATTAATATCCAACTTAAGATACTGCTCACATCTTGAGAGCGTATCAGCTGAGATCGCTCTTGAGATCGGTATTGAGAGCGGTTTATAAATACGGGCCGAGTTTTTATTTTGAGTCTGGCCCGTTAACACGCTCTTAACTAATAAAGGGCCCTTTAGAAAAATCAGTTTGACACCTTAGTTGATTGTCCTTGAAAAGGGCTAGGGTAAAAGAATTGACGATTTAAAAATGCTTATTATGTGAGCTTATTTAAATAAAATATATTTCACTTTCACTTTCAAAGGAAGAATTTTTGTAGCATAAAAAGTACTTGTCCCTATAAATGATAGATATTTATTGTTAGGCAGTATGCCTTGTGTTCCTTCTCCTCATTTCTGCAAAAATGCCATTAAAATTTCGCAGCATTAAGATGGGTTCTTTACCATACCATACCGCCCGAGGGCATGCTCGGCGGGGGGAAGGTTTACCATGTTACCTACCTGGTACACAAACACAATACATTATATTTCAATATTTTCAATACTTTGACACAATAGAGAGACTAACTGACACAATAGAGAGACTAACTGACACAATAGAGAGACTAACAGAAGTTATACTATGGGCGTTCGAGCATCGAATGTTGACCATTTGAGTAGGGGGCCAGTACTATAGTAAACATAACAAAAAAATAATTATTCCAATCGGTCAAGGCGTTTTTGAGATTTAGCCAGACTGACAAACAGCAATTCCTTTTTATGAATAAGAAGATATTTTTTACAAATAAATATTATGATTATTATATAAAAATGCTATGTTCCTCACCTGGGCTGGTAAAAAAGTCTGGAACAGGTGGTAGGAAAATATAGACGATACAAAAGTACTAATAATGGGAATTAATTAATTGGGTGACTGGAAATACTAAAAGGCGACTGTTAATGGGATACTTAAATACTAAACTGGGCAGCAGTTTATTTTTTGGGCGACAAAATAACTAAACGGGCGACTAACAATGGATTACAAAAATACTCAAAACGGGCGACTACATACGGGTGACAAAAATACTGAGTGGGCAACTATTATACCAAGTAGGTAACTATATAACTGACTTAAGCAGCCCAATGTGGTATATTTTAACACGTTTTTATTAGGCTGCTTTCTCGTCTGTTTGTTTTTTGTCATCTCAATTAGGATAATAGTCATCTTTTTTAAATATGCCAATTTTTTATATTTTGTGTGCCCTAAGGTTGTCGCCCAAATAGTAATTTGGTCGCCCATTCTGAATAACTAGTTACCCAATTTGTATTTTAAAGTCACCTATTTTCAATTTCTGTAGTCACCCTCGGTCCGTCGCCCACTTAGTATTTCAGTACGCTATATTCAGTATTTTTGATACCCAAAATGGGAATTTATTGTTACCCATTTAAATACTACCCATTATAATTAAGTTTATTTGAATAAAACTTTTTTGACTTTGACTTTGACCGGTCGACGGCTTTTGCAAAGACAAAATTATAAATATTATGTTTATTATCCCGCAGTCAAACTGTGCAAACAGTTTTGTAGGACACTGTTATTGCAAATAAATATAATATTCTTATCTCAATAAAGAAATAAAATAGAAAAAGAAAATTAATTAAAATGCTATGTTCCTCACCTGGGTTGCTAAAAAAGTCTGGAACGAGCGGTAAGAAAATATAGACGATTCAAAAGTACCTACTTAATAATTAAGTTTATTTGAAAAAAAACTATTTTTTACTTTGACTTTGACCAGTCGGCGGCTTTTACATAGACAAAGTAAGTTTAACCGCCTCTGTGGTCTAGTGGTTCGCCCACCCGTGTAAAACGGAGAGGTCCCGGGTTCGATTCCCAGGGGGGTACAATTTGTACTCGGTTTAGTTGGTGGTAGGGCTTATTTCAAGTCCGCCTGGCTAGCTACCACCATCTTACCTAAGTCTGACGCCATAACAACAATTTAAAAACTGTTGTGTTCCGGCAGTTAGAGGTAAGATAGCCAGTATTCCGGGTGTAGTGCGATTCCACCTTCGGCCTTATCGACATTTAACATTAGGTGAGATGTTAATTAAAAAAAAAGTTATAAATTTTATGATTATGAAATTAAAATGCTATGTTCCTCACCTGGGTCGGTAAAAAAGTCTGGAACGAGTGGTAGGAAAATATAGATGATTCAAAAGTACTTAATAATTAAGTTTATTTGAATAAAGCAATTTTTGACTTTGACCGGTCAGCGGCTTTTACATAGACAAAGTTATAAATATTATGATTATTAAATTAAAATGCTATGTTCCTCACCTGGGTTGGTAAAAAAGTGTGGAACGGATGGTAGGAAAATATAAGGTCCTTCTTAAATAGTGCACATAATTTTAAGGGGTCAATGTAATCATGCATACAAACAACTTTTACTATGGTACCAACATTGAAATAGCGAAAAAAAAATCAGCTGTTCCATAGAAAACTTATAGATGATTCAAAAGTACTTAATAATTAAGTTTATTTGAATAAAGCAATTTTTGACTTTGACCAGTCGGCGGCTTTTGCAAAGACAAAGTTTTTTTTTAGATTTTTTCACGCAACCAAAAATTCTAAACCTCCAAAAAGTTTAAGAATTTTTAATAAGGGTCCTTAAAAAATAATACAGCAAATTTGATTTTTTTTGCAGCCCTTCCCCATTCATTCACCCAACCGGGGATCGAACTAGGGTTTCGGAATTCCTGGGTTTTTTACATTCCCGGGACCCGGGAAAAATATCTACAATTCGCGGGGACAAAACCCTAGATTAAACCCGGGTCCTCAAGATGGCAACACCTCGTCACAAGTAGAAGCATACACAATTATGTGATATTTTTGTTTCACTAAAAATGTATAACAAATTATCTTTCTTTATTTGTTTAAGAATTCTCTTTTTTTATTGTTTATGATCTTCTTTCAAAAGTACTTATTGTTCAAAACTTTTTAAATTTGTTTAAAATTCTTTAAAACCGTTTAGATATAGTTACTAATTTATAGATAAGCTAGAGTTTATTATCATGTTATATCTATGTTGAGTATACCTGTAATAGAAATCATACACATCCAAGCATGGCTTAGTGAACGAAATATGTGTAATGTTGTAGCATTTTGTTGGTGTACCTAAAATAAAATAAAAAAACAATAGTATAAAATGTATGTCTCACCGTTGGGCGGATGGGTGAGCGGCGCCTCGCCGGGCGGCATGTCGTCGGGAGATCCGCCCATCTCTTCCGGCTTATCCGCCTTCTGGGGCGGAACTGTACGACCACACAATTAACACCTATTATTACTAAGTAAAGACAGGTTTTACTTTGACCACAAGACTTTTTAAAAGCGGAAAAATTAAACGTAAACGGCCTTAAGATTTTAAAACACTGTTTCTGTCTCTTTCAAACAAAATTATCAAAAAAATGGTTGCCTACTACTACAGCAAACTAAACCGGATGTAACAAGACCCTCAACGAAGCCAAGGTCTACGTATTCTGCCCATATTCAGGAATTTTGAACAGAATTCAAAAATTTTGCTGGGAAACGATTTTTTTTTTGGTGTTAAAAAAACATTGCATACACCACGCAATGTAACGCGTACAACAGACCGCGCCTGCGAGTGTATAAAAAATAAAAATAAAATCTACACTACTAAAGTATGCTACACAGCTGCGTGCGGCCGAGTTGGAGGCAGCGTTTGTGTGCGTGCTCATGAGATACATTGAGTGATGACGTTTTGAAGCCATCGTTTGTTACGAAATACATAACATTTTGATAATATTTCTGTAGACAAAAATTAGGAAATCCTACTAATATTATAAATGTGAAAGTTTGTGGGTTTGGATGTTTAGATGTCTGTTCCTCAATCACGTAAACACTACTGAACGGATTTTGTTTAAATTTGGCACACAGATAGTAGATAACCTAGATTAAAACATAGGATACTTTTTATCCCGATATTCCCACGGGAACGGGAACCACGCGGGTGAAACCGCGGGCGGCCGCTAGTATTATAAATGTGAAAGTTTGTGGTTTTGGATGTTTAGATGTTTGTTCCTCAATCACACAAAAACGGCTGAACGGATTTGGATGAAATTTGGTACACAGATAAAAAAAAAGCCTAGATTAAAACATAGAATACTTTTTATTTCGATGTTCCCACGGGAACGGGAACCACGCGGGTAGAACCGCGAGCGGCCGCTAGTAAGGAATAAAATAAGATTTCATAAAAATAAAACTTTTGACCTTCAATAACTTCGTAGATATTGGTTTCCCAGGTATAGTCCAAAAGTCAAAAATGATCCTGATGATGGGCGGAATGCGTGGACCTCGGCTTCGTTGAGTGTCTTGTTACACCCGTTATTTCACAGCGGTTATTATTATATAATGCTCACCGTTCAAGTTGGGCGGATCCTTGAGCCAGGGCGGCGGCTGGGACATGAAGGGCGGGTGCGAGGGCGGCATCCCGTTGGGCATCACGCCCATGCCGCCCATGGGCGCGGCCATCGGCATACCGCCGCCCACCATGCCGCCTAGCTGGCCTGCAAACAAATTGACAAATTTATGTACTAGAACAGCCATTTTTAATGTCCCCACTGCACAGTGCACAGCAGAGTGGGCCGATTTTAATCATTTTTCGAATTTTGCTTCACAAGACCCCTCAAAAGTTACGTAATGCGACGTAGGTTATAGGAAAAAGAATTAAGAAAACAAGCTCATCACTTTGAAATGGAAATTTTATCAAAATCGATTCGAAAAATCTAATTGTTTAATTATTTTTTACAAAATTCGACTGCTATCTAGTATTTTTTTATTATTTTTCCTATAACCTATGTTTCAGTGTGCAACTTTCGAGGGGTCATTTAATGAAAAATTCTAAAGTCTGAAATACACGAATTACAGGTATTTTATAAAAATTCGATCACTAGTAGAGGGCTCAAAGTGATAATCTTATTTTTTTTAATTATTTTTCCTTTTTAGTTAAGTATGCCTTGCCGTCTTCCCCCACTTACCAGCAGCGGCCATCCCCTCCATCTCCTGCTGCGTGATGACCTTCACAGTGGGGCTCTCCTGCGGCCTCGTCCAAGTTGTCTCTCGAGTGCGCGCGTGGTAGTAGTACGACTTGCCGTCTTCAGACTTCGTCTCGACCCATAACTCGGGTGCGGGCTGGATAGAATACAAATTGGGGTCAAAATCAAAATGGCTTTATTCAAATTAACTTAGTAATTAAGCACTTTTGAATCGTCTATATTTTCCTACCACCCATTAAAATTTTTTTTACTAACAAGAAGTACGGGCGCAAGAAACTTTGATAATATATCAAAATGGGTTTTGATAATAGTATATTGACATGTAGCATTCGAGTACAATAACATAAATCCTTCATATGCAAGGATGTAAAAGGTAAGAAATAACCATAAACTTAATATTCACTGAAATAGACGAACAGAGTTCACTTGGCTGCGAAACCAAAAGTGAGATGAGCCAGTGTTTGTAAATATGTAAACGTGTGCGTGAATTTAGAGATGCACTGAAGTCCATTTTAGGTTGTCGATAACCATAATGTATTATTGCTCTAATAAATAAAACACAAACAAAATTTTGAACAATTTTATTTAAATAATTTCTTAAGGTCTCCTTTGAGGCTCCCTGCTTATTTATTTATGACATTTATCCAGTTTAATTTAATCACTGGATTTACAGAAAACCTGGAAATAATTGTTAAATTAGTACTTAAGTTGGTATAATTTACTATTTGAAAACTGTCGGTTACAAGCAGCTTTAAATAAAACTATCAGTGTTCACAAAGACAAACAAAGTTATATTGGAAATCATCGACATGAGTATCGATATCGATAATTTTTTATCAATATCTACGCTTTATTTTCTCAAGTTCACGGACATAATATCTTTTTATCTAACACATAATGTTTAGAAATCAGCCTTTATTTAGGAAATAGGCGTTTAATAGCATCATATTAGTATATAACTTAGTGTGTTTGGGAATATATTCAACTAAAATATGAATTATGAAAATGGTAATAGTACAATCATATTTACCTGTGAAATGAGTGTTTATTTGGGTTATTGTCGTAAGTAACATTACAATCCAGTACAGAACACGACACCATTATTGATTTATATAGCTTTGAGAGCCAAACCGACCCGATCGCGATCAAAATTACAAAATAATCTTGTTGACGCTTTTCACCAAGGTGATAAACGATGATAAATGAAGTCAAACCAGGTTCAGCTGTCAGTTTGTTTTTACTCTTTTTCGCACATCGCATAAGCCGTAAGAATCGGTTTCTCACTCGCACCTTTGTCCGTCTACTTGAGCATAGCGAAAATTTTTCTAAGTCTATGGAAATAACTTATATTTAGTGCATCTACCATTTAAGGGTTTTAATTTTTGTGCACGTTATTTAATATGCCTTAAAGTTTTCTGTCATTTACGTATTTACATAAATAAGTTAATTTTCATCCCATACTACAAACGTGATTTTTTGGCCGTTTTTTGCTCCATATTGATAACGACTACAAGTAGACAGTTGAAATTTTCACAGATCCTGTATTTCTATTGCTGCTATAGCAACATATGCTAAAAACAGAATAAAATAAATATTTAAGGGGGGCTCCCATACAACAACGTGATTTTTTTGCCGTTTTTCGGTACGGAACCCTTCGTGCGCGAGTCCGACTCGCACTTGGCCGGTTTTTTTACCGTCTTTTGCTCCATATTGATAACGACTACAGGTAGACAGTTGAAATTTTCACAGATCGTGTATTTCTATTGCTGCTATAACAACATATGCTAAAAACAGAATAAAATAAATATTTAAGGGGGGCTCCCATACAAACGTGATTTTTTGCTGTTTTTTTGGTACGGAACCCTTTGTGAGCGAGTCCGACTCGCACTTGGTCGGTTTTTTTATTCATCATAATATTTTTGCATCCAACCTAGCAACTATTGAAGACAAACTTCAAGTCTTAAAACGACATATTAACACCATACCAACAATAAAACGACCTCGTTTCGTCATAAGCGAGCTAACAACGCGACAAATTGATTCATTTGCAATCAACAGCAGCGCTCGTGATATTAGTCCAGCTGATAACAATAACACCTGAGTTTGTTGGAAGTTACGACTTTTTATAGTAATACATTGAAACATGTAAAACATGTGCTGTATTTATTTAAATGTACCTCATACTAATTAAGTGAATTGATAAGTCCATGACTTTGTAATGAAGAAACACTTTTTTTAGGAATATTTTGTTTTATTTCTCTACATAATCTTATTGTAGCTCTGCGTATTCAGTCTAACGAAGTTCCTACCTCTTTAACCCATTATTTTTTCTTTCATCGCCTGAAAACTGGTAACTCAAATGGGGGCCCATTTCAGACACAACCTTTTGGCTTGATGGAAATGTTTGCCCGCAAAGACATTTATTCATGTTTGGTAGGAGAAAAATCTCAGTGGGTTGAATCTAGAGAATAGAAAGGATTCGCATCTTCATTAGATGAGTTTTGATGTCATGAGTGTCGCCGAGAGGGTCGACAGGGTCTTTAAGAAAAGTTAGAAGTCGCTTGGGCTTTTTGTTTCCAAAAGTAATAATCTTTTGCCCAATTTGAAAAAAATTTAGTGTAAAGATTCGTTGAGGAGTTTATTTTATAGATACAAAAATAAATTATAGTAAAATGTACCTATTTCTTCTTTTCAAAGTCATGGACTTATTTATCCACCCTCATAGCTAAATAGGTTCAAAATTATTGTTACTAATATTGTATTTTCTGTAAATTATGAAAAATTATTGTTTTTTTATTGATATTTAGATTATCTATAATGTGTATCAAATGGCAGAACAATATTCTTGGTTGGTCTTTGGTAAAATTCTGAACAATTAATTTAATGAAATAAATGAATCTGAAATGTATTTATATGAAATTTCATAGTGTTTAATAGTCAGGGTTGGCATGATTAAATCGCTTTGATTTAAATCACGATTTAAATCAAGTGATTTTTTGAATAAAAATCATTGATTAAATCAAATTGCTCTTTTTCTCTCTTATATTTATATAAAAAACTAAAAATCTTAATTTTGAATCATTGATAGACACACAAATGTATGTTAAAATTAACTTTGTGTTAGAATTACTGCACAATATTGTTTTTTCTTAAAAAAAAACTGCCAAATAATTTGTCCTTATATCTTCCACAAGATATTTTTAACTATTTTATTGATCTTTACTTGTGTTTCTTCGAAATTAAAGTGTCAAATAAATAAAACATAAGCGTGTTGTGGTTTTACGCACTATTTTAAGTGGATTTTAAAGGCTCAAGCAAAAAATCTAAAAAATCATATTTTTTCGATTTTTTGCAATAAATCAGTGATTTTTGATTTTTTGCAAAAAATCATGTTTTTCCAACCCTGTTAATGGTATTTTCAATATGTTTGGGGTTTAGTTTGTTACTTGCCTGTGGTTCCCCAGTCTAAGTTCCCCTTGGGGTACCACAAATATTTTAGCCCGTGGAACACCCAAGGGGGACAAAGGGCTACTCCTAATCCTTTTTATGTCTGATTGACATGTTTTGACAGGATACCACAGACAATAAAAATATATTTAATGAGATAGTTATTCAGGGGGTTCCACCAGCAAAAATATTTGCTTGTGGTACCCCAAGTGGAATTTAGACTGGGGGAGCAAGGGCAAGTAATGGTTTAGTTTTATATGAAAAAAAATACTAACCATATTTGGTGGCGGCATCCCAGGCGGTCCACCGAAAGGAGGTGGCTGTCCCATCATATTAGGGGGCGGTCCCATCGGTCCCCCTGGAGGCATCATCCCTGGAGGTGGTCCAAATGGGGGCGGGCCACCCATCATACCGGGCGGAGGAGGCCCCATCGGACCCCAGTTGTTATCGAAGTTGGGGCCGTTGTTGGGGCCAAAGCGAGGGCCACCCCGGCCTCTGAAGAAGCCCCGACCACGCATAGGGGGCCCGCCGGGGCCATAGCCTCGGCCTCGGAACCGCATCGGCGGTGGTGGGCCGTTCATCCACGCTGGGGGTGGGCCGCGACCACCCCGTCTGTGACACAAATTAGATTTGGATTCACATTGGCATACATGGGTTCCCAACCAGGACGCACTCTCCCAATGGGGCATACAGCTATCCAAAGGGGGGCGCGACGAGCGGCTCAAGATAGATAGTACATAAAAACCCTAAAATCATATTTTTTCTCAGCGAGAACGGTGCCACTGATGCGTAGTGCACCTCTTGTGTTTGATTGTTGATAAATCTACTTGAATTTTAATAAAAATAAACACATCTACTTATATTTTCATCATTTCTTATGATCGTTGTTGGGAGGGGGGAGCGTAAGTATTTTAGCATGCCGTTAGGTGGGGCGCACAGGGTAAAAGGTTGGGAACCCCTGGCATAAATGGAGCTGGTACTCGAAAACCAATTCCCATTCATAGAAGGGTCGATGTTTTATTTTATAAATAAATATAGTGCTATGAAGTGTGCTCATGCATAACATAAATATTACTAAAAAAGGATAAAAGAAAAACTTAATATGCAAAAAGTACTTTGAACTTGGGTACTACCAAACGCACAGACCATGCCAAAAAAAGGATTTTATGATAAAAATAAATACTAAGAAATCACCACAAAAAAAATTCAAATCACACTGTAGGAAGCAAATTAACAAAATTGAAAATACATATATATATCGTTGGTTAAAATCAAAAAGCAATGCACAAAAAAAAATAAGAAAAAAACATTATTGATTAATATAAATAAATAATGAGATTTTTCATATTTTTTACCTATTCATCAAATAGGAACGAAAGATTCAATGGTCTAAATCAGGGATTCCCAAAGTGGTCGATATCGACCCCCTGGGGTCAAACTCCGTTTCCCAGGGGTCGACATAAACAAATAATTATAATAATTATTATTAATTACACATGATATTTGATAGGATTTCTAAAGTAATTGACTATGGGGGTCTGAGGTATTAATTAATTTTGGAAAAGGGGTCTCTTGCCCAAAATAGTTTGGGAATCCCTGGTCTAAATTATTAAGCCAGCAATAAGTAATACATAAAAAATAAATAAAATCATTTGTGAATGTCAAATCCTTACTAATATTATAAATGCGAAAGTCCATTTTATTGTTTATTTGTTTCTTACACCTTCACGTCTTAACCACTCTCTACCGATCATTATGAAATTTTGCATACACGTTGCCAGAGGTACAGAGAAGGACATAGGGTACCTTTCATCCTGAAAAAATGTTTGTTCCCGAGGGATAGCAAAAAAACTTTCCACGTAGACGAAGTCGCGGGTGGCCGCTAGTATTACCATAATATCTACCATATCTATACATATAATAAAACAGTAAATTCAAAATGTTTATGCAGGAATCATGCAAAAACCGCTATACAAATTAAATTTTGAAAGGCCTTTTTTCACCATATCAGCAAATGGAGATCTTTTATTGAAAAGAACAAGAATCTCAGAACAACTATTTTTTATCACCATTGACAGCGTTAATACAGAGAAGAACAGGCAAGGAACTCACACACAAACTTCGACCATGAATACCCTAGATGTCCGGTCAGTCTCAAAAATGGCACCTTATAAAATCTGCCCCACTTTCAAACTGGGAACTTATTTTGTTCAAAGTATTCTCTTCTTTGTTTGATAGTTATTAAAGTTGAATTTGGATAGAATAGCACTTTGTACCCAGATAAAAAATATTGATATAAGGATTTGAATATAAAAATATCAAATCGCTTTTGTTTTGTCAGTCGGAGTCATATTTGCAGGCTGTTTTAGTTTGTGAAGTGTTTTCTAGGATATTCTTGATCAAAGCACACAAGCTATTAAGCGCTATCGCACATGGGTAACTTAGTCGCCCAGCAACTGTTTTGTCTCTCACATGGTTTGTATGAAAAGTTGCCGACTACTGTGTCGCTTCGTGTGTGCGCTTCCATATAAACCCGTGGACTTGATGTGAGAGACAAAACAGTTGCTGGGCAACTAAGTTGCCTGTGTGCTAAATTTACTTAAAAGTATGGTGACATTCGCTTATGTTGCAGATAAATTAGGTGCTATTGTAAAGAATATAATGTTTAGAATAACAATTTAACCGCTTCTGTAGTTTAGTGGTTTGTCCACCCGTGTAACACACAGGGGTCCCGGGTTCGATTCCCAGGGGCAGTGCCGGATTTGTCAATAGGCCGTATAGGGCACGGCCTAGGGGCGGCGGCAGACCAGCAACGCCATTAATTCAGCTGACAATAGGCCGAGTACCTAGGGCGGCCCAGACTCTAAATCCGGCACTGCCCAGGAGGGTGTACAATTTGTACACGGTTTGGTTGGTGGTAGGGCTTATTTTAAGTCCACCTGGCTAGCTATCACTAGCTTACCTAAGTCCATAACAAAAATTTCAAAATTGTTGTTCCGGCAGTAAGAGGTAAGATAGGCAGTTCCTCAATGAGGATTCTGGGTGTAGTGCGCTTCCATCATCGGCCTTACCGTCACTCATCATCAGGCGAGGTGAAGGCCGAGCATTATCCCGTTTGTGCATAAAATAACAATAATTCTTACAGAAGTTGACTTCCACAAGGTGTAAACAGGAGGGGGAAGCTAACACTAGAGAATTTATTCTGAAGCGAGGCTTACGACTAGCAATAAAAATCGTAGAATTTGACTTCCTGAATGAAATGCTGATATATTTGAAAATCAAACTGTTAACCCATCTACGCTGGCCGTACTACCCCCTAAAAGTAATTAGCACCAGGGAAGATAAGAGAACAAAAGATAACAACGTAAACAAATTGCCGGCCTCGTGCTCGGCGTTGAGGGATTAAGCTTCCACCATTAATTGAGATATTATTATGAAACATTCCATTCATCAACAGCTAAGGTCTAAGAAGCCAAATATCATATAATCTACATTATCTTATTTACAAGTATACTTCACAAAGCAAAACTGCCAAAAAAAGATTAACATCAAATTCCTTCGTTGCCCGTGACACTACTGCGTGGCACTTCCTACATTTCTAGTGGAATACCGAATACATAATAATAGCATTAGCAAAACGACATAGCATTACATGACTGCATAGCATTATTTATTATTATTGATGAAAGTACCTTAGGGTTTATTCACTACATGACCATGAACTCTACAAAATGAATATTTACAAGTCTCAAATAATGGCGCTAGCAAATAACAACTGGCTTTTTTGATCAGCATGTGATCATATCCTTTAAGTTTACAATCCTTCAATTATTGAAATAATCAAGTTTTATTTTAAATGAATATAGACTCGAGATCAAAAATAAAATAGCACGCCGGTTGGGCGCGAATAGGCAGATAGATCAAGAATTCAAGGCCAAAATATAGGTGCATTTTTTGGTATGCTCACCTGAAATTCCCTCGTCCTCTATTCCCTCTGAAGCTGTTGTCATCATCTTCGTAGCCCCCATCTTCATAACCCATCATATCAGCAAATTCCTTCGGCATTTCTGCCGGAGGTTCACTAATTTCACCACCACGATTTTGCATTTCGCTCATTATAGAGTCTTGCGCGTCCATGTATTCCTCACCCATCTTTACTGTTTTCTATAATTATTAGCACTAATTAATAAGTCCTCATCACTAAATTTAGTTTTTTGGCAAAAATCACTCAACGAGACCGCAAACACGGAAATAACAAATTACTCAAAATGGCGGCCGCATTGGCTTCTAGTAGTGCTGTACCCAGCCCACTGATTCAGTCACGCACGACACGACTCACGATTCAAACTTCATCGATTGCGAGTACTGTTAAATCGATTCTGAGGGCCTAGTACGAGTTGGTTTTTTTCTCTCACTTCACTTTGCGAATAGTTAACTATCGTTTTCTCTCTTTCTCTCGTTCACTCACTCGCATGATTTCCTCTCTTTCACTCGATACTATTCGCAAAGTGAGGTAAGAAACACAACTCGTACTAGGCCCTCAGGTAGGAGCCGAGTAAACCTACGCAGAATCGGAGCGTACGGACGGGACGACCGGTGCGGCCGGATTTGTTGCTTTGTATGGATTTCTAAGGCACGGAAATGCAAATTGCAACATCAGGGACCCTATTTTTGAATCGCTCGGCTGGCGTCGAGCGCTCGTTTCTACTGACTTTCGTTCGACAAATCAACTCAAATGTATGGGATGTCGAACGAAAATCAGTAGAAACGAGCGCTCGACGCCAGCCGAGCCATATTCAAAAATAGGGCCCCAGAGCGAGCCTCAAGTTTTGCACAAGTCTATTAAAATTATTAAATTGTTTTCTTTTAAAGAATCGTCATTTTTAAATATTGCATTTGGCGGCGGGTCCACGGAACCAGTATATAATATCACAGATAATATAATACTATACTAGTATAATATTAATCTATGGTCCACAGGTCATCACCCATTCCGATGCAGTGGACGCACAGCTTTATTATAGGCTTTGTGTAGGTATCACATTCATCTGTCAAATCAAAGCGATTACTATATTAATCTCGATCCCAGCACTAGTCCACCTAACCTAGCGACTGGTTGCAGTTCACAGATGATCGTGAACGTGATCCATTGCTACTTCTTTTTGGGTAAAAAAAAACATACCAAAGAAAAGTGGCAATGTATGTCAAATGCAACCGGTCGCTAAATAGTTTATTTTTAGATAATCAGGGTGCCGTTCGACCCACCAGTGGGTAATGCAGTGGGTCCACGGGTCATTAGGGCCGAAGCAATGTAAGTTATGCGATAGAACCCCAGTTAATTTCCACAGAAAAAGTAACCTTGGTGTTTTAGGCGCGGGACATACACAAGCGGCGTGGGCGCGGGCGAGGCACCGATTATTACGTGTTTCATACAAAATGAATAGAAGCGCTGGGGTACGGGACGGGACCAAGACGGGACATATACATACATGCAGTGCGGCGCGGTGCCCCGCCGCCCCACCACTAGCGCCTCGCCCACACCCGACGCGCCGTTTGTGTATGTCCTGTGCCTTAAATGGATGCCGGACTTGAGGCATAACAATAAATAAAACTGTGTAAGGGTACATTTTTATTTGTACCAAAAAGAAGTAGCAATGTGTTGCAACCATCTGTCAAATGAAGCCGACGGCGAAATCGACAACACTTGGGCAATAGGCCCACTCTGAACTAGTGAAAAAATAATTCTTACTGCTTAAGTCAACTGAACAAATAAGAACAACCATTCTTGAAAAGTTCAGTCAACTGAACTAGATTAACTGAGCTTGTGGGAATAGGGTCAGGCAGGGGCCCTATTTTTGGATCCTTCGGCTGGCGTCGAGTGCTCTTTTCTACTGATGTTCGTTCGACATTTGACTCAAATGAATGAGATTGAGTCAAGAGTCAAAAATAGGACCCCTGGTCCCACTAGTTAAGTCAGAGGGTCCATGGTCACGAAGGAAATCCCCTCCGGACACTAAGCTGTCAAGATTTCGCTCCCATAGGATCAATCTCAGTAGATTAGATAGATACACGAGTGGATAATGAGGAAATAATTTCACACTGGGATCTAAACTTGACTGGACAAAGAAAACGGGTCACCAAAATATCAAGAAAATTGGTCACTTCACAGTCTTATTGATAAAAAAAAATAGCATCACTGCCATGATTTTGGATGTTCAAGTGTCGATTAAGCATGTCAAAAAAATAATCGTTTATTAATTTCCTCAAAAAGGAATAAACTCAAACTGCAAAACTCCATCATCTTTCTGTCCTTATCCCAATTTATTTATAGTGTTCTACACAAAATAAAATTTTGAGCTCGTAGAATGACCACTATTGGGGTGGGCGCAGCATGTAATTCATACTGCATTTGGTTTTGGTAAAGTTTTACGGTCGGCCGCCTGCCTGACACCAACCCTCCTCGGGAATGCTGTTGTTGACAGTTTCCTCGCTGCCATTCGAGTGACCCTTTGTGCGATGGTCTGTACCGGGTCCCTATAACTTCCCTCTATCGCCTTCTACGATACCCACGGGATGAGATGGGACAGTCCTATTCTTAACCGGAACTGTACGGCGTTCAAACTGCAAAACTCCATACTGTAGTAAAGAAAGGAGTGTGATATGGAAATGAACCCGCCAATCATGATTATTTTATTGTATGTTTGAGGAAATTAAAGTTTTTTGCAGTTGCTTTAAGTTATTATTGATAAGTTGAACGTTTAGTCTAACCATCGGTTACTATACCTACTATCCTTACTAATATTATAAATGCGAAAAGTCAGTTTGTTACGACTTCACGTCTTAACTAATTAACCGATCTTCATGAAATTTTGCATACGCGTTATCAGGGGACGTTGACAGAAAAAGATTGGGTACCTTTCATCCAGAAAAAATGAACTGTTCCGGAGGGATAGCAAAATAAATGTCCACACAGACGAAGTCGAAGGGTGGTCGCTAGTCAATTTAGAAATAATTGCAAAGATGCTTAATTTTTTCCCTCACGAGCCATGGACCCACTAGCATTACCCACTGGCGGGTCCTAAATACTATTATCATTTTGGTTATGTGTTAGTTACCAACTTACTGACTGAATGACTGAATTGTGCGTGTATTCCCAGAAGTTCCGTTGAAGTTGTCCCATGACGGGGCTTCTGGGATTTTCTTCCCAAAGGTTCTATTAATAGGACCAGTGGGGGCTTATTCCGTTTATCCACCCTAAAACTAGCACCCTAGGGTGGATACTCGGGAAACGCGTGTTCATCTATCCACCCCATCATAGTTGAGAGTATGAACCTCTAGAAAGTAAAATCCCAAAAGACACGGAACCGCTTTTACGGGACTTTGGGCTTACACAGATATTTTCATACAAATATCAAGATAGCATGTATCTTGATATTTGTATAAAAATAACGTGGCGACCCGTTTTCTTTGGCCGCAAGTGTATTTTCAAAAATATTCGAAAAGAAATATCTATGAGAATATTAATTACGGAAGAAGTCTGGAAAGTGATCCTAGCGGTAAATCTAAGCAGTAAAAGTTGCCCTAGTGGGTAGTTGATCTATTAGGAAATGGTCCTAGTAGGAAGTGGTCCTAGTTAGTGGAACATTGCGTAATAAAGGCAATAAATAAAATATCGGTAATGAAAAACTAGTAAGAACAAAGAAAATCTCTACTGGATTTAAAAAAAGAGAATATTGATTAAGTTTCTATATTTTTAAACTTTTGCATTTACAGTGTCATTGTACTTGTACAAAATTATAATTTCAGGTCTTGGTTTCTTAGTTCGATGAAGATTTAAATATAATTTCAAGTCTTGATAAAGGTTTCAATATAATTTCAGGTCTTGATGTAATTTCTACGATATACCAGTGGTTTATCCACTTTCTTAAGGACTTCCTCGATAATAGACATCTCTTGTAACTTTTTTATAGCAGTTTCAACGCCTTTGTTTTCAGGCGGAGGTGAGAAAAACGGGGTAAAAGCAGCAGTTATATGTGGTAGAGGGTTGTGACCTTTAGGCTGCGTTTTATTGAAGGAGTTAGCTTGCACCACTTTGGGGTTGTTATCGCATTTTGGAGGCCGCGGTAAGGGCAATGTCTTAGGTGTCACAATTTCTGTACTATTCAGTTCAGTCGCCTGTCTGAGGCCGCGACACTTATCGCAGAAGCAAGTTTGTTTCCCATCAGCAAGTGCTGTCGGTGCCATGTAAGATCCAAAAGTTGGACCAATAGGGCCTCCAGTAAAAACTGGGCCGTCCGGGCCTCCTGATCCTGGCTGCACGGGACCACTCACTGGTACTGGAGTGCAAGGGCAGTTCATGCAGGGCCCACTGAAGCATCCGCTACTACAGGTGCCAAAGTTAGAGGGGTTACATCCATGAGGGCCAGATCCACAAGAATAGGCACAGGGCCCGCAGAGTCCACAGCCACACGGGCCACAGCCACAAGGGCCACATTGCGTCTGTTGGTAGTTGTAATGTGTGCAGTGTCCGCATGATCCGTACCAATTTGAGGCACCTGGTCCGCACGACCCGCAAATGTCAAGCACTTCAGGCACAAGACAGCAAGGTCCACATGGTCCACAGGGCCCGCAACAAGGTCCACAAGGTCCGCAAGATCCACAAGGCCCGCAAGGTCTACAAGGCCCGCAAGGTCCACAACAAGGTCCACAAGGTCCGCATGGCCCACAAGGACCACAGGGTCCACAAGGTCCGCAAGCGCCACAAGGACTACATGGACCACAAGGAACAGGTCCACATGGTGGCACACAGGCAGTCGGCCCACACGGACCGCCAGGTTGAACAGGCCCAGCGCACGGTCCGCAAGCTCCAGTCCGCACGTGGTAAGGTCCGCAGAACCAAGTACCATAGGGGTAATAATAGTAACCAGTCATGTATTGTAAACATTTTGCAGGAACGTTACAAGGTGGTGGGAGGCAGTTGCCTCCGGGGTAACAGCAACCAGGGTCACAGGAACATGGGCCGCATGGGGTTGGGGATGGACAGGAACAAACTCTCATTAGGGCTCCCAACGGGTCGTTAGCAATTGAATTTGTAGGTTGCGTCTCACTTTCTTCTGGTTTGGGTGTAGTATTAGCTTGAAAATAATGCAATGTAGGATTCGGTCTGAAGTAGTTCGGGCATCGTTTTTCTTCGAAGAATATTGCTGATCGTGTCTTTGTCAAGTCGTCATGTTGCATCTGGTTCTCCTTTACAGAGGCGTTGAGGTTTGGACAGGATTTGCTCAGGCGGGGTGCTCCTGCAGCTCTCGGTGGTGAGTCGTCGAAGGAATCCAGCTTTAGCTTGGCTATCTTCAGCAGGGGCTGCTCCAACTGTGCCATATTTATGTGCTCCCTCAAACCCATCTTCTTGGTGATATTCGCTGAAAGGATGATTTGGCAATGTAATGACAGTATATAATATATCCTACGAATTTCAAGGGTCAAAGTAGATCATAAAACAAAAAAAAACATTCCTACAAAAGGTTTTATTGTTTTAATGGCATCTTTTGTTGCCCAATATGACTATCCTACGTTTCTCCCCCTAGCGGAGTTGCGTGGTGATGGAGGGTAAAAATGTACCCCAAAAGGGGAAATAACCTGGAGGATTGGTTGTTCATCAAGATTGTGTAAGAAGGTTTTAAAGTTGGTTAAATTTGAAACAATTTGAGGGTAGGACGGTTTTGATACGAACGATAGTTTTGGAAGACACAGCTTATCGAAATTAGGCCAATTATTTAAGTTATACGATTTTTACCTAAATTTCCGCTCTGGGTACCGCGTCTCTAACTTTTAAAATAAGAAAGTGAAAAATCTAGAAAACATATATGCTGTAAACGTTTTCAACGTAAATCAGTGTGAACGAGATAAAGTTAGCAGTTTTAAGAGATATAGCAAATTTTCCAAAACCGCAAATATAACTTTGTTATTTATATAAACACTATGAAAAACAAAGTTATTTTTGCAAAATAATAATTATATTGGTGTTAAATATGGTATGCTTCGTGTCTCTGAAACTATCGTTCGTATCAAAACCGTAATACCTAATAATAAATTGATTCAAATTTACCCAACTTTAAAATCTTACACAATCTTGATGAAAAACGAGCTTATAACCAAAAAACCGCAAAAATACCCTTCCTTCCTCGTGGTCAAACTTAGTAGTCAAACTGATTTGACCACGAGGAATTTTGACATTCTTCATGGACAAACTGTAACGTGTGCTACGTCGTGGCCTGGCCAAGGTGCCAAAAAAGGCTGTAGTTATGTCAGTAGATTGTACGGTGCGTACTTTACGGTGAAACTGGCGGCATGTGGCCGGGCAAAAGTGATAACCGGGGTTCTGCCGTTTGGCCAAATTATTTTTGGTCAAATTATCATTTGGCATATTTTTACTTTGTCAAGTTTTATTTAGCCAAATGTTTATTAAGCAAACGTTTTATTTTGCCAAATATTATATTCCCAAAAAATAGATAGATATTATAGATATTATATTCCCAAAAGATAGATGCCGGAAATGAGTCTAAACTAGTATACCGGGACTTAGAAAACGTAGACCGTAGGTCACGAGATAGGTGCGAGGAGCGTAGCGACGAGCATGTTAGGTTGACATGAACCCAGCGCGCGAGCCGAGCGAGCGAAGCGAGCGTGCCGCGGCAGCGGCCGGCGAAGCGCCAGAAAAAAAACTATTTCAAACTCGATTGGTGGATTTTGTCAAAATAATTACCATTTTACAAGCATTTTTGGGTAAAACAAATTAACCGTAACGCCTACTTTCTTAAATGTATGTGTCTGTGTAGGTTTCATGAATGTAGGTAGAGTTAGTGATAATTATCCACATTTTAACTTTCGGGGTTTTAAACTTTCGGGATTTCGAACTTTCAGTCATTTGATAATCGATCTTTCAAGTTTCGGTCTATTGGATATCGACATTTAGGATGTTCGATATTTTGAAAATAGGTGTTTTATGCGTCGATATTTCGGTCGTATGTATTATGAATTTTCGGCATTGTAATGCATACCCATTATGCACTACTCAATCGTATGCCACGCAATATTTTGGGAAAAGTCTGTTTTGCCAAACGATACATTAGACTAAATGAAACCACATTAAAGTTGTAGCTTTGTATAAGTAGCCTGAAAAGTGGTAGTTATGGGAAGTGGTCGTTTTAGAAAGTGGACAATCTGGGAAGAGGTCGTTTTGGGAATAGTCTTTATGGGAAGTGGACGTTCTGGGAATGGTCACTCTGGGAAGTGGTCCTTTTGGGAAGTGGTCATTTTAAGAAGTGGACATTATGGTCCTAAAGGGAAACTTTGACCAAGTAATAATTTGGCAAAAAGAGTTTTGCTAACTGAAAAATTGCGATAAGTTGTTTTGCCAAAAGTTTTTTTGCCAAATGAAAATTTGCGTAAAATAGTTTGCGATGTGATATTTTGGGAAACGTTTTTTGCCCATACATTGGTAATCCGTGATAACCTCTTATCGTCTAAATCCGATTATTCCCAGGAGTCCCCTCTAACACTGTCCCCCGGGGTGACAACTGGGATTTTTTCCCAGTTGTCACGGGGGTGACAATTTTTTCCCAAATGTTCCCTTCAAATTTGTGCCAGAGGGGACAACTGGCACTTTTTTTTCCTAATTGCCACCCCTGACACCAGAGGGGGTGACAATTGCTACGAAAATGGTCCAGTTGTCCTCTCCAAGCAGTATTATCTTCTTCCTAGCTTGACATCCAAAGTAAAAGTAACATATTAGCTCCAAACAACTCCTTGTAAGTTATGTTGCCCTGGTACTTTTGACTGAATATAACATTATTTCGTAATTTAAATATATAAATATAGGATTTCGGGTTAAGTTCGGAATAATCGTTCTTTATTTACTTATCGTTACCTACTGGACGCTACGATATTCTAAAAAGCCCTAGTTCAGTAGGACCACGAGTACATAGTGATATACCGTGGTCCTACCAGTAGGTCAGATCGGTAGGTCCGTCACGGGCGACAATTGCTACAAAAAAGTTCCAGTTGTCCCCTCTGGCACGAATTTGCAGGGAACATCTGGAATATTTTCGTCCCATTCGTCACGGGGGTGACGACTGGGAAAAAAATCCCAGTTGTCACCCTGGGTGACAGTGTTAGAGGGGACTCCTGGGAATAATCGTCTAAATCTCTGCTACCCTGGTACATTCTGTATTATATAAACGTCAAAACGTAATTAATATTAAAATAAATTCTGGTCGTCAAAACCAATATTTACAAAAAAACTATCTTACAAAATCTAAAAACTTTTGCTTTTAGCAGACTGACAGCAAAATATCTGTTGTTTAAAGAATCTGCCATTTAGGTACCTTATCTGCCGTGTACAGAATCTACCATTTCCAGAATCTGAAAAAATGTTTTTATAACGTATCCTTACTAATATTATAAATGCGAAAGTCCGTTTGTTTGTTTGTTTGTTACGCCTTCACGTCGTAACTACTGAACCGATCATCATGAAATTTTGCATACACGTTGTCAGGGGTGCAGAAAAGGACATAGGGTACCTTTCATCCAGAAAAAACGTACAGTTCCCGAGGGATAGCAAAAAAACTGTCCACGCAGACGAAGTCGCGGGCGGCCGCTAGTTAAAAATAAAAGTTTACACCAAGCTGGTATAACTAAGGTGCAGACTTTTTTGGCATCGTGGCCGGGCTACAAAGTAATACACACAGTTTGTCCACGAAGAATGTCAAAATTCCTCATAGTCAAATCAGTTTGACTACTAAGTTGTTTGACTACTAAGTTGTTTGACTACTAAGTTGTTTGACTACTAAGTTTGACCACGAGGAAGATCAGTTTGACTACTACCTAAGTTTGACCACGAGGAAGTAAGGAAAATTACCCTTTTTGGGGTACATTTTTACCTAGGACAGTCATATTTGGCAGCAAATGAAGCTATTAAAACATGTAGGAATTGAATCCGATTTCAAATTCTAACCCTACTGAAGTACTGACCTAAAGAGGAAATAATGAAATTAAGAAATGTGATGTTAGGGATTTATTTTCTTTAGCATGTGGGTTTTACAACTATTGTATGTACAGGCTTAACATCATAAGTTCTATTTCATTTCATTTTTATTTAATTTTACAGAATTGGGCTGATTCGAGACGCTTGCTTGAATGTCAGTGTGGGTGATCCTTTTGTTCTCCGGTTCGAAGGAACGGTGATCAACTATATAGTATGCAGACTTTGCCCTGTCTCCCTGAAGCATAGATTCAAAGCACTGTTTATCCGTTACGCAATTCACTTCAGCGATATTAGGGCAGTAAAATGACGACATAACTGTCGTGGTAGGAAGACTTTTAGGACTGGGAGTTGGTGTTTTCGGAAGCTTATTGTCCTGACTCTCGAAAGGATCGAAAGGCAAAAATCTAGTTATTCCAGATTTAGTAAAACTAGACGCTTCCTTACATGAAAGGGGAGATCTTATTTGATTGCTGGGCATGTCACTTGCTTTTGGATTGGTACGTGGAAGAATTGAACGTTTCTCAGGTGCCATTGGCATTGGATTAAAGTTAGGGGCAATCATATTTGGAGGGTAGACTGGTCCAGGGCACATGGTAGTGCATTTAACGCATGCACATGGGCCACATGGACCGCCTGGGCCACATGGGCCACATGGACCGCATGGGCCAGCGCAACATGGGCCACAAGGGCCACCGGTGCCGCAAGGGCCTACTGGAGCGCAGGTGCCAGTCACATGATAAGGCCCGCAAAACCAGGTGCCATAGGGATAATAGTAGTATCCAGTCATGTATTGAACGCATTTAGGAGGTACATTGCAAGGAGGAGGGAGGCAACCGCATCCACTACCACACCCACATGGGCCGCAAGGGAAGGGGCAAGGGCAGGGCTTTGAATAAGAACGCTTGGAAGTAGTGTTGATCATAGGGACTCTGAGGAGAGGGGTGTAGCTGGCCGACGCTAGACTAAGGGGTGTGGACTTTAAAAACTGTCTGTAAGCGGACGTAGTTCTGGGAGATGGGCTAAAGTGGCGCAATGAAACACGAATCTTCGGCCTCGTCTCGGGAACAAGGGTAGGACATGACATGGTGAGCCGCATCTGCTGTGACCTGCGTGCCTGGGGGCGCCGGCCCACCAGTGACATCCGCTTTGATTTTCCTATCTTCCAATACCCCGGGCACAGGTTTCTTTGGCAATTCTTCAATCTTCGGCATAGCACTGCCTTCGCTGCAAAGGCAAAGATTTAAATCGTTAGATATGCCCTGACACTGAAAAACTGTGCACTATTTTGTAATCTGAGAGTTAGCAAAATGGCTACGCCTGCATCGTTTAGTCCATCGATAGATGATCCCTTATAAACCGCGTCCTTAGTTACTACACCAGCGGATCTAAATTGATCACTAGGGTTACAGTTAAGCGAAGTACTCATTTGAATGTTGACACATTTTAGCGCGGTCATAATATAGTAAGGGCGTATCTAACGATTTAAATCTTTGTGCAAAGGTATGTTATGCTATCCACCACGATTAATAACCTGAATTCGATCCTAACTGAAATCAATCCTAAATCCTAACAATTTCGAGGAACTCTTAAAACAAAACCAAACATTTGTTCAATACATTTATTTAAATTTCGAAAGGCATACAAAAAATATAAGTAAATCAACAAGTTAATTGAAAATATATATAAACTGTGCTTGTAATGATATTCCAAACATTTTTCATGATTATCTTGGTGTTACTTTGACAGCAGACTAGAGGCAGATATTCTTGAAATCTTATCCTTCTTAATTTCATCTGCCTTCGTTGGTTCAGCGGGAGATTGGTCTTGAAGAGCATTGACCGCGCTCGCCTGGATATCGGGCGTTAGGCAACTGCACGCACACGCACCACATTGGCATTTCTTTGGCTTCGCAGGGCAGGGTGGTGGGCAGCATGGGCCGCATGGGCCACAAGGGCAGGGACACGGGCAAGGACATCGACATGGGCCGCATGGTCCGCAGGGGCCGCAGGGTCCACAAGGCCCGCATGGTCCGCAAGGCCCGCAAGGTCCGCACGGTCCGCAAGGCCCACAAGGCCCGCAGGGGCATGGGCAACGGCACGGTCCACAAGGCCCGCACGGCCCACATGGCCCGCAAGGTCCACAAGGTCCGCAAGGCCCACACGGTCCGCAGGGCCCACAGGGACCGGGACAGCCGCAAGTCGGACAAGGGACGGGGCAAGTTCCTTCTTTCTTGTCGTCCTTCTTCTCGGCGAAGAACCGCACCGAACCAGATTGGTCACCGCAGCAAAGGATGGAGGTACGGGCGGTCAGCGGGGAGCCAAACGCCGACATACCGTAGGTGGCCACCGCTGCAAAGGACATCCAACGTTTAATACTCGGCAAGGAAGCCGCCAGCTGGGTGCGGATGCTATTCGGAAGAACGACGGAAGCGCGTCGCCTCGTCGAGTATTAAAGGATGGAGCTCCAACGGCGACCACCGTTCTCCAAAATAACATTACGTACAATCGAGTTCATAAATATGTATACACTTTTGACAGATGTTGACTTTTATTACAAGGGCATAAGGTTGATGAGTTGTTAACTGTTCGTACATATTATTGAACTCGACTGTACAAAATACAACTCACTGACATTTCAAAATGTTTGACAATTAAAAACCATGACGTTTAAAATTTGACACGACAGTCTATTGTTTCAACACGAACGAAAAAAATCGAAATATAATACAAAGATGACTTACCTTGTTGCAAAATATCTAATCTATTTACTAATCGCAACAAACTATGATGTTAGAATGATATAACAAAAGCTACACACAAGCATCACACGTTACAATCGAGTTCAATTTGACCACAATATTTATAATCGAGATCTATTTATGTAGGTACATCACTAAACCTATACATTCAAACGAATTAAAATGTACGGTAGTATGATATTGAAAATGAGTCGATGCTAAATTCTAAAATAATGATCGGTTCCTAAAACAATAAAAGGGGTACTTACACAGGGGCGCTGGATTAGTTTTATTTGCAGTAGTCGCCAGTTGGCGGCCTTTGATACATTTCAGAAACGAGACGTTTCTAGTCAATACCGCCTTCCTCAGAACTAGAGCCATGTTTTGGTCTGTTTTTGCTATTTTTTTATTGAACTATTGTCTTGAAACGGAAATTTGATTCTATTTTTTTATTGTTACTTGAAAATTTAGGCCATGGTAGGATTCAGATAGGATGGTAAAATGCGTCTGGGGCGGTGGAACAAAAGATAGGCGAAGAAATTCAAATTTCAAAATTTCGTAATTATTTTTTTTCTTCTAGGAAAAAAGTCTTCTAGAAAAAGTTTTATGGCATTAAGAACTTTTTATTATTCTTTATAGGATTCACTTTTGGGGTTCTTTAAAAATCGCGAGACCACTAGGTACAGGTGGCAACTCCTAGGATCGGGCTATGTAATCGCGGCTTTATTTATAACACGTCCATCCATATAAATGCAGCGTGATAACACGTGGCGTCAGACAGATGTGCCCGTGCCCTTAATAACAAAAAATAGTAACTATGTGCCTAACTAGATGGCGTTATGATCAAGTGAAGTGTCAAAATTGAAAATTGGCTTTGAAATATAACGTATAAAACGTGGTGCGGGCACATTTGTCTGACGCCACGCGTTAACACGTGTTAACAAACACGCCGTCAGATGACATCGGTTTTCATAGGCACCTGGCGTCCATGATTTTGACCTCAAAAACGAAAAACAATTGTAAATTTTTTATATATACATATACCTAGACCCTATCTTATTGAAAATAAATAATTCAATAATTAATATATTAGATTACCTATTAGAATTTTCTTGTTTCATGACATTTTTAGTTGCGGATCACGTCGACGTGGATGTGAATGTGACAAGGTTCCAGCGCATTACAATATGCACTAGGTTCACACTTGTCTTATAACACGCCCATAGAAATACGGCGTGTTAACACGTGGCGTCAGACAAATGTGCCCGCACCTTAAGGTAGTAGTATGACCGAAAGTGGTACCCTCAGAGGTTTTCATTTGATAAGTTATTAAGGCCAGTATATTCCAAATTATCGAATTTGGCCTAATTTTTAACCGACTTCAAAAAAGGAGGAGGTTCAAGTCGACGGTTTTTTTAATGTGTGTACATAGCTTCGGCAGTTGTTACCCGATTTGTACAATTCTTTTTTTATCTCAAAGAACATAGTTCGTGTGTGGTCCCATAAATTTTTTACAGAGATCTGGCCAGTAGTTTTTTCATAATCCTGAAAAATATCATTATTTAGCTCGGCATCGCACGAGTTTTTATGGAGTTTCGGACATAACATCTTTGTTTATGAACCGATTTAAATGATTCTTTTTTTATTTAAAAGGGTATACTTCAAGAGTGGTCACAATTTAATTTCAGCGTTATTGGACTTCGAACTTCGAAGATACACAAGGAAACTCCTCAAAGTCAAATAGTATATGTAAAGTGATTTAGGTTTTGGTAAGTTTATGGCAATCCAAAACAAAACAAATCATGGTTTGTAATGCAACGTTCTGGACTAGACTTGGACTACGAAGACACAACGGAACTCCTCAAAAACAAACAGCGTAAATTTAGAATTTGAGTTCTGGGCATTTTACCATTGAAAATATTATAATATAAAGTTAAAAAATATTTGCACGCTGCGCTTACATACCTACCACTAAAAAGTTGAAAATAAAAAAGCGTTTTAAAAAAAAAGAAAAACCGCCTTCAAAAAACCTGAAATCTAAAAACAGTTTAAAAATTAAATACCTCTAAAAAGCAAGAAATAATATTCGAATCATTCGTTACACATATCAATATTAATAAAACACGTCTAATGAAGTCGGGTCACAGAATACATTGGGGCTTTTAGAAAAAAATGAAGTTGTCCTCCAGCCCCACCCGACTTCAATAGACGTGTTTTATTAATATTGATATGTGTAACGAATGATTCGAATATTATCTTATTTAATTTTTAAGCTGTTTTTGTTTTAAGGTTTTTTGAAGGCGGTTTTTCTTTTTTTTAAAAAGCTTTTGATTTAACGATAAACAATCTAATATTCTTTATTTTGAGCAGATAAAAATATGTGTTGAAGTTACATAAACGATCTTGATTAATTTACGGTTAAAAATACGATATTCGACTATAATATTTTTTGGATAATACTTAAAGTTTATTAATCCCTTATTCACCAAAAATATATAGAAAACTTGCTAATGACATAATATAGAAGAATATTCAACGGTTACTTTTTCAAAAAGTGACTTTATGCTCAAAATAACAACAAATACATTGAACAAATGAAAAAGTGAGGTTATTTTCATTACTCTTCACACGTAAAGAAAAAGACAGAGACAGAGTTTTTGGAATATACTGGCCTTAATAGAAAAGGATTTTAATAACGTTTTACGTGGAGTTTTTAGGGCCCATGGTCTAGTATTTTTAGAAGGTATCACTACATGCCCTCGTAGTCATTCGTAGAAGTAGATAGCAAATGTGTCAAAGACGGCCACTTTTAGCAGTTTTGCTATCTACTTCTAACAGTGACTACGAGGAAATGTAAGGCTGGCCCCAGACCTACCGGCTTCATTTCTTTGCTTTGCTGTTCTACCATGGACCGCCGGCCAAGAGGCTCATTTTCAATCTATCGCATATTTTGACCTGACCACATTGGCAAGATAGCCATTAGTTTGGTGTTATCAAATATCGTCGTCTGGGGTGCGATGAGAAGTTTTAGTTTTCGTTTTAAAAAAAAACTGCTGTTTTATACAAAAATTAATAACGAAATTATCAAAATGTATGAAACAGTTCATTTTTTTTTCGCGATTTCAGATTTGGTCCCATAGTAAAAGTTGTTCAGTTTTATTATGGTCCCTATCTACCATATTCAATTTTATAAGGCTTTACCAAACATCTTGTATAAATAAGCTATCGAGTTATTTTTAACGATCGGAGTCCATGTTCAGGGTGGCATATCTCCTAAAAGCTTCCTACTTCGCAATCCAGGCGATGATATTTGATAAAACCAAGCTAATGGCTATCTTGCCAATTTGGTCAAGTCCCAAAATGCGATAGATTGAAAATTACCCTGGTTGGCCGGCGGTCTTTCAAGCAAGGTAGCACAGCAAAGCAAAGAAACGGAACCGGTAGGTCTGGGGCCAGCCTAAGGATACCGTCAAAAATACTAGAAATTCCACGTAAAAAAATATTAAAATTGTGTATTAGAATTATAATATTGAATAAAATTCACCGCGGCGCGGCGCCACTTTTGCTCAGGTTGCCAGCTTAAAAAGACATTTTCATTTATTTGCGTTCGTTAGTTGTTAGCGGTGTTTTCGGTATTTTCATGTGAATTGTGTTAATAAAGAACCTAGCTGACATTATCTCTTCACACTTGACCGTCTTTGGTTATTCACCAGACCACAGAATAATTTTGATGTTGAGGTCAAAGAATTTTCTGGGGACTATGGTTAGTCGCTTAGAGTAAGACGGGCTTCTACAGAAAGAGAAGCCATACGAAGCGTTCCCCTCTGCCGAAGTACAAGCCCAAATGGGCATACGCATTAGTAAAACCAGTTGCGCCCGGATTTCTTTCTAGACCGAGTCCAGTCGCGCATGTGAACGCTGCTCTGTTTAAAATGTCGATTTGATGAGGTTTTTGCTGTTAAAAGAGGTCTCGAACATCAAGTATATGTCGCAGCCAACTAGCTTAATCAGTCGTTCAATTAGCGGCCTAGCCTTTTCATTGACAGGCGCCATTCAATCATCGGCCTAAATAACATCCCGGCATTTAATTTAACGGCTAGGCAAATGTCTTGGTTCGATAACGTTTAACCACTTGCCTAGCCAAGTCATTGTAATTTAGTTCCATTTTCTATCACCAGGCACGCTGAGGCTATGTTGCTGTCAAATCTGTAAATATGGCGTCGACCAGCTGTGATTTCTGGTGCTTTTCACAATTAAATTACGTTTACACTTCGTTTACACGAAAATATCGTGAAATGGAAGTGTTTGGTGAAAAAATAGTGCAAATCAATCTTGGAACGAACGTTTTAAAGAATGTTTTGAAATTAACTCAGAATATGACCAATACCATCAAAGTGATTGTTTTGTTTTTTTCGTAATTTATTGTTTGTTCCGTTGTTTGAGGTAAACAATGTTATTGTCAAGTTTAAATATGAAAATAATTTGTGTTTTCTTTTTAACATCTCACCGTAAACCTTGGAGTTTAGACATTAGAAAGAATCTTAGTAAAACCATTAAAAAACCATAAGAATAAATATTTATTCTTATGGTTAGAGGTTATACTATCCCCGTCAATTGGTAATGCGCTGGAACCTTGTCAAATTAACATACACATCAACATCAGCCGCAACTAAAAATGACAAAAAACAGTAAAATTCTAATAGGTAATATAATATATTAATTATTTAATTCTTATTTTCAATAAGAAAGGGTCTAGGTATATGAAAAAAAATACAAATTGTTTTTCGTTTTTGAGGTTAAAATCATGGCCGCCAGGCGCATTACCAATTGACGGGGATAGTAAACGATAAACGAGAAAGCTCAGGTGACCATGAGTTCTGGACAGAAAAAGACTATTAGATACTGGATGAACACTTGTGTCGTACTTTCGATGATAATATCGTCATTATGACAAAGGCAGCTGCTGGTGAAGAACTTAAAGTAAGCAAGGTATCAATTTTATTATAACAAATATTTGTGATCAATATCATTGCATTGAAACTTTTGTACATTTAAATGGTTTTGTTGATTTTATATTATTTTATTGATAGTTTAAACATTATCTGTGTTACCTATTCTCGAAAAATCAAATGCTTAATGAAACTAAGTATTAGAAAAATTAATATGAATAATTCTTTATTCGAAGAAACAGGTAATTAAGTGCTTTGAATTTTCTATATTTTACTACCATTCGAGACTTTTTTTAGTTGACAAAAAGATTTCTTAAAATGTGTTTTATCTTCTTCTTTCACATTTTCAACTTTCACATTTATAATATTAAGTAGGATTTTACTTCATCATATCAGCCACACGACACCCACTGCTGGGTATAGGCCTCCCTTAAGGATCTCCACGACGATCGGTCCTGCGCTGCCTGCATCCACTGGCTTTCCGCGACCTTCACCAGATCGTCGGTCCACCTTGTCGGGGGCCTACCCACGGAGCGTCGTCCGGTGCGCGGATTTTACTTAAAAAATAATAAAGAATTCAATATCAAAATATTTCATTTTCTATTCGTCACGATGGTTATCCTATTCAATCAACGGCCTTAGCATCTGCCAGCCCGTTAATTAGATATAGTTTTGGATATATTGGCTGGATGTCATTTAGGCTGCTGATGAAACGGCGACGTTCAATGAAAAGGCTAGGCGGCTAATTGAACGGCTGATTAAGCCAGTTGCCTGCGACATATACAAAAAGATGGTGTTACATTTCACATGAAAGTAAATTTGTATCATATTATTGCTATTTGTTTACATTAAAACATTAAATTCGTATATTTTATTCTTGATTAGTTGTCAGATTTGTTCAGTGACATCGGGTCTGCTAGTCCATGGCTCGTCCGTACAAATTTCAGATCTGTCGCTAGATAAATCCGAGTTCTCGCCGATGGACAACTTAGTGATGTTACCGTTAAATAATGTTTGTCGATAAAGTGTTGGTCAATCTGGCCCTGATTCTGCGTCAAATTAATTTGCGAGATTTTTGCATGATGTGCTCTGCACTGGTGTGAGCGAGACAGATATCGCGAAATAAATGTCGAAATAGTAGATTATACAACAAGTGAATAAAAAGGGAATTTAGTTCGAGGGACTAACGGCCGTTTGCACTAAACTTAAGAATCGCCTAGTTTTTTCCAAAGTACAACTCGAGCAAGATAATTAGGCGCATGATAGTTGCATGACAGCTAAGTTCATGACACCATGTTTTAATTTGGTCGAGTTATAGTTAGGAAAGACTTATGCGATTCTTAAGTTTAGTGCAAATAGCCGTAAGTATTATACAAAGAACCGAGATGAGTTTTTTTTTCACGAGTTGTGTACTCTACTTTTTACCATTGAAATCATATCTCTTTCAATATACCACCTCGAATGAGGTACCTATCATATTATGATCAGTGTAAACAAGCAAGATTAGTGGATTAACCGACTAAAAATCGCGCAGCGCAGCTGTTTTTTTACTATAAACAAGCAACATTAGTCGATGAAACTGACTAAAAGTAAAAAACGCGCTGCGCGGCGGTTTTTTACTGTAATAAGTAAAATTATAAGATTCGAAGATGAAACTGATTAAAAATTGCTGATATACAAGCAAGATTACAAGATTAGTAGGTGAAACTGACTAAAAATCGCGCTGCGCGGCCATTTTTTAACTAACAGGCAAACTTAAAAATCTTGGAATCGCAGATAGGGGGCGCCTCGTAGAAATGTCGCCCGGACACTGGTAGTGCAATGTTTAATTTGTAAATGATAGATTAATTGGCGTTAGAGCACTGTTTTTTTTGCGTTGAGGACCCCCCCCTTGTCAAAGCTATAGCTACGTCCGTGATAAAGCTCAAGCGTATAAAAATGACCTCTTTGTTGTTATTCACCCCATCGTAAAATGATTGAGTTTGTAACCTTTATTACTTTTTCCGTATCGATATTGCTGCATCGACAGTTGAGCCCAGCCCTTTATGTCAAAAACGTGTCATATTTTGATGTGTGACTCATCCGTACACAATTTTTTGCTGTTTTGTTTTATTTTTTATGTGTGAGTGTCGTCATTACAGTGTTGTTTTTGTATGTGGGTATGCGGAACTGCACTTGTGTGCATTTCCCCCCCCCGCAAAAAATGCCAGAATAATTTGAATAGAGTTTAATCGCTAAGGCTTCTCCCTTCGTGAAAAACGAAGCCTTTGTTGCTCGAAGAACAGTCGCAAACTAGTTTTTTTACATTCTCTTTGGTCGCAAAAGCATTCGCAAGTATTTGTGGAAAAGTATTCTATGGACATAATTATGTTTTGTTGGCGTATGTATGGAAGACATAGATCAAGAATCGCATAAAGCGAAATTATTATTAAAAATATTTTTACTAGCAACACGTGATTGTTGAAAGTATTTGTATTTTACAACGATTTTCCATTGTATTTTACAAAGAGAATGTAAAAAAAACTTGCGTTTTATGTTTCACCACGCGCGCCCAATGCAGATTGGTGGATGCTAACGACTGCAAATTCAGCTGGGACCAACAGCTTAACGTGCCTTCCTAAGCACGGAGGAGCTCGAGATAATAATTTTTTGGTCATCCATCCCATAATCGACCCTTGTGAAAGTTGTTTAACCTCCGCAATCGCTTGGCCAGGGCCCAGGCGCTAAACTACTGCGGCACCGAGGTTCTTTCGAAAAATCGAGCCATATACTGGGCTTCAAAATGGTGGTGATGCCAAATCTTCTACTTCAGTCACTGCGAGGTGTCCCTCAGGGTTCCATTTTGGGTCCTATACTCTTTATTTTACACAGCAATATTGTCAATAACTATTAAAAACTAAATCTAACTATCACTTCGCAATGACCTTAGGCTTTATTTGCTATTTCCCTAGTGACATCTTGAGTGTTATGTAATACAAAAGATTTGAAAAGTGGTCAACGAGGTAAAACTGTCACAAATAGAGAGAGGGCAGAAGTTAAGCTTAGTACTACGCGCACTCGAACAACGCACACATAGACAACTCTCACTGACACGGAATCTCTGCAACACTCAAAACAATTTGAGCGCATGAGCAATAGCATGGGCAGCTTTCTGTAAGTATATCCAATTAAAGAGGGACCTAGTATCTACCTACCTTACCTACGTAATGATATTAATAAAATAAATCAGAGAATATAGTAAAGTTACTTTTACATTTTATTACAAAGAACATGCTTAATACTTATTTCGAAAGACAATATCTAAACAATGATCACATCATCGCATGAAACTGCTTGTCTGTTCTAAGTATTTTAAGTAACAACATTGCTTGAAGCAGTCTCTTAAGCAGACACTTAAGTGTCTGCTTAAGAGACTGCAGGCACAGCAGAAGTCCCTGGAGCAGTCACTTGAGTAGTCCCTGTCACCGCTGCCGGCGCTGGGGTAGCCTCCTCCTCGTTTTGGCCCATCACTGACTGACAGACCGAGCAGCATAGACAAGTTAGACATGCCAAGCACGCAGCACAACAAGCACATTGTGCAAGTTTCCCAAGCATTCCTCCTAAAAAAAAAAAAGCTTTCAGAAGATTTACAGACAGACGACATCGGCAAGATGATATCGGTTTTCATAGTTCCTAAGAGATAACCGGTTATATGGGAAGAAAAAAATTCTTCACAGATAACCAGTTATCTGGCCATGGTTATCTCCGAGGAATAAGGGAATGTATTCACGAGGATCACACTATCTTATAACACGTGCATATAAATACTGCGTGGTAACACGTGGCGTAAGACGAATGTGCCCGCACTTTTACTGAAGATACTGGTCAAGTATTAACTTGACCAGTATCTTCAGTAAAAGTGCGGGCTACCTTAATTACGTGAGTTAATAGTGTTATTGCGATTATTTTATGTAAACGCCTTCAGTACCTAGTATAGTATAGCTTTTTGAATTAAGTTTAATTCAAAAAGCTATACTAGGTACTGAAGGCGTTTTCATTTTATCGACACGCAACTGTCAAACGTGATAAAACGCTATATCACGCGATATAAATCGGTCATGCTAGGCAGGCAGAGAGTGAAGGTCGAAACAAATTATCGGACGCGGCTTACTGCCGCGGCTGATAAGTGTGCACACTCTCATAACATCCTGCGTGCCAGATAGCTATCGGACGTCCGATGACGTCATATTAGTCTATGGTTACGTCCGCGACACGTCCGCGACCTACTACATCCGATAGTTTGCACACCTCAGATCAGCCGCGGCAGTAAGCCGCGTCCGATAATTTGTTTGGACCTTGAAGAATTCCTTGCCTGAGCACAGAATAACTAATAGCTGAGTCTGTGTTTTCCGTCTGGGGGCTTTCAAATCGCGAGTGAATATAGAATCTTTTAGACAAGCGCGTTTCATAGTAGATCACATCATTACTTACCATCAGGCGTGATAGCGGCTAAGCGCTTGCCTATACAACGTGTTAACGAATAAACGCAAAACCTCTTAAGTGGTGATTGTGCTCATGAATATGATCAACTTTTACTATGGGGCCAACTCTGCAACTCAACAAAAAAATCAGCTGTTTCGTACATTCTGGTCGAGTAGGTATTGACAACTTGTATGAAATGAAACAGCAGATTTCTTTTGTTGAGATGCAGAGTTGGCCCCAAACGTTGTTCGTATTCATGAGCACAATCACCACCTATGAGGTTTTGCGTTTATTCATTAACACGTTGTAGATAATAAAAAAAAAATTGCCGCGGGTTTGATACGACACGACTCGCTGGCTAGAGTAGCCAGACTCTTGAAGCCAAACCTACAATAAAAGAAATATTAAAATGCAGCTCTTGTACCTTGCTGTTGTTGCTGCGGTCCTTGGTTCGGATACTGTGGCGGTCCTTGTCCTTGATTCGGATACTGTGGCGGCCCGTAACCCTACACATGAAAAAAAAAATAAGTCGAGTCTCGAGTGGCGTTCGGCACAGTAAAATAGTATCATTCGCGTAGTACAACACCCAGGTAGCAAAACTGCGTCATTATGACGTCCCAATACGTCATTATCGACGTAAAAGACGGCATATTATGACGTCTGTAGGTCTAGCATAGTACGTACATTTGCCACAGCCTAATGACGTCATCTAAGCCGTCATGATAACGTCAAGGAAAGACGTTTTGTGACTGTTTTGTAGTCCGTTCTGCAAACGTCATTTTAAGATGCAAACTGGACGACAGCGGGCAGCGCCGCGAAGCCCCATAAAAGCCCGCCCTATATAGGGATAAATAGCAATGAAACCTAGCGCTAGGATTATACTATTTATTGAGGTACCAAGCAATGGATAAACCTGGTGAAAGCCTTATTATTATTATTACAACCAGAGTAAAACCATACTGTGATGTAGCTCAGTATAGTGACATCTATTGAGAGTTTATAACACTAAATTAAGATTACATGGTCCTAAACTGACCACAGAATGACGTCATTCTGACGTACGCTTCCGACCAATACAGTATTGGTCCCAAGCTTTTTTTTTATTGACCCAGGCAAAATGCCTTCGCATACCACCCCGCGCGGGGAACACGGAGCGGTTATGTGGTGCATCCACTAAAAACCCTGGGGTGTTCCATCCGCGCATTGGACGGGGACAGCGGGACCAGGATGGCAATCTCCGTGTCTCCGCGCTGCGCCGGTCTCTTCGGACTCCGGCTCTCCCGACGTTTAATGTCTCCTACCTGAAGAGACGCTCGGAACACTTGAGCGTCTCTCCTCCACGAGGGCCCTAAGTGGACGACGGAATCCCCGGTTCCGCCGCCCTGGCCCTTAAACACTATGATGGGGGAAAGAGGTGCGCGTGGGGCCTCCTCGCACCTCCCGGCCGCCTTCTGCGAATTGGGTCCGCTAGCGCATCCGCCTCTCGGACCCGTTCTGCAGCCTCCTTTACGGACATGACCTCTTCAGCGAAGTCGATCACTGCCTGCCATTTTCCATCTCCCCCCAGCATGGCATTAACCATGCCGGGAAGAGAGAGGTCCCTTCCTATGGCTGAACAAAGTGCAGATCAGGGCACTCCTCGATAACGTGCCGCGCGGTATCCTCCGGTGCATCACGTACTGGTCCCAAGCTGACCAAAGATTGACGTCATTTTGACGTACACTTCTGACCAATATAGTGCTGTGCTGACCCTAAATTGACCTTAAAATGACGTACTTTTTTCGTCCTCGACGTCATTTTGCTACCTTGGCAACGTGTTATAAAATAACCCCTAATATCGATTTGGTAGATAGAGACCATCAAACTGATCGACTTTTTCTATGGGACCAACTCTGAAATCGCTAAAAAAAACAGCTATTTCATACATTTTTATATTTTCGTGTATGGTGTTTGTTTATAAAGTTGTTCAGTTTGATGGTCCCTATCTACCAAATTCGACATTAGAAGTATTTTGTAACACGTTGTATATTTTCTTTGATAGTCCGTAATTCTGTATAGGTAAGGTAGTAGGTACCGACTAACTAAGCAACCCCTAACGCACCTTTAGTCATAAACGTTACACGTAACTGACTAAAGATGCGGACACATTTGTCTGACGCCACGCGTTAACACGTGTTAACACGTGGCGTCAGACAAATGTGCCCGCACCTTTATGCTCCCCTAGCATGAACACCGAATCGCGATCGGTATATTATAGCGATTTAAGGTCCAAACAAATTATCGGACGCGGCTTACTGCCGCGGCTGATCTGAGGTGTGCAAACTATCGGATATAGTAGGTCGCGGACGTAACCATAGACTAATATTGCGTCATCGGACGTCCGATGGCTATCTGGCACGCAGGATGTTATGAGAGTGTGCACACTATCAGCCGCGGCAGTAAGCCGCGTCCATAAGCCGCGTCCGATAATTTGTTTGGACCTTTACTTAGAGGGCGATTTATCGCGTTTGTAGCACGTTGTAGGATATCGTGTTTCATTCGTCATGCTAGGGGATGAGATTTAAATGGGAGAGATAGGTAAGCAGTAAGCACAGACTACTAAGAGTACAATTAGTGTAAAAGGAAGGCGACTGATGACTTCGTCTAAGTACAGTACGAGCCAAACATCTTGACACTTTTTCGACGGAGTGGGGATAAGTTCGCGCATGTCCACTTGTGTGCGACCAATAGCGCGCGCCCCTCTCCCGCCGCCCGCGCCCCTCACCGCTACGTATACCCCAAATACACGTCCTGCGCAATCCCCACCCGATTTCAAGATGTTTGTCTCGTACTACTATACAATATGGGGGTCTATGGCGACGCCTACACACACAGTAAATACTGAAATCCATCAGGGGCATATTTCACAGAAGATTAGTAAATTAACTACAATAATTTACCATTGTTGTTATTGGGGTAGAATTACGTTTAAGAATTAATAAGAAACCTAATTCTACCCCAATTACAACAATGTTAAATTATTGTAGTTAATTTACTTATATTTTGTGAAATATGCCCCTGATTAAATACTGATGGATTTCAGTATTTACTGTGTGTGTAGGCGTCGCCTTAAAAACATTGAAGTTCATGTTATCCATATCGAGTGTTTTGCCCTACACAATCAACAAAAAATATCAACATTCAACAAAAAAATAGTATGAAGATTTTGTTTCGCCAAACAATGTTTTGTTGATTGTGTAGGACAAAACACGCGCTAGGGACCGGCCTTACTTGTGGTGGCGGTGGGTAGCCGGGTTGTGGCGGGTATCCGTGTGGCGCATATTCCTGTTGCGGGTATCCCTGTGGCGGATATCCTTGTTGCGGATATCCCTGTTGTGGGTATCCGCCGGGGCCGCCTTGCGGAAAGTGGTATCCACCCTGTACAAATAATAACTAAAATAGTGGGAGGTACCTAATTAAAATGAACTATTAGTTATAACTTTTTTAATATCATAGGTTTACCTACGTAATATTATAGAGGATTTTAGGTGTTTACTATAAAGAACTCTTAAGATGTTTTAGAAAGTTATTTAGTCTTCAATTATTATTATGGATTATTAGGTAGGTACCTACGTTGTTTTAAAATTTTAAGTAGGTACCTACTTACTTACATACATGACTAACAGTATAAAACAGTAGGTAAGTAGGTACTTATACAAACCTGCATTTGCTATTATAACGAGTAATTTTTACCCAATTTATTATATTTTCTGTATAAACAACAAGAAACACATTTTGACATAGGTAATATTTTGACAATTTGACAATACAGAATAGCAAAGAAAAGACTGCAAGATTAATCACAGACCTAAAGACTTTTCAAGCAGAGTAAAAATATAGAACGTTGCGTTTGCGACCGAGCAACTATCGCTAGGGATGGTCATAGGATGGGTGACCAAAAATGTATTTGGCCTTCACCTCACCTGATATTAATGTTACGATTAGGTCGAAGGTGGAGGCGCACCAGCTCAATAACACCATAGTATTGCATTGCCTTCCCAGTTCTGACCTATCATCACAGAATATATCTATCCCCAAGTAGCACATTGGCTGATCAAGTGTCGAATTATACACCTACATAAAGTTAAAAGTGTGATTAAAGATGTTTAAAGGTTTTCGTAGCTTCTCAAGGCTGATATATTGCATTTGAAAAAGTTATTTATTCAATAATCTGTAAAAGGCACTCCAGAAATACTTAATTAAGCTATGGGCTATTTAAGAGTTCATAATACATGTTTTACTACGTTTGCAGCTGAAAAGCGGCGTAAAGAAATTCTTCTATAATGTTTTTTGCTGTTGAATGGTCTAAAATTAATCCGTTCTAACACCAACTGGATAACAGTACGTCTGAAAGGTATTGTAAAGTTAGAAGCTGTGCATTGATCTTGAAGGCATCTTTTATGACGCTTTTGAGCTACATGTGGTGTAATATAATACCACTGTAAGGTTGTCTGGTTAAGATCATTAAGGAAATACTTTTAACAGCCTGTTGCTGCTGAAATTACGCCTAAGTAGAAAATAATAACTCTTCAAGCTGAAGAAGTGTATGAAATCATATATTTATACAGCTTTATTTGAGAAACTGTTGTAAACCATTTTTCAAGGGCTTTGTAATTCTCAAAGAGTTAGAATGTAATTTGTCTATACTTTTAATCAGTTTTTGACACCCAATTACACCACATTAAAGTTCGTTGCTGTTATTGACTCCATTTAACAGCTTTTCTACTTTATCTGTTGCAAAATTTATTATTTTGGTTACTAGCTAGTCTTTGAATAAATTTTAGACTATACCTACCTATAAGATAAATGTTTGTTGGAGGATAATTTTCTTTTTGGTAGAGGACCCCTAATTTGCTGCAAGAAATAGTTGTTGAAATACAATATAACTCATAAGTCATTAGAACGGCATTTCCGGAATCTATATATGAACTAAAAGTATAAATTAACGTCTCTTATACAGAACACGAGCAGTCTATGGCTGATTAATGGTATTTTGTTCAGCAAATAGTGTCACAAGATAATATTTTAACGATTAAAGCTGAGCACCTCATGGACGCCATAACTAACCTAAAAATAGCTTTTTTTATTATTTTTTAAAACATTATTAGCTGCAAGAATACGCCTTAATTTGAGCTCTTACTTCATAGGCAATTTAAAGAAACCATTTTTACTAAATATCTCTTTTAATTTTCCATCATAATAGATTAAAACTTTTGCACTCGTGATTTGTCCACATATTTTCTAAGTTAAAATCTAATTATTCGAAGGGCGCATGAAAATTTTGTAGTTAATTGGTATTAACTTCACGATGTAGTTACACTCGCATCCTGAACGCATTTGTATAAACAATGTGTTCTAACAAAAAATATCCCAGTAAAAATGGTGGACAATGATGAAAGATTGAATATAGTTAACTTTACACCATAACTTTTAACAGTCCTTCACATACTTAATTTATTTTAAGATAACTTGCTAAGAACAAAGACGTTAAAAAAGTTTGAATAGGGAGTTGCAAAAGGTTAGAAGCTGTTTAAGAGCTGGTTGGGGGAGTCCTGCACAGTATTAAACTTTTTACAGTGCTTTATTAATGCTCTATTAAAACTTAAATAAGCCTGACCGATGCTTCTCTCCAGCCATTGTAATACCAAAGGCTGTATAATTTGGGGCCCTTTTTAGCTGTTTAAGCGCTTAAACAGCTTAAGTACAGCCAAATTGGAATACCCTTAAACAGCTTTAAGATTCGATGGCAGCATTAATTAAGCACTTATGCAGCATTTGTGTGCTACTTGGGTCATGTCAAAGTTTCAAGTCTCTAGCTGATTGGGAAGATAAGTAGTAAAATCTTTTGCTTTTGTGGACAAACAACCAAACAAGAAGCAACCTAATAAAAACGTGATAAACACGCACGTTTCATAATTTTTTGTACAAGTACCTTGGTAAAGATACGGTCAGCAGCACATCAAGCTATACAAAACTGTCAAAATATCTCCAATGAATTTTGAACCTTTCACTGTGCTTCACTGTGTTTTCTAGCGTGCCGTTCACTGTACTATTAGTTATTCTGTGGTATAAGTTCTACACGCTACGGTATGAAATTTTAATCGTTTGGTTCCCGCAGTGGGGTGGTTCCACTTTATCAACTTCACAAGCAACTTTTACACTCTGATATCTGAAAAAAATCAGCTGTTCCATACCTTACATAGGAAGGTGGTATTGCGCTTTTGCACGGACGTATATAAGGGGGGGGGTTTTGGGGGTCCGGACCCCCCCCATTCATATCCATCTTACTTGTCCAACAGAAAAAAATTACATGCACCGCGCCGATTGTAGAAAACGATAGATTCTTAGTCCGTCGCAGGGTGTATCTCGAGATATTATACGACACTCAAAGCGGAGAAAATGACTGTAATATTGAATGTCGAAGTTCAAAATATCGATGTTCTGCATTTAGAATGTTTAGAAGTGCGAATTATGTAAGGCAGAAAGTATGTTAATACGAATTACTTCATTGCGAATGTTTACGACTGCGATGTACAGAACTTCGTAAGTTTGCTATTACGAATTACTCAATTCAAAATATTCATGATTGCGATGTACAGAACTTCGAAAGTATGTTAAAATGAGTTATTTAATCGTTAATGTAGAAAAAGAGAGAAATAATAATAAAGTTTTGTAATAATCACAATAAATATAAACTTAAACATATTGATTTTACCATATTGAATTGTAAGAATAGCGTTTTTTTATTTTTTATATCTACAAGTTATACAACTATTTATACAAGAGTATCAAGTGTTTTTTGGTAAATATTGCATACTGAGGTGCAAGATATAGACTGAATAAATTAATTTGAATTTTGAATTACATATTTTTGTGATTGTCAGATAAAAATTCAATAGGTAGGTAGTGTTCTGTTCTGTGGTCATAGCAACTATTCAAACATAATTTTATTATCATTATACATCAAAAAAGGTCAACGCTTGTATGGGAAGTGGTAAATTGTTTTTGTAATAATATCATAGATAGTTAGGTTTACAAAATCAATTAAAAAATATGAAAATAATATTGTAAGTAAGTCTATTGTAATATTTTTTACATCATACTGCTCGGCAACTAGGATTTACTAGTATAGTAAGAGGCCGTGTAAGTTGGCATGTGCAACACAGTGCATTGTTTAGATAGAACGTTCCATTTTCAAATCACTTTACAATTCAAGCATGGGTGAATGCTTTAATTGTAAAGTAACTTTACAATTCAAGCTATGTCAAACTCCTTAGTGAACCAATTTCTTTTCTTATAAAATGACGAAACTTTTTACTAAAAAAAACTATGAAAATTCAAGCTATGCAAAACTCCTTGGTCAAACAATTATTTTTCATAAAATGATAACATTCATTTTGAAAGCGCGAAAAAAAATCAGCTGTTTTACATTTCGATGGAGTAGGCATTTTACTTTTGTATGGAACAACAGATTTTTTTTCGTGATTTTTCCCATAATGAAAGTTGTTCAGTTTGATGGTCTGATCAACCCCACGAGAGGTTTTTAATGAACGAAAAATATCATTGTCAATGTTTTATTTACCTCGCATGAATGATGTAAAGTAGTATGCTTACCTCGGTTGTAAGTAGCTATAACACCCTCGAACTATATTCGCCCTTGCTCGCTTCGCTCGCTCGGGCGTCTAAATATCTCGGGTGCACTCGGTCCATTAGCGCCCTTTGCGAGCTGCGCTCGCACGGGCGCCAAATTGGATCTTGTTCTGTAATAGCTCACTTACGTCCCTTGTGTAACAAACTACTATTAATAACCTACGTTTCATAATTATTGTTATTGTGTTCGAAACGTTCGAAATTAAATAACTCATTTTGACATAATTTCGAAGTTCTGTACATCGCAGTCGTAAACATTCGCAATGAAGTAATTCGTATTAACATACTTTCTGCCTTACATAATTCGCACTTCTAAACATTCTGAATGCAGAACATCGATATTTTGAACTTCAACATTCAGTACCTATTACAGTCGGAGAAAATTGTTGGTAATTTTAACTTCTTTAAAAGTGTTATAGACAACTTTGCCGTAGAATGCATTTTTTTGAAGTTGTTACCCAAAAACTTAAATAAGTTGAGGTTTTTCGATCACTACGAAGTTAGCACAGGTCTTTCAGGGTTGAGTTGACGAGCGACGACGCGACGAATGAAACTAACCAAAAATCGCACTGCGCGGCCATTTTCAGTGTAAACAAGCAAGATTAGTGGATTAACCGACTAAAAATCGCGCAGCGCAGCTGTTTTTTTACTATACACAAGCAACATAGTCGATGAAACTGACTAAAAATCGCGCTGCGCGGCGGTTTTTTACTGTAATCACTAAAATTAAGATTCGAAGATGAAACTGATTAAAAATTGCTGATAAACAAGCAAGATTACAAGATTAGTAGGTGAAACTGATTAAAAATCGCGCTGCGCGGCGGTTTTTTTTTACTGTAATAAGTAAAATTACAAGATTTGTAGATGAAACCGAGATAAAAATTGCTGATAAACAAGCAAGATTACAAGATTAGTAGGTGAAACTGATTAAAAATCGCGCTGCGCGGCGGTTTTTTTACTGTAATAATTAAAATTACAAGATTTGTAGATGAAACCGATTAAAAATTGCTGATAAACAAGCAAGATTACAAGATCAGTAGGTGAAACTGACTAAAAATCGCGCTGCGCGGCCATTTTTTATCTAACAGGCAAAATTAAAAATCTTGGAATCGCAGATAGGGGGCGCCTCGTAGAAATGTCGCCCAGGACACTGGAAGGAAACCGGCACTGACAGGCAATGTTTAATTTGTAAATGATAGATTAATTGGCGTTAGAGCACTGTTTTTTTTTGCGTTGAGGACCCCCCCCTTGTCAAAGCTATAGCTACGTCCGTGCGCTTTTGTATGGATCAGCCGCGAACAGCAGATTGATTTTTGGAGTTGGCTCCATGGTAAAAATTGCTTGTAATAATCATGAGTGGAACCACCCCACGCGAACTAACTGATTAAAATGTCAGGGTGTATCACACTGATGATAATAATAGAAGAAGATGATAATAGATACCTACCTACCTAGGTGGCAATGGGCGGGACACAATAGCGAGAAGAACCGATGGCCGTTGGGGCGGAAAGGTTCTTGAATGGCGACCGCGCACCGGACGACGCTCCGTGGGTAGGCCCCCGACAAGGTGGACCGACGATCTGGTGAAGGTCGCGGGAAGCCAGTGGATGCAGGCAGCGCAGGACCGATCGTCGTGGAGATTCTTAGGGGAGGCCTATACCCAGCAGTGGGCGTCGTGCGGCTGAAATGATGACCTACCTACCTACTTAGATACACCTAGATAATCCTAAACATATTTAATCTTATCTATTTTTTATCTCAAGTGAAGGCCGCTCTTATAAAATAGATTAAAGATATTGTTTACTCAAAATAAATTTCTAACATGGCCATAGGATACGCAATTTCGGTTACAGCTCGCGCAACATACAATGTGTTAATGAAATTATGAGAAAACCGTTTCTTCGGACCATCGAACTGAACAACTTTACTATGGGACTAACTCTGAAATCGCGAAATGGGTCTACAGGGAAAAATATTTACCTGTGGACCCACCAGTGTAGCATATCGGTGGGACCACGGTTAATAGGGGAAAAAATCAGCTATTTCATACAAAAATTAATAACGAAAATATAAAATGTATAAAGCAGCTGTTTTTTTTTCTCGGTCCGAAGAAACGGTTTTCTCATTTTGCGTCACGTTGTATAGGTAACTTGAACCAAACCATAGACAGTCAATGAAGCTGCGTAGTAGCAATTTTCAGTACAAAAACTGTAGTGCGTAGGTCACGTCGTACATAGGTACTAAAAATTGGGTCAAGTTATATTGCGCGAGCAGAAGAAGTTAAAAATGGTTTTCTTTATTTTCGCCTTTCATGCAAAAAGATATTCGATGAAAGAGCACGCGTGCTGAGTATAGTACCACCATACAAGAACTTTAAATTCATTAATTAAGTAGGTACCTACCTAATTTAAAGTTCTTGGTACCTACTGCCTTCCTATAGGTACCTCCCAGGTAGCACAAACGCTGTGTATGATTTGTCTTATATAGCATAGAGTCATAAGAAGGTTATGTAGCCGCTATTTATATAACACGAAGCCGGATAGAGGCATAATATATGGTTCATTATCTTTTTTCATCATAAGCTTAATAAAATAGCTGTGTAAACGTTTTTACAGCGTTTTTAAACAGCTGTCATTTAACAGAGTTTGAAATAAGCCATGTAAACGTTCTTATGGCCAATGTTAAAAAGCAATCATAAAAGAGATTCTTTCGCAGGCATTAAGTTGTTAGTGGCTATAATTATAAACGTAGAGTAATTTACTTTTATAGTGCTTTAAGTACCTACATATAACAGCTTTAATAATCACGGCTACTTAGCTTCATACAATTATCATAAAAAAGCACTGTAAGTTACATTTAAATAGCTTTTCGCTACGCGGAATCGGTTAAATTGTCACTAATTTGCCAGTAGCTATAAAACTGACAAATATATGACTTCTAGCGCAATAACGCAATATAAGCAATAACGCCAGGTTTTTTTTGTAAATTCTATTTGCAGAATAAATCATTGAACAATATTAAAATGTATTTTCCTTGGTAATTACTACTAAAAAGTTGTGTTTTCTTTACCCATAATAGCTTTGTATAGCTGTTACAAAACGTTTGTTTACGCCTTTACTGATAAATAATATAATTTCTACTTTTGACAATTTTTCTTTTTTTACATATATTTCCGAAAATAGCAGAATATTAACAGCGCATCAAAAATTTACATAAAACATTAGTAAAAATTATCAGTAAAATTTTATTTGCATATGAAATTACGCTTGTTATAAGTGTTATCACCTTCAAAGATATCAACATTATATTAAATAGTCGCCATTAAAGTTGACAATTAGTATTAGTTGACAGTATATTTTGATCCATTTTATTTTGGCATTAATTAAATTACTTCAAGCTGCAAAAACTACATCTATATAATTTTGAGTCATATAAAAGTCTATTAAATAGCTACTACACAGCTTGTTATGCATCAGAGAAATGCTATATAAAGTGCGCACAAACCAGCTGTATAGAAGCTCGTATTGAAGCTTATATATACCATTATTATATGATAACCAATGTAGCCAAAAGTTGTAATAAAAACGTTCTCATGGCTTTTATATCGACTAGTTGTGCTACCTGGGAGCTATACCTACCTATCTGTTACTTCGATCATCTATGATTACAATTGTGAGAAAAATTACCCATACTAATCCATAATAAACCGTTATTGCTTCCGATTTATCCTTGATCCATTTTATGAAGGTTTGAGTAAACCATGAGTAAACACAATCTATTCAGTTCTCTCAATCAAATCGATTGGAATAACACAGTCAGCCTATAGATAGAAGTCAAAGTGAATATCGTCTCTAAGCATAATCAATGCACAAAGTTGTTGACTGAAGTAACCAAGTATTTTGGTGACCATGAGACTTTTCTATTGATGAGAAACTTTTAATTCATCAATTTGTTGAGCTAGATTTTAAGTATTGCGTCATACTTAATAGCTTAGAATAATAACACCGGTGTTATTAAAATTTTGATTTTGCAGAAAAATCCGTTTGTAGAAAACTAGTGGCTCCGTGATTTGTATTGTACTAAGGCTGGCCCCAGGGGGGTAATTATGTAACTTTGTTGCAATCAACTTTGACAGAAATCGCAGTTACATCGATGCTTTAGTAAGAACCAATGTGATAACTATCTTAACTAAAGCAGCAATGCAACTGCGCTTTCAATCGATTTCAATCTAGAATTGTTAGCAACCGACTTACGCAATCAAGGGTCAGACCTACCGGTTTCATTTCTTTGCTTTGCTGTGCTACCTTGCTTGAAAGACCGCCCGCCAACCAGGGTAATTTTCAATCTATCGCATTTTGGGACTTGACCAAATTGGCAAGATAGCCATTGGCTTGGTGTTATCAAATATCATCGCATGGATTGCGAAGTAGGAAGCTTTTAGGAGATATGCCACCCTGAACATGGACTCCGATCGTTAAAAATAAATCGTACGCTCATTTATACAAGATGTTTGGTAAAGCCTTATAAAGCTGAATATGGTAGATAGGGACCATAATAAAACTGAACAACTTTCACTATGGGACTAAAACTGAAATCGCGAAAAAAAAATTAACTGTTTCATACATTTTAATAATTTCGTTATTAGTTTTTGTATGAAACAGCAGTTTTTTTTAATAAAACTAAAACATCGCATCGCAACCGAGACGACGATATTTGATAACACCAAACTAATAGCTATCTTGTCAATGTGCATGGCCTAGTCAAAATATGCGATAGATTGAAAATGAGACTCTTGGCTGGGGGTCCAGAGTAGAACAGCAAAGCAAAGAAATGAAACCGGTAGGTCTGGGGTCAGCCTAAGACCTCGTGTTAAAAAGTACCTAACTCAAATTGTACCTAAGTTATAAAAAAATAATAGATATCGCCCTCACCACGAAGTTTTTAAAGCACACAGTAGGGTACGTGCTGTTTGATATATTAAGTACTAGCGACCGCCCGTGGTTTCACCCGCGTGGTTCCCGTTACCGTGGGAATTTTGGGATAATCTAGGCTATCTACTATCTGTGTGCCAAATTTCAACCAAATCCGTTCAGAAGTTTTTGCGTGATTGAGGAACAAACATCCAAACCCACAAACTTTCACATTTATCCTCCTCGATACTGAAGTCCCGTATAGGGGACAATTTTACCAGTGTCGCCTTCACACGACAGTTTGCGTAAATACTAAAGAAATAGTTGTAATAACGTTCAAATAGATGGCGCTATCCTACGAAATAAACTTTCTGCAAGTTATTTACCGGGAAGTGTTTGTTTTGACAGTTTTGAGTTGTGGGAGTACTGATATGGCTACCCGAGGTAAGTTTTTAATTGTTTTTTATCATAATAGCGCATGTTTTGTTTAAAATCGATAAGAAAGTCGACAAGGTTTCCGGAAATAGAGTAAACACTTTTTTCTTGTATTACAAGCAATGGTTTTACCATACTGATTCCTTGTTCGCATGTGTCTCCTATAGGGGACACTCGGTTTTAAGCTAAATAATTTTATTTTGATGAATGTGTGTAATCCTAATCCCAACAGGTTTATCCATATCCACACAAGAAATACAGTCAATTTTGGAGTTCGACAACAACAATTCAATTCTTGATGGTTTTTCTGACAATGACGACCCTGTCTGCGTAGCTGCTTGCGAAATAAGCCAGTAAGAAGGTGATGGATATACCTCCGGTGAATATTCAAGTGACGACGAAAACCGGCTCTCAGCCGCAAAAATAATTTATACCTAAACCCCCTATGCCGTTAAGGACAGCTATGACCGGTCATTTGCGAATTATCGATAATGAGTCAGGTGACCACAGATGTCGCTTACCAAGATGTAAAAGTAAAAAGGCAAGGTCTACTGTTCCACTTACATTACAATACGTATTTGTGTTTCGTCGTCGGGCGAAATTGCTACAAGCAATATCACGAAAAAGATTATTTTTTTATGATAATAAATACATACTATTACTTCAATATTTTTGAGTTTCAATTTACTCCTTTTTCATACCATTTAAACCGAAAGTCCCCTATAAGGGACACCCTATAAAATAAATTTATCATCATCAGCCATTTTTAATGTCCCCACTGCTGGGGCACAGGCCTTCCTTATGGGTGGATAAGGAGGACGGGCCATAACCCACCACGCGGGCCCAATGCGGATTGGTGGGTGGAATAAATTTATAAAAAAACTAGCTTCTGCCCGCGACTTCGTCCGCGTGGACGTTAGAGAAAATCCTAAGAGAACCTTCAACCAGAATCTGACCAGTCATTTTTACGTTTCCCGTTCCGGTTCCGGTTTCCGTTCCCGTTCTGTTCCCGTCCCTTTGCTGTCCCGTTCCCGTACCCCTTCCGTTGCCATTCCCGTTCCCGTCCCGTTCTCGTTCCCGTTCCCTTGACGTTCCGTCCCGTTCCGTTCCCGTCCCGTTCTCGTCCTGTTCCCGTTCCCAGGACCGTGCCCGTTCCCTTCCCGTTCCCTGGATGTGCATGTCCAGGTCCAGGTCCATGATGTATCATGTCTACCGTGTTGGACTTCAAAATAAATGTAATTTTCGCAAACACCATCCCATGAAATCTCAAGAACGACATCCACATCGATTTTCATGTTTACTTACCCCATTTACCCCCTTAGGGGTTGATTTTCAAAATCACAAAATTTATGTTTGCTTATTTATTTTTTGACGTGCTCTTACGAAGTTTAAATTTGTAATGTCCATTTAATATTTTATCCAAACAAAATTTGAACCCCATTTTCACCCCTTGAGGGGTTAAATCATGTCCACCGTGTTGGACTTCAAAATAAATGTCATTTTTGCAATCGTCATCCCAGAAAACCCCAATAACGACATCCATATCTATTTTTAGGTTTACTCACCCCATTTACCCCCTAAGGGGTTGATGTTCAAAATCACAAAATATATGTTTGCTTATTTATTTTTAGACATGCTCCTACGAAGTTTAAAGTTGTAATGTCCATTTAATATTATTTTTCCATACAAAATTTGAACCCCATTTTCACCCCTTGAGGGGTTAAATCATGTCCACCGTGTTGGACTTCAAAATAAATGTCATTTTTGCAATCGTCATCCCAGAAAACCCCACTAACGACATCCATATCTATTTTTAGGTTTTTTACCCCTTTTCACCCCCATTTCATCCCCGTAGGGGTTGAAATACTAACAATAACAATATACGTTGCGTTACATTTCCATCCATAAGCCTAAATTAAATATTTAGCAATTTTTACTTCGAAAATAAAGGATTTTCTTTAATACACAACTTCATCCCCCTTTTGACCCCTTCGGGGGTAGAATTTTGAAAAACGCCGAGACCCGTATTTATTAATTTTCAATCGTCAGCCTAAACACAAAATTTGAAGATCCTAGCTTCAAAACTGAGGGACTTTCATACAAACTTTCATCCCTTATTTCATCCCCTTAGGGATAGAATTTTCAAAAATTCTTCCTTAGTGGATGCCTACACTGTATAAGGTATCTGTGTGCAAAATTTCAAGTCTCTAGGTCCAGCGGTTTGGGCTGTGCGTTGATAGATCAGTCAGTCAGTCATTCAGTTTACGATTTTATATATTAAGACTAGCTTCTGCCCGCGACTTCGTCCGCGTGGATATTAGACGAAATCCTTTTAAGGAACCTTCAACCAGGATCCGGCCAGCCATTTTTACGCGATTAGGCGAGTCCCCATCAAGCGCGCTGCCTCGTGAGGCAAGACATTTGCCGCGTGTGGCGGGCCTCGCACAAGGCTTCCAGTTCCCGTTTCCGTTCCCGCTCCCGCTCCCGTTCCCGTTCCCCGTTCCCGTTCCGTTCCCGTCCCGTTTGCGTTCCCGTCCCGTAACCGTCCCGTACCCCTTCCGTTTCCGTTCCCATTCCCATCCCGTTCCTGTCCCGTTCCCATCCTGTTCTCGTTCCCGTTCCCGTCCCGTTATATTCCCGTTCCGTTTCCGTTCCGTTCCCGTTCCGTTCACGTTTCTTTCCCGTTCCCATTCCCGTTCCGTTCCCGCTGCGTTCCCGTCCCGTAAACGTCCCCTTACCATCCCGTACGCCTTACGTTCCCGTTCTTGTTCCCGTGCCGATCCCGTCCGGTTCTTGTTCCCATTCCCATCCTGTTCTATTCCCGTTCCGTTCCCGTTTCATTCCAGTTTCGTTCCTATTTCGTTCCCGTTCGGTTCCCGTTACGTTCCTGTTTCATTCCCGTTTCATTCCGTTCCTGTTCCGTTCCCATCCGATCCCGTCCCGTACTCGTCCCGTACCCCTTCCGTTCCCGTTCCCGTACCCGTCCCGTTCTAGTTCCCGTTACCGTCTCGTTCCCGTTCCGTTCCGCTCCGTTCCGTTCCGGTCCGGTTCGTTCCGTTCCGTTCCGTTCCGTTCCGTTCCGTTCCGTTCCGTTCCGTTCCGTTCCGTTCCGTTCCCGTTCCCATGCCCGTGCCCGTTCCGGTTCCCGTTCCCGTTCCCTGGATGTGCATGTCCAGGTCCAGGTCCATATGTGTCATGTCCACCACGTTGGACTTCAAAATAAATCTAATTTTCGCAATCACCATCCCATAAAACCTCAAAAACGACATCCATATCGATTTTTATGTTACTCACCCCACTTACCCTCTAAGGGGTTGATTTTCAAAATCCCAAAATATATATTTAGACGTGCTCCTACGAATTTTAAAGTTGTAATTTCGATTTTGTATTCTTTTTCCATACAAATTTTGAACCCCATTTTTACCCCTTTAGGGGTTAAATCATGTCCACCGTGTTGGACTTCAAAATAAATGTCATTTTTGCAATCGTCATCCCAGAAAACCCCAATAACGACATCTATATCGATTTTTATGTTTACTCACCCCATTTACCCCTTAAGGGGTTGATTTTCAAAATAACAAAATATATATTTGCCTATTTATTTTTAGATGTGCTCCTACGAAGTTTTAAGTTGTAATGTCTATTTTATATTATTTTTCCATACAAAATTTGGAACCTATTTTCACCCTTTTAGGGGTTAAATCATGTCCACCGTGTTGGACTTCAAAATAAATGTCATTTTTGCAATCGTCATCCCAGAAAACCCCAATAACGACATCTATATCGATTTTTATGTTTACTCACCCCATTTACCCCCTAAGGGGTTGATTTTCAAAATAACAAAATATATATTTGTCTATTTATTTTTAGATGTGCTCCTACGAAGTTTTAAGTTGTAATGTCTATTTTATATTATTTTTCCATACAAAATTTGGACCCCATTTTCACCCCTTTAGGGGGTAAATCATGTCCACCGTGGTTGGACTTCAAAATAAATGTCATTTTTGCAATCATCATCCCACAAAACCCCGATAACGACATCCATATCTATTTTTAGGTTTTTTTAACCCTTTTCACCCCCATTTCATCCCTTTTGGAGTTGAAATCCTAACAAAAACAATATACGTTGCTTTAGATTTCTATCCATAAGCCTAAATTATAAATTTAGCGATTTTTACTTCGAAAATATAGGATTTTCTTTAATACACAACTTCATCCCCCTTTTGACACCTTCGGGGGTAGAATTTTGAAATACGCTGAGACCCGTATTTATTAATTTTCAATCGTCAGCCTAAACACAAAATTTGAAGATTCTAGCTTCAAAACTGAGGGACTTTCATACAAACTTTCATCCCTTATTTCATCCCCTTAGGGATATAATTTTCAAAAATCCTTCCTTAGTGGATGCCTACACTGTATAAAGTATCTGTGTGCAAAATTTCAAGTCTCTAGGTCCAGCGGTTTGGGCTGTGCGTTGATAGATCAGTCAGTCAGTCAGTCAGTCAGTCAGTCAGTCAGTCAGTCATTCAGTTTACGATTTTATATATTAAGATAAAAATATAAAATATTTTTTTCGCTTTGTCAAAAGCCTTTAAGTGTAAGTACATATAAAAAAGTATTCAAATATCTATTAAAATGATGCGTCGGGACTGAGGAGGTTATAATATTAGTAGGATTTGGTATATTCGAAAAAATTTCGAAATCATCGAAATGTGTGAATTATTTATTTTTATGGATACATTTCTAAAAAAATTCAAAATAATTATCGAACCTGCTTACAAAATTTCACGAGAATCGGTTGAGAAATGCATACATACAAAACAAAAATATATGTTTGCCCAAGCTGAGGCAGAGACGCTTCGCTCGCGCTTCGCGCTCACTTGGTCAATAACATCATCATCTCTTATTTTTATCAACAATTCAAATTTAAAAAATATCATAAAATAAAAGCTATGAAACAAAATTAAAGTGTGTATCTAATCTAGGCATTGAAATAAGTTAGATTCTGTTAGATAATGATGAACCCAACTTAAGTAGGTATAACTAATTAATTCTTTTATATTGGCCCTTCAAAATCTAACCATGGACCAAAAAAGGCAACACCAGACCAGACTCATAAAAAACACTGTCAAATTACTATTATTTTCCACCATCGCATCGATCAATGACGTAACTGTTAATTCAATTACACGTAAAATGTAGTCACCCTACGCTACTAAAATAGACTGAACGATAACTTCCTGATTCACTGTCGCACAGTTTCGCAAACTGATCGGTTGTGCACTAAATTATAGTTAAATTATGGCATCAGTTCCCGTGTTCAAATTCAATAATGGACACACTTGCCCAGTTCTGGGGTTAGGGACGTGGAAAGTGAGTAAAACTTTTTATTTTACTAGTTTTGTCGCGAAATAAATATACCTAATCACACAATACTCACAACACAACACACCGAATTCGGAATTTTAAAAATAACTAAATAATTATTATGTGGTAATCAGTCGTCATTTGGCGGAAGTTCCTAAACCATTTTGAAAATAGAATTATTTATGTAGCTTACTTCCGCAAACAATTGTTTGTTTGCGGAAGTAAGCTACATTATAACATACTCTTTTCAAAATTATGTTAATTAATGAACGTTTTTCATGGACGTTTTTAGTGAAATTATAGCATCAGTTCCCGTGCTCAAATTCATTAATTGATACACTTGTCCAATTCTGTGGTTACGGCCGTGGAAAGTGTGTAAAACTTTTTATTTTACTAGTTTTGTCGCAAAAAATATTATTCCCAATCCCAACCACATGACACAACTCAACACACTGAATTCAGAATTTTGAAAAGAATTATAAGTACGTGGTTTTATTAATGGATGTTGTTCACGGACGTTTTTAGTGAAATTACCGCATCAGTTTCCGTGATTAAATTCAATAAAATAATGGATACATTGCCCAGTTCTGGGGTTAGGGACGTGGAAAGTGAGATTTTTTTTTTGGCTAGTTTTGTAGCGAATAAAATTATTCCCAATCACACAATACACACAACACAACATAGCGAATCCGGAATTTCGAAAATAATTATGTGGTTTAATTAATTGGCGTTTTTCACGGGTTTCGTTTAAACTTTCTGTTAACTACTTGGCAGATAACTTCATTATGTTCCATTTTTAAAGTAAACGAGAAGATAGTGTTCCTGGAAAACAGTTAGTGCAGAGGTTTCCAAACTTTTTCACCGCGGCACCCTTAATGTGCCAAAAAAACCGGCCAAGTGCGAGTCGGACTCGCGCATGAAGGGTTCCGTTAAAAACGTTTCACGTTTGTTGTATGGGAGCCCCCTTAAATATTTATTTTATTCTGTTTTAGTATTATTGTTGTTATAGCGGCAACCTTGGACGAATCAACCACTGGACACGTAACGTAATAAAAATGTATGAAATCACGTTCAACCAATTTTTGCGGGGCGAGGGGGATTACACTTGTCAAATAATGACAATGTTATAGGGTGATTTAGCCGGTTTTCGGCCACAATTGCCGGCCAAATATTATGGATTGTGAAACTCGTACATTAATTCTCGGCCAGGCGGCCGAAAAGCAAATGACCTCCCAGAAATGCATTTCGTCACCCGGCCATCAAATTTAAATGTATCACACCGAATACTTTACGCGTTTAAGTCAAAATAACAGTACTAAAACTAATTTACCATACTCACACTCACACTCAATTGCAAGAAGCTTCACTTTATATCGTCTTTAGCTAATATAATGCCACTTTATCGCTAATGAAATCATTAACATAATGATTTCATTAGTTTGTTGCATCAAACTACTTTAGGCTAAAAACTTAATCCTTTAACTAATGAGAGCCTTAAACATTGTTGCCAATAATAAAGTAAAAAAATTAATGGGATGACCGAATGGTTGAGTTTTGTTTTGAAAAGTATTCGAAGTTTGTATATAAAATGGCCAAAAAAACGCGTTTGACACATAGTATGGTTTGACAACTTATTTACCTAACCTTTGAATAAAAACTCAATATTTAAAACTAAATGTTTTTTTTATTTCTTAGTATACCTACATATAAGAGAAAAATCAATATCTACATACTAGGAGAATATTGTCACGATATTGAGTTTACAAGGGCTGATCGCACAGATGTGTCATTTTGATGTGATGTACCAGGGGCAGTAGAACTGTCTTTGTTCGCCAAATCAGCTAGTCCCATCTGGAAGGACCCTGTCGCGAAGAACCGCAAAGCGATCAGAAGCTGGATAAGACCACAAACAGCCTTACTCCTCAGGGTTTGTGGCTCCAGATTGAGGCGGTCTCGAAGCAGCAGCGCTGCCTCCTTTGAAATTCGGGAGCGCAGCCGGAATTTTTCTCCGTCATGTTTTTCGTATAAATTTATTGGTGGCGACAAGGAACATCTTCTGGATCCGGTAATGACGATAGGCTGGTCGGTCAACGACGTATTTAGTGAAAATATAAAGTAAACACGATGTGAAATTGGTTTAATGAAACATTAGGATTTAAAGATAAAAATCTTTCTTGCATGAGTGTCAGTAATAAAAATTATGTGTATCAAACCGTAAACAATATTGTAACTTACCTTCCAAAAAACTCACATGACACACCTACCGTTCAATTTTCGCCCTTCTCACCCACGACACTACCACGGCGCACTACTGGGAGTGTCGTGGGTAAATTTTTTTCCCTTCTACACTACCGGCCCAGTAGTATCGTAGGTAAATAAATATATGCATTCCCCACGCGACACACTACCATTATAAACTTAATTAACTTCTTTAAATCACATTATCAAAGTACCAGGGTAGCATAGATTTAGAGGAGGTCAACATTTTTAAACATAATAAATTGTTGAAGTCCTTATCCGCGCGACCTTGAGCAAGTGAAGGAGGCCTGGTTATGTTTCCAAAGGAGCACTTTTTTCACAAAAAAATGCAGATTTTTTTGTGAAAAAAGTGCTCCTTTGTTAAATTAATCGCATTGTACATACATAGGTACCTCTATATGGGGCAACAGTCTACGAAATCATCTTTATTATTATATAATAATATATTTATAAACAGCCAATAATATTCGATTACCAACTTAATGACAAAATTCTCAAAAGGGTCACCGAGGTGAGGGACCTGGGCATTATTCTAGATAGTGATTTACTTTTTTCTTCGCACTTAAATCACTATTTTGGATATAAATTTTCAATTCGATGCCTTAACATAGGTAGTCTTAGTATGTCATGCTATCTTTAATCATTTCTGCGGTGGTGTCGTATGAGGCGGGTCGTTACGTTCCCTCAAATATGGTTGAGCGAAGAGATGGCTGGTTCATGCGTCATGTTCGGGAACTGGTGCTGCCAGTGGGAATGGGTCTGCTTCTGACTACCTATCTTAATGCATATTGAATTGTATGTTTTTCTTTTATTTTTATTTATTGTAACAGCCTAGACTGAATAACAAGTTCAAACTTTGAATTTAGCTTAAAATCTGTAAATTGATTAAGAAATTTGAAACTCATTAAGAAATGAGCTAATTCAATAATGTTATTTATTTGTTAATCTTTGTTAATATAAAGTCTGGAAACGATATACATATTTGTAAATATCGTTCCATCTGATTGATAAAGCTGACAAGTTTTTTGCGCCCATTTTTCTTGTCAGTTAAAAGACGTCATAATGGGTGGTAGGGTAAAAGAATTGACGATTTAAAAATGCTTATTATGTGAGCTTATTTAAATAAAATATATTTCACTTTCACTTTCACTAGTAAAGCCTATAAAATGCTTGGATTCATCTTCAGACAGACCGTTGATTTCACCGACCCTGATACTCTTCTCGTATTGTATAATTCGCTTGTCAGATATCACGGGTTCTCACGCGGGGTCTCAAACTGTGGATGCATATATTCTATATGCATCCACAGTTTGGAACCCGCACCAGGCTAGGCGCACTCCGCGCTTTAGGTACGAAGCTACAAGCAGTGTTACCAAACCAAAAAATTTAAAATCGGTAGAATCAGAGTCAAAAAATCGGTAGAATTCGGTAGATTTTTTTTTTCAAAAGAAAAGACCTCTTTAAACGTTACATTATTGAATGCAATGTGGTTTAATAATGTTAGCGCTCAAGTTCTCTGTCAAAACTATACAAAATCACCGATTCGGAACGCATTTTAGCGTGATCCGGAATCGAAGCCAGAAGCATGTTATGTTAAATTTTTCGTCAAAAAGGTGTGAATTTTTATGCTTTGAACGAACGCTGTGTTTTTACAAATTGAAAATAAGGATGCATTTCTTCTTTTTACCATTTATTAAGGAATTTCGGTAAAAATAAGTGGATGGGGTTAAAAATTTCGTTTGCTTTACCATTTATATGAAATTTCGGTAGTAAATGAGTGCGGATCGGTAGATCGGTAGATGAGGTTAAAAATCGGTAGATCTACCGAAAAATCGGTAGGTTTGGGAACACTGGCTACAAGTAGCCAGTGGGTCCGTCCGGACGGACTAATTTCAGAGGGCTATCGCGTGCCGGCTGGGTCGCACGTTAGCAGTTCGATTTCGATAGTCACTCTATAATAATATTATTATAACCAAACTAAAGGCATATGATATCGTAATGGGCTGCCTTAATACTAATAAAAAGGATCCGAACCTCACGTGTTTTTCACACTTCCAAAAGTTCCAAACGACATCGAAACGTAAGAAGTGCTTGTCTACTAGGCACTCAGTATCCATTTATTCTTAGGTAGGTACTTACTTGTCTTATTTGTTAAACAATATTCACCCAACTACATATTTACTGAAATAATAATTTATAGATTAGGTAAGTACTTACTTACCTACTTTCGAAATAAAGTTAATTATGAATACAATTTCATTTCGTATGAAAGCAAATTGACTCAAAGTCATCATGTCTGATGTGGCGTTGACTGTACCTATCCTAGGTTATTTTGAAACATATTTAAGCACCTACACATTATTTCACAACCTCATAACTTGTAATAAATTAACTACCTGTTATTTAATTATTATATAAAAGAAGAAAGTGAAGCCCTGAATTCGTTAGAGGAGATAAGAGCTACGCGATAGAAAGAGAGGCAACTTCTAGGTGAATATAACTGTAGCCAAGGGAGCGGCGTGCAACCTGAATTGCACTTTATTGTGTATGGAATAGAGTCGCTATTTAAATAATTGACTTTGCGGAGTGGATCTTCTGTACTTGTACTATTATGTATTCTGTGCCCGCACAGTATTCTGAATACAAAAAGATGGTGGAAAAAATTCAAAATAAATGAATGGAAAGGCTTAGATATAAGTTCAATAATTTTCATAAATTGATAATAGCGCAGAGAAGTACGTGATCAAACCTTTTTGTACAAAATTTTGAATTTATTGATTCCCCTTATTTGTTAAGAAAGATCTTGTTTAAATGTTCTGGTGCTAGACTGCGTTCATGTAATACTTTCTCGGTACCTCATAGTATTTATTTATTTATAGAACCAATTATGGTAAAAACCGATTCATACTAAGAGCTATTAAAAATTATAATGTGAATTTTAGCGATATAAATATAATTAATACCAAATTTTCTAAATTTAAAAATGAAACTTTTAAAATTTGTATCAGTAAATTATAACATTAATGTTTTTAATTAAAACCATTTTTGTTAAATTGTCATTAGATTATGTTAAATAATAAATTTGCTATAACCTACATTTTTAAAGATTAATATCAGTAAATTACATCCTTAATAATTTGTCATTTGAAAAAGAAACTTTTTTGTTGTAATATCATTATCCTTACTAATATTATAAATGCGAAAGTCCGTTTGTTTGTTTGTTTGTTACGCCTTCACGTCCTAACTACTGAACCGATCGTTATGAAATTTTGCATATACGTTGTCAGGGGTGCAGAGAAGGACATAGGGTACTTTTCATCCCCAAAAAAGTATAGTTCCCGAGGGATAGCAAAAAACCTTTTCACGCAGATGAAGTCGCGGGCGGCTGCTAGTTTACTTAATAATTTCTTACATCTGTTTGTTTACATAATTTGTCTGTTCAATGTAATGTACTATTTAGTGGTGGAAACTCTTTTGGCTAATGTACTATAATTATGTTTCACTATTACGTACTATTTAAAGCTGTATGTTTCCCTAAGTAATAAATAAAAATAAATAAATAAAAAAATTAAAATAATGTCCTATTCGTAACATTCAAATTCCCACGCATGCAGCTAACTATTCATATTTTTTTATGCACTGTAACAGGATTGTCCTTGGCCTTCTTCTTACCTGATGTTAAGTGACGATAAGGCCGAAGGTGGAAGCGCACTACACCCGGAATCCTCATCACTGAGGAACTGGCTATATCTTACCTCTAACTGCCGGAACACAACAATTTTTAAATTGTTGTTATGGCATCAGACTTAGATAAGATATTATGGTGGTAGCTAGCCAAGCGGTCTTTGTAGCCCCCCTCCGGGGAGTCGAACCCGGCACCGCGTCTTACATGGATTGGTGAACCACTAGACTACAGAGGCGGTTTGAAAATTGTGGTAAAATATTCCGATAAATTGTAACGTCTAGGTACCTACCAGTGGCGAAGGGTCCATAGAAGCCGATTCCCACTGGTTTACCTTTTATAAAGCCCACCCCACCTATCCACTATGCAGTTCACAACATTTTTGTACAACGGCTTACCTTCGCCATAATTTCACCCCTCGCCACTGGTACCTACATACATAAATCGAAAATAAATGCGGTAAGTAGGTTGCAACGTGTTAATAAACGAACCCAAAATGGGAAAACAGTTTCTTCGGACCCAAACTAATCAACTTTTACTATGGAACCATCTCTGAAATCGCAAAAAAAATCTGCTGTTTCATACATTTTTCATATTTTCGTTATTAATTTTTGTATGAAACACTGGGCCTATTTCCAATATTTTCCACTATGACGTAACTGTTAATACAATTACACGTAAAATGTAGTCACTCCACGCTACTAAAATAATCTGTGCGATGACTAAAATAACTTCCTGATTCACTGTCGTACAGTATCGCAAACAGATCGGTTGCTTGTAAAATATACCTATAGTGAAATGATGGCATCAGTTCCCGTGTTCAAATTCAATAATGGACATACTTGCCCAGTTCTGGGGCTCGGGACATGGCAAGTGAGTAAAACCATAAAAGTTTTTTAATGAATTATAGTTATGTTGCGAAATAATAAATCTCAACCACACACAAAACACAACTCACCGAATTCGTTCTGAAAAGAATAATTGTGAAAAAAAGCTCGTTCAGTCGCCATTTTTAGACGAATTTATCCAAGTAAATAGATTGATAGTGGTACCTTGATTGCAGTCCAAACCCGGTGAAGTAGAGCAAGCAGTGAAGGACGCGATCGACGTCGGTTACCGACACATCGACTGCGCACACGTCTACCAGAACGAGAAGGAAGTCGGACAGGCGATCAGCGAGAAAATCTCCGAGGGAGCCGTTAAGAGGTAGGTTATAATAGAGAGGCTGGCATAAATCAAATAGAAGTAGCATATAACATAGAGAAGTAGGCTAATAACATAGAGACGTAAGCTTATAAGTTATTACGTAACCTTATAACAAGACAGAGACGGGCTTTATAACCGAGAGGAGGATACAGAGAGGTAAGAACTCGACCAAAGGGCTATCGGCAGATCGACTGGGCACACGTCTACCAAAACGAGAAGGAAGTCGGCAGGCGATAAGCGAGAAAATCGCCGAAGGAGCCGTTAAGTAGTAGGCTTTATACATATAGAGAGGCTTGCATAAATCGTAGAGAAGTAGGCTTATAACATAGAGACGTAGGCTTATAACATAGAGACGTAGGCTTATAAGTCTTATGACATAGAAAGAGAGGAGCTTTATAACCGAGAGGAGGATACAGAGGGGTAAGAACTCGATCGATGTGTTGGCTATCGGCAGATTGACACGTCTACCAGTACGAAAAGTACGTCAGACAGGCGATCTGCGAGAAAATTGATCTGCGAGAAAAAGAGAGGCTGGCATAAATCAAAGAGAAGTAAGCTTATAACATAGAGAAGTAGGCCTATAACAGAGACGTAGGCTTATAAGTCTTATAACAAGAGAGAGACGGGCTTTAAAACCGAGAGGAGAATACAGAGAGGTAAGAACTCGACCAAAGTGTCGGCTATCGGCAGATCGACTGCGCATATGTGTCTATCAAAACGAGAAGGAAGTCGGACAGGCGATCAGCGAGAAAATCACCGAGGGAGCCATTAAGAGGTAAGCTATTATACAGGTTGATATTGAAGTCTATAGTCTGTCCAAGATACCTAGATTGGTGATTTTGACAGATTATACTTATAAATAAAGTATCTGCCATAATACATAGGCTTCCAGTTTCTTCAGCTAATTTTATAGGTAACGATTTGGTGGCAATCAAGCGCTCCTAAGGCTGCCTTGCCTGTCCATTGACGTGGAGCTAGGCGGCAGAGCGGAGAAACGAGGAAATATTAACCAATAGGATTGCATAAAATCTCCGCTCCGCAATCCTACTGTCGTTTCTCTGCTCCGCCGCCGCGCCGGCTCGCTTAGCGTCATATCAATGGACAGGCAGTCTTAGACGGAATTCACAAAAAAATTACCTACCTAAAGTCAAAATCAACAGCTATCGTGGACATACTTATAGTACAGTAGCCCGTAGTACATTTAAATTACGAAAAAGGTTACGTTGCCGTTGTGATATAGAACGTCGTGCCGCCGTGCTGTAGAACACGACAATAGCTAAACCATGTGGTAAACCTTGATAAATAAATAAAAAAAAAATCGGAGATATACAAATATAGGTTTCGGCGGGTTGCGATCTGTAAAACTAGGGTTAAAGTATCTATAATTTCGTAATAAATAACTAGGTATACACCGTCATTTTGTAGTCGTTTTAATTAGCTTAAGGGAGTGTTCTACTAATGAAAATAAAAATTTTTGCCAAAGAAACATGGGTCGAAAAACGACAAAAATTTTTGACTTCCCCATACAAATACAATGATTTAGCTGTCTAGTTAGTATGGGAAGACCAAAACTTTTTGTCGTTTTTTGACCCATGTTTCTTGGGCAAAAATGTTTAGTTTCATGGGTACAACACACCCTTAAGTTAATTAAAACGTCTACAAAATGACGGTGTATATATCACAACGGCAAACGGTAACCTTTTTCGTAATTTAAATGGACTACGGGCTACTGTGCTATTATAGCAATCAATCTATTAAACTGTAGTGAATGTAATCTTATCTTTCATGTTTTTTATCATCAGAAATCTTTTGTTGTTTTGAATGAACTTGAATTTTGATAATTTTTGCCCTAAAGTTATGTTCTTATTGCATATCTATGTCACCGGCAATGTATGAAATGCAGGCATTGTATGACAATGCCTAGGCATTGTATACAATGCCTGGCCCTTTTAGGCAATGTCGACATTCGAACGACATTCATTTGATTTGTTTTTACGGCATTAATTTGTTTTGTTTTTTGACATTAATTTTTTTCTTCGCCATTCATTTGTTATTTAAACATCTATTTGTTTTGTTTTTACTGCATTCATTTGTTTTTTTTTACAATAATTTGTTTTTAGGGTTCCGTACCCAAAGGGTAAAAACGGGACCCTATTACTAAGCCTCCGCTGTCCGTCTGTCTGTCTGTCTGTCTGTCTGTCACCAGGCTGTATCTCATGAACTGTGATAGCTAGACAGTTGAAATTTTCACAGCTGATGATGTATTTTTGTTGCCGCTATAACAACAAATACTAAAAACAGAATAAAACAAATATTTAAGGGGGGCTCCCATACAACAAACGTGATTTTTTTGCCGTTTTTTGCTCGATATTGATAACAACTACATGTAGACAGTTAAAATTTTCACAGGTCGTGTATTTCTATTGCTGCTATAACAACATATGCTAAAAACAGAATAAAATAAATATTTAAGGGGGGCTCCCATACAACAAACGTGATTTTTTGCTGTTTTTTAGTACGGAACCCTTCGTGCGCGAGGCCGACTCGCACTTGGCCGGTTTTTTTTAGATTAATTTGTTTTTTCGGCGTTCATTTGTTTTTTAGAAATTTATTTGTTTTGTTTTTTAGGCATTCATTTGTTATTTCCACATTTAACTAGCAATATTTTGAGAACCGGAACAGGAAGTTTTGCGAACGGAACTTATGTGCCTGAACCGCTGCTATATATCGAACCACAAAGAATTTCTGAACCTCGCGGCCGGAAGGTTCAGAATTCCGAATCGGGATTCCTTATGTATGAGGCCATCTGTAGGTATGTCGCCGGCTTAGTACTTTTTTTAAAATGTCAATGTAGGTACCTACCTACTCTGGTAGTTGCGTGGAGCTTGAAATCTAAATATTTTTTTCATATTTCCTTATTCTAATACGGCTGCTAGAACGGCGCTTCTATTATTCAGATAACAATATACTGTTTGTGAATTGGATCCTGAATTGAGTTCTTTTCAAAAAGGCCGGGTGATAACCTCTCACAGTTATCAAGTTTATTAGCTACCTACTCACATGAAAGCACTTACAGCTTGACCATAAAGAGTTGACAAAAATTGAGGGCGCCACTTTCTATGTAAACACGTCAAAATGACGAATAATTTGGCAACACTGACTACATTTTGTACTGAAAAAATTTAGTTCCATTTTATTTAATTTCAACTCTTTATGGCCAAGCTGTAGCTGTTAATATCTATTGAATGGCTGTTAAAACCCTTATAAAACTTTATCTACTTTTATCAGTAATAACCTGCGTTATTAAAAACTTGCTGAAGCTCTCTAAACACTATTAAGTAACAAGTATTTGATCCGTGCTATATATATACATAATATATACATAATTAAAAACAACTCGTTTCCAAATTAAATAGCTCAAGTGGGAACCGAACCCACGAATTAGTAAGAAATTGATATAATCGATCAACCGATCCGATCAGTTTTTATTTCCTGACATTTAGACCCCTTGTTAGAGTCTGGCCAACGAGTCTTGTCATCTCAAACGCGCGGCAAATTTAAAATTTCGAAACTTTATTCACTCAAAATACTGCGAAATATCAATTTTATCTTAGGTACATACGCCTTGACAAAAATCCAAGCTACAGTAATTTAACGAAAGTCTAAAATTGCTATTTCGCAGTATTTTGAGTGAATAAAGTTTCAAAATTTTAAATTTGCCGCGCGTTTGAGATGACACGACTCGTTGGCCAGACTCTAGTAGGTACTATTATATATTCTGTGCCCTTGTATATATGTCACGGCCAAGCCTGTAACCAAAGAAAGAAGCCAGCAGGCTATTCATCTCAGGGGTTAAAATGCGCTCCACCTCCAACCAAGTAACTTTGTGTACATCTACGTAAACCATTAAAACTCGCCTTTTACGATTTCATCCACAGAGTCCACTCACATGGCTAATCGGAGAATGGCAGGTGTCCATATATTTTCAGAACCACATAAAGGCTTAGCGTGCCAAGAAGTAAATGGCATGCATGACTTTAATCCTCTATTAAAGCCTAATAAATTATGTAAGTAATCGTAAGATACACTTCAAAGCTGGGGATAAAAAGTTATTTTAAAACCTAACCTCAAAACAGCACCTAGTAGACAATTACTTTGGATACATTACACCTACACAGAATGATTTTTATTTAAAAGCTATTGGTGAGGCTGGTCATGAAATCTACAAATATTTAGTAATTAGACCGTAATAGACAATTACCTACTACCTATCTATCATTGACCTGAAACATAGTATGATAACGATAGGTAGGCACGAATCCGCGTCAATTGGTAATGCGCCTGGCGGCCATGATTTTAACCTCGAAAACGAAAAACAATTGTATTTTTTTTCATATACATAGACCCTTTCTTATTGAAAATAAGAATTCAATAATTGATACATTATATTACCTATTAGAATTTTACTGTTTTTGTCATTTTTAGTTGCGGATGACGTTGTTTTTCTAAATGTTGCCTTCTTCTTTACGAACACTTTAAATTGAAAAGTAACCACCAAATTATGACCTTTAAATCTCATAAGGTCCGAATTCCGAAGTCCGGGCACGCTCAGTATTTATGAATTTGGAAAATGGTTCCCAGTTTGCCATTCTCCTTTCTAATATCTTTGGGGTAATCTACATAATTTATCAAAATCTGCTTAATTTTACCGATAGATATAGGTACCAATTGAAGTCATTATCTGATGATAATCAGCCGCACGACACCCACTGCTGGGTATAGGCCTCCCCCAAGGATCGATCGGTCCTGCGCTGCCCGCATCCAGCGGCTTCCCGCGACCTTCACCAGATCGTCGGTCCACCTTGTCGTGGGCCTACCCGCGGAGGGTCGTCGTCCGGTGCGCGGTCACCATTCCTGGGACCCTATTTTTGAATCGCTCGGATGGCGTCAAGCGCTCGTTTCTACTGATTTTCGTTCGACAAATCAACTCAAATGTATGAGCTGTCGAACGAAAATCAGTAGAAACGAGCGCTCGACGCCAGCCGAGCGATTCAAAAATAGGGCCCCAGAACCTTTCCGCCCCAACGGCCATCAGTTCTTCTCGCTATGTGCCCCACCCACTGCAACTTCAGCTGAGTAATCCTTCGAGCGATGTCGGTTGCTTTGGATGAACCAATTGAAGTAAAAGCTAATAATAAAGATTTTTTTCTATCCCCAGAGAAGACCTGTTCATCACCTCGAAGCTATGGTGCACCTTCCACCGGCCAGACCTCGTGGAGCCGGCTCTGAAGACCACCCTCCAGGATCTGCAGCTTGAATACCTCGACCTGTACCTTATTCACTGGCCACAAGCGTACAAGGTATGGAATCAACTTTGATGACCTTCGTGGTCGAGCTGCTTGTACACAAGGGCGTCGCCAGGCCAGCCATTATTATTAAGGAGGATTAGAATAGTCAAGAGCACCTAGTGAAATTATTCAAGTTTTGAATGCGGAATTTATAAAGCAAGTCACTGCATGGCCTTAGGACTTTGGTAACTTTGCAGTTGGCTACATTTTTTAGGGGGGCAGCTGCATTGGCGACGCCCTTGCTTGTACAACGTATATTGTGAATAGAGTTACGACTGTAGTAATAATACCGAGGTGTGGCCGCTGCATGAGCAACCGGTGAACAGATTTAGGAGTGTACTACCACATACACCGATGTATGCCATTAGCCGACTGACAGTCTTGTAAGGGTACCTACTATAAGCCTCGGCATCGGCACATATCTTTAGTGGTCACAGTTAATGCGCAGAAGTATTTTTTGGGTCTCATTAGCGGGAGACGTGGTGGGGTGGGGGGCTACTGGCAAACATGCGCAATAATCCCCTTTGATTTCTCTTACCGCTAATGATACGTGCTGACGCTTGTACTGTGCTTGACACTACTAGACACGCCTTACACCTCTTGGACTTCGATATCTTTAAAAATCGCTAAGCCAACCAACCCATGTAACATTTTGCTGATATGCGACGCGGCCACGATCTCCCATTTATTTTTAGCGGCGTCCATGATCATAAATGTGAAGTAAAAATCAGTAGAATATTAGTTTAGCGAATAATTCACGTTTTACGTAATCGACCTTAAGGGCGTCCGTTGCGTTAAGCGGGTCGACATATACCTAGATTAGAGCTTACTCATGCACTACATGCATCTGTCCGTCAGAAAACCAGCAAACTATACTCCCGCGTCATGTACCCGCGTCGTGCCCGCTGGGATCTCGCTTAACGCAGCAGACACCCTGAAGAATTCCTACTTACTCAGCAAAATAACAAATCGAATCTTACAGGAAGGTGACGAATTATTCCCCAAAGACGAGTCCGGCAAGGCGGCCCCCAGTGAGACCGACTTCGTGGACACCTGGAAGGCGATGGAACAGCTGGTGGCCAAGGGCCTGGTGCAGAGCATCGGCCTCTCCAACTTCAACCGGAAACAGCTGGATAGGGTGCTGGCTGTAGCTGAAGTCAAGCCTGCAGTTCATCAGGTACCTATGTTAGTCTATAGAGCAGCTGGTTGCCAAGGGTCTGGTGCGCACCATCGGTCTTTCCAACTTCAACCGGAGACAGCTGGATAGTGTGCTGGCTGCTGCTGAGATCAAGCCTGCACTTCATCAGGTACCTATGTTGTTCTTTGGAACAGCTGGTGGCCAAGGGCCTGGTGCCGAGCATCTGCCTTTCCAACTTCAACCGGAGACAGCTGGATAGGGCACTGGCTGCTGCTGAAGTCAAGCCTGCAGTTCATCAGGTATCTATGTTGTTCTATGGAGCAGCTGGTGGCCAATGGCTTGGAGCATCGGTCTCTCCAACTTCAACCGAAGACAGTTGGATAGAGTACTGGCTGCTGCTGAAGTCAAGCCTGCAGTTCATCAGGTACCTATGTTGTTCTATGGAACAGCTGGTGGCCGAGGGCCTGGTGCAGAGCATCGGCCTCTCCGACTTCAACCGGAAACAGCTGGATAGCACAGTGCACACTAAACATTATAAATACATTTCCTTAAAAAAACATCTTTATCGCTGGCCTTATTTTATGACGAATAATTTGTGGATGGAAAAGTCGAAAGCAGAACACTTTGTTTGGTTTGGACTAGTTAGGAGACAAATAAACAGCTATTTTTTTTCCGCGACATCAGAGTTGACCCCATAGTAAAAGTTGCTTTAAGTAAATAATGAGTGGAACCGCCAACCAAATGATTAAAATTTCACGTTGTATTTAGTTCACACTCATAATATTCGTAATCTTGCCTCCAGATCGAAGTCCATCCATACTTAAACAATCAGAAGATGTTCTCATACTGCTCGTCGCACGGCATCGCTGTGACGGCGTACTCGCCGCTGGGCTCCCCCGACCGGCCGTGGGCCAAGCCCGGCGACCCCTCGCTCATGGACGACCCCAGGGTCAAGGAGGTCGCTGACAAGTACGGGAAGAGCCCTGCGCAAGTGCTCATCAGGTATGTTTTCTTTCTAATCTTCTACTATCAGACCATAAGCGAATTGGTTGGAAGGAGGAATGGATGATAGTGAAGTGGCCATCACCTCTCCTCCTCATCAAATACGTGGTCTCTTTTTAGCCTTTTCACCATATCGGGTACAACAACTCTGCAATATAAGCTCATCAGGTACGGAAAATGATTGGGTTTAGTTATAGTTATATTAGTTATGCTATGCTACCCGTGGCTCCCCCGGCCGGCCGTGGGCGAAGCCCGGCGACTCCTCGCTCATGGACGACCCCAGGGTTAAGGAGGTCGCTGACAAGTACGGGAAGAGCGCTGCGCAAGTGCTTATCATCATCAGTAATGGAAAATGTTTGGGTTTATTTATGGTTATACAGTATGCTACCCGTCGGGTATCGCTTTTTCCATAGTTCTTTAACGCACAACGAGATAATGCTTGGCTTTCACCTCACCTGATATTAAGTGATGATAAAACCGAAAGTAGAAGCACACTACACCCGGAATCCTCACCACTGAAGAACGCCTATCTTACCTCTAACTGCCGGAACAACAATTTTTAAATTGTTGTTATGGCGTCAGACTTAGGTAAGATGGTGGTAACTAGCCAGGCGGACTTGATATAAGCCCTACCACCAACCAAACCGAGTACAAAATGTACCCCCTCTTGGGAATCGAACCCGACGAACCACTTGACCACAGAGGTTTAACCGCCTCTGTCACAGTAGTCTGTGGTGTGTGGTGTTCACCCACCGGTGGTGGTGGTACTCGGTTTGGTTGGTGGTGGGGCTTATTTCAAGTCCGCCTGGCTAGCTACTACCATCTTACCTAAGTCTGATGCTATAACAACAATTTAAAAAAATGTGTTCCGACAGTTAGAGGTAAGATAGCCAGTTTCTCAGTGGTGAGAAACTTGTACACTTGACGGCACCTCAGACTATACATGTTGACCTTGTGACCGCCCTTATGCCCTACGTAATAAAAGCTATTTTAGCAGTTTAACTGTATAACATGAGGTGCTGTCGTGCGTACTATTAGTTATTCTGTGGTGAGGATTCCAGGGGTAGTGCCACGGAATAACTAAGAGTACAAGTGTAGTGCGCTTTCACTTTCGGCCTTATCGTCATTTAACATTAGGTTATGTGAAGGCGAAGCACTAACCCGTTGTGGATGGAAAAAAATCCACATGCTTTTAGTTTCCAATTTTGACACTTTTCTTGACCATCAACGCCATTTAGTGAGGCAAATAGTTAAGTAGGTAGGTACTATATTTTTTTAACCTCATTGACTAAAACCTCATCTCCTGCAGATACGCCATCGACCGCGGCATGATTGTGATCCCCAAATCAGTGAACAAGACGAGGATCGCGCAGAACTTTGATGTGTTCGACTTCCAGCTGTCCGTTGAAGAGTTGCAGCAGATCGCGTCGCTCGAGTGCGGCGGCAGGATCTGCTCTATGGAAGAGTGAGTATGATGCAATGCCTTAGATACCTCTACAGATAGTTACCTACGTATTTTAAACATGGGCGTAACCGCGTATGGAGGCGTAACCATGAGGAGTATTGAGAGAACTAAAGTAACCGACATCACTCGAAGGATTGCTCAGCTGACGTGGCAATGGGCGGGACACATAGCGAGAAGAACCGATGGCCGTTGGGGCGGAAAGGTTCTGGAATGGCGACCGCGCACCGGACGACGCTCCGTGGGTAGGCCCCCGACAAGGGGGACCGACGTGAGGGTGAAGATTGCCGGAAGCCAGTGGATGCGGGCAGAGCGGGACCGATCCTCGTGGAGATCCTTGGGGGAGGCCTTTACCCATAGAGGAAATAATCACTACGTTTTACCTATACCCAGCAGTGGCGAGGAGTCGAAATATGGCAAAGGTAAGCCGGACCAGTAATTTCTCTAAAAATTCTCCTAACTGTATGGTGGATTGCAAGGGTGGGATTTCTAAAAGGGAAGCCGATAGGAATCGGCATGTATGGACCCTTCGCCACTGATACCCAGCAGTGTGTGTCGTGCGGCTGATATGATGAAGATATGTATAAATAATCTAAGGTATAAGCCAGTGTGTGACACACCACAGAGCCAAGGAAAAAGTCATTTTCTTTGTTCTGTGTGAGTGTGACACTGACACACTCACAGACCTATGACCACTGACGTCCATTATACAAGTACGCTGGACAGGCTATTGTCATAAAATGACAGCAATTTTATGTGCCGATTTGAAAACCGCCATATCCCATATATGCCCAGAACAATTTTTTCTCTCCGAATTCTTTCAATTTTGAATATGTGGATACCTGAAGGGTTCTTATGAAGACCGCAAGCGAAGATTTAAGGTGGCAGTGGCAGAATGGTGTTTTTTTTAATTGGTCGAAAACGACCCCTAGGTCAAATATGTTACTTAAAATTAATGATGATTAAAAATGCCAATATTGTATTAATTATTTAATTATCGACATAATTCAAGACAAAATTCAGGAATGAAGCTTGGAGGGGCATTTTGCATGTGGACTGGCACCACATTTGCTGCACGCCGCCGCAGCTCCGCCTCCGCACGGGGCGCAGCGGGGTCTCGACAAGGCCTCTCCGATCATGTGCTCTGCATTGTGCCTCCGCACCGTGTGTGGTGCGCTGGTTTGGACCCCTCGAGCGGGCCCAGGCTGAGGCCCCCCGGAGCCGCGGCTCCGCAACAAAGTGCGGGCAATGCTCCGGCGAAACTGCGTCTTTCAGTGGAGCATTGCCCGCACCCTGCTGCGGAGCCGCGGCTCCGAGGGGCCCCAGCCCGGGCCCGCTCGAGGGGTCCAAACTGGCGTGCCGTATGCGGTGCGGAAGCGCAATGCAGAGCGTATGATCGGGGGGGCCCTGTCGAGACCCCGCTGCGCCCCGTGCAGAAACGGAGCTGCAGCGGCGTGCAGTGGATGTGGTGTCGGTTTGCATGCAAAATGTTTTTCTGGGTTTCATTCTTGAATTTTGTCTTGTATAGTCAGTTTCCTTATTCTCACTGGATGCGGATTCCTCAGCAAGTGGACGTCTCAAAGTTAGACTTGCAGGTGCGAGTAGCTGTAGACGAGATAAATGATGGAAAAACATATCTTCTTCATCTCCGGAATCACCGTCAGATACCTTGCCATCACCAGGAGGGGCAATAAAGACATCAGCACCTAATATCTCATCGTCGGACTCCAAATTTTCCAACTCCTCTATGATATCGTTCGTTGTAAGCGGTCTTCTAGACCTAAAACAAAAAAATGTAACTAAATACACTTCTTCCCAAGGGGTCGTTTACGACCCACAAATGTTTTAGCAACTATATCTATGTAATAAACATGTATTTCATAACACTTTCACTGTCATGAGATAGATAAACTATCAAATTTTATAATAAAAACGATAAAATAGGTGTTATAACGCAGGAAAAAATATTACTTACATTATTCTCAGCAGAACCGGACTTTTTTGCCACCAAAAATCAAGTCGTGACGTGAACTGTCACCAGTAGTAACAAAACTACCCCGCCAATACAATCACTTACTTGTTTTGGTAGATAATACTGTATTTAATCAATAGATGGCGTTAGGCGTCGCAAATAAGTGTTTCGATTTACAAAATAGCTTGTTTCCCATAACCTGTTTTACAGGACAAAAACGACCCACTGGGCATATATGGGATATTGACGCTGAAAGCAGTAGATTCTGCTCTCAGGAGGAGTGAGGTGAGTGTACGTACTTGGAACTAATTAGTTCCAAGTAGTAGTAGTAGTAGTCTGCTGCCCTAGTAGAATCTACTGCTGTCAGCGCCAATACGGCGGTTTTCAAATCGGCACAAACGAATAGTGACGTTCGCCAGTCCAACGTACTTTGTATAATGGACGTCAGTGCCTATGACACACTCCTAGGCTGAACTAAAAAAAAGAAAAAAGGTTTGACAGAAGTATGGTTAAAGTATGACGAAAGTGTGACGAAAGTTGACAAACTTTGGTCACACTTTGTCACACTTTCGTCATACTTTAACCACACTTATTTGCCAAAAATGTGTCCAAGAACGCTGTTGCCAGTCACATCATCTCAAGATCCCTATTTTTTTCTTTTCCAGTGTCGAGCATCCGGACTACCCATTCCATGACGAGTACTAGAAAAATATTAATATATAAATGTAATAATATAATGACATTGCACTGCACATACATAAGTTTAAGTGTATTATTTTGTGAATTATTATCACTTAGCACTTAAGATATTTAGGTATTAATGTAAAAATGCATTTAAAATAAAGTTAGAAGATAATACCACAAACAAAGTCACGATTCTTCAATTTTTGGTAAAATGTTGTTACTGTACCTAGTTAATTCTACCTTGAATTGCACTAGTGCTAAAAACATAAATATTCTGAAAAAAGTAATAAAGAAATATTTTTACTGAACTTGCCTTTAATTTTGGATACCTACATGACCAAAGTAAGGCAGAAGTGTGACTATGGTACCTATGTCAGAAGTGTGACTATGGTACCTATGTCAGAAGTGTGACTATGGTACCTATGTCAGAAGTGTGACTAAAGTACCTTAAAACTAAGGGTTGAAGAAAATAACCGTCCAAGTACGAGTCGAAATCGCACACGAAGGGTTCCGTACCAAAAAACGGCAAAAAATCACGTTTGTTGTAGGTATAGGAGCCCCCTTAAATATTTATTTTATTCTGTTTTTATGATTTGTTATTATAGCGGCAGCTATAACAGAAATAAATAAATAAATAATAAATAAATAAATTTGACAACATCACATAGATTGCTCCAATTCCAAAGTAAGTAGCTATAGCACTTTTGTTATGGAAATCAGAAACAACGGTGGTATGACAAACACCCAGACCTGAGACAATATTGAAAAGTTCATTTTCTACATTGACCCAGCCGGGGATCGAACCCGGGACCTCAAGAGATGGTGACACCTTCAAAACCGGCGTGCAAACCACTCGACCACGGAGGTCGTCAAGAATACATCATCTGTGAAAATTTCAAGTGTCTACCTGTTGTCGTTATTAATATCGAGAAAAAAACAGCAAAAAAATCACATTTGTTGCATGGGAGGCTTAAATATAAATTATTATTAAATCCCTTAAATATTTATTTTATTCTATTTTTGGGATTTGTTGTTTTAGCGGCAACAGAAATACATAATCTGTGAAAATTTCAACTGTCTAGCTATCGCGGTTCATGAGATACAGCCTGGTGACAGACAGACGGACAGCGGAGTCTTAGTAATAGAGTTCCGTTTTTATCCTTTGGGTACGGAACCCTAAAAAAACGTCTTAAAAAAGAAAAATGGCAGACAGCCAAGTGTGGTTAAAGAATATTAAGGCTTTAACATGCCTCAATCCGAGCGGGTCGATCCGTGATGGTGTGAAATCGAACGTAACTCTACTCACTTTCGGTTCAAATCAGTGCGCGTTCCAACGCGGCGGTTGCGTTGAGAACTAGCACCGAATTCTCAATTTTAACATGTTTTTATTATGGTGATGTCCAAAAATGTATGAGGTCTGGGCCACGTCTTTGTACAGTATACCAAAAAATAGATGAAGACACGATAAACAGTTTCTAATTATTCAATTACTTTAAAATCGCTTTGTTTTCTGGAAGGAACATTAAACAAAATGCAAAAACGCATAAAAAAAAGCATCATGGCGGAAGATGTTAACAACTTCATATACGTCCAGTGTTGCCACAGCCTCTCGGTCAAATCCCACACACATGACTCCTTGATTACACACGCTTACACACATTAGCATATCTGAGGTTTAGTTTAATTAAAATTGTTTATTTAATCATAATAGTGCTAGGTGTACGCAAAAAAATCCGCAAATCCATGTACAGCAAAGCCATTTTTACTTGAGCTCAAAACAATATTTTGGACTCGCAGTTCTTAAAAAATCTTTCCTTAGAAGATGAGTAATTTATTATGGTGTCATCTTTTTTGTATGGGGATTTTTTTTTCTAAATCCTATCGTGTATTATTTTGAAAGGAAGAGCTTGCTAAGCCGGTTACCTATATTTCAAAACATTTTCCTTCTTCAGATCCGATGTGGTTAAGTTATTTTTTTTGTAAAATACATCTTAAATTAAAAAGATATACAATACTTACTTAATATTATACTCACTCAAATCAATCCTCAAGAAATCTATTTTGAAAATATTTACATTTAAGTAGTATTTATTTTTTCTAATTTTTGCCCAAACTTATGAATAGTATTTTCTTAAAAAGATTTTGTGGTTTTGTTTAAAACAAGTGCTGAAATGTAATTCTGAACATGCTAAAATATATTTTTAGAAACAGCTCAGAAAGCACTTTCATTCGATATCACACATCAGGTTACATAACAAATATGTTTTTTTTATCATACATAATCACTTTGTAATGTAAACGCCGTACAGTTCCGGTTAAGAATAGGACTGTCCCATCTCATCCCGTGGGTATCGTAGAAGGCGATAGAGGGAAGTTATAGGGACCCGGTACAGACCATCGCACAAAGGGTCACTCGAATGGCAGCGAGAAAACTGTCAACAACAGCATTCCCGAGGAGGGTTGGTGTCAGGCAGGCGGCCGACCGTAAAACTTTGCCAAAACCAAACGCAGTATGAATTACATGCTGCGCCGACCCAATAGTGGTCGTTCTACGAGCTCAAAATTTTATTTTGTGTAGAACACTATAAATAAATTGGGATAAGGACAGGAGGATGATGATGATGAATCACTTTGTAAAAGCTTTGTAATCATTAAAACCAAAAAATAAAAATACCAAATGTTAATATTTTCAAAATCGCTTTTTTGAGGTCAGATATGAAAATATTACATATCATTTGAGATATATTTTATGAAAAATATTTAAACCATATCGTATCTGTAGGAACCTAAACTTGGAAAAAAAAAATTTGGTATAATTTAAAACAAGTGGCTGAAATGCAACGATGTGGCTCAGAAAGCCCTTTAATTGGATACCACACATGATAGGTTGTAGAACAAAACAATTTTCCCATACAAAAATAAATATAACACCATAACTGCTCTCAACAATTTTGATTTAATTTGATTAATTACTGTGAGGAATGCGACAGCGTATGCCCTGTGGCATATGCATAACATGCGTTAATTCCAATGACGCATGCCTCAGCGAAGAGGAAAGTGCAAGACGAAAGCGCATGAGTGTAATTTTAGGCCTACGTAAATAGGTACCAAAAGGCCGAGATTCTCGGCCATTTTGGCCGAGACTGAGACCGAGACCGAGACATAATTTTTGGCCGAGACTGGCCGAGACCGAGACCGAGATCTCGGTCGGTCCTTAGCTAGAGGTTTGTAGAAAAACGCCACAAGTCAAACAAAAGGTGCGTTCCTTTCCACGCAGAAATGTATATTTTATTTATAATTTACGACCACGATTGAAATAGTACACAATTACACACATATTCCTAATACACACGGATTACACACGAGAGGCCTTGATTACACACAAAATGTGTAATTACACACAAAACGGCAACGCTGTATACGTCTGTGTTAACAACAACCCACAGCACAGAGTAGGTAGAACTCAATGACAGTGACAATGGGCGCATTCTGCCAGACAAATCTTTGAGTCATCGATCGCCATAGAGAGTACATTTTAACCATGGAAAGTAAAATATGATCAATACCGGCAGCTAGACCGCCTATCTCAAAGCGATAGTAATGCTCTATCCGTCTTTGTGCTACACGGTGCATGTATCTTGCGCACGTGGAGGCACGGGTTACTTGCGCGGGTGTACAATGCTATGGAGCTGGACCCGCTTTACGTGTTTCCACGGAGCATGTAACCTGCGCAAGTGCTCAACTTGCGCGGGTTACTTGCACCGTGTAGAAACACCCTAAGCACCTACCGCTATACTTTAAAACGGCAATCGATGACTCAAAGATTTGTCTGGCAGAATGCGCCCACTGACGGCTTTTTAACGGAGAGTTGCCATATTTGACACTTTATTTCAAGTAAAAAATATTGATCTGTTTTTATTAATAACCATTTAACCATGCATTCTATAAAATTATTTGTATTTTTCTCAGAATCAGTGTATTTTTCTCCATCTTTGAGGGTGGTGTACATAGACGTGGCCCAAATTAGGACATGTCCTTTATCTTTCAATAATTTGAATTGAATATTGGGATTTGACCCTTCTTAGCGCCTTAATATAAGATTCTTGGGATTGGTAGATTCTTGGGTTAAAGTATGAAGAAAGATCTTGACAAACGCTCCGCCACCGCGGGCCGGTCGCTACGAACGATGTATTGTGACAAAATTATGAACACTATGAAGCGAAAGAAGTGTGCAAGGATCGTAGCAGGTGGCGATCCATAGTCTCTGCCTACCCCCATGAGAAACAGGCGAGAGTGTATGTATGTATGAACCATAGAATATTAATATAAAATTCTTGGTATGAACGAAGTGTGCTGATGGATGACAAAAGTATGTAAGTAAGCAACAAAAGTCGCTTAACACTTTAAGCACTTTGTCAAAGCAACTTCTGGTTAATGTTTCAAACTGTGAGACATTGTCAAAAAAGCTGCTATCACTAAGTATACTTCGAACCACGAAAGATGACCACAAAGGGCGCCCATCTTCACGTCGTAACTCATGAAGAAAAGACTTAAGACAAAATAATATTTCATATTCATATAGATATATCGATATTATTTAAATATATGAAATAATATTTTGTCTAAAGTCTTTTCTTCATAAGTTATGACATGAAGACGGCCGCCATTAGTGGTCATCTTTCGTGATTCGAACTGTACTAAAGTGTTAAAGCGACTTTCGTTGCTGACTGTACAGAAGACTATGGCCAGACCACAGAACATGAAAATAATAAATTGTCATTCCAAGAACTTTATAAATGGGGAGGCGAAGGCAAAGTGAATTACAGATGGCGCTTCATTTTTTGGAACAATTGTCAGTTTGAGCTTATATTGTCTTGACTGTGTATTACGTGATTTTACTTTCTTAGATTGTATTTTTTTCGGTTTTGCGGACAAACAATGTATTCTATGCTAACTTTAGCTCATATAAAAGAAGAATTACGGAAAAGAAAAGCCAAAACAACAGGCAAGAAAGTTTATAGCAACTTACAAAAAATTGCTAACAAGCATTACATTTCTTTAAATTTCGTGTAAGGTTTACAAGTAATCTTTTTATTTCAGATTAGAAGCATATGATTTAAATTTTAACAAAGCGACTGAGTGTGAATTTCCGTGTTTATAGTTGCCTGATGATGCCTTCTGTGCAATAGTAATTTCAGGTTTCTGTACTGGAATTTCTGTACCATCCAAAATTACACGAACCGTTTTATCAAATTTATTTTATTATTCTAAGTTTCTTGAATGACTCTGGCATATAAAATTCTATTAATTCTCTGTTTGGCCCCAATATTGGGCTTATTCCATATTTGATATACCTATCAAATTCATCCAAGTTATAAATATGTTAGAAACTGCTGAGGTGTAAATATTAAAGAACAAAGCTGTTATAATTCAAATGTTGTTTTATTTTGGCGAAGCTTCATCAAATTCATGAAACATTCCTTTTGATTTATAATGTTTCTCAGGCTCAGCAAAGGAGAAAATCGAGGAAAAAGCATATTTTTTGATATTTTTGTGCCCACTGTTTTTTTTTGTTACTGGGAAATCGATGAACTCCAATATTTTACAAGTCACATGCATAACAATGCGGAATTTTCTCAGTATAAAATTAAAAAGTGCAATACTCCAAGAGATTCCCATATGTTTTGACACTTTCTTTGAGGCGGCCCAAAGGCTGGTACCAAAGACCAGACGCCACCTATCGGGATAAAATTGCGCTTTTCCTCCCCATTCATTCCTTTTTGAACAAAGAATATTTTTCTCTTCTTTGTTCTGTGGATATTGGGAATCAGGCTAAATATAACGCTTACTTTATCTATGGGGCAAATTAAAAGTTAACTTGTCAAAGTGGTCAAATAGAAAATAAATATATCATAATCAATGACCGTAATGTGAAAAATAGTGTATGTAAAGTAGAGAAATCAGACGACATTGTGTAAATATATTAAGAAGACTAACAGTTGAAGATTAAAAAAATAATGGCTACAATTAATAACCCGGTATGAAAATCCCTAAAATGTATAGTTGAAAATTTGCAACTTTCAAAATACAGGGTCATTTTTGGACCCCTTTTCAAACTTTGTCAGGTCATTCTATAACAGCAGTACAATCAATTTATGAAGTAAAACATATTTTTTTTACATTTTTACCCCAAACTTTTCCCTACACAAATTGAAATTGTTGTCACCGTTTGCGCGTCGCACGGTCGCTCCGCGCGAGCCCCCCTCCCGCCACTCGCCTTCCCCCGCTCGCGTCCCGTTCGTGACGGTGAGCGTGCGCGCCTAGATTTTTAGGATATAAAAAGTGGTTGAAAACTGTGAATTTATAAAGAAATTATCTCACCTAAATTTTTTTTATTACTTCCTTGAACTATTATTTGATTTTGTAAAGGGGTCTCAAAATTACCCTGTATATTAACACTTAAATGGTACTCAAATCTGACCGGTATCCTGTACTGGTGGCGGTATCGATATCCCGATGGGTATGCGGATAACGCGCTGTTCAAACCATACCGGAACTTGTTCCCGGAGGCGGTAACGGTGCTGGCGCGCGATGCGAGTACCTACTACGGGCGGGCGGCGCGGGATGCGTCCGCGGGGGGAGGAAAAGTTTCGGTCGACCACGCAGTGCGTACCGTGTACCGATCCGGTATGCGGTTCTGAGGGCCTAGCCAAAGTAACATTCGCTAATCTTCGTTATCGCTTCGCTTTCGAAACATGTATGGGATTGACATAAGGTTTCGTTAACAATCGAATTTTAAAACGTCATATCCATACATGTTTCGAAGCGAAGCGACAGCGAAAATTTGCAAATGTTACTTTGGCTAGGGGGGCTGGGGCCGTACCAGCTAACGAATCGATTATCGAAAAGTCTGTCGAGTTTCAACTTAAAACAGAAAAAATCAAAGTAAGGAATTTCGTCTTGTACTTTCTGTTGACGTAATTTGGAAGATATCGATGTTCGTGTGACATCATGCATTGGGGTTTGCCATTTTAGCCCAATTGGGGCTCGATTTATCTGTTTTAATTTGAAACCCAGCAGACTTTTCGATAATCGATTCATTAGCCGGTACGGCCCCTGGGTTTCGCAACAGCTGCGGTAATACCATACAAAATACCGATCGAGAATACGGGTGGGGTAGATATACCGCTACCGATGGTAGTGGATACCGGTCCGGTTTGAGTAGGCCTTTAGGGGGGGTATTCCCTTGGTATTCTCCTCTGGCCTAATTCATGAAAAACTGAGAGCAAAGACTTAAAATGGCCCTTTAGAAAAATCAGTTTGACACCCCTGGTCTACGTAAACAATACGGCGGCACCGTAACGTCAGAAACCGCGCAGTACCTACATAGACAACATTCAACGCCGCTATATTACGGCCGTAATATGCCGGCACCGCTATCTTAGGAAACCCTAGCTTAAAGGCCAAGCCACACAGCTATAGAGCATGTGGGGTATCATATGAAAGAACGCCGCCGTTTGCCCATTTTCAAACATATTTTTTTTTTTAGGCCGCATAGTTTTCGACTTATGATGAAAAATGTAAAACAAAATACCGTTAATTATCTCCGAAGTTTGCAAATAGAAAAATCTGAAATAATTCTATGTGATAGTAGTTTACATAAAGATTACAGAAAAAATACAACGATGTCTCATATAGCTCACTTTTTTAGAAATTATCAAATGACTAAAAAAGTTAACATTAGTTCCACTATCGGTCAAGAGATGGCGCTGACCTTATACTGCAATAATAATTTTATAATTCTACTCTGCAGTGTATTTATTATGATGGTAAGAAACCCTCGGTGCGCGAGTCCGACACGCTCTTGACCGGTTTTTTTATTAGTAGGTACCGATTAGCGAATGAGATACCGAACGATGAGGGCAAAGAGCAACGAACTAAGATACAAAGAGAATGTAAAAAAACCGGCCAAGTACGAGTCGGACTCGCGCACCAAGGGTTCCGTACCAAAAAACGGCAAAAATTCACGTTTGTTGTATGGGAGCCCCCCTTAAATATTTATTTCATTCTGTTTTTAGTATTTGTTGTTATAGCGGCAACAGAAATACATCATCTGTGAAAATTTCAACTGTCTAGCTATCACGGTTCATGAGATACAGCCTGGTGACAGACAGACAGACAGACAGACAGACGGACAGCGGAGTCTTAGTAATAGGGTCCCGTTTTTACCCTTTTGGGTACGGAACCCTAAAAAACTAGCGTTTTACTCGTAGATGAGGGTTTAATCCTGTCTAACCAGAACCAGGCATGTATCCAGAGGGGGGGGATAGTTGGGATTTATCCCCCTCCCCCGAAATCCGGAACACACAGAACAGAACTATAGGTAACTATTAAAAATCTGGATACGTGCCTGTATCTAAATTCGGTTAATTATTTTGTTACAGACTGTACCAAGCTCGCTCTTTATCCCGGGGGGCATGCAGCCCGGGGCTATAGTGCGGATAAGGGGAGCGACACACTCTCGTGCTGATAGGTAGGGGTCCATTTTTATCAGGGGCGTAGCGTGCCTTGGTGGGGCCCCGTATAAAAATTTGTTTGGGGGCCCTTAGGAAGGGTAAAGTTTCTCACAAAAGAAAAAAAAAATTTGCATAAAATTAAAAGAAATATTTATTCATCATAATTATCGGACACTTTTTCCAAAAATTTTACAAATAATCCAAATTAAATATACGTGTAACAGAAAGGGAGTACCTACTTATCAACCCGAAAGGAGGTTAATGTACTTGTGAATCTAAACACCTTCCAACAGGAAAAAAAATCAAAACGAAATAAAAAAAATTGACTTTCCATAGAAAATTTGATTTTGCCACCAACATTTTGTATGGAAAGTTTTTTTTTTTATTTCGGCAGGTGTTCAGTTTCACGAGTACATTGTCTTTCTTACAAGGTTGCCACCTTTAAAAACAAAAATGTCGGGACAACAGCGGCGGGGAGCGCGAAGCGCGAGCCGCGAAATTTTTTTTGTCTATTTTCTAAATGTTTACTGGCAGTAAAACTACTGTAGAGACTGGTAGGTAACTGATAAATAAAGCATTTAACTAATATATATAACGCGCAAAATAAGGCATTTAACTTGTTGTCCTTTAATCTTTTAAACATTTGGACCCATTTTTTAACAACACTTTGATTTTGATCGCGTATAACATCAAAAATCGGGCCAAACTGATGGATCGTCGGGACGCGGGACAATATGATCTAAATCGGGACGGGTAGCAACCCTGCCTCCTTGCGGGTTGATACCCCTTTATGTTACACGTTGTATACTCTCCTTGCCTATTTTTCGGTCAACTGATTTATATGCATGCTTTACGCGGGAAAAAAATAGCTTTTTTTTTTTACTTTTTCCTTTAAAAAGTTTTTATTAATTTTTAATTACGCACGTTGGGGACCCCCGTGTCCCGGGGGCCCCGTATAATTGATACGGCTGATACGGCGGTAGCTACGCCCCTGATTTTTATACCACTACGTAAAATAGCGAACTTTACAAGGGTGGATTGATAAGTCCATAACTTTGAAAAGAAGAAATACTTTTTTTTTCATATTTTTTTTGTTTCTTAATAAGAAACACCTTAACGAATCTTTACACTACATTTCTTTCAAATTCGGCCTTGGACGAATTAGGCAAAAGATTATTACTTTTGGAAACAAAAAGCTCAAGCGACTTCTAACTTTTCTTAATGACCCTGTCGACCCTCTCGGCGGCACTCATGACATCAAAACTCATCGAATGAAGATGCGAATCCTTCTCCTACCAAACATGTCTTGGCGGATGGCGGGCAAAGATTTTCATCTAGCCAAAAGGTGGTGTCTGAAATGGGCCCTCATTTCAATTAAGTACCTACCAGTTTTCAGGCGATGAAAAAAAGTTAGACCTAGAGAAATAAAACAAAATATTCCGAAAAAAGTGTTTCTTCATTACAAAGTCATGGACTTATCAATCCACCCTCGTAGTGCCACCGACAATTTGCGTCAACGATATTGATTTTGCGTAACCAGCGTCGTAACTAGGGGCTGCCAGGGGCGCAACCCTCAGGGGGCGCATTTTGCTGACCCATAGCTAGAAAAAGTCTAAGTCTTGGGGCGCAAAATTCAAATCTTGCCAGGAGCGCTCATTGTCATATAAATATATCTTGGGGCGCAAAATTCAAATCTTGCCAGGGGCGCTCATAATCCTAGAATTAGGTACCTAAGTCTTGGGGCGCAAAATTCATCTTTTGCCAGGGGCGCTCATGACCCTAGCTACAACGCTGTGCGTAACAGATATTTTTATTTTAAGACTGAATGCCTATTTTTCGACATCAATATTTTGAGAGAAATTTTTTTCCCAACACCTCCACTTTTTTGAGACACACCGACATTTTGCGATATTGGCATACCTAACATTTTAGAGACACTAATGATTAGAGACCGGATTATATGCAAATGCATATTGCATAATTATTGCATATGCATTTGCATATTTAACCCCTATTTAGCTTTAGCAAAAAAAAATCACGCATAATTACGCTCGATCTCGTTTATCGTTCAGATTTCTTGTCCAAACAATGGCACAGCTCAAATTTAAATTCCAGTCACCTCAGTCATCCTCAGTCAGTGGACGTAACAACGGTCCTTTCCGCTTACAAAAATATATTAAGCTATCATAGACACAATTATTTATCTTCAGAACATCCAAATGTTCTTACTTCAAACAGTACTTAGTCGTTTACATTTTTAAAGGTAAATTTCAATGTCAAATAAATTTTGTAATTGATATTTTCGCAAATACTTTTGTTATAGTTGAGTAATAATACTTTTTAGGAATTAAAAAAAAAACCTTAAAATTATCTTTTTATTACATCACTAGCGACTGCCCGCGAATTCGTCTGCGTGGAAAGTTTTTTTGCTCTCCCTAACAGTAATTTTTTCTGGATGAAAAGTACCTTATGTCCTTCTCTTTACCCCTAACAACGTGTATGCAAAATTTCATAATGATCGGTTCAGTAGTTAAGACGTGAAGGCGTAACAAACAAACAAACAAACAAACGGACTTTCGCATTTATAATATTAGTAAGGATGTTGCATATTTTGGCCCTTTATTATGGATTTTTCTTGCATATTTGCAAGCAATATTTTGGGGTTTTTATGTTGCATATAATCCGGTCTCTATAATGATAATGAAGGCGTAGGTAGTAAAGCAAAGGGGTCGAAATAAAATTAATTTATTAAAAAACCCGCAGATTTACCGTAAACTTTCAATGCGGTCCCAACATGAACCTTTCGGACGACATAGCCTTGCATATCGACTTCCGGTTCGATCAAGACTGCGTCGTGCGGAACCACTTTACGTCTGCGGAGGGGGATTGGGGCTACGAGGAAAGAGGGGGGGGTTTGCCAATAGTACAGGGGCAGTCGTTTGAAGTGCTGGTGCAGTCTGAACCACAGTTTTTTAAGGTAACTAGTCATCTAGTAGACATACACCCATTTGCGCTAGTCTGGTCAACGAAAGATGAGACTCGGTTGGAAAAGGAACTTATTTCACGCCTTATTTTAGGGGTCAGTTTCTGACCAGACTCTTAACTTAAGAATCGCCTAACGCCTAATATTTTCCTAATGCCGGCCACAATATTGGCCACAACACAACATTGGCTCAGTTTCCAATAACTTAACCTCTGAACGTTAATTTAACAGGGAAAGTGGCGCTGCCATTTCAGTCTCATCTTTCGTTGACTAGACTCTATTAAGAATCGCCTAACGCCTAATATTTTCCTAATGATGGCCACAATATTGGCCACAACATTGGCTATGCTCAGGTCTGGGTCTTTGTAGTTTCACCGCAGTGTCTGTTCCATAACACAAGTGCCTTAGCTACTTTGGGAATCGGGGACATAGTTTCTGATGTTGTCTCGTAGTGTCTTATAGGTATTTATTTCTTAAAAAGTATCCAGTATAAACTATATGTGCTATATTCCAATGATCATTTACAGTGGTGGCTGGATAATTACACCAGTCGATTTTCATACAAACGATAGCTAACTTTGACGCCTTGGTTCTCCACCAGGGATTGATCTTGCTGTGATCTGATTATGGCCATCCAGGGAGAGAATGGAGGAGCCTACCGCCGCTTGGGCCCTACCGCCCAAGTGTCGTCGACTTCGCCGTCGGCTTCATTTGATAGATGAATGATATACATTGCTGCTTCTTTTTGGTACAAATAAAAACTTACCAAAGAAAAGTAGCAATGCATTACAACCATATCTGTCAAATGAAGCCGACGGCGAAGTCAATGGTACTTGGGGCGGTAGACCCACGATCAGTATTCTAAGAGCTAATTGGTAATTAAAAAAAACGTGAAAATAGCATTAAAATGTCCTGAAACTGAGAACTCTGATCCTTCCAGCTCTCAGAATGCTTATCAGACCTTGGGTATATATAGCGATCTGGATCTCCTCCATTCACTCCCTGGATGGCCGTAATCAGATCACAGCTAGATCAATCCCTGGCGGAGAACCAAGGCTTCAAAGTTACCTCGTTAGTATGAAAATCGACTGGTGTTTCTAATTACTCGGCCACCACTATATACAGGGTCATTTTTGGACCCCTTTTCAAATTTTGTCAGGTCATTCTATAACAGCAGTACAATCAATTTGTGAAGATTTTTTTTTTTTTTTTACATTTTTGCCCCAAACTTTTCCCTACACAAATTGAAATTGTTGTCACTATTTGCGCATCGCACGGTCGACCCGCGCGAGCCCCCCTCCCGCCACCCGCCTTCCCCCGCTCGCGTCGCTTGCGCGAGGGTGAGCGTGCGCGCCTAAATTTTTTGGATATAAAAAGTGGCTGAAAACTGTCAATTTAAAAAGAAATAATTTATAATTATCTCACCATTTTTTTTATTACTCGCAAATAAAATAGTACGTACCGCAGATAGCCATAAACGGAAGCCGTTTCTGCGAATTCGCCCACCGCATCCCGTTCCAGAGGGTCACCCACGTGGCCATCAGCGGAGACGTGCGGATACAGCTCATCAGCTTCGAGGGACAGCGACAGATGCAAATGGTAAAGCCACTCGTCCATTTGGCAGACCTCCAAATGGAAATACGTTCAGTTCAGTGGGTAGACCGCGCAAGTGTCGTCGGCACTCGTCGGCATCATTTGACACATTGCCACACCCCGGGCACTCCATAGTAAGCGTCGCGTTTCAACTCCTATTACACAGACGCTACTCAGTGTCGTTTTTGCACACGCGCAACTGTGTGCGTGCCCTGCGTGCTACTCAGATCAAATAAAAAAGTAAGATGGAGCGTTGCCTTAGAGAAGGGAAGCTTCTCTAAGAGCGTTGCGAACAATGAAGTGAGGCCACAGAATACATAATGTGAGGCCGGTTTTTGGTGGTACATGTGTGCGCACAAGGGGGTGGGCGGGGGCCGAGCGGCAGGGTTTTATATGGAAAGCCAAGGCATAGTTTCGTTACACGTGTGTGCGTGAACTGTGTATGTACACAGTCAAGGCGTAGTTTTACAGGCCTCACCGCTTCGTTCGGAAGACTCCGTCTTTCTTTTTTTATTTGGTCTGAGGCGTGCTATTGAATGAGCCTACGAACTGGCCTACTAACGGATGGGCGCCGGTGGGTTGAGGTAATTGATTGTGGGGCGGGGCGGAGAGTTTCCTTTCTGTACGGTAGTTCTTTTATCTATTCTGTGTCATTGCTACTTTTCTTTGATAAGTTTTTATTTGTGATAAAAAGAAGTAGCAATGTATTACATCTATCTGTCAAATGAAGCCGATAGCGATGCCGACGAAACTTGCGCGGTAGATCCACTAATTTAATCAGCCATGCAAGTGGTGGCGTTGGTCCATACAAATGAAAGTATAGTCAACTATGCCCATAGCAGTTATAGGCTCTCGGCCACCACCATGTACAGACCCGGCCTGCAAAGAGGCGCAGCCTTCCGGCCAAATCTCAGCGAGTGTAAGGAAGGCGCAGTTTCTTTATTCCTGAGGAAGCCACGCCTCTCTCTACACACGTGAAGATTTGGCTGGAAGGCCGCGCCTCTCCGTACGATCCTGGAGGCCGAGCCTGTGCATGTGGAGGGCCCATTATAAGCGCTGACCTTGAATGTGCAGGCAGTAGTCAATTTTATTCAATTTTGGCCGGGTAAATTGTGCTTTATACAATAAGAATATTTTTTATCCATCTATTGAAATCTTATTTAAAAATCTATAGCCCCCGCCCCCGGCTTACGGCCCCCCACAAGCGTACGGCCCGCCACCTCCAGCGTACGGCCCGCCACCTCCAGCGTACGGCCCCCCGCAGCCTGCGTATGGCCCACCTCCCCCGGGCTATGGACCTCCACCTCCAGGTAAGCTTGAGGAAACTTGTCCATCAGCCATTTTTATGTCCCCACTGCTGGGTCACAGGCCTTCCTTATGGGTGGATAAGGAGGACGCGCACCACGCGGGCCCAATGCGGATTGGTGGGTGTTAACGACTGCAAATGCAGCCTGGACCAACGGCTTAACGTGCCTTCCGAAGGACGGAGGAGCTCGAGATAATAAATTTTTGGTCACCCATCCCACGACCGACCCTTGCGAAAGTTGCTTAACCTCCGCAATCGCTGGGCCAGGCGCTAAGCCACTGCGCTATCGAGCCTCTCGGAAGAAGAGAAGATTTGAGAAGAAACCTAGACTGAATAAATTACCTAAACTATGTATTTTGAAAGCTTTTATGGTCCAAGTTTTAAGTATACCTGTTAATGCAAATGTCACTTAAGTTATAAATTACTAATTAAGCATCGAAATATATTAATTAAGATGCAAATGTCAATTAAAACTGTAAAATATCTAAGGTGCAAAATGTCAGTTAAATGTAGAAGAAAAATGTAATTTAAATAATGTAAGATGTCAATGCAAGATGAGTGTCAATAAGAAGTCAAATAAAACTGCAGAGAGATGAGTGGTATCACCGATGTCTTAAGCTAGGGTTTCCTAAGATAGCGGTGCCGTCATATTACGGTCGTAATATAGCGGCGTTGAATATTGTCTATGTTAACAATATGGCGAAACCGTAGCGTCAGAAACCGCGCCGAATTGTTTACATAGACAACGTTCTACGCGGCTAAATTACGGCCGTAATATGACAGCACCGTCATCCTAGGAAACCCTAGCTTTATTGAACACTAAATTATAATTCAAAAATCATGCAACACCTTAACAGGCTGTGCGCCAATGCATTGGCAAAATTGAAGGTCGCGATTAAGATGAAATCAGCATTTATGTGCCTTAGGAAATACAAATTATTGATCAGGAAGTCAGGATTTACGCGACTTATATAAAACAATTCTTTATCAGGATGCAATCAGCATACGTGATTTATAGTAAACAAATACTTATACAATTATTTTAAAAATGTACTTTGTACAATACCTTCGAACGACGACAAACAGCGCTGATATACCTACCATGGGCGCCGCCTGGATTTTTTTCAAGGAGGTGCATCTTCGTCTACACCTTATAAGATTAACTTAATAGATTAGGATACTTTTATTGACAAGGTGATGAACAAGCACAAAAACTTAAACGCCTTTAGTTTTTATTCAAATAAAAAAAATATATTTTCTTAGTATTTTTTTCCTGACAGGGGGTGCAAGTGCACCCCCTTGCACCCTGCCGCCGATGACACCTACCTAGCTCTCTAACCGCTTTCGTCAGTACTAAACCTTGTTTCACGCCTAGATAGTACTAGCGTACAGAATTTGCACTCCGCAGAATCGTTTAAATAAATAGCGACTCTAGCCCCGACACAATAGAGTGCAATTCAGGTCGCACAGCGCTCCATTCGCTCCAAAACATTCACTTAGTACATTCAATTTCCTGCCTCTTTTTCTATCGCATAGGTCTTTCTTTCTGATGTATGAAATTTGTCCTCTCAGAGGACGCCGAGCGTTTCATAGTCGGGCGCGGAGTGACGGAGCCCTGGATGGGTAGTACTATATATTCTGTGCCCTGGGGCCCTATTTTTGAATCGCTCGTCTGGCGTCGAGCGCTCGTCTGACGCTCGACAAATCAACTCAAATTGTATGGGATGTCGAACGAAAATCAGTAGAAACGAGCTCGTCTGGCGTCGAGCGATTCAAAAATAGGGCCCCTGACTATTATCTATTCTGTGCTAGTATCTAAAAATCCTTCTTTTTACAGGCGCTGTTCCTGCCCAGGCCGCTCCAGCTGTAAGTATTCTCCTTGACTCCCTAATAGTTGTTTATGCAACTGTACTATAATAACTAATTATGTACAGTGTCAGTCCATTAAGACTAAGAGGTACACTGTTATTTTTAAAGTATATCTAAAAATGAAAAGGGGTGTTCAGACCACGTTAATGAACAACTTTTACTATGGGGCCAATCACGAAATCGCGAAAAAAATATCAGCTGTTCCATACATTATAGTCGAGTCGATGTTGTACTTTTCTATGGAACAGCTAATTTTTTTTCGCGATTTTGTGGTTGGTCCCATAGTAAAAGTTGTTCATTAACGTGGTCTGAACACCCCTTTTAATTTTTAGATATACTTTAAAAATAACGGTGTATAATATTATCTACACCCATGATAATGTATACTCTATAAAGGGTTTTGACTTTGACTTTCCTCCTTCTCGTCATTTTATCAACCGAAAGAGTGTTATAATGTTGTACTGAATTTCATAATGTAACTCGTCGCGCGTGGTCGCGGAGAGGAGCGTGATATCACCTCGCTCGGATATTGTAATGTTGGCGGTAAGCTAACCGTTTCAGAACCCTTTAGTGCGTCCGCTGCTTTAAGCGGGACACGCGCGCGGGGCGACATAGATCAGAGCTTCTGCAAGCGTCGTCCGTCAGAAAACCGCAATCTATATTACCACGCCGTGTACCCGCGGCGACACAGTAAACGCGGCCGGCGGTGCGGCAAGCGAGTTCGGTAATCACTGCGCGGTTGTGACGACGAGCTGAGAGGCCACCATCGAGAAAACGCGCAGTGATAATTGAATGCCGCCTGCCGCGCTGGCTGTATGGCCGGGCCGTAACGCAGCGGACGCTCTTACAGAGGATGAATAAAGCATGGGTGTAGATAAGATAAAATATTTATTCTGTGCTTAGTTATAGGTACTTATATTTTAAAGCAACAGCAACAAGGCGGTCTAAGAGGCTTCCTCGCAGGCGCTCTCGGAGGCGCGGCTGGAGGCCTGGCTGGCACCGCGCTCACTGGCCTCACCGGCTTGGTCGGCCGCACATTCGGGGGGGGAGGCACCAGCACACCAGCACCGGCAGCGGTAAGAGCACAGTACAGATCAGGGGTGCCCATACTAGCAAGGAGACGGTCTAAGAGGCTTCCCCCTGGCTGGCACCGCACTCACTGGCCTCACCGGCTTGGTCGGCCGCACCTTCGGGGGGGAGCCAGCAAACCAGCACCGGCAGCGGTAAGAGCACAACAGAATAGATCAGGGGTGCCCAACTAGCAAGGAGGCGGTCTACGAGGCTTCCTCGCGAGGCGCTCTCGGAGGCGCGGCTGGAGGCCTGGCTGGCACCGCACTCACTGGCCTCACCAGCTTGGTCGGCCGCACCTTCGGGGGGGCAGCCACCAGCACCGGCAGCGGTAAGAGCACAGTATAGATCAGGGGTACCCATACTAGTAAGGGGGCGGTCTAAGAGGCTTCCCCCTGGCTGGCACCGCACTCACTGGCCTCACCGGCTTGGTCGGCCGCACCTTCGGGGGGGGAGCCAGCACACCAGCACCGGCAGCGGTAAGAGCACAGTATAGATCAGGGGTGCCCATACTAGCAAGGAGGCGGTCTAAGAGGCTTCCCCCTGGCTGGCACCGCGCTCACTGGCCTCACCGGCTTGGTCGGCCACACCTTCGGGGGGGGAGCCAGCACACCAGCACCGGCAGCGGTAAGAGCACAGTATAGATCAGGGGTGCCCATACTAGCAAGGAGGCGGTCTAAGAGGCTTCCTCGCAGGCGCACTCGGAGGCGCGGCTGGAGGACTGGCTGGCACCGCGCTCACTAGCCTCACCGGCTTGGTCGGCCGCACCTTCGGGGGGGAGCCAGCACACCAGCACCGGCAGCGGTAAGAGCACAATAGATCAGGGGTGCACATACTAACAAGGGGGCGGTCTAAGAGGCTTCCCCCTGGCTGGCACCGCGCTCACTGGCCTCACCGGCTTGATCGGCCGCACCTTCGAGGGGGGGAGCTACCAGCACACCAGCACCGGCAGTGGTAAGAACACAGTACAGATCAGGGGTGCCCATACTAGCAAGGGGGCGGTCTAAGAGGCTTCCTCGGAGGCACCGCTGGAGGCCTGGCTGGCACTGCGCTCACTGGCCTCACCGGCTTGGTCAGCCGCACCTTCTGGGGGCACCAGCACACCAGCACCGGAGCGGTAAGAGCACAATAGATAATAGTACTAGCGTACGTGGTATGTACGTGGTATGGCGCAGTGGTTTAGCGCCTGGCCCAGCGATTGCGGAGGTTAAGCAATTTTCGCAAGGGTCGCTCATGGGATGAGTGACCAAAAATTTATTATCTCGAGCTCCTCCGTGCTTTGGAAGGCACGTTAAGCCGTTGGTCCCGGCTGCTTTTGCAGTCGTTAACACCCACTAATCTGCATTGGGCCCGCGTGGTGGGTTATGGGTTATGGCCCATCCTCCTTATCCACTCATAAAGAAGGCTTGTGCCCAAGCAGTGGGGACATTTAAAAAAAATGGCTGATGGACATTTATAGTGGACTTATTTTACTATTATTTACTATTATTACCTATGTGTCAAATCTTTGCCAGACTCCTGCACCGCCTGCTGCAACACCTACTCCCGTGACCCCTGGAACTACCCCCGAGACCACCGCTGTAACCAGCCCCTGGACCACCCCTGGAACAGAACAACCCACTACTCCAACCACCCCGGTGACCACCCCTGGAACAGAGCAACCCACCATTCCAACCACCCTCGAGACCACCCCCGAGATCACCCCTGCAACAGAGGTACTCACCACTCCAACCACCCCCTGGACCACCCCTGAACCAGGACATTACGCCGCTCCAACCACCCCCTGGACCACCCCTGAATACACCACTTCAGTTCCTGTTCCTGAGCAAGAACAAGTCTATGACGAGATTGAAACCGTAGAACCTGATTATGACGAAGTAAGATCCTATTCAACTTTAATGTCACGTGACAGACTAATATACTAAGAGCTAGCGCCGGAAAGAGGTGGACAAATTACAGAGCGACGAAATCGCTCTAGTTAGTTAGCCTACTTAGCTAGCATACTATCATTATTAACAGATCCGGGCACCTCGCAGATTTTCGGTTTTTCAGAAATTTTGACTGATGGAAAAGTAGTCCAGGCGGCATCAAACTTTACCACTTTTTCGCGCATTTTGATGCCACCTGGCACTACTTTTCCATCAGTCAAAATTCCTGGCAATGTTATACCTATGATCGAATTAGATACATGATTGGCTTGCTATTATACCACACCAAATCCAGAGCTCTGTAAAATAAATACCTTCAATCGCTTTTCAGCCTTTTCAGCTCAACCACTCCCACCCCCACCACTGAAAATCTGCGAGGTGCCCGGATCTGTTAATAATGATAGTATGGCTAACTAGAGGGATTTCGTCGCTCTGTAAATTGTCCACCTATTTCCGGGGCTAGCTCTCAAGCTAGGGTTTCCTATTCCTAGGATGACGGTGCCGTCATATTACGGCCGTCATTTAGCGGCGTAGAACGTTGTCTCGCGGTTTCTGACGTTACGGTGTCGCCATATTGTTTACATAGACAACATCATTCAACGCCGCTATATTACGGGCGTAATATGACGGCACCGTCATCCTAGGAAACCCTTGCTTTAGTCTATAAACACATTCTGAAAATTTGTCACGTTTCTTTTTAAAGGTCTACTCAATCAAACCTGACCGGTATCCTGTACCGGTATTTTGTATGGCATTACCGCAGCTGTTGCGGAACAGCTTTAAACAGCAGCGCGTTACCGCATACCCATCGGGATATCGTTACCGGTACAGGATACCGGGCAGATTTGAGTAGGCTTTAAATCACACTTTAGCATTTTACCTACCTACCCTGGGGCCCTATTTTTGAATCGCTCGGCTGGCGTCGAGCGCTCGTTTCTTCTGATTTTCGTTCGACATCTCATACATTTGAGCACAGAATAGATAATAGTACTAGCGTACAGAATTTGCACTCCGCAGAATCGTTTAAATAAATAGCGACTCTAGCCCCGATACAATAAAGTGCAATTCAGGTCGCACAGCGCTCCATTCACTCCAAAACATTCACTTAGTAGTTGCCTCTCTTTCTATCGCGTAGGTCTTATCCTTTCTGATGTATGAAATTTGTCCTCTCAGAGGACGCCGAGCGATTCATAGTCGCGCGCGGAGTGACGGAGCCCTGATTTGAGTCAAATGTCGAACGAAAATCAGTAGAAAAGAGCGCTCGACGCCAGCCGAGCGATTCAAAAATAGGGCCCCTGGTCTTTAAAACTTAGTAGGGTCAAGTGGGTAAGATTACCAGATCAAATAATGAGATTTTCTGACTTCTTCTCTGACGTTTCAGGAAATTTCCTGACATTTTGTACACCTACATCTGTATTCTTAATGTAATTGACGTTTGAAATTCTTTTTCTCACCAAAATGATTAACAAATTATGTGTATACTTTAAGTACCTAAGCCCACCTACCCTACCTTTAGTAAATTAATTTAAAAATCCCTGAAAAATAAAGTTTTTCCCTGTTTTCCTGACAGATGTCTTTAATTCCTGATATATCAGTCTATCCATCGACTTAAAAGACATTGCAATGTACCTACTTATTTATTTATGACTATGTGATTTGTAAGCGTGTTTGTATGAAAATCACACAGGTTTTGAAGGCCAGTGTAGAATTTATGAAAAACATACCAATAGGTTAATTACAGCGAATTATCTGTTTCATTGCAGGCCGACGACGACGATGATTAGTTATAGTGAACCTTGGACCACACGGTGACAGAACTGCCAACTAGAGAGAACAGACTGAACCACCCACTAGAACCAGTGTCAGAGCTAGGGTCATGAGGGCCCCTGGCAAGATTTGAATTTTGGGTCCCAATACTTATTTCTAGGATCATGAGTGCCCTTGGCAAGTTTAGAATTTTGGGCCCCAAGACTTATTTCTAGGATAATGAGCGCCCCTGCTGTGATTTGAATATCGCTCCCTCAAACATATTTCTACGATAATGAGCGCCCCTGGCAAGATTTGAATTTTGGGTCCCAATACTTATTTCTAGGATCATGAGCGCCCCTGGCAAGATTTGAATTTCGCGCCCCAAGACTTATTTCTAGGATCATGAACGCCCCTGGCAAGATTTGAATTTCGCGCCCCAAGACTTATTTCTAGGACAATGAGCGCCTCTAGCAAGATTTGAATTTTGCACCTCATGTCATATTTTTAGGATAATGAGCGCCCCTGGCAAGATTTGAATTTCGAGCCCCCAAGACATATGTCTAGGATCAAGAGCGCCCCTGGCAAGATTTGAATTTTGCGCCACAAGATTTATAGACCGTTTCTAGCTATGGGTCAGCAAAGTGCACCCCCTGAGGGTTGCGCCCCCCTTGCCAGCCCCTAGCTACGACACTGACTAGAACAAGAAAACTTAATAAAGTCCAGTAGACGTCATTGGCCATTTTTATGTCCCCACTGTTGGGCACTGGGTTTCCTTATGGGTGGAAAAGGAGGTTCAGGAAGATAGGCCATTCGTCCTCGTTTCCCAGTTGTCTTACCAGCCTACGTTCGAGTATTACTGGTGATTCTATTGGTAAATAGAATAATAGATAAAAATAATTATGATAAAGTTTATACTTACAGAAAACAACTCGTTTCCTTTCTACATACTTATTGTGAAGGGACCCAAAAATCGGTGATGTCCGGTTTACACTATTCCAGACCAGTAATCCATCGAGTCAATCCAATTACATTATTCCAGTGGCTGGCATTCCAGCATTGGACTCAATTGCTACTGGAATAACTGCCAAAAGTGGCCACTTTTAGCAATATCCACATTCATAACTTATTGCTTATATTTGAGGCCATGAACAAATATTTAAATATTACACTTTACTCTTCTTTTATTCTAAGCCCTTGAAAAAAATGGTTTATTTCCATTGGTGGCGCTATTGAGCTTGACGCACCTTAAGAAACTCTCGTTAAAAGGAGTCGAATGCCGCTCTCAGTTTAAGCTGACTCTAGTCTAGAGGTCACCTACTTAGGTCACCAGTGGGGTCACGGGGTCAAATCCCAAAAACCTACACTTTTGGGTCCTCTAGAGTCTAGACACTGTCTGTGTCAATGGAAGTGAGAAAAAGTGAATAGGGAATAAAGTACCCGAATTTGGACTTACGGCACATAGTGCCCTGGGTCAATAAGTTATGCCGCCCCTACGGTTCAAATACACTAAAGGATTTAGTGTATTTGAACCGCTATGGTTACCATCTACGTAAGGGAGGATACCTTATCTAGGTAGGATGCATAAAATGCCTGATTTTTCAGAAAAATGCGTGTCTATAGTAAACAAACGCCGCGTAGCGCAATTTTTAGTCTTTTTCATCCAAAAATCTTGTTATTTTGCCAATCTTTAGAAAAATTCGGCCGCACCGTGCATTTTTTGTGTTCCATCCACTAATCTTGTAAATTTTTCCTGATTATAGAAAAAAAACGGCCGTGCAGTGAGTTTTTTAGTCTGTTCGATGCTCAAATTTAACAAAATCGTTAACGACACCATCTATAAATAAAATATGGGTGTAATAATCAAATATGAAGGCGCCCTAAGCTAAGCTCGAGGGGCAGGTCACGCGCTAGGCTGCGAATCACGCCGCCGCCCCTCGCAGCCTGACACCCAAGGCCATGGCCCCCTTGGCCCTAGGGTAAATACGTCCCTGCCGATAAGTGTGAACAGAGGCTCCGACACCCGATTAAAATCCGAAACCGACACCCGACAAGTGGGAACAAACCCTTACATCTTTTTTTGGAGTCGGTTGATTATTATATCAAGGTATTCCTAAAAAAACAACATTTTGATTGTGATTATTTAATTTTTACTTTAATAACAGTAAATACAGTAGTTATCGTGCAATCAAAACACGCTGGTGGTTACAGATCTACTAAAACATCGGTATTGCCATAAATTATTACAAAAGCAAACAAAAGTTTATATTTTAACATCAACTTTGTTCTTTAAATACGTACTAAAGTACAGTGCGAGGCACGTATCTTGATTTTTTTTCGACAGAGTGGGGATAAGTTCGCGCATGTGCTCTTGTGAGCGACCAATAGCGCGCGCCCCTCTCCCGCCGCCCGCGCCCCTCACCGCTACGCATACACAAAATACGCGTTTCGCGCAATCCCCACCCGATTTCAAGATACGTGCCTCGCACTGTATACAGGTTGGATATAAAAGACGGTAGTTGGAGGGAAAGTACGATAAATATTTATGATGTATTTTTTTTTAAATATGTAAAAACACTACTCAAGGATTTTTGTAAAAAAATATAAAAATTAAGTAGGTTGTACTTGTACAAAATTTTTTGAACTAAACTACCATTTTTTTTCTTTCGTGGTCTGCGTTTAATTTAAGATACGTATTATGTTATTTAGATACGTATTATCATTGCCTATCGATTGGTATTATTAAAGTATAAGATGTTATTTTTACGGGTTTTATACCGTTCGATTCCCAGCTGAAATAATCGATTTATCAAAAATCTTTGAATGCAGTTTCTTTTTATTAAAAATATTTCCTCAGGAACACAGGTTTTAAACGCGTTTTTAAAGTAACATAGGTGTTGAACACCCACCCACCTTCTTATTTTAATATGGCAATCTACTCTCCTCTTGGAAGTAATTTTTGCCAGTGTCAAGTATTGAATATTTCAGTGGTAGCTGTTTTGTTTCAGTTTAGGTACATTAGAATGCGGGTGCATCGCATTCCAATGCTTCTTGGAACATTTGGGACCAAGTATATCAAGACAGTTGTTCACGGTTAGTTCTGCCGAGGTAGCCACCACTACAATAAAAGTCTCAGCTTCATACAACCAAGATCGCTCCTACTTCAATGGGGAATGTCCGAAAAAAATCAAATTGGCTGAATATTTTTTTATAGGTAGGAATAAGCTCCCTTAGTAATAGAAAAAAGTTTCAGAATTTTTGGTTGCGTGAAACAATTTTAAAAAATTTAACTCTCTTCGACTTCACAAATATACAAAAGTAACAGCAGAATGGAAATTATGCCTTTGCCACCACCTGCCACAATCACAACATGGTATTAAAAAAAGTTTCATGTTCAAAGTTTTGACATTTTGACATTTGTCATTGTCAAAATGTCAAAACTTTTTATTTTTTATTCTTGTTGTTGTTGTGGCAGGTGATGGCAAAGGTATAATCTCCATTCTGCTGTTACTTTTACACATTTGTAAAGTCGAAGAGACTTTAATTTTTTATATTTTTTCTACGCAATGGAAAATTCTGAAACTTTTTTCTATTACTCAGGGAGCTTATTCCTACCTATAAAAAAATATTCAGCCAATTTGATTTTTTTCAGACATTCCCTATTATCCCACATATTGTTCAGTTGCGTAGACACTTGTACCACAAAACTGCACCAATTTTAAGACACTATATCCACTATGAGTCAATTTGCAAATAATTAAAATAGACACCAAACTGAACAAGACAAAATGGCGCCAAAAACCTCACCCACCCACCTTTTCCCGACGTTTTAAAAACGCGTTTAAAACCTGTGTTCTTAATCTAATAAAATGCAACGCGAAAGTTTAAAAGTGTATGTATAATATTTCCTCACTCAATATTTAGGGTACCTACTTTCCGGAAGGAAAGTAAATAAATTTAAATAATAATAAATTACCGTCTTTATTTCCACCCGTATATGTACCTAATTTTAAGTAAGTATTAATAAATAGGTACTTTGTTAACTTTGTGTTTAATTCGTAATCTTCGTTAGTGAATTATGTTGAATTTGGGGCTAGCCTCGGTCTACACCTATTCAAAGATTTGAACACAATCTTTTCAATACAAGTGTACAGTCAGCCCCAAAAATGTTCTGAGCATACAAACTGCTAAAATACCTAATCATTTGACATAAATCAATCTTATTTCAAGACATAGGTGCATATTCATTTGTTGTCTGAGAACAAACGAAAGTACACCTTAATGTCTTGAGATATGGTCGATTTTTGTCAAATGATTAGGTATTTTGGAATTTTGACGCTAACTGCACTTGCCAAACTTTGAACACATGCTCAAATAACCGTGCACCGCGCTACCATGTGTTCTAAGTCAGCCATTTCAATAACCCCACTGCTGGGGCACAGGCCTTCCTTATGGGTGGATAAGGAGGATGGGCCATAACCCACCACGCGGGCCCAATGCGGATTGGTGGGTGTTAACGACTGCAAATGCAATCAGAACCAACGGCTTAACGTGCCTTCCGAGCCACGGAGGAATTCGACATAATAAATTTTTGGTCACCCATCCCATGACCGACCCTCGCGAAAGTTGCTTAACCTCCACGATTCAAACCACTGCGCCACCGAGCTCCTCCATGTGTTCAAACTTGTTCAAATCTTTGATACTATGGCGCCGGTATAATACTAAGGGTCAGTTTACACACGACGCGCATTTTAAAAGATCAATAGAATAAGTACCTATAGATTTTTTTCACTACACTAAAAGGTACGATCGACAACACATGCTTTTCCACTTTGCAGAAAAAATCGTGTGCGCGTATCGCCCCTGCATTAACTAAACGTACAGTGGCGGTCATATAATTAAAGACACCAGTCGATTTTCATACAAAAGAGGTAACTTTGAAGCCTTGGTTTTACACCAAGGATTGACCTAGCTGTGATCTGATGATGGCCATCCAGGGAGTGAATGGAGGAGATTCAGAACGCTATACACACCCAACTGATCTGATTTGCATTCTAAGAGATCATAAGGATCAGAGTTTTCAGTTTCATGGTTTCCATACATTTTTATGCTAATTTCGCGGTTATTTTAAACATATCCTTATATCTCTTAGAATGCTGATCAGATCAGTTGTGTGTGTGTATAGCGATCTGAATCTCCTCTATTCACTCCCTGGATGGCCATCATCAGATCACAGCTAGGTCAATCCCTGGCGGAGAACCAAGGCTTCAAAGTTACCTCGTTTGTATGAAAATCGACTGGCGTCTTTAATGGGGGGGCGAAGGCAAAGTGAATTACAGATGGCGCTTCAGTCTTTGGACCCATTGTCAGTTTGAGCTTATAATTATTGTCTTGACTGTGTATTATGTGATTTTACTTTCTTAGATTATATTTTTTCGGTTTTGCGGACAAACAATGTATTCTATGCTAACTTTAGCTCAGATAAAAGAAGAATTACGGAAAAGAAAAGCCAAAACAAGAGGCAAGAAAGTTTATAGCAACTTACAAAAAATTGCTAACAAGCATTACATTTCTTTAAATTTCGTGTGAGATTTACAAGTAATCTTTTTATTTCAGATTAGAAGCATATGATTTAAATCTTAACAAAGCAACTGAGTGTGAATTTCCGTGTTTATAGTTGCCTCATGATGCCTTCTTTGCAATAGTAATTTCAGGTTTCTGTACTGGAATTTCTGTACCATCCATAATTACACGAACCGTTTTATCATGTTTATTTTATTATTCTAAGTTTCTTGAATGACTCTGGCATATAAAATTCTATTAATTCTCTGTTTGGCCCCAATATTGGGATTATTCCATATTTGATATACCTATCAAATTCATCCAAGTTATAAATATGTTAGAAACTGCTGAGGTTGAAATATTAAAGAACAAAGCTGTTATAATTCAAATGTTGTTTTATTTTGGCGAAGCTTCATCAAATTCATGAAACATTCCTTTTGATTTATAATGTTTCTCAGGCTCAGCAAAGGAGAAAAATCGAGGGAAAAGCATCTTTTTTTTGATATTTTTTTGCCCAATATTTTTTTTTGTTACTGGGAAATCGATGAACTCCAATATTTTACAAGTTACATGCATAACAATGCGGCATTTTCTCAGTATAAAATTAAAAAGTGCAATACTCCAAGAGATTCCCATATGTTTTGACACTTTCTTTGAGGCGGCCGGGTACCAAAGACCAGACGCCACCTATCGGGATAAAATTGCGCTTTTCCTCCCCATTATGTGACCACCACTGTATGTTGTGACGGCGCGGCGTGCAAGCGATTTTAACCTTAGGAGTGGTTAAGCGGTTGTGTTGTCGACAGTACATGTTTGAGACACTTTTTCATAAATTTCTGCTACATACTTAACATACAAATAATATATTAATCATTATTTATAATAACTATAATTACATAATTATATACAAATGCTTTGATTTCGCTATCTATTTTTCATAATTAGTAAAATACTGTATGTTAATGACTTATCTAAATCTAGATTATAAATAATATACAAGGCATCTTTTGAATTTTTAGCTACCAATAAAAAGATCTAAAGATTTTGTCTATAAGCTGCCATATTTAGCATATTTTTTCCAGATTCTAATATTTTTATTTATTTTAAGTAAGACCTCCACCATAATTTAATTTATTTTATATGTTCATGAATGAAATACAGTAAAAAAAACAGATTTTGGGATTACACTATATTAGCCTGACTTGGCATTTTCCATATCTGTATCTCTTTCTGCCGCTCAGAAACATCAAAACAATGGGTGCATTCTGCCAGACAAATCTCTGAGTCATCGATCGCCATAGAGTACATTTTAACCATGGAAAGTAAAATATTGAACATTCCATACAAATTACAAGGTTAAAATTTACTATATGGCGATCGATGACTCAGAGATTTATCTGTCAGAAATCATAATGCACCCGTCTACATTAACATCTAAATATAATTTTTGATAGATAAACAAAAGGCAGAAACATCAAAAATTGTCTACATCTAAATGTCATTTTTACAGCTGTAACATCAAAAATTGTATACATCTAAATGTCAGCTTTACAGCTGTAAAAATGACATTTAGATGTAGACAATTTTTGATGTTTCTGCCTTTTGTTTATCTATCAAAAATGACATTTAGATGAGATTTTTACAGCTGTAACATCAAAAATTTTATACATCTAAATGTCATCTTTACAGCTGTAAAAATTTTTGATGTTTCTGCCTTTTGTTTATCTGTCATAAATGACATTTAGATGTTAATGTAGACGGGTGCATTATGATTTCAGCAAGAGGTTGAAAAAATGTTATTGTTGACAATTATAATCAAATTAAAACATTGTTTTGTGACAAGGCCAAAACAGTGCAAGTGTGCACAGGGTGTTACAAATTTAAATGTAATATAATAATAGTCCATTATTTATCCAACATATTCAAAAGCTTAGAATAATGACACCTAGAACGATAATTCCCTAAAAAGCGCGCTGTCAAAAGTGAGGCAACAAAAACAGCCAAAATGGCGCCGTTTTCAGATTTTTATTGTCCATTATTAAATAATCATGCCTAATAAGCACAAAACAGTTTCATGTCCCTACCTTAAAGAGATTAATTATTATATTATTGGATTTTAGTTACGATTAGGTAACGTATGAAGGATATAAATCTGAGAACTGAGCCATTTTGGCTCAGTATAAGTTGCCTCACTTTGCATACAAGGACACGGCTTCTAGGTGTAATTATTCTAAGTTCAAAAGGTTATTTTTTATGTTTTTCAAAGGCAATGTAAATAAAATTACTAGTTTTATACAAATAGAATTAGTTTAAAAACTTTAATTATACTTAGTAAAGATCTAAGAAAAAGTAGATTTAGGTATTATACAACATGTTACAAAAAATCCGTAAAGCCGAATATGGTAGATAGGGACCATCAAACTGAATAACTTTTACTACAGGACCAACTCTGTAATTGCGAAAAAAAATAACAAAAATATCAAAATGTACGAAACAGCTGATATTTTTTTCGTGATTTCAAAATGGGTCTTATAGTAAAAGTTGTTCAGTTCGATGGTCCCTATCTACCCTATTCAGCATTGGTGAATTATATATATAATATATATTATTAAAGAATTTAATTAAAGTTAAAAGAGAAAAAAAAATTGTTTACCTTTTGAATATTTTCGACAGAAATGGACTATACATATGTCGCTATGTTTCTCTGTACACATGTCTGGGTGGAGTGGAAGCACTGTCACCGTGCGGTCCCAGGTTCACTCCATCCAGTCGCCGTCGCCGAAACTGTCTACTACCTGTAACAAGCGATTTGAAATAAAAAATAAATAAAAACAACCGGGCTAGCATAAACACCGCGTAATTTTGTCTACATTCGTCGAGGTCACTCGCAATATACAAAATTCTGAAGTGGACTTGTGGCGCGTATGTCAGGGCGGCTGGACATACAAAAATAACCGGCCAAGTGCGAGTCGGACTCACGCATGCAGGGACGTATTTACCCTAGGGTCCAAGGGGGCGATGGCCCAGGGCGAGGGGCGGCGCGAACCAGAGAATATATTATTATTATTATGTTTATTTTTTATTTTTTACAAACACAAACTTATAACTATCATTACAGGTACTATCTAACCCAATGCGATAGTTACAGCATTTTTGTTATGCCTACTTATAACTTATAACATTATAGTAGTTACTAAGCGTAGTGTCACTACATTGAACTGTATGTAAACTAGAATGGACAGATCTATGGCACAAATTGCCGCAGCGATTGCAAAGATGGCGGCTACGCATGGACAGTGCGAGCGTGAGTTGTCAAAGAAAAAGTAGCATGCACACAGATGCGACACATTCTTCATAATGATTAGGATATACCTACTTGTTTAATAATATTGCATAAAATTATAGTAAGAACGCAATTTAATTAGGTAACAGGTACATGTTAATACTTACTCGAAAAATAAAAAAAAGGAGGATGGGCATTGAGTATCCGCACTCAAAACAATTATTTGGTGTCGTCGAATAGATTTTTTATTAGGAAAATATAAGGTACTATATGGAAGGAAACATGGAAAAATATTTCTCCATGTATCCATTGTAATAATAATAATAATGATTAGGATATACCTAATTGTTTAATAAAATTGCATAAAATTTAATAAGAACGCAATTTAATTAGGTGATTGGTACATGTAAATACTTACTCGAAAAAGGAGGATGGGCATTTAGTACCCGTATTTGATGTCGTCGAATAGTTTTTATTATTAGGAAAAATATTTCTATTGCAACATGGAAAAATATTTACTAACCCAGTGCTAGTTCTAGTTGATATCATAATAATCGCATATACGATATTATTATAAAAAAAATTGCAAATACGATTTTACATATACTCTGCTTTATCTGCTGCTTATAATAATTACTCTGTCATAGCATTAAAGAAATAAACGAATTGAAATAAAAACCTATAATTTCAATTAAATCTTATAAAATTGAAATTAAAAAGGGAAGATAATGCACTAGCTAGCGTCTAAAAATGCGCCCTCAAAATTAAAGCGTTGAATAATCGTACCAATTAATTCTATAATTCAAAAACACTTGAAACGTACTGGGGATCGAACCGGCCGGCACAGCGCCTATCCAAATGGTAGTCAACGGCATTAGTAAAGTAAGCATTTATTTGGCGATTTCAATACAATACAGATCTTAAAAATTAGAATTAGACGACCGAAAGGTCTGACCAGACTCAGCTTGTGTTGTGGAGTCTATTCCACATCGCTGGTTTTCAGCTGGATCCATAAATATATTAAAAATATAAAATATATGTTAAGAGAAAACACATTAACCACTATACTATCGACGATGCCAAAACTGATGTAGGTATAATTCAGTCTAAAATAGTCAAAACAAAAAATGTAACAAAAACATACTGTGTTGATTTATTTTTTCTCTAAACTACCGAGTCAGATTTTGATGCCGCTTTGCATAAGGGCAAGGCCGTCTTTAACCTATTTGAGGCCTTGGGCACATTAGGATAATGGGGCCCCTATGACCTTGACTTGGGTTACCATCAAAGTAAGAGAGGATGCCTGTATATGAGGCACAAAATGCCAGTTTTTTTTAGAAAAATGCTTATCTAGGTATAGCAAAAATCGGCTGCGAAGCGCGATTATTAGTCAGTTTCATTCACTAATCTTGTAATATACCTGTTTTTTGTGAAAAAAACGGCCGCGCAACGCGATTTTTAGTCAGTTTCATCCAATAATCTCGTTATTTTGCCTGTCTATAGTAAAAAAAATTGCCACGCAACGCGTTTTTTAGTCAGTTTCATCAAATAATGTCGTAATTATGCCTGTCTAAAGTAAAGAAAACGGCCGCGCAGCGCGATTTTTATTCTTAGTCAGTTTTATTCACTAATCTTGTAATCTTGTTAAGACACATTTAATAAGAACATAATTGTTGTATAATCCACAAAAGTAACTATTTTAGAATTTAAGGGTTAGTGATTAAAAACAATGTGGTTTGAAGAGGTACTCTTCTAGAATTGATTTTTTTTCCTAATTTTAATAAGCATCCGTTATCATTAAGCGATCTGGCAAGAAACAAGGGGCCCCTATCGATCGCGGGGCCCTGGGCAAGTGCCCAGAGTGCCCAATGGGAAAGATGGGCCTGCATAAGGGTGTAGTTGAGGTATCCCTACATAAATACAACAACAGTGTCGCTTTTGGTTCATGGACCACTTCCTATACAAATTTTCCCACTCTCCTTTCTCATAGACAATTACTCTATTGAGCACTTTCACGCGCGTTTTTTTTTCAAGATAGATATTCGTGCTAGGGGTAACGTAGGTACACATTCGAACTCACTATTTGCCTTGCCACTCGAGCAGGATGAGTAATTGCGGCAATGGAGCACAGTTGTTCTGTGCACGGATGTGCCTCGACAACAAAATACAGTAGGGATTTAAGATTAATAATCACTTTTAATTAATTTTCTTTTTTGACAAGCCCCTGGACATATTTTTCGCCTGACAGCGTAAGTTAAGTACCTACACTGTGGCGGCGCGCGGCGGTGTTGTCCTACATCATAGGCAGTTCTTAACGGAATATAATAATATACTTATATTGTAAAACTGTGCTATTAGTTCACCTATCCTAGTTTAGTACCTACGTATACAATCTGTATAGTTCACTTTTCATAATCTATGATTTTCATACAAAATGTCGGCTCAGTAGAAATAATGTATAAAAATTAGTTTTGGTTGGTTTATGTTGATGTTTTGTTTACTTACCGATGATAAGTCACTACACAATTTTTTTGCTTCGTAGTGGCACGATTTTTGCACGTCTTCAACACACAGGTCGGCATTTTTATCGGCACAATTACACCGTGCGTTCGCGGTGAGCGTTGGCGAGTGACTAAATGAGTTGAGGTCAATTGACCTCAACGCGTGGAGCAAAAATCGGGGCCGCGAGGTCGATTCTATACATACATTTCAATGTGTCACTAATGAATTTATAAACCAATTTGTGCATCGCAAAAAATATTGTTAAATTCTTTTTTATGGCTTTTTTTTCGAAAATCTATGGGGCGGCATACCTTATAGGCCCAGGGCGCCGAATCTTAAAATACGTCCCTGCACTGCACGCATGAAGGGTACCGTCAAAAAAAACACATTTGTTGCTTTGTTGTATGGGAGCCCCTTTATTCTGTTTTTAGTATTTTGATGTTACAGCGGCAACAGAAATACATCATCTGTGAATTTTTTTACTGTCTGGTTATCGTGTTTCATGAGATACAACCTGGTGACAGACAGACGGACAGTGGAGTCTTAGTAATAGATTGGTTTCCGTTTTTACCCTTTGGGTACGGAACCCTAAAAAACACAAAGCAAGCACAGTGTTCAACTTTTTCATTTAAACTAGTTGGATTGGATCATATTATTTTAGATTTTACTTCATAATGTAAAAATAATCCTTACTAATATTATAAATGCGAAAGTCCGTTTGCTTGTTTGTTTGTTACGCCTTCACGTCTTAACTACTGAACCGATCATCATGAAATTTTGCATACGTTGTCAGGGGTACAGAAAAGGAAATAGGATACCTTTCATCCCGAAAAAAGTATTGTTCCCGAGGGAAAGCAAAAAAACGTTCCACGCAGACGTAGTCGCGGGCGGCCGCTAGTATTTAAATAATAATGTTAAAGTTAATATAGAAGAAAAGAACTCGTTTCCATTCCGAGCGATTGCTTCAGCCGGGAATCAAACCAGCATGTTAATATTACATTCATATACATACCATCAAGCATTCAAGAAGGATTGCGTCGTGCGCGTTCTTTCGTAAAATGGTACCTACATTCCTATTATGAAGGGATTAAAAAATCGGTAATGTTCGGTTCACATTATTCCAGTCCAGTATTCCATTGAGTCAATCCAGTATAGTGCTAGACTAATATCACTGGAATGCATTCCAGCCATTCCGGTACCGGTTCACATTATTCCAGTGGCATTCCAGCATTGGACTGGTTTGCTACTGGAATAATGTGAACCGTACATTACGACGGGGCCCAAGATCAAAAAGATCAACAAAATCTTATGGAAATATAAGACATATAGGTACATTTTATTAATTTATTTGTTATCACATTAGCTATACCTACCTAATGGAATGTCCTAAATCATTTTTTAACTAAGTAGCTGACGATTTTAATTGCACGCAACAAAAAGTAGAGTTCTGGCAACTAGAATTCTAGTAATACGACTTTGTTCTTGGGACCTTAGGTCTCTATCACCACCAAGTGGCTATACACCGTCATTTTGTAGTCGTTTTAATTAACTTAAGGGTGTGTTGTACCCATGAAACTAAACATTTTTGCCCAAGAAACATGGGTCAAAAAACGACAAAAAAATTTGGTCCTCCCATACTAACTAGACAGCTAAATCATTGTATTTGTATGGGGAAGTCAAAAATTTTTGTCGTTTTTCGACCCATGTTTCTTTGGCAAAAATGTTTATTTTCATTAGTAGAACACTCCCTTAAGCTAATTAAAACGACTACAAAATGACGGTGTATAAAAGCCCCGTAGATAGTGAATCTCACTGGAATGCATTCCAGACATCCAGTATCGGTTCACACTATTCCAGTAGCATCCAGCGTTGGGCTGGATTGCTACTGGAATAATGTGAACCGGATATTTGATCTCTATTACCACTAAATTGCTTTAGTGGCTATACACCGTCATTTTGTAGTCGTTTTAATTAACTTAAGGGTGTGTTGCACCCAACGAACTAAGATCTAAGGAAGCCTAACTCCTAACAAATATTGCATAAAAAATGGCACCTTCACATATTCTGTAACACAAAAGGTCGCAAACTCAACAATGAACTAGTAAAAACATACCTTATACAATACACGCATAATCGGCATTAGATTGTATTCTAACGCATATGACGTTTTTTATTGGCTGGGGTTTGAACGCAGATCAAACATGATTGGATATTTGACTCGCCTCGTGTCACTCATTGGGCCGTTGTCATGCCTTTGTCATTGAGGCGAGGACGGTGTAACGTAGAATGCAGTCAGTACACCTAACCTACTACGGCGCGCTGGGCGGCATCATAAAATTGTTTTATGAAATTAGTACATTATTGTTTGTTAGATATAATGTTTGTTTTATTATGTAGACGGACGACTTGGTAAAGACCGCTCGAATACGCTTGATGCAAGTCGCCTGTAACTAGTCGCTCTAAAAAACTAAAGGAGACCTATTTCAGCAGTGGACGTCTTTCGGCTGTGATGATTTTATTGTTATTTTATTTTATGAAAATTATAAAATGATGATGTTGATGAATGATGATCATATTATTTGTCACGAATTGGTAAGACATATGATTTCAAGAAGGACTAAAATTAGGCAAGCTATTGAAATAAAATAGGTATGCTTGATAAAAGACAATGTATTCTGTAAAGATTTTTTTTTCATAACATGTAAGTACATATTATGTAGATAATTATCACATTTGCGCGAGCAACACCTTAATACGTCTTTTAGAGGTGTGACTGATAAAGAACAACAGTATTAATACGTCGCTTTATTTTTATTTTTTAATTGGCAATACAAAATTCTTATAGCGACACCTTTTTAACCGACTTCAAAAAAGGAGGAGGTTCTCAGTTTTTCGTAATGTATTTTTTATAGCAGCGTATTCCACCAAGTCAAAGTTTATGCTTGTCAAGATCTTTTTCAAATGCAGACTATTTTAACATGCTTATTGACCGGTGCGCAAATACCTAAACTAGCAATATGGGTGATGGGTGACGGTGGATTGGAAGAGGTGGACCAACTCCGTAGCCAGCGCGATCTCCAGATTTGACACCCCTTGATTTTTATTTGTGAGGTCATGTTTACAGTTGATGTTTAAAACATTTGTGAGCGAGCGTGAATCCGTAATGCGTTTGCGAATAATAGCCACATTTGTACTAATTAAGTGGAATACAGGTGTGCTGCAAAGTGTTCGGGACAATCTAGTGCACCGTTGCTAGGCATGTATTTCTATTGGTGGTGGAAATATAAAGTAGCATTTTCGCAGCAGATCTCATACATTGGGGTTCCAGCAGAATGATCCGCGGATCAAACTCCATATTAAAAAGCTGTTTTCAGAGCTGCATAAAATCATAGTTTCTGGAAATTGTCATTACTTTGTGTTCTGATCTGACGGTCTTGAGTCTTGACCTCATGACGTCACTACTTGTCGTGCCACTCTGCTGCCTTCGGTGTTGCAATGTGAGTTCTTCATTTTTTATGTATTCTATTTTAACCAGGGATTTTTACTCGTTAATCAAAGAGGATTGCGTGAATAGAATCTTTATAGGTACCTACCTAATCATCCCTTCACGGATTGGACAGCGTTTTTGTTACACCCTGTATAATAATAAAAAACAAGGAGATTACATCAGATTACTCGTTTTCTATGTATTGCATATTGCAGGACGCGCCATTTTTAGCATTACAAAATTTTGATTTAAATTTTCCTTTTTTTTGTTGTACTGAATTCCATGAGAGAGTTTTATTCTTGTTTAAAAATGTGTGATAGCAGTGAATGTGAAGATTTGACTCTGCCCCACAAAGCGACTGAACACTTGTTGCATAATAACGACCATATTTTGAATGTATACGCTCATAGATATTTCTAAAAAACGAAAAATATGTTACTTTCCTATGTTATGTTATGTCTGTATAGTTTTGCTGCCTTCTTTTGGTCTTTTTCACCACTTGACCACACATGACGTCATTTTAATCATTTTTCTAATTATTTTTTTGTGGTAACGCTAACGACTGTCGCCGAGCGCGTGGCAGACATTACTAAATCGTGCTTCACTAGTACTTTTTTAGCCCCGCCCACTCTGTGTTAGTTTGCGTGGTGCTATTTTTTGAGCGGAATTACACTTCCTTAGTATCTTAGTTCGTTGGTTGCACCCATGAAACTAAACATTTTTGCCCAAGAAACATAGGTCAAAAAACGACAAAAAATTTTGGTCCTCTCATACTAACTAGACAGCTAAAACATTGTATTTGTATGGGAAAGTCAAAAAAATTTTTCGTTTTTCGACCCATGTTTCTTTGGCAAAAATGATTATTTTCATTAGTAGAGCACTCCCTTAAGTTAATTAAAACGACTACAAAATGACGGTGTATAAATATATAGTTTTAATTTCCATTGTTATTAACGTTATTAGAATAAACTATATCGGGATTTACACCATATACCTGTTTTTGAGAATTTCGTGGAGTTCTTCCGTGATCATGGCGCATGCAATAGGCATGTTGACAATTTTTTTATTTTATGTTACATAAATTACACCTCAAAAAAATAAACATTTGTATAAGAATTATTTCGCTAGCATGAAAACTGCCCGAGATATCACAGTTTGAAATGCACAAACTTAGACTCACCCGAAAACGCTCCATACTAACGGCTACCAAGTTATGACGTCACGCCTTCCTACGTTGTATGCAACGCGTAGGAAATTTGTTCGGCAGCTATATTAAATAGTACCAAAATAGTTTCCTTGACAAATTTGTTATAAATTTTACGGACTAATTAAATGCATTATTTATTTTAACACAAATTTTATACTTTTTAAATGGACTTGTCCACTCAACTTTGAAAGGTCATAAAACAAATAATACGCAATATATAAAACCAAGAGGTATACAAGCTACTCCAAAAATTTGATATGTTTACGATTTTTATTAGTATTTCGTTATTTTATTCATAAGTCAACATCCCTATTCAAAATTCAAAAAATTCAAAAATAATTTATTCAGTCTAGGCTGTTACAAGCACTTGTGAATGTCATAGAAGCTACGCCATCGGTTCGCAAACCCTAAGCGGGAGACCTTGTAACGAGAAGAACCGGCAAGAAACTCGTCAAGGGCTGCTTTTTCTCCCTGTATATTTCATACAGAGTCATCAATATTTAAAAATGAGCACCACATTTAAAGTGAGGTCATTTTCCATCACAATAATTAACAAAAGTTTGCACACAATGGGTAGGTAGGTTGAAATAAAATACCTACTACATATCGGATAGGTAATGAGAGTTAATAACTTTCAACTAGTTGAGAAATCACTCTGTCTGTTACTAGACATAAAAAATAATAATTAAAAAAAATTCAATTCTTACAATTCAATATGCGTTAAGATAGGTACTCAGAAGCAGACCCATTCCCACTGGCAGCACCCGTTCACGAGCATGTCGCATGGACCAGCCATCACTTCGCTCAACCATATATGAGGGAACGTAACGACCCGCCCCACATTTACCACCAAGTGACTATATAAAGGCCCCGTGGATAAGAACGTGGGAGATCCGATCTACTAGAAACTTATTAACGTGCAGGCCCGCCGCAAGCGGGCGTGCAAGGCGTGCAAGGCGTGCACCGCACGCGGGCGGCACGTCTAGGGGGGCGGCAAATCGACCGATCTAAGCGACGAAGCTAGGGTCGAAGAAGGGTCATGACATGTCATGTCAAATTTGAAATTTTAATTTTGCGCCCCAAGGCTTATTTCTAGGATCATGAGCGACACTTGCAAGATTTTAATTTTGCGTCTCAAGACTTATAGATAATTTTCTAGCTATGGATCAGCAAATTGAGGGTTGCGCCCCTGGCAGACGCCTCCCTTGCCAGCCCCTAACCTAACTACGACGCCAGATCCATTACGTAATCTTCAAAATGAAACTTGTGATCTGTTGTTTTGTATACGATAGGATACGATAGGACTGGCATATCTTGTATTGTAAGATAAAATTCCTTAAAAAAACTAGATAAAAAAAAAAAGTAATCTTCAGGAAGCTTGAAAGATGCCTCTTTCCTTGTACCCACTTGTGAAGAAACGGCAAACCGCGGGTCGCGAGCCGCATGCAGCCCTTTCGCTCCCTCTGTGCGGCTCTGCCGAGAATGACCCATAGCTAAATAATTTATTAGAATTAAATATTTTATTTTTCTTGCCTATACCGCTTCGCATCGTGTTCCGGCAGCGGGGATAGGGATGAAATCCGAGCGGAGTTCAGATTTTCATTTGATTTTTCATCATGCTTGGGCAAAATCATTGTACCATCATCCATTGATTTTAATGATTTTGTCTAAATATAATTGCCGCATGTCCTGGAGCGCGCGGCGCGCTACGCACGCCGCGACTAGACTTCTACATAAGAAGTAGGTACAGAGATAAGGGCATCTTTCAAAAAACCACCTACTTGTGTAGAATTTTGCAAAACACTAAAAGCGGGGAAGAGTTAAAATTAAGTTTAGCTCTCGAAAGAAATAATTTCTTTCTGACAAGCAGGTAGTCCTAGCGTAGTAGGGGGCGGTATAATCTGTCTTGCACGCGGGCGCTTAAACAGCTAGCGGCGGACCTGTTAACGTGAAGCGACATGCATGGCACAAGTTTGGTTGTTAAGTACGACTGTGGATGTACTTGCATAGGCTGATCATTAGATGGGTGACCTTAAATGTGGGTGTCTTAAACTTGAAGAGATAAACGTAGGCTGAACTGAAGATAACTTTGCCGTTTTTATTAGGATCCTTACCTACTCATCCTTACTAATATTATAAATGCGAAAGTCCGCTTGTTCGTTTGTTACGCCTTCACGTCTTAACTACTGAACCGTTAATCATTACATTTTACATACACGTCGTCAGGGGTACAGAGTTGGACATAGGGTACCTTTCATCCCGGAAAAAGTATTTTTCCCGAGGGATTGCAAAAAACTTCCCACTCAGACGAAGTCGCGGGCGGCCGCTAGTAATATTACAAATGTGAAAGTAAGTTTGTTTGTTACACCTACACGTATTTAACTATTCAACTGGTCATCATGAAATTTTGCATTTCAGGGGTACAGAAAAGGTAAAGATACTTTTCATCCAGAAAAAAATTACAGTTCCCGATGGATGGAGAAATAATTGTACACGCAGACGAAGTCAACAGTACTTAAATAAAACAATGACTTACAGGTTAGCAAACTTTAAGAAAAATTAAGTACTTATTCTTAATTTTACAATTTTCGATAAAAAAAAGTAATTTAGGTAAACTTTTTAGATTTTTGCATTCACAATGCTATTTTTATATTAAGATGAATAAATAATGAAAAATATTAGAAAAAATCGGCTCACCCGTAGCATCCCGTCTAAGTTGCTACGGGTGAGCCGATTTTTTCTAATATTTTTCATTATTTATTCATCTTAGTAATTTAGGTAGTTTTTTTTTTAATGATACATAAAAAATAAATTAAAACATATATCAACTTTATCAAAAAATACAAAGGTTAAGGTAATTATTACTTATATTTTTATAATGTTTGTTCGTTTTATAAAAATATATCACCATCTGCTAAAAGTCTCCAAAGTCACCGGCGCAGTCAACAAAATTGACCTGGAAATAAAAAAAACTAAAATTAATAAAAAGAAAAGTTAAAATTATTGGCAGAACTACCTACTACTGTAAACTGTAGAGAAAAAAGATAGCTAAAATCTTGAGTTGCAATAAATGACTTAAATATAACGCTAAAAAATTTATGTGACCAGAACAAAAAAAAAAAATCCGTCAGGACTTGTTCAAAATTCAAAATTAATTTATTCAGTCTAGGCTGTTACAAGCACTTGTGAATGTCATAGAAGCTACGCCATCGGTTCGCAAACCCTAAGCGGGAGACCTTGTAACGAGAAGAACCGGCAAGAAACTCGTCAAGGGCTGCTTTTTTATCCCTGTATATTACATACAGAGTCGTCAAAATTGAAAAATGAGCTCCACATTTAAAGTGAGGTCCTTTTCCATCACAACAATTAACAAAAGTTTGGACACAATGGGTACCTAGATAGGTTGAAATTGTAGTGTACTAATAACTAATTTTCACCCTGTATAATAAATAAGATAAACGGATAAGATAACAACAGAACTCAACTCACCCCGTGACGAACACAACATTGAAGACATCACTGGATTAATAACATAAATAACACTATTTTAAACAAACAAAATGTTATAAAATACCACCACCATATTTGCTAGTCCGAGACCAAAAGTAAAGTGGCCCTGTAAGGACCCTTGCACACTACGTTTTATTCTGCTCGTTTACATCAAATCGAACACAAATAAATGAGATGCGCTAATAACGTGCCCTGAAATGTTCACAGAATGTAATTCGTCTTCATACAAACTGTCCGCAGTCCGTAAAACCTAATAATAACATTTCTGTAATATATATTCAATTCTATAAAATGTTGTGCGGACCGCGATGGTCTTTTCATTTTTTAAAACGGACCCCGAACGAAACTAATTGGTGACCCGTGGTCTAGACACACTATACCGAAGTCGAGCGACCGAAGTTCGGTCTATTTACGCATGCAATGCGCTAACAACACATCTGCCGAAAACGACATCGGTAGCGTTTTTTTCATAATAAAAGCGTTGCCGCCGATATTCGGTCGCGTAACTTCGGTATGTATAGACTATAGTGTCTAGACTCTAGACACTAAAGCTTCGTGTAGATGGCACCCGAGCTTTTTGTAGATGGAACAAGATCCGTCCTAGGGCCGTACCGGCTAACGCATTGAACTTCGGCAAGTCTGCCTGGCTTCAAATTAAAACAGATAAATCGAGCCGCAATAGTGTAATCCAGTAATCGAGTCCCGCGATCGAATTCAACACTGGAATGCCACTGGAATAATGTAAACCGGCACTGGAAATACTGGAATGTCCTACCAATTCCGATGAGAAATCCAGTGCAGTGATTCCATTCCAGTGCTGATTCACATTATTTCAGTGGAAGTCCAGCGCTGGATTCTATTGGACTGGATTGCTACAAGAATAATGTGAACCGGGCATAAAGCGATAATTAACGGTAAATAGGAACACTGGCGGACTACGAGTTTTTGAGGCCCGGGGCGATCTTTAATTGACCTGGCGCCCTTCAGATTTGAATATTTACGTTTTTAAAAGGGGGGTGTAGAAGTAGAAGGCAGTTTGCCGCCCTCTAGGTAACAATTTTCAACAAATGCCCCCCCCCCCCCCCCCCTCCTAAAAGGCTGCACAGCGCGATTTTTAGTCAGTTTTATCAAATACTCTTGTATTTTGACTATCTTTAGTAAAATTAATAGGCCGCGCAGCGCGATTTTCAGTCAGTTCCATCCACTAATCTTGTAATTTTTCCTGCATTTAGAAAAAAAACGGCCGCGTAGCGCAATTTTTTGTCAATTCCAACCACTAATCTTGTAATTTTGCCTGTATATAGTAGAAAACGGCCTCGCAGCGCGATTTTTAGTCAATTCCATCGACTAATTTTGTAATTTTTATGTATATAGAAAAAAAGTTTTAAAAAGATTTTTAGTCACTTCAAATTTTTTTCTATGCCAAACCGGGGCCCCCCACAGTTAGTTCGCTAGTGAATAGGAATGTGATTCAGAGGACCTAGTACGAATTGGTGTTTTTAAAGTCAAAGTCAAAGTCAAATAAGCTTTATTCAAATAAACTTAATTATTAAGTACTTTTGAATCGTCTATATTTTCCTACCACCCGTTCCAGACTTTTTTAGCTGACAAGAAGAACGGGCGCAAGAAACTTATCAGCTGTAACAGCCATAAGTAACGATATTTACAAACTTGAATATATCGTTACCAGAAAATTACAACAGGGTGACAGGATTATTGGCAACAACATAGACTTATTATATTACTTCAACAAAGTACTTATTAGCAAGTTATGTGTTATGGGGTGGTACCCACAAAACCACTATGTTGAAAGTAGAAAGGGCACAACGGGCCATTATTAAAGTAATACTAGGGAAAAAAAACTCCCACCCTACTGTAGAAATTTACAAAGAATTGGAAGTTCTATCCATTAGAAAACTTTTTATTCTAAACACAATTCTACGTAAACATTCACAAACACCCTTTATAGATAACACAGACCGTAGAAGAAATTGGCAGGTATGTAACACTATATCATGTCGGACAGCAATTGCTGGCAAAAACTACCCAGTGCTCAGCAATCGACTGTACAATAAACTAAATAAAATTCTTAATTTCTACCCACTTAATACAAAGAAGTGCAAGAACATTCTAAGTAGTTGGCTGCAGGGCCTCACATATGATTACGTTGAAAACATTTTGTGTGTCCAATATTAGTCCAGGCGTTAAATTAAACTAAATTAAATTAAATTAAACTAAACTAGTCACCCCTTACCACTTTCTTTTTTCTGAATCAAGAATCAAGCACACACTCATCACCTCCACGTTTAGCACAAAACTTAACTACTCAATCACACACACACACACACACACACACACAGACACACATAAACACGTACACTTAAACACACATACACACACTCACATACAAGCACATTAAATATCTCTTCCGCATGCATTGTGTAATTTTTTACTCCTCGCATAGTTACAGTACGAGGCATATATCTTGAAATCGGGTGGGGATTGCGCGGAACACGTATTTTGGGCATGTGTAGCGGTGAGGGACGCGGGCGGCTGGAGAGGGGCGCGTGCTATTGGTCGCTCACAAGAGCACGTGCGCGAACTTATCCCCACTCCGTCGGAAAAGGATTATGCCGATTTTTCTATACAAGCTAGGCCATGATGCGCTTTGATGAAATTACCAATACACTATAGTAATTTTATACTGATTGCGTGGGAAGAATGTCATTAAAATATAATGCGGGAGAAAAGGGAAATCTCAATCTCAAGGAGCTGTTTACAGTTATAATTGTTTGACATTTTCCTATTATATGACATTTCAAAGTCAAAGTCAATGAGATATGTATGGTTAATGCGCATCATGGCCCAGAATCCGGCATGATCCTTTCAAGATACACGCCTCGTACTGTAACTATCGGATATCCTGCTCATTATAGTCAATACGAGTAAAAGAGAGTATTTCCGAATTGTGGATAGAAAAGAGTATTTTAGTTAAGGTTAAAAGGTTCTCCTTAAATATGAGTCTGCTAGACTACGGCATGAAACGTCTGCAAGAAACACGCAAGGTAGGACTCCGATATATAGTGGTGGCCGGATAATTAAAAACACCAGTCGATTTTCATACAAACGAGGTAACTTTGAAGCCTTGGTTCTCCGCCAGGGATTGACCTAGCTGTGATCTGATGGCCATCCAGAGAGTGGATTGAGGAGATCCAGATCGCTATACACACCCAACTAGTCTGATAAGCCCAAGGGCGTCGCCAAGGGTGGGCAGGGGCTGGCCGCTGCCCCCCCCCCCCCCCCTAGAGGTTAAAAAATGTAGCCTACTGCAAAATAACTAAAGTCCTAAGGGCGTCTTTTCCGATAAATGCCGCCCCATCTCAAAACTTGAATAAATTCACTAGGTGCTCTTGACTATATGTACCTACAATTCATATTTTTCTCATCCTCTTTAATATTAACTTGACCCCCCCTGGGCCATGGGCTGGCGACGCCCTTGGATAAGCCTAAGAACTGCAAGGATCAGAGTTCTCAGTTTCAAGATTTCCATACATTTTAATGCTATTTCACGATTTTTTTTTAATTTCCAAATAGCTCTTAGAATGTTGATTAGATCAGTTGGGTGAGTATAGTGATCTGGATCTCCTCCATTCAATCCCTGGATGGCCATCATCAGATCACAGCTAGATCGATCCCTGGCGGAGAACCAAGGATTCAAAGTTACCTCGTTTGTATGAAAATCGACTGGTGTTTCTAATTATTTGGCCACCACTATACATGTATAAGGTGTACCACATAATGTGATGATACTTAAACATATGATAGTGTTGCTCTGAACAGCTTTCTCGAAAGAACATAGGTCGAAAAACGATTTTTTTTTCGCCTTTCCATAGTAAGTCGGCCAGCTAACCAATACATTTTGTATGGGAGTATTAAAAGGAATTAAAATAAAACGTCATGAGCAATTAAAAGTTCTAGTTTTAATTGTATCTCTGTATAATTATTTTTGGTATTTAACAAGAATTCCAAGCATACAATTACTCGATATCATGGGAAAGTACTAGTATTACCAGTTTAAACAGTATTCAATACAATAATACACTGATACCTGACCTTAAGCAGTGGTATCTCTCCAGCAGGAATAGCGTATCGCGACAAATTTATCAAAGTCATCTGGTATTATGACTTTATTTAACAACTTTATTGAAAACACTTATTTCACCGTTCAACCTTTCACTGTGACGACTTGAGCACGACTGAGCGCGCCTCTACCCCGTCACCGCATATTTAAACGTTATGCGTGGCGTGGTAGGGGCGAGCGTGGCGTGACTGGCGTGGTAGGGGCGACTGCAGTCACCCGATTACTACAACTACCGTTTAAGTACTTTTAATGGAATAAACACACAAATTTAGTTGTACTACATGGTTCATCACGAATAATAATTAAAGTAATTTATACAGTAACCTTACAGTCGGCCATCCTGCTAGAGCGAGTCCCATCGCGTAAAACAATATCTTTTATAACTCTGAGTACATCCATTCAATTAGTCATAAAATATTCTTAAATAAAAACATCATTTTATTAGAAGAAAAATAGCAGCCTTCCAACAAGTCATAATTATTATTTAATTACATTACAAATATTTATTGCATGACACAAAACGTAATTACGTTTTTATTTATACATAAGTAGGTATTCAGAAAACATCCCGTTAGAGAAAGGGTATGTATATAAAGTGACATTTATTTGTCTACAATTAACGTAATTAGATTACTTAATTTAATTAAACTTAAAATTTTACAATTCAATTCAACTCTGTTTACATCAATAAAAATATAGTCGTATGGCATTTCATCCGAGCACGTTATAAACACGAGCAATAGCTTGTTTAACGATAGATTATCAACATCAAAATTCATTAATATAATTACAAGATACTTTAGAAATTAAAAATGGATGTATACCTTAAATAAATTGCTAAGGGGTTAATATTTCATTGCACCGAATTATAAAGATTGCAAACTTAGAAATATTTTTTTATCATTAGCTATTGCAACTTATTTTATTTACTTAAGTCTTAGAATCATTAGTTACGTGTAGGCATTTCAATATTTGTCTCCAATACAAACTTAGTTTAGAAAAATACCTACTAACAATAATCAACAAAAAGTCATCAAAACGCTATAAAAGGCTCATCATTAAAATAGAAAATTGAAGTAATCGTTTCTGTAAATATGTATATATATATATTATATATATATTACTAAATACTATATTGAATGTAATATCTTTCTCATACCATTTGTAATGCTTGAAATACTTTTATAATTTTTATACCATATTAATTAAAAAATCACGCGCGGCGGCGCTATGGCTATGGGCAGCATTAATTACATGGATTAGACGTTTCAATAAAAATTTGCCCTGAGATAACTTTGGGGTGCACCCAGTGCTTCAATTAGTGTAACACAGTGACAGAAAAAGCATATTTCAGTGACACATGTCATAAACTATTATGATATCCAATAATTTAATCATCAATTTGCAAAAAGTTTTCTTTCTTTTAAGTAGTTATTGTACCTACATAACACTTGTACTATTATGTATTTCGTGACACAACTCAGTAAGAGTAAAATTTGTTACTTCTTGAACTAATAAAAAATAGCATTCTACATTACAGCAAGGTAAAAAAAACTTTTTATTTTATTTACAAAGTATTCTGAAGGTCTTTTAAATTAGTAATGGTTTTAAATTTACCCTTACTAATTTAACCAGGTTAACCTTTTGTTTAGTTATATACATTAGCATACTTCCCTATATAATGGATATGTAAATGTAATATGTACTAAAGAGAAGTTTAGATATCGTAGAAGTGACTCCACTATACACACAGTACGTTATGTGGAGGTACCTTCCTTGAATATAACTGCACATTTTAAAAACTCGATCAGAATAAACACTAAGTAATAAATGATTTTAGAAATCAGTATTTTGGTAATCTTACTTCCCATAGCGGGCACACAGAGTCCAAATACAAATCACATTATGTATTATCAATCCATGTACAAAAGTAATTAGCTATAATCCCACACAAGCACCACCCTTACTATCTATCTGGTTTAAGTTTTTTTTCCAGTACCTACGGTGCCCAATATAATGTGTTCTAAAAGCAGATTGAATTGTCCTACTAAGTAAGTAGTTACTTCATTCTATCGCGACCCTCAGTCATGAGGAACAAGAAAAATCATGATTAAAGGATTTTTTTTTCTTTTTAATATTATTTCATTTTAATGAGGAGCACTGTCACCACCAGGACCGTGCGTTAGTCTACAGAATTACTTAATTGTTTTGTGAAAAGTTTCACCTAGTTTATGGATCGCCTTGGATTTCTCAAATAGAAAAGGCAGGGTAAATTACCCAATTATTGGTATTTAGAGTAATAAACCGAAACAATAAATTTTGCCTATTGATTTTAGTAGCTCTATTTGAAATAAACATAGTGGGTGCTACACGCAACGCAATACACAATACGGATTCTCTCTTTTTTTTTGTATTTTGTATGTATGTCGTTTTAAGCTATTACCACCACACATACACCATCATATTATGTATAAATAAATAAACCCATAGTCCATTCATTAGTACCCTTCAACCTATTATTGGCATGTACCGATCAAATGACTGGTACACCTTACGCCAATAATAATTTAATAGGCAACAGTTAATAAAATTATAGGTATTATTCTCAGTACCTTTATTAAAATATTGGCATGCTTTCACCAAGTACAGGTACAACTTAGAAGTTTTATTTTCGACTATTGGAATAGGGCCAATTTTTTGAAGCCTTATAGAAAACTTCATTATTATTTATGAATTATTTAATTTCAAATTTGTCCTGAATACTAACATAGGATTTAAGTTAATTGTTACTAACAAAATGGATTGTAATATCTGAATTATGAAATAAATTATTATTATTATTTCCATTATTTGATTAAAAAAATACATTAAATGATCATTGAAAATAAGGTTCTAATTTCTCATTAAATATTTTTCCATAATTAGGTAACACAGTTTATCGAATAATATTCATGTTTTTTATGTTAAGTTTAGAGTGCCAACAAATATAAGGGTGTAATAACAGGTCAAGTCACCCCTACATGATTGACGTGAGAAAATTATGTTAAAATTGTAATAATCCGGTATCGGAGATAAAATGCAATGAATACGAAAATAATTATTTTGTCTAGAAATTGTATCATTGATTACGAAATTTCATTTCATTTTTTTCATTTAAAAATTCTTTATTTCATATTATAAACAATATTGTAACAAGTACTAAGATAATACATGTACATTGATTAATTTAAAGAAACTTCATTAGGCTTAACTTACCACCTACGAATGCTTTAGAAATATATGTTATTCCACTTTAGTTTTATTATCTTGAAATATTAACACACAGTATTTAAATGGCACTATTCGCAGACAAAAAAAATCTACAAAACAAAAGTGATTTGCTTATTGCATATCAGATTACGAAATAAAAAGCACAATAGTTTTGTTTTTCAATAAAATTTGTAGGAATGTGAAGGAAGAATTAGAATTAATATTAAGTATAGTAAAATTACTGTTGCATTATTGTGTATTATGAATATAGTTTTATTTTAAGATTTATATGTAATTATTTCTTTTATTTATTGTTTGTTCAATTTTTTTTTTCTTATCAAATTGGATCAATAATTGTTATCTGAAATAAATGAATTTTATTATTTTTCTTTTACTACCGGTAAACTTCAGTAGAGTAGGTCATTGCTCACAATGGCCATTTAAAAATATATACGCTCAATACACCATTATAAATGGCATCACATTCTATGTTTTACTAATTACTCATTAAATGACTTGGCAACAGATGCACGAGCTGATCATAGTGTAGTAAAATTAATAAGAATAATATTTGAAATTGAATTACTAGTTTATTAAAAGAACGGTAGGTATAGCCATAATTGGCAATAATACATGGCTGGACTCATTGGACTCAATTAGTTGCATTGCAGTAAATACATTTAAAGAGGATTTACATTCAGCATACTTAATTATTTGCTCTTTATTGTACTCACAAAAGAGTTGCAGAGGAGTTATTAATTAAATCATTGTAAGGAGAACTGGATTTATCTTTCAGATAGCTTTCTTGCAGGTTCCAGCAAACCCAGGACATGTTAGGGATTTTTCAAGTAAGTATGGATAAGTTATGTACTGCAAATATCTAGAGTACTTATGTTTATATTGGTTTTAGTGTGCGTTCGTCGCATCTATATCTATCATTTTAACTAAGAAAAATAATATAAACAAAACAGTAAAATAATACTTATAACGATGATAAAACATTCTGATGATTTAGATTTAAAAGAAATGATTATAATAATTATAATCTAGAAAACTTGTTAAAAATTACCTTACGGATGTTCGCAATAATTTTACTTGCTTGTCAAACAATATGGCTAAGAACAGTTATTAAAAAATAAATTTAAGTGGAACAAAATTAAGAGAACTTGCATGAGTTGCATGTTCAAAAACCAAATACATAAACAGTTTTTTTTTCACGCTACATACTTAATGTAGTAGTATGTAGCGTATAGTAGCGTGTAGTATTTAGACTATGTACATCTAACATAGCAAAACGTTTAAATAATATAAACAGGTGGGTTATTAATTAAGATAAAGATTGCTATCAGATTCAAGCCTCGTACGTACTAAAGTCAACCCTACTCTAGATGATTTTATTACTTAGGTATTTACTTCTTACAACAGACAATTATAATTGCATTCACTTGATAATGCTCTGATAAATTTTGAAAAATGAGATATTGAGAAGCAAGCTTCATGTCCAAGAAAAGTTATAGTCTACCTAAGACTTTCTTTATCTTCGAATTATTTATATTATTCTCTTTAAGCATTTGCGTAAATTATACACACTTTTTCTTTATTTAATAATCAATAAAACTAACCTAAATTAATGTTATCAACTCAATCTATTGCAATTCTTTTCAAATAAGTATATTCATCGATGAAGTCTGTCTTAAGCCTAAGTTATGACTCTTGATATCGTATAAACCAGCACGAATGCTTGCGACTGTAGCTGACTTTCAAGCGCCCGCTTCCTTACTCAAGATATTGCCGTCTCAATATTTTACTAGTTGTTACTACGGACGCCTTACGCTCTCACAGCTGCGTCTTAAATTGTACAATTTTGAACAAAGATTACACAGTATTACTTAATTTATCGATCGATATGATAACCAATAATAGACCTATAGTCTCGGAACATAATATAAAAAACGTAGCTAGCTTTCTAGTTATTCTTAATAACAGTTTTTTTTTTAATAAGAAATAGTTTATTTGTTATTAATTAAAAATGTGATAATGCCAATAATTTCGATAATTCTTACTATGAAAATTCCTTCTAGCGTTGTACGGCCTCTCAAGGATGATGCCTTACGTTCTCACAGCTGTATTTTAAAATATATAAACAGCTTATATACGACACACCGAGCGCTTGCGGCTTTGCCCGACTATGTCAGGCTCCCTTCCGCTCCCTCACTCGTGTCGCAAAATATTACGATTCGAAATTGCGTTTGACGCTTTACGCCCTCATAGCTGCGTCTTAATTATATAAACAGAGAAAGTAAATAAGACATACCGAGCGCTTGCGGCTTTGCCCGACTATGTCAGGCTCCCTTCCGCTCCCTCACTCGTATCACTATTACAATTTGAAATTTCGTGTAACCACGTAGTGGACGCTCAACAGCATCAGTTGGAGTCAAAATTGTTGCTATGAATCTTGCACTCAACTTCCAATTTGCGATATGCATTTTTCATTGCTGAAACTTGCACAAAATTTTATGTAATTAATCACTATTTGTCACCCAATAAATTTAGAATGGTCTTATCATATTTAATTAATTGGGCAACTGAATTGTTATATGATTTTAGGTACAGAATCCGTAATCTATGCTCAATATGTTACGTGACACGTGATCTTATTTGTATTCAATGTAAAAAGACAGCAGGGATGGGAAAATGCTAAATTGATCTTAAAAGAACAGTTATTTTCCAACTTTAACTGTAATATTGGTAATATTAGTATTATATCAGTATCAACAAAACGTTTCATGAAAACTAAACCTGTATTAGAGAAAACTATCTTAGAGAGAGAGAGTGAAAAAAAAATGCTACGTAATCCGCCTCTGAGCACTAGAGTGAATAGTTATAGATGATTAGAACAAAAACAAAAAAAACTTAAGGGTTTTAATGATTTCTATAAATAATTTCTCCCTCTAGTTATCATCATAGTATGCTTACGTGGAATTCTCCATTTTATTTATTTTGTGCGGGCAGGATAAGCGAGAATTCTAAAGAAATCTCGTTTATCTCACTTCTGAAGTTAAAAGGAATTAAAATAAAACGTCATGAGCAATTAAAAGTTCTAGTTTTAATTGTATCTCTGTATAATTATTTTTGGTATTTAACAAGAATTCCAAGCATACAATTACTCGATATCATGGGAAAGTACTAGTATTACCAGTTTAAACAGTATTCAATACAATAATACACTGATACCTGACCTTAAGCAGTGGTATCTCTCCAGCAGGAATAGCGTATCGCGACAAATTTATCAAAGTCATCTGGTATTATGACTTTATTTAACAACTTTATTGAAAACACTTATTTCACCGTTCAACCTTTCACTGTGACGACTTGAGCACGACTGAGCGCGCCTCTACCCCGTCACCGCATATTTAAACGTTATGCGTGGCGTGGTAGGGGCGAGCGTGGCGTGACTGGCGTGGTAGGGGCGACTGCAGTCACCCGATTACTACAACTACCGTTTAAGTACTTTTAATGGAATAAACACACAAATTTAGTTGTACTACATGGTTCATCACGAATAATAATTAAAGTAATTTATACAGTAACCTTACAGTATGAACATATTTTTTTTCGTTCGTCGACCTATGTTCCTTAGAGAAAGTTGTTCAGTTAAATTTTTTTTTTTTTATTTAACCATTTATTTCAGGCAACTAGGCCCATACAATATATACCTTACAGACTAACATACATAATTATTAAAAATTAATCTATTTGTTTACACGTATAGAGGGCAGCGACGTGTTGCGCAATGCAGTGTCCGGTATCCGACCGCGAAACCGTCGGAACAAGACACCTTTCGGCCAAAAATCTTCTTTCATGAAGGTCGACAGATGTTCGGTCGGCACCCTCACCACGAATGAGTTGAAGTTCACATTGTGGCGGGACTCCAACCGCTCGACCCTCAGACTGAATTTGGTCTTAACTCTGATGTACTCTCCGATGTCATCAGGCTTCGTGCTGTAGTGCAGGCGAGATACATACACGAGCGTTGTCGGGATAGCCGGACGTAGCAGGTGGTTGTGTCCGGTCGGGGCGGTGCCACAAAGGTTACGGCGGGTGGGCTTCCTCTTCCTTTCCACCTTTTTGAAGCCGTCCTCGTCACATTTTAAAGCAAACTCTATCACTTGTTTAAGTATCATCATTTGATACCTTGTAAGTAGGATCATCTAATATTATTTCTAAATGCACTACACTCAAAAACGTGATAAAAAATAAGTAAACTCATTAACTCATGTTAGTAGGTGTCAAGTTCCCGTCATATATGGGACTGTTGTGATAATTTTATCAATCTAGGAAGCAAAATTAAATGTCAAATTCCAGCTTCGGCCAATAGCGGGGCAACTTCTGTTCACATCACTACTGACCAAAAAGAGTCACTTCTATTTTTATTCAAAGCTGGGCATATAGAGGCTTCTATTGAAATTGACCATAAACTGACATTTCTATTCATAGCTGGTCATAAGCAGACTCTTCTATTCACAGCTGCCAAAAAACTAGCACTTCTATTAAATGAATGATAAAAAGTAATGCTTCTATTCAAAGCTGATCTTAAAGTGATGTTTCTATTCAAAGTTGCCCAGTAAGTAACACTTTTATTCAAAGCTGGCGTTAAAGTAACGCTTTGGCCAAGTGATGCTTCTATTTAAAGTTGCCCAGAAACTAACAGTTCTATTCAAAGCTGGCCTTAAACTGATAGAATAGAAATTCAAAGTTGCATAAAAAATAACACTTCTATTCAAAGCTGGCCATAAACTGATGCTTGTATTCGAAGTTGCCCAGAAAGAAACGTTTCTATTCAAAGCGGCCTTAAACATATAGAATAAATATTCAAAGTTGCCCAAAAATTTAACGCTTCGATTCAAAGTTCGCCTTAAACTGATACTTCTATTCAAATTTGCCCAGAAAGTAAGGCTTCTATTCAAGGCTGGTCTTAAAATGATGCTTCTATTCAAAGTTGCCCAAAAATTTAACGCATCGATTCTGGCCTTAAACTGATGCTTCTATTCAAAGTTTCCCAGAAAGTAACACTTCTATTCAAAGCTGGCCTTAAACTTATAGAATAGAAATTCAAAGTTGCATAAAAAATTACACTTCTATTCAAAGCTGGCCATACTCTGATGCTTGTATTCAGAGTTGCCCAGAAAGTAACGCTTCTATTCAAAGCTGCCCAAGTGATGCTTCTATTCAAAGTTGCCCAGAAAGTAACATTTCTATTCAAAGCCGGCCAAAGAGTTTGTTAGCCATGAGTGCAGTCTGCATGCATGTCCGGACACTCACTTATTCGTCGTCATTGTCCAAATAATCATCATCTGCATCATCCACCGCTTCGGTCACTTCCGGTTCGGGCTCGGTGTAGGCTGGTATTTCGTTCTCCCTTTCATCCACCTTGTGGCAGCGTGTAAGTTTTCGGTTAATCGTTAAATATCAAGAAGTTTTAACTGACACCGAAATTTTAGTAGACTATATTTAACTCTATTTGTTAGTAATGCGATATTTTGACCTATACAGGGTAATTTTTGGACCCCTTTTCAAATTTTGTCAGGTCATTCTATAACAGCAGTACAATCAATTTGTGAGGTAAAAAAATTTTTTTTTTTTTACATTTTTGCCCCAAACTTTTCCCTACACAAATTGAAATTGTTGTCACTGTTTGCGCATCGCACGGTCGACTCGCGCGAGCCCCCCTCCTAGGGTTGCCAGATCGGAAGTCCAAAATATCTGGAGAAAATTTGAAAATGTCGGGATTTTTCAGTTGTTGTCGGGAGAAATAAATATTTAAAATAAAAATGTAACTCAAATGCCTGTAAATAGTAAGAAAACAGCCGCGAAGCGCGATTTTTAGTCAGTTTCATCCACTAATCTTGTAAATTGTGTTCTTGCCTTTCTATTGTAAAAAAACGGCCGCGCAGCACGATTTTTAGTTAGTTTCATCCACTAATTTTATACTTTTGCCTGTCTGTTGTTAAAAAAAGGCTGCGCAGGGCGATTTTTAGTCAGTTTCATCCACTAATCTTGTACTCTTGCCTGTCTATAGTAAAATAAACTGGCCACGCAGCGCGATTTTTAGTCAGTTTTATCAACTAATTTTGTAATCTGTGCTTTCATACGCGAAAATTATTGTTTTCTAGAGAACTTTCGGAACAGCTGTTTTCCCGGGAGATTTATAGATTTTTCGGGAGTTGGGAGATCACTTAAAATTCCGGGAGAATCCAGGTGAATCCCGACCATCTGGCAACCCTACCCCCTCCCGCCACCCGCCTTCACCCGCTCGCGTCGCTTGCGCCAGGGTGAGCGTGCGCGCCTAAATTTTTTGGACATAATTAGTGACGGAAAACTGTGAATTTAAAAAGAAATAATTCATAATTATCTCACCAATTTTAGTTTTTATTTTTCCTTAAACTTATATTTGATTTTTTAAAGAGGTCGCAAAATTACCCTGTATTTTTATTTAGTAGGTACCTTTCTAGTCTATTTGTTAGTAATGTGATGAGATAGTTTGTCGTTAGGCCATTAACGCGTGAAAGCACTAAACTTAAGAATCGCCTAAGTCTTTTCTTATCTACAACTCGACCAAGTTAACTTAGCGAATGACAGCTACATGACGGCTTAGTTTATGACACCGTTTTAATTTGGTCATGTTGTAGTTAGGAAAAGACTTAGGCGATTCTTAAGTTTAGTGCAATCGGCCATAAGACTTTTAATAGATGACAAAAATATTTGTTGGGAATAAATATTATAATTAGGTGATACTTAATTGGTGAGAAATATAAACTTTTGATATAAATAGTTGTCCCCGTTCTTAAGGCAGGTATAATTATGTGGCCTCTATCTCAGATGATAATAATCATATTTTTTATTAATTTTCGCTCAACTCACATCATCTTTAGTTTCAGTATTCTCCAAATAATCATCATCTTCTGGTTTGTTCTCTTCTTCTGTGAGTGCAGTTTCATTCTTTTCTTGTACCGCCTCGATACGCATGTAAATAAGTAGATAATATTTTAAAATAAAAAAAGCTTTGTCATATCTACGAGCCTTTAACCAGATTTGCTGTCTGTAACCATTTGGTGCAATAATACTTTTAAATTAAATCCACCCAAGCTTTAGTAAGCGGTGTGCTTTAGAAGCGTACCCCTGTGGGATAGATGTGTACTCCTGTGGGATAGATGTATACCCCTGTGGGATAGAAGCGTATCCCTGTGGGATAAAAGTATACCATGTGGTATAGATGCGTACCCTGTTGGATAGAAGTGTACCCTGTGGGATAGATGCGTACCCCTGTGGTATATAAGCGTATCCATGTGGGATAGAAGCGTATCCGTGTCGGATAGAAACGTACCCTGTGAAATAAAAGCGTACCTCTGTGGGATTGGTGCGTACTTGGGATGAGAGTTACCTTTGTTGTATAAGGGCATAACCCTGTTGGATAGCAGCATACGTCTGCGGGATTCTCAAGGATACGCTCTTGCGTAGCTCTATGGGATAAGATAATTTCTATGTGGGCTCTAGCTAGGAATCCAGCAGGATTAAAGAAAGAGAGCGATTTATTAGGGCAAGCAAACTTTTCGGCTTATGTGTAGGTAGCCCCTGTCGGATAGAAGCGTACCACTGTGGGATAGAAGTATACCCTGTGGAATAAGAGCGTACCTCTGCGAGACTGGAGCGTACTTCTATGGGATAAGAGTTACCTCAGTTGTATAAGAGCGTAACCCTATGGGATTTTTAGGGATCGCTCTTGCGGGTGCGATTCGGTTGCCATAAAAACAGTTAATCTAATTTCAATGTCACTAACGTTGACTTCATCTAATTTTTATTTGACCTAAAAATATATGACATAATTTTTATTTAACCTATTATTCATTTGTCATCATTATTATTTGCCAGATTTACATTTGCTCTAACGTTTATATCCCATAAGTATCATTTGATATATTGCTTTTTTATCTAACTTATATTTCATATACATATCATTTGATCTAATTTTACATGTTATAATCAACTTTTACGATAAAATAGAAATAACTAGCTTTTGTTATTATGACGCTTGCTTTATTATCAAATAACTAATGTTGAATGTACTAACATCTATTAGCATACATATATTATGACACAACAATGACTAGACATGCAAGCAAGCCTACAAGCATGCATGTAGCTTGCCAGTAGGTTAGGTTAGGTTAGTGTTTTGACCACTCGCATGCTTGCATGCATGCTGCATCCTTGCTTGCATGGATGCTGCATGCTTGCTTACATGCTTGCTTGTAGGCTTGCTTGCAAAATGCTTGCCGGGGGGTGCAGGGGGGCTGGCCCCCCTGCTCGTGCGGGGTCCACAATGCTTGCATGCATGTTGCATGCTTGCTTGCATGCTGCATGCTTGCTTGCATGCTGCATGTTTGCTTGCTTGCTTGCTTGCATAATGCTTGCCGGGGGGTGCAAGGGGGCTGGCCCCCCTGCTCGGGGGGGTCGGGGGGACCGAGGCCCCCCGCTATAAAGAAAAACTTTTGATGCACCTACCAGTAGGTTAGGTTAGTGTTTTGACCACTCGCAGCGGAGCGAGCGAAGCGAGCGGAGCTCCACAATGCTTGCATGCATGTTGCATGCTTGCTTGCATGTTGCATGCCTGCTTGCATGTTGCATGCCTGCTTGCATGCTGCATGCTTGCTTGCATGCTGCCTTGCATGCTGCATGCTTGCTTGCATGCTGCATGCTTGCTTGCTTGCTGCATGCTTGCTTGTATGCTTGCATGTTAAGTGCTTGCTTGCAAAATACTTGCTGGGGGGCTGGCCCCAGGCCCCCGCTATAAAGAATAACTAAATGCCCCAGGTAGGTTAGGTTAGGGTAGTGTTTTGACCACTCGCAGCGGAGCGATACTGTAATGTTGGCAGTAAGCTAACTATTTCAGAACCCTTTATGGAGGATTTAAAGCATGGGTGTAGTTAAAAATATATAAGTAATGAAATAATATTTTTGGGCTATGCTTGTTTTATAGCATTTAAATCATAGGTCAAATAAAATTATGTTAAATGTTGAATAGAGTAAATGAATGTTATATGAAATGTGCTTTATATCATCTGTTAATTAGATCAAATGATTATTGTGTCAAATAATTTTTATATCACATGTATTTAGGTCAAGTGAAATTATATTAACTGTATGTTATATTATTTGATCGGTATGTCAAATGAAATTATATGAAATGTTATTATATCTTCTGATCGTTAGTGCTTGTAAATTTAGGTCATACATTACACACCCCAAGCAAAATTTTCGGATGTGTAGGTACCGCCATTGACTGACTGTATACGCTATTGTGTATCTCTATGAGATAGGACCTAGCCAGGTATCCTTCAGGATTAGAGCATATCCCTGCAGGATAGAAATGTATTTTTACGGGGGTAAAAGCGTATCCCTGATAGATTAATTAGTGGTCGAATTAAGTTTTTATTAGGGCAAGCAAAATTTTCGGCTTATGTGTAGGTACTGCCACTGTATACGCTATTGCGTATCTCTATGAGATAGGACCTAACTAGGATTCCAGCAGGATTAGAGCGTATCCCTGCGGGATAGAAATGTATTTTACGGGGTAAAAGCGTATCCCTGAAAGATTTATTAGTGGTTGAATTAAGTTTTTATTAGGGCAAGCAAAATTTTCGGATGGTAGGTATCACCACTTGTATGTACGATTTAAGAATTCATGCTTTAACCATTGACCCACTCTTTATAAACTCACATCTGGATTTTCTGTATTTTCCAAATAATCATCTTCTGCAGGATTTTCTTCTGGATTTTCAGGAATTTCACCCTCTCCTTGTCCCTTCATATGCATGCATGCAAGTGATTTACAACTATAAAATGCCAATACCAGTTTAAAATATTATTGTTGCTCAAAAAGCAGAATTCATGAACACCATTACCATAGCATTTTGGAATTTAAATTTCTTTAAATTGACTGTATAAAAATCGCATACCACCTATGTAAGTGGTTGGTCTGTAAACCAACTCCGAAATCGCGAAAAAATAAATTATAAACTATTAGGTACCTACTTAGTTTTGGTAGGACTGAGTTACATGTATGTTAAATTTATTATACTTCAAATTATGTATATATGAATACTAGAAAAAATTCGACCCGACACCAGATGATATTCTCAGGCGGGCATCGTACCCGCGACCTTTGGCAGTCCGGTCCGGCACTCATACGCTAATGATTATATTTCGCCATTTCAGAGTTAATCATCATTTCAGAGTTAATCATGTGTTTTTCTGAGATAGTAACTAGCGGCTGCCCGCGTCTTCGTCTGCGTTTCGCATACTTACTTATTATTATAAATGAGAAAGTGTGTTTGTTTGTTACGCTTAAACGTCAAATACTCAACCGATCTTTATGAAATTTTGCACACACGTTGTCAGAGGTAGGACATAGGGTATCTTTCATCAAGAAAAAAATCTTGTTCGCGTCCACGCAGACGAAGTCGCGGGCAGCTAGTTTATGATTAGTAAGGATGACAGAAAACGGCTAGAAATCTATACCAACGCCAAATGTGAAAAACTGACCAAAATTTTACCAGGGAGAAGCCTGCCTATTGCAGTGGCCTATAATTAGGGCTGCCATAACTTTTACGGACCAATACGGGACATCAAAAGCAGGGGGATGGGCCTTTGTTCGCATAAGGATAGATAGATTCACTTTACGCCAGATTCGCGTTAAGTTAAATTCGCTTAAAGACAGAAGTATATTCAACTTAAAAATAATTTTATTCATTAAAATGAAACATCAGAGAAAATAAAAGAAACATTTGAGACATTGTTACCTACTAAAAATAAAGTCCCACCCCCAGACAAAAAAAGAGTCTTAAAAAGTTAGATTTAAAACTCACGTTGGTGGACTCTGATTATGCGGCATGTCATTTAAAATTAAATGAAAAATCAATGATCAATATAGATTCAAAATGGTCTCTACAAACAACCTGTTTCATTCGTCCGTCCATTGTCTTTAACGAAAATATTCTCTCCACATTTGCAAATTTCGGAAACACGGGAAAAACACTTATGGGACGTCTAACAATACGGGACGCGATGGTCAAATACGGTGATAGACCCTTTATATGGGATGTCACAGAATATATAATAGTACTAACGTACAGAAGCCCATCCGCGCGAGGACAATCAAATATTAAGCTACTCTCGCTGCACGGAAATAAAGTGCAATTTCAAATTGCACAGCGCTGCGTGCTTATTATTGTAAGCACCTCCGAAGCGCTTCTCTTTCTGTCGCGTAGCTCTGTCTCAACCGACACCTGCCACCCCTCGTGCGCTGGCTCGACTGAGTCAGCCGCGAGCAGTAGGCTAATATAATAGTTTAAGCGCGGAGTGAGACCCCCCTACCTATGGCAACTCTAACTATAATGGGCGGCTGTTATTTTTTATTATTTAGGTTCACCAGTTATTGTTATGATGATGCATGCTCTCATGCATGCGTCATACAAGATCTTAACTCACATTATTCTGTTCATCAGTACTCTCCAGGAAATCATCGTCTTGTGGCGCATCGAATTCATTAGTCTCTGCCACATTTACTGACATTGGACTCTCTTGATATCCCTTTGTGGGCGTGTAAATAAAAATTTAAAATAAAGATAATTTTAGTTTAAAATTAAATAAAAACATGTAGAGAAAAGTTCTGTAGACTTTTTGTATGCGAGATATTTAAGATAATTTTGTAAAGTGTATTTTAAGACCGCGTTTTAAATATTTATATCAATGGCATATTTTAAGAAGAAAGAAGTATAAAAGGATATAATATTCGCAATAAATGGAAGTTTAGCGCGGTATCTAAGTCATAGATCACCACAGTATACATATTAACCATGGAAAGAATATTGTTTATAATGTACAATATTTTAAATTCCACGGTTAAAAAAGTACTCTACAAGGTGTTTGGTAAAAGCCTTATAAAGCCGAATATGGTAGATAGGGACCATCAAACTAAATAACTTTTATTATGGGACCAACTCTGAAATCGCGAAAAAAAAATCAGCTGTTTCATACATTTTGATATTTTCTTGATTAATTTTTGTATGAAACAGCTGATTTTTCTTTCGCGATTTCAGAGTTGGTCCCATAGTAAAAGTTGTTCAGTTTGATGGTCCCTATCTACCATATTCGGCTTTATAAGGCTTTTAACAAACACCTTGTATAGCGATCGATGACTCAGCGATTAGTCTGCTGGAATGCACTTAATAAAAATTCATTTATGAGCTATATTACTTCTTTAGACACGATAATTTGATATAACCAACATTTTGGCAGGTAAGAAATAGGCATCCTTCGATCACCAATCCTATGACCAGACCTTATCAAAGTTGCATAACATCCACAATCGCAGACATAAAACTGTATCAAATGTGACATCGATTATTATGATAATAATTACTTTCAGATATGATTATACCTAAGTAGTACATACTTTAAAAAAACAGCTTTACTTTAAGGCCCCATTATATGCAATATTAGCACCACTCCCGTAAAAAATATTTACCGTGTAAAAACACAATTTATTACAAATCCAAGCTGATGGTCCCCTCGTTAGATATTAATAGTTATATTTTATAAACACACAAACATAATGACTGATAATTCACTGTGGTGTTTCTCGACGAAAAACAAAACGACGGCCGTTTTTACCTTTTTTCACCACAAAAACTGCAAACAATTATTTGTAACTGAGTTTGTGTGTTTATAAATAACAATTGATATTTTGCGAGTGGACCATCAGCTTGGATTTTTAATAAATTGTGTAATAAAAAAACGGTAATCATTTTTGCGGGAGTGGCTCTAGTGTTACATGTAATGTCGCCTTAACAGATTCAAAGCTTAAAGTCAAAATATTTTTATTCAAATAAGCCTAAAAGTTTAGCTTTTTGTCAATATTATAATAATTGTACATACAAACCACGATTACCAATAAAAACAAAAATTACATACCAAAACGCCACAACTCCCATCACCAAATAAAAAAAACAAACGTTTTTTGCAACATAAAGCCATAATACTAAATAATATACTAGAAAAAATACGTCACTAGATCATTGTCTTAGGCGGGAATCGAACCCGCGACCTTTGGAAGACCGTTCCAATGCTCTTACGACTGTGCTACCGAGTCACTGTTGGAAGAACATTGGAACGAATTCCCGTCTGAGACAATAATCTGGTGACGAGTCAAATTCTAGTATATTAGTAAGTATTATATAAAAAAATACACAACATTTATTTATGTTTTACAAGAATGAAAGATGAAAAGTTTCATCCTAATCCGGCTAACATATTATTGAGTACATATTTTATTAAAAGAAATTACACAACAGTCATGTATTAATGTTTTACAAGAATGAAAGATGAAAAGTTTCATCCTAATCCGGCCTAAAACCGCCCCTGTGCTTATACTACGTCGCTATTTGAAGACATGACTACCAGCCACGTAGCACATACCTCTGTCGTAGCTGTCATTGCTACTAAGCCCGCCGAGCGCGTACCCCGCGAGTCTTCTTGCCTACAACCGTGTTATAACTACGTCGCTATTTAAAGACGACTACGAGCCTCCGTAGCACTGCCCCCGTCCGTAGCACATACCTCTGTTGTAGGGCTGTCGTTGCTTCTAAGCCCGCCAAGCGCTTACTAAGCGAGTCATCTTGCCTACAACCATGCTTAGACTACGCCGCTATTTAAAGACATGACTACAAGCCCCCATAGCACTGCCCCCATCCGTAGCACATACCTCTGTCGTAGGTTGTCATTGCTGTTGAATCCACCGATCGCGTAGCCCGCGCGTCATCTTGCCTACGACCATGCTTATACTACGTCGCTGTTTAAAGACATGACTACGAGCCCCGTAGCACTGCCCCAGTCCGTAGCACATGCCTCTGTAGTAAGACTGTCGTTGCTACTGAACCCGCCGAGCGCGTAGCCATCTTGCCTACGACCGTGCTTATACTACGTTGCTATTTAAAGACATGACTACGACCCCCGTAGCACTGCCCTCGTCCGTAGCACATACCTCTGTCGTAGTACTGTCGTTACTACTGAACTCACCGAGCGCGTAGCCCGCGAGTCTTTTGGCCTACAACCACCCCTGTGCTTATACTACGTCGCTGCTTAAAGACATGACTACGAGCCCCCGTAGCACTGCCGCCGTCCGTAGCATATACCTCTGTCGTAGGGCTGTCGTTGCTACTGAATCCACCTCCAAGCGCGGGTACTTTGGCCTACAGCCGCACGCCCCTATGTTTATACCGCGTCGCTGTTAAATCAAGGTGACTATGAAGCTCCTTAGCACTGTCCCCATCCGTAGCTACTACAACTACAAGCCTCCGTAGCACTGCCCCCGTCCTTACATACCTCTGTCGTAGGGCTGTCGTTGCTGTTGATCTACCGACAAGCGCGTAGCCCGCGAGTCATCGGCCTACAACTATGCTTATAATAAGTCGCTGTTTAAAGACAAGCGCGTAGCCCACGAGTCCTTTGGCCTGCAGCCGCGCGTCCCTATGTTTATACCGCGCCGCTGTTGATTCAACGTGACTACAAGGCCCCGTAGCACTGTCCCTATCCGTAGCTACTACATCTATGAGCCCCCGTAGCACAGCCCCCGTCCGTAGCACATACCTCTGCAGTAGGGCTGTCTTTGCTACTGAACCCGCCGCCAAATGCGTACCCCGCGAGACCTTTGACCTACAGCAGCGCGTCCCTATGTTTATATCGCGCCGCAGTTGAATCAACGTGACTACAAGCCCCGTAGGACTGTCCCCATCCGTAGTTACTATGACTACGAGCCCCCGTAGCACTGCCCCCGTCCGTAGCACATACCTCTGTCGTAGGCTGTTGCTACTACTAAGCCTGTCAAGCGCGTAGCCCGCGAGTCATCCAGCCTACAACCACCCTGTGCTTATACTACGCCGGTATTAAAAGACCTGACTATGAGCCCCGTAGCACTGCCCCCGTTCGTAGCACATACCTCTGTCGTAGGGCTGTCGTTGCTGCTGAATCCACCTCCGAGCGCGTACCCCGCGAGTCCGCCCGCCGCTAGCGCGCCCACGCCCATGCCTACGGCCGCCCCTGTGCCGATACCGCGCCGCTGCTGTTGGGGCGCGCCGTATGGAGATGCGTAACCCTAGAGATATTTTTATTTTAATACTTAGTACAACGGCACGCTGGCTTTAATGTCCTCCCATTTAAAAGCCCTTAGCGATTTTACCGCTGACTGCAGCTCTCTCGCTCGCACATTTCATGTTTTCTCAAGATTTCTTGAAACTGAGTGCGTAATTGAAATATGTGTCTCGGTCACTTTTCGCAATATAAGATTACTGACATTTTCAAATATATTTCAGTTTTTGTTGCTAAAGTACAAAAAGTTGTCGTTTCTAACAATTATTTGAACTGTGCAGCTCTCTTAGCTGCAGTCAGCGGCAAAATCGCTACGGGCTCTTAAGTTTAGAATTGAATTTAAACTTAAATGGGAAGACCACGTTTTGCGGCTCTCTCGTTCGCACACTTCATGTTTCCTCAAGATTTCTTAAGTCGGAGTGCGTAATATACAAAATGTATGTATTAAAATGTGTAACATGTAAGAAAACATGAAATATGCGATCGAGAGAAAGATAAAACATGGAAGGCCTCTTAAGGTTAAGATAAAGCAATTTATCAACACTCAACTGTAAAAATCCATTGTCTTTTGACAGTTAAGTTGCAAGTAACAGTAAGGGCTGGTTTACATTATCTTAGCTGTTGGTAGAGAGTAGACGTACATTGCCTGCTGTGTTCGACGTTCTTTTAAAATCAACGAACATACCAGGCAATGTACCTCTACTCTCTACTAACAGCTTAAACAAGCTAGAAGATGAATATGATATAGAATGATATAATACAGTACGAGGCAAACATCTTGAAAACGGGTGGGGATTGCGCAGAACGCGTATTTTGTGTATGCGTAGCGGTGAGGGGCGCGGGCGGCGGGAGAGGGGCGCGCGCTATTGGTCGCTCGCAAGTGCACATGCGCGAACTTATCCCCACACCGTCGCAAAAGTGTCAAGATGTTTGCCTGTACTATATCATATCGTGTTTCGGTGGTCATGCTAAAAATGCTCTCCTTCCTTTAGAAAAAAAAAAAGAATTTGAATTTTCTATCAATGAGGATCAGTAACAGGTTTGAATCCTATAGTTTTATTGGTATAGTATAAAAACCTATTCATAGCTATAAAACCTAGTGAAAGATTTTTTGAAATCCGTTTAGAAATGGTTGACTTATAAGGGTTTTGAAGGAAATGCCAAGCTCAATGCAATATGCGCTTTATCACGTACGACATACGAGGGTGGATTGATAAGTCCATGACATTTTAATGAAGAAAGACTTTTTTTCGGAATATTTTGTTTTATGTCTGTACATAATCTTATTGTAGCTCTGCGTATTCAGTCCAACGAAGTTCCTACCTCTTTAACCCATTATTTTTTTCTTTCATCGCCTGAAAACTGGTAACTGAAATGAGGGCCCATTTCAGACATCACTTTTGGTTTGATGAAAATCTTTGCCCGCCAAGACATTTATTAAGACATTTATTCATGTTTGGTAGGAGAAAATATCTCACTGGGGTTGAATCTAGAGAATAGGAAGGATTCGCATCTTCATTCGATGAGTTTTGATGTCATGAGTGCCGCCGAGAGGGTCGACAGGGTCATTAAGAAAAGTTAGAACTCGCTTGAGCTTTTTGTTTCCAAAAGTAATAATCTTTTGCCGAATTTGAAAAAAATGTAGTGTAAAGATGCCTTAAGGAGTTTCTTTTTAAGACACAAAAATAAATTATGACAAAAAGTATTTCTTCTTTTCAAAGTCATGGACTTATCAAACCACCCTCGTAAGGTTCGCGTACGTCTCGATGACGTCATAAGGAGCCCCCAAAATGACAGTGTTTTAGCACGTTTTAGCTCGTATAATTTTTCAGATTTGAGAGATATCCTAAAAATTTCTTCACAGTTAATCATGTGAAGCATCATAGCTTTCTGATAAGCCACTAAACAAAAATCGTTACTGATCCTCATTGTATATATTTCTCTGATTTTCATAACACAGTTTCTTAACCTACTTTGGTACAGTATGCGCAAAATAACTTGGCGGTTCTGAACTTCGCGCGGAACGCTGCGCAGTAGACGAATACAGGCGTGCGCGGGGACGGGGCGTCGGCGGAAGCACTCGGAACTATGGACCCTGCGCGAAATATCACTTGCGGCTAACTTCCGAGCCGCCAAGTTATTTTGCGCATATTGTATTGGATTTGATTGTGTCAGTTAATTTAATAGTTTATTTAAATTACTTACAACTGGAGCAGTAGCGCCGGGTGCATAACCTGTAATGTAAGAGATGACTGTGAAAGCTAAAGTCAATTTTATCCAAACCTTTTAGGTATGATTTAAGTAATTTTTCATAATGCTAAAGATAAAATACGAGAAAACCTGATTTCATTTTTTACTTGTTGTTTTTTAGGAGAATTTCTGAATTTCTTAGGAGTTGCTTAAAAATATCTAATAGCAGTGCATGTGATAGTCTAGACTCTAGTCCACGTTTCTCTAAAAGTGCCATTTTAACAGTTCTAGCGGCATTTTGGGTAACATTTGGCCAACTGTGTTTTTTACTAATTCGGACCTGCTGAATACGAATATCGATGTTGGCAGTATTTGATTGAATCAGGCGTCACTTGGCGGAAGTCCCAAAACATTTTGAAAAAAGAAATATATGTAGCTTACTTCCGCAAACAATATATGCAAGATGCACCGCCCGCCCGCCCGCAAAAATATGCACATGCACACCACAAAATATCAGTGTACAATACCTGCATTTAGCAAGACAGCAACACACCTTGCACCTTCACCAATTAGGCTACTCTACACGTGTTGCGTAGCGCCACAGAATATATACTCTAACGCGAAAAGAAACGACACTCGCGCATGTATGCTCGTAAAATCGCTCGCGGCTATGTGTGCGTGTCTGGAGGCGCGCGGGGGCTGCGCGCGGCGCGCGGGGAGTGCAGCCGTTAGTCGCCGACTTACTCGGGCAAGGGTTCTTTCTACTTTCGCTCGCCGCTCGCTTGTCCCACCGCAATCCGTATTGTACCGCAGTTCGCACGGACTGACTACGCGTTTAATTTACATTATTTAATTGTTAGATAATTAATCATGCCCGGCGGCGGGCGTTATTGTTGTGTTTATGGCTGTGGCAACAACCAAAAACAAAATCCTGATAAAAGTTTCTTCGTATTGCCCAGTGATCCAGAAAAGTAAGTACCTATAGAGTAAGCGATAAATTTTATATCTTAGTTTAAAATAACAAAAATATGTCAAAGTTGCCATAGTTGATGGGACCTACTATTGCAACCATATTTTGAATTTTAATAAAATAAATATTTATCGACTATTTTTTAAGTTAAAATATACGAAATATTAGTCATGCCCTTACCGTTCCTTTAACCTGACTTTAATTATAACTAAAAGCTCTGAAAATAAGGATTTCAGACGATTAAACCTCGTAAACTCGCAAGTAGGTAAAATTGACAATAAATAAAAAAACCGGCCAAGTGCGAGCCGGACTCGCGCACAAAGGGTTCCGTACCAAAAAACGGCAAAAAAAAAAAGGACTTTTCTTGTATGGGAGCTCCCCTTAAATATTTATTTTATTCTGTTTTTAGTATTTGTTGTTTTATCGGCAACAGAAATACATCATCTGTTAAAATTTCAACTGTCCAGCTAACACGGTTTATGAGATACAGCCTGGTGACAGACAGACAGACAGCGGAGTCTTAGTAATAGGGTCCCGTTTTTTACCCTTTGGGTACGGAACCCTAATAAAAATGATTATAAATCAAACCTTTCCTTCATTAACACGTTAAGACATTAAAAAAATGATTATATGATAAATAACGGAAAATAAAGTATAAGGGTTGCAATTTATGATGTGTACCTAATATAATTAAAAGATTACAAAAACTTATTATAAATCAAACCTATCTTTCATTAACATGTCCTTGCACAAGTTTATTTCCTAACATACCTACTATGTAATTTCCTTTGCCACAAGTCTAAATTCCATTTCGGTATCAACCCTAGCGCTTACACGCTCTGGCTCAAGGTCGCTGGCGCTCGAACTCTCACGTACAGAGTGTGTCACGGCTGTGGTAGCGCCGCGAGCGGTGCATCTTGCATATATTGTTTGCGGAAGTAAGCTACATATATTTCTTTTTTCAAAAATCGATGTTGGCATTCCCGAATTTCGACTGGAAGCTCAGAATTCAAGATGGCGCCCAAGATTCCTTACTAGTACGATATCTGCATACATCTAGCAACTTTATCAAGTTTCGTGTCTTTTTCTTATAATTCGAGGACGAGGAATTCATTTTGGGAACTAAATTTTCACTTACTCAAACAAAAAAACGAGAAATAAAAAAAAAAATTTTCACTACTCTTTTTTTCAAAATAATCCACTACACTCTCTACAGAATTAAAACTATGATGATTTGCCCCAGAAAAAAATACTGCTGAATAGCCTAGTTATTTCACTATATAGAATAATAAACAAGTTAATCATTTTCGTCTTGATACTGTGTTAAAAAAAAAGTGTCGCGCGATGCAATTTTCTCTACCATATTTTTTATTCGAAAATCCTTTACAGTATTAAAACTATGAATATTTGCCCCCTACAAAAAATACTGGTAAATAGCTCAGTTATTTCACTATATAGAATAATAAACTAATCAAACTTTTTGTCTAGTAACCGAGTTGAAAAAAGGTTTTGCCTCGTGCAGCGGATTTTTTTTCCCTTTTTTTCGAAAATCATCAAACTATGAAGATTTTCCCCACAAAATAAAAATACTGGTAAATAGCCCAGTTATACCACTATTATATAGTAATAAAGTTGTTAAACATTTTTGTCTAGTAACTGTGTTAAAAATTTATACACTTTTATACTTTCGCGTTGCATTTTATTAGATTTGGAACACAGGTTTTGACGCGATTATAACTAAAACATAGGTGTTGAGCACCTACCTTTTCCCGACGTTTCCGAAAAAAAAACATCCTAACAACTTCAATCGGGAAGATGGACACAAATTATCTGCAGTGTGGAATCCAGTCATTACAAACGCAATACCTCTTTGTTCGCTAACTATCAGAATACGGCTATGATACAGAATAGGGACACCGTTAGTATTGTGTGTGGCGGTAGTTGGAAAAACTGTTCGACGGTGGATGAAGATTCCACCGATGCAGAGGAGGAGGCGTAACACCGCAGCTCCAGTCAGCCCGTGACCACGGCCGATGCAACTCGGTCGAAACGTCGGGAAAAGGTAGGTGCTCAACACCTATGTTTTAGTTAAAATCGCGTCAAACCTGTGTTAAAAATTGCCTATGTCCGAAGACGGACGCTACAGCGGCTGGAATAGAAAACGCCATCTATCGAAATTTTAGAACTATTTTTTTTCGTCTGAAAATCGCCCATTGATGTTTTCACACCTCATTATGCAACAGTTTCATAAACTATCTATTATTCAATATGTACCAATTAAAGTTCTTTTTGTTTAATAATTATAATAATAAATGCTTAGACAGTATGCCTGGCCGGGAATTGAACTCGGGGCGGGACTTCTTGAATTGTAGACCAGGAACTCTTGCGTGGTGAAAGTGAAAGTCAAATATATTTTATTTAAATAAGCTCACATAATAAGCATTTTTAAATCGTCAATTCTTTTACCCTACCACCCATTATGACGTCTTTTAACTGACAAGAAAAATGGGCGCAAAAAACTTGTCAGCTTTATCAGATGGATGATTTACAAATATGTATATCGTTTCCAGACTTTATATTAACAAAGATTAACAAATAAATAACTTATTGAATTAGCTCATTTCTTAATGAATTTCAAATTTCTTAATCAATTTATAGATTTTAAGCTAAATTCAAACTTTGAACCATTGAACTGTATGTAAACTAGAATGGACAGATCTATGGCACAAATTGCCGCAGCGATTGCAAAGATGGCGGCTACGCATGGACAGTGCGAGCGTGAGTTGTCAAAGAAAAAGTAGCATGCACACAGATGCGACACATTCTTCATAATGATTAGGATATACCTACTTGTTTAATAATATTGCATAAAATTATAGTAAGAACGCAATTTAATTAGGTAATAGGTACATGTTAATACTTACTCGAAAAATAAAAAAAGGAGGATGGGCATTGAGTATCCGCACTCAAAACAATTATTTGGTGTCGTCGAATAGATTTTTTATTAGGAAAATATAAGGTACTATATGGAAGGAAACATGGAAAAATATTTTTCCATGTATCCATTGTAATAATAATAATAATCTAAGTCAAGTCAAGTCAAATAAGCTTTATTCAAATAAACTTAATTATTAAGTACTTTTGAATCGTCTATATTTTCCTACCACCCGTTCCAGACTTTTTTTAGCTGACAAGAAGAACGGGCGCAAGAAACTTATCAGCTGTAACAGCCATAAGTAACGATATTTACAAACTTGAATATAACGTTACCAGATAATTACAACAGGGTGACAGGATTATTGGCAACAACATAGACTTATTATATTACTTCAACAAAGTACTTATAGTAGCAAGTTATGTGTTACATCATTTCCACGCATTTTGATCTTTAAGATAATCATCTACTTTATAATAACCTTTACCCATGAGCGTTTTTTTAACATGGATTTTAAATTCATGCAAAGGCAGATCAATCACTTGTTGCGGAACTTTATTAATAAAGGCTATGCCTTTCCCCATAAATGAACTTCTAGATTTTGCAAGCCTAAATCTTGGAACGGCAAGTTTATCTTTATTTCTTGTATTAAACTGGTGAATATTGCTGTTCTTAGGAAATGAATCATAGTGTTTCCTTACATAAACTAAATTTTCATATATGTATTGGCCTGCCAAAGTTAAGATGTTTATTTCTTTAAACAATTCTCTCAAGCTATCTCTTCGCCGAAGATTGTATATGGCGCGAACAGCTCTTTTTTGGAGTACGAAAATATTTTCAATACTGGCAGCTGAGCCCCATAATAGCAGTCCATAAGACATTACACTGTGAAAATAACTATAATATACTAACCTTGCCGTTTCAATATCAGTTAAAAGCCTTATTTTCTTAACAGCGAATGCTGCTGAACTAAGTCTACTTGACAAGGCTTCAATATGTGGATCCCATTGCAGTCGAGAATCTAGTGTAATACCTAGAAATTTTGTACTCTCAATAAACTCGACTTCATCGTTATTCAAATTAATATTTAATTTTGTCTGCTCAACATTAGGTAATGAAAATTTTACACATTTAGTTTTTTTGGGGTTAAGTGCTAAATTATTGCTATTAAACCAGTATGAAACTTTAGAGAGGGCGCTATTTACTTCGTCCGAACAGTTGTTACCTCTGTTTACTTTGAAAACTAAAGAAGTATCATCCGCAAATAGTACTGTCTCACATAAATTGTTCGCGTAATTGGGAAGGTCATTTATATAAATTAGAAACAGCAATGGGCCCAATATTGATCCCTGTGGCACACCCATATTGGTGGGGGCTCCAGTAGATTGAGTTCTATTAATCACTACTTTCTGAGTCCTATTGTACAAATACGATTTCATAAGGCTAACTGATTTGTCAGAGACACCATAATGTTCTAGCTTCTTTAATAGTGTTTGGTGATCAACGCAATCGAATGCCTTAGAAAGGTCACAGAAAATGCCAATTACATCTTGCTTTTCTTCCCAAGCGACAAAATGATTAGGATATACCTAATTGTTTAATAAAATTGCATAAAATTTAATAAGAACGCAATTTAATTAGGTGATTGGTACATGTAAATACTTACTCGAAAAAGGAGGATGGGCATTTAGTACCCGTATTTGATGTCGTCGAATAGATTTTTTTATTAGGAAAAATATTTCTATTGCAACATGGAAAAATATTTACTAACCCAGATCCTTGTCCGGAAACCGCGAAAAGCTCACAAAGTGCTAGTTCTAGTTGATATCATAATAATCGCATATACGATATTATTATAAAAAGAATTGCAAATACGATTTTACATATACTCTGCTTTATCTGCTGCTTATAATAATTACTCTGTCATCATCATATCAGCCACACGACACCCACTGCTGGGTATAGGCCTCCCCTAAGGATCTCCACGACGATCGGTCCTGCGCTGCCTGCATCCACTGGCTTTCCGCGACCTTCACCAGATCGTCGGTCCACCTTGTCGGGGGCCTACCCACGGAGCGTCGTCCGGTGCGCGGTCGCCATTCCAGAACCTTTCTGCCCCAACGGCCATCGGTTCTTCTCGCTATGTGTCCCGCCCATTGCCACTTCAGCTGAGCAATCCTTCGAGCGATGTCGGTTACTTTAGTTCTCCTGCGGATCTCCTCGTTTCTGATTTGATCACGTAGGGAAACGCCGAGCATGGCTCTCTCCATTGCACGCTGAGCGACCTTGAGCCTCCTTATGAGACCCATAGTTAGCGGCCACGTTTCACTGCCGTAAGTCATCACTGGCAACACACACTGTTCATAGACTTTCGTCTTGAGACACTGAGGTAAGTCGGACGCGAAGATTTTTCGAAGCTTCCCGAATGCTGCCCACCCGAGTTGGATTCGGCGAGAGATCTCTTTCTCGAAGTTGGACCTACCTAACTGGACTGCCTGTCCTAGGTATACGTAATGGTCAACAACTTCAAGTGTAGTGTTCCCAACATGAACTGGAGAGGGTACAACATGGGCATTTGACATAATTTTCGTCTTTTCCATGTTCATCCTAAGACCCACTCTTTGGGAAGCACTACGGAGATCTTCGAGCATTGTGTTCAGGTCTTCCATGGTCTCAGCCATAAGGACTATATCATCGGCAAAACGAAGGTGTGTTAGGTACTCGCCATTAATGTTGATGCCGAGTCCTTTCCAGTCCAAGAGCTTAAAGATGTCCTCCAACGCAGCTGTGAACAGTTTCGGAGAAATAACGTCTCCCTGTCTCACACCACGCTGCAGTTGGATAGGATTTGTGTTCTGGTTCTGTACTCGGATCGTCATGGTGGCATTTTGGTATAAGTACCTCAACACCTCGATATACCTATAGTCCACTTGGCACCTTTGGAGAGACTGCAGCACCGCCCAGGTTTCAATCGAATCAAAGGCTTTCTCATAGTCCACGAACGCCAAGCAAAGTGGCTCATTATACTCCTCGGTCTTCTGTATAACCTGCCGCAGCGTATGGATGTGGTCTATGGTGCTAAAGCCTTTTCGGAACCCGGCTTGTTCGGGAGGTTGGAAGTCGTCGAACTTGCGAGCGAGACGATTCGTAAGGACTCTCGAAAACAACTTATAGACATGACTCAGAAGCGAGATGGGTCTATAGTTCTTTAAGAGGGACTTGTCACCCTTTTTAAAGAACAAGATCACCTCACTTATGTTCCATGTCTTTGGCGTTCTGCCCTGGACGATGACGGAATTAAAGAGCTTCTGGAGGACTTTGAGTATCGGCTTACCGCCCGCTCTCAGAAGTTCTGTAGTGATTCCATCGTCACCCGCCGCCTTGTTGTTTTTCAGCTGTTTGAGAGCCATACTAATCTCGTACAGGCTGACGTCCGGGATATCTTGAGTATAGTGTCGGGTAAGCTTGGCTCTGGGGTCTTTAGCCTTGCTTTCAACAGGTGTCTGCGTGGAATATAACTGCCCATAGAAGCTCTCGATCTCCCTCAGGATTTCAGGCTTTGATGAAATGATGCGTCCGTCGTCAGTTTTCAGCTTCGTCATCTGGCTTTGCCCAATAGACAGATCTCTCGCGAACACTTTGGAGCCTTTATTCCGCTCGATAGCCTCTTTAATACGATTCGTATTAAATTGGCGAAGGTCGCTCGTCAAAGACTTAGATATCTGTCTATTAAGCTGCCGATAACGATTAGCATCTACTGAACTCTGGAGCCTCATTTCACGTCTCTGATCCATGAGTAGGAGTGTGTGGTCGGAGAGTTTCTTTATCTTGGGACGGCGGGTCTTAAAGAGCTTGGACCCTACCGTACGGACAGTATCCACCACCATGTTGTTTAGATCGTCCACATCTATGCTGTTCTCAAGGGCTTCGAAGCGGTTTTGGAGTTCGAGTTGAAAGCTCTCGGGGTTTTGAATATGGGCCGGCAATGGTCGAATTGTTGATTTTATCAGTCGAGATCTTTCCAGCTTTGGGTTGATATTCAATGTGCCACGTACCAATCGGTGATCGCTCCCCGTCTTATACATACATTTCAATACTCTGTCATAGCATTAAAGAAATAAACGAATTGAAATAAAAATCTATAATTTCAATTAAATCTTATAAAATTGAAATTAAAAAGGGAAGATAATGCACTAGCTAGCGTCTAAAAATGCGCCCTCAAAATTAAAGCGTTGAATAATCGTACCAATTAATTCTATAATTCAAAAACACTTGAAACGTACTGGGGATCGAACCGGCCGGCACAGCGCCTATCCAAATGGTAGTCAACGGCATTAGTAAAGTAAGCATTTATTTGGCGATTTCAATACAATACAGATCTTAAAAATTAGAATTAGACGACCGAAAGGTCTGACCAGGCTCAGCTTGTGTTGTGAAGTCTATTCCACATCGCTGGTTTTCAGCTGGACCCATAAATATATTAAAAATATAAAATATATGTTAAGAGAAAACACATTAACCACTATACTATCGACGATGCCAAAACTGATGTAGGTATAATTCAGTCTAAAATAGTCAAAACAAAAAATGTAACAAAAACATATTGTGTTGATTTATTTTTTCTCTAAACTACCGAGTCAGATTTTGATGCCGCTTTGCATAAGGGTGTAGTTGAGGTATCCCTACATAAATACAACAACAGTGTCGCTATTGGTTCATGGACCACTTCCTATACAAATTTTCCCACTCTCCTTTCTCATAGACAATTACTCTATTGAGCACTTTTACGCGCGTTTTTTTTTTCAAGATAGATATTCGTGCTAGGGGTAACGTAGGTACACATTCGAACTCACTATTTGCCTTGCCACTCGAGCGGGATGAGTAATTGCGGCAATGGAGCACAGTTGTTCTGTGCACGGATGTGCCTCGACAACAAAATACAGTAGGGATTTAAGATTAATAATCACTTTTAATTAATTTTTCTTTTTTGACAAGCCCCTGGACATATTTTTCGCCTGACAGCGTAAGTTAAGTACCTACACTGTGGCGGCGCGCGGCGGTGTTGTCCTACATCATAGGCAGTTCTTAACGGAATATAATAATATACTTATATTGTAAAACTGTGCTATTAGTTCACCTATCCTAGTTTAGTACCTACGTATACAATCTGTATAGTTCACTTTTCATAATCTATGATTTTCATACAAAATGTCGGCTCAGTAGAAATAATGTATAAAAATTAGTTTTGGTTGGTTTATGTTGATGTTTTGTTTACTTACCGATGATAAGTCACTACACAATTTTTTTGCTTCGTAGTGGCACGATTTTTGCACGTCTTCAACACACAGGTCGGCATTTTTATCGGCACAATTACACCGTGCGTTCGCGGTGAGCGTTGGCGAGTGACTAAATGAGTTGAGGTCCATTGACCTCAACGCGTGGAGCAAAAATCGGGGCCGCGAGGTCGATTCTATACATACATTTCAATGCTTTGAACTTGTTATTCAGTCTAGGCTGTTACAATAATTAAAATTAAAACAAAAACAAACAATTCAATATGCGTTAAAGATAGGTAGTCAGAAGCAGACCCTTTCCCACTGGCAGCACCAGTTCACGAGCATGACGCATGAACCAGCCATCTTTTCGCTCAACCATATTTGAGGGAACGTAACGACCCGCCTCATACGACACCACCGCAGAAATGATTAAAGAGAGCATGACATACTAAGACTACCTATGTTAAGGCATCGAATTGAAAATTTATATCCAAAAGCTTTTCAGTTGCAGCTTGGTAGACTACTGAACCACTCAAGTCGTCTGTATGGTACCCTATCTACAATAACTGGGGATTATAATAATAATAATAATAATTTATTTATTTCAGACATTTATTTATAGATTTACTTAATGTAGTTACTTTCTAATTTGTTTGTATTACCAAATAAACAAACATCCTGTATATCTCCCCTGAAGAGGACTTAAGGGCTGTTATCCTACTAATATTATAAATGCGGGTTTGGATGTTTGTTCCTCAATCACGCAAAACTACTGAACGGATTTAGTTGAAATTGGGCACACAGATAGTAGATAGCCTGGATTAAAACATAGGATACTTTTTATCTCGATATTCTCACGGGAACGGGAGCCACGCAGGTGAAACCGCGGGCGGCCGCTAGTGGTGAATAAAACACAAATTATAATTCAACAATACGGTTTAATATCATATCATAAGTATATCATACATATGTGATTATTTTAGTACGAAATATAATCGCTAAATGCACGAACGAATCACGACCATAGAGAAATAATCATAGAGAATTAAAAACAGCCATTGAATTTGGCCATTATTATAAGCTTAATACTAAACCAATCATTATAGTTAGATATTACTTTATTTTGATTGCAATTAATTATTAAAAAAACGTGTATTTCTCATTTTATAATTTTATCATTTTTTTACTAAAACTATCTTAAAAAAATACACGACAATTCTCTTTGGTCGCTATAATTTTGGAAAGTAGCAGTTATTCGCGTAATATTATACATAAGTAAAAAAACTTAGAACTTGATTAAAATCAAATACAAAATTTTCGAATACTTTTTGTAAAAATTCAAAGAGATACTACACTTAAAACAAGTAGATTATTAATTATTGTTACTTACATATACATTTCTAGCAAAGCATATTATATTCAGATAATTAATTTAAGCAAATATTAAAAAAAAATACTGAACGACAAAAATTACAAAAAAATCTATGGTTATTTTAACCCAAGAGGATAACTTTAGCCCAATTCATAGCATAATGTGACTCCGCGCTTAAACTGTTATATTAGCCTACTGCTCGCGGCTGACTCAGTCGAGCCAGCGCACGAGGGGTGTCGGTTGAGACAGAGCTACGCGACAGAAAGAGAATCGCTTCGGAGGCGCTTGTAATAATAGACACGCAGCGCTGTGCAATTTGAAATTGTACTTTATTGCCGTGCAGCGAGAGTAACTTATTATTTGATTGTCCTCGCGCAGATGGGCTTCTGTACGTTTAGTATTATTATCATATATTATGTAGGATAATGATAACAATAGTGGGGGGGTCAACTCGGCCATGTTGGCGGACGTCCATAAAGGACGAGTTGTTTTCGTTTTTTTTTGTATAGAAAACTGCTAAGTGACAGCCCTAGCCCACAGACTTATGTTCGATCTCGTGAATAGGAAAAACCAAAACACAATTTCGGTCTAGGGCGCCACTATCAGTTTATCAAATTTAAAAGAAAAATGTGGTGATTTTCAAGGATTACAATAATTTCCCGGGGTACCGTAAAATGGTACCTTATCTACCATATTCGGCTTTATAAGGCTATTTCCAAACACCCTGTATCAGTTAGTATCGCTAATTTAGACCAAAGTCATCCCGCTTTCATCCGGTACCTACGTTTATATAAAATATTAATTATTCTTTCATTATTAACATTCAATAATTATCATAGGAAGATTATAATAACATTAAAAATCACATGTCTAGTGCAAATGAGAACGTACTTATTACAACATAATTAAATAACAATTATAACAAATTTTAAATTCAGATTTGATTGTGTACGGGTGCGATGTCCTCAGTCAGTTTTTACAAGGCACCTGAAAATAGAATAAACAATAAAGTATAATAAAGTTAAATAATAGTTATTTATGCAACTGTACTATAATTAGGGGTATTAAAACACTCAATGTGATACTATATCATATTCGTACTAATTATGTACAGTTGCATACAAGACTTTGTCTGCACCTATGATATGAATCCTCTATAATGACTTTGATTTTCCTCCTCCTCCTCGTCATTATATCATCTGATCGAGAGTTATAATGTTGCCTTATATATATATGCCTATATATATTTTTATATATGCCTTATATATATTATAATTTAATGTGGCTCGGAAACTGAATCTCAGTAATTAGCAACATATCTCAGTAATTAGCAACATACACATACATAGCAACATACATAGCCAACAGTTTCTAGAAACCGTTGGAATACTCATTGAACGGAATCAATTACTGAGATTCAGTTTCAGAGCAACATAACATTGCCTCATTTTTTTGCAATATTTGAGCAACTTTATCGGCAATAGTATCCATCTTGGGAATTCAATTTTTTAATTGAAGTGTTGAAGTGTGTTATCTCCATCATCTCGATAACGAATTTAGCCGCATTTGCTGAATTTACCCCTTTTATTTCCCTTTTATGGCAGCGCAAGCAATAACGCTTTAAGCGTTTAATTATGGTAACTGTTATGTTAATTAAATCAAACAAATATTAATTGAAAGCTCCTTAAATGTACTTTCAATAGATATCAACATTTACACAATAGAACGTTAGTTAGCAATAGCAGGTGGCCAAGTCTAAACTTACTTTCGAATAGGTGCGATTTTTCTGACGTCGAGTGTAGTTAGCTTATACCAACCAGTATAGCAACAAGTATAGCAACCAGTGTTATAGTAACCATAATATCCTCCAAACGAGTGTTTTAATATTGTACTCAATTTCATAATACAATTTTTTCGAAATCATGGTTACTATGACACATGTTGTTTAAGGCTGCCTGACTATTGATGTTAATGTTGATCATAAGCTGACTTTTTCGGAACCTATAAAAATTTTGTTATAATTCTATAAAAATAGAGCATTTATATCATGGGTGTTGTTGATAGTCTTGTATGCAACTGTACATAATTATGTATTAAAACCAGAGTTCCAGGATATATATCAATGGATATATATCATGATATATATCCGATATATATCCGATGTAATATCAAACAATTTTTGTGATATACCGGGTGTCCCAAAACTTTGCCACACGGAGGGAAAGTACCTTAAATATTGAAGATAGGAAAATTTACTGAGAGAAGACTTCATTTTGATTTTTAAAATAATTGGAACTGTATTCCAAGATTTTCGAAAAATTGCATGCCTTAACCAGGAATCGAACCTACCAAATTAAAAAAAAACAATATTTTATTTTTACGGTACCAATCGAAAGGGTTAGTCATTAGGATTATTTTTTGTTAAGTAACACTGCATCTTAAACAAAAGGAAGACCATGAAATTTTACATTTAAAGGATCATGCCGGATTCTGGGCCATGATGCGCATTAACCATACATATCTCATTGACTTTGACTTTGAAATGTCATATAATAGGAAAATGTCAAACAATTGACATGTTTTCATTTTTTACCATCATTCATCGAAAACCATTTCGAGGTTTTTCAATTTCTGACACCGTACATAATTTTTAGGGGCTTTTGATCAATAATTTAATAATAAGTCTTCTTTGTACTCATTTAATCTAAACTATCAGAGTAATTATTTGTGAACTGATCAATCAATAATGAAAGTAAACTATTAGTTACGTAGCATTGCATACCTAGATATTTTTTTTTGAATAAATATATATAATAATATGTAGTTTTGACTATTATAAGGAAATATGTATAATTATTGTCACCACCACCACGGTTGCATCTGAAAACCAGCGCCACTGTTTCAGGCAGTGGCACAAGCTGAGATGTTACCGTTTCAGCAAAAATTTGTAAATCTGATGTTAATTTTATATTTTTTGTACTATTTTGCTGAATAAACATTTTCTATCTATCTATCTATCTAATTTAACGTAATATGTAGAAAAAACACTGTATCATCGAGATAAAGGAATATTAAATATTTAACTCCTTTGCGTGAAAAAGTTGTGTGATTTTATCTTAAAAAAATAATAATCATAAAAACTGTCGCTGTCAAGGTTACAATTTATGTCAAAGTCTGTGTCAAGAATCAAAATATTTTTCACTTTGATTAGTTTTGTTTTGAATGTATTCATGATATTTTTAACTTGAATTAGTATTTTGGTTAAATTTAACATCTATCGAAATATAATATCAAGTTTTCTGAAGGATTTTTAATAGCAGACAGTCGCAACCTTACCAAAATGGACTTCATCATGCTGCAAAAGCTGAATTCTTCTGCAAAACATTTTATTTTTAGAAATAAAAAGATATTGTGTACGTTTGAATTTGTTTAATAAATACAGTTTGTTTTGAAGTGCATTAGTTTCAATTTCCATAAAACTTTAAAGCAATACACCACTTGTAAACGTGTAGACTTTGGTTTGGCACGTAAAACAGTGTTTGTTTGGGCATTCAATCACAGTATTTGTGCAGGCAGGAACTACACATGAGATTATGGAATCTAATTTACGAATATCTTTATTTATTATTGTTGAAAATAAGGTAAAAATAGCGACAATAAAAGAAAACAACCTCGAGCAAAAGATAAACAAACAAACGTCATTACCGTCCATAGATTAGATTGGCAGGTTGACGTCATAATGATTTTTTTATCCATATGGGCAAAGGATATTGTCCGCCAAAAATCCTTTAAACGGCACTTACGCTCTTTTAGAATAGATAAGTTTTCAAATTAATATTACGTTGACTTAAAATAAAAATTTTGGAAAATAAATAAATACGTGTCTCATGTTTTCACCAGTAATTTCTAAATAACAAATAAAAAAACAGGATAAAAATTTTGATATGTTGTCAATTATAACTGTAAACAGTTCCTTGAGATTGAGATTTCTCTTTTCTCCCGCATTATATTTTAATGGCATTCTTCCTACGCAATCAGTATAAAATTACTATAGTATATTGGTAATTTCATCAAAGCGCATCATGGCCTAGCTTGTATAGAAAAATCGGCATAATCCTTTTAATGATTACGTATTGTGTCAATTTGTGTAGAAAATAATACGATATTTTAAAAAAGCTTTCAATGCAGTACGCATTAATTTTCGCAGAAAAAATCCTATCTTCAATATTTAAGGTACTTTCCCTCCATGTGGCAAAGTTTTGGGACACCCTGTATATCAATATAAAAATAGTTTAAAAATTTCTGATTAAAACACTCATGTTATACTATTATCAGTTATCACACTCGGCTATACGTGTTTTAATACCCCTGATTATACAACAGTTACATAAATAACTATTCTTTATCACCTACGCATTGATCTTTTAAATATTGAAATTTTGTGTGTGTCCAAAAATTTAACTGATTTATGGACTTAGAACTCATTCATAGAGTTACACGCGCGTTATCAAAAGAGAACTATCTTGTTTACGTAAATCATGAAAACAATGAATGCGTCTTGCTATCTTTGTGAGTTTGTCGATTAATCAACGTTTTTTTTTATATTATCAAACTATTATTTTTTTACTTTTAACTGCACATACTGAGGAGCACGATGGTGCAGTAGTTTAGCGCCCGGCCCAGCGATTTCGGAGGTTAAGCAACTATCGCGAGGGTCGGTCATGGGATGGGTGACAAATCCGTGTTTCGGAAAGCACGTTAAGCCTTTGGTCCCAGCTGCATTTGCAGTCGTTAACACCAACCAATCGGCATTGAGGCCGCGTGGTGGGTTATGTTTTGGCCCATCCTCCTTATTCATCCATAAGGAAGGCCTGTGCCCCAGCAGTGGGGACATTAAAAAATTGGCTGATGGTCAAACTGCACATACATATTCAGTATCGTGGTCTCATATGCCCCATTTCGTTTTCAGATATACTTAAAAATTAAGAGCGTACTACAAAGCCAATTGATATACTGGTAAAATATTATTTATTTGTATAAAAAAATAAAAAGGTACCTACATGTTTTATTCTCCGCCGACACTACCCAAGCAATCAGTAGAAGCCTGCGCCAAAAGAAAAAAAAGTTCAAAGTGTTGCCAATGATAAAAAATAATATATACAAAATTTTCCCAACACCATTATACTAGCAAAAATACAGCCAATTAAAAATAAACCCAATCACAATTTTGTACACATAATAAATAAAATAATATATTTTTTGTTAATTTTGTTAGTTAAATAATAAATAAAACATTTTAGAAACCACACCACAATGACAAGTGTTACCTTTATGCAAAATTAAAATATTCCATTTTAGAAATGGTACATTTTTTCATGTTTATTATTATGATTGTTTGGGAAGAAAAGCGCATAGTCAAAAGTAGGAAATGTTTGAAAGTAAGAAAATTTGTGACTAGGAAAATTATAAAGTATTAGATATTAATGTTGAATTTTTCTTAATGAACAAAGCCTAAACCGTTATCTAAAATTATTTATCTAAAAAATCTGTAAAATTTAAATTCTCTGTAAAAAGTTTATGTTGGAGTTGCATCATGAAATTTAGCACAACATTATAACACTCGTTTGGATGATATTATGGTTACTATGACACTGGTTGTTTTAATGTTGGCAATAAGCTAACTGTTTCAGAAACTTTTATAGAGGATTCATATCTGTACATAAGTAGGTCTTAAAACCCGCATTCGTATTTTAATACAGGGGTATTTTAATTATACAACAGTTGCATAAATAACTAATCTGAATTTTACAATCTTTTGTACGAAACTAAAATTGTTTTATTTATGAAATCTGTGTTTAAAAACAAAACAAACTGTTTATAAATTACAATAACATTATAATAATTAAAATGTTGTATGTATAATCAAAATTATTTGTACATGTATTTAATTTGTATTTTTTTTATTTATTTCACAAATTTTTGAGTTACCAGAAGAAGTAAATTATTTTAAAGTTTTTGTTTTATTTTGTTTTTTGTAAGTAAGTTTTTTTTCTAAAAGGTGAATATGACGTGCACAAAAATACATTTATATAAATGTACATGACTTACCTTTTGGTATAACACACTTTCACGCACTTTCTGTACACTTTTGAAAAACGTATTTTTAATATTTTATACGTAAAACAAACATAATTTTATAAACGTTTAAAATACGGCGAAACATTTTTTTTATTAATAATATTGGTAAAAATATAAAATTGTCTTGTTATTTACATTTAAAAAACATTAAAATTAAGTAGGTATGAATATTTTTTATTTAAAATATTTTTATAAAGATAAAGAAATAGAAATAAAGATTAAAATATAAGCATGCAAAATAAAGAAGCATGCCAAAACACTCTATAAGTATAAGTACTACATCTCTTTCTTTCTTTTAGAAAAGAAAAGGACAGGGCACTTTACTAGGTTGACATTTTAAAGCAATTTTCAACCTTTTTTTTTTTTTTTAGATTTATGCATTCACAATGCTATTTTTATATTAAGATGAATAAATAATGAAAAATATTAGAAAAAATCGGCTCACCCTCATCCCGTCTAAGTTGCTACGGATGAGCCGATTTTTTCTAATATTTTTCATTATTTATTCAATTTTCAACCGTTACGTTCAAAGATAAGTTTCATAGTTCTTTGAATATTTTATCCTTGTCTTTTCCTTATAGAAAGAATGAGAGATTTGTCATTTGCCTAGTTTAAGATCTAGAAGTTGGTTAACTACAAAGCAGTATATTTTAACACATTAATTACATTGTTAGTTTATTAGTAAAATATAGATTGACCAGAAATTAATGAGAATCTGTTTCATACAAATAATATAAAACGGAACCACTTATTTTTATGCATTATACTATGTGTTAATGAATAAACGCAAAACCTCTTAGGTGGTGATTGTGCTCATGAATATGAACAACTTTTACTATGGGGCCAACTCTAAAACTCAACAAAAAAAACAGCTGTTTCAAACATTCTGGTTGCGTTCTGGTCTTGCGTCTATTCATTAACACATTATAAATATCAACGAGTTAAATATCCTTAAAAATATATTTTGGCCAAAAAGAATAGGAAATAACGGGGGAGCCACTTTCTTTGTCATAAGTGTGTGTATTGTGGCAACATTGGACTACTTTAGTGTGCACAAACTGAGTGTTGCTAGTAAAACAAATTTAAGTTACGTTTGAAGACTTTTTGGCCAAGCTGTAAGTGCTTGAATTTAGTTGACTGACGGCCGAATACTCAAACGTCAATTAACTTTGAGAGGCTCTCAAACATCGTCCTGTCGCATTAAATGTCAAAGAAATGACAAAGACAGTATGACGTTTGAGAGCCCCTCAAAGTTAAGTAGCGTTTGAGTATTCGGCCGTTAGTGACTAAACTTAAAAAAAAACATACTATGCAACTATTGTTGATGTTAAAATAAAATAAAAAATATATAACGTGTTTCATTAGCTTTTCTGATCAAGTTTAATTCAAAAAAAATCACTGATGCATTAAAATAAATCTATACTTGTATAATATAATAGTGTCATAATGTTTTTCTAAACATTTTATGGATATCGTATACCTACACCAAAACTTTTTACTTTACAGTATCAATTCTACAGGTGATTTTTTAACACTAGGCAAATTTATTTAATTTGACGGTTAATTTAGTTTGACGGTCTAAGCTACAACACAAAATTTGTCGAGTGTTCAAAAATCACCCTGTATATAGATAAATCATTTCTACTGTTTGTTATACGAGCTCATTCCGAATTTTCGCTAAAGACGAATATTCTCAATGATATACAAAAATATTTTATACGCTTATTAGTAGGTATGCAATTTCCACAGCTATTTCAAAATGTTATAAAACCACCATTATAATATAGTGTTATAATATAAAATCCTACCTTGTGGGGCTCCGCCATAGCCAGGGGCTCCGTAGGCTGGGGGCGGAGCGCCGTACGCGCCGTACGACGGAGGCTCAGACTGAGGAACAAAAACACAGTTATGAATGCTAAGCCACTTTTACAAAGGCCGGGGAAAAGATGGGTGACCGAAAAATACTTTAAAATTCCTCTGTATTCGAAAACACGTCAAGATATACTAATATTATTAATGAAATACCTATTAACTCTTGTCTGTCGGTTACCAATGAGGATCAGTATCAGGTTTGAATCCTATAGTTTTATTGATATAATATAAACACATATTGATAGCTATGAAACCAAGTGAAAGAATTTTTGAAATCCGTTTAGAAATGGTTGAGTTAAAAGGGTTTGAAGGAAATGCCAAGCTCAATGCAATATGTGCTTTATCACGTACGACATAAGGTTCGCGTCCGTCGCGATGACGTCATAAGGACCCCGAAAAAATCAGTGTTTTACCTCTTATAACTTCCCAAGTTTAAGAGATATCGTAAATTTTTTTTACAGTTAATCATGTGGTGGCATTAGCTTTCTTATTAGCAACTAAAAAAAATCGTTACGGATCCTCATTTTGATGAATTTTGGTTTAGAGATAGGTTGATTCGTGGAGAAGGAGATAGGCTAACTTTTGATATGAAAATTAATGTCGAAAGGAGTGAAAAAGAGGAACAAAGTTCAAGATTTAAACCAATTAACTTTCATAAAGACTGTTTTACCAGAATACAAAATATAAAAATAAAAATAAATAATATAATTAATTATTGTTAATCTCCTTTTTGGAAGTCGGTTAAGAAGTTCTTGCATGCAAATGACACAGATTAAGTTTATAAAGCCAGCTTTAAACCTTTATTATTTTAAACCAATCAAGGCAAGTGACATTCCAATTGCGTTGACAAAGCTAGTTTTAATTTCAACCCAATAATGACAAAAATACTCCAATAACCATTAAAAAGTTCATGCTAGTTTCTTTTCCAATTCCTTTTAAAGCCACCTTCACACTCATAATAGGGTTTACAAAGATGGTTTCAACCCGATTATGACAAAGATACTGCGACTGCGTTTACAAGGACAGTAGTATTGACAGGACTACAATATAACAACCTGATTATGACCAAACCACTCGAATCACATTTACAAGGACAGTTTCTAACAAACATTTCTTTTTGGCGCGTTTACAAAGACAGTTTCATCCCATTTTCCTATCTATATCAATACCCTGTCATTTTAAAAAATATTATTAACGTTTTTTTACCATTTATTATGACAAAAGACAATCCAGTAACTAATATACGAGCTACAAAACAACCTACAAAAAAAAATATAAACATGCAAATGACACTCCGGATGCGTTTACAAAGCTAGTTAAAAACCCGATTATGACAAAAAAAAACCTAATACGTTTACAAAGACAGTTTCAAACAAAAACCTTTGGGGCGTTTACAAAGACAGTTTCAGCCCAATTTTTTTTTTGTTTTTTTCGGCTTGCGTCTGTTGGTACTGATTTACCATGTACATCTGTTGCTGCTGGGGGGGTTGTGCACCCTCGAACCCCATGAACTGTATGTGCACTTCACCATCCACTATCAGGCTTTGAGAAATCATTATTTAAGTCAGATATACCAAAACCGATCAACAGACACCTAATGTCATTTTTGAAGATATTATAAAAAAAAACCATTTATTACGACAAAAGGCAAAAACGATCAATCAACAGACACTTATGTCATCATTGAAGATATTATCATTTTATTAACCATTTTTTATGACAAAAGGCACCCCAGTAACTAGCTACAAAACAACATACGAAAAAACGATCTAAACATGCAAATGACACTCCGGATGCGTTTACAAAGCTAGTTTCAACCCGATTATGACCAAACCAACCACTCAATTCACATTTACAAACACAGTCTCACACAAAATTATTTTTTTGGCGCGTTTACAAAGACAGTTTCAGCCCATTTTTTTTTGCTTATTTGGACATACCCTATACCTATAGGCTTGCGTCAGTTGATACTGTTTTACCATGATAGCAAATAGATGCATACTAATGACACTCTTGAAGACAAAACGAATATTTTTTTATAAAAAACGAATTGACGGAACACTAACAAAACATGCAAATGACACTCCGGATGCGTTTACAAAGCTAGATTCAACCTGATTATGACCAAACCACTCAAATAACATTTACAAAGACAGTTTCACCCCATTCTTTTTTGTTTTTTCGACATACCCTATAAGCTTGCGTCGGTTGGTACTGATTTAACATGTACATCTGTTGCTGCTAGGGGGGTTGTGCACCCTCAAATCCTATAAACTACATGTGTACATCATGCTTTTGGAACTCATTATTTAAGCCAGTTATACCAAAAAACAATCAACCTAATGTAATTTTTGAAGATATTATTAACATTTTTTAACCATTATTTTATTATGTCAAAAGCCAAATCAATCAATCAACAGACACTAATGTCATTTTGGAAGATATTATTATTGTTTTTAACCATTTTTTAGGACAAGAGACACCCCAGTAACTAAACAACTTACGAAAAACGATCTAAACATGCAAATAACACTCCGGATGCGTTTACAAAGCTAGTTTCAACCCGATTATGACCAAACCACTCAAATAACATTTACAAAGACAGTTTCACCCCATTTTTTCTGTTTTTTCGACATACCCTATAGGTTTGCGTCGGTTGGTACTGATTTACCATGTACATCTGTTGTTGCTGGGGCGGTTGTGCGCCTTCAAACCCTATGAACTGCATGTGCACATCTCCGTCTACTGTCAGATGGGAGATCCTTTGGAACGGCACTCGGTGTAGGAACTCGCAGAAATGTACACCATTTAGGGCCACCTGGGAACAAATAAATAATTAAAGGTGATGTAGTTGAGTTTCAAAAGAATGAAGGATAAATAACGTTGTTATTTTGGTATAGGTATATAAGGTCCTTCTTAAATAGTGCACATAATTTTAAGGGGTCAATGTAATCATGCATACAAACAACTTTTACTATGGTAGCAACATTGAAATCGCGAAAAAAAAATCAGCTGTTCCATAGAAAATTTAAAATCGAATAGATCAAAATGTAGAATAGAATAGAATTTGTTTATTTGCAGAAAGCATGGTACAATTTAGGTCTTAATATAATTATAAAGTTCATACATGTTTTACCGCTCTTTAGCGATATGCAAATATTTTAGCCGTCATGCATCTAATTAGAATAAAATCAATAAAAAAATTAAATCAAATAAAATCAACGAAATCAAATAAAATTAAATAATAAATACAATCATATCAAATTAAATAATCAAATCAAATAAATAATAACTAAAAAAAAAAGATACAAAACAAATTAAATTAAATGAAAAATAACAATGAAATCCTGTTTACAATTTAAAATGTCTAGACGTCCAATCGTGCACGATATTGTCATGTATGGAACAGCTGATATTTTTTTCGCGATTTCAATGTTGGTACCATAGTAAAAGTTGTTTGTATGCATGAGTACATTGACCCCTTAAAATTATGTGCACTATTTAAGAAGGACCTTATATATGAATGATTAAGATTTTGACGCAGAACGTATTGACGCAAAAGGTCATCGCGAAAAATTCTGGTCACTTTCGCAAAAAAACACCTTCGCAGAATGTTACTTTTATAGGTGACGCGGAGAATTGATTAGGTTTCGCAGAATGTTACTTTTATAGGTGACGCGGAGAATTGATTAGGTTTCGAAGCATTGTAAGGGGGCGTCCATTAATCACGTGATGTTTTTTTGCCCAATTTTTAACCCCCTCCCCCCTGGTGATGCATGGTGAGGTTTTACTTTAACCCCCCCCCCCCCCCCCCTAAATCACGTGTATTTTTTTGATCTCAACATTTTTCAGTACGAATATGTCGCGGTGGGCGGGGAAATCGTCCTGGTAACGGTGAGTCAACAATCACACGCAGTTTTCGATTAAAATACACGCTTTCCACGAAAAAAAAAATACACGTGATATCTCGCTACACCCCCCGTCCCCCCTTGTGATACTTCGTGATTTTTTCAACTACCCCCCCCCCCCCCCCCTTTCGAGGGTCACGTGATTAATGGACGACCCCTAAGAATAAATCAATAATAAAAAAACACGTTATTTTGGACGCCACAGAAAACAACTCCTACCTTAAATCGAGATCTTATTCAACTTAATAATAATTAATGTAGCTCACATACAACGTGTTGCAAAAATACGAGATTATTAATAATGGTAGATAGGTTCCATCAAACTGAACAACTTTTACTATAGGACCAACTCTGAAATCGCGAAAAAAAAAACAGCCGTTTCATACAAAAAATAATAACGAATTACGAAGGCCTCGCCGCGCGCCAGCGGCATGCCCCCCGAGGTGTCCACGCCCTAGTCCATGGCCGTCAAGTGTGTAGTGTAGTAAGTGTGTAGTGTAGTAAGTGAGCTCACCTTGAAGGACTGCGGCTCGCACAGCACGAGCGCCTCGAAGGCCTCGCCGCGCGCCAGCGGCATGCCCCCCGAGGTGTCCACGCCCCAGTCCATGGCCGTCAAGTGTAGTGTAGTAAGTGTGTAGTGTAGTAAGTGTGTGCCTCGCCGCGCGCCAGCGGCATGCCCCCCGAGGTGTCCACGCCCCAGTCCATGCCCGTCAAGTGTAGTTTAGTAAGTGTGTAGTGTAGTAAGTGTGTGCCTCGCCGCGCGCCAGCGGCATGCCCCCCGAGGTGTCCACGCCCCAGTCCATGCCCGTGAAGTGTAGTGTAGTAAGTGTGTAGTGTAGTAAGTGTGTGCCTCGCCGCGCGCCAGCGGCATGCCCCCCGAGGTGTCCACGCCCCAGTCCATGGCCGTCAAGTGTAGTGTAGTAAGTGTGTAGTGTAGTAAGTGAGCTCACCTTGAAGGACTGCGGCTCGCACAGCACGAGCGCCTCGAAGGCCTCGCCGCGCGCCAGCGGCATGCCCCCCGAGGTGTCCACGCCCCAGTCCATGGCCGTCAAGTGTAGTGTAGTAAGTGTGTAGTGTGGTAAGTGAGCTCACCTTGAAGGACTGCGGCTCGCACAGCACGAGCGCCTCGAAGGCCTCGCCGCGCGCCAGCGGCATGCCCCCCGAGGTGTCCACGCCCCAGTCCATGGCCGTCAAGTGTAGTGTAGTAAGTGTGTAGTGTAGTAAGTGAGCTCACCTTGAAGGACTGCGGCTCGCACAGCACGAGCGCCTCGAAGGCCTCGCCGCGCGCCAGCGGCATGCCCCCCGAGGTGTCCACGCCCCAGTCCATGGCCGTCAAGTGTAGTGTAGTAAGTGTGTAGTGTGGTAAGTGAGCTCACCTTGAAGGACTGCGGCTCGCACAGCACGAGCGCCTCGAAGGCCTCGCCGTGCGCCAGCGGCATGCCCCCCGAGGTGTTCACGCCCCAGTCCATGCCCGTCAAGTGTAGTGTAGTAAGTGTGTAGTGTAGTAAGTGTGTGCCTCGCCGCGCGCCAGCGGCATGCCCCCCGAGGTGTCCACGCCCCAGTCCATGCCCGTCAAGTGTAGTTTAGTAAGTGTGTAGTGTAGTAAGTGTGTGCCTCGCCGCGCGCCAGCGGCATGCCCCCCGAGGTGTCCACGCCCCAGTCCATGCCCGTCAAGTGTAGTGTAGTAAGTGTGTAGTGTAGTAAGTGTGTGCCTCGCCGCGCGCCAGCGGCATGCCCCCGAGGTGTCCACGCCCCAGTCCATGCCCGTCAAGTGTAGTGTAGTAAGTGTGTAGTGTAGTAAGTGAGCTCACCTTGAAGGACTGCGGCTCGCACAGCACGAGCGCCTCGAAGGCCTCGCCGCGCGCCAGCGGCATGCCCCCCGACGTGTCCACGCCCCAGTCCATGCCCGTCAAGTGTAGTGTAGTAAGTGTGTAGTGTAGTAAGTGTGCTCACCTTGAAGGACTGCGGCTCGCACAGCACGAGCGCCTCGAAGGCCTCGCCGCGCGCCAGCGGCATGCCCCCCGATGTGTCTTCCACGCCCCAATCCATGGCCGTCAAGTGATTACGAACAACGCACATTTCCACGAACCTACAATAGAGGGTTTTTTTTTAACAGTCGACAAATTTTGTGGTGTGGCTTAGACAGTCAAACTGAACTACTCGTCTATGGGGCCACCTTAATCAGAACAAAAAAATAATCAGTTGTTCTATAGAAAACGTCAATATCTACTCGACCAAAATGTATGGGATTATTTTTTTGCTCTGATTAAATTAGTCCCATAGACAATATTGTTCAGTTTGTGATCTAAGCCACACCACAAGATTTGTTGACTGTTTGTACATAATAATAATTCGACATCAGCCATTCAATAGCTCCACTGCTGGAGCACAGGCGTTTCTTATGGGTGGATAAGGAAGATGGGCCATAAACCACCACGTGGGCCTAATGCGGATTACAACAGCAAACGCAGCCGGAACCAACGGCTTAACGTGGCCTCCGAAGCAAGGAGATCAAGATAATACATTTTTGGTCACCCATCCCATGACCGATTCGTGCGATAGTTGCTTAACTTCCGCAATCGTAGAGCCTCTATGAACTATACAGTTATAGCCACAGTGAAATGAAGCATTGCGCACATATCTCACCAAATCGAGAAAAAAAGCGACGCATTTATAACTTTTATTCAAAACTAAATAATATACCAGAAAATATACTTTTTTATTTTTTTATTTTAGGTCAATTATTTTTTAGGACAGTTTCCTAAAAGAATTATATATTTTAGAGGGGGCCTGACCCCAGATCAGGGGCAAAGCTAGGGGGTTTTAGAGCCGCGTTGGAGTTTTAAAGGGCAATAGAAAATCAGGTTCTTTTCTGATGCCCCCAGACTGTTATTCTGGGGTGGGCTTGGCCCAACTGGTCCCCCATACCTACGCTAATGGCTTTATACATACCTGAAGTTGAGGTGCATGGCGATATCGTCGCGAGGGTCTGTGTTGGGCCCACACTGGAAGTTGATGGCGAACCTGCGAGTTGAATTATGACAGTTTCAAATTATAATAAAATTATAACAAAGAAATCATTCACTTTTGAGATTTATGCGCGTACATTCAAATGAAACAATTGCTATACGAGCCAAATAAGAATAGTACTGTCAAACGGCGATCTTGATCTTTGTTCCTTTTCTTGCACATCCTACACCCTGAAGTGGAAGTGAAACGCAAACAAATATGGCCATTTTGACAGTACTATTCTTATTTCGCTCGCAGTACAGATACTACTTAAAATAAAACACTTTATCCTTACTAATATTATAAATGCGAAAGTCCGTTTGTTTGTTTGTTTATTTGTTTGTTTGTTTGTTACGTCGTAACTACTGAACCGATCATCATGAAATTTTGCATACACGTTGTCAGGGATGCAGAAAAAGACATAGGGTACCTTTCATCCCGAAAAAACGTACAGTTCCCGAGGGATAGCAAAAAACTGTCCACGCAGACGAAGTCGCAGGCGGCCGCTAGTATCGTCATATATAAAAAAAACACTTTCATTTGGTATCATTACAGGCTAAGGGTTAACTGCGGACCCCAGATAAAAATGCTACAGACTCCTTAGGGGTCCGTGGACCACACTTTAAGAAACCCTGTTGTAGAGTATGATTAAAGTAAGAAAGAAAGAAAATGGTTTTTAAAGTAGTACATCGCCGCAAATTGTTTCATTTTTTTAACCTCAAAAAGGAAAAACAATTGTATTTTTTTTATGGTTATTTTTAAAGTATATCTAAAAATTAAAAGGGGTGTTCAGACCACGTTAATGAACAACTTTTACTATGGAGCCAACCACGAAATCGCGAAAAAAAAACCGCTGTTCGATAGAAAAGTACATCATCGACTCGACTATAATGTATGGAACAGCTGATTTTTTTTTGGTTCCAGCTCATTAGCAATTTGCGAAGATTATAGGTATAACATACCTCTGTGCGCCTGGTGGCACATTCCCCTGGAACCGGATCATGCGGCCAGGGTACATGCCCCCGGGGATCGGGTGTACGCATGGTATGACCTGTGAACAAACAAAAATTGCGTTTTTTTAGTGGCACAGTTTTACAATGAGGATCAGTAACGATTTTTGTTTAGTGGCTTATCAAAAAGCCTATGCCACCACATGATTAACTGTGAAGACATTTTTACGATATCTCTTAAACCTGAGAAATTATTTAAGACCAGAGGGCCTAGTACGAGTTGTATTTCTCACCTCACTTTGCGAATAGTATCGAGTGAAAGAGAGGAAATCATGCGAGTGAGTGAACGAGTGAAAGAGAGAAAACGATAGTTAACTATTTGAAAAGTGAAGTGAGAGCAAAAAACCAACTCGTACTAGGCCCTCTGAAATACTGGTTATTTGGGGACCCTTTTGACGTCATCAAGACGTACACGAACCTTATGTCGTACATAATAAAGCACATATTGCATTGAGCTTGGCATTTCCTTCAAACCCTTTTAACTCAACCATTTCTAAACGGATTTCTATAATTCTTTCACTAGGCTTTAATTTTTCAATATGTGTTTATATTATATCGATAAAACTATAGGATTTAAACTTTAAACCTGTTACTGATCCTCATTGCGGCCATCAACCCGGCATTAGGCTGATTATCTAACTAAAAACCATCTAGCGACCAGTAATAATTACGGAATCGTCGCTGTCAAACTGTTTGACCGAAGAAATAGCGAATTCGTCGCGGTCGCGTCGCTGTTACTGTTAGATAGTGCGAAGTTTGGAGAATTTAATTGCACAAGTGCACAAGAATGAAATTAATTGCACAAATGCTCGTTTTTGTTAGTTCTTTGGTTGTTCGCTGGAGGCAGCACTATCAGAAACACGATTGCTGGTACGAAATTTAGTTTGACAGCGACGATTCCCTAATTATTACTGGTCGGTAGATGGTTTATAGTTAGCCAGTAATCCAGCTTGCTGATCAATCGATATTGGTATTGGTATGACCTTTGTTCTATAACCAAAATTATGTAAATAATTGTGACCTTTGCATAAACGCTTGTTAAGATCTACGAAATAGGTCGATAGGGTTAGAATTGAAATTGGATTTAATTCCTACAAAAGATTTTATTGTTGTAATAGCTTCATTTATTGCCAAAAGGATCATTCACACAGCTCCGGCGCGTCAACGGCGCGTCACCGGCCCGTCAACGTCAAAAATATAGTTACATACAAGTTGTACTACACTGTTCACACACATCAGTCATGGCGCGTCAACGGCGCGTCACCGGCCCGTCAACGTCAAACTCATATTGCTACGGCATGCCGGCGACGCGCCGGTGACGTGACGGCCGGCGCGTCACCGGCACGGCGCGTCGCCGGCGAGTCACCGGCAAGGCAAACAGGGTTGCTACTTTTTTGTTTAAATAAATTATTGGTTGCTGTAATCGGTACAGAAAATTACACTGTGGTATGGAAATAAAGTATAATTTATTTATTTCAACTTTGAAAAACATTTATTTTTACTACTTTTGGTAATATATTGGTAATTAATTTACACCACCAGTCTAGGATGAGTATTTTTCGAGATATTCCTGTTTTAGGATTAACAGATGTCCGCTGTCAAACTTAAAACAGCAATATCAATAAAAAAAAATTGTTCAGATTTGCGTACGTCGCGGATGACGTCGTAATTTATTTACAGATCACAAGACTATGTTTTCCTAGCTTCACTTGTTTTTACGACATTCATTTGTTTACCCGAAGTTCACTCACATTGTTGTATTTTTATTAAAATTCGAAAAAAATACCTTTACTAGAACTTAGTGGAACAGGTGAATTAAGTCTCATAAAGTTACCAAAATATTAACAGAATTAAAATATAAAATGTTTTTTAAAGTTGAAATAAATAAATAATACTTTATTTCCATACCACAATGTACTTTTTTTCTACCTATTATAACAACCAATACTTTATTAAAACAAATAAGTAGCAACCCTGTTTGCTTTGCCGTTGACGCGCCGGCCGGCGACGCGCCGGTGACGTGACGGCCGGAGACGCGCCGGTGACGTGACGGCCGGCGCGTCACCGGCACGTCGTGCCGCCGGCGAGTCACCGGCAAGGCAAACAGGGTTGCTACTTTTTTGTTTTAATAAATTATTGGTTGCTATAATCGGTAAAGAAAAGTACACTGTGGTATGGAAATAAAGTAGGTATTATTTATTTATTTCAACTTTGAAAAACATTTATTTTAATTACTGGTAATATTTTGGTAAATTTATTAGACTTAATTTACACCATCAGTTTAGGATGAGTATTTTTCAAGATAAATTTCTGTTTTAAGATTGACAGATGACAGCTGTCAAACTTAAAACAGCAATATCTCAAAAAGAAATTGTTAACCTTCACTTGTTTTTCCGACATTCATTTGTTTACCTGAAATCCACACACAAAATTCGAAAAAACAGTACCTTTACTAGAACTCGGTGGAAAGGGTGAATTAAGGCTCAGTTGCACCACCCAACTTTAACGATAACAGGCTAAAGTCGCATTACTAATTTCCCAGCAAAAATGTAAACAAAGAAACGTCACTGTCAAATTGACAAACTGACCGTGATAGTGACATTTTCAGATATTGGAAACCTTTGGTGACTTGATAACTTTTTAATTTGTTTATTATATTTTGAGTCATCATAAATATAATATCATCCAGGGTAATTTTAAAGTGGGATGGTAATAAGAAATTGTATCTTTTCAACCTATCATAATTTTTGATGTTAAAAGTTCTTGAAACGAACTGATAAGAAAACTTTACTTAGATATTGACTGTATGTAAACTACCAAAAATACGTAGCTTCTTCGCCTGTTCCCCAATACCAAAAGACAAATGTTAATAATACAGCTACTACTCGTAATACTATTTTTTTATGAAATTTTATAAAATTAACCAATAGTTGATGTGTACGGTTTGCAGTTGATGTGTGCACAGCATCATAAAAATGTTTTCTACTATAAAACTGTTATTATGAAATATCAAATTATATTACTGTTTTTGCCGCAAAACTCATGATTCATAATATTTATCTAATCTATTTTTATTAGGTTTGTGATGAAAAAACGTGTTAGAGTGTTTATTTCTTGACTTAGCAATATACTATTTCCTTTTGTGTTGTTTTGTTCTGGCAACACATTTGTTTACATTTTTGCTGGGAAATTAGTAATGCGACTATAGTTCTAGTACCGGTTAAGCATATAAGTTAGCCAAAAAAAGAGGTTGTAAGCCAGCTTGATGTCCTTTGACAAGTTTGACGTGAAAAATAGGTAGCATTACCATTTGACGATAACTTTAACTTTGACAGCGTTTTGGTACAGAATAAAGTTACCAAAATATTAACAAAGTAATAAAAAATGATTTTTAAAGTTGAAATAAATAAATAATACTTTATTTCCATGCCACAATGTTTGTACCAATAATAAATAAGCGGCAACCCTGTTTGTCATGCCGTTGACGAGCCGGTGACGTGACGGCCGGTGACGCGCCGGTGACGTGACGGCCGGCGACGCGCCGGTGACGTGACGGCCGCCGCGTCACCGGCACGGCGCGTCGCCGGCGAGTCACCGGCAAGACAAACAGGGTTGCTACTTTTTTGTTTCAATAAATTATTGGTTGCTATAATCGGTAGAGAAAAAGTATATTGTGGTATGGAAATAAAGTATTATTTATTTATTACAACTTTGAAAATCATTTTTTATTACTTTTGTTAATATTTCGGTAGCTTTATGAGACTTAATTCACCTGTTCCACTAAGTTCTAGCACAGCCGATATTTAGTTCATACAGTCGATCATCGAAGGAGTCTAGACAGAGCAATCGTGCGGGGTGGTGCAGTATAGAAGGGGGGTGGGAGGTCCCGAGAGGCGAATATCAACGCAATGTTAAAAATAAAAAAAAATCAAGATGGCGGCCAACTTTTTATTTGCGGGCCGATTTAGATAAAACTCGGTTTTTGGTACTATTTTGACAAACAAACAGCAACGCAATGTCAAAAAAGTAAAAAATTTAAGATGGCCGCCAACTTTTTGTTTGCAGGCCGATTTCGATGAAACTTGGTTTTTGGTCCTATTTTGACAAGAAAACAGAAACGCAATATTAAAAAAGTAAAAAATAAAGATGGCAGCCAACTTCTCTGTTTGCGGGCCGATTTAGATGAAACTCAGTTTTTGGTACTATTGTGACAAGCAAACAGCGACGCAATGTTAAAAAATTAAAAAAATCAAGATGGCGCCAACTATTTATTTGCGGGCCAATTTCGATGAAACTCGGTTTTTGGTACTATTTTGACAAGAAAACGGCAATGCACTGTTAAAAATGTAAATAATTCAAGATGGCGGCCAACTTTTTTGTTTGTGGGCCGATTTCGATGAAATTCGGTTTTTGGTACTATTTTGACAAGCAAACAGCGACGCAATGTTAAAAAAGTAAAAAATTCAAGATGGTGGCCAACTTTTTATTTGCAAGCCAATTTCGATGAAACTCGGTTTTTGGTACTATTTTGACATGAGAACAGCTACGCAAAGTTAAAAATGTAAAAATTCAAGATGGTGGCCAACTTCTCTGTTTGAGGGCCGATTTAGATGTAACTCAGTTTTTGGTACTATTTTGACAAGCAAACAGCGACGCAATGTTAAAAAAGTAAAAAATTCAAGATGGCGGCCAACTTTTTATTTGCGAGCCAATTTCGATGAAACTCGGTTTTTGGTACTATTTTGACAAGAAAACGGCAATGCACTGTTAAAAATGTAAATAATTCAAGATGGCGGCCAACTTTTTTGTTTGTGGGCCGATTTCAATGAAACTCGGTTTTTGGTACTATTTTGACAAGAAAACAGCAACGCAGGGTTAAAAATCTAAAAAAAATCAAGATGGCGGCCAACTTTTTGTTTGTGGGCCGATTTCGATGAAATTCGGTTTTGGTACTATTTTGACAAGAAAACAGCAACGCAATGTTAAAAATGTAAAAAAATTCAAGATGGCGGCCAACTTTTTTGCTTGTGGGCCGATTTTGATGAAACTTGGTTTTTGGTATTATTTTGATATTAGAACAGCTACACAAAGTTGAAAATGTTAAAATTCAAGATAGTGGCCAACTCCATTATTTGTGGGCCGATTTCGATGAAACTCGGTTTTTGTACTTTTTTTACAAGAAAATGGCAACGTAATGTTAAAAATGTCAAAGTTCTCTTGAACTTAGAAAAAGTACCAAAAACCGAGTTTCATCGAAATCGACCCACAAGCAAAAAAGTTAGCCGCCATCTTGAATTTTTTACATTTTTAAGAGTGCGTTGCTGTTTTCTTGTCAAAATAGTAGCCAAAAACCGAGTTTCATCGAATTAAGCCCACAAGCAAAAAAGTTTGCCGCCATTTTGAATTTTTTAATGTTTTCAACATTGCGTTGTTATTTTCGTACCAAAGTTATATCAAAAAGCGAGCTTCATCGAAATCGGCCCATAAACAAAAAGAAAAGGAGCAAAAACTAAGTCACATTTTTTTCTATTCTTTATTTGAAGAGCATAAAAAGAAGAAAAAGGGACAAATTAAAAAAAAAATCTTACCTTCTAGAAATAAATGACAATATTTTTCTCAAAGAATATGACATGAATTTTGAAGTACTAATCTTATTTTTCTTATTAATTTTTGATATTCAAAAAGGCAAATCACAGAGTGCCAACCCTTACACCTTTTGTCGTTGCGTCAACTGCCTAGATTGACGAACGGCAGTTCTAGTAAGGGTAACATTTTTCGAATTTAAATAAAAATACAACAATGTGTGTGGATTTTGGGTAAACAAATGAATGACGTAAAATTAATTGAAGGTCAACAATTTCTATTTGAGATAGGTATTGCTGTTTTAAGTTTGACAGCTGTCATCTGTCAATCTTAAAACAGCAATATCTCGAAAAATACTCATCCTAGACTGGTGGTGTAAATTAAGTCTAATTTACCAAAATTAATAAAAGTAAATGTTTTTCAAAGTTGAGATAAATAAATAATACTCTATTTCCATACCACAGTGTATTTATCTATACCGATTATAGCAATTAATAATTTATAAAAACAAAAAAGTAGCAACCCTGTTTGCCTTGCCGTTGAGTCGCCGGCGACGCGCCGTGCCGGTGACGCGCCGGCCGTCACGTCACCGGCGCGTCGCCGGCCGTCACGTCACCGGCGCGTCGCCGGCAAGGTAAACAGGGTTGCCACTTATTTGATTCAATAAAGTATTGGTTGTTATAATAGGTAGAAAAAAAAGTACATTGTGGTATGGAAATAAAGTATTATTTATTTATTTCAACTTTAAAAAACATTTTATTTATACTTTTCTTAATATTTTGGTAAATTTTATAGACTAAATTTACACTACCACTTTAGGATGAGTATTTTTCGAGATATATTGCTGTTTTAAGATTGACAAATGACAACTTAAAACAACAATTTCGCAAAAAGAAATTGTTGACCTTCACTTGTTTTTCTGAGATTCATTTGTTTACCCGAAATCATAGAAAAATCAAATAAGTAGGCCAACTCGAGCTGTGAGCGAGCGATAATAGCCTAAACACTGGCTGACTGGTAGGGCTGTCGCTTATAGTTTATTCAATCGTCAAAATGCATATGTAGGCAATCTTTATGTAAAACAATTTTCCCCTGTAGGGTACGCATCAGGGATCTATAATATCTTTTTTTAATTATTTTTGTACATAGACTAGGAGCTGTCTCCAATGTTTAACAACAACCACAACTACAACCTACCTACTCAAGTTTATTGCTTATATACCTACCTAAGTTTTAGTTTGATTTATACAAATTTCTACTTAAGTAATTGGTCCCTTCTTTTCGCGGTGGGGCATACTTAGTGAACTATTAAATCAAACCACAAATGGTCAATGAAATTCGGAGCAGAACTAGGTATTTCCTAAACACTTTCAGATATGTAATAGCTAACACATTATTTAATTATGTACGTTCCTACCTATGATATAGTAGGGTAGTAGATTAGATAGGTACTCACCGTTCTTGTTCGCTAGGTAATGGCCGGTATACATTTTGATTAGTGTTTAGTGCGAGTGGCTCATTTAGTGTTTAGTGTTTAGCAAAAAACAATTACTTAACACTAAACAGAGACTGTCCGCACGTGTTTTTTGCTAAACACTAAACGAGCCACTCGCACTAAACACTAATCAAAATGTATACCGACCATAATGCGAAGAAAGACAATTCCGAATCAGACAAACTGCTATTTAGACATCCATAAACACTGCAATATTTTCTAGAGGTCATCTTCACGAATTTGTATTTAAAGGAGGTAAGTAGGTAGTGTACATGTACGGCGGAGCGTACGTGAGCGGCTGAGCGCGGGCGGTCGCAGCCACGACTGACGCACCGCTATCACCTTTAAGTTGTGTCAGTGTGTGCGTGCGACGACGCATACGTACGGCCGCGCTCACATACAAACCGCGTTCGGGCGTATAATGAGTAAGACGACTTACTTATTTGATTTTACTATGCCCGAAATCCACATACGTTGTATTTTTATTAAAATTCGAAAAATTGTACCCTTACCAAAATTTAGTGTAACAGATGAATAAGGTCTCATAAAGTTACCGAAATATTAACAAAAGTTATAAAAAAATGTTTTTCAAGGCTGAAATAAATAAATTATACTTTTTCCAAACCACAATATACTTTTTCTGTACCGATTATATAGTAACCAATAATTTATTAAAACAAAAAAGTAGCAGCCCTGTTTGTCTTGCCGGTGCCTCGCCGGCGACGCGCCGTGCCGGTGACGTGCCGGCCGTCACGTCACCGGCGCGTCACCGGCCGTCACGTCACCGGCGCGTCACCGGCCGTCACGTCACCGGCGCGTCGCCGGCCGTCACGTCACCGGCGCGTCCCCGGCATGGCAAACAGGGTTGCCACTTATTTATTACAATAAATTATTGGTTGTTATAATAGGTAGAAAAAAGTACATTGTGGTGTAGAAATAAAGTATTTATTTATTTATTTCAACTTTAAGAACCTACTGTTTAAGAATTGTTTTTGGTAGAATTTTGGTAACTTTGTTAGAATTAATTCACCTTTACCACTCAGTTCAAGCAAAGGTACTATTTTTTCGAATTTTAATAATAATACAACAATTTCTGTAGACAATGTTTTCATGCCTTCACTTGTGTTCCGACATTCATTTGTTTACCCGAAAATCCGACATTCGCATACGTTGTTGTATTTCTATTATAATTCGAGAAAATAGTACTTACCTTTACTTGAACTTAGTGGAATAAGTAAATTAAGTTTAATACAGTTACCAAAATATTTCCAAAAAACAATACTTAACAGTAGGTTTTTAAAGTTGAAATAAATAAATAATTCTTTATTTCCATACCACTATGTACTTTTTTCTACCTATTATAGCAACCTATACTTTATTAAAACAAAAAAGTGGCAACCCTGCTTGCCTTGCCGGTGAAGCGACGTTGACTTGACTGAAACGAGCCGGCGACGCGCCGGTGACGTGCCGGCGCCGGTGATCTGAACAGCTTGTTCACACACATTTTTGACGTTGACGGACGGGCCGTTGACGGGCCGGTGACGCGCCGGAGCTGTGGGAATGATCCTTAATACAAGGTAATTTTGCGACCCCTTTACAAAATCAAATATAAGTTCAAGGAAGTAATAAAAAAAAAATTGGTGAGGTTATTATAAATTATTTCTTTTTAAATTAACAGTTTTCAGCCACTTTTTGTCCTAAAAATCTAGGCGCGCACGCTCACCCTCGCGCACGCTCACCCTCGCGCACGGGACGCGAGCGGGGGAAGGCGGGTGGCGAGAGGGGGCTCGCGCGGGTCGACCATGTGACGCGCAAACAGTGACAACAAGGGAAAAGTTAAAAAAAATACTTCATAAATGGATTGTACTGCTGTTATAGAATGATCTGACAAAATTTGAAAAGGGGTCCAAAAATTACCCTGTATAACTATCCTAGGTTGGAAGTTTATAAAGGGATAGATGCCCCTAAGTGCACCTATACCTCGAAAAATAAGGGCAACTATCCTTTGTGATAGGTTATTGAAATCGGCCGTTAAAAGTCTGTTTATCCTTAAGGGCCCTATCACATTTTTTCGTTGAAATTTCGATTTTGACGAATTTTAACGATACAACCTAGAGGTCCTAGAGAAACCTTTAGGTCTACTAAATACATTTATATGTGTTCATGACAAAAAGTAATATGATGATTCACTGGAAAGTTAAAGGGTTAGAAAGGAAAATTAAATTTGGTGAACGATTACTTAGAGTCAACTTTGAACATACACAGAAAGACAAACAAGTACAAACAACAAATAAAAGTATGAAATTTGATTTTTTTATGAAGTAAAGATTATTATGATATAATTTTTACGTAATAATAATAATGTATCTAGGAGAAATCCACAGTTTTATGGTTTTTGATTGAAATTTTTTTTCACATATTCTATACATAATTTCAAAATTCCGAGGCCGCTATGAACTATTTGACTATATAACAGATAACATTAAATTTTTTTTATTTCAATTGTTTAGCACAGTTGTTCAATCCATGAGCTCAAAAAAGTGCCTTCGCGCATTTTATGAAAATCTTTCTCTGCAATTTCGGGTTTAATTATAAAGTTAAGCAAATTTTCAAAAAAGCAAGGCCACTAAGAACTATTCCAATAGCTATTCTGCACCATTCAATAAGTCAAAAGTGTTAATGTATTTTTGTTTCTGAGATCGATAACGCCAAAATTGGCCATTTTACGCAAAAATCACAGTCGAAATGTAATATGCCTCTTAATGCACCATTTAGCTGAGTTTTTCACTCAAATCATTATTAAAAAATGTGTCCCTTTTAAATCATATTGTCATTAATAATCCTAATATCCTAACTACCAATGTTATGAATGTGAAAGTTTGTGTGTTTGGATGTTTGTTCCTCAATCACGCAAAAACTGCTGAACGGATTTAGTTGGAATTTGGCACACAGATAGTAGATAGCCTAGATTAAAACATAGAATACTTTTTATCCCGATATTCCCACAGGAACGGGACCCACGCGGGTGAAACCACGGGTGGCGTCTACTTAACAATAATTTCATACAATATCTATGTGTGTATAAAGAGTTGGGTGTACAATAAAGAATTGGATGAAGTATTATGCGAGCCAAATAAGAAAATACTACTGTCAAACAGCGATCTTGATCTTTGTTCCTTTTCTTGCACATCCTACACCCTGAAGTGGAAGCGAAACGCAAACAAATATGGCCGTTTTGACAGTACTATTTTTATTTGGCTTGCATAGTAAACGTGATAAACGTACTAAAGATGTTTTTCTCCTGGGCCATGTTTCATAAACATTCCTGTGGTAAATTACAATGATCACTTGGTGTTCATTGCATCGCCAATTTGAAACTAGAAAATAAACTACTCAGAGATACAGCAACATGCGAATTACAGTAGTAAATTACAAATTGTTATGTTTATAATCAAAGGTTTATTATTGCTTATTGATTTATATATATTCTTATCAGACAGAAATCACTTTCTCAGACTATCAGTGTAAGTAGGTAAATGATAATTCTTGTATCATTTGTCACTAAGTAAACATGACAATTCATATGTAAATAACTTGCAAAGGTGATACATAAGGATATCATCATTTTAAACAGTCAAATTATGTCCTAACTTCGTCATTAATGATACGAATCATTCAAGTATTGTGCAACAGGAAAAATTAATCGACATTAGGCGTCATTTGACTCCCATTTCACGGAAAACAACCTTGAAGAAGGACTGGTATAGCAACGTTAACTCAAACACAACATATTTGCGAAGTAAATAATACAAGTAATCGTTACACATTGTTCTACATGCCCTTGAGAATGCCGAAAAGGCATTAGGCAATGATTATTTTTGCCTGATCTATAGAATATCGATAGAAAACTACCGCTTACCGGGTTGTAAATTGGTGTCGCCATAACGTTTTTTTGCTCTTCTTTGGACTTGAACTGTACTTATTATTTGTCTGAACAACGTTTTAGACCGATTACACTTAAAAATTACTAGTATGGGACGCCTTGCGCAAAATTATTACAAAATTCAATTGATTGAACAATTTGCCCCGCGTTCCAAATCACGCCAACAGCGCTGTTAGCGTATAATCCATTAAATTAGGTAGGTACACAAATACCCTATTTGTGTAATATTTTGTGACTTTTTAATTTGGTCGGATTCGCGCTCACAGCGCTGTGAGCGTGATTCGGAACGCGGCCTTGGACAACTCCGTGATGCGTCATACGTCATATGACGTAGGGATGTTCGATAATCATCGATTTCGATGAACATCGATGTTATAATATCGATATTGCATTATGTGAAACAAACATCGTCGTAGCATAGATATCACCACAGAACAAATATACTCACACCAACATAATATAAAAAATTGCAATATAAAAACGGCTCTTATGAACCAAATTAGATGTTTATCTATGTTGGTTCATAAGAGCCATTTTTCATGGATATTGTTCGTAATTTAGTTGTTTAATCCAAAATTCGAAATTAATAGTACACAAAAAAGGCTTGCTCAGCATTTATTGGCCGTAATAATGGACGCCAGTCCCCTTAGCTTAGCAGGACCATTGAAATGCGATATGATATAGCGATTTATCACGTTTGACTGTGACTGTCAAAAGACAATGGATTGTTGATCAGTTGAGTGTCGGTCGATAAAACGCTAGGTATATATATATATATATATATATATATATATATATATATATATATATATCGCGTATCGTATATAGTGTTTCGGTGGCAATGCTAGGGGACTGTGGCTAAAGCCCCAGGTGGTAGATCGCCTAACTTACATTGCTATTGTAATGGCTTTGATTTGACATTATGGATGTGCTATTTTTCGGTAATGTTTTTGGTGGTGCCAAAAAAAGTAGCACTGCATGTTTATCATCAAATATGAACTTCAGTGTTTTTAGACGGTAGACCCATAGATCTTACGATCTGTTATCCACGGAGTATTTTATTTAACAAATTCGAAACACAACTAAAACACGCAAAAAAATATACTTAACTGGAACTTTATTTGGGTCTTACGCTCTTTTTTCTCTAGTTTTATAAATTATTTAACTAAAAATCCTGTGATTTATTATTTATTGATAACAAAATTTATTTCCATAAAAATCGATATTGGCTGAAATCATTATTTTTGATTGAGAATCGATGTTCCGCTGTTGATTGATGCCAATGTCGACTTTTTTGCACTATAGAACATCCCTAATAACGTCTGCGTCAACAACGTCATAGTTTTTCTTTTCTTAAAATTTGACCAATGTTGACGCATAAAAAGCCATTCGGCACTGTCAACTGTCAATATTGAGCCATAGACAGAAATATTGACGTGTAAACTGAAACAACTATTTCCGGGCCGAATTGTGTAAAGGATCCTTTATGTCCGAATTGCACTATTGGAAAACACATGAATTTATATTTTTTTAATTAGATTTATTAAGCAACGATTCGGAACAACTGATTTATTATGTTGGCACCATCTGTCTGTCATTTTTTTGACGCAATATATATTATGTAGGTACTTTTTATCATGAATTTGTCTTTGCTTGATTCATTGTAATTAAAATAACGCTAATTAGATTTACGCATCTAACGTAAAACTCTAATCTAAACTATTAGAGAACAGTTTTAAAACAAATATCAAGTCGTGAAGTGGGCTTAGTGCTTCAAAAATGACGATCGAAGGTAACAAAGATGAGGCTGACAAGTGCATAGAGATAGCACAAATTGCATTTTCTGCGGGCAATATCGAGAAAGCGGAGAAGTTTTTGCTGAAAGCTGAAAGGTTGTACCCCACCGCTCGCGCTAAAGAGCTTTTGACGAGGGTTCGAGCCGCGCCACCGCAAGGAAATGTCCCAAAACGAACTCCGCCAAGCAGCCCCGGAGTTGAAGAAGTTAGGCGGAGAAAACCACCTTCACATCAGCCTCCGCAGCGAGAATATACCTCGGATCAGCTTGATGCTGTAAAAAGGATCAACACGAAATGCAAGGACTATTACGAAATCTTGGGTGAGCAACACAATTAGGTTCTTTTGCAGAGTTAAATATGACGTGGTTTTGGCCTTGGGTCTAGTTTTAATAATGTTTACGTCCGACAATAGTAATTTAATATTCATGGATCTTTTAATTTTAATGATTTCAGTAATAATTTTTCTTTACAATAACATTTTCTTTAGTGCACTGTTCAAAATAAAGATTTTGCTGTAATATTTATGAAAAAATTCTCATTATTGTACAAAATACAAATATAAGTGTATTGCTGACTAGTGTCACAATATTTATTGAAATGCTAGCGATCGCTTACAACATGGTCTGTGTGGATAGTTATTTTTCTGTCCCTAGCATAAAGTTAATATACCTACGGAATAGAGGAACAAACATGAGCTGTCAATCGAAACCCAAATTGATTTACATTTGTGTGTGTATTTTTTTTATGTATAAGTCTCAGTGATGTAATCTTGTCACTATTGATATAAATATCGATATCGATGGTATTAATTAACAGCCATAGATTCAAAATAAATGGGATAGAATTTTGCACGGGTGTACTAAAATTACGATTATGAAATGAACTATGACTATTAGAAAAAGATCAGAAGATATTTAAAATCATTTATTTAACATAAAAAAGATAAGAAGATATTTAGAATCATTTATATTAACACATGTTGAAATGAAACTTTGTAGGAATAAACACGTATTTCATGTAACGTAAAAAACAAACAAATAAACTCAACCCCTTAGGGGATAAATTAACCGAAAAAATCATCAATCAATCAATCATGTATGTCATTATTGAGGTTTTATAGAATGTTGATTGCGAAAATGGCATTTATTTTTGGGCTTCTTTTTCCTTGGCGTCAATTCTGGTCGGAAAGAAGGCGATGGTGGTGACTGTTGCAATAGCGGAGGTGTAGATCTAGAATTCGATGAGGTTGGTACATATGTGAATGCCTCTGGTACAATATCTCTATAAAATCCGCTTAACCCCTCGCATCTGGAAATATTTTTCCTCAAAATGCTTACTGCATAGATGAATAATATGTATCTAAGTTGGTAGGAAATCTGACTGAAATATAGTTAAATTACTTATGATGGTATTCTAATAGTCAGAAACTGATACCTATGGATCGGCTTAAGTAAAAAAGTCTGGAACGGGTGGTAGGAAAATATAGACGATTCAAAAGTACTTAATAATTAAGTTTATTTGAATAAAGCTTATTTGACTTTGACTATCTTAAATGGGATTACATTCCAAGATGAATAATAACTAAACATCATATAAGTACTTTTACAACAGTGAAACATATTCGTTTACCGTGTGATGCGGCGTGATAGACAATCGAAAAAAAAATCGATAACTTTATGCAGCCCTACTGAAAAATGAAAATTATTTCTTTACACAAAATATTCGTTAATTTTGCATTTTGTCTAGCCGATCTTTGCTTCTTACAAAAATTAGTGTTTACAGAAGAGAATTATCACGCTCAGTGTTAAAATTTCGAAACGTATTGGCAAAAATAAACACAAAGTTAGGCGGGGTCGATTTGGAGTAATTTACCTGTGAAATGAACATTTTTCTGGGTTATTTCGATGTGTTGTACAACAATCAATCACTGAACAGGACACCATGTTTCCGAAGCATTATTTCGCAAAAATGTCCACGATTTCAAGAAATATCGGAAATATTTTCAGAACTCAAATTCTCAGCGGGCTGATAAGTGCTGACAAACTGTCAATCAGTTGCGAAAAAGAGTTCTGCACGTCATAATCACGCATCTTTTTTTATCACACATTGTTGCTGTTTAGTGACATCTCGCTTGCTCAGCCCTTTGTTACTCTATTCCGCTAGGTAATATTAACTTTATGGTCCCTAGGGAATATAAAATGATTTCATGATTATCAGTTGAGTATTTAAAATATGAAGGTGTAACAAACAAACAAACATACTTTCACATTTATAATATTTGTAAGGTAGGAAGTAAGGATAAGGATATGCAATTGAACTAACAGCTATGTGAATTGATATTTAATTTTATTTATACATAGCTTCTGTATTTTTAGAACCACCAAAATCAAAGAATAAATTATTTATGCCCTTGACTGTGGCAGTTTCGTAGTAGGCAATAAAACAAGCTATGAGTTTGGAAACAAAACTTTATACATTTTTAATACTAAGTTCATATAAGACAGGGGTGGCCAACCAGTCGATCTTTGGAGACAGTGCAGTTGATTGCGAGAGATGTAACAAATATCCTTTGCTTGTTTTTATTTTCTAATCTTCTACTATTTGCAATCGGTCGCCAGACCATAAGCGAATTAGTTGGAAGGAAGAATGGACGATGCTTTGCTTGTAGTAGCAAAGAAAGTAGCAACTGAACAGTGCGGGAGATGGGTGCAGCGGTTTTGTAGTGAAAATTACCCCAAAAATGACAAGTAGATCGCAGCCCTAGACAAGTATGCCACCCCTGATACACACCTTGTCCTGAAAGGCCAAATTTGCAAAAAATTTAAACATAATTTTGGTTACACTGCCTTTGATATTGCATACTTAGTTTATGTCACTGGTCCTTACCAAACTTTGTATACCAAAACACTCTCTCTCGTGGAACTCACTTGTGCGTAGCTCTAGACAGGGACTTAGACAATGTTTACTTATAGATGATTAATAAAAAATATAAGATAAGAAAATCTTTAGAAAACTTACAGCAAGGTTAAAATAAAGTAGGTTATATAAAAAGCTATCAAAAGCCTCAACAGGAAACTTGTAATCAAGTTTCCTCATATAAAAAGGTTTCAAGGGTTAACTACTATTTAGTTTACAAATATTCACTTAAATCAGGGGTCTCCAAACTACGGCCCGCGGGCCAACAACCCGGCCAACGAAAATGGGCCAGATCATACCAAAATACTATAACAATATGTTGGTAAGAAAAGCTAACTAGGTCCTGGGGCCGTATTATGACCTCTTATTGCCAGGCAGTTTTCTGACTGGCCATCAATCTATCTCTTTTATTTGCTATACGACGAGAAAGAGAGGTGACTACAGCAATTTATAAACCTGGCAGGATTTAAGAGCTTGTAATACGGCCTCAGGCCCTTGGGACTTAGTGGAGGAGTTAGTCCGGCCCTTAAGCTAAAAAGTTTGGCGATCCATGACTTAAATTAAGAATAAGAACATAGGTATTAAACTAAACAGTTGTTCAAACCTTTAATATCTGTATTCTTAATCTTACTTAAAAGAGCATACAAATATTCACTCCGTAACTTGGCTGGCTGTAATAGTTCCAGTAATTATTAATAACTTAAACACAGGTGTGACGAAGGAGGCCACAGACTCGGATATCAAGAAGGCGTACAAGAAGCTGGCGCTGCAGCTCCACCCGGACAAGAACCACGCCCCGGGAGCAGTGGAAGCGTTCAAGGTAACAATATTTCCTTTATTATTATTATTATTTTGAAAAAGTCTAATTATCACAGCCTAAAAGCTGCAATATTATTATTATTAAACAGGCGAGCAGTTGCTGCAACTGACAGTGCCAGTTACCTGCAATCTTTGCTTTGATTACATTTTAGGGTTCCGTACCCAAAGGGTATAAACGGGACCCTATTACTAAGCCTCCGCTGTCCGTCTGTCTGTCTGTCTGTCACCAGGCTGTATCTCATGAACCGTGATAGCTAGACAGTTCAAATTTTCACAGATGATGTATTTCTGTTGCCGCTATAACAACAAATACTAAAAACAGAATAAAATAAATATTCAAGGGGGCTCCCATACAACAAACGTGATTTTTTTTTGCCGTGTTTTTTCATATTGATAACAAAACAACTACAGGTAGACAGTTGAAATTTTCACAGATCGTGCATTTCTATTGCTGCTATAACAACATATGCTAAAAACAGAATAAAATGAATATTTAAGGGGGGCTCCCATACAACAAACGTGATTTTTTGCTGTTTTTTTGGTACGGAACCCTTCGTGCGCAAGTCCAACTTGCACTTGGCCGGTTTTTTTATTTAGTAGTTGTTTGTCTAATATATTTTTAAATTATTTTATGTTGTTGGCTAAGACTATTTGTTTTGGCAATGGGGAGGCGAAGGCAAAGTGAATTACAGATGGCGCTCAGTCTTTGGAACAATTGTCAGTTTGAGCTTATATTGTCTTGACTGTGTATTACGTGATTTTACTTTCTTAGATTGTATTTTTTTCGGTTTTGCGGACAAACAATGTATTCTATGCTAACTTTAGCTCATATAAAAGAAGAATTACGGAAAAGAAAAGCCAAAACAACAGGCAAGAAAGTTTATAGCAACTTACAAAAAATTGCTAACAAGCATTACATTTCTTTAAATTTCGTGTAAGATTTACAAGTAATCTTTTTATTTCAGATTAGAAGCATATGATTTAAATTTTAACAAAGCAACTGAGTGTGAATTTCAGTGTTTATAGTTGCCTGATGATGCCTTCTGTGCAATAGTTATTTCAGGTTTCTGTACTGGAATTTCTGTACCATCCAAAATTACACGAACCGTTTTATCATATTTATTTTATTATTTTAAGTTTCTTGAATGACTCTGGCATATAAAATTCTATTAATTCTCTGTTTGGCCCCAATATTGGGCTTATTCCATATTTGATATACCTATCAAATTAATCCAAGTTATAAATATGTTAGAAACTGCTGAGGTTGAAATATTAAAGAACAAAGCTGTTATAATTCAAATGTTGTTTTATTTTGGCGAAGCTTCATCAAATTCATGAAACATTCCTTTTGATTTATAATGTTTCTCAGGCTCAGCAAAGGAGAAAATCGAGGAAAAAGCATATTTTTTTTGATATTTTTTTACCCACTATTTTTTTTGTTACTGGGAAATCGATGAACTCCAATATTTTACAAGTTACATGCATAACAATGCGGCATTTTCTCAGTATAAAATTAAAAAGTGCAATACTCCAAGAGATTCCCATATGTTTTGACAGTTTCTTTGAGGCGGCTCGGTACCAACGACAAGACGCCACCTATCGGGATAAAATTGCGCTTTTCCTCCCCATTTGTTCCACGCTGTTGCTCAAAAAGTTTAAGGCGCTGTAGGTAGGTACAACTGGCGCCGCCACTACATTTATTTTTATTACTCGTAAACCAAGTCAATATTTAAAAAAAGCTCATGTAATAATCTCTTAAATTGTCTCTAATATTTTTTGAATAACTCTTCAACGATTCAGCAACCGTTCTCCTACGACCGATTTGCTATTGGACTGTTCGTCGACAGGACGATTCATTTATTTCCATTTCCCCTACAGCGTCTTTCACCTACGGACTGTTCGCCGACAGGACCTTTGGTATATGTCACTTTTGACGACACGCCGTTTCACCTACTGAATGTTTCACCGACACGACGATAAAACTATAACTCTTTTAACTACAACCCTTTCCATCTACGTAGGAATTCGCCGTCAATATTAAGGCAAGCGATATTACAAAGAATTATAAATAAATATTTCAGGATGCACCACTCAGGGCCACACATAGCCATCTAGTCCCAAATTAAGTCAACTTGTGCTATAGGTACTAGATTACTCATACATATTTTTTTGTAAATACATGCTTATAAGTTAATATAAATTATAGTTTTAATTACTTAAATGTTATTCTATTCTTAGAAAATAAAATAATAAAATTATTTATATCACGCTTATACCGAAGTATTGCAGTTGCTTCATTGTTATTTATTATCTATTACACCGGAAATGGTTTATGTAAATATTTTATTAAAACTTTTATATTATTATTTATTTTGCATACTAGGAACAAATACGCGTTAGGAGTAGGTAGGTAAATAGTAACGTTTTCAGGTCTTTTCATATTGGCTCCCGAAGCAAAGACTCCGAACATAGTTTATAATATATTTTTTAAACTATGTTTATAATATTAAATATAAAAATAAACTAAAAATAATTTATTAACTTTTAACATTAAGTATAACACTGCTACAAGTATTTTCTTATGTAACTACATGAGTTCATATGCTACGCCGAAGTCATAAAGTGCACGCGTACGAAGTCGCGGGCATCAGCTAGTAGATAATAAATAACAATGAAGCAACTGCCAATACTTAGGTATAAGCGTGATATAAATACATATTTTATTTTCAAAGAATAGAATAACATGTAAGTAATTAAAACTACAATTTATATTTATAAGTATGTATTTACAAAAAAATATGTATGAGTAATCTAGTACCCATAGCACAAGTTCACTTACTATCCGCGTCAATTGGTAATGCGCCTGGCGGTCATGATTTTAACCTCAAAAACCAAAAACAATTGTAATTTTCTGATATACCTAGACCCTTTCTTATTGAAAATTAATTTATTATATTACCTATTAGAATTTTACTGTTTTTTGACACTTTTAGTTGCAGATGACGATGATGTGTATGTTAATTTGACAAGGTTCCAGCGCATTACCAATTGACGGGGATAGTAATTTGGGACTAGATGGCTATGTGTGGCCCTGAGTGGTGCATCCTGAAATATTTATTTATATTCTTTGTAATATCGCTTGCCTTAATATTGACGGCGAATCCTCCGTAGATGGAAAGGGTTGTAGTTAAAAGAGTTATAGGTTTATCGTCGTGTCGGTGAAACATTCAGTAGGTGAAACGGCGTGTCGTCAAAAGTGACATATACCAAAGGTCCTGTCGGCGAACAGTCCGTAGGTGAAAGACGCTGTAGGGGAAATGGAAATAAATGAATCGTCCTGTCGACGAACAGTCCAATAGCAAATCGGTCGTAGGAGAACGGTTGCTGAATCCTCTTCAACAGCATTCTTTCTGTAAGTTTTAAAATCTATTTTAGCTCAAAGTGGCTACTTTTGGCAATTATGGATTTTAAAACTTACAGAATGAATGATAACTGTTGAAGAGTTCTTCAAAAAATATTAGAGACAATTTAAGAGATTATTACATGAGCTTTTTTTAAATATTGACTTGGTTTACGAGTAATAAAAATAAATGTAGTGGCGGCCTAGTTTCACTACCACCGTGCCTTAATTATTTTATTTAGTAAAATTAGGTATGCTTTAGAACATTTTTAGTAAACCGAACCCGAAGGGGCCAGATGAAGCTATATTGTTGTCACTCATGTGTCCGTCTGTCTGTCCATCAATCGTCTGTCACAAAGCTCTAGCAACTAAACCATTTATTTTTTATTTATTTATTATCATAAAGTTTACATGAATATCTTAAAAGTACGGTACAAACACAAGTTACATTAACTTTACCGTGTACCGGTGTAGCCGACAAATTCATTGTGTGTATGCAAGGTAAATATTACTTAGGTGACAGAATGTCTTTTACGATAAACTATTTAGAAAAAAAAAACACTTAGAAACTCAGACACAGCAGGCCGCGGAATAAAGGAATGATCATGCCCCTACTGCGTGGTCAACGGCGGCAGCCGGCCAGCGCCGAGCAACCGCCGCCGGCGATCGTCGCGCCAACTCGTGTATCTCCGCCTCCGTGCTCGTCGTACTGCTATCGGAATTGTTTATAAGGGGTGTTTTTTTTTTATTATTATTTTATTATAATTTATTAATGAAGTAATTCCTTAGCTTGTTTTTTATGTTTTTAGTTGTAATTTCTTCTTTTAATTGTGACGGTAATCGATTTATAAGATCAGGAATCATATATTCAAGGGTACGTTTTCCGTATAAATTATTAAATTTTGGTAAGACGTATTTGTTATTATTAGCACTGCGAGTTGAGCCAGTATATTTTCTTAATGTTTTGTTATTTTTTTCATTAAAATATTCTTCTAACAATAATGTGTAATTTACTTTTTCGTGGATTGGGATTATTTTACAATGACTAAAAAGATTATGGTAACCGAAAGATTTAGATTTATTTTTAACCTTTTTAGGGACGATTGTTTTTAAGATTCGTAGTTGTAGTGTGTAGATGAGATCAAGGTGTGACTTATATGTTCTGCCATAGCTAGACAGACCGTACGCAATTTTTGATTCCACTAGCGCCTTGTACAATTGTACCATAATTGGATATGGTATTTTATACCTTATGACAGAAAATTTCGCAAGCATACCTCTAAGTTTATCACATACACTTTTGATATGTGCTATCCAATTTAGGCGGCTATCGATTGTAAGACCCAGGTACTTCAGCGTTTCCACTCTTTCAATGACGGCACATTTACACTTCCGGTGATTTTTGGCTCCCCCAGTGTGGAGACATTGATGGTCGTGGGCTATAAGTTTCGGCCTAATGCTGCTCCTATTTTGACTCGAGCTGATGTACATTAGCTTGGTCTTACTGGCGTTTAATGACAGACCCATATCGTGGGACCATTTCGCAAGGGAATCAAAGTCCTCTTGCAAAATGTTCATAGTTTCGATTATGTCTTTGCCTGCTGCAACTAAACATGTGTCGTCGGCGTATTGGTAGATTTCACAGCGTTTGATGATATTTGAGAGGTTATTACCATACATAAGGAAGTGCAAGGGACCCATAACCGAGCCCTGCGCTGTGCCTATAGTTACCTCGACAGCACTACTTATAGCCTCAGCAACTTTAACTACGTATGATCTGTTGGACAGGTAGTTTTTGCACCATGCCAGTAGTGGGCCTCTAATACCATTAGCTTGCATACTGTCTATAAGTTTATCATGTCTAAGAGTGTCGAATGCTTTGCTATAATCTATACACACCACCAGTACATGTTCTTTGTTATTAAGATGTTTATAAATACTATTTGTAAAGTTAGATAATAATTGTGTTGTGTTTTTGCGTGGTTGGAACCCATATTGTTTATCTGACAAAATATTATTATCCCTAAGAAAGTCGTAGAACTGTTTACAGATGTATTTCTCGGCTATTTTATCTATTGTAGGTAATATAGTTATTGGCCTATAATTTTCGTAATCTGAGTAGCTGCCTTTTTTGTGTATAGGCCTGACTATGCCTGTTTTCAGCGTCCTTGGATATTCGCCTTTTCTAACACTAGTGTTGATGAGGTTGGCAATGGCTGTGGTTACAACTGAGCTGATTTTTTTAATATCAATTGTCCTAATGCCGTCAATACCTGGGGCTTTGGCGCTGTTTAATGATTTTATAATGTTGCGAACATCGTCATTACATGCGGATTTGAATCTCATCGAAACTGTTGTAGGATCTTTATATACTAGTTCATCAAGTAATGGAGTGGGACAATTAGAAGTGCAGTTTTGGACATTATTATCAAATGAAGTTGCAAACGAGTTTGCAATATCTTTGGCGGAGGTGCTATTATTACCAAAAGCCCTTAATATAACCTCGTCAACGGATGCCTTTATCCTACCTGTCAGCCTATTAAGAATACGCCACAGATGACACGAGTTGTTTTTATTTTTATTAATTTCTGATTTTATATTATTATTTTTAGTGATTTGGATTATGTTATTTGCATTGTTTCTAGCTTTATTGTATTCTTGTTTTAATATCAAATTGCCTGTATCTTTTATCCATTTATTAAACAATTTGTCCCTATATTCACAGGCCTTCAATACTTTTTTGTTTATCCACTCGTTACAACTTCGCTTATTGGATTTTATTTTTGTTTTATATTGACTTTTTGTGTAACACTCTTTAAATTTATTTGACAGATAATTGTATATATCAGAAGGGCTATTCATGTCATTAGTTTTTGTCCAATTTACTTCTTTTAATAATTTTATTAGTAAGTTATTATTTATACAAATTTTAAATTTTTGAGCACTCTGTATAATGGTCCCGCTCCCGATGCTAGCGAGCAATATCATGCGATGGTCAGCCAGTGTTGTTCCGACCGCTGCAGTGAAGAGGTCATGTGTTTGGGTTCTCGCAAATATGTGATCTATGCATGTCGCACTTAGTTTCCCGCCTGATAGTTCTATACGAGTATTTTGCGTGATCCCAGACACAAGGCCCAAGCTGTGCAATGAATTGCTGTATCTATGCTTTATAGTGTTGTCGAAATTCAAATCAATGTTCATATCGCCTATAAGATATAAATCGTTACTGCTGTGGCAATGTTTCTTTAAAGTGCTGTACAGTTCGTTAATAAATAGGCACTTACTATTTTTCGGAGGCCGGTACACCGCACACAAGTCAGCGGAATAGCTCGAATGAGCGGTGATAGTGCAGATTATATTTTCAAAGTGTTTTGTTTTAATGTTCTTTATTTTTACAGTGTGTTTGTTCTTAACATATAATATGATACCACCGCCCCTCCGAGCCTTCCGCAAATTAGTAAACATTTGGTATCCATCGATGTGATATAAACTGCTAATTAAATCTGATATATTGACTTCAGTTGCTATTATGACATCTATGCTTTGGTTAGACGACATTACACATTGTTCCAAAGATGAAAAATTTTTAATCATGGACCTTATATTAACATGCAGAACAAGTAAGTTTAGTTGATCATTAGGAATACATTCAAGAAACTCATTGATATTTATGCAGTTTAAGCACTCACTTAGTTCGTCACGCACAGAGATCATTTTTTTTATTTAATAAATATACGCTTAAATATTTTGGTAAGAGAAACACTGAACTGACTAAGTCACCTTACACGCCTCGCTTAGCCACTACATTCACATCGTTAAGGGATCTTAGTATATAGATCTTGCCTTGGTCTTCTTTACATGCCTTCACGAGACCGTTCTTGAACCAAACATACTTGAAGTTTAGCTTGATTTTTAATTCTTGTTTTGCGTGCCATAGAATTTGCTTGTTAAGTCGCGTCATTTTTTCTCTGATGTATACTGGGCCGCTGTTTGTGCTTTCTTTCGGTTGAATATCTGATATTTTTACTGCGGTTGATTTAAATGCCTTAAGCCATTCGTTTTTTATATTTTCTTCTTCGAGCTCCACCTGAATGATTCCGTCCCGGCCATTTTTTCCTGGCAGTCTATATGCTTTTTTGATGCCCTTATGTGTTACCTTAATCTTCTGAACCACATTAAGGACCAAATTTTCCACATTCTCATTTTCATGAACAGGTACATTCGCTATTTCTACATAATTAGACAGTTTTGTTTGTTCCATTATTTGAATCTGCTGTTCAAGAGCGCCTACCCTCGTTTCCAAATTGTTATTTTTATTTGTTAATTCAATGTTTTTTCTTTCTAAATCCTTAATAGTTTGCTTAAATGTATCAATGCACGCCATTACCTCGTCAAGTTTCTCGCTATTAAATTGCAACGATTTATTCACTTCCTTCATTTCGTTTTTAATTGCTTTCTCTACTTCTCTTGAGATGTCTTTGAGAAGCTTGGCTGCACCAGCTTGAAAAACTGTTTCATTTTCTTCTTCATCGTCTTCCTCGGGTATTATGATAGATGAATTTCGCCTCGAGGACTCCTGGAGACATTCCAAACAGGTCCATCCGAGTCCAGGGGCAGCTACTTTGAGGGCATGAAGTTGCTTGTTAGTTAAGCCGGTACATTTCGTACTTAAATGTACCAAACGCTCACATTTACTGCACTCCACTCCCGGTGAACTTTTCGTGATTGATTTATTGCAGTTATCGCACTTTGAGGACATTATAGTAGTTTAAGCAAAATAAAATTATAATTAGAGATCTGTCACATACGACGTTTAGTCGACGACTGGACATTAAAGCTACAGTCTTATCATAGGACCTACGTACACATGTTGGTCATGTAGCTAAATCGGATTTTAACATTTCCTTGCAATCAATTCAATCAATTTCTATTTGCATGTGATTTGATTTTAACGTTATGAACATAAATTGATTCGACCGACACATACTCTTCAGTGACCAATTCATGGAAATCAAAAACCGACAGTGGTACAATAAACACCTAGAGAAAAAATAATCTTGTTAATTGACCCAGCAGGGAATCGAACCCAGGACGTCAGAAACAAGCCACAATATACCTAACTTTTTAGCATTTACTCAATTTGTGTGTTAATCTATTCTGATAATAGGCACGTGTTTGATAAAGTTTCTAAAAATGTTTTTATCCTTATCTTATGAAATCACGGTAGTGTGGATTAACGTTTTATTTACATACTTGTACACACACATGGAGACCGCGTATGCGCAAACGTAGTGTGGGACACCCTCAGACAAGGTGGAGCGACGAGCAAGCAAGGTGGCTGGCATAAACTGTATGAGTGTAGCCGCGGATCGTGCTCGGTGGCGTGCACTCGGAGAGGCCTATGTTCAGCAGTGGACGATGATAGGCTGATGATGATGATGACACATGACGTGACTGACAAGCGCGGCGTAGTCACGGCGTAGTCGTGGCGTAAGAGCAGCGTAGTCACGGTTGCGCTGCTGTCGCGCGAAACAGGATCGATAGGCATATTTCCTTTGCTGAATGTATTTTTCCAAAATCTATGAATGCAGTTCAGATTATAATATCAAAAAGTTAGGGATGGTCTGCTAGGAACTAGTTTCCTGTAACTATAACAGTTAAGGGACATCCCCTCACTCTCCCGTCTCAAAAAACCACCCTGTATATATTGTTAGCTGTAGCTCTCGGCTTTGCTTGCATTCATCCGATTTACAACCCCAAAATATTTAAAATAGTTTAAAACTATAACCCAACTACGAAAAAATCGCGCTCTAAAAAGCACGAAACTCGAACCCGGGACCCCTGCGTCTTTCACCGGTAGGCTAACCGAGACCACAGGCGGTTTAACTGTTAACTAGGTATAAGTGGCGGTGGGGCCATACAATCGGTATAAGTGGCGGTTTTTTTTTTATATTGAATAGGTTTGCTCTTGACCCCAAGGGGGGGCCACGGTGGGGCCATACAAGCTGATTCCTATCAGCTTAGCATTTAGAAATCCCACCACACCGATCCACTATGTAGGTAGATCATAACATTTTTGTAGAACGGCTTACCTTGCCACAATTTCATCCCTCGCCACTGTTAGGTATAATACTACAGTTGCATAAATAATTGCCTATTTCAGGCGATCGGCAACGCGGCAGCCATCTTAACCGACCCGGAGAAGCGCAAACAGTACGACGTACGCGGCGAAGAAGTTACCCACACCCATCACCAGCAGCAGTACTACGCTCGCGGGTTCGAGTCCGACCTGACGGCTGAGGAGTTGTTCAACATGTTCTTTGGAGCAACCGGTCAATATCATGGTATACTTTTACTTAGCTTGATTTCAGTACTTGGGCAGGAAGGAGCATTTGTAATGAGGGTCTCACTCCGCGCTTAAACTTTTATATTAGCCTACTGCGCGGCTGACTCAGTCGAGCCAGCGCACGAGGGGTGTCACGTGTCGGTTAAGACAGAGCTACGCGACAGAAAGAGAAGCGCTTCGGAGGTGCTTATAATAGGCACCCGGCGCTGTGCAATTTGAAATTGTACTTTATTGCCGTGCAGCGAGAGTAACTTATTATTTGATTGTCCTCGCGCGGATGGGCTTCTGTACGTTAGTACTATTATTATTCTGTGACAGTACTACGAGGGTTCGAGTCCGATCTTACGGCAGAAGAGTTTTTCAACATGTTCTTATTTCCGATACACATGCGGAACAGCCTGTTCCAACACATAGATTTGTCATTTTTTGTTCATCTATAGATCTTCTTATCAATAACACAGGTTTCATCGTGCGCCACTATATTTCCGAAATCCTCGTCAAATTAAAAAAACAATATTACTATGTGAAAATATTCATAGCCCTTTAATTAAATGTACTATCCGCGTCAATTGGTAATGCGCCTGGCGGCCATGATTTTAACCTCAAAAACGAAAAACAAGTGTAATTTTCTCATATACCTAGACCCTTTCTTATTGAAAATAAGAATTCAAAAATTAATATATTATTTTACCTATTAGAATTTTACTGTTTTTTGTCATTTTTAGTTGCGGATGACGATGATGTGTATGTTAATTTGACAAGGTTCCAGCGCATTACCAATTGACGGGGATAGTAGGTCACTGAATGGAGAATGGTACTGGGTCTGTTAAATCACTTGAAACTTTATGATCATGTAGCTAAATGTCTAGCAATACACGTGTTTTTGTTTCATTTAAATCAAGCGAGTAGTTTCGAAGTTTCAAGGGCTTAAAGGAAATGCCAAGCGCACTGAAATATGTGCTTTATTACGTACGACGTAAGGTTCACCTGTATGACCAATGACGTCATTGGTCACACAAAATAACAGTATTCTAGACCATATAACTTTTCTGTTTTAAGAAATTTCTTCACAGTTGTTCATGTGGTCCCATAAGCTATTGGATTACTATCAGGGCTCTATCACTCCGCGCGTAGGTATGAGAAAAGCACCTAGCGCTCGGCGTCCTCTGCGTGCACAACATCGGCAGGGTTGTCCGTCGCGTCCTCGGAATATCTGTAGCGCGTTTTTACAGGGTCTTACGATTCCCGCGCTTTCATTGCCGCAAGCTGCAACCCTAACGTAGGTCCGAAAAGATAGGATATATGCGATAGAAAGTGATGCAGCGTCTAGGTGAATATAGCCGTTCGTAACTAGCGCCGTACAAGCTGAATTCCACTTTATTCTGTTGAAATTAGAGTTGCTATTTATTTAAATGATTTAGTGGAGTGCATCTTCTGTACTTGTACTATTATTTATTCTGGGTTACTATGTGATTTAACAGACCCAGTAACATTCTCCATTGCGCACCAAATTAATTTTAAACACTAAAATGTAGTGCAGGTCAATATAACATTAATTGCTGATTGATTTAGAAACATTTGCTAGCCAAAAGTTGCTGACAAACTAACCATTTTTGCTGACCATATATATTTTTCTGCTCACCAAAATAGAAATATTTTGCTAACCAGTTAAACCACACTCATAATAAAATGTCTTAAAAATAATAATAATAATGGTCCTTCAAACTGTATAGTGATATTGTTTGAACAACGCGATAACAAGTAAATTTTGCTGTTTTTTCACACTTAAATGCTTTTTTTTCATATTTATTTATACAATGTGTTACAAAAAACCCTAAAGCCGAATATGGTAGATAGGGAGCATCAAACTGAACAACTTTTACTATGGGACCAACTCTGAAAACGCGAAAAACAAACATACAAAAATTACCGAAAATATCAAAATATATGAAACAGCTATTTTTTCCCGATTCCAGAGTTGGTCCCATAGTAAAAGTTGTTCAGTTTGATGCTCCCTATCTACCATATTCGGCTTTTAAGTGTTTTTTTGTAACAAGTTGTATAATTTTAACACATTAGCTCCACGCAACATTATTATGCATGTCAATGTAGAAAATACTTCTGTATTGTTTCGGATCTAGGTGTTTGTGGTCCTATTGGAAAGAACAATCTATACATATAATAAAACACAAGATTCTAAATGTTTGTGCGCAAATAACTCAAAAAACCACTGAACAGATTTTGATGGGATTTTCACAGCTTAGTAGCATTGGGTCCAACTTAAAACCTAAGCTATGTTTCACCTATTTCGGGTGGGTAGAACCTGGGAAACAGCTTGAACTCTCCGTAGTACTAGATTTCATACACTAAGGAGATCATTTAAACTGGTCGCCTCATTGTTAAATCGCGGGCAAAAGGGATAGGTACCTGGGGATTTTTCTATTGTCTACTCCACGTTAAAGAAATTTCTCTATTGTGTCCACGCGGACGATTTCGCGGGCGGAGGCTATCCAGAATAAAGTATTGTTCTCGAGGGATAGCAAAAAAACTTTCCACGCAGACGAAGTCGCGGGCGGCCGCTAGTTTATAATATTTATTATATTTACTACAAATCATCAACAGGCAAGTATATAGTAGGTATTAGTTTTTGTTAAATGTCGATTTTGTTGATAGCGTGACGAGTTTTATGTTAATGAAGAGTATTTAAAATTTTAATAGTTTATTTAAATTTTGTATTGTCATCGCTGATTTAAAATGACGCTATTAATATAGAAAATTAATTATCTACAAACATTACTTTTGACTTGTAACCTAACCGTGCTTTCATACAGCTGGTGCGTATTTACTGAACCGATTTTGACGGATCCGTACTGGAGGTGATGTTCACACTGTATTTACAGGACCGTTTTATTGGATGCAATGTTACTGGTTACAGTGTGTTTACTAGATCCGCCTCTAAGACGCAAGGGTTCCGGGGTTGATTCCCAGGGCGGGGGGGGGAGGGGGTACAATTTGGGCTTATTTCAAGTCCGCCTGGCTAGCTACCACCATCTTATCTAAGTCTGACGTAAGACAATTTTAAAATTGTTGTGTTCCGGCAGTTAGAGGTAAGATAGCCAGTTCCTCAGTGATGAGGATTCCGGGTGTATGGCGCTTCCACCTTCGGCCTTATCGTCACTTAACATCAGGTGAGGTGAAAGCCAAGCATTAACCCGTTGGCATAAAAAAACGCTCGCTCGTTATAACAATACATACGCCATCGCCGAATATTAACGTATCCGATAAAAAGGGCTTGTAAAATGGACCGCTATGTGAACAGCATGTTCTTTGGAGCAACCGGTCAATATCAGGCCTCCATCACTCGCTCAAGGTCGCGCGATAAGCACCTACCGCTAGCCGATCCGCCGGCGGGACTAATGAGGGCCGCCACACGCCCGCCTGTGTAGTCGTGCGGCATCTTACTGCCTGCGTAGGTATTGCCTCTTTATAATAGTAACAATGTCGGCAATCGACATTACTATGCCGTGTACGGATGTCAAAATAAAAAAACCAATAAACAATTGTCGTTTTTCACATTATGATATACGCTACGCAGTTCATTTAAAAGAAGACAACCTTAACGTTGCGTCATTAGAAAAGGTAAGAGCACGCGATAGAAAGAGAGGCAACTACTAGGTGAATATAAACTGTACTGCAGGCCATTGCGCGACCTGAATTGCACTTTATTGTGTTGGAGCAAAAGTCGCTATTTATTTAAATTACTATGCGGCGTGCTGCTTCTGTACTTGTACTATTAGTTCTTCTGTGTCAATATCACGGTGGAGTATTTTTACTTAGCTTGGTTTCGGTGCTTGGGCATACGGTGCGAAAGACAATTTTTAATGAGGGTCTCACTCCGCGCTTAAACTTGTATATTAGCCTACTGCTCGCGGCTGACTCAGTCGAGCCAGCGCGCGAGGGGTGGCGCGTGTCGGTTGAGACAGAGCTACGCGACAGAAAGACAAGCGCTTCGGAGGCGCTTATAATAATAGGCACGCAGCGCTGTGCCAAATGAAATTGTACTTTATTGCCGTGCAGCGAGAGTGAATAACATGATCCCGAGATCACATTCACAAAAATTCGTTTCAAACTAAATATTGAATATTGCCCAGGACTTTTAGCAAAAAACCTAGGACTAATTCCGGCGGAAGGTTTTTTGTTTTTAAAGTGTTCCTTAGGTCCCCCTGAATATATTTGGAAAGTTCCCCGTGGATCCCATGTACGCTCCCCCCTCCCCCCCCCTCAAACGTCTCCCAGATTTTAGGATTTTAGTTTTTTCTATTTATCTCAGAAACGATTAGAGATAGAAGAAAGTTGTCAACGTATGATATAATTGTTATAAAATATCCAACCCGTCGACACTTCAATAATTACGATGTGAGCTGTAGTCTCTGAAATATACCTACAGAGTTACAGACATTTCACCAAAAACATTGACAAATTTCTTCTATCTTCAACCGTTTCTGAGATAAATAGAAAAAACTAAAATCAGGGAGACGTTTGAGGGGGTTGGAGGGGGGAGCGTACATGGGATTCACGGGAAACTTTCCAGATATATTCAAGGTGACCTAAAGAACACTTTAAAAACAAAAAACCTTCCGCCGCAATTAGTCCTAGGTTTCTTTGAATTTTTTGCTAAAAGTCCTGGGCTAATAGTACTTTTTATTTACAGCTAATACCGAAAGACAAAACTTCAGACCTCGGAACGCGACTAGACAAACCCCAGTCAATACGGATATTTTGCAATCGCTAATAGAACCCTTATTATACCTCATAACAACGAATTATTCCGGAGCATTGCAGGGGCTTATGTTGTTATTCATGAGTCCAAAAAATATAATAGGTTTATTCATTACTTTATTCAAAATATTGTTTATTGTTATTCAAGCTATTTTTGTGGTACAGAGGTTCTTTTTTAGAAGGTTGATTAGTCGAACATTTTAGGTTTTTAGTTTTATTTGAAATAAAACACTTTTTGAATACCTTTTTTTTATAAAAAGGCTAGTTGCTAAAGTTGTCGGTAGATTGTGGTTATGGTTAAAGGAACAAGGTGTTTGTTATTTTTTTTTATTAATTCGTGATAAACTTTAACCGCATTATTCATAAAAAACCTTAAGGCGGTTGTATGACCGAAAATAGCGCCCTCAGAGGTTATTATTTAAAAAGATATTAATAGAAAAAGTATTTAAAATGTTTTACGTGGAGTTTTTAGGGCCCATTGTCTAGTATTTTTAGAAGGTATCACTACATGCCCTCGCAGTCATTTGTAGAAGTAGATAGCAAATGTGTCGAAAACGGCCACTTTTAGCAGTTTTGCTATCTACTTCTAGCAGTGACTACGAGGGAATGTAACGAAACCGTCTAAAAATACTAGACTGTGGACCTCAAAAATTCCACGTAAAACTTCACCGCGGCGCCACTTTCGCTCAGGGTGTACATTAAATTGTGTTTTTCCGAAAATCGTAGAACAAACGTTCGAACGAACTGTATATTATTAATTCTCATCCGGTGGGTGTGACTTCGTAAGCAAAAAGATTTTCATATAATTTTAAACAGTGATTATTTTTAAGAAATCAAATAATTTGTTGCATGTGCGAAAATGTGTTAGGAAAGTCGCATGCATCTCTAAATTATTATGAAATAAATGGAAAAAATATATTATATTTTGGTGGAAGTAAGTAGTAAAAAAGTGCCTTTTTATGTCACTATATTTTTATTTAATTTCCTTGCGGGTTATATCAAAAAGTGTTTTATTTCGTTGACTATTTAGTTTTTAGAATAATAGTATATCCAATTTATAGACTTTATCTATACTGAGAAGACATTTATGAAATACTCAGTGGTAATAAGTATACTATTATATTATTACTGACAGACTACTCGAACTTATATGACTATTAAAAAGTACTGTAAAAGTACACTGGCCTGCAAAACTAAGTACTACAGAGGTCTATTTTCATACAAACGAGGTAACTTTGAAGCATTGGTTCTCCGCCCAGGATTAAACGTGGTGTGATCTGATGATGGTCATCCAGGGAGTGAATGGAGAAGATTCAGATCCCCATACACACCCAATTGATCTGATCAGCATTCTAAGAGCTGTAAGGATAAGAGTTATCAGTTACAGCATTTCCATACATTTTAATGCTATTTTCGTGGTTTTTTCAAACATATCCAAACAGCTTTTAGAATGCTGATCAGATCATTTTGGTGTGTATGGGGATCTGAATCTTCTCCATTCGCTCCCTGGACGGTCATCATCAGATCACACCACGTTTAATCCTGGGCGGAGAACCAATGCTTCAAAGTTACCTCGTTTGTATGAAAATAGACCTCTGTAGTAATTAGTTTTGCAGGCCAGTGTATTATTTACAGTACAAATCGTGATGTTTGTAGTCATATTTTGCTTTTATAGTCAATAATCTGTATATTAAAATTGAGTATAGTTTTAGTTCATATACTTATGATTAGTATATTAGCTTTCAAATACACCCTTAATTTTTAAGTATATCTAAAATTTAAATGGGGATATTCAGGGTAATTTTGCGACCCCTTTACAAAATCAAATATAAGTTCAAGGAAGTAATAAAAAAAATATTGGTGAGATAATTTTAAATAATTTCTTTTTAAATTCACAGTTTTTAGCCACTTTTTATATCCTAAAAATCTAGGCGCGCACGCTCACCCTCGCGCACGGGATGTGAGCGGGGGAAGGCGGGTGGCGGGAGGGGGGAGAGCGCGGGTCGATTTGTGCGACGTGCAAACAGTGACAACAATTTCAATTTGTGTAGGGAAAAGTTTGGGGTAAAAATGTAAAAAAAAAATTATTTTACTTCATAAATTGATTGTACTGCTGTTATAGAATGACCTGACAAAGTTTGAAAAGGGGTCCAAAAATAACCCTGTAGACCTCTTTACTAAATATGTATGTGCAGTTAAAAGTAAAAAAATCTTGATTATTCCGCAAACTTACAAAGAAAGCAAAATCAGGTATTTTGCTTTCTTTGTAAGTTTCTTTGCGGTAGATGCATTCATTCATTTATCCGCCTCTGTGGTCTAGTGGTTCGCCTACCCGTGTAAAACGCAGGGGTACCGGGTTCGATTCCCAGGGGGTACAATTTGTACTCGGTTTGGTTGGTGGTAGGGCTTATTTCAAGTCCGCCTGGTTAGCTACTACCATCTTACCTAAGTCTGACGCCATAACAACAATTTAAAAATTGTTATATTCCGGCAGTTAGAGGTAAGATAGATAGCCAGTTCCTCAGTGATGAGGATTCCGGGTGTAGTGCGCTTCCACTTTCGAACTTATCGTCACTTAACATCAGGTGAGGTGAAGGCCGTTTTGTGTAGGTATAAAAAAAATATTGAAAATTTTAACTACACATACTTGATTAGTAAACGAAAGAGATACAATACAACCATTACTTTTTTAGATATATGTACTTAAAAATTAACCGTGTATCCGCAGTGTTAGATACAGTCAGTGGCACGAATCATGAAATCGGGTGGGGATTGCGCGGAACGCGTATTTTGGGTATGCGTTGCGGTTGAGGGGCGCGGGCGGCGGGAGAGGGGCGCGCGCTATTGGTCGCTCACAAGAGCACATGCGCGAACTTATCCCCACTCCGTCGAAAAATATTCAAGATACATGCCTCGCACTGTACAATTAGTTTCAGAATATTTAAAGTGCAGTATTTTAATGAATTTTAGATAAGATTAGATTTGTTTGGCTACAAATGCTACGATACCAGTCACCAGTGTCGCCTACAATCTTTACTTATTTTTAATTATGGCTACATAATTCATTTTGCCTCATGGTGTGCAGTCGAATAAGGCGGTTGCACTAAAAGTGGCGCCGCGTTGAATTTTATTTAATATTGTAATTCTAAGTCTAATACACAATTTTTAAATAAACTTCGTAGATTTTTAGGGCCCATAGTCTAGTATTTTTAAACGGTATCATTACATTCCCTCGTAGTCACTATTAAAAGTTGATAGCAAAAATGCTAAAAGTGGCCGTTTTTGACACATTTGCTATCTACTTCTACGAATGACTACGAGGGAATATAGTATAACCTTCTAAAAATACTAGACCATGTCAGGCCCTAAAAATTGCACGTAAAGTTATATTAAAATAATTTTCTATTAACAGTTTATTAAATAAAAACCTCTGATGGCACCACTTGCGGGTTGTATAACCACCTTAATGTGTACATACACTCGGCGTCAGAAAAACCGCACCTTTTCTTCAAAGTTAATTTAATCCCATATAATTTAATGATAAGTGTTATTATATACTTCTTCCCCTTCGGACATAGCCAACAGTCTTTAGAAATCGTTGGAATACTCGTCGAATGGAATCAATTACTGAGATTGAGTTTCCGAGCACATTACATTGCCTATTTTTTTTGCAATATTTGAGTAACTTCATGGGCAATACTATCCATCTTGGGTATTCCTTTTTTTAATTGAACTGTTGAAGTGTGTTTTCTCCATCATCTCGATAGCTAATTTACGCATTTCCTGAATTTACCCCTTTTATTTCCCTTTTGTGGTGGCGCTAGCAATAACGCTTTAATCGTTTAATTATGGTAACTGTTATGTTAACTAAATCAAACAATTATCAAAAGAAAGCTCATTAAATGTACTTTCAATAGATATCAACATTTACACAATAAAACGTTAGCTAGCAATAGCAGATGGCCAAGTCTAAACTTAGTGTCAAAGAGGTGCGGTTTTTCTGACGTCGAGTGTATCTTTGATAGATGTTTGAAAGGTATAAATGATAAAAGAAAGTAAGCGCTCATAAGACAAGTTTGTCTAGTTATTTCTAGAGGAAAAGAGAAAGATATAAGCTTTCCATACATAGGCTTTAACGTAGCATTAGTGGCCTGACACTCTGCTTTTCAAATATAATAACCAAAGATAATGATTATAATATAATACATTCATATACAACGTGTTACAAAATAACCCCTAAAGCCGAATAGGGTAGATAGGGACCATCAAACTGAACAACTTTTACTATGGGACCAACTCTGAAATCGCGAAAAAAAGCAGCTGTTTCATACATTTCGATATTTTCATTATAATTTTTGAATAAAACAACTGATGTTTTTTCGTGATTCCAGAGTTGGTCCTATAGTAAAAGTTGTTCAGTTTGATGGTCCCTATCTACCATATTCGGTGTTATTTTGTAACACGTTGTACAGACCTTGTTTTATAAAGATGATAGGTATTTTAGAAATATAGACATTTGCGATTTAAAGCCTGTAGTTTTTTTACCCCGCGCACCGGACGACGCTCCATGGGTAGGCCGACAAGGTGGACCGATGTGAGGGTGAAGGTCGCAGTCTAATCTCGTTTTTTGGCAATCTTAATGTCATAGCGTTATTGTATTGAAACCCATTCAATAGGTTATGAATTATAATTTGAAAAATATAATTATAATTTTACCCGGCTCGAAGGACCAAGTTAATCATAACGTATTTTTTATAAAACAAGGTCTCAGAGAGAAAATGGCGGTTGTATTTCGTTGAATTGTTTGTTTTAGCTTTTAAGTAATGTTTTGTAATCGTAATAAAATTGATGTTATCAATAAATTAACTATCAATGTAACTTTTTGTTTTAATTTACAAAATCCTTTGATTGGCATATTTTTTCAAAATTATACCGCCATTGGCTCTCTTTATTAGATAAATTATATTTTTAAATTTGAGATTTTAGCATTCACAATTCTATTTTTATATAATACTAAATAATATACTAAAAAAATCGACTGGTCACCAGTTCTTTTTTAAATAATATAAAAATTTCGATGACGTCACTAGTGACTCAGTAGCTCAGTTAGAAGAGTATTGTACCGGACTTCCAAAGTTTGCGGGTTCGATTCCCGCCTGAGAAAAAGATTGAGAGAGATGAGATTTTTTCTAGTATATTATTTAATATTATATCAAAATAGCATTGTGAATGCTATTTTTATATAATTATATAAATTATGTTTTTAAAGTAGGCTATCTAAATAAGGGTAACTTGCACAGAATAAAATTATTAATCATAAAAGTATGTTATAAAGTATGATAATGAATAAGGATTATTAAATATTTTTTTAAGTAGTATTTTAAAAAAATACTTGTGATAAAGGAATCCGAATGTAACACCGAGGATTACAATTTGTGTTTTCTATTATGATACGAACTGGAATCGAACCTAGTAACTCGGGTCGGCGATAAAACTGGCGTGCTAACCACTTTACCAAGCTTTTTAAACATCTTATTTGGGCATATAAAAATTCAAAACTACAGTACGAGGCATATATCTTGAAATCGGGTGGGGATTGCGTGAAACGCGTATTTTGTGTATGCGGTGAGGTACGGGGCGGCGGGAGGTACGGACGGGGCGCGAGTTTACCCCCCACTCTGCCTCAAAAAATCATGATATATGCCTCGTACTGTATGTATTTAAGACACAAACTTAACATCAACATTTTTGGCTAATTTTATACACACCATTATGTGCAAGTTGCCCTTACAGTGCGAAAAATTAAAGTTGGTGGTAGGAAAGGGAGGTAATTTTGGACGGTTTCTGTTGTACAGTCAACGTCACGCTGGGCTTCCACGACAAATCTAATCATATTCAATCAAAGCCAAAAGACATCATCAATTTTGGTCCAAATGTGAAAGTGCCGGCCAAAAAGCAAAACTGCTTTATTCTGATAGATTTTGTCCACCTAAGCATTTCTTATTATGGCACCGAAGCTGTAGCACCACTGTACTTGATTTTAATTGAGTTCAAAAAGGCTTGTCTTTTCATACATTTATGAAATGTGGATGACATAATACTTAAATGTGAAGATTTTAAGATTCAAAATAAATTGCAGATTTTTGACATTTTTGTATAACCTGACGTGTTGCTGACTGTACGTGTTATTATAGGGTGAAAAAAAAAATGATATTGAACCTTTAAGACGCCTACAATGCGATTAATTTAACAATGTACTTACAACAGAAGTGGCCAACTTAAGAGCGCTTGTGGTACAAAACAACGTATTTTAATCTGCAAAATATTCTCTTTGCCATACATTTCCGAATGAAGTTGCAGCGAATCACTCTCTATTGTCAATTTAATCGCATTGTACACTTATAATAATGTCGCACTGTAATTTTCAAATTTTAAACTACCTAAATATCAGTGGCGAGGGGTGAAATTATGGCGAAGGTAAGCCGTTCGACAAAAGTGTTATGATCTGCATAGTGGATCGGTAGGGTGGGATTTCTAAAAGGTAAGCCAATGGGAATCGGCTTGTATGGACCCTTCGCCACTGCTAAATATAGATAGTACGGCTCATTTCAACCAAACACGGTCCCATCCGGCAGAAAGCATGAAACTTGGCATGCGTGTAGCTTTTACGTATATAATAAAGTATAGAAGTAGCAGCAAGTCGTAAAGTGATTTTCCCCGCCTGGGGGGGCGTTTTGTGTCCCCAATTGCAGTTTTTATTTTTTTAATAAAAAACGGTGAATGCTACAAATAAACTGTCTATGAACAATATATTTGTCATTAAATTCTCTATCAACCATTTTTTGAATGAAGGTGATAGCACTTATAGTTTTCAAATTATGTTTGAGTTTCTTCCGATATTTTTTGAAAAACATCATCCTGTGGGAATTGTATAGGAAAACACCGATATTTTTGGCGTTAAAGAATGAGACTTGGCACACTTGTTCCTTAGATAGACCATAGTGGAAAACGCTTGGGAGACAGTGGGAGACACCCTGCTGGGGGGAGGCGGAGGGGGTGAAATTTTCTAACGCCACGCGTACTGTTGAGCGTAATAACTGCTAATTTATAGCTACTATGGGAAATCGGGTATCATTTTCGAATAAATAAAGGATGGCCAATCATTTTCAGAAATAAAAAAACACCTTTACATACATAAAAATGAATTGCCGTAATTGAAACGCCGAACATCTAAAATTTTACAAGAAAAAAAAGTTCCAGTGACGATAAATTTCTAACCAATACTGATATCGGCTTGAAATTGTATTCTTTTTTACTTTAAATCACACGAGTCTCCCCCGAACTAATAGAGCCTAGTACAAACTCGTGTGATTTAAATAAAAAAAAAATATTAGTCATAAAATATGTAGGTATTTTTATTAATTGTCTAAATTCCGTTACTTACCCAGTGATTGTGAGTTTGTTTTGAAAACTATAAGTCCTATCAACATACTTCCAAGAAAATTATTGTAGGAAATTTAATGAAGAATATATTGTTTTTCGTGAGTTTTGCTGTAGCTTTTACCGTTTACGGTAACTTTTTTAAATTAGAATAAGAAATGAGTTTTTGTAGATTTATTTATGCCACTTCTATGCTTTATGTAATTTTTTTAACACATTTTTTATTAAATTATTCCAATGAAACTTATATTTTTGGAATTTGTATGAATATGGCTTTCTTATCATATTTTTTTCAAGCCGATATCAGTATTGGTTAGAAATATATCGTCACTGTAATTTTTTTTCTTGTAAAATTTTAGATGTTCAGCGTTTCAATTACGGCAATTCATTTTTATGTATGTAAAGGTGTTTTTTTTATTTCTGAAAATGATTGGCCATCCTTTTTTATCCGAAAATGATACCCGATTTCCCATAGTAGCTATAAATTAGCAGTTATTAGGCCCAACAGTACGCGTGGCGTTAGAAAATTTCACCCCCTCCCCCTCCCCCCCAGCAGGGTGTCTCCCGCTGTCTCCTAAGCGTTGTCCACTCTGGTCTATCTAAGGAACAAGTGTGCCAAGTCTCATTCTTTAACGCCAAAAATATAGGTGTTTTCCTATACGATTCCCACAGGATGATGTTTTTCAAAAAATATCGGATGAAACTCAAACATAATTTGAAAACTATAAGTGCTATCACCTTCATTAAAAAAATGGTTGATAGAGAATTTAATGACAAATATATTGTTCATAGACAGTTTTGTTGTAGCCTTCACCGTTTTTTATTAAAAAAATAAAAACTACAATTGGGGACACAAAACGCCCCCCCAGGGGGGGGAAAATCACTTTACGACTTGCTGCTACTTCTATACTTTATTATATACGTAAAAGCTACACGCATGCCAAGTTTCATGCTTTCTGCCGGATGGGACCGTAACCTAGTATAATATAGGTTGAAATGAGCCGTACTAAGATTATTTTTGGCTTGATTTACACCACGGTGGAAGAAAGAAAGGCTCATTTTATGATACATAGTATAATGATTCTTATATCCGTTGTATAAAGTGTAACCTACTACAGTACGAGGCATATCTCTGCGCCGCCTTACATCCTCCAAGTGGGGAGCTTCACCACAAACTCTGCGTACGACCGGTCTAGCCCTTTCTTTTTCGGCTGGCGAATACGCCAGTCCGGTCTGGAGCCGTTCGGCACATACACACCTTGTAGATACAGCACTTAATGACACATGCCGAATCATTACGGGCTGTCTAAAACCAACTCCTGTTGCTTTGCTGTATCTGCTGGCTGGTATTGCTCCCCCGGACGTTCGCAGGGATGTGGCTAGCTCTCTGGAGCGGTATAAAAAAGAGCACGACCCACGGCACCCCTTACACCACCACGTGCCGGTGACCCAGAGGCTTAAGAGTCGCCACAACTTCATCAAGGAAGTTCCTCCTCTGGACGGGGAAGCTAAAGACACCCGATTAAAGCTCTGGAAGGAGAAATACCTCACAGACCCAAATACTGAGCTGACGGAACAACTCCCCCCTGGCCATGATCTACCTTGGGCAACTTGGAAGTCCTTAAACAGACTAAGGACTCAAGTAGGCCGAAGCAGGGAGAACATGCTCAGGTGGGGCTACAGCTCGGAGAGCGTATGTCTGTGTGGTATTACCCCCAGACAATGGCACATCTTCTGTCATGCCCTGCGTGTCCCAACACCTGCACACGCGAGGATCTTTACAAGGCCACTGATAATGCGATATCAGTGGCTGAGTTCTGGTCCTCACAAATATAGTTACACATATACCGAGTCGACACGTTAAGAAGAAGAAGACGAGGCATATATCTTGAAATCGGGTGGGGATTGCGCGGAACGCGCATTTTGTGTATGCGTAGCGGTGAGGGGCGCGGGCGGTGGGAGAGGGGCGCGCGCTATTGGTCGCTCGCAACAGTACATGCGCGAACTTATCCTCACTCCATCGAAAAAATTTCAAGATATACACCGTCATTTTGTAGTCGTTTTAATTAACTTAAGGGTGTGTTATACCAATGAAAATAAACATTTTTGCCCAAGAAACATGGGTCGAAAAACGACAAAAATGTTGGGTCTCTCATACTAAGTAGACAGCTAAAACATTTTATTAGTATGGGAAAGTTTGTCGTTTATCGACCCATGTTTCTTTAGCAAAAATATTTAGTTCCGTTAGTACAACACTCCCTTAAGTTAATTAAAACGACTACAAAATGACGGTGTATGCCTCGTACTTTACCTAGCCTTTGATAGAACAAGATAGCAAAGTAACGGCCATACGATGGAACGACTGGCGATATGGCCCGTGTCGCCAATAGCCTTTTGACCGAAATTAACAGAAAGGGTGATTTTCTGACAGCTCAAAAAATAGGTAGTTTAAATAATTTCGATAGATCGCGTTTTATGAAAGCCGAGCCGTAAAGTTGAACTCCTTCACATAAGCAATTTATAGCATGCAATTTTTTTTTTTAATTTTGATCGCCCTTTTTCCATTCTGATCAACTGAACCGATCAACTGGAAACTGAACAACTATTTTATTTCCCGACAGCTCAACTATTTAGTTGATCGATTGGGAAGTAAACAAATCAACTATTTTACTTCTCAACCAGGGTTGCCACCCGTCCCGATTTTGCAGGGACTATCCCGATTTCGATGATATTGTCCCGCGTCCCGACGATCCATCAAATTTGTTCCGATTTTTGATAGTAACACGCGATCAAAATCAAAGCGTTGATAAAAATGGGTCCAAATGGTTAAAGTAACAATAAAAGAATAAAGGACAACAAGTAAATGCCTTATTTTGCGTTGTATCCCTTCAAATGCTTATATTGAGCGAGTATTTCCGCATTTATGACGCTTAAATGATCTTATGTCAGAATTCGTTGTTCTGTAAATTAAATGAAAGCAGAAAACTTAGCCAAAATAAAAATAAAACATTAAATCAAAAGTACCTATCTTTTTTCCCTGCAGCTAGGTAGTTTTCATTTTTATTTACCTCTTACTTTGCAGACCGGCTCGTTTGCTTCCATTGATTTAGAGTATTTTAATTACAAACATCCACATAGGTACACTGGTACATTCAGCATGTCCTTCATTTACCAGTCCAGTCTCTATAGTAGTTTTGCTGCCGTTTAATGATTTTAACGTATACATTTAGAAAATAGATCAAAAAATTTATCACCGCCCTTGTCCCGATTTCTATCTTCCTAAAGGTGGCAACCCTGTTCTCAACAGCTCAACTATTTGGGTTGATCGGTTTTCTGTAGGTACCACTCCGCCTCGTGATAAACGAGGCGGGAGAATTAAAAGTTTAAAACGGTTATAGACATACCTAAGCAACTTTACGACGCGGCGACGGCTCGGTTTTCATAAAACGCCATCTATCGAGATTATTTGAACTAATTTCTTTTTTTTTGTTTCGGAAAATCGCGCGTCACGTCCCGCCTCGCGCCGCCGCTCGTTACTTCTCGTGGCAAGACCCCTAGCTAAACTATCATTTACGAATCTTTCTTTATCGATTCGCTTTCGAAGCATGTATAGGATTGACATAAGATTTCGTTAACAATCGAATTTCGAAACGTCAAACCCTACATGTTTCAAAGCGAAGCAATAACGAAAATGCAAATGATACTTTGGCTAGGGGCAGGCCGTAATTACGTAAAACTGTTAAGTAGGTATTTTAACAAGCTTAGGGCGTCCGCTGCGTAGACCAGGATCCCGGCGCGGGTATATAGATTGCTGGTGACGGACAGATGCTTGCAGTGCATGAGTAAGCTCTAATCTATGTCGCGCCGCGCCGGGATCCCGCTTAACCCAGCGGACGCCCTTACGGACGATTCAGACAAGCGACAAGTACTCTGCGACAACTTGCGAAGCATGTCGGTCGCCGTCTCGCGACACAGTTACTATCGCTCGCCTGTAACATCTCTTATTACATTACAATAAAGCTAGCTATACAGTAGCGCAGTGTTTCCCTATTAGTGGTACGCGTACCACCCCAGGGGTACCCGAGGTTGTATCAAGGGGTACTCGTATCAATCTGATCTAAATGATTTCCTATTTTTATTTATTATTCCTGCAATAGGGGTACCTACGTAAGTTTGAGGTCTTTTTGGAGGGGTACGTAGAACTAACTAATTGAGTACCACTGCAGTAGCGCTACAAAATGTACTAAAACTACTGAACTACGATAATGTGACCCTGCCCCCCCTAGTTACCCCTAGTAGTAGGCTGAGTTATTACTAGTAGTAATCTTTACAGCAAGGATGGGCAAACCCAGGCACGAAGTCGCCCGCCAAGGCATTAGAATTTGCCTGCCAGCGGTCAGCCCTGCGCCGCCACAGTCTAAAAAACCTGGAAAATTTTTGAGCCACCCTTGCATTACACTATTACCACAAAATAAAAAGTCTGTGTTTTACGAAGTCAGGGGGCCTCACTCTGCGCTTAAACTTTTATATCAGCCGACTCAGTCGAGCCACATGACGAGGGATGTCATGTGGCCATTGAGACAGAAATACGAGTAGAAGCGCTTCGGAGGCGCTTATAATAGTAGGGACGCAGCGCTGTGCAATTTGAAATTGTACATTATTGCCGTGCAGCGAGAGTAGCTTATCATTTGATTGTCCTCACACAGATGGGCTTCTGTACGTTTAATAATATTATGTATATATTATGTGACGAATTCGCGGGCGGAAGTAATCAAATAACGCTTTACTTAAGCCCGGTCACACACACGACGGAATCCCGATTCGGAATTCCTTAGCTGCGTTCGGAATCACGTAAGTACCGAATTCCGTCTGTGTGTGGCCACTCTAATCCGTGAAAGAGTTTTGCTTACATACATTTTGCTGAACATCCCACCTCCCCCCAGCTTTCCCAGGCGGCGGCCCAACCGTCTACGCCCGCCGTCGCGCCCGAGAGCCAGAACCTCGCGAAGCACACGCGGGCATAGTCCAGCTGCTGCCAGTACTGGTGCTAGTTCTGCTGTCCATGATGTCCGGGTTCTTCATCAGCGAGCCCGTGTTCAGCCTCGCGCCCAGCGCCAAGTACCCCGTGCCCCGGGAGACTGTTAACCTGAAGGTTAGTACATAAAATACGGAAGAAGACCATGACGAAAGGTAGGAAGACTATAAAAGAACATAGTAGCATTCTTAACTAGGACATAAGTAGATAAAAGACGGAACAAAATTGCTACAAAAGGTGAGAAGACGTCAGCAGACCATGGTAGAAAATTATCAGTAAGAGAAGTGTGTGGTAGACTTCTATAAATCGTGAGAAGACCGTGTAGAATTGAGGTGAAACAGTCAAGTAGCTAGCTGCCAGCTACTAAGCTAGTAGGTAGTCCCCCCACTTGGCATAGTCCAGCTGCTGCCAGTACTCGTGCTAGTACTGCTGTCCATGATGTCCGGGTTCTTCATCAGCGAGCCCGTGTTCAGCCTCGCGCCAAGTACCCCGTGCCCCGGGAGACTGTTAACCTGAAGGTTAGTACGTAGAAGACGGAAGAAGACCATGACGAAAGGTAGGAAGACTACAAAAGACCATAGTAGCATTCGTTAACTTGAAAATAAATAGCTTAAATACTAGAAAAGACCACTATAGGCGAGTAGACCACACAAATGACCACATGGCGAAAATGAAAACTATTTCAAAATTGGGATGTGCAAAACTATCTACTTGTAGGCAAAATGCTGGAAAAGATTCGCCAAAATTAAGTAGGCTACAGAAACCTAAAATTTAGTAGATACTCCCCCCACTCCCTCATGCTAAGCGCCAAGTACCCCGTGCCTCGGGAGACTGTCATCTTGAAGATTAGTAGACAGAAGAAGACCATAACGAAAGGTAGGCAGAACGAAAGGAAGACTAGAAAAGACCATAGAAGCATTATTAACTATGACATAAGTAAATCAAAAACGCAAAAAAGACTGCTACAAAAGGCGAGCAGACGACAGCAGACCATGGTAGAAAAACTATCAGTAAGAGAAGTGTGAGGTAGACTTCTATAAAACGTGAGAAGACCGTACAGAATTGAGGTGAAATGAAACACTCAAGTAGGGCATGGTAATTCAGTGCAAAGTAGATAAGAAACTGGACAACTTTTATACAAACGCACTGCGTTGAAATAGATCTCTTGTACATAAATCCCTCTATATTACTCTATTCTATTCATTATAACAAAAGACTTGATGAATCTTGATGTGTACTTATCTTTATTCATTTAAAACTTTGAAATATTGTCTCACATTTTTAAATTCATGTTTAAAATATATTCTCAGATCGTATTTAATATTAAATAGGTTTACTTTTAAAATTATAGACAGCAGTTGAATTAAAACCAGTTGAGATTAAAAAGATAAGTCAGATGGCGCTTCCAAATACTTTTTTTTATTCCAGGTCCCGTATTACGTGAAGGAAAATTTCCACACGGATTACCAAGGTTCGCTGCGACGGCTCGAGATGTCTATAGAGGAAGAATATATCGGTAAGTCAAGTATTTATACTATACATTACCCACTGATCCGCATTGGGCCCGCGTGGTGGGTATGTAGGCCTGTGTCATAGATACAGGGTGTTTGGATTGGAATTCCTTAGTCTTTTTGTCTGTTTGTTACGCCTTAACTACTGACCGATCCTCATGAAATTTGACATACACGTTGTCAGTGTTACAGAGAAGGACATAGGGTACCTTTCATCCAAAAAAAGTACATATTGCTCAGGAACAATACTTTTTTTTAAATGGATAGCAAAAAAACTTTACACTCAGACTAAGTCGCGGGCGGCCACTAGTAGCCTTATAAAACCGAATATGGTAGATAGAGACCATCAAACAGAGGGCCTATACGAGTTGGGTTTTTGTTCTCACTTCACTTTGCGAATAGTTAACTATCGTTTTCTCTCTTTCACTCGTTCACTCACTCGCATGATTTCCTCTCTTTCACTCGTTACTATTCGCAAAGTGAGGTAAGAAACACAACTCGTACTAGGCCCTCTGAACAACTTTTAATAAGAGTCCAACTCTGACATCGCAAAAAAAAAAACAGCTGTTTCACACATTCTGATATTTTTCGTTATTAATGTTTGTATGAAACAGCTGTTTTTTTTCAAGATTTCAGAGTTGGTTCCATAGTAAAAGTTGTTCAGTCTAATGGAAGGACCATTGAAATCTTGAAAAAAAAATCTGCTGTTTCATACAAAAATTAATAACGAAAAATATCAGAAAGTATGAAACAGCAGTTTTTTCGCGATTTCAGAGTCGGTCCCATAGTAAAAGTTGATCAGTTTGATGGTCCCTATCTACCATATTCGACTTTATAAGGCTATTTCCAAACACCATGTATATAAAAGTGATGGAACCCATAAAAGTTGCGACCCGGGGGGTAATTACGTATCTTTGTTGCAATCAACTCTGACAGAAATCGCAGTTACATCGCTGCTTTAGTAAGAACCAATGTGACAACTATGTTAACAAAAGCAGCAATGCAACTGCGCTTTCAATCGATTTCAATCGAGAATTGTTAGCAACAGCTTTACGTAATCAAGGTACCGATGTTAGAAAGAGATGGATATTCCATAGCATTCCTATTCAAGTCATCGTAAATTCCGTTCGTTTAGTGATGGGAAATCTTTTCAGAATCAATTGAATAATCGAAATACTTAGAATGAAATGGAATAATCTGTGACGGAAATTTTGAGTTATGGTAATAATAACCAGCGTCGTAGCCAGGGGCTGGCAATGGGGGCGGCTGCCAGGGGCGCAACTCTCAGGGGGCGCACTTGCTGACCCATAGCTAAAAAATAAGTCTTATGGCCGAATACTCAAACGCTAATTAACTTTGAGGGGCTCTCAAACGTCGTCCTGTCGCATTAAATGTCAAAGATATGACAAAGACAGCATGCTGTTTCAGAGCCGCTCAAAGTTAAGTAGCGTTTGAGTATTCGGCCATTAGTCTTGGGGCGCAAAATCCAAATTTTCAGGCGCTCATTATTCTAGAAATATGTCGGGATGCGAAATTCAAATCTTGCCAGGGTGCGCTTATCAAGAAACAAGTCTTGGGTTGGGGCGCACAATTTAAATCTTATCAGGGACAAAATAATAATTATTATTCATCCTTCCTAACAGTGGGCTTACGACACGCGTGTCAGCGCGAACGCAACTACCGCGACAGTATGGCGTGGAAGGCGCGAAACTTCGGCGATTCGCGCCAATACGCGGAAGCGCAAAAACTGCGCACGCCGAGTTGCGACAAGCTTCAATCCTTCCACCGATAGATGGCGCTCTTTTCGATTTCACAGATGTCGCTGTATTATTACTTCTTTTACTTCTTTAACTCACTGGAAGATGCCGTTGATTTTACTTATGAACACGTAGTGATGGACTTGTATCCTACTTGTGTTTAGCTAAAGTATTCTGACAAATGATATCAGTTTATTATTTTACTGAAGATTATAATATAATCTTATCTTAAAGCATCACTGTTGATGTGTTTTACAACGTGTTAAAAATTACCCGTAACGCCGAATATGGTAGATAGGGACCATCAAACTGAACAACTTTTACTATAGGACCAACTCTGTAATCGCGAAAAAAAATCTGCTGTTTCATACATTTTGATATTTTCGCGAAACAGTTTCGCGATTTCAGAGTTGGTCCTATAGTAAAAGTTGTTCAGTCTGATAGTCCCTATCTACCATATTCGGCATTAGGGGTTATTTTGTAATACATAAAAGAAATCGAAAATTTACGACAGCGTCTTAATTTTGACCAGTGCCTGTATATTTGCACAGTTGCTAAGCTCGATAGCGACTGTAGTAAGTAATTTTGTATGCAATTTGGCACAGCGCCTCTGGCGGTCACTACACTAAACTAAAAGACTTGACATACCAAAATGGCACATGTTACCCAAAAAAACTATTTGCTGACGGATTCTTCAAAAAATATTTTTTTTAATTATTTGTTTCCATTTTTCGGAGATAATTATTTAAACTTGAACTTCTAATTAATGGGTATTTGCAAATAATAAAATATAAAACTTTCGGCTTAATATTTTTTTGGGTTGATGAAATAACTTCATTACTTTTTAGATAATAATCAAAATTTCATTCATTTGTAGATAGTGTGGATTTCGGTATAAATATGTACAATAGTCAAAACATGTTATTTGATAATTGAATAGTGATTTTTTCTTGATTTTCGACCATGGACTAACAAAGTAATCAACAGCTTTTATTATATTGTTTTCAAATTTCCATGGTTACTGTCGTTATTAGAATGTCGGGATAAAAAAAAACAGGTACAGATGCCGGCATATAGGCATATAACTTGGCAAGAGAAAGTTGAGACAAAAGATGCGCAGTAGCTACAAACACTAAACTCCGCGCATCTTCTGTCTGATAGTTGTCTTGCCAAATTACGTGCCGGGTAACATGGTGTTAATCCCGAAATAGATTATTCTAATAACAGCTTTTAAATTTCAGTAATTGTATTTACAGTTAAAGTTATCGTAAAGTTATCTACTCCGCTATTCTATTCTGAGCGCCATAATATTTTTTTAGTTGGATTTCATATTTTGAAACTGTAATGGACAAAAAACTGTATATTAGAATAATTTTAGTAAACGTAAATAATTACTATTGTTTTGTTGATTTTGTATTATAAAAAGAATATTACTTATAAACTTGTTAAAAATCTACTGATCTCAAGGCTTTCTTTACACGACAACGATTTTTTTCCTTATAATATTTCTGAATCACTGGTAATTCTTAACCATTTTTTGTGTAATCATAATGCTGAAATTATAATTCGAAAATAATTGAAAATTCAACTTCCACTCGAACCCAGGACCTTCTAACTAAGCCCCTCCGCACACGGCGTCGTAGCGTAAGCGTATCGTAATACGCGCGTCGTACGAGAGCAATACGAGCACGTACATACTGGGGCGTCGCCAGCCCATGGCCCAGGGGGGGGGGGGGGGGGGCAAGTTAATATTAAAGAAGATGAGAATGATATTAATTGTAGGTACAGTCAACAGCACCTAGTGAATTTATTCAAGTTTTGAGATGGAGCAGGATTTATCGGAAAAGCGAGTCAATTGCACGGCCTTAGGACTTTGGTTATTTGAAGTTGGCTACATTTTTTAACCTCTAGGGGGGGGGGCGCTGCCCCCCCCCTGCCCACCCCTGGCGACGCCCTTGCGTACATATTCAAAGAAGTACGCACACGGCGTCGTAGCGTAAGCATATCGTCTGAGATTTTATTGTCAATACGATAGACGTAGCGTACTGGCGTAAAAAACCTAGCGTAGGAAATACTTTCTATTTATGTTTGGTGATGAATTTCCGTCAACGTGAAGCTCTAGTTTATATTCTGGAACAATATCTACGCCTACGCTACAATTTGTGTGTAGAACTTTGCTCGTATCGTACTCGTTGCGTCTTGACGATACGCTTACGAGCCATGTGCGGAGGGCCTAAAGGCGGAGTCCACAGTGCGAGCCTAGCGCGGTTGCGATGACGGGCGCGAAATATCAAACATGAAACGCGCCTTTGCGTCCACAGTGAAGTGACTAAGGCGACGGTCCCGAGCGATATCGCACGCGTACTTTTCAAACGTTGCTGTCCGCGCGGTATGGCCACACTTACGGGCCTAGTTAACAGGCGATCTAACGCGCGGAGGCGGGGATATCAAACCAGTTCGGTCTTGCCGCCCGACTTATGCGCGTTTACAAATATTTAGGCTTACGCAAACGGCTGACTTTTCGTTCGCTCTAGTACGCACGTGATATTTATAAGAAGTTAGTAAGGTTTAGCTTTTTTACGCAAGCTTCATAAAATATACGATTTTAGTAAATGAACTCGGGTTTACACTAAAAAGTCCGTTTTTTGCGTAGGCTCCCACAAACTATTGTAGTAACTAAGTATTAATAGCTGCATTGCAGATATTAAAACTTTAAGGTCAAGTTTGTAAACATTACTCATGGTGTTACCTAACAATACAATCTACAATGCAATCAAATTGACAATAGACCGCCGCAACTCTTCACTCGAGAATGTATGGTGAAGAGAAAATTTTACAAATTAAAATTCGTTGTTTTGTACCGCAAGTGCTCTGGGGGCTTACCATCAGCAAATAAGAAACCGTTCAGTTCAAAAGCAGGCCTTAAACTGGACTGCTTAAGGCCTGCTTTTAAAATAACCTTTGAGGTCATAGTACGAAAAAGTAAGGCAGTTCATTATAAGTCCTGCTATAAGAGCTCATAGTAAGGCCCCTAAGGTTAGTCACTTCAGTTGTACATTGTCAATTTAATCATCATCATGTCATTATATGCGCTTGATTTATCTATTTATATCGTTTTGGCCTAATAAACCATCAATATTAACTACTTACTTATATCTTTTTTGTGTTGGTTTAAATTGTATTAATGATAAAGTTTAGCAATATTCTAACGGAATAAATCTTACATACATACATACACGCCTGTTTCCCTTGGGGGTAGGTAGGCAGAGACTATGGATCGCCACCTGCTACGATCCTTGCACACTTCTTTCGCTTCATTCACATCCATCAATCTCTTCATACAAGCCCTAATATTTTTGTCATGGCGTACACCAGCCTTTTTTATTAAAACCCCTATTTGGTCTGCGTAGGTTTTTCTGGGGCGTAATCGTTCCTTCCACATTCGCGCAATATATGTCTTTCGTGATTCGCCTTTCATTCATCCTCTCTAAATGACCAAACCACCGGAGCATTCCTTTCTCAATTCTCGTCACTTTACCATTCTTCAGACCATAAAAAAATCTTGTTTCTGATTATTGTGAACCTAGTGCTAAAGTGTATGAGTCGAATATACGCATTTTGTTTGTTGAGTTATTATTGTTTATAATAATGATTTTTAAGTCCACTATTTACGACATTGGACTTGGATTTGGATTGGAGTGTTGTTATATATTTATTTATTTATTTACATAAGGATTTTATAGTTCTGTCTGATTGTAATTGTTTTGTGTTAATCTGACTTTCTATATGAGTTATGTATAAAACCAATATGATTTTCATTGGTTAATTCCACATGGATAATTGTTCAATTATTTTAAGTATTAAAACACCCTTGCATTACATCATATTACCAACTCTGTGTTCAGTTAAATAAACCAAATATAAGATCAGGGGGTTGATTTTGTAAATCTCTAGCAATCCACTTCTGATTGAAACTGACAGAAAAATGGCAGTTACATTGCCGCTTTGTTGTCACATTTGTCACATTGATTCTTACTAAAGCAGCAATGTAACTGCGATTTCTGTCAGTTTTAATCAAAAGTTGTTAGCAACAGATAGATACCGTTATTTGCCGGTGGTCCCTCCATTCTAGTTCCCCTAGAGGTACCATGAGCAAATATTTTTATCCCGTATGAAATTTTCTATCGCTCATATAAATGTGACTGTCGAGCTGGATTAACGAGGTGACGGAATGAAATTTATAGTTAATTTAGGTTAAAATTAGTGTAAATGCAATAAGATGGGACATATTTATTTAGTCACTGAATGTGGCATTGAAGAGGAGTAAAAAAACGCAATCTTGATATAGTTATAACTAAAATTTCTTTATTTTACACCATCAACTATTTAAGTTCATTGTTCAGCCGAATTTGAACCTTGCTCTCATTGTGTAGAGTTCAATATTAATTAGGACATACTTCCTGTAGTTATTTTTTTCCTGGATAAGCATGAGGTGGGTTGGTTTCTTTGCAATTTTCAAATGCCTCTAATATTATAAGTATTCAGAAATTCCTTTGTTAAAATAGTAAATATGTGAACAAATATTAATCATTGCACTTTTATCTCAGGTTCAAACTTTAGGATATTTATTAAAAATCCTTAGTCTGTGTTTTAAAACACTAATTAATTATCTATGCTTTAAGAAAACTATGTGCATAGTCTGTAAAAACCATTTGTTTTTCGTTTATTTATTGAAACATGTAAAAAAATATTATTTGTAATGTAAGGATTCATTTATTGAAATACGAAATAAAAATGTGTTAAAATAAATTATTCGTTTCATTTTGCTGCGTAGTAAAAACTAAACAATTTCCAAGCGAAAAGAGAATATTTTAAAATCATTTTATTTTAATGAAAGTGATGACGATAAAAAGATAAAGATATTTTATTTGCTTAAAATGCGGTATGTGGTGTTAAGCCTCGATTACATATCGATTTAGCATACCAATTTAGAGTTGCCACCCGTATAAATAAGTTAAATTTTAACAGTGAATTTGGACAAAACAGAAAGGTCAACATTTTTTATGATTTTTTATGTTCAATTCTCATCTCCAATCTTAAAGAATGTTTACTTTTCCGTTATAGTGTAAATACAATTTTTAAATCGAACTTATTCTACAATATTTTATTGTCAAGTACGGGTGGCAGCCCGAAATTGGTTCCTAAAATCGGCGTATGTAATTGAGGCTTTATATTCAAATCGTACACATTTCGCTACATCTAGCATGCAAATTTTTAAAGATGATTATAAATGAAGCTATGGGTTTATAACATTAGTAAAAAGTTGTTTAGTTAAAATGAATGTAGGTAATAAGTAAGTACATAAAATTAACTGTCACTTCTAATTAATATCACAGTCATCAACTTTAAAACAAGGTGCATATTAACTTAACATAAGAATTAATAAATGGAATTGAATTGAAAAGAACATAGTTGCTTAGAAACGACCTCCGTGGTCGAGTGGTTCGCACGCCGGTTTTCAAGGCGTCACCATCTCATGAGGTCCCGGGTTCGATCCCCGGCTGGGTCAATGTTGAAAATGAACTTTTCAATATTGTCTCAGGTCTGGGTGTGTCATACCACCGTTGTTTCTGATTTCCATAACACAAGTGCTATAGCTACTTACTTTGGGATTGGAGCAATGTATGTGATGTTGTCAAATATTTATTTATTTTATTTATATTTAAAAACAGCTGAGGAAATATGTGGAGTGAGTAAAAGGAAGAATGCTCCCCCAATAAACTGGTGGGATAGTGAGGTAAGACAGATAGTGAATGAAAAGAAAAAAGTATGGCAGGATCTGCTGGCCATCAAAGCCAGTAAAAGAGTGAATGCAAGTGTTACAGAAGATGATGTTGATACAGTTGCAAGGGAGTTTAAAAGGATTAAGAAAGTAGTGAAAGAAAAAGTAGACGAAAAAAAGAGAAAGATGAAAGAAAAGTGTGACTTCAAACTCTGTGATAACTTTCGAGACAATATAAAATTGTTTTGGAAACAAGTGAAAACGTCTCGAAGTGGATCACATAAGTCTAAAATGAATGTGATAAGAGATGAAAAAGGTGAGCTAGTGACAGATGAAAAAGGTGTACTACAGGAGTGGATGAAATATTTTGAGAGTTTGTTTGAGGCGGATGGCTCTATGCTAGAAGCCTCGGATAAAAGGGTGGAAGACGAGGAAGAGACAGAAGTGGATGAAAGAGATATATATATGGATGAGATTATTAGTGCAATGAAGAGCATGAAAAAAGGGAAAGCAGCAGGATATGACAGAATTACTGTTGAAATGCTGAGAGGTGGGAAAGAGCTGGTTGCGTCCTGGCTGTGCCTGATCTTTAATAAATGTTGGAACAGTGGCAAAGTGCCGGAAGATTGGCGTAAAGCCGTGGTCGTGCCGCTGTACAAAGGGAAAGGGTCACGGCAGGATGCTAAAAACTACCGCGGGATCAGTCTTCTCAGCATTGTCAGTAAATTGTATGCAAAGGTACTGATTGAAAGAGTGATGCAAAAAACTGATCAGAGTATTTGGGATGTGCAAGCGGGATTCAGAAAGGGAATGGGATGCACGGATCAGGTCTTCTCCTTGAGGTGCTTAACCGAAAAACACCTGGCTAAGCACAAAAAGGTTTACTGTGCCTTTGTGGACCTGGAGAAGGCCTACGATCGAGTTGACAGGAATGAGCTATGGAAGGTGTTGTCCGAATACGGATTGGAGAGCAGACTGATTCATGCACTGAAATCTCTCTATGAGGATTCCCGTGCATGCGTCAGGATTGACGGCGTATACACTGACTGGTTTGGCATCTCTAGGGGTGTCAGACAGGGATGTGTTGCGTCACCATGGCTCTTTAATCTGTTTTTGGACAGTTGTATGAAAGGTCTGAAAGAACGTGACTGTGGGGTTGTGATGAATGGGACTCAAATCAAGTGCCTTCTCTACGCTGACGACCAAGTTATACTTGCGTCTTCTGCGCAAGAGTTGCAGGAAATGATGTCGGTTATGAATGATGATTTTGTGAGAAAAGGGATGAAAGTGAATGTAACTAAGACTAAAGTGATGGTGTTTGAGAGAGATGAAGAAATGACTGACTGTACGGTAATGTTAGGTGGCGAAAAAGTGGAACAAGTCCGTGAGTTTGTATACTTGGGGAGTTTGTTCACAAGGGACGGAAAGAGTGAGGAAGACATAGAAAGACGAGTGAAGAAAGGAAATTCGGTGAGTGGTGCTATACACTCGGTTATGAGTAGCCAAACCGTTTCTGCAAAGGCGCGAATGGCTATTCATAACGGAGTGCTGGTACCGACACTGATGTATGGAAGTGAATCTTGGGTATGGCAGAAGAAGAATGAAAGCAGAATAAATGCGGTAGAGATGCGATCGTTGAGGAAAATATGTGGAGTAAAACTGAGTGATAGAGTGAGCAATGAGGTGATTCGCAAAAGGTGTGGTCTGAAAGATGATATAGTGACAAGAATTGAGAAAGGAATGCTCCAGTGGTTTGGTCACTTAGAGAGGATGAATGAAAGGCGAATCACGAAAGAGATATACTGTGCGAATGTTGAAGGAACGATTGCACGAGGGCGTCCCAGAAAAACCTACGCGGACCAAATAGAGGTTATTATAAAAAAGGCTGGTGTACGCAGTGACAAAAACCGCAGGGCATGTATGAAAAGATTGATGGATATGAATGAAGCGAAAGAAGTGTGCAAGGATCGTAGCAGGTGGCGATCCATAGTCTCTGCCTACCCCCATGGGAAACAGGCGTGAGTGTATGTATGTAATTACAATGAGCACAAAATGTCAAAATGTTTACTACAATAAATTGAAAATGTCGTTGGTGCTGAAATGGTCCCTATGATAAATAAAACTGATTTAGCTAACTATAACAAAAAAATGAAGTCGCAGAAGATTTAATTTTAGGAAATTTGAATCGATTATTTGTAGATTAATTGAACAGTGTAAGGTAGAGTCGCATCACTATTCAAATACCAAACCACAGATTAGACTTGTTCTTGAAACTTGGGTAGACATTGGGTGCATTCCAGCAGGTTGACCACTGAGTCATCGGTTGCCAAAGCGTACATTTTAACCATAGAAAGTAATAAAACTGAACTTGGAAACAAAAAACTTTCCATAATTCAGATTCATTTATTCACATGAAGCACGTTACTTGGTGTTAATATATAAATAAAGTAATATTTATAATAAAACAGTACGTGAAATATCACTTGCGGCTAACTTCCGAGCCGCCAAGTTATTTTGCGCATATTATATGTGAATGTTAAAATTATTAAATTGCATATTAAACCACTATAAAGTGGTGCTCGTGGCGGCATGTTTAGAATTGTATACTGTAGTGGGAGAACAATGACCTAGCGATTGGTTTACTGGAATGCAGCCATTGACATCTGTCACTGTCAAGTAGTAAACATAAACAACACAAGCTTGGTTTTATTTTGGGTAAAAACTTATTTTTTATGTAAATAAATGTATTAAAATTATATAAATGTACTTACAAGATAGTATTTAAGCTATATTGTGAAATGTTAAGCCGAAATGCAATCATGGGATTGCTGCAGAACGTGTTTATCTACTGAAAACTTGAAACCCATTTTTACTGTACTTGAAAATAATGTGAAATTCGCCGAAACTCTCTATATAGCCGCAGGAATTAAGGTAAATATCATTATATATTGACACAGACCACTGTGTGGTCTAGTGGTTCGCCCACCCGTGTAAGACACATGGCTTCCGGGTTCGATTCCCAGGGGGGTACAACTATTTATTTATTTACTCGGTTTAGTTGGTGGTAGGGCTTATTTCAAGTCCGCCTGGCGAGCTACCACCATCTTACCGAAGTCTGACGCCATAACATCAAGTTAAAAATTGTTGGGTTCTGGCAGTTAGAGGTAAGATAGCCAGTTTCTCATTGATGAGGATTCCGGGTGTAGTGCGCTTCCACCTTCGGCATTATTGTCACTAAACATCAGATGAGGTGAAAGCCAAGTGTGTGTATGTATCGTTGTGCATAAAAAAAATACTTCAAATGTTTAATCTGTAACCTTAGAATAATTACACCTAGAAGCCGTGTCCGCGTATGCAAAGTGAGGCAACTTATACTGAGCCAAAATGGCTGAGTTTTCAGATTTATATCCTTCATATGTTACCTAATCGTAACTAAAGTCCAATAATATAATAATCTCTTTAAGGTAGGGAAATTGAAACTGTTTTGTACTCATTAGGTATGATTATGTAATAATAGACAATAAAAATCTGAAAACAGTGCCATTTAGCTGTTTTTGTTGCCTCACTTTTGACAGTGCACTTTGTAGGGAATTGTCATGCTTGGTGTTATTATTCTAAGTCTGTAACATAATTTAAAAAAAACGTATATTTTCTTCATTTCTTACAGGTTGAGCCAAACGATAGTTTACCGCGACTACTATGTTTGAAATGTGTAAACTTTATAAATGAAATAAATAAATTCCGTCAAAATGCAGAATACGCTCAGAATAAACTGTTAGAAAGACTTGAAAAAAAGGAGTTAGGCTTTATCAAGCCGGAGTCATTGACTCTTAAAACTGAGAAAGATGTTCCTTTAAATACTTTTGAAGATATCCATAATGATTTTGACGATGACGACATTCCACTACGCAGTTTACAGTACGATACTAAATTAGAAATAAAAAATAATAAAACAGAATTTGAAACGACAGTTTCAGAAATAGTAGATCAGCCAAACGAAATCATATTTAATGGTGATAGCAAAAAGAAGAATGTCATAGCGAAAAAAAAGGTTAAAAGAAAAGTAAGAAAAAAAGAAAATACGGAACAGAAAAAAGAAAAGAGTGGTAAAACCAAGGAGGTGGCGAGAGGAAAGGTTGAATGTGAATATTGTCATAAGATATTAACTTCTAAATTATCGTTGAGGAATCATTATAAAATTCACACCGGTTTTGATTTTGTTTGTGAGGTAACTAGCCGTAGCATAGAATATGCAATATAGTTTTATGCACAGAATGGCTGGGTTGTGTTTTTGTTACAAAGAAGCTGAACAGTACTTTGTGGCACAAACTAGTTCAGAAAATTACAACTTGTGTAAATTTTTGGTACACAATTTTTGGTAAAACCAGCAAACTAAAATCTATAAAAGTGTAATTGCAAACCAATATTGCTTAAAAAATGGCACCATAGGGCCCAAAAAGTACAACCCGCTCAGCTTTAGTCGGGCCAGCCACGAACCCGGCGACTGACATTAGTGTTCTTTTCAATAAATTGCAGTTTGTATTGTAGAGAAAAGATCGAAAGAGAGTTTATTAAAAATGACGTTGTTGACTATAAAAGTCAAATGCTGTAAAAGATGTAAATAAGGCAGTAGAAAGATGCAGAAAAAACGTATCTTATTTTTTCATTTAAGTATAAAAAATATCTATGAGTATTACAAATTATGGTCGCTAATAAGCAACTAGTGTTCAGATGCTTTGTGCTGCATAATTAAATGCCAGCATTTTTAGCTCTATCCACTTAGTTGTACTTTTCATGTGGTGCCAATTTTTGAGCAGAATGCTTATTCCATAGATTTTAGTTCGCTGGGTGAAACAGTCTTAGAGTTCTATCTCACAAGGTCTGTTTAGTGTCTATGAGAGTCTGCATGCTCTCGTATTACGTACACTAATATAATCTGCACTATCATTTGTAGCCAAAAAACGTTGTGCGATAGAACATCTATACTACTAAAAGTGTTCAGCTACTTTTAAAGAAAGTATTACTTAGCTATTTTTTTACAATAGGATGAGTAGTATTAGATTTTAACTCCTTTCTGTATCCAAACTTTGCTAAAATTTTTGTGATCGTAAAAAATACAAATTTGATGCAAAATAAACATTTACTTACAACAGCCGCCCGTCGCACATGAAGGCACAAGTGCCTAATCAAAATCTGTCAAACAGATCAGTGTTTAAACGCCACGCGTTGACTCGCAGTCAACCCCTAGGCGATATTTTAGCCATTGTGTTAGCTTGCCGCTAACCCCTAGGCGATATTTTAGCCATTGTGTTAGCTTGCCGCTAACCCCTAGGCAAAATTTGCTACTTGTGTTAACTCGCGGTTAACCCCGAGCATGGATACTTATAAAGCAAAACGGGCCCTGCCGCGGATGTATCGCGGTGTATTAGCTCACAGATAACCTTGTAATTTCTCATATTACCGAACATTCTTCATTTCTTTTCGTTGCATTTAAATTCATGAAAAATACTTTCTTGAAATTTAGTAGACTGTAGATATACAACACTTTGGCGTGGTGAGTGAGACGTGCGAACACTGCCGCGCACCAAAAAAGAATGAGGTACGATCACAAGACCGGTAACCAGTGTTGCCAGTGGCCGATAGTCAAAAGTAACACAAGACAGCTCAAAAAGTAACATTTTCACGAGAAAAGTAACATTATCTTATTTTATGTAGAAAACGACTGTTACTGTAATATAGCATGTATTACACCGTTTTATGGAACAATTTTTGATCAAAGATACTTGTTATTTAACTTTTTAGTTCGTTTTTGGCAGGGCAGTCGTGTTTTTTTCACACATTTCAGTGACAAATTAAAGTTTTTTTTGGCATGTGCTCATCAAGGCCTTTCATTTGATGCTCATATTGTAATAATAGAAGAAAAAATTTTTTTTTTACATTTGAAAGTGGTGTCGTACAGTCGCCACATTGAATTAAAAAAACAAATATAGCCAGTATCAACTATTCTAGGGCTATGGCTACACGCGTGGTAAATACTGTATTTAATCAGGGACCATCAGGGATCCATCCGTATTTAATCAGGGACCTATTTTATAAAAGATTAGTAAATTTAATACAATAATTTACCATTGTTGTTATTGGGGTATAATTATGTTTATTATTATTATAAAACATAATTCTACCCCAATAAACTACAATATGGTAAATTACTGTACTTTTTCATTATTTAATGATATAGACCCCTGATTAGGTAAATACTGATGGATCAGAGTATTTACCACGCGTGTAGCCGTCGGTCGCCATACACAGTTCAGGCATTTAGAAGTTATGGTGGAATAAAAAATTCACATTCCCACAAACATAATTATATGAACCCTAAACACATATACACTCCTATTTGGGCAGTTATGTAAAAATAATAGTCTTTTGTTATGCTTCGAAACAATCGTAACAATTATTCATCAAATAATTAATTTGTGAACCTGAAAAAGATAGACATACAATTTAATAATGTGTAAGTAAGTAATATACCAGTTCAGAAATGTCTTTCAATAGTCACAACTTACTTTGGTAATCATTTTAATATAATGTTATCTTAACATATTTTCGAGATGAGGCAAAGCGGAGTAGTTAATTCGTATTCGAACCTGAAACAGCGCAAATATTGTCATGAAAATCATAAAAAATGAAAGTAAAAGTATGTGAGACTTTCAGGAGATTATGCAATAAGTACCTTCACCACTCTTGTATTTTATTTTAGCATGCATCATTGCTTTTGATGGCTCAAATTTTATGGCGTTTTTTATATTTGCTTTTGTTGCCATCAAAGCGGAAATGGTTTCAGTGTTTAGTCTGTTACGGTTTTCACATTTTATTAATTTAAGTTGACTAAAAATTCGTTCAACGCATGCATTCGAAAATGGCAACACAAGTAAAAGCGTAATAACTTTTTTTAAATTTGGAAACATCGGAGTGCCGGTCAAATCATTCATTTTCAAAATTTGTCCCCAATATTCCTCAACATTCCGGGATAAATTTAACTCATTGTGGTCAAGGAAAGCATGCTTTTTCCATTCCTTTTGTAGTTGCACAACATCAACATCATGTATTAAATTTGGAAACCTGGTCATTACATTCGATAAATCTGTTACTTCAAATTTTTGTGCTGTGGTTGGTTCAACGACTTCTATAATACTGAAAAGTGGGTCAGTAAAATCGTAACGTTGAGTAATTTGTTTTATTGATTCTATATAAAAATTAAGGCAGGTTCTTTTAAAGTCGGTGATTGGGGTTCTCGGCTCAGGAATTTCTTTTGTTAAATCTTCAATTGACGATTGTGCAGCAACTCCTAAATATATTTTCTCTAGTGGCAAAAAGAATCTTGGGTTTGCGTATTCTATTTCGTAAGCAGGTGTAGTTTTACAGTAATTAAATTGCATGTAGTTGCTAGTTATTGTTTTTATTAATTTTTGGATTTCGGGTTTTAATTGGTGGAGTAATGGTTTTTCAGACTGGAACAGGCGGTTGAATTCGTTGAATAGGTCTAGTACGTAAGACATAAATTCAAGGTAAATTTTTGTAAGTTTGTTATCAAGCACGGCTATTATATCTTCCGTGATTTTACTTGGATCTTCTAAAACTTCCAGTCTAAAGTACTCCGAGAGTACATCGTACTGTTCTAATACCCTGTTGACGCAAGCCTCTAGGGATAACCATCTTGTGACTGAAGGACTCAAAATTTTATGAACTTCAACCTTAAAAAAAATTTGAAATTCTCGCAGCTTCTCTTGCCTTAGGGAGCTGCGGTTAAAATGGGATCCAATATTTCTTAATACATCTTCCACAGATCTCGGAAGCTTGAAACAAGCTTTGGAAGCGACTAAATGAATCATGTGGCAGCTACATTTAACACATGCAATGTGTGGTACTCTTTGTTTCAAGTGACTGAACACTGAATTGTATTGCCCAACCATACTGTTCGTCGTATCAGAGGCAAAGCCCACGAAGTTTTTTAAAGGAATCTGTTTCTTTTCAAGCCAATTCAATAATGCATTTGTGAGGTCTTCGGCTTTTCCTGAAGTAACTTCATACATATCAAGAAATTTAGTACAAACAGAAAATTCATCCTCGTCGAAATATATTACTGCTAGTGCACATTGTTTTTTAACGCTTATGTCTGTTGTTTCATCCATGATGACGCTAAATGCTGTTTGTTTAAGTTTTGACACAAGTTCGTCTGTCAGTAATGGACCAAGTACAGTTTTTACAGTATTGGTTGCTTTTGTTCTGCCTAAACTAACAGATTTGATGATTGCTGAATCAGGAAAGGTATTAGCCAAAAAAGGTATTAAATCGTCTGACAATAACAGTGGCAAATTATGTTCAGCGAGAAAAGCACATAATTTAAGTTCAGCTCTTTTCTTTAGCTCTTCTTCTTTTTTTGGTTTAAATACTTCCTCTATGTTTGTGGTTTTACTTATGGCGTTAACATTTTGACTATGTTTTGATGTGTTTTGGTGCTTTATAAGAGCAGGCTTATGGTTCAATATAATGCAATTACAAATTTTACAAAAGGCAGTGGTAGAGCCGTTTTGTTGTTCCCTCTTTGAAATCCATTTTTTAAATGCAATGTCTGTTAGCCAATTTTCGTTGAAATTATAAATCTGTTTTTTTTTTGTTTTTTTACTGGAGGTGCCTCATCTAACGAGCTATCGTTATCTTCTCCATCGTCCTTTTTCTTTTTAGAAGTCGATGCTTTCTCTTTAGAAGTCGCTGCTTTCTCTTTAGAAGTCGATGCTTTATCTTCAGATGTCGATGCTTTCACTTTAGAAGTCGATGCTTTCTCTTTAGAAGTCGATGTTTTCTCTTCAGAAGCCGATGCTTTCTCTTTAGAAGTCGATGCTTTGACAATCAAAAACTTGTCCATTATCTTCAGATATAATATGTTAATGAAGCAATACATTATCCACAACCACATCATACATGAAAATAAGAAGCGAGTGATAGACAAAGTTAGAACATTAAGAACAAGATAAGTAGTGCATTAAAAACAAACAAGGTTGAAAAAAAACATGCATCTATAAAAAATCGTATGATACAATACTTTGCGTACAGTTTGACTATAAAAAGTAGATAAATTGGGAGCGCTACTTTCTATGCAAATATTTCAAAATAACTTGGCAACACTGAATAACATTTAGTATTGAAAAATTTTAGTTTGGTAAATTTTATTTAAATTCTACTCTTTCTGGCCAAACTGTGCAGAAGTTGGTATCCCCAAATGTTAGTCATCGTGTTAGTAACAGCAAGCTGCGTGCGTGTAAGTGTGTGTGTTTGTTTGAAGGTTTGACTAGTGACAGCTCGCGCAACATAACTTGATCCAAACCATAGACAAATACATACATTCAGGGCAAAATCATACAACCTCCGTTTTGGCTTCGCCGTAGTCGGGTAAATGATTCTTGTGCAGTAGCATAGTAGTATATTAACAATGTAGTAAATACCTACATTAACTTTTGAAGTTAAAGTGCAACGGCACTCAAATGTTTATGTGACTATCTATACATACCTATACAAAATAAACAGAACATTTTTCAGTTGCAAAAACATAAAACTTTCACTTACGATAATGTTAGTTATCTTGTGTGTGTGTGTACAAGTCAACACTTCTTTTCACTCATGTGTCAACACGATGACAAACGAACCAACCACTTTAACTTTTTGAAATAAATTCTACTCTATCGACTTCAACCAAACAACCGTAATAAAAAACAGCATCTGTCTTCAAACCAAGTTCGTGCTATTGCTATGTTCCTCATTCTTCAAGTATGTGAAAGAGATAGAAGAAAAAACGATGGCTCAATCAGCCTCAATCTAAATCAAGTGCACCAACATGACAAATGAAAACTTCCTTAGGTGCGTTCCGTTTCACGATAATTTTTTGTTTGCTGGAAAGTATTTGAATATTTTTATTAAGTCCTAAAAGTAACATGAAAGTAACATTTTGAGTCGTGTAACATGGAGGTAACATGAAAGGGTCAAAAGTAACATGAAATGTTACAAAAGTAACATTCTGGCAACGCTGCCGGTAACCAAGGCCGCGTTCCGAATCACGCTCACAGCGCTGTGAGCGCGAATCCGACCAAATTAAAAAGTCGCAAAATATTACACAAATAGGGTATTTGTGTACCTACCTAATTTAATGGATTATACGCTAACAGCGCTGTTGGCGTGATTTGGAACGCGGGGCAAGTAAGCTGGGGTGGGGTGTTGGTGACGTAATTGCCGGAAGTGGTGAGACACTTTCTAAAACAAGTAGTTTTCATACTCTTTAAAATAGTGCGAACCTGTCGAGTACCTGGGAGGTACTACAAGTAAACCATAAATAATTATATATTTATTTATATCTGAGTATGAAGCGACGAAATATAAATTTAAATTATTAACTTTTTTTGACAGCACTGTGGCAAAAAGTTCATAACTCGGAGATTACTGCTGATGCACTGTAGAGCCAAACACGGCTACGAGAAGACTGACAAATGTTCCTACTGCGACTATAGAGCTTCAAACGCTGAGCAGGTCAAGGTAAGTTATAAGATATAAGAAGAAGAATGAGAATTTCCACACAATCTCGAACTTTTGTCCTCATATCTAGAACTTATTTCATGGATCTACTCTGGGTCTTCTAAGCTAATATTGAGAGTGCAGACTAAAGATTAAATAGGAATAGAAAACATTTATTTTAGACCGATACAAAAGAAAACTGGCTAATAAAACACATGTCTCGATCTTTTTGTTTTACCATTCGACCACGCGATGAAGCTAAAAGAGGGCGACCAGCGACGAGCGCCGAGCGTCTCTCTTCTCTCTCGCGTGGCCAGGCCATTTTTAATGTTTTTTTTATTGGTTTTATCTTCAGATTCACGAACGCCTTCACACCGGTGAGAAACCGTACGTTTGCAGCGAGTGCGGCGCTGGTTTCCACCGGAAGAGCAGTTACTTGCAGCATGTCGCCATACACCTGCCAGAGAAGACGGTGCAGGTAACTTATAGCTATGAAACATTAAGCCGTACGTATGCAGCGAGTGCAAGAGCAGCTACTTGTAGCATGTCGCCATACACTTGTCCGAGAAGACGGTGCAGGTAACTTATAGTTATGAAACATTAAGTACGTATGCAGCAAGTGCGGCGCGGGATTACACAAGAGTAGCTACTTGCAGCACGTCGCCCTACACCTGCCCGAGAAAACGGTGCAGGTAACTTATAGTTTTAATATTATATTTTTTGACAAAGCTCAAAACAACTAATATCTTGCTCATTGTAAACTTTAAAAGAGTTTTACTTGTAAGTATAGGTATTATCAACTAGTAGCTTGCGAATGTGACTGCGCCCTTATTAAACAGTACCACAGAATATATAATAGTACTAAACGTACAAAAGCACGAGGACAATCAAATAATAAGCTACTCTCGCTGCACGGCAATAAAGTACAACTTCAAATTGCACAGCGCTGCGTGCCTATTATTATAAGCACCTCCGAAGCGCTTCTCTTTCTGTCGCGTAGCTCTGTCTCAACCGACAAACGACATCCCTCGTGCGCTGGCTTGACTGAGTCAGCCGCGAGCAGTAGACTAATATAAAAGTTTGAGCGCGGAGTGCGAGACCCCCTGACAGTACCGTGTTTCAAACAAATAAATTACATAATATACATTCTGATGTCTTCACACAATAAACCACAGTCTTTGGTTATTTACTGCAATCAGAAAATAATTACCAGTAAAATGGTGAACCTTGCCCAACAGGCTACTACTTTGCCTACCCTATTCAGCCGCAATCACCCGTGCGAGCGAGCGACCGCGACTTGCAAACTTGGGATTGGTGGGCAAAGTTGTAGCATTATACAACGTGTTACAAAAAATACCCCCTAAAACCAACTATGGTAGATAGGGACAGGGACTAGCGAACTAAAATCTGTGGAACAAGGATTGCGCGCAAACAATGGCACCACACGAAAAGTACAACTAAGTGGATGGAGCTAAAAATTTGGCATTAAATTATGCAGCACAAGGCGTCTGAGCACTGGTTGCTTATTAACGATCATAATTTGTATACTTATAGATATTTTCTATACCTACTTAAACGAAAAAATATGATACGCTATTTCTGCATATTTTGACTGCCTTCTTTGCGTCTCTTGCACTTTTTGACTACACAGGACGTCATTTCTAATAAATTTGCTCCTTCTCTCGTTTCTCTACATTATAAACAGCAATTATTGTAAAGAACGTTAACGTCAGTCACCGGGTGCGTGGCTGGCCCGACTAAAGCTGAGCGGGTTGTACTTTTTCAGCCCCGTGGTGCCATTCTTAAGCAATATTTGTTTGCAATTACACTTCCATAGATTTTAGTTCGCTGATAGGGACCATCAAACTGAACAACTTTTACTACTTATGGGACCAACGCTGAAATAGCTAATAAAAATCGGCTGTTTTATACAAAAAGTAATAACGAAAATATCAAAATGTATAAAATAGCTGTTTTTTCGTTATTTCAGAGTTAGTCCCATAGTAAAAGTTATTCAGTTTGATGGTCCCTATCTACCATATTCGTCAATAGTGGTTTTTTGTAACACATCTTCATCAGCTGGCTTGACTGAGTCAGCCGCGAGCAGTAGACTAGTATAAAAGTTTAAGCGCGGAGTAACACCCTCTACTGGTGGGCAAAGATGCAGCATTATGTAGCAACAAAAACTAAAATGTGATTAAAATCATCTTTAACGTTTATATTCCAGTGTGACCAATGCCCAGCCCGCTTCAAATCAGTCACCCTTATGAGGATACACAAAAACCGCCACCGACTCCCAACCTTCAGGTTCCGCTGCGATCTCTGCGGGAACACGTTCGCGCGTCGCCGCAACGTCGCGCGTCATCTCTCCAGTGTACACAGCTTGTCGCCCGACCCGAAACATATACAACGGTTGAAGATATAAAGTGTGTTGTGATGGCGACACCTCACAAGTGTACACAACTTGTCGCCCGACCCGAAACATATATAACGGTTGAAGATATAGATTGTGTTGTGATGGCGACATCTCACAAGTATACACAGCTTGTCGCCCGACCCGAAACATATACAATGGTTGAAGATATAGATTGTGATGAGTTGTAAGACTCTGCGGCAACACATTTGCGAGTCGCCGCAACGTTGCGCGACACACAACTTGTCGCCCGACCCGAAACATATAGTTACAACGGTTGAAGATATAGATTGTGATGCGTTGTAATACTCTGCGGGAACAAGTTCGCGCGTCGCCGCAACGTCAGGCGACACGACATACAACTTGTCGCCCGACCCGAAACATATAGTTACAACGGTTGAAGATATAAATTCTGATAAGTTGTAATAAACTGAAGTTTACATACAATACTAGTTTCATTTTTGATCATTTGGCAAGCGAAATAACCTTCATCCTGCGGTTCAAATACTCAGCGCAGCAGATTTGCCATCACATGCACACACAATGTATTAGAAATTTGGTCGCTGCGTTCCATGGTAAGACCACAGAATAATATAATAATAGTACTAAACGTACCCTCGCTGCACGCCAATAAAGTACACTTTCAAATTGCACAGCGCTGCGTGCCTATTATTATAAGCGGCTCCGAAGCGCTTCTCTTTCTGTCGTAGCTCTGTCTCAACCAGCGAACTAAAATCTATAGAATAAGCATTCCGCTCAAAAAATGTCACCACACGAAAAGTACAACTAATGGGATAGAGCTAAAAATGCTGGCATTTAAGTAATTATGCAGCTCAAAGCATCTGAACACTGGTTGCTTATTAACGACCATAATTTGTATACTCAGATATTCTCTATACTTAAACGAAAAAATAAGATACGTTTGCATCTTTTTACTGCCTTCTTTGCGTCTTTTACACCATTTGACTATAAAGGACGTAATTTCTAATAAACTTTTTATATCTTTTCTCTACAATACAAACTGACTTATTGAAAAGAACACTAACGTCAGTCACCGGATGTGTGGCTGGCCCGACTAAAGCTGAGTGGGTTGTACTTTTTCGGCTCCGTGGTGCCATTTTTAAGCAATATTGTTTGCAATTACACTTCTATAAATTTTAGTTCGCTGGTCTCAATCGACACACGACATCCCTCGTGCGCTGGCTCGACTGAGTCAGCCGCGAGTAATACCTAGGCTAATATAAAAGTTTAAGTGCGGAGTGAGACCCCCTGGTTAGACCGTGCCAGCTATTTGATCAAATAGCACGGGACAAGTAATTTAGCTTTTGAAGAAACAGACCTAGCCAAAGTAATGATTAAAAATCTTCGGAGGGTGCTAGTTAGGTCAAAGTTACAGTTTAGAAAAGCAATATAATAAGGCTGGCTTTTTTCTGGGGTGGGCACCACACTGTTCTGTTCACCCGTCCCCCCCTTCCTACGCCAAAGTAGCTACAGACTACCGCAACCGGCACAAATGGTCAGCAACTGGGAGACCTTTACCTTTTGTTCATAGATACTAGCTATGAAAAGGTTTTATAGGCGTTGGTTGCGGCAGCGCATGACTTGGTAAGCGTCTCGAGACGAAGGTACACAACTCGAGTTCGTAACCGTCTAACTCCACTTGACCCGAAACAACCGCAACTCGATTTGGATCATCACTAGTTCTAGCTAATCTGTGTAATGTTTGTTTGACAAGTGACACTGACAATCAATCAGCTGTTCGAAATTAACAAATTGTTGTTTTTGTATTTTGTGTTGCATGTTTTTACTGTTTACTTGCAAAAACCTCAATGAAAAGCGAGTGTTTTAGCCTAAAAGTTTAGTGTTTTCGCAAATATGAGTGACCTCAAATGTTGCCGCACCTGCCTCGCTACTAATAATAAACTAAACCCGATATTTGAAGACCCAAACAAGTCTGATAGCTACACACAAATATTGTTATTAACCACGGGACTAAAGGTAATTATTTAACTCAATGGAGAGAGCCATGCTCGGCGTTTCCCTACGTGATCAAATCAGAAACGAGGAGATCCGCAGGAGAACTAAAGTAACCGACATCGCTCGAAGGATTGCTCAGCTGAAGTGGCAATGGGCGGGACCACAGAATTACTAATAATAGCGGGACACTTAACGAAAAGATCCGATGGCCGTTGGGGCGGAAAGGTTCTTGAATGGCGACCGCGCACCGGACGACGCTCCGTGGGTAGGCCCCCGACAAGGTGGACCGATGATCTGATGCGCGGTCGCGGTGCGCCGTTGAATGCGGGCAGCGCAGGACCGATCGTCGTGGAGATCCTTAGGGGAGGCCTATACCCAGCAGTGGGCGTCGTGCAGCTGATATGATGATGATTTAACTCAATTAATGAAGCGCTCATGGCAGAGCTTGACAGACTGATCATCTCCAGCTCATCAGCTCATGGGCCCGCGTGGTTTGTTATGGCCCATTCCCGAACCTGACTCTCCAACCCATTATTATCATTAAAAAACATTAATTGGACTATTCAAAAGGATTGGAGAGTCACTGTATAAATAATATTATAAAATGTGAAAGTTTGGATGTTTGTTACTCAATCACACAAAAACTGCTGAACTGATTTGGATGAAATTTCGTTAGTAGACAAATTAGAACCTGGATTAATACATCGCCAACTTTTTATCCTGGTTCCCTTACCTTAGGGTCAGACGATATGAAGTTGTAGACACTAATTTGATATAAATGATATCTAATCTGTCCGTTCAAAAAGAATGCCCCTAGCAGTGAGGAGTTAACATTATTCATGATGAAGATTTTACATTCACTCACAATTGGGTATCGATATCCTTATTATTAAAACTCACTTCTCAATATTATACTTACAGATTGAAATCAACGATAATTTACCTAAACTGATATGCACAAAATGTGTCAACATAATCAACAAACAAATACAATTTCTAGAACAGTGCTGCTCATCTCAAGCAACGTTACTGGACCGGATAAGTGTCATAAATAGTATAAAAACTGAGTTAAATGAAGATGACGCACACAACATGTCAGAAAATGACAGAAATATGTCAGAAAATGACAGAAACATGTCAGAAAATGAGAGAAACATGTTAGAAAATGACAAAAACATGTCAGAAAACTACAGAAACATATCAGAAAATGACAGCAAAAGCGATAACTTTGATGAAGATACCGGTGACAGTAATGACAACTTTGAAATGACCGTAAAGGATAGTTTAAAGAGAGAAATAGATTTTAAAATTAAAGATTTAGTGCCAAAAAAGAGAGTGAAATTAAAAGACGATGAAGTTATTCCTGTCAAGAAGGAATGTAGCGATGTTAGCAACAAAAGAGGACCATTCGAATGTAAATATTGTAAAAAGATTCTAAAAACAAGGAGTTCCTTACATGGCCACTTAAATATACATATGGGAAAAAAGATTATATGTGAGGTAAGGTAATTTTTACAAACCATCTAATTCATAAAGGCGTGCTCGCATTTCCTTGTCTGTAAATGCAAGATTAGGTTATTATTATTATTTAGAAGGGGGGACACCAGCGAAGCCGGACGGGTGATCAGTCACCTTGATCGGAACCATTTCACCCATTTCCCCAAATCCCCGCAGGGGGAGGCGGGTTATCATTTACCCCACCGGCGTCGGACCCTCGAACCTACCTGTAAGCTTACAGTACCTGCTGAGTTGACTTATCGTTAACTGCTTTAAATCCTCTTCCCTAAGCTTGTCCACTCCAAAGAGCTCCCAGCGCAGTGATGCGTACATCGGGCATTCTGCCATGAAGTGGTAGCTTGTTTCCTCTCTTTCCTTGCATTGCGGACAGATGGGATCTTCTGTCCGTTTGATCACTGACAAGTGTCTGTTTAATGGACAGTGTCCTGTCAGTACTCCTACAATCCGTTCTTATATTTCTTAAGATTAGGTTACAAGAATTCACTGACTGAGTGGAATTTTACCTGTAATGTAACAATCCAAGATGGTCTATAACAGCTGTTCCTGAATGGGGTTCCGCGGAACGCTGGGGTTCCGTAAGAGGCTCTCAGGGGTTCCGCGAAAATTCAAGAGTTTATAAATTCAGGATATATACTTATCTTTTTGTTCTAACTAAATAAATATTGTATACCTTAAAAGTCCTTCTTTTAAAGTCAAACTAACTTACAAGTTGTGAACACCAAGCCAAAAAGCCTCAGTACAATGTTACAGTTAGTTAAGTTAGTTTACTTCTTACTTGAGCTACGGTTCCGCCCGAACACAGTGAACCAAAAAGGGTTCCGTAGCCAAAAGAATTCGGGAACCGCTGGTCTATAACACATGTGTGCTCAAATATAATCTAAACTGTTACATTACAGGTGAAAGTTCCTAGTGAGGGAGAATCTTTTCACAATTTTCCCGACCATTTATTAAGTACCTATACCTAAACTTGTTACTTATTTAATACTCCTTTTAATTGACTTTGAGGCGACGGCTACACGCGTGGTAAATCCATGATTCATCGCCATAGAGTAAAGGATCATGCCGCATTCTGGGCCATGATGCGCATTAACCATACATATCTGTGACAGACTCATGTCATGTCAAAAAGAGGTAGATAATAGGAAAATGTCAAACAATTATAACACCAAACGGCTCCTTCAGATTGAGATTTCTCTTTTTTCCCGCATTATATTTTAATGATATTCTTCCCACGCAATTACTATAAAATTACTATAGTATTTTGGTAATTTCATCAAAGCGCATCATGGCCTAGCTTGTGTAGTAAAATCGGCATAATCCTGAAAGTATTTTTTACGGAATGTTCAATATTTTACTTTCCATGGTTAAAATTTACTCTATGGCGATGGATCACGATATTTACCACGCATCTAGCCGTCGCCTTACAATTCAATTAATCTGACAATGTCGGTGGTCTGCGGCAACTTGAGAATGATGTGAAGTTGCAGATTGTCAATTGTATATAGTACATTGATGAATGACATTGTTTATACATAATGTTGTGCCTGTCCAGCATTGCGGCATGAAGTGCCTCAACCAGCGGCGTTGGCTGATGCACTGTAGAGCGAAGCATGGGTACGAGAGGATCGACAAGTGCTCATTCTGCGACTACAAGGGGAACAGCCCCGAATGTGTGAAGGTGAGACTTAATCAAATCATATAGACAGTCAAAATAATCATCAAATAAACTTTGAAGTGCAAATTTTGACGAATCAAAGTGATGTTTTTTTAATTAGGTAAGTACCATGGGCAACAGCGACGCTTTACCAGTTATGTGGTATTTACATTGGTGACTTCAGCCGCACAACTTTCGCCGCACGGCAAACATTGACCGTGTAAATGGCAATTCGGCTTAGGCAGGTGACTGTACAAAATTATCTGATCCGGTGGCCAAAACTGAAACTACGTTATTATATTACATATTGTTACAGTACGAGGCATATACCTTGAATCTGACCACTAAATCTTATCACCAGTGGTCAGTTGAGAGGAAAAATTTCTCATTTGACCACTGGAGGTGAATTGGGAGCAATTTAAGGAGTGGTTAAGCGACGCTGTTGCCTATGGTCATAAGTACCATAGGCGCTTTGAATCATCAATATTTTCCCGACTTTTTTACTGACAACAAAAACGGGCGCAAGAAACTTATCAGATTTAACAGAAGTTTATTTTCGACAAATTGATATTTTCTTCATCTTCATAATCGCCGATGAACTGCAACGTGTTACAAAAAACCCGTGTTATGCCGAATATGGTAGATAGGGACCATCAAACTGAGCAACATTTACTATGGGACCAACTCTGAAATCGCGAAAAGAAAACAGCTGTTTCATACATTTTGATATTTTCGTTATTTATTTTTTGTATAAAACAGCAGATTTTTTTCCGCGATTTCAGAGTTGGTCCCATAGTAAAAGTTGTTCAGTTTGATGGTCCCTATCTACCATATTCGGCATTAGGGGTTATTTTGTAACACGTATATTATCGTGTTTCGGTGGTCATGCTAGGAGGAGGCTCAGAGTCAGAGCGCTCACAGTCGACGGCTCACTTTACGCTAAAATGTAAACATGCCCTTAGGTCCATGAACGCGTGCACACCGGTGAGAAACCGTACGTTTGCGCGGAATGCGGTGCGGGATTCCACCGTAAGAGTAGCCACCTGCAGCACATCGCCATACACCTGCCTGAGAAGACCGTGCAGGTAACTTATAGTTATAACGCCTGCACATTGGGGAGAAACCGCACGTTTGCGCGGAATGCGGGGTGGGATTCCACCGCAAGATTAGCCACCTGCAGCACATCGCTATCCATCTGCCTGAGAAGACCGTGCAGGTAGCTTACAGATATAACGCGTGCACATTGGGGAGAAACCTTAACTCTTTGGCTTTGGCTCGAGTTGCAGCATGCAGCGATTTGTTAGCCGGTGACATTCGGAAACATACTTATGAAAGTGAAAGTGAAAGTGAAATATATTTTATTTAAATAAGCTCACATAATAAGCATTTTTAAATCGTCAATTCTTTTACCCTACCACCCATTATGACGTCTTTTAACTGACAAGAAAAATGGGCGCAAAAAACTTGTCAGCTTTATCAATCAGATGGAACGATATTTACAAATATGTATATCGTTTCCAGACTTTATATTAACAAATAAATAACATTATTGAATTAGCTCATTTCTTAATGAGTTTCAAATTTCTTAATCAATTTACAGATTTTAAGCTAAATTCAAAGTTTGAACCCGTTATTCAGTCTAGGCTGTTACAATAAATAAAAATAAAAGAAAAACATACAATTCAATATGCATTAAGATAGGTAGTCAGAAGCAGACCCATTCCCACTGGCAGCACCAGTTCCCGAAAATGACGCATGAACCAGCCATCTCTTCGCTCAACCATATTTGAGCCTCATACGACACCACCGCAGAAATGATTAAAGAGAGCATGACATACTAAGACTACCTATGTTAAGGCATCGAATTGAAAATTGATATCCAAAAGCTTTTCATAGGTCTTTCACTAAACTACTGACTATAGAAAGTAAAAATATTGCAATTAAATAAATCTAAACAAGGTAAGCTATTAAGAATTATATTTTTTGAGTAAGAAGTGCCATACATACAGACAATATAAAACAGATCTTTTATATACGAGTTATACGACGCCCTTAATACAAGCAGACAGAAGCAGACCCATTCCCACTGGCAGCACCCGTTCACGAGCATGACGCATGAACCAGCCATCGCTTCGCTCAACCATATTTGAGGGAACGTAACGACCCGCCTCACACGACACCACCGCAGAAATGTTTGAAGTGAGCATGACATACTAAAGCTACCCATATTAAGTCGTCGAGTCAAGAAGCCAGAAGTACGTTTTTAAGTAGGTAGGATACTTCTCACAATTTTATACTTAGAAAAGAAAATCACGATTCGAGTTTAATTAAAGGACTTTTATCTAGACCTATGAAAGAACCCCGGACTTTTTCTAATCAATACTGAGGTATTAGAGTAATAATTAACAATACAAAAGCTATGCCCATGCCTTTTTATCCTTCAAATAATCGTCAACAGTGTAATAACCTTTACTCATTAAATTGGATTTAACAGTATTTTTAAAATTTTCCAAGGGCAGTTCTGTGACTTGTTCTGGAATCTTATTATAAAAGGTAATACATCTACACAAAAAAGAGCTTCCGGTTTTATGCAGTCTGCGCCTTGGAACAGCAAGTTTGTTCTTGTTTCTTGTATTGAGTTTATGAACATTACTATTTTTTACAAAGCTATCTAAATTTTTCTTTACATACATTATATTTTCATAGATGTATTGGGAAGCTACCGTTAATATTTTAATTTCTTTAAATAGGTCACGAAGAGTATCTCTAGACCGTAAGTTGTATATAGCGCGCACTGCCCTTTTTTGTAAGATGAATATGTTATTAATATTAGCAGCTGAGCCCCACAACAACAAACCGTAGGTCATAATACTATGAAAATAACTGAAGTAAACCAATCTTGCTGTTTCAATGTCGGTCAGAAGCCTTATTTTCTTAACTGCAAAGGCAGCAGAGCTAAGTCTGCTTGACAGGATATCGATATGAGGGTCCCATTGCAACCGCGTGTCTATAGTAATACCTAAAAATTTTGTTGAGTCAACAAATTCGACTGCTTCGCTATTTACATGTATAGTCATATGAACTTGGCTCACATTAGGAAGTGAAAATTTGACACATTTAGTTTTACTAGAGTTAAGCTTCAGATTATTAATAGTAAACCAATGCATCACCTTGGAAAGAGTGCTGTTTACATCGTCACTGCAGTTACATCCTCTATCAACTTTAAAAATTAAAGAAGTATCATCAGCAAACAGTACTATTTCACATAAGTTTTTAGTATAGTAAGGAAGGTCATTAATATAAATAAGAAAAAGCAATGGACCCAATATCGATCCCTGCGGCACGCCCATGGTAATGGGTGCTTCATAGGATTCTGTTTTATTTACAACAACTTTTTGGGTTCTCGCCGACAGATACGATTGCATAAGGCTTAATGCATTTTTTGATACACCATAATGTTCCAATTTATCTAATAAAGTACTGTGACTGACACAATCAAATGCTTTAGAGAGATCACAAAATATACCAATTGCATCTTGTTTACTCTCCCATGCTTCAAAGACGTGTTTGAGAAGTGCAATTCCAGCATCAGTTGTGCATCTACCACGAGTAAAACCAAATTGTTTCTCGTGAAGTAGTTTGTTGATAAGAAAATGTGCTAATAATTGATCATAAATGATCTTTTCAAAAATTTTGCTTAGTGCTGGCAAAATGGAAATGGGTCTAAAGTTAGCGGGATCGCTTTTGTCCCCAGATTTAAAAAGAGGGATGATTTTACTATATTTCATTAAGTCTGGAAATATCCCTTCATCAACACACTTATTGAATATAAAAGCAAGATGGGGAGCAATGGTAGTTATTATAGACTTAATTATGTGAGTTGAAATGCCCCAGAGATCTTCAGTCTTTTTTATATTTATTGAATTAAATGTTTTAAGAATGGTATCACTATTGATATGTCTAAATTTAAATACATTATTGCACTTATCAACACATGATTCCAAGAGGGAGACAGCAATTTTTGGAGATGAATTTAAATTACTGGTAGTTGCAATAGGTATTTTAGAAAAGAAATCTTGAAAAATTGTTGCCACTCCTTCATCTGACTCAATAGTTTTATTGTCTGATACTAATGAGTATTCACGGTCATTATTTTTAGTTTTCCCAGTCTCTTTATTTATAATATTCCAAGTGGCTCTTCTTTATTATCTGACTGATGAATTATTGTAGATATACATTTTGCTTTTGCTAAAGTACATACTTTATTAAACATTTTTGAATAGTTTTTTACATATTCATGAAATTCGGGATCATTTGAAATTGTTTTCTGACCATATAATTCAAACAACTTATTTCTGCTAACATATATGCCTGGTGTTGCCCAATCACTAAATTTCTTTTTAAAGTCTTTGGATTTAATAGATCTTTGCTTAAATGTTTTATCAAATTCTACTTTAATTAAATTAAATAAATCATCATAATGAGTATTGGGATTATCATTACTAGGTAAGCAAAGAGTTTTGGCAGTGACATTATTATGAAAATTTTCCAATTTATTTTTAGTTAGAGGTCTGCAAATTATATTACACTGATGAGGAACATGATGGTGCTCAAGGGAAGCTATTTGTCCGCTATGGTCAGAACGAATACAATTTATTATTTCTTTATCAAGTACATTACAGTTGCTAAAAATATTGTCTAGGCAAGTTTTAGATGTAGCAGTGATTCTTGTAGGTTCACAAAAGGTGTTTGCTAAATTGAAGGACTTAAACAAATTCAGAAACCTACTTGCAATTGAGGACGGCTTTAAGATGTTTCCGCTTAACACTCTCCCAACATCAAGTGTCATAATTTTATTAATACAAGTATCTACATTAAACAACTTTTGTGTGAATAGTTAGGTCTTGTTTTATATCGGGACATTCTGAACTTACTATCCAAATTTCAAGGATGTGTCCAGTCCATGAAACTAAACAACTTTCTCTAAGAAACATGTGTCGAATTTCGCCACAAAATTTTGGTCATCCTATACTAAATTGATCACGTGATGTCTTTGATTGGTATGGATGGATGGATGAATAGTCGATTTTTCTTACATATATGGCCATGTGTTCCTTAGAGAAGGTTGTTCAGTTTCATGGATCGAACACATCCTCAAAATTTGGATGGTGAATCTGTATGTATGGATAGTCACGTCAGCGCCTGTACTAACATCGGAACTAGTTTAGATAGGAACTTAAAATGCGAATAAATAAATACTACTAGGGCCGCGTTCCGATTCACGCCAACAGTGCTCACAGCGTGTGACGTCATTGTACACCGGTCCAAATCATTAGCGCGCTGTCAGCACGCTCACGATACTATTGATTCGGACCGCTCGTGAGAGCGCTCACACCGCTAACGTTGGATTGTTTTTATCAACGTAACCTCCAAAAGGGGTTATCTCGATAAAGTAAATATTAATTCTATGGGATAATTAATACAAAGGCAGTAATGAATATGAATCAAGTTCCTTCACTCTGACCAGTTATTTACTTACCAATTTATAAACCACTAGCGGCCGCCCGCGGTTTCACCCGCGTGGTTCCCGTTCCCGTGAGAATATTGGGATAAAAAGTATTCTATGTTTTAATCCAGGCTATCTACTATCTGTGTGCTAAATTTCAACCAAATCTGTTCAGTAGTTTTTGTGTGATTGAGGAACAAACATCCAAACCCACAAACTTTCACATTTATAATATTATAGTAGGATCAAAGATTCAAAATACTTATTACCACTGCTAGCTCTCTCAACATCAATTTATTATAAGTGTTTCGTTCGTAGCTTCGCAAAACACCTGCAGATCAATAAATTCAGCCATCTTTTCTAAAAATCACAAATAATAACCACTAATTTTAACAAGAATGAACTTTGACAAGGAAGTTTGACAGCTACACCGACAACGCTCACAGTGCTTTGGTAGAATACGCTGAGCATCGTTAGCACATGCGATGACGTCATCTGTGACGTCACTTCAGCTTACGTGAGCGTTGTTAGCATGAACCGGTCTGGGCGTTAGCGCGCTCATAGTGCTGTAAGCGTGATTCGGAACGCGGCCTAGGTCAGTATGGATAGAATTGAAATAGGTTTTATTGTTTTAATGGCTTTGTTGCCCAACAGGGGCGTAGCTACCGCCGTATCAGCCGTATCAATTATACGGGGCCCCGGGCCACGGGGGCCCCCAACGTGCGTAACCAAAAATAAATAAAAACCTTTTTTTAATGGAAAAAGTAAAAAAAGCAATTTTTTTTTCCGCGTAAAGCGTGCGCATAAATCAGTTGGCCGAAAAATAGGCCAGCAGAGTATACAACGTGTAACAGAAAGGGGGTATCAATTAACCCGCAAGGAAGAAGGGTTGCCACCTGTCCCGATTTTGCCGGGACAGTCCCCGATTTCGATCATATTGTCCCGCGTCCCGACGATCCCATCACTTTGGCCCGATTTTTGATGTAACACGCGATCAAAATCAAAGTGTTGATAAAAATGGGTTCAAATGTGTAAAAGATTAAAGGACCATTGATTTTGAGTATTTTAATTACAAACAGCCACATACATTCAATATGTCCTTCATTTATCAGTTACCAGTCTCTCTCTACATTAGTTTTACTGCCAGTAAACATTAAAAAAATAGACGAAAATTTTGCGATGGGCGACCACGCCCGCCGCCGCCGCTGCCTCGGATCGGGTAAAGGAAGTTAATGTACTCGTGAAACTGAACACCTACCAACAGAAAAAAAAATCCATACAAAATGTTGGCGGCAAATTCAAGTTTTCTTTGGAGAAACCATTTTTTTATTTGTTTTTTTTTTCTGTTGGAAGGTGTTCAGATTCACGAGTACATTGACTTCCTTTCGGGTTGATACCCCCTTTCTGTTATACGTTGTATATTTAATTTGGAGTGTTTGTAAAAATTTTGGATAAAGTGACAGATAGATAATTATGATTAATAAATATTTCTTTTAATTTTATTCATATTTTTTTTCTTTTGTGAGAAATCTTTACCCTTCCTAAGGGCCCCCAAACAAATTTTTATACGGGGCCCCGCCAAGGCACGCTACGCCCCTGTTGCCCAATATGACTGTCCTAGGTCGTCGTCCCCCCCCTCCCCCGGCAGAGTTGTGCTTAAGTGGTGGGGGTAATATGAGAGCGGGTAGTCCAAAACATGGTCTTATTCTATGCAGGAATATATGCCCTACAACTTGTAGGAAGGACAGTTTTCGATATTGTAAGTCCTTTATCGAAAAATACCCCCTTTGGGATACATTTTTACCCTTTTTACCCCCCACCACTTAAGCACAACTCCGCCGGTGGGAGAAACCTAGGACAGTCATATTGGGCAACAAAAGAGACCATTAAAATATGTAATAAAACCTTTTGTAGAAATTAAATCCGATTTGAAGGTTTTTTTTTGTTTAATTCTACTGACCTATAATAGGGACTGAATTGTGTGATTTGTCCAGTTTTTTTTTGTTTTTTAATCTGGTAATTATTTATTTCCTAGTGTGACCAATGCCCAGCCCGCTTCAAATCAGTGACCCTCATGAAGATACACAAGAACCGCCACCGCGAGTCCAAGTTCCGGTTCCGCTGCGAGCTCTGCGGCAACACTTTCGCGCGCCGCGTCAATGTCGCCAGACATTTAGCCAACGTTCACAACATGACGCCCGACCCTAAGCATATACAGCGGTTAAAATTAAGCGATTAATTATAATTATAAGATCTCTTTTGTTACTACAAAATAAAGTGTTTCTTTAAAATTGGCTTATATTTTTTCAACTCTCCAGCACGAAAAGAGCGCATAAGGTGTGTTAAAACTAGCAGCGTGAGATAAAGTGATTCGAAACTTACGCTCGCAGCAAAAAGCGATTTTGCTGGGAGTTTTCTGGTAGAGGTAGAGGCGAAAAGTTGTATGTTTAACACGAGAGCAAATTCCGTTGCGAACTCTGCGGCAACATTTTCGCGCGCCGCGTCAATCCTTTGTTCGCAAAATATTACATTCGCAAAATATTATATTCTCAAAATATTATAAATACAATCAAACACAAACATAAAAATAGAGTAGATACCTAAGTGTTTTTGTTTAATTTCTTTTCTTCCTAATACGTCATCAAAGTACCAGAATCATATAAATATGGCATGGGGTAAGTTCTGTTATGTGGTCCTGGTACTTTGGTGACGTATTACAAAGGAAAAAAAGTGAGGAAATGAAGGGAAGAAAATTATAGAAGACGACGCATTACGGAAAAAAGAAAAAAATCGAAAAGTGATTGAAGATTGTAGAAATAAACCTAGTACTTTGGTGACATACAAATAAAAATATATGATTTACATAAAATATATATAAAAAAATCAAAAAGTGATTGAAAATAATATTTCTCCATATCTACTAAAATCTGGCATTTGCAGAAGCAGAAACTACTTTGACTGTGATTGTACAAAGTATAATATTTTGAGAATGTAATATTTTGCGAATGTAATATTTTTGCGAAAAAAGGGCGTCAATGTCGCCAGACATTTAGCCAACGTTCACAACATGACGCCCGACCCCAAGCATATACAGCAGTTAAAATTAAACGATTGATTATAAGATACCTTTAGTTACTACAAAATTATTTTATTTTATGGAACTGCCTGGTCTATTTGTAAACTATTATAATTATGTAAAACTTGTATATGACTGTATGTTTTCATGAATAAATAAAATAAAATAATAAAATAAATGTTTCTTTAAAATTGGCTTATTTTTTCACCATTCCAGCACGTAAATGGTGCGTGGTGCTCGCAGCAAAGTCGCTTTTTGTTTGTAGCGAACGTGCGGAACTAGTTTTTGATCAATAAACAAAACCTTACCTTAAGTTACTACAAAATAAAGTGTTTCTTTAAAATTGGCTTATTTTTTCACCATTCCAGCACGTAAATGGTGCGTGGTGCTCGCAGCAAAGTCGCTTTTTGTTTGTAGCGAACGTGCGGAACTAGTTTTTGATCAATAAACAAAACCTTACCTTAAGTTACTACAAAATAAAGTGTTTCTTTAAAATTGGCTTATTTTTTCACCATTCCAGCACGTAAATGGTGCGTGGTGCTCGCAGCAAAGTCGCTTTTTGTTTGTAGCGAACGTGCGGAACTAGTTTTTGATCAATAAACAAAACCTTTCTTTAAAATTGTCTTCTATTTTTCACCTCCCCAGCGCAAAAAGGGCGCTTTTGGTACGTTAAAACTCGCAGCAAAATCGTTTGTTTCCTGCGAACGTGAGGAATGAGAATGACTTGTTTTTTATCAAAAAATAAAAAGCCATTCTTTAATATGGCTTATGTTCTTTCACCTCTCCAGCACGAAAAGGGCGCTTTGGTGCGAGAAAACACGCAGAAAAATCGCTTTTTGTTTGCTGCGAGCGTAAGGAATGACTAGCTTTTGATCAAATAATAAAGCCTTACTTACCTACTAAAAGTTTTCTCGCTGGTAGAGGTGAAATATTTTATGTTTCACTATGTGCTCTCGTGAGCACATTTTTTATGTCTCGTGCTTTTAAATCAGTAACTGTGCTCAGTAGTCTACTTATATTCAAGGGCGTTGCCAAGGGTGGGCAGGGGGGCAGCTGCCATTAATATTAACTTGCCCCCCCCCCCCCCCCCCCCCCACAGGCTGGCGACGACCTTGCTTATATTAGAATCACTTGCATCGGTATACCTAGACATATATTTAGTTCTGGGGCAAAGCCAGGGGTGGCTAGAGCCGCGTTGTAGTTTTGAAGGCAATAGAAAAAAAAAACAGTTTTTCTGAGTGGGCACCAGATTGTTCTGAGGTGGGCACGGCCCACCCCCTCCCCACCCCCCTTTCCTACGCCAATCATCACTTGCTATGCTCGTGATTCAATTCTAGACTTCGCTAGTTCGTGATTTAAGAAAAAGATAAGTGATTGATTAAAGACGGCACTCACAGAAAAATAATTATCTTACTTGTTAAAAAAATAACTAGGTAGGTATTATCAGTAAATAAAAAGTGAAATTAATTTCTTATAACTTGTATTTCATTTAAAAGTGATTACAATTATTGTGATATCTCGATTACACAGAACCACTTAATAAATAAAATAGGACCACATTTTTACAATTTAAAAGACAGTTGGTTCCATGCCAGTGGGAATGGGTCTGCTTCTGTCTGCTTGTATTAAGGGCGTCGTATAACTCGTATATAAAAGATCTGTTTTATATTGTCTGTATGTATGGCACTTCTTACTCAAAAAATATAATTCTTAATAGCTTACCTTGTTTTGATTTATTTAATTGCAATATTTTTACTTTCTATAGTCAGTAGTTTAGTGAAAGACCTATGAAAAGCTTTTGGATATAAATTTTCAATTCGATGCCTTAACATAGGTAGTCTTAGTATGTCATGCTCTCTTTAATCATTTCTGCGGTGGTGTCGTATGAGGCGGGTCGTTACGTTCCCTCAAATATGGTTGAGCGAAGAGATGGCTGGTTCATGCGGCATGTTCGGGAACTGGTGCTGCCAGTGGGAATGGGTCTGCTTCTGACTACCTATCTTAATGCATATTGAATTGTATGTTTTTCTTTTATTTTTATCCTAGACTGAATAACAAGTTCAAACTTTGAATTTAGCTTAAAATCTGTAAATTGATTAAGAAATTTGAAACTCATTAAGAAATGAGCTAATTCAATAATTTTATTTATTTGTTAATCTTTGTTAATATAAAGTCTGGAAACGATATACATATTTGTAAATATCGTTCCATCTGATTGATAAAGCTGACAAGTTTTTTGCGCCCATTTTTCTTGTCAGTTAAAAGACGTCATAATGGGTGGTAGGGTAAAAGAATTGACGATTTAAAAATGCTTATTATGTGAGCTTATTTAAATAAAATATATTTCACTTTCACTTTCACTTTCATTACAATAAAAAAAGATTTCTTTTTATAATCTGGCTTAGATTAGGACATTACATACAATAATTATTGTAAAATCAGATCTTTTATATTACATTACAATAAATTCTTATTCTGTTTTTTTATATCAAATACTTTATACGGTAAAAAATGATTAAAATGGCCTTATGAATATAAATGCAGGGTGTTAAAAAATCCTTCAGGCTTAAAATTTAACTTTTAAATGTACCTCCGGTTCCAAAAGGTTCCTTTTCCGAAATGTACTTCCTAAAAAGTACCTTTCCCAAAATTCACATTTCCCATACTGTACCTTTCCCAAAATGTACCTTTTAAGAACATATAGAATAAATTATTGGACACTTTCTGTCTTATTCAGAGTGCGTTCGTTAAACTAAGGCCAAAGTTAACATGGCGTTAGACTGCGGACTAACGCCATTTTAGCGCAAATCGTATTCAAAGTGACAGTTTAACGTTTAGTCCCACCGTTTAAGGATTAAAAGGTGCATTGTGATTGGGTTACAAGCATTAAACCAGGATTTGTTACAACAGTCTTGCGGGTGCAGTTTTGTGAAACATCTCTGAATTAGACAGATTATGTATAAAATAGAATCATGTGGTTAATCAAGTTTTAATAGTAGATACTTAAGTTTATCTTTTTTTATAATAATAATATTTATTTTCACAAAAAATCTATTTTTATTAAGTACCTAATATTAAAACTTGATTGACCACATGATTTTATTTTATTTTATACATATTTAAAAATGCACTCATTTATTCTCTCTGTTCTCAGAAGGTACATTTTGGAAAAGGTGCATTATGAGAAAGGTATTTTTTGGGAAAGGTACCTTTTGGAACCGATGTATAAATTACGTCACACGTTAAGGGAGAGGGAAGGGGTCGACGAAGTGTGACAAGGGGGTGGGAGGGGTTCATTGTGACGTTACATTTCAAAATCATTTAAATTGAAATAAAAAAAATCGGAACTGCTTTTTTCAATATAATATTCAATAATTATTTCTAAATGTAAAATTGTAAAATATGTGACGTGACACTAGGGAGGGGAGGGATTTCACAAATGTGACCAGCTGTGACAAGGACGAGGGAGGGGGTCAAAAATCATGAAATTCGTGTGACTTAATTTATGGATGGCCCCATTATGGGAAAGATACATTTTGAATCTGTAGGTTAAAAATTACAAGTCACATATTTTAGAGGTCGTTCAGACAGAAATCTCGAAATCTGTCTGGACACGGTTCTATCTGAATGATCCTCTAACTAAAGTGCCTACGACTGCTATTTTTGTTACATTATTTCAATTATGTAAAGGGCTGTGATGCATTTGAAACACTGTTCGCGATATACATAAATAAATCACGATTTAAATATAATTTTACGTAATAATTTACAATTAAATAACTTATCATTAATAATAATAATACTATTTACATTAGAGAGCAATCTATAATCGAAAGGACAAAAGACTGTTTTTTTTAATTAGTCAAATAACTTTTTATGTTATTTTGTATGCGATTAACGCACTCATTTCAGTATATTAAAATTATACAACGTGTTACAAAAAACTCCTAATGCCGAATATGGTAAATAGGGACCATCAAACTGAACCACTTTTACTATGGGACCAACTCTGAAATCGCGGAAAAAATCAGCTATTTCATACGTTTTGATACTTTCCTATTAACTTTTGTATGAAACAGATTTTTTATTCGCGATTTCAAAGTTGGTCTTATAAGTAATAAAAGTTGTTCAGTCCCTCCATATTCTGTTTTAAAAATTTTTGTAACACAACGTCGTTTGCGTAGGGTCACAATAAAACCTCCTCCTTCTTTGAAGTCGGTTAAAAATTCTTAACTTTTACTTAGTTTTTATAATCTAGCAGCTACTCCGGAGAATCATTTCATCATTAACGTCATCAGATCAGTCTAATATCTCCATTGTTAGGAGTAAGGACATTAAAATTTAGGTGATCTTTGAAAATTAACACTTTTTGATGTAATGGCATAGGTCGCTGAAAGATCTTACGGATCTGAAATTAAGATGCCCAAGAGCGTCGCCAGCCCATGGACCAGGGGGGGGGGGGGGGGGGTTGTTATGTTAGAGAAAAATTGTAGGTACAGTCAAGAGCATGAAGCTTTACAGTAGTGAATTTAATGCGGGATTTATCGCCAAAGCAAGTCAATTGCACGGTCTTAGAACTTTGGTTGCTTTGCAGTTGGCTACATTTTTTAACCTCTAGGGGGGGCAGCTGCCCCTCCCTTTCCACCCTTGGCGACGACCTTGAAGATACCTTTACATTTCCTCCGCCACCTAGCTCCGCGTCAATGGACAGGCAGCCTTAACATATGGTTAGTGTGTTAAAGACTCGGCAAGTTCTATTGCTAAACACATTTTTCTATAAGTTTCCTTTCTTAAATAAATAAAATGCCTTTTATTAATGGAATTACATTATGCATCACACCACACCTTTTTAAGTCACTATAACGTGGTAAAGGTTATATTTTATTTCTCGCTCTCCCTACTATATCTTTCTTTGTTTATGTATCACTTACTATTTTCTACTTTTTTGTCTTCCAGTCTTCTTAAAGCTGCATTCATCATCATCCTCCTGTCCTTATCCCAATTTATTTGTAGTGCTCTACACAAAATAAAATTTTGCGCTCGTAGAACGACCACTATTGGGGTCGGCGCAGCATGTAATACATACTGCATTAGGTTTTGGCAAAGTGTTACGATCGGCCGCCTGCCTGACACCAACCCTCCTTGGGAATGCTGTTGTTGACAGTTTCCTCGCTGCCATTCGAGTGACCCTTTGTGCGATGGTCTGCACCGGGTCCCTAAAAACTTCCCTCTATCGCCTTCTACGATACTCACGGGATGAGGTGGGACAGTCCTATTCTTAACCGGAACTGTGCGGCGAAAAGCTGCATTCAACTATCGGAAATCGGAACATCTCCTTTTCTTGCATACCGGACAAAGCTACGAGTCTCTTAGAAAAAAGATGTTTTTTTACATTTTCTCTAAATCTTTATTTAGTTTTAGGGTTTTTTGTAACACGTATATCTCCTGGTTTTTTTAAAGCTGCACTCTAACTATCGGACCATTTTGTCCGGTTTCTCCCACCTATGTTGGCACACGGGACATAAGTAACCGTACCGGCGTCCGGTGTGCGCGTTGTTTGTGGATTTGGAGGAATTTGCGCGATTTCTATCTTTCTTTCTTTAGGTACATCATATCTCTTGTTTTTTAAAGCTGCACCCTAACTATCGGCCCATGCTCTCCTTCCTGTAGTCCATGCACTCGTCTCGTATGCGCTCTAACTTTGTTTGGTTTTTCGAATCTGTGTTGGCACACGGGACATAAGTAACCGTACCGGCGTCCCGTATGCGCGTTGTGTTTGTGGATTTGGAGGAATTTGCGCGATTTCAGACGCTTCGGGCAGAGATCGCACTGGAGGGAAAGAAATATTGAATTAAGAGCGTTGATTTGTCACTGCATTTCATACAAATAGAGATAGGCAAAAGACCCGGTTTAAACCCGACCACTGGGATTCAATACGAAAGATCTCTTAATTCTAAAGATTTTATTTAGTTCAATAAAATGTTCTATGGGCGTTAATTGGGTTTAAAACCAGCAGTCGGGTCGAAATCGGGTCCTTTGCCCATCTCTACATACAAACATAAAAGACCTTATTTTTCGAAATTTATGTACCGATCTTAATGATATGATAATGAAACTTCATACACATAAGCAGAATACATATTGGTCTAAAAAGTTAATTGAAAGCAGCGCTCACCTGTATGTCACATAGTATGATGATACCTGTATATCACGTGGATCTATGAGTGACAGTGTACGGTTGTGTAGATGACTTACTTGGAAGTTCTTGTCGGGCAGGTGTATCGCGACGCACACATACTGTCACTCGCCTGTATGTCTACTCGTGGATCTATCAGTGACAGTGTACGGTTATGTAGATGACTCACTTGGAAGTTCTTTTCGGGCAGGTTTATTGCGATGTCGTACACGTACGGCCGCTCGCCTGTATGTCACACTCGTGAATCTATGTGTTACAGTGTACGGTTATGTAGATGACTTCCAAGTAAGTTCTTGTCTGGCTGTATGTCAGGGTGTATCGAGATGACGCACAGATACTGTCACTCGACTGTATGTCACTACTCGTGGATCTATGAGTTACAGTGTACGGTTATGTAGATGACTTACTTGGAAGTTCTTGTCGGGCAGGTGTATCACGACGTCACACACGTACTTTTACTCGCCTGTATGTCACTACTCGTGGATCTATGAGTCAAAGTGTACGGTTATGTAGAAGACTTACTTGGAAATTCTTCTCAGGCAAATGTATCGCGATGTGCTGCACCAGGTTGGAGCGGCGGTGGAATGTGGCGCCGCAGTGGTCGCACACATACGGTCGCTCACCTGTGTGTCGCCGCTCGTAGATTTATGAGTTACAGTGTACGGTTGTGTAGATGACTCACTTGGAAGTTCTTCTCGGGCAGGTGTATCGCGATGTGCTGCACCAGGTTGGAGCGGCGGTGGAATGTGGCGCCGCAGTGGTCGCACACGTACGGTCGCTCGCCTGTGTGTCGTCGCTCGTGTATCTATGAGTTACAGTGTACGGTTATATCGGGGCCCTATTTCACCATGTCGACATTTGTCAGTGACATAATATGTCGGTCAATTTCACAATTACTTTAATTAGGGACAAGTATGTTGTGAAACAGGGATATTTTTTACAAGTCGACATATTTGTAGATTTGTCAGTGATTCTTGACATGAGATTGGAACTCAGTTAAGTTTGCGTGATAAATTGTCGACTTGTAAAAATTATCCACTGTTTCACAACATAATAGGGAATATGCATAAGTCACCGATTTTGATAAATTTGAGCTTGATCGCTGCAGACACTTATAAAAACATGATAGAACAGGAAAAAAAATAAAAAAAATGTATTATTTTAGTTTTACCACACAATGAAATCAGGGGAAAATGACGATATTTTTTTTTCATTTTCGGATATAATGCACTTTACAGTCAGATAGAATATCGAATAAGAAACAATATTTTGTATGACACATATGTACTTAAACGCAAAATGTAGGGAGATAATTGAAGATTATTGGCTAACTCCATATAAAACGCGCCGAAACACTCCTGAAACGTGATGTGTGACGTCACCATTTTGTATGGAGCGTTTTCGGCGGGTGCTGCTGCGCGCTAACTTCAAGTAACAATATCACGAGAAAAAAACGCAAGAGAAAAGTTTTAATATTACAGTTAACTTTCTCACGCATTATACTTTTGGTTAAGATTTAAAAAAAATTTGATGCATATTCCCTATTGTCCCTTATTAGAGTAAAAAAGACTGTTAAAAAAACAGCTCTATAAAAAGCAAGAAATAATGTTCAAATCGATTAATTAAAACACGTCTATTGAAGTCAGGTGGAGCCGGAAGTATTCACATTTTTCAATGGTATACCCCGAGTAACTCAATGTCCACAGGTGTTCCGTTGGGTCTTCGCAGTTCAACTCTAGTCCAGAACGTCCTTGACAATAATAAACCTACCAATATTTCAATCACTGTACAGTTCCTATTTGATTTTTTTTTTTGAGGAGTTCCCTCGTGTATCTTCAAAATCCAAAGTCCAATACCAATGAAATTATGTTATCATTCTTAAGGTGTCTTCTTTCAAACAAAAAAATTAATTGTCTAAATCGGTTCATAAACAAAAAAGTAATGGTTGAAAATCGGTCTCAATTCATATAAAATGGTAACGAAAACGACAGTATTTTCAAGATTACTTGAAAACTACTGAACCGATTTCAAAATTTCAAAAAATGGGACCAACTTGGAAACAAACCTCATGTTATAACGTTTGAATCATTTCAATCGGTTCAGCCGTCTTCGAGTAATCGGTGTACATACATATAAAAAACAAAAAATATACGCGACGAATAGATAACCTCCTCCTTTTCAAAGTTTTTGAAGTCGGTTAAAAATTGCCGACACTAACAAATGTCAATTTGGTGAAATAGGGTGTAAGTCAGGTGGAGCCGGAAGTATTCACATTTTTCAATGGTATACCCCGAGTAACTCAATGTCCACAGGTGTGGACATCGTGTTCCTATGATATTCTAAATAAATGAAATCTGACTCTATTCCTGTATTTACTTTTATGACTCCAAAAGCTACCCTATTTATTAGTGTCAGATGATTTAATTGGTGTTTCAGATGTTAATAGTTATTTTACATTTTGCGATTTAGTTCGCTTTCTAAACCGACGACCGACGCGACAACAGTAATCCACAGTTACATTTTTATCAACCCGGAAAAATTTAGATGTAGCTTATGTTATAGGTCAGGGGTGGCCAACAAGTCGATCGCGATCGACCAGTTGATCTCTGGAGACAGTGCAGTCGATCGCGATCGACCAGTTGATCTCTGGAGACAGTGCAGTCGATCGCGATCGACCAGTTGATCTCTGGAGACAGTGCAGTCGATCGCGATCGACCAGTTGATCTCTGGAGACAGTGCAGTCGATCGCGATCGACCAGTTGATCTCTGGAGACAGTGCAGTCGATCGCGATCGACCAGTTGATCTCTGGAGACAGTGCAGTCGATCGCGATCGACCAGTTGATCTCTGGAGACAGTGCAGTCGATCGCGATCGACCAGTTGATCTCTGGAGACAGTGCAGTCGATCGCGATCGACCAGTTGATCTCTGGAGACAGTGCAGTCGATCGCGATCGACCAGTTGATCTCTGGAGACAGTGCAGTCGATCGCGAGAGACATAACAAAGAGTGCTTTGCTTGTGGTAGCAAAGCAAGTAGCAACAGAACGGTACGGGAGGCGGGTGCGACGGTTTTGTAGTGAAAAATACCCCAAAAATGAAAATGCTTTAAGTCGATCTCAATAGTACAGGAAATTTGAAAGTAGATCGCAGGCCTAGACAAGTTGGCTACCCCTGTTATAGGTTACACAATAGATTTCAAGAAAAAACATACAACGTGTTACAAAGTGACCCCTTATGTTAAATATGGTAGATAGAGACCAAACAGAACAACTTTTACCATAGGACCAACTCTGAAATCACGAAAAAATAAATCAGCTGCTTCATACGAAAATTAATAACGGAAACAAGTATCAAAATGTATTAAACAAATGATTTTTTTTGCGATTTCAGAGTTGGTCCTTTAGTAAAATTTGTTCAGTTTAATAATCCCTTCCCTATCTACCATATTCGGCATTAGGGGTTATTTTGTAACACATTTTAGGATATTAGCAATTTTTTTTTGTTAATCTTGAAATAAAACAAACTTTGTCAGTCGTAAGCCAATTAAAGTACCTAGGAAGAGAAAATTTGTACCAAAACATGCGTCTGAATATGCGACGTTGCCATTTTTTGTAGCATTTCATCGTCTTATCACAAGTGTTCCGTGAAAATTGAGTGTTTTGTGAGCTTTCCGAATTACCCTAGTGAGTTATAAAAACAATATTCCACTAAATATTGAGACTGTAATCGGCCCTGGAATTTTCCTAATAAACCTACCGTAAGCGCTTCTTTAGTGGCCGAGCTATACTCGCAGTAGGCACATTTGTGTATGCGGCCGAGTCCGTGGCGCGCACGTTTGTGCTCTTGTAGTTGGTTGTTGTTGCGACACCGCTTGCCGCACGTCTGCAACGACAGAAATGTTTACAGCCTCGTTGAAAACCGAACAGTATTTTATGTAATACAAACCTGTCTGGCAGAATCGTCACGTAAAACGAGACGCAGCCATCCTTACATTTACTAATATTAGAAATGCGAAAGTCCGTTTGTTTGTTACGCCTTCAGGCCTTAACTACTGAACCGATCATAATGAAATTTTGCGTACACGTTGTCAGAGGTACAGAAAAGGATATAGGGTACCCTTTATCCCGGAAAATAGTACAGTTTCCAAGGGATAGAGAAAAACTGACCACACAGATGAAGCGCGGGCGTTCGCTAGTAGGTACTTATTATAAATGCGAAAGTCCGTTTGTTTCTTTATTTGTTTGTTACACCTTCACGTCTTAACTACTGAACCGATTATCATGAAATTTTGTGTACACGTTGTCAGGGGTACAGAAAAGGACACAGGGTACTTGCCTTTCTTCCAGAAAAAAGTACAGTTCTCGAGGGATAGAATAAAAACTGTCCACGCAGACGAAGTCGCAGGTAGCAGCTAGCTCATCATAAAAGTTAAAGTTAAAACTGGGGGGGTCAAAACAGGGGGTAACTGACTCCCCCTCTCCTTTTAAGGTCACGTGTATTTTTTTGTACAAAATCTTTTCCAGGCAAACTTTAAATGCAGATTATGTTGATTTAAAATCGAGCATTCAATGAGAAAAATAAATACACGTGATATCTCACTACAACTCGCTCCCCTTCATAATATTAAGTGTTCTTTTTCCTCCCCCCACTTTCGAGACTTACGTGATTAATGGACGACCCCTAAGATATTTCAAAAGTTCCATAGATAACAGAAAAGTAATGCTCACCTCACAGACACAGTAGTTGGTATGAAACCTAAGGTGCGCTTTGTAAGTGGCCTTCATTCTGAACTCCTTGTGACAGATCGGGCATTTGTAGGACGAGGCGTTTGGCAGTGACAATCGTTTTCTTTTGACGGTTGGTTTCTGGAAAATACGGCACAGTTAAAATATTAACTAACTAACAGAAGGCAATGCAGGAAGGTTAACTCTTTAATTTATAAATTTTCTTAACTTTTTACAGAAATAGGTATTAAATGTTGCTTTGTTAAAATCGCTTGCACGCTGCGCCGTCACTAACATAATATATTAAGTTCGCCTAGGGACAATACAAGCGCACACTAATTTTTCTGCAAAATGGTAAAGCATGTGGGTTTTTTTTTCTTTTTTTCACACATACAATTACCATTACAGGATGTTTTCCCTACGGCAAAGTTGGCAACACAACATATTATTTAATTATTTTGTTTATAACATATAAGACCCGCCCTGTAAATATGAAATATCTTTTATCCCTCGTCAATACCCCCTTTATAAAAGTTCTGGCCAAATTTATTTCCTATAATAATTTAAAATTCTAAATTTCTCCTTTGCTTTATGTTAAATGTTTGTGTTGTTGAATGTGATGTCTTTTATTCTAGGTAAAACTGCTTATGGGTGAAAATTTCAAAAACCTAATTAAATGATTTCCTCAACCGTGTAAATCTAACTACGTGACATTGGCGGAATTGTGCTTAAACCACAGAGCAAGCCATTCATTAAGAAGAAAAAGAAGGCCAATCTTGTGAATTCACTCAAATTACATGAAAAACTTGTCGATTGTACATAAATTTTAAGTCAGCTCCCAGTAAATGTTATCAATTTATGTCATATTACCATTATCATGTGAAAGGGCAATGTAGATAAATAAACACATTTCTTTTCACATAAAAAGATGTAATTCATGTAGGTAACACAGTTTGAAAGCAATGTGTTTTATTTACCATAATAGTACTAAACATACATAATAGTACTAAACATACATCGCCGCACAGTTCCGGTTAAGAAAAGGACTGTCCCATCTCATCCCGTGGGTATCGTAAGAAGGCGATAGAGGGAAGTTTTTAGGGACCCGGTGCAGACCATCGCACAAAGGGTCACTCGAATGGCAGCGAGGAAACTGTCAACAACAGCATTCCCAAGGAGGGTTGGTGTCAGGCAGGCGGCCGATCGTAAAACTTTGCCAAAACCTAATGCAGTATGTATTACATGCTGCGCCGACCCCAATAGTGGTCGTTCTACGAGCGCAAAATTTTATTTTGTGTAGACATAGACTACAAATAAATTGGGATAAGGACAGGAGGATGATGATGATGAATAGTACTAAACATACACAAGCCCATCTGCGCAATGACAATAAAATTATAAGCTATTCTCGCTGCAGACACATAACATCTCTCGTGCGCCGCTAATATAAAAGTTTAATCGCAGAGTGAGACCCTCCTGCCATAATAATATCTAAAAAATCAACCAATGTTTCACTATCTAACTTCAACTTTATATGTACAAAACTCACGTTATCATCCAGAATTTGTTCACCCTCATCATTAACAGCCTCATCCTTAACATCAAACGATTCATTCTGGAAACCGTCATCATCAAGACTGCAGTCATTTTGAAAGTCATCACCATCTAACTCGGGGTACGATTCATATTTCTCATCGTCCTCTTTCTCTTTTTTGTATGTATTCGTTTCATCTCTCTTCCGTAGTTTATACTTTGTTTTAGTATTTTTTGTAGTTGAAATCTGAAGTAAAGCTTTTTCCGCTTTACGAGAGGCTCGTCTGAATTGTAAAGCTGTGTTTAGAAGACTTGTGCAATTTTTGCAGATACTTTGTGATAAACCATCATCCATTTTTATCTGAAATTAATATTTAGTTGTTGAAATTTATAAGTTTTCAGTTTCAAGGGGGGAGCCAAAGAAAATCTTTAATTATAGAGATCACATAATCGCTCAAGGTCGCGCGATAAGCACCTACCGCTAGCCGTTCCGGCGGGACAAGTGAGCAAAGGGCCGTCACACGCCCGCCTGTGTAGTCGCGCGGCATCGCTGCCTGCGTACATATTGTCTCTTTATAATAGTAACAATGTCGAGTCGACATTACTGTGCCATGTACGGATGTCAAAATTAAAAAACCAATAAACAATTGTCGTTTTTCAAATTATGATATGCTACACAGTTCATTTATAAAAAGATAACCCTAACGTTGCATCATTATAAAAGGTAAGAGCACGCGATAGAAAGAGAGGCAACTACTAGGTGAATATAAACTGTACTGTAGGCCATTGCGCGACCCGAATAGCACTTTATTGTGTCGGAGCAAAAGTCGCTATTTATTTAAATTACTATGCAGCGTGCTGCTTCTGTACTTGTACTATTAGCTATTCTGTGATACTGTATTGTTGGATTTAACAAGCCAGCCATCAAGCCTGTTAGTTTCTTAGGTCTTATAAAGAGTGTCGCAACCTCCATAGGTTGGTCCATACCAGTCAGAATTAGTTTACCAGGAAACGACTGCTCTTCTGAGGGGGGTAGCTGCCCCTCCATGCCCGAACCTCACTATGCCCATGCTTATGGCAGATTTCAATAATCTATAGGTAGGTAGGTAGGATAGGTTACTAAAATTTGCATTTCTGTTAAATAATGGGAAAAACTGTTGCTTAGTAACAGATCCAAAGTAGGCCTATCTTTTACTGAAGATAGATTATTGAAATTGGCCGTAAGTGGTCCACATGTAAGTGTTAGGAAATACCTACATAGTGCCAGCGTTTAGCTTTTGTAAGTAATTACTTGGTAGTACACCAAGTAATTACTTACAAAAGCTAAACACTGCTTTTCTCTAGTAGTAAATACAAACAAAACTTACATTTAAACCGGTAACTAACTTCAAATCATGCGATCTCTTTTTCTCAGTCTCTTTACTCGCGAATATCGGTTGCAAATCATCTGTCCCTAAGCAGGTTCGGCAGCAAGGAGTCAGCGAAGAAACATTTACAATAGTTGGATTCAAAACCTTTTGTTTTCTTGTAACTCCTTTGGTAGTCATTCGATTTAGTAACAACACTGCTAGCATATTTGAGGCGTATCAACAGGGAATAACTGCTCGTCTCATACATAAGTAAATACTGTTGGTGTCAATAATAAAATTCATTTAAAATAGAGAATAACAAAATGTAAACAACACCGGCGACCATTTTTTGGCGAAACTGACATTGACAGGTGACAAGACAAGGCTGCATTCCGAATCACACTAAAATCGAAGACAGCGCACTAAAATGCGTTCCGAGTCGGTGTTTTTGTATTGGTTTGACAGATAACGTGAGCGCTGACATCGATTTTATCGTGATTCGGAATATAGCCCAAGACATGCACATGACTTTGGGTGCATTCCCGAAGGCTAATCGCTGAGTCATCTATCATCACAGTATACATTTTAATCATGGAATGTAAGGGCGTTCGCTGCGTTAAGCGGGATCCCGACGCAACGCCAGGCCACGGGTACACGGCGGCGCGGGAAAATAGATTGGTAGTTTTTTGTCGGACAGATGCTTGCAGTGCATTAGTAAGAGCTCTAATCTATGTCACTCCACACCGCCCACACCGGGGGCCCTACCGCCTAACTAGGGCATGGAATACCGGAATGATTTTCATACCGGTATTGATACCGGTATTGAAATTTCAATTACCGGTATACCGGTATTTCGGTATTTTTTCAGTATTTTTTTAAAAACTGCTAGTTACCTACTTTTTAAATGATTCTAAGAACGATTAGTAAGTCTTGTTTGTGGAGAGTGATTAAAGCAATTTTCTACGCTATACTTTATGGCAGAAATACTCAAACTATTTACCAACTGTCTAGAAACCACAAAATTAGTTCTTAAAATAATACCTAGGTAATTACGAATACTAAAGAAAATACATTATTTGATTCAATTATTATTGAAATCAACAAATATCAAAATTTCCATAGAGAAGATGGTTGGAGAGAACCACCAGCTTGGGACCCTATAATTCATCAACTAAAATCCCATCCCAAATCACACACTCCAGGATCTAAAGATACAGTTAGTTCGTTTTGTAGATAGGGATCAAAAGGGAGGTCGACATAACTTCTCTGAGTATTCTTTCGCCAGTTTTTTCTCTGAGAGGCCTCCTAATTTGTGAACTGGTGGTAGATTCAGTAGCTAGATCGTGTTTTCTAGAGCATTAAAACTCGAGTAAAACATTAGATAATACTTTTTTATTTTGTTCTTGAAATACTGTTTGTTTTTAATGCATTGTGATTCATTGCCATCCAATGTCTATTGGAGCTAACTCATTCATACGGCAAGAACCTTTAGAAAATTTTTCGCTATGCTCAAGTAGACGGACAAAGGTGCGAGTGAGAAACCGATTCTTACGGCTTATGCGATGTGCGAGAAAAAGTAAAAAAAACTGACAGCTGAACCTGGTTTGACTTCATTTATCATCGTTTATCACCTTGGTGAAAAGCGTCAACAAGATTATTTTGTAATTTTGATCGCGATCGGGTCGGTTTGGCTCTCAAAGCTATATAAATCAATAATGGTGTCGTGTTTTGTACTGGATTGTAATGTTACTTACGACAATAACCCAAATAAACACTAATTTCAAAGGTAAATATGATTGTACTATTACCATTTTCATAATTCATATTTTAGTTGAATATATTCCCAAACACACTAAGTTATATACTAATATGATGCTATTAAACGCCTATTTCCTAAATAAAGGCTGATTTCTAAACATTATGTGTTAGATAAAAAGATATTATGTCCGTGAACTTCAGAAAATAAGGCGTAGATCATCATCATCATCATATCAGCCACACGACACCCACTGCTGGGTATAGGCCTCCCCTAAGGATCTCCACGACGATCGGTCCTGCGCTACCTGCATCCACTGGCTTTCCGCGACCTCCACCAGATCGTCGGTCCACCTTGTCGGGGGCCTACCCACGGAGCGTCGTCCGGTGCGCGGTCGCCATTCCAGAACCTTTCTGCCCCAACGGCCATCGGTTCTTCTCGCTATGTGTCCCGCCCATTGCCACTTCAGCTGAGCAATCCTTCGAGCGATGTCGGTTACTTTAGTTCTTCTGCGGATCTCCTCGTTTCTGATTTGATCACGTAGAGAAACGCCGAGCATGGCTCTCTCCATTGCACGCTGCGTGACCTTGAGCCTCCTTATGAGACCCATAGTTAGCGGCCACGTTTCACTGCCGTAAGTCATCACTGGCAACACACACTGGTCATAGACTTTCGTCTTGAGACACTGGGGTAGGTCGGACGCGAAGATTTTTCGAAGCTTCCCGAATGCTGCCCACCCGAGTTGGATTCGACGAGAGATCTCTTTCTCGAAGTTGGACCTACCTAACTGGACTGCCTGTCCTAGGTATACGTAGTGGTCAACAACTTCAAGTGTAGTGTTCCCAACATGAACTGGAGAGGGTACAACATGGGCATTTGACATAATTTTCGTCTTATCCATGTTCATCCTAAGACCCACTCTTTGGGAAGCACTACGGAGATCTTCGAGCATTGTGTTCAGGTCTTCCATGGTCTCAGCCATAAGGACTATATCATCGGCAAAACGAAGGTGTGTTAGGAACTCGCCATTAATGTTGATGCCGAGTCCTTTCCAGTCCAAGAGCTTAAAGATGTCCTCCAACGCAGCTGTGAACAGTTTCGGAGAAATAACGTCTCCCTGTCTCACACCACGCTGCAGTTGGATAGGATTTGTGTTCTGGTTCTGTACTCGGATCGTCATGGTGGCATTTTGGTATAAGTACCTCAACACCTCGATATACCTAAAGTCCACTTGGCACCTTTGGAGAGACTGCAGCACCGCCCAGGTTTCAATCGAATCAAAGGCTTTCTCATAGTCTACGAACGCCAAGCAAAGTGGCTCATTATACTCCTCGGTCTTCTGTATAACCTGCCGCAGCGTATGGATGTGGTCTATGGTGCTAAAGCCTTTTCGGAACCCGGCTTGTTCGGGAGGTTGGAAGTCGTCGAACTTGCGAGCGAGACGATTCGTAAGGACTCTCGAAAACAACTTATAGACATGACTCAGAAGCGAGATGGGTCTATAGTTCTTTAAGAGGGACTTGTCACCCTTTTTAAAGAACAAGATCACCTCACTTATATTCCATGTCTTTGGCGTTCTGCCCTGGACGATGACGGAATTAAAGAGCTTCTGGAGGACTTTGAGTATCGGCTCACCGCCCGCTCTCAGAAGCTCTGTAGTGATTCCATCGTCACCCGCCGCCTTGTTGTTTTTCAGTTGTTTGAGAGCCATTCTAATCTCGAACAGGCTGACGTCCGGGATATCTTCGGTATAGTGTCGGGTAAGCTTGGCTCTGGGGTCTTTAGCCTTGCTTTCAACAGGTGTCTGCGTGGAGTATAACTGCCCATAGAAGCTCTCGATCTCCCTCAGGATTTCAGGCTTTGATGAAATGATGCGTCCGTCGTCAGTTTTCAGCTTCGTCATCTGGCTTTGCCCAATAGACAGATCTCTTGCGAACACTTTGGAGCCTTTATTCCGCTCGATGGCCTCTTTAATACGATTCGTATTAAATTGGCGAAGGTCGCTCGTCAAAGACTTAGATATCTGTCTATTAAGCTGCCGATAACGATTAGCATCTACTGAACTCTGGAGCCTCATTTTACGTCTCTGATCCATGAGTAGGAGTGTGTGGTCGGAGAGTTTCTTTATCTTGGGACGGCGGGTCTTAAAGAGCTTGGACCCTACCGTACGGACAGTATCCACCACCATGTTGTTCAGATCGTCCACATCTATGCTGTTCTCAAGGGCTTCGAAGCGGTTTTGGAGTTCGAGTTGAAAGCTCTCGGGGTTTTGAATATGGGCCGGCAATGGTCGAATTGTTGATTTTATCAGTCGAGATCTTTCCAGCTTTGGGTTGATATTCAATGTGCCACGTACCAATCGGTGATCGCTCCCCGTCTTAACAGCGTTGATCACAGTGACATCATTGAATATTTGCTTTTTCGTCGACATGATAAAATCTATCTCATTTCTGACTTTACCGTCCGGACTGACCCAGGTCCACTTCCGGCTTTCCGGCTTTCTGAAGAAGGAGTTCATCATAAAGAGGTTCTCCTTCTCCATAAAGTCAGCCAGCATCTGGCCTCTGTCATTCCGTTGCCCAACTCCAAATTGCCCCACTCTCAGCTCATCACCGCATCGTTTCCCCAACTTTGCATTGAAGTCCCCCATCACAACAGTGTAGTGGGTTTTGTAGCTATGCATGGCTTTAGAGATCTCCTCATACATAGCCTCCACTTCGTCATCTTGGTGTGTCGAGGTCGGTGCGTAAACCTGTATAACATTCAGCGAACACCGTTTGGATATTCTGAGTATAAGGTACGCCACCCTGGTCGACACACTTCCGATGGTAATCACGTTGTTGACAAGGGACTTGTGGACGATGAACCCAACACCACCTTGGGACTGTTGGTCGCCCTCCCGGTAGTAAAGCAAGTTACCGGATTTGAGGATTATCGAGTCCTCTCCCGCTCTTCGGACTTCAGATAACCCGATAATGTCCCAGTGTACCTTGCTGATAACTTCTTCCAACTCGGTTAACTTCGCGTCGGTCCTTAGTGTGCGCGTGTTATAGGTTGCCAGGTGCAGTTGTCGTCGTTTTTGGTAGCCGAGCCGCACCCGGGGATTCTTAGCACCCCCTGCCCCGCCGTTACCGTAGCCGCTACCGTAGCTAGGAATAGCGGGGCTGCCGGGGACTGGGGGCCAATTTTTTGATCCATTGTGCATGAGGGGGGGGGTTTGCCATAATCGCCACGCTTGGCAGGCGGGTTGGCGATCGCAGTAGGCCAAGATTTTTTGGAGACGCTGCTGCCCGTCTCTTGAAGGCTATGCTCCCTTAGTCGCCTTTTACGACACCCACGGGATGATAGGGGGTAGTGCTATTCTAGGCCGGCACATACAAGGCGTAGATATTGATCAAAAATTATCGATATCGATACTCATGTCGATGATTTCCAATATAACTTTGTTTGTCTTTGTGAACACTGATAGTTTTATTTAAAGCTGCTTGTAACCGACAGTTTTCAAATGGTAAATTATACCAACTTAAGTACTAATTTAACAATTATTTCCAGGTTTGACTTGTCCGGTTTCCCTATGACAAGTACGGGTAAGCGCCCCCGGACCCTCAGCCTCCGCTGCAGCTGCAACCTCTCAACCCCCCCGCAGCAACGGTGTCCTTTTTGTACCCTGATCCGTCCCATTTTACACACTCCTATACCCACCTCACATCCCTATCCTAATCCTATTCCTTCCCCTCCGCTAAGCTAAGGTCTGCCGTGCCGATGGCTGCATGGCTAGGGGCGTGCCTAGTCATAAGCGTGCCACCCTGGAAATTGGTGCCCTCCAGGCGTAAATAGCCTTACCACACACGCGGGGCTCTGTGTGGTGGACAGTTGTCTTTCCCTAGCTAATCGTGGGAACAAAATGGTTTCAAATTTTTTTAATAAACCTGGCTGCGGCGATAGAGCTCGCCACTCATCACGCGTAACTTGTTTCTCTCGGGGCGAAAAGCGGGCATCGGAGACCCGTTTTGCTACGCTGAATGTATGTGGAGCGATGGAGGAGAAAATGGATGAGGTGTGTTTGATTATGGAAGAAAAGAAGTTGGATGTTTTATGCGTGAACGAGACGAAAAGAAAGGGCAAAGGAGTCTCAGAACATGGCCCGTTTAAAGTTCTGTGGTCGGGCGTTGCCGAAAATGAGCACGCGAGTATGGGCGTGGGACTCCTGCTGTCGGAAAGGATGATAGAATGCATGACTGAGTATGAGTGTGTTAGTCCCAGACTTCTCTGGGTTAGACTCAAAGTAGGATTACTTCGGATACGCGTCATTGGCGTGTATGCTCCCGATATATCCAAGTCAGCAACGGAAAAGGAAGATTTCTGGAAAAGTGTGGAAGACATCTTGAATGAATGCAAAGATAATGAAAGGATAGTTATGCTTGGAGATTTTAACGGATGGGTAGGTGTGAGAAGAGAGGGATGTGAGGGAGTTTTAGGAATATATGGAGACAAAAGAGTAAATGATAATGGCAGGAGTTTGATTGAGGTATGTTTAGAAAAGAATCTTGTGGTAACGAACACCATGTTTGACCACAAGGAAATTCATATGTACACTTGGCAGAGAGGGGAAAAGAAGAGTATGATCGATTTTGTGATTGTTGATGAAAGACTGAAGGGCAGAGTTGTAGACACCAGGGTCTTTAGGGGTAGTAACATTGGAACAGACCACTTTCTTGTAGTGTCTCGGGTTAGTGGTCTGTTCAAAAGTTGGCGTCATCGTCCCACAGTGTCAACAACGGAGCTGACTAGAGTAAAAGTTGAGAACCTGGATGAAGTGGAAGTGCAAAAGACATATTTGTGCAAATTGAAAGAACGATTGGGAAATGTGGCTGAAGTGAAAGATGGCAAGCTTGAGGAAGTTTGGGAAAAGTTTAAAAAAAGGTGTGACTGAAACAGCTGAGGAAATATGTGGAGTGAGTAAAAGGAAGAATGCTCCCCCAATAAACTGGTGGGATAGTGAGGTAAGACAGATAGTGAATGAAAAGAAAAAAGTATGGCAGGATCTGCTGGCCATCAAAGCCAGTAAAAGAGTGAATGCAAGTGTTACAGAAGAGGATGTTGATACAGTTGCAAGGGAGTTTAAAAGGATTAAGAAAGTAGTGAAAGAAAAAGTAGACGAAAAAAAGAGAAAGATGAAAGAAAAGTGTGACTTCAAACTCTGTGATAACTTTCGAGACAATATAAAATTGTTTTGGAAACAAGTGAAAACGTCTCGAAGTGGATCACATAAGTCTAAAATGAATGTGATAAGAGATGAAAAAGGTGAGCTAGTGACAGATGAAAAAGGTGTACTACAGGAGTGGATGAAATATTTTGAGAGTTTGTTTGAGGCGGATGGCTCTATGCTAGAAGCCTCGGATAAAAGGGTGGAAGACGAGGAAGAGACAGAAGTGGATGAAAGAGATATATATATGGATGAGATTATTAGTGCAATGAAGAGCATGAAAAAAGGGAAAGCAGCAGGATATGACAGAATTACTGTTGAAATGCTGAGAGGTGGGAAAGAGCTGGTTGCGTCCTGGCTGTGCCTGATCTTTAATAAATGTTGGAACAGTGGCAAAGTGCCGGAAGATTGGCGTAAAGCCGTGGTCGTGCCGCTGTACAAAGGGAAAGGGTCACGGCAGGATGCTAAAAACTACCGCGGGATCAGTCTTCTCAGCATTGTCAGTAAATTGTATGCAAAGGTACTGATTGAAAGAGTGATGCAAAAAACTGATCAGAGTATTTGGGATGTGCAAGCGGGATTCAGAAAGGGAATGGGATGCACGGATCAGGTCTTCTCCTTGAGGTGCTTAACCGAAAAACACCTGGCTAAGCACAAAAAGGTTTACTGTGCCTTTGTGGACCTGGAGAAGGCCTACGATCGAGTTGACAGGAATGAGCTATGGAAGGTGTTATCCGAATACGGATTGAAGAGCAGACTGATTCATGCACTGAAATCTCTCTATGAGGATTCCCGTGCATGCGTCAGGATTGACGGCGTATACACTGACTGGTTTGGCATCTCTAGGGGTGTCAGACAGGGATGTGTTGCGTCACCATGGCTCTTTAATCTGTTTTTGGACAGTTGTATGAAAGGTCTGAAAGAACGTGACTGTGGGGTTGTGATGAATGGGACTCAAATCAAGTGCCTTCTCTACGCTGACGACCAAGTTATACTTGCGTCTTCTGCACAAGAGTTGCAGGAAATGATGTCGGTTATGAATGAAGATTTTGTGAGAAAAGGGATGAAAGTGAATGTAACTAAGACTAAAGTGATGGTGTTTGAGAGAGATGAAGAAATTACTGACTGTACGGTAATGTTAGGTGGCGAAAAAGTGGAACAAGTCCGTGAGTTTGTATACTTGGGGAGTTTGTTCACAAGGGACGGAAAGAGTGAGGAAGACATAGAAAGACGAGTGAAGAAAGGAAATTCGGTGAGTGGTGCTATACACTCGGTTATGAGTAGCCAAACCGTTTCTGCAAAGGCGCGAATGGCTATTCATAACGGAGTGCTGGTACCGACACTGATGTATGGAAGTGAATCTTGGGTATGGCAGAAGAAGAATGAAAGCAGAATAAATGCGGTAGAGATGCGATCGTTGAGGAAAATATGCGGAGTAAAACTGAGTGATAGAGTGAGCAATGAGGTGATTCGCAAAAGGTGTGGTCTGAAAGATGATATAGTGACAAGAATTGAGAAAGGAATGCTCCAGTGGTTTGGTCACTTAGAGAGGATGAATGAAAGGCGAATCACGAAAGAGATATACTGTGCGAATGTGGAAGGAACGATTGCACGAGGGCGTCCCAGAAAAACCTACGCGGACCAAATAGAGGTTATTATAAAAAAGGCTGGTGTACGCAGTGACAAAAACCGCAGGGCATGTATGAAAAGATTGATGGATATGAATGAAGCGAAAGAAGTGTGCAAGGATCGTAGCAGGTGGCGATCCATAGTCTCTGCCTACCCCCATGGGAAACAGGCGTGAGTGTATGTATGTATGTTTCTGTAAACCCAGTGATTAAATTAAACTGGATAAATGTCATAAATAAATAAGCAAGGAGACCTTAAGAAATTATTTAAATAAAATTGTTCAAAATCTTGTTTGTGTTTTATTTATTAGAGCAATAATACATTATGGTTATCGACAACCTAAAATGGACTTCAGTGCATCTCTAAATTCACGCACACGTTTACATATTTACAAACACTGGCTCATCTCACTTTTGGTTTCGCAGCCAAGTGAACTCTGTTCGTCTATTCCAGTGGATATTAAGTTTATGGCAAGAACTAAGCGATACGTAATAGAGACCAACTTGTTACTGCAAGAAATTGTTTTACGAATGCAATGTGGGTAAACTAACAAAAAATGTAATATTTATGAACTTGTCTGCTGCACTTACTAGTTTCTAAGTTTTAATTTTAAGATTATAGTGTAGTTCTCTTATAAGTGAATGTTAATTCTTTTAGAGAAATAAATGTCTCAAACCTCAAACCTCTACTTTAAAAATGGGAATAAGCCCCTCTTAAAGAACACAGACCCGTCTCACTTCTGAGCCATGTCCTTACGAATCGTCACGCTATTAGCGTATAGTTGGCAGACTCACCATGGAATTAAAAGGTTTTGACTAGGTCAAAAAATTTTTAATAAATAGTGATAAATAGTGAACTATAGCATATAAATAGTGATACTATGATTCAAAAGATATTTGAGTATCTTGGTGAGGCTGCAAACTTGACGTCAAGTTGGCAGACACCTTAAGAAATACAGTTCGTATCAATATGATTTATATGCCAAAAAATTGTTAGAAAATAGTGAATCGTATACGCAAAATTTCAATAACATTGCTTCAATACAAGCCGAGATATTACGGTCTCTAAGTGGGCTGCTAACTTGACGTTTCAGGCAATAGCGATTCCAGAGAAACGAGTACAAGTTTTAAACAAATAAATATATCAAAAAATTGTTAGTGAAATTGTGATTCCTACGATATAAATAAAACAATAATTCTTCATTGCTATTTTCTAAAAATCGAATGTTAACTTTTACATAATACTCTGAATAGGCTGTCGATCAATATTGAACTTTGCTCCACAGTAATAAGGTTCAAACTTCATTGCAATCATGAGGTGAGTACTATCAAGCAAAAAAGTGAGATTTATATTTTTAGACATATCCTCTAATTATTATTACACTTGTTTTATTAATTAAATGTTGGTATCAGACAATAACGATATTCATTAATAACAATAATATTCATAACAATAGCGCCATCTCTCGGAAAAGATTGTCAATTTCTCAGTTATAATTTAACGTTAGGTGCCTATTTATGTATTAGGTATTATTTTACTTAATTATTTTTGAAATTCAAAAAGGCAAATCATAGCTTGCCAACCCTTACACTTTTAGTCGTTGCGTCAACTGACTATTTTTACGAACGGTGGCTTTTGCGCCAACAATAAAGGCGATGATCGACTGTATAAAGACTTTTAGTAGGCTGTTGCTGTGGTCAATACCTTACTCTTAATTCAATATTAATAATTCAGGAGAAACTATTAATATTTTCTACTTATATTACTTCCTACCTACTCACATACCAACTGATACTGATTTTTCTATAAATCTCACCAAATAATAATAATAATAATATCTTTATTCTTCCTAATACATAAATAGGTACCTAAAGTTAAATTATAACTGAGAAATTGACAATCTTTTCCGAGAGATGGCGCTATTGCTATGATTGTTATTAATAAATATCGTTATTGTTTGATACCAACAATTAATTAATAAAACAAGCGTAATAATAATTGGAGGACTTGGCTAAAAATATAAATCTCACTTTTTTGCTTGATAGTACTCACCTCACGATTGCAATAAAGTTTGAACCTTATTACTGTGGAGCAAAGTTCAATATTGATCGACAGCCTATTCAGAGTATTATGTAAAAGTTAACATTCGATTTTTAGAAAATAGCAATGAAGAATTATTGTTTTATTTATATCGTAGGAATCACAATTTCACTAACAATTTTTTGATATATTTATTTGTTTAAAACTTGTACCCGTTTCTCTGGAATCGCTATCGCCTGAAACGTCAAGTTAGCAGCCCACTTAGAGACCGTAATATCTCGGCTTGTATTGAAGCAATGTTATTGAAAATTTGCGTATACGATTCACTATTTTCTAACAATTTTTTGGCATATAAATCATATTGATACGAACTGTATTTCTTAAGGTGTCTGCCAACTTGACGTCAAGTTTGCAGCCTCACCAAGATACTCAAATATCTTTTGAATCATAGTATCACTATTTATATGCTATAGTTCACTATTTATCACTATTTATTAACAATTTTTTGACCTAGTCAAAACCTTCTAATTCCATGGTGAGTCTGCCAACTATACGCTAATGTCACGCTCGCAAGTTTGACGACTTCCAATTCCAACCTCCCGAACAAGCCGGGTTTCGAAAAGGCTTTAGCACAATAGTTTACAGTTCCAGATCACAAATCCAACTGCAGCGAAGTGTGAGACAGGGAGACGTTATTTGTCCGAAACTGTTCACAGCTGCGTTGGAGCCTGGAGGACATGTTTAAACTCATAGACTGGAATGGACTTGGTATCAATATTAATGGCCAGTTACTATGTAATCGGCAAAACGAAGGTGTGTTAGGTACTGTACCTAACACACCTTCGTTCTGCCGATGATATAGTTCTTATGGCTGTGACCTTGAAAGACCTGAATACAATGCTCGAAGATCTCAAAGAGTAGGTCTCAGGATGAACATGGATAAGATGAAAATCATGTCGATTGCCCATGTTGTGCCCGCTCCAGTTCATGTTGGGAACACTACACTTGAAGTTGTTGACCATAACGTATACCTAGGACATGTAGTACAGTTAGGCAAGTCCAACTTCAAGAAAGAGATTTCTCGTCAAATCCTATTCGGATGGGCAGCATTCTGGATGCTTCGAAAAATCTTCGCGTCTGACTTACGACTTACCTCAGTGTCACGAGACGAAAGTCTATATTTAAATAAAGATAATTTATCTATATTAAAAGATAGTTTACGGCAGTGAAACATAGTCGTTAACTATAGGTCTCATAAAGAGTAGGTCTCAAGGTCACCCAGGTCCTAGCATGCATTGGAGAGAGCCATGCTCCGTGTTTCCCTGCGTGATCGAATCAGAAATGAGGAGATCCGTAGGAGAACTAAAGTAACCGACATCGCTCGAAGGATTGCTCAGCTGAAATGGCAGTGGGCGGGACACATAACGAGAAGAACCGATGGCCGTTGGGGCGGAAAGAGTGGTGACCGCACACCGGACGACGTTCCCCGACAAGGTGGATCGACGATCTGGTGAAGGTCGCGGGAAACCTCTGGATGCGGGCAGCGCAGAACCGATTGTCTTGGAGATCCTTGAGGGAGGCGGAGATCCTTGAATAAGACCAGCAGTGGTCGTCGTGCGGCTGACATGATGATGATGAAAACATTAAACAAACAACTAAAAGGAATATTATTAAATACCATCTAGATACTAGCTATATGCATGCAGTGTTTTGCGTAGTTGATTTAGTGGTGATTTTTCCTATATTTCACATTTCCTATAATTGTGACTATTTGTGATTCGTTGAGTTTTCATATCGTGAACTCATCTGCAGTATCAACAACACTGTGAACCATAGCAATTGAACGTTCTGCATAGTCTTTAAACATCCTTGCAAAAATATATATCTTTTTTTTTCGAAATACCGAAATACCGGTATTTTACTCTCAAATACCGGTATCAAAATACCGAAAAAAACTACCGGTATACCGGTATCCATGCCCTACGCCTAACTCAAAGCGATAGCTTCACTTTAGCCGTCCTTGTCATATCATAACACGATGACAAGGACGCAGGCCCGCCGCAAGCGGGCGTGCAAGGCGTGCACCGCACGCGGGCGGCACGTCTAGGGGGGCGGCAAATCGACCGATCCAAGGGTCGAAGAAGGGTCATGACATATCATGCGCTCATAAGCGCTCCTGGCAAGATTTGAATTTTGCGCCCCAAGGCTTATTTCTGGGATCTTGAGCGACACTTGCAAGATTTGAATTTTGCGCCCAAAAACTAATTTCTAGGATAATGAGCGCCCCTGGCAAGATTTGAATTTTGCGTTCCAAGACTTTTTTCTAGCTATGAGTCAGCAAATTGAGGGTTGCGCCCCTGGCAGACGCCCCCCCTTGCCAGCCCCTAACCTAGCTACGACGCCAGATCCATTACGTAATATTCAGGAAGCTTGAAAGATGTATCTATCCTTGTACCCACTTGTGAAGAAGCGGCAAACCGGCTCCCTCTGTGCGGCTATGCCGAGAATGACCCATAGCTAAATAATTTATTAGAAATAAATAATGTATTTCTCTTGCCTTGCCTATACCGCTTCGCATCGTGATCTGGCAGCGGGGATAGATAGGGATCTAGACTGGATTTAATGAGTTTAAACCGAACTCCGCTCGGATTTCATTCAAGACCTGGGGCCCTATTATTGAATCCTTCGGCTGGCAAATTTAATTTAAAGATTACCCCTTAAAATATTTCTTTTAAATTAATTTTATAATTAATTAATTCATATAATTATTTTTAAAACCTTGAGACATATAGTTCCAAAGAATATGTCGATAAGTGCTGGCATATCTAGAAATCTATTGAACGAAATATATATCTCCCTGGTTCAATCCATAATAATTTACTGCATTCCTGTATGGGGCGGCGCACTTAAAACGCGTTTCCTGGAGGTCGAACGAGCCCAGCGTACACTATTGAAGATAATGAATTTTAAGAATAGGACTTTTTCAACACAGGAACTTTACCAAATAACTAATTTATTATCTATACGTAAACTATACATCGTGCACATCATACTAAAAAAACATAAAAACATAACCTTTAATCCAGCTAATGAGGGTAGAAGGGGAAAGAAAAATGTGGTACCTATTCCTTATAATAAAACAATGTTTGCAAGAGCACAGTACGATACACGTTCAGCATATTTATATAATAAAATAAATAAAGAGACATATATATATAATAAACCTATTTACGAGTGTAAATCAATATTAATAAATTGGATACAAAATTTAACCTATATTGAGATAGAAAGTTTATTGGAATATAATATAAAGTAAATCAAAGTAAATTAATATACTACCTATATATAACCTTATTTAAATCTTTTAAACTTTTGTTTAAAATTGATAAATAATATATAACATAGAACCATCTAATATAGAATACATACATAAACATACATAATTAACATTAGTAAGTACTTACCTTTATTTTATTCTAAACCTAAAGCACCATAAAATTAAGAGTTTTTTTTTCTCATTTTTAATTATCTAAGTACAATATTTAGATAATCTTTGACTGTGTATAGAAAATAAGTAAATAGAGCGGAGTCTCCTGGCACAGGCATCTTTTTGCTTAATAGGGGGCTTCAATAATTTTTGTTATTTTAGTCATAAGAAAGTGAATTTTTTTTTTTTTTTTTTTATAATAAATTAAAAGTTAAACTTTTGGCGTCGAGCGCTCTTTTCTACTGATTTTCGTTCGACATTTGACTCAAATTAATGAGAAAATTAGCCGAAGCATTTAAAAATAGGGCCCCTGATTTTTCATCGCGCTTGGACAAAATCATTGCACCATCCATTGATTGTAATGATTTTGGCCAAACATAATTGTCGCATGTCCTGGAGCGCGCGGCGCGCTTCACACGCCGCGACTAGACTTCTATATAAGAAGTATCTAGGTACAAAAATAAAGGCATCTTTCAAGAAACCACCTACTTGTGTAGAATTTTGCAAGAACTAAGCGAGGGGAAGAGTCAAATCGCCATATGTCCGGGAGCGCGCGGCGCGCTTCGCACGCCGCGACTAGACTTCTACCTATACATAAAGAGTAGGTACAAAGATAAAGACATCTTTCAAGAAATCACCCACTTGTAGTAGGGGGCGGCAAAATTGGTCTCTTGCACGCGGGCGCTCAAACAGCTAGCGGCGGGCCTGCAAGGACGGACAGTGCACTGACGTTATAAACCAAAGTCAGAGTCAAAGCGATAGAGTTAGGCGGTCCGGGGGCGGGATTCCACTAAACGCAGCGGACGCCCTTATTTGTTTTGTTATTCACACATTTTATTAATTATTATTCACATTGATTCAGAGTAAAGTTCTTCAGAATAATAATTTAAAAAAATCTACCTAGTTGAATATCGTCATCTATCGACATAAAATTATACTAAAATTCTCAGCTGCCAGAAAATCGTTCTTTACTTTCAATGGTTAAAATGTAATCTATGGCGATCGATGACTTAGCAATTAGTCCGCTGGAATGCACCCATTTACAGCTTGAGTTTTTAAAATCTGTGTTGTGCTAAAGCATCAAATCTTTCAACCGTAGACAGAGCTTTCAACCTTGATATGCAGTATAATATTACGGCGGCCATGTCGTTGATGGGTTTATGTTATTCAATCTTATGGATGTTTGTTTGTACCCAGCCCCCCGATCATGACACGACCAACCAAGAAGCTTATATTATACCTCCCTTGACCAACGAAACACGGTAGTTTACTGGGATTAAAATTCCCAGTAATCTTACTAGTAAATCTATTGGGAAGAAAATTCCCAATAGTACTACTGGTAAAACTACTCGGTAGACTACTGGGAACAGCCGGACAGAAGCGCTCATGGCGGAACTTGACAGACTGATCGTACTCGATCACGTTTGTTAAGCAACGCTCAGTCCGGCCAGGTGTCGGACGGGTGACCGTTAAGTGGCATTACAACTGAGCACTTCCGTGTTTCGGAGGGCACGTTAAACCGTCGGTCCCGGCCGTTGTCATCTGATGACAGTCGTCAAGTTAGAGGCCTTACAGGCGGCTTGATAAACTCTAACACCAGAGGTGGCCACTATATCTCATTCAATAAGAAGAAGACACACAACTGTCAAAAGCCATTGTCTTTCGCCAGTTAGGACATGATTAGGAAGCTGTTACACAAGGACAATCTCGCACGCGAGTGGCGATTTAAGTGTAGGAAATTAAGCGATCTTTTATATGGAAACACCAACATTAAATCCTCAGTCAATGAAACTTTGCAGGGATGTAATATAGTATGAACCAAAACCTATGTACAAATATCCGAAAACAAAAAAAAAACGATTTGGATTATTTAAAAAATACGTTTCATTTATGATACTTATCATACTGCAAAGTTTCGTCTACCGAGGATTTACTGGGTCCACTACCTACCTTCCTTTACTACACTAATTTCTTCTAGGCAATAGGGAATATGCATAAGTCACCGATTTTCCTAAAATTGAGCTTGATCGCTGCGGACACTTGTAAAAACATGATGGAACAGAAAGAAAAATAAAAAAAAATGATTATTTTCGTTTTATCACACGATGAAATCAGGGGAAAATAACGATATTTCTTTTTCGTTTTCGGATATAATGCACTTTACAGTCAGATAGAATATCGAAAAAGAAATAATATTTTGATGACACATATCTACTTAAACGCAAAATTTAGGGAGATAATTGAAGATTATTGGCTAACTCCATATTAAACGCGCCCGAAACACACCGAAACGTGATGTGTGACGTCACCGTTTTGTATAGAGCGTTTTCGGCGGGAGCTGATGCGTGCTAACTTCAAGTAACTATATTACGAGAAACAAACGCAAGAGACCAGTTTCAATATTACAGTTGATTTTCTGACGCATTATACTATTGATTTTGATAAAAAAAAAATTGATGCATATTCCCTATTGCGTCAAATTATAATAATATCGTGTTTGGCTCAAGTTTTGGTGGTCATGCTAGGAGAAGGATCATTCAAATGGTTAATGAAATTAATAACATTAATGAAACAATACATAACTACAAAGATTTTTTTATTAAATCCATAACAATAATAACACTTTTTGTGCGTGATCTATCTTACAATCCATCTGAATTGTGCTTTGGTAAAAATATCTATCACATATTGATATTTTATTTACATATTCGTTTAACTAAATTCATTTTATCACTAAAAATTTTTTTTCGTGATCCAAAACGCAACATGAACCATTTTTTGCCAAAACAATAATTCTTTACATGCATATAAATTATAAATTAATTGGTTTTAGTTGCAGAAGATATTTGTGATATTTGCCTGTATTTGTGAATAGCTTAGCTTAGCTAAAAAGACCAATTCAATGACTTATGGCACGAAATGAATAATCCTTTACCCTTTTACCTATTAAGTATATTCGGATATAATGGAGGGAAGGTTCATAACTATTTGAACTGACGACTAGAGATGAAACGGATAGGTAGCAGTTTGGCCGGATACCGGATATCCGGCCGCCATATATCCGGCGGAACGTAGCCGTTTGGCGCATCGCACACACACACACACACTTGCGTAGGCGGCGCACGAACGATCGGCACCCTGATTATCTAAAAAGAAACTATTTAGCGACCGGTTGCATTTGACATACATTGCCACTTTTCTTTGGTATGTTTTTTTTAACCCAAAAAGAAGTAGCAATGGATCACGATCATCTGTGAACTGCAACCAGTCACTAGGTGGTTTTAATTAGATAATCAGCCCGCGGGTGGACTCGGTTCGTTTCGCAATAGGGAATATGCATCAAATTTTTTTTTATCAAAATCAATAGTATAATGCGTGAGAAAATCAACTGTAATATTGAAACTTGTCTCTTGCGTTTTTTTCTCGTAATATAGTTACTTGAAGTTAGCACGCATCAGCTCCCGCCGAAAACGCTCTATACAAAACGGTGACGTCACACATCACGTTTCGGTGTGTTTCGGGCGCGTTTAATATGGAGTTAGCCAATAATCTTCAATTATCTCCCTAAATTTTGCGTTTAAGTAGATATGTGTCATCAAAATATTATTTCTTTTTCGATATTCTATCTGACTGTAAAGTGCATTATATCCGAAAACGAAAAAGAAATATCGTTATTTTCCCCTGATTTCATCGTGTGATAAAACGAAAATAATCATTTTTTTTATTTTTCTTTCTGTTCCATCATGTTTTTACAAGTGTCCGCAGCGATCAAGCTCAATTTTAGGAAAATCGGTGACTTATGCATATTCCCTATTATATTTCTTAAGTGATACTACTAAGACTAACTAAATAAAGCAAATAATTACTTAAAAATATTTTTTTTTTAATTCGGCCGAATGCCTATCCGACGAATATTAGTTATCTGGTATTCGGCCGGACAGTATTAAGGCCGCCGGATAGGCCGGATACCTGATAGTTACCGGATATCCGTTTCATCTCTACTGACGACTAATACAAATGTTCCCTCCTGGGAATCGAACTCGGGACCTCTGCATCTTATACGTGTAAGCGAATCACTAGACCACAGAGGCGGTATTTCAGATACCCGAATATGGGACAAAGAGGAAAAAGACAATCCGACATTGAAACAAATGGACGTGTCTTGGTGAAATTAATGTCTAGTTATCTATACGAATATAGAAAAGTACATAAAATAATATCTTTTACATTAAACAGCTCGCGCAATATAACTTGACCCATTTTTTTGTACCACTTGACCTGCGCACTACAATTTTTGTACTGAAAATTGCTACTGCGCAGGCCTCATTGTCCATGGTTTGGGTCAAGTTATTTTGCGCGAGCTGTACCTAGTTGCTATCGTGTGATAGAGTCTGGCAGGTCCATACACATTGACAAAAATCTAAGCTAAAACAATTTAATGAATGTCTAAAATTGCTATTTCGCAGTATTTTGAGTGAATAAAGTTTCAATATTTTAAATTTGCCGCTAGTTTCAGATGACACGACTCGTTGGCCAGACTCTAGTATATTTACAGTTATTCAAAAATAGTGATTTTCTAACAATTAATATTTCCCCGTCGGTCGTAGACTTAATTCACCTGATAATCCCCTGGGTGAATTAAGTATACTTATTTCGTAATCAAAACATTTTACACTGATTTGCTAATGACATTTAACTACCTACTTATAAAAATAATATTTACAAATTGTTTAGGTGAAAGATACACAAACGGATTGTTTTCACAAAAAAATAATTTTACAAAAGACGTGATTTTTTTTTTGTAAAATAGTATACTTAATATAATAAAGATTTGAGCCTAAGTTAACAGGGTCAAGTATGATCAACAACTTGTGCTTCGATATTTGCTAACTAAAATATTTAACTAAACGGCCGAATACTCAAAGGAACCTCAGTTAAAATAGGGAATTAATTAGTTGGGTGACTGGAAATAATTAAAGGTGACTGTTAATGGGATACTTAAATACTAAACCGGCCCGCGGTTTATTTTTTGGGCGACAAAATGACTAAACGGGCGATAAACTGAGGATTACAAAAAATACGTAAAACGGGCGACTACATGTGGGAGATAAATAATTTAAATGAGTGGCAAAAATACTGAGTGGGCGACTATCATACCAAGTAGGAACCATTACTAATTCATATTCATTTATTCACATC